>OY728159.1:409585341-410907383 GCA_963277665.1 Viscum album | reverse complement strand
TGAAAATATTGGATCTCATAACTCCCCCACACTTAAACTATTTCACTCCTAATAAATATAAAAAAATAAACCTAATAAAAATGATTATCCTTCCTAGTTACAAATACTCAAACCATAAAAGATGAAAAAAATATTCAGTCATCATTAAAATTATCATGCCTCCTCTATGAATTTAATCCAATACCCTCACTTCCATTTAATCAAAATTTCCATTTGTAAGAGTGTGAACATATTGGATCTTATTGAAATTAAGATTTGAACAAGTGGAATCTTCCTAAATCCCTTTCCTATAAGCTTAATTTTCCAAAGTTCCTTTTTAAACTTCCTTAATACTTCCTAAAAAAACATTCATGTATATCATCTTCCCCTTATTTATCCATGTTTTAAATTCACCAATTCATTTTCATCCCCTTTTCAATTATATCTTATTGAAAATTTTCCAGCCATGTTTTTTCAAATAACTTATTAGATAAGTATATCTAAACCTAGAACTAAACCATCCCAAGACATCAAGTATCCCTCAAGACTGTTTGTAATAGTCAAGATATTAAATAAAAACTTTTGAATCTTACTCTCAGGTCACTATATCTCTTATTTTATATCTTACACACAAATATTTTCTTTTATTAACTTAAGAATACTTCTAAATATTTTCCCATCTTCTTGTTTTACTCTAGTTCATATGGAGGATCCCTGAGGTGCTAATAAATCACTATGGAAAGGATACCTATGTTCAAGTTCACTAGTCCATTTTACTCATGCTATTATTTTGATTACACTATTTTCTTTTCCATTGAAACCCCCACCATAATTCTAAAACAAAAAAAATCCATGAAAACAATGGTGAGTCTCATAGAAAAATCATCTAATTTCAATAATTTTTGAACTAGTGAATCCCTCAAAACCCACATGACATTTTCCCCAGAAATTATAACACTCATAATAAAGTTTCTTAACCTAAAATCAATCCAAAAAATATAAAAATATAAATAAAAAAACCTGAAAAAATTAAAAATATATTTATCATCATTTTATTTTATTTTATTACAAACTATAAACACATAGAATAAAGAAAAATATTAAAATATATTTACATCCTAATCTATTTTGTCCTCTCCCCCACACTTATCCTAGAAAAAAATTCCAATTAATTCAATAATTTATTTAATTAGGAATAAAAGACTTAATAAAGAATTTTCTAGACTAGTTTGAAGGAAAGTGATAACCCAATGGTTCTCATTTGTATTTGGTAGAGAGGAGTTTACAATCTTCCATCGATTCCTTCAAAAATTATTCATGAAATTGATTTAGCTATTTTCCATTTAATTCGAATGGTTTATGGAATTCAGTTACCTTAATCTCAAATAAGAAAAATGGAAATACATTAGTCACTCTAAATGATCCAATACACTTGGAACAAAGCTTACCCAACCCGATATTCATTCTATAAGAGAATGAAAACACTTTTTCTCTAACTTAGAAGTCTCTTTTTTAAATGATTTTATCATAAAAAGATATTGATTTTTACTAGTATAATAAGGAATTTTCATATCCCTATCTTATCCACTCTTCTAGTTCCATAATATAGAGATTTATTTGTTCTCTAGACTTTCTAAATTCTAGATTTTATTTCTTCATAGGACAATGAGATTTTTACTATAACTCAATAGGAAACTAACAAAATTTTCCATAAACTATTTGGTAATTATACATACCTAGGGTGTTTGAAGTTGGTTATGTATTCCCATAGTGCATCCTACAATTCCTTACTCCAATATTTCTAGTTGGGATACATTATAGTTTCCAAAATACTCTTTATTTGTTTATTGGATACCTTGAACTACCCAGTTTTTTGTGGGTGGTATGAATTTGATATCTTGTGTTGAACTATATATTTATTTAAAAGGGATTAAATTATCTTATTGCAGAAGTATGTTCCTGGATCATTGATTATTTTCTAAGGCAATCCAAACTCAACAAAAACATTTTCATCATCAGTTTTAGTTTCTTATGACTCAATCCACTTAAAATCATAGGATATTACTAACAGAATATAGGAAAATTTATAATAAAGAGAAATTGATACCCTGAAATCTAATCCCCATTCATCAAATATTTCACATAAAATCAATGGATATTGGGAAAATTCCTTATATTTTAGAAACTTATTCAGTAAAATGACAGTTTGGACATGTTTTTCAAAAATCATGAAAGTCCTTAAAAGTTGTTAGAAAAAAACTTTTAATACTTTTCTAGCTATTATATGAAGTTTAAAATGTCCTTCGCATGCAAGTGTATGACAAAATTAAGGAAAAACTTTACCTATTTCTTAGGTATACATATTTTGTGAATAAATTAATAATTTATCCCATTTGTAAAAAATTATAAAGGCCCAAAACAAATAAAAAGTGGCCAGGAACATTTTCCTATACACAAAACCCCAAAAAAAATCATTAATTAAATAGACCCCCACCTAAAATCCTAAAATAAAACCAATAAAAGGAGGAATCAATACATACACTATGATAGTAGTGACAATCCTAATACCTAAAATATTAACTTGTGAAATTGATTAGAGAGCCCCTTACTCAGGTATAAATCCCTTAATCACTTGATCATTATAAATTTTACACAAAAAAACATCCTACCAAACATAATATTTTGATTTAGATTTCACATTAAGAGTTTTATGCTTATAAAATAAAGAAATTACATTTGATATGACTAAGAATTTTACATGTTAGTATACAAGGATACTTGGGTGATTTTATATAGTTTATCACTAGGGGAAGAATCATCTAGGGTTATCTATTTAGGTGTTTCTACCTTGACAGTGGGGGGAATCCTACTCATGTGGTCTATAACTAGATTCTTATAGATCTTATAATATTTTATTTCCAAGTTGACCACTTATAAAATAAGAATACATATCACCAATATTGTATTTACATCAGTATTATTTATAAAATATATGAGGGATACATGATCATAGTAAAAAATTACTTTACTTCCTAAAAAATATGAAAAGAACATCTCTAAAGCAATAATAATAGATAAAAAATTCTTATATGTTGTTATGTAATTGATTTGGGATGTGTTAAAGGTCTATGAATCATAATATATGACATGTGAATGACTATCAATATTATGGGACAACACTTCTCCCACTGCTTTGTTAGAAGCACCACACAACACTTTAAAGGGAATTTCTAATGTTTGTTTAAATATTATAGGAGCTATGGTTAGGATTTCATTAAGATTGTAAAAATCCATCCTTCAAAATTCATCAAATAAAAAATTTATATCCTTCTTAAGAAGGTTAGTCAAGGGTAAAGAAAATTTTCTAAAGTCTTTAATAAATCATTTTTAAAATCTGATATGGCCTAAAAAAATCTAATATGCTTCATAGTGTTGGAGTAAGGTAGTATGGAAATAATTTTATCATTGGCCTTTTCCACTTTAATTCCATCTTTAGAGATGATGTGGCCAAATAAATTACCTTTATCCACTATGAAATGACACTTTTCAAAGTTTAAAACAGAATTTTTTTTGATACATTTATTTAAAACATTTTCTATATTGTCAAGAAACATTTAATAGAATATTCATTACATTATAAATTCATAAATAAATATCTACAGGTATCTCTCAATCAGATATAGAAATATACTTACCATGAAACATTTAAAAGTAATTGGGTTATTGAATAAACAAAAAAGAAGCCTTTAATATGAAACATACCAAAGAGATGTTGGGTAATTGAGAATCCTACTGACTGCCTATACTTATAGTTAAACAACTGTAAGTATGATCATTGATCCACAATAATTTCTCATAAAAATAAGTGAATTGGAAAAATAGAACCTTTAAAACTTCACCCCCCTTTACTGAGTATTCTAGTAGTCAGAATTCACTGCACCATACCCACCTCACAATGTTGACCTTTCTCACACTCAAGAAAAACTCACAAACATTCAAGGAAATGAAAATAAAAATAATGAAAATAGAAAACAACAAAAAAGGTTTAACATGATTTATGAAAGTTGTACAATGTGCATGGGAGAAACAATGTAAATTTAGTTTCATAAATTGGAAGTACAAAACTATTAAAATCAATTAAAAATTAGTCCCCTATTCCCTTTGTATGAAATTTTATCTAGTTGTCTCAGTTTTACCACCCTCCAACCATTGTGAAGATAACTAGATATATTTAGTAAATTATTGACTTTGAATACTTTCCCTAGTAACCATATCTAGAAACTTTATTCTAGAGTCTTCTCTAAACATTCTAGACCTTTGTGGCTCATCGAAAGTTACAAACTACTGATGAAATTTATTCTTCCCTGTGAGGTTGAAATATCACTTCATTCACACCAAGTCCAACCACTTTACACAACCTAATTATATAAACATAAATCCAATGCATGAACTTACAGTAACCTAAAAATAAGCTTCAAATCCTAATAATCTCTCAGCTGAAGTCTTGTTTTAGGAAAAATACTTAGGTAACTATCCAACAAACTTCCTTCCCATTTTATTCTTCTATAGTTTGTAGTGTTTCTCCATCTAAATTTATTTACCTGAGTCCCAATAACACCCAATTTTGCCTAATATTTTCTTGAACTAATGTTTTAGTAAACATATCCATCAAATTTTGGGTTTTAGATATCTTCTAGAGGTCTAACACTTTCTACTCCAAAAAATTCTTGATGAAGTGGTTCTTTAGGTCAATGTACCTTTTCCCTGTTTGTAAAACCAAATTTTGAGAAAAGTGAATCACACTTTCATAATAAAAAAATGGATTCCACCTTTCTGAATTCTTCATCACTCCTTTAACAATTTATTCAACCAAACCAACTCCTTCCTAGATTCCATTTTCACTTTATACTCAACTTATGTTGTATTTAATGTAATGATCTTTTGCATTCATGAAATATCATTGATTTTTGTTCCTATATATAAACACTAAACTGGTAATTCTATTTTAAGTATATGAATCACTAGTGAAGTCTACATCAACAAATCCTTGTAACTGATCTTCTTCCCTCAAGAAAAATGTTGCAACTTTTGTTCCTTTAAAATATCGAAGGATCCATTTTGAAGCTTCTCAGTTTTCTATTATAGGGTTTTATATAAAATGACTCTTACAACCCAAATTGAGAATGATATGTCTAATTGATTATATATAATTTTACACATTAAAAATCCAAAAATATATTAAAATTGTACTTTTTTCTATGTACCGATGTTCTTATTCCGTTACAGGTGCTTGTGACTTTGAAAATTTAATGTGTTCAATAAAAGGATTTAAGAATGGTTTACATCAAATAATTCCAAATCTTTTAATGATATTCATATGAAATCTTTCTAAGATAACACTAAAGTTCTAACTTTCTTATCTCTCTTAATCGTTATCCCCAATATCTTCCAATCTTTCTCAATATCATTCATATTAAAACTTCCAGACACAAAATTATTCAATTTACAAATATTCTTACAATTTAGTCTAACTAGTAACATGTTATCAACATACATAAGTAAAACGATGAAGGTCCTATCATCCATTTCTTTAGGTAACAAAAATGATCTACATTTCACCTTCTGAATATTTCTTTCGATATAAAACTATCAAATTTCTAATTATATTACCATGATGATTTCTTCAATCCATAAATAATTTTCTTTAGCTGAAAAACTAAGTTCTGGTTCCCATAATCTATAAAACTTACCAACTATTTCATGAATATCTATTCCTTTAACTCAATGGTAACCCAATCCTTAAACACATAATATTTTATCATTGTTAGCATTATTTTATAAAAAGTACACACTGAGGATTGAGAGGTCTAGTGTATTTGGAATATTATACATAAAAACACATCAAATTAGACATAAAAAATTATATTTATTTAAAAATTTACATATATATCCAAACTATGATAAATATTATAAAACTATATAGTATACCCTAGGTAAAATAAATAATGAAAAGGGTGAACTAGAAAGCCTAGTAAGGAGAAAAACATGGGAATAAATCATAACATGAGAGTCAAGAGGAATAATATGATAGCATAAAGATGATGATCAGAAGCATAGAGACATGGAATAAGGTAATGATATCATAATATTATAAACATGTGGAAAAAATATAAAACATGATATCATAAAAATAATAAAGGGTCACTCCAAATATTATCATTATAAAGTGGACAAAGTCCTATGGTGGATTAGGGTCACTACCTAATCCCTTACATAACATATCATGAGATATAATGATTTAACTAATGCATTTTAGGGATATATAATTCTAGGAACACCTATCACATAATGAAAATTATATATGTGTTCCAAATGTGGAAAATAGACCATATATAAATCATAAGAATGATCAAACCCATGAGTAAGAAGTGGGTTTTATAATTTTGATTTAAGGTACAATTGAAGGATAAATCGTAAGGATTCCCAAGATAATAAGTAATTAAATCAATTTTAACTTTCATAATTAAAAAAATGGAAATATGTATTGAATATTTAGTTCCAATATAGAAAATTTACAATAAGTATCTTAGAGAAGATAGAATAAAAATTAATCACTTAGGTGGTGTTTTTTGAAATAAGTAGAGGATATTTTAAAGAAAAAAAATACCTTTTTATTTTCCATAAAACCAAAATTCAACCAAGAGGGTTATCCATAAAATAATTAGGGGTTTTATAATCTATTAATTGTTTAAAAATGTTTTATGAGGGTGATTCTCAGTATGATACAAGAAATAGGAAAGTTCCCTTAAATCAAGTTTACTTAAAAGTGGAAATTACAAAGGGAAATAAAAACATGTATTACCCCGGTAATGAAAAGGATATTTAACTAGTTATATATTTAAGGGACATGTATACAAAAATATATAAGTTATATGATAATAAAATTACATAAAAGGGATAAAAAGAAAGAGAACATGTAACCCAAGGGTAACGAAAGAGGTCTAGAAGATCCCTTACTGCTTAAGCAACATTTTAATAAAAACCCATTAAAAGAGATAGAGATTTAATTTTAAGATAAAATAACATGAATAAAGGTAATTCATTCTATTATAAATCCAATTGGTAGTATATGCACCATATAAATGAAAATAGATGCATAAAAGAAAAAACGTCTCAAAGAAGGAAACCTTGAGAGAAAACCCTTATGACTTTAGTAATTTTTGAAAAAAATTAATTGGAAGATTGAAGATAATATGGTTTTAGAAGCACCATGAATTAAATCATGGAGTATTACAAAATAAATTCTTGGTCACTATATACACTATATAAATAATAAAATGGTGGATAACATTAAAACATGTCTCAATGAAGAGAAATTGAGATGAAAAACCCTCACCTTATTCCAAATCCATTCTGCACATGTGCCTAACATCCTAAATAATCAAATTAAGTATATTATAAACATTCTTATAAACCTTAATATTATTTATTTAATTTAACATTCACTATCTATTATCACATTACATTTAGTCACTATATATTTTTGTTTCCAATATCAATTACTTGAGGTTATTCAGTAATTTTTTTATAACCCCTTGTGTATGTTAACCATGGTAAAAATCATTATAAAATAGTTTCATAATATTTATAATCTTAATAGTTTTATGTATATAATTTTTATATATTAAATATATTTTAAAATACAACCATAATGGTTAGTGTTGAAAAATGAAACTCATTGATCTTAGAGGTGATAGTTTACAAGTACGCATGATTAATGTTTTCATTTTTCAATTAATTAGAGGGAAATAAGGTAAATTATAAACATAAAACGTTGCTTTATAGAGGTGGTATTCCACACAATGCACTAACAACACTTTTATTTTTCATAGTATATGAAGAGGAATAAACAATTGTAATTAAATTAATATATTAACATATCAGTATAATAATTACACTAATTTAATTATATTTTTATTGATATAATATATTTTGAAGATATAATATATTTTGAATATATATATTAAGAAAAAAACTTAATAAGGAGATAATACTTACGTTGGAGACTTGATATTTCCATAGAAAACTCATTGGAATTGAAGGGATTAGGATAACTTAGTGTGACCGGGGGATTAAGATTGTGTGAAGGAATTATAGTAGAGGATATTTTGATAGAGTTTCATGGAAATTTATAATTGGATGTGTATGTTTGAAAGGTTTTTAGTTACCACCTTTTATAAGAGAGGAAAATGGCACTTTTGGAATCACCCATTATATTTTAATAATCTCTTGAAACTATTCCAAAGTCAATGGATTAAAAGTTTATAAATAATGGATTTTTTTGGGGGGGGGGGGAGTATTTGTGTCTATAAAGAATCTACAAAGGCTTTATAAACATGTCTTAAATATGTGATGGACTTTTTACCATTATGTTTTTAAATTTTACTCTTTGACTTGTAAACTTGGTAACTAGTTTTTAATTAAGTGATTTTATGTTTTATTAAAAATATAACATAAACTATATAACAAAATTTGGGTGTTATGAAACTAAATTTAACCCCTATTTAATCCAATTAAAATTTAAATATTATAAAATTCAATTTTAAATTAAAATCGATAATGTGTAGAAAAACTATTTTAGTAGAAAAATGATATTTTGGACATTATAGATTCTTAATATTATTTAGTATTGATTAAAAATTAAATGAGTGTTAATATATTTATTTATGTGTTTATAAATCATATAATATTCACTATTTAAAATATTTTATTTTAATTTATTTGATATAAATCCCATGATATTAATATGACTAATTTAAAAATAATTGTTTCACAATTTTCATGGTAATTAGTATTAATGATAATAACATAAATTTTATACCTAAAAATGAAATTGGAAATATTAAATAATATTAAAATTATTAAATAAAATATAAGAATCATTTTATCAAATTAACTTTCTATGTGCACGGAAATTAATTTTGATGTTAACATGCGTAAAAACCTATTTTTAATAAAAGTTTATTTTTAAGCGTTAAGTATATTTATAGGAATAAATTATCAATGTTATCAATTATAATTATATTAAAAATATTATCATTGATAAAATAATATTTAATTTATAGTGAAATAAATTCATAACCTAATTTCCCCCAATTTCAAGCTCAATTAACTAAACATATGAAAAATAGTTTTCATAAAATATTACAAAATTTTCTAAAATGTTATAATTTGATTTTAAAAATACAACATTTTATTTTCAAATGATTCATTTCAATTTATAAAATATATATTTTTATATATTTTTTTCAAAGAACCTTCAAGTCATAATGTCATAAAATTGATGGTATTAATAAAAATTGGTACGTTTCACTATTTACCTAAAAATCATTTATTTTAGAAAAAAACTCAAAAATTAAACTAAGATAATTTTTATATTTTCAATTAAAAAATAATTTATTTTATAATAAATTTCTATAATTTTATATTTTATATTTTAAGAAAAATCATAAAACACAATGATAAACTATTTAAATAGGAAAATAACTTTTTAAAACACTAGCTATTCTTATTCTTAATTTATATAAGATACTAATAAATATAAATTTAATTAATAAATATTATATTTTATTAATATCATAATTGAAAAATAATATAATTCATTTTATTTAATAAAAATTATAGCACATGAAAACATAGATTCTAAAACACAATAATGAATTAAGTAAATTTATATAAAATAACTTATATATATATTAATATAATTCATAATTTAGTTACTCATATTCATACCTACTAATTAAAAAACTACTTTTTTCATGATCTAAACACATAATTATTTCTTTTTAGTTTGGTGTTGTATGCGACACAAGATATTGAATGTAATCTAAAATTGTGGGTTGTAACATTCCACCCCTTAAATAAATTGCATCCTTGCAATTTTAATTATTAACCACTTTTGAAATTTGGAGAGTGTATTATTAAAATATTTATTATTTTACATATAAATTCCAATGTGACATATACCCTAATATCTTAATCTATATTTACATACTTATTTTTCCTCTATCAACATTGATTTTTTATACTCCGATCATATATTCTCTAGTGCATACCATTCCCAAAACTACTTAAGTCTCCAAATCATAAAACCACAGTGAAATCACATATTCTTACAAAAAAATTAATTCTATATTTAATCCTTATATGGTATTAAAAACTAGTTCATAAGGATACTCAATAATAAATATATATCATAATCCTAAAAATGATCTAAACTTCACTAAAAAAATGACATATCTCTTTTTCCAATAATCAATTCTAAGGATATCAACACTATCAAACTCAATTTTATAAAAATAAATAAACCTTTTAAACCTAAGACTTATCCATACCTCAATCATGTGTTCTTTAATAATTATACCCAAAAATATAACCTTGTTATAAAGTATCTTTTAAAGGTTGTTGATTCCATTTAATATATGTTTCAAAAACATTAAATTAGAATTACTGAATAAAAATACTTGGATGTTTCACATAACCCTTATAACTTCCAAAATACTATTGATAAATATCAATTACTAATAAAAATAGATATGATTATAAAATATTAATTTCTATTATGGTATCAACCTAATTATCTTAGGTAATACATTGGAACTCATATTTTCTATCATAACATAAATATACTAATATTTTAAACCATTTAACTATGCTTCATTATTTAGTTATAAGACATAGTGTTTTTTTGGATATATATCTTTCTTAGATTCATTTACTCAATAATGTTTCAACTAAATACCAAAACCCAAAATTATTATCAATATAATAAAAGTAAATGATCATATGAATATTACAGCTCAATATCATAATATATTCTCTAAGGACTACTTTATTTCAACAATATTAAACTTGGTTCATCCTATAACTCTCTTGGTTCAACCTAGGATACTTTAAGTTTGGTTATTTTATACTTCTCAACCTAGTACCAAAAATTAAATAGAAAATCAATCCTTTATAGTGATTCATAAAGAGCATATTATTAACCAAAGAATATCCCCCCCAGAAGTTTCAAAATTAGTGTGTGGTAAGGGACCATTCACCATGTACCAGAATTATGGTCAAGATACACTCGACCAACTCTTTTCAGGGTTATTACCCCTAGATTAATATATAACAACACAATATCCAAGTTTAGTATCTATACAAGGATGTATTTCTAGGAAAACCACATAATCTATACCCTATCAAAATTTTAGGATGTTATCCCATACTTAGGATTATCCCTTAGACTTATATCTAGGGTTTTCACTAAGGTTTTTCTAATCTTACATCCAAAAATAACTATAAATTCCTTTTATACCAACTATGGTGACCCAAAGCTTAAACACATAATATTTTATCATTCTTCACATTCTTTCCCAAAATATACACACTGAGGATTGAGAGGTCAAGTGTCTTTCAAAGATTAGACATACAATTACATCAACTTAAACATAAAAACACTATATTTATTTAAAACTTTTAATAGTTCTCAAAACTACCATAGATATTATAAAACTACATAGGATACCTTGGGAAAAATAAATAATGAGAAGTGTGAGTTAAAAATCCCAGTAAGGAAAAAACATATAAATAATGCTTAACTTTAGATTCAAGAGACATAACATGATTTTAAAAAAAGGATGGTCATAATCATGGATACATAGAATAAATAAATGCTATCATAATATCATAAACATGTATAAATAATATAAAACAAGTTATCATAAACATAATTCAAGGGTTACTTTTAAGATCATCACTATAAAGTGGAAAATTCCCCATGGTGGATTGAGTTTACTACCTAATATATTGCATAACATATCTTGAGATATAAATACTTACCCAATCCATTGGATGTATATATAATTCCAAGGCCATACATCAGATAATTAAAATCATACATATATGTGTTTCATGAGGAAAATAATCCATACATAAATCATAAGCATGATCAAACCCCTGAGTATGAAGAGGGTTTCATAATTATGATTCAAGGCATTACCAAAGGATAAATCATAAGGATTCCCCAAATAAGAAGGAATTAAATAATTTTTAAACTGTAACATCCTAGGTAAATAAAGAACACAACATTTTTCATATTTATTAATATTTTTGAACTAAATATTAATTCTAATTTAAATGGGACACTATGTTTGATGGTATACCCGATATACAACAATGCGTTTCATTGAAATCTTACATTGCACACTAATAATATAATAATATTATTATTTTAAATGGTAGTTAACACCTATCCATTGTAATAGAAGGAATGAACAGAACTAACTAAAAAATGATTATATATGTTTGTTAAATGTTTTTACATTTATCCAATAAAATTTATAGGATTAAAATATGAATGAATCTAATTTTAAACATAATTTACTTTAAAGGGTTGATTTACCGCCTTTTAATGGAGAACGCTATTTAAATCTAGTTTTGGTCACTTTTATATGTTCCATTTGACAAAATAAAATTATTATTTATAATCGGGACATCAATATTTACTTTGGGTAAATTTTTGGTATTTTTCTAATAATATTCATTTTTTATGAATAATGAGAAATAATGTATTTTAATTCAGAACTGCCTTTTAATTTAATTTATTTATATGGTTAGATTATATTTTAAATTGGTTTTTAAGTTTAATTAGATTATATTTTTACCCTTTAATCCAATTTTGGTCATTGGAATTAATTTTACTTTGAAATTACACATAAACAAGTGTCAATCTTTTGATAGTTATTGTTTCTTAAAAACACGCTATTTGTTTTGACAACGGGAATTAATTTTAAATTAATTAATCCAAATTCTACATTTTTAATTTGGTAAAATAGACATCATTTTTGAATTCATAATATCAAATATATCTTGGGCTAAAGTTTTGGTATTTTTTCTGAAAAAATTCAATTTTTGATGAATAGTGAAACCACTAAGTAGTAGTTAAAAATCCGACTTTTTCATTTAAATGAAATTTTACTGCTTCTGTGAATTGAATTTCAAAAATAAGAGATACATGGTTGTTATTATTAAGTAAAATGTGGTTCAATAAGATTAAATAATTTTTGGTGAATAGTAACTTTTGACTTTTATTTACCGCGGTTAAAGTTAAATAGGGTAATTCAAGGTAAAAGGAATGTTATAATAATAAAAAATTACCTTAACACTTATCCTAACATTATTGGATGAGTCATGACCTACCATGGAAATACTTGGGTTAATTTTGGGACCCCATGGAGCCACTTAAGAATGATAATGGCACTTTATTTTAATTAACTTAAATTAAAGACAAAAATGAAATTAACAAATATCTTTTAGTATATAAATTTTTACATGGGGTTATATAAGTCATATTTTCAACTATAAATAATCATTGAAAATATAAAAATATTTTCTACATTATGGTATTTTTTTTTTCAATTTTTAGACATCAGATAAATTAAATTATTTATGACACAATAACAATGTAGTATTTACCTCATTAATAAATGATTTAAATAAATATGATTATTAATATTAAAACAATATCCAAAACCTGTCAAATTATTATTGGATGATTTTATTCCGACCATTAGTCATCTTATATTCTACTTTAATTAGTTTTGGACCTTTAGAAACTAAATATCACTATATAATAAAATAATATTTTCACACTTTCCTAAAGAGCCCCTCACCCCCTTATAAAGGACACCACTTCTAACCCATTACACACACCCCTCAAGCCCATTGTCTCATCCAAAACCTACAAAATTAATCTCTTAATATACCCATATTACTTCTATAAGTCTCACCTTAGGCAGAAGGCACTTCAAGAAGTCCTTTTGGTTCAAACCAAGGGAAGTTACCCAAATTAAAGGTAATGCTTTCTCTTAAATTATTTTGTTTTATTTTAATTCTCCACCCCCCTAAACACTTTTTATTACTTTATTTTATAACAACAAAATTATCCTCAATATACTAGGATGTTTTTATGATAATTATTCAAACTACACTTATGCACACCTCCATCTAATGGGTGAAGAACATACTGTTTCTATAGATGACAAACTAACGCCACACGAAATGATGATTGTTCGATTATCTCATACCGCCTCTCATGGTGGCCCTTAATATGACCATGTATTTATATATGATATATATATATTATGTTTATGTTTTATTTATTCTTCTGTATTTTCCATTTATATCATTATTTTATGGTTTCCATTATGGGTAAAACGCGATAATTTCATTTGAGGAAGTGCGGACTACCGCCCCCACAAAATTATATGGCTTGTTAATGCCGTATGTGGGACCTATAAAGGATGGAATTAATGATATAATATATGATATTATACTTTAATTATAATATACCTATGTATCATTATGTTTTAATTCCATTAAAATACAAAATAAAAATGAAAGTAGCATTCATGCGTACGTACGACTTACCGTCTCCATGAACGATACATTTCATTTCTTATCTCCAAATGTTATGTAATGTTATAAATAGATATATATACTGGATATATAATATATATATTATATCTAAATCATGTATATAATTCTGGAGATAATTTACTTTTGACCACATAGAAAAATAGTAATTATAACAAGTTCATTTTTTACTCAAGTTCTGAACATCAATAAAATATCCCTTATGAACTCAAATAAATAACTAATTGTTATAGCAAGGTAACAAGTGATATAAAAGGAATAATAAACTTGAAAATTTTTATTAATCAATTAGAAATTAACTTAATTTTATTATTCAGGAAGAACAAGGAACATACAAGACAAGTCAGACTTGAGGTAAGGGGTTTCTTATCTGACTCTTAATTTCGCGATATTTCCATTGTTCGCTAGTTACTTATTTCATGTGGTGTATTGTGTACTTACATTTGATATATATTTTCATGATTTTATTTATATTAATGGTATTATATTAATCATTTGGTGGTTATTAACTTTTGGTCATACGACTCAATTGATTACAACGTGGTAAGGGGATTTCATCTCACTTCTTATTCACGTGAGATTCATGATGTATTGCCACTATTTCCTTCTGTGTAGTGTATGTACTAGCCATGATTGTATTCATTGTGTAATATAATTTAATCTATGTTTATTTACAACTTCATTGAATAATCCTTCTTTTATGGGGTGTATGTTTCGTGAGTTACCAAATCAGAAAGTGAATTTCAAATTTCAATTTCCACTCATTGTGCTTCACGCATACTTCATTGATTATTTTACTCCAAGTTTATGTGTGGAATCACTATTTATTATTTATGTAGTAATTTCAACTCCCCTTTCTGTGGATATAATTTTGATACACATAATCACTTCATTGATTATTTCTCAATTCATTGATATGAACTTGATAAGAGTAATCTTAACTCAATTTTCATTCATTGAGTTAAACATTCAAGTCATTGGTGTTGTTTTTATAAGAATATGTGTGAATGTCATATGATTTATTTACAATTAATATACATCCATATTTAGTGTATTTATATTTTTCACACATAATTATGTCATTGATTTATCCTTAAACTAAGGATACAGTTTTTATAATTGATTTCATCTCAACTTACATTCCATTGGGACTTCTTTGTTGTTATGCTCCAATTCACTTTTATTTGATGTATATATTGTACTTTGAAATAATATATCATGAATCCATTTATTCTCATGATATTATTAAGTTTTTATTACCTGAATTATTTTTATTCAAGCGTCTCTCATTTGGTTAGGAACTCTAACTAAAATATCATTTTAAATGTTTAAAAAATTTATTCTTCTAAATATTTCTCATTAATGTACATGTTTTAAAAATGGTTTTAAGTATTTATTTATTTGGACTTTAATGTTTTAAAATGTTAATTCATTTCAAAATTTTCAAAGTGGTATGTGACACTTTGATTCAAAAATATATTTTAAATGGCTTCTTGATAAATAATGCGACTTTTAAATGTTTTCAAGAAAAAGGGGTATATTTTTCTCAAATAGCTTTGATGATTATTTTCATCTATGTCAATATACTTCATTATTCTCTATTTAGGTTAATCTATTATAATAAAATCTTACATATTATATTGAATGAGTTATGTTTGACTGTGTATGTACTAATTTTATGCCATTCATGGTTTGTGGTTAAAATATTGACATTTCGTATGCTAGTTTTAATACAAATATTGAGATTCTGTTTCAAAATTTTCATATGAGGAATGAATTGGACTTAGTAAGTGATGTGTGGAGCTCGCTATAGCTCCTCGATGAATCGGTAGGTCTCATTAGACAAACTAGTGTCTTGGCACAAGGCCTTGACAAAATATTATTTTTAGTCATGGAACAAGACCTTTACTATGTGGTTATGATGTCCAACATTATGAATTCCATCATTATGAGATTAGATATTGATATTTCATGTGGCTATTAGACTAGTAGAATACCCATGACTATGTTTTATTATGACTTTATTTACTCATCTCATATTCTTTCCATGAAGTGTTCATGTTAATTATTTGTAAAGGCATGTGTTTTTAATTATTCACCATGCCTAATGTTTATGTTATCTTCTGCTGTATTTCTTACTATTACTGAGCATTTGAGCTCAACCCTTTCTCATGTTTTATTTTCCCAGGATATGAAGAAGTTAGTTATGGGTGACTTGTAGGAATAATCTTGGAAGCATGGATGTTTCTAATGGAATAAATTAGTATTGTTTTTCTTTTCAAGTTGTAGTGTTGAAATTATATATGTATCTTGTTTCCAAGACTAATAAACTGATCGGTCCTTTGGGACTTGATTCCTTGTAATCATGTCAATGTATTAAAATAATGCGCCGGCTCCTAGATTCTGGGATCAAGGTGTTACAGTTGGTATCAGAGGAAGTTTATTACAAACCTTGGAAACTAGATTTAGATAACATATGATTAGAGCACATTACCCTAAGATAGACCTTGATGATTAGTATTGAAGAACTTCTTAGAATTTTGATAATGTATAGATTTTGTGTATTTTCCAAGCAATACATCCCTGTCTGGATATGAGTAGGTAGAGATGGCTCTGGCACAGATGTACCTAGGAGTGAAAACTCTGACAAGGAGTTTCGGGATTCACCCAGGGTATCCTGGTACACGAAAATGGGCCATGCTACACTCTTGGTTACGACACTCCCATGGGATATACTTAAGATAATTTATATTCTCTTTATAAAACAATTTGAAGTATTTTAATATAAGATGAGAATAATTGACCTTGGTTAATCCTAAGGTATTTTAAATTAAAAATATGGTGTCATGATATTATCTAAATGATTTTATGACTATTGGTATTCCCACAATGATTTTTGGTTTTAGTCAATGGATGGATTCCAAGGAAGTCATAGTAACTTTGATCATGATGTACAAGGTTTGAACGGTGGTGTAAATGAGAAACAAAATGGAATGTTGATAGGCATAAAAGATATCGTGTTTATGCCAAATCAGTTTCTAAAAAATATGATCAACAACATATATATTAACCAACTCCTAGACTCAACAAGGTAGAGAAAAGTGGTGAATGATAAGAGATACAACAATGAAGACCATGGAGAAAAGAAAGTTCATTTTCCATCATGAAAGAAATGTGGAAGGAGACACCTAGGAAGGTGTCTTAATGGAACAAATAAATGATTTATATGTGGGAAAAAAGGACATAAAGTAAAGAATTACTGAGGAAAAATGAAGAGTACTATGGAAGAAAATAAAAATGGTCCTAAGAATCCATTTACAGTCATTTTCCGTAAATATAGGGGACCTGTCCATTACCTGAGTGAATTCCCTGTTCTATAGGACATCCTCTTGGTCAAGGAAGAATCTATGTTGAAATAAATGGATAGAGAAATGTTTAAAAAGTATTAGTTCTCTTTGTTAATGGGATTACTTTGGAATAATTTTCTATTGTATTTGTAACCCTGCAGTTTGTCATGTGAAAATGATATTTGAGGAAGAATTATCTTTTCTCTTGTGGATATAGTTATAAATAACAATTTGGTTTTATATGATCATTGAGTTTGAGGAAATTACAAGTTATTAATTTTTGGAATGAAAATGCGAGGTATGAGATAACATTTGTGATGAAATTATGTTATAGTTATTTTGATGAATCTATATCATTTTTGGGAATATTATAAAATTAAATAGTTTTTGAAAAAGGACAACATGTAGACTGTGTGACAACTCGTCGCGTCGGACAAAGCTACGGGAATCGAACCCATAACCATAGTGCCATTGGGATTTATGACCTACCACTGGACTACATGAAGTCCCTAGTTAGTGTGACTAATTCATTTTAGTTAAATGATTTTATTTATCAACAATTAGTTGATTTGGGATCTTATGTATTATCAAATGGATATCCTTAGTATAGGAAAACGATTTGGGGATTAAGTGATAAATGTTATTTTGGAAGACGTTCTCTCTGTTGGGAATACAATATACCTAAGGAAAATAGAATACTATGGGATTTAATTTGAGGAGTAATGGTGGATTTTTATCTATATTTTGGGTTATTTATATAAATTATTAACCTATCATAGAGAATATGTGATTAAGTTAATTACTTTTGAGTATGTGACTTTAAGGGTAGTTGATTTCATTTGAAGATACAATTTAATTTGTAAGAATGCATAACCAAATTCTTCTAAGTTTTGGGTTTCAATATTAGTTTGGATTATATTGAAGGATTTTAAGGACAATTGTTTACTGAATGTTATTTATTTAACTTTGGGGTATTGTTGGTTTAATTTTAGAAAATAAGATTAGTATTTATTTCTATAAAGGATTGTCCTTTTTGGGGATCTTCTGATCTTGTAATAACAATTTTGGTGGTGTATAATCTCTAAAGACAAGGTAAATATATTTTTTATCCTTTTTGGATCATGTGATTATATAGAATTTGATTCTAGCTCTTCTAGTGTGACCAAGTCATCTTGAATACTCATCGTTTGAAAAAAAGAAGAGTTGGTGGTAGAAATTTATTAAAGAATGAAACTCTACTTAAAAATTAAATATATCTCTTTATGTTCTTAGTCAATATCATAAATAAATTCCTCAACTTTATGAAATGGAACTTAAAATAAAAAAAATACGTTATCCGTTTACTTTTCCTATTGGGAAACTAATGACCGTTTATCCCATCACAAGTTTGTGGTTTTCATGTTATTAACTTTCTCCTGATCATGTTTTCTATCCCTCTCCATCAGAACTTGACACTTAGTTTATCTTCCATATAAATGTTTTCCTACATGGAATCCTAGTATGGGTTATCTTGGGTGACCTTTTTACTTTTCTTTCTTTCTTTTAAAGCGATAGTTTTACTGACTCTTTTCCGATGTGGAACTTTTAGTAAAGTTTCCAAGCCCAATTTTAAAATTGCGAGGACACAATTCCCAAAAGGGTGGAAGGATGTAACATCCCAGGTAAATAAAGAACACGACATTTTTCATATTTATTAATATTTGTGAACTAAATATTAATTCTACTTTAAAGGGGACAATATTTTCTATGGTATACTCGATACGCAACAATGAGTTTATTTGAAATCTTACGTTGCACACTAATAATATAATATTATTATTTTAAATGGTAGTTAACACCTAGCCGTTGTAATGGAGGGAATGAACAGAACTAACTAAAAAATGATTATATATGTTTGTTAAATGTTTTTACATTTATCCAATAAACTTTAGAGGCTTAAAATGTGAATGAATCTAATTTTAAACACAATTTACTTTAAAGGGTTGATTTACGGACTTTTAATGGTGAACCCTATTTAAATCTAGTTTTGGTCACTTTTATATGTTCCATTTGACAAAATAAAATTCTTCTTTAGAATCAGAACATCAAAATTTACTTTGGGTAAATTTTTGGTATTTTTCTAATAATATTCATTTTTTATGAATAGTGAGAAATAATGTATTTTAATTCAAAACTGCCTTTTAATATAATATATTTATATGGTTAGATTGTATTTTCAATTGGCATTGAAGTGTAATTATATTATATTTTTACCCTTTAATTCAATTTTGGTCATTTGAATTAATTTCACTTTGAAATTACACATAAACAAGTGTCAATCTTTTGATAGTTATTGTTTCTTAAAAACACGCTATTTGTTTTGACAATGGGAATTAATTTTAAATTAATTAATTCAACTTCTACATTTTGAATTTGGCAAATTAGACATAATTTTTGAATTCATAATATCAAATTTGTCTTAGGCTGAATTTTTGGTATTTTTCTGAAAAACTTCAATTTTTGATGAATGGTGAAACCACTAAGTAGTAGTTAAAATTCCGACTTTTTCATTTAAATGAAATTTTACCACTTCTGTAATTGAATTTAAAAAATAATAGATAAATGGTTGTTATTATTAAGTAAAATGTGGTTCAATAAGATGAAAACAATTTTTGGTGAATAATAACTTTTGACTTTTATTTACCACTGTTAAAGGTAAATAGGGTAATTCAAGGTAAAAGAAATATTATAATAATAACAAATTACCTTAACACTTATCATAACCTTATTGGATGAGTCATGGACGACCATGGTCATCCTTGGGTAAATTTTGGGACCCCATGGAGCCACTTAATAATGATAATGACACTTTATTTTAATTAACTTAAAGTAAAGACAAAAATGACATTAACAAATATATTTTAGTATATCAATTTTTACATGGGGTTATATAAGTAATATTTTAGACTATAAAAAATAATTGGAAATATAAAAATATTTCCTACATTATGGTAATTTTTTTACAATTTTTAGACATCAAATAAATTAAATTATTTATGACACAATAATGATGTAGTATTTACCTCATTAATAAATGATTTAAATAAATATGATTATTAATATTAAAATAGTATCCAAACCCTGTACTATTTTTATTGGATGATTTTATTTTTACCATGAGTCATATTATATTTTAATTTAATTAGTTTTGGACCTTTAAAAACCGAATATCACTATATAATAAAATAATATTTTCACACTTTCCTAAAGAGCCCTTCCTCCCCCTTATAAAAGGACACCACTTCTAACCCATTTCACACACCTCTCAAGCCCCTTGGCTTGTCCAAAACCTATCAAAATAATTTCTCAATATCCCCAAATTACTCCTATAAGCCTCACCTTAGGAATACAGTACATCAAGAAGTCCTTTTGGTTCAAACCAAAGGAGGTTACCCAAATTAAAGGTAATGCTTTCTCTTAAATTCTTTTGTTTTATTTTGTTTTATTTTACTTCTACAACCCTATAAACACTTTTTATTAGTTTCTTTTATAACAAAACCATTATAATAAATATAATATGATGTTTCTATGATAATTATTCGAACTAAAATTACACACACCTCCATCTAATGGGTGAAGAACATACTGTTTCTGTGGATGGAAAACTAACGCCTCACGAAACGATGATTGTTCGATTATCTCCTACTGCCTCTCATGGTGGACATTAAGATGGAACTATATTTATATATGATATATATATATATATATATATTATGTTTATGTTTTCTTTATGCTTATGTATTTTCCATTTATATCATTATTTTATGGTTTCAATTATTGGTAAAACGTGATGATTTCATTTGAGGAAGTGCGGACTACCGCCCCCTTAAAATGATATGAATCGTTAATTCCTTATGTGGGAAATATAAAGGATGGAATTAATGATATTATATATGATATTATACTGGAATTATAATATAAATATGTATCATTATGTTTTAATTCCATTAAAATACAAAATAGAAATGAAAGTAGCGTTCATGCGTACGTACGACGTACCGTCTCCATGAACGGTACATTTCATATCATATGTCCAAATGTTATGTACTATTATAAATAGATATATATAATGGATATATAATATATATATGATATATAAATCATGTATATAATTCTGTAGATAATGTACTTTTGACCACATGGAAGAATAGTAATTATAACAAGTTCTTTTTTGACTCAAGTTCCGAACATCGATAAAATATCCATTATGAACTCAAATAAATAACTAATTCTTATAGAAAGGTAATAAGTTATATAAAAGGAATAATAAACTTAAAAAATGTTCTTAATAAAGTAGAAATTAAATTAACTTTATTATTCAGTAATAATAAGGAACATACAAGACAAGTCGGACTTGAGGTAAGGGGTTTCTTATCTCACTCTTAATTTCGTGAGATTTCCATTGTTCGCTAGTTATTTATTGCATGTGGGGTATTGTGTACTACCATTTGATATATATTTTCATTATTTTATTTATATTCATGGTATTCTATGAGTCATTTGGTGATTATTAACTTTTTTTCATACGACTCGATTGATTACAATGTGGTACGAGGATTTCATCTCACTTCTTATTCCCGTGAGATTCATGATTTATTGCCACTATTTCCTTTTGTGTGGTGTATGTACTTTTCATAATTGTATTCCTTGTGAAGTATAATTTAATATATGGTTATTTACAACTTAATTTAATAATCCTTCTTTCATGGGGTGTATGTTTTGTGAGTTACCAAATCAGAAAGGGATTTTCAAATTTCAATTTCCACTCATTGTGCTTCACGCATAATTCATTGATTATTTTACTCCAAGATTATGTGTGGAATCAATATTTATTATTTATGTAGTAATTTCCACTCGAATTTATGTGGATATACTTTTGATACACATAATCACTTCATTGATTATTTCTCAAGTCATATATATGAACTTGATAGGAGTAATCTTAACTCAATTTTCATTCATTGAGTTAAACATCCAAGTCTTTAGTGTTGTTTTTACAAGAATATGTGTGAATGTCCTCTGATTAATTCACACTAAATATCCTACCATATTTAGTGTATTTATATTTTTCACACATAATTATGTCATTTATTTATTCTTAACCTAAGGATACGGTCTTTATAAGTGATTTCATCTCAACTTACATTCCATTGGGACTTTGTTGTTATGCACCAATTCAATTTTATTTGGTGTATATATTGTAATTTGAAATAATATATCATGAATCCTTTTATTATCATGATATTATTAAGTTTTTATTACCTCAATTATTTTTATTCAACAATCTCACATTTGGTTAGGAACTCTAACTAAAATATCATTTTAAATGTTTAAAAAAATTATTATTTTAAATTTTTCTCATTAATGTCCATGTTTTAAAAATGGTTTTAAGGATTTATTTATTTGGACATTAATGTTTTAAAATTTTAATTCCTTTAAAAAGTTTCAAAGTGGTGTGGGAAACTTTGATTCAAAAATCTATTTTAAATGGATTCTTGATAAATAACGTGACTATTAAATGATTTTAAGAAAAAAGGTATATTTCTCTCAAATAGCTTTGATGATTATTTTCATCTATTTTAATATCCTTCATTATTATCGATTGAGGTTAATATATTATAATACAATCTTCTATATTTTATTGAATGAGTTATGTTTGACTGTGGATGTGCTATTTCTATGCCATTCATGGTTTGTGGTTAAAATATTGACATTTCATATGCTAGTTTTAATATGAATGTTGAGATTATGTTTCAAACGTTTCATATGAGGAATGCATTGGACTTAGTAAGTGACAGGTGGAGCCCGCTATAGATCCTCGATGCATCGGTAGGTCTCATGAGACAAACTAGTTTCTTGGCACAAGGACTTGAAAAAATCTTATTTGTAGTCTTGGCACAAGGCCTTGACTATGTGGTTATGATGTCCGACATTATGAATTCTATAATTATGAGATTAGCTATTTATATTTCATGTAGTTATTAGACTAGTAGAATACCCATGACTATGTTTTATTATGGAATTATTTACTCAGCTCATATTACTGCCATGAAGTGTTAATGTTAATTATTTGTAAAGGAATGTGTTTTAAATTATTCACCATGCCTAATTTTTATCTTATCTTCCACTATATTGCTTACTATTACTGAGTGTTTGAGCTCACCCCTTTCTCATGTTTTATTTTCCCAGGATATGAAGAAGTTAGTTATGAGTGACTTGCAGGAATAATCTTAGAAGCATGGATGTTTCTAATGGAATAAATTTGTATTGTTTTTCTTTTCAAGTTGTAGTGTTGAACTTATGTATGTATCTTATTTCCAAGACTACTAAACTAATCGGTCATTCGGGACTTGATTCCTTGTAATCATGTCATTGTATTAAAATAATGCACTGACTCCTGGATTCTGGGGTCGGGGGGTTACATAAACTTTCATAATTATAAAAGGGTAATATATTTTGAACATGGAGTTCCAATGTAAAAAAATTCATGAGAACAATCTAGGAGAAGAAAGAGTAAAGACGAAACACTTGGTCGGTGCTTTGTAAAATGGGAAAAGGATGTTTTAAAGAAGGAAATAAATTATAATTTTACATAAAACAATAATTTAACCAAGAGGGTTATGAATAAAATAACTAGGTCTTTAGAAGATATTAATTTTTTAATTTTTTTATCATGGTGATGTTATACTTGAGACATGAAATAGGAAAGTTCCCTTAAATTAGGTTTTATTAAAAGAGGGAGTTTTGAAGGGAACTAAAAACACATATAACCTTAGAAATGAAAATTATATTTAACTAGGTATAAATTTAAGGGACATATATACATAAACATAATAGGTGTATGAGAATACAATTTAATAAAAGGGATAAAAATAAAGAGAACTTGTAACCTAAAGGTAACGAAAGAGGTTCAAAGGATCCCCTACCACTTAATAAACAATATAATAAAAACTATTTTAAAGAAAGAGAGTGAGAGAGATTGAAGTTGAAGATAAAATACCATGAATAAATAAAATTCATGTTATTAAAAATTCAATTTTTAGTATACACACAATATAAATGAAAATTAGTGCATAAAAGAAAACATGTATCAATGAATGAAATTTTGAGACAAAACCCTTATAGATTTAGTAATTTTTGAATCAAAAGTCAATAGAATCATGAGAATAATATGTTTCTTTAAATACCATGAATTAAATAAAGTATTATTAAAAAATTAATTCTTGGTCAGTGTATACATCATAAAAATAAGAAATTGGTGGATAACATTAAAACATGTCTCAATGAAAAAATTGAGACGAAAAACCCTTACCTTGTTCCAGATCTATTATGAACACAAAACTAACATACTATATAATCAAATTAAGTTTATTAGATACCTTATTTGTAAAATTATAATTATTTATTTAATTTAATATTAACTATTTATAATTATGTGATATTTTATTATTATATAGTTTTCTTTCTAATGTCAGGTACTTGAGGTTATTCAGTCATTTTTATGACTCCTTATATATGTTTAAAATGGTAGAAAGCATCCTAAAATATTTTCATAATATCCATAATATTAATATTTTTATAGAATTTTTTTATATTAAATTTATTTTAAAATCCAAACATGATGGGTGGTGGTGAAAAATTAAACTCATTGCTCGTAGAGGTGATAGTTCACACATACACATGATTAATGTTTCCATTTCTAAGTGAATTATAGGAAAAAAAGGTAAATGATAATTTTTACATTTCATAATCAAATTTATATTATATATATACTATTTATTCATAGATTACATTATTTTTTTCATCCATGAATAGAAGTGATGAAAAATAGAATACATTGCTTTGTATAGGTGGTCTGCACAACACACTAACAATGATTTTGTTTTTATTAGTGGATAAAGATGAATAAATAATAGTAATTTTATTAATATAATAACATATCAGTATAATAATTATATATATTTCATTATATTTTTATGGATATAAGATATTTTCAATAGAAATATTAATAAAAAAACTTAAGTAAGAGATAATACTTACATCAGAGACTTGATCTTTCCTTGGAAAACTCCTTTAATTAAAGATCTTAGGATAACTTAGTAAGAATTAAATATTAATAAAAAATGTTTTAATTTTATGATAGGATATTTTTAAATATTTTTAAGGAAATTTTCAATGATATATGTTTGTTTAAAAGGGTTTAAGTGGTCACTTTTTGTAAGAGGAAAATGAAACTTTTGAAAAAACCCTTTATATTCTAATAATTTCATGATACTACTGTAAGTTAAATGAATAAAATTTTTAAAAATAATATAGTTTTTGGTGTATTTGGGTATATAAATACTCATCCAGGTATTTACACACATATTTTAAACATGTTATATGGTTTGTACCATTAAGTTTGTACATTTTACTCTAACTTTTAAAACTAGGTTACTAGTTTTTAATTAAGTGATTTAACATTTAATAAAAAATATAACATAATACATATAACAAAATTTGGGTGTGATGGAAATAAATTTTACATATATTTAATCAAATTAAATTTCTAAATAGTATAAAAGTAATTTTTAAATTAAAACAGATAATGTGTAGAAAAGTTGTTTTAGTGGACAAATGACATTTTGACCATTATAGATTCTTAATATTATTTAGAAATGATTACCAATTAAATGATTGTTAATATATTTATTTATTTATTTAAACATAATATAATATTAATTATTTAATGGATATTATTTTAATTTATTCGATATAAATTCCATGATATTAATTAGATAATAATTTTAAAATATTTATTTCACCATTATCGTGGTAATTATAATCAATCATAGTAATATAAATTTTATACCTAAAAATGAAATTACACAGATTAAATAATATGAAAATTATTATCTCAAATATAATAATTATTTTTTCAAATTAACTTTCTATGTGTAGGGAAATTAGTCTTAACATTAGCTCTTGTAAAAAACCTGTTTTTAAGAAAAGCATATTTTTAAGTATAAAGTTTATGTATATGAAAAAATTAAAAATTTTATTGATTATAATGATATTGAAATTATTATTATTGATAAAATAATAGTTATTTGATATTGAAATAAATATATAACCTAATTTTACCCAAGTTAAAACTTAATTAAAGAAGCAGATGAAAAATAGTTTTTAAAAAATATTGCAAAATTTTATAAAATGTTATACATTGATTTAATGAATAAAAAATAGTATTTTAAAATTATAAATTTAAATTTATAATATATATATATATATATATAGTAAAAACCATTCAAAAAAATATTAAATCCATTTTTCTATAAAATTAACGGTATTATGAAAAATCGTATGTTTTACTATTTACATAAAAATCAATTATTTTAGAAAAAACCAAAAAAATTATACTAAGATAATTTTGATATTATCAATTAAAAAATGATTTTTTTGAAATTCAATTTCTATAATTTTCTATTTTAAATTTAAATAAATTCATAAAATATAATGAGAAATATTTTTCATAAAAATATATATTTTAAAATACTAGTTAGTCTTATTTTTAATTTTTGTAGAAAACCAATAAAGCTAATATTAATAAATAAATATTACAATTTATTAATACCATAATTTAATAATAATATAGTTAGTTTCATTTAATAAAAATCACAGTGCATAAAAATATAGATCTTAAACACAATAATAAATTAAGTAAATTTTATATAAAATAAATTTTATATCAATAAATAAATAAATAAATATATTTTTTAATATATTTAATAATTTATATACTCATGTTAATACATAATAATTCAAATTCTAGGTTTTTAAAGGTCTTAACATATAGTGGTTTCGTTTTAGTTTGGTGTTGAGTGTGACACAAGCTATTGAATATAATATTAATTTAATGGGTCTAAAATATTAGGTTGTGAAAAACACTCGAGGAAGGAAAACCAGCTTAACATCCATCTATTTGAGATACATATATTATGATGCTATGATGATAGACACCATCAAAATAATTTGATGTTTAACTATCGATGACAGGATTTCAAGGAAATCAATACCTTCCTTTTGTTGAAATCCCTTTACCACCAATCATACATTGTAACACTTCTTTCCCTCAGCCCCCTCTTCCAATCAAAAAACAAACTTATTATTCAATTCATTTTTACCTTTTAGTAGTTTTTTATCTTCTAAGTTCTATTGGGTTTCAATGTATTTATCCACATTCATTGATGAATTCCATTATTTTGCATCATTAAGTGTTGCCGCTTCTTTTAGACATTTCGATTCTTCTGCATTTGTTAAGAGTATAAAGTTTATATCAACCCCAAATATATAAACTAGATATTTAAATATAATTTATGTCCTTAACTAAGTTGAATTATCTATGCTACTAAACTCATATATAACTCTTATAACCTAAACTTATGGCACTCCCACTAGATCTTCAACTGATCTTGAACTTTCAAATAACTCTTCTTCTGGTTTCACCACTTGACTTATGGTGATTCCATCTAAGTTCTTTATATTTTTTGAAATTATGACTCTCTTAGTTAGATCAACTTAGAACTCAATATTATATTTATTTCCTTTAGATTCATTTCCCACTAATTTTTGGTCCTTCCACACAACCCCTTCATTTAAGTAAACAGATAATCTTCAGATGACTTGTCTCTTATCTTCATCACACAGCCATTATAAAAATTTATCATCACCATACCCAATGAAATAGAAAAACATGTACTTATACTTAAGTTTATCTTGTCTTTATAATAAACATTAAAATATTCCAAGATTTTGAATACTTTAAGATGATGAACTTCTGGACATTTACCAGAATATATCTTCTCTGGATGCTCTTATACTATAATTGATTCTGGACTTCTGTTGATGAGATATGACATTGTGTTGAGTGATTCTTCCCATATCCCCTTTGGAATTCCTAACTTAAACCTCATACTCACAAATATATCTATCCATATATAATTTACACATTCAACTACTCCATTATATTTTGGATTCATGGGCACCAAATTATCATGCCTTACCCCTTTCTTCATATTTTTTTTGGTGATTACATCTGTTATATTCACCTCTATTATCTATACAAAGACACTTAAAACTTTCAACCACATTCCCTTTATACCAAATATTTCTATTAAGTACAAACATGAAATACATCCGATTTATTATTTATAATTTAAATCCATACTTTTTGAGTAGTATAATCAATAAAGGTTATAAAATAGAGAGAACCACCATAAGATTAAATAGGGGAAGGTCCCATATTTCCCAGCACATAGATGTTAAATCTTCCCATTTCTATATGATCAAGATTTGATATTATCTTTGTTGTTAAAAATTCACTATTCTTCTCACTATGGTGATTGATCTTGGAATTACCAACATACGGAATTCCAATGATGAGACTACAACCAAAGAAATTTCATTTTTGATTATGATAAAATAAATAGTTCCATATTTTACTCCTCTTAAAACCACCATAGATCCTTAGTTAACATTCCATATCCCATTGAAAAAATTAGTTCCATATCCTTCCTCATCAATTCATCCAATGAAAATAATATTTTTCCATATAATAGGGATGTGACTTAATCCCATGAGTTTTAAGAATCCTAAATTCTTTATTCATATGTTTAAATATAATTTTCCAAAAACATATAGCTATTCACCATAAACTATAAAAAATTTACCAAACATCATATATATATAATTGACTATGAATCTTTGATCCTCAGTTGAATGAAAGGATATTTCATATTTAATCACCCAAGCTTCTAATAAAGTAATAACCCTTAATTTTTTTTTTCTTCCTTGAATAACACTAATTATAATGAAATAGACTGGTTCAACTAGAAAATAAACCCAAACTAGCCCATCACTATGTGGTTAGGTGCAACAAGATAACAAAAACATTCTCGTATATAGAAAAATAAGAAAAACTAACAAAGTACAATGTTAAAGAAGAGATAAAACATCCAAGAGACATTAAATACAGGCCAAAACTACTAACCTAAAAAAATATTTCAAGGGAAGACTAATAATTCTCCATGTGACCAACTATCACCTCCAAACCATCCAACTATAAATTCAAAGTCATCAAGAGAATTCATTATGCAATATGATTCCCTTACCTTTACCGAAATCCTAAAAAACAATATCTAAAGCCGCTCAAAGGAAAAGTATGGTGTGAGAAAAAGACTAGTATGATTATAACATAGAATCTATACAAAGTATAATATCAATAATTCAGAAGTTCTATCTTTTAAAAAATACATTTTTATAAAGCATTTTCCTAAATCAAAATAATTTGTAAATCAAACTTTTATTTTCATAAAATCCTTTCATATTCTTAAGATAAGGAATATGAAAAGTACAAGTGATAAGAATTAAATCATAATCATTTAAATCCTTGGGTACACCATAAGATAATAATGTAAGAAATATAACCATAACACAATCCATCATGTAAAATCATATGGGAAAATAACCATGACACAATCCATCATGTGATAATCTAATCATATATGACAAAGCACGTTTCTTGGGATCTAACCTATGGGTATATATACTAGAGATAAAAATAAATCCCCAATCTAGAACTTTGGTGGATCTAACCAGTATAACCACTAGTGTCATTATGCATACTAATGTGAAAGAAAACCTCAAGGGGAATCACACACACTATGAGTGACATGTCTATTCTCGATTCACCCAAGGTTACCCATTATGCTAAGTTTTTCCAAAACCATTTATAAAGATATGATCAGAATTTATAAAATATTTTCAAAGAAAAGAAAATATTCTTCGATGCTTGAAAAACCATTTTTAAACCATAACCACCATTCAATCATTTTATCAAACGCTTTGTGTGAAAAAACCGTTTTTAAAGAAAAAACCCCTTGAAAATCATGATTTTATTCCAAAAAAATATATTTTAATAAAAAATAAATTCAATTAATTGAATAAACCAAAAAAAATTACAAGAAAAATAATAAATTCATATAATTAACCCTTTGTATAGAGACACCTACCTCATAAACGAAGGTGTAACTAATCAACTTAAAAAACAGAGACCCAGGAGGAGTAGATCAGGTCCTCATGATCCTAGATCCATAATAAATACACAAATTCTATTTCAAAACCCTTATATATAGTATAAAAACCCCTTGGGTTTCAAAAGATGATAGGAGATGTGATATAGTGAGGATCTATGAAGAAAATGAAAAAATGGATCAGGAACGCAACATACCTTGATGAGACCCATCAAGAACGAAAGGAAATCAACAATAACATTAAGAAATATGTATCTAGAGTTCTTATGAAGGATTAGGCCAATCCAAAATGACATTAGGGTGTGATTAGGCATAAAAAAGATCAAGGGAAAAGGGTAAAACCAACTTTTTAAAGGATTGGAGTGTTACACATGGTTAGACCTCACAGTCAAAAAAACAATGCACTAACCATGTGTGGATAATATCTCTTTAAAAAGACAAGATACACGATCTCCTAGGATAATCCACAAGGTTTGGTCAAACTATGCAATCCCCTTGGACAAAAAACCAAACCCAACACATTTTACCTTGGTGAGTCATATGGTTTCTTTAACCATTCTCAAACCATGAAAAAACACACTATTAAAACATAGAGCCATACCACATGACTACCACACTATTTTTAATAATCATGAACTAGATGTGTGCATGGTTTATCTCCTTTGAAAATATCAATTTTGGCCTACATTCCTATGAAACCTCTAGAACATATTTAATGAAAAACTAAGATTAAATTAAAGTATATCTAAGATCTAATGGGAATTTAAATTTTTCCCACCACGAAGTATTTATATCCCCAAAAAGTTATCAATATTCTGGACTCATGAAAAGAGAATGCCACTTTCATCTCTTCAATTATTCATGTTCCAACATCTCATGGCTATCCCATCTGCACTTCCATAGTACTTAGACCTAATGAATAATTTTACCACACAATACCTTATCCTGGAAATCCATAATATGAAATAGTTGCTCAAAAATAGTGGTATTGAGATCAAGATCAACATACTCCCATTTAATCACATGGGAAGGATCCGGTTGATACCTCCTCAGCTAGGAAACAATAAACATATCATTAATTGAAGTAAAATGAGATGGTAAGTCCAACTGATATGTCACCTTTCTGAGTCGCTCCATGATCTCAAAGGGGCCCACAAACCTCAATTCCTATTTACCCTGCTTACCCAACAAATGATGTCCCAATAGAGTTGAAAGTCTGAGAAAAACTTGATCACTAACCTCAAACTCTAGTGTTCAATGATGACAGTTCACATAGGATTTTTGATGACTTTCTTCTATGACCAACCTCTTTCAGACCCACTACACCTTTTCCATCATCTCTTGAATGAGACTCAGCCCAACCAAGGACCTCTCTCCCAACTATACCCAACACAAGGGAGATCTACATGACCTCTAATAAAACTCTTAAAAGTGATATATATTTATTAAAGACTAATAAATATTATTATAGGAAAATTTAACTAGAGTAAAATTATTTTCCCAAGATCCACCAAAATAAAGCATGCAATCCAAAAGCATATCTTTAAGAACCTGGATAACTCTCTTTGCCTATCCATCTATATAAATATGATATTCCATACTCAATTTAAACTAGAAACCCATAACCTATTGTAATCCTTTCCATAATATGGTTGTGAAACTCAGATCCCTATTAGAAACAATCAGATAGGGAACCTTGTGAATCTCACATTATCTTGGGCATTCAAGTCTCCGAGTTGTTCAACTTTAATTCTTTCCTTTATATGTAATAAATTATCTAATTTATTAATTCAATCAATTATCACCAAAATATCATCCTTCCAACTGGGATTGGGTAGAAAAATAATGATGAAACCCATGGAAATATCATCCCACTTATATAACAGAATGGGTAAAGGTTACTAAAAACCAGTAGGTATCTGGTGTTCCACCTTAATGTTCTGACAAGTGAGACACCATGATACAAAATATTAAATTGATAACCTAATTCTAGGACACCAATACTGATATATCGATTCATGATACATCTTGGTAGTCCCAGGGTGCATGGACCAACAAGATTAGTTTCCACTATCCATCAACTACTACCTCTAAGAAATCAGAACAAAAACATTTTATGGAAGCACAATACTCCATTGGGAGACTAATACCGATCACCCAAGGTTTCCCCACCATGAAATATTTTACTAAAGTGTTGAAACTTGGTTTCTATCACTTAATTAAGATTAAATTTCTCATAAAAAGTTGATTCAACTTTTTTCAAAGATAAGAACACATGTCCACCAACCTCTTCCACTTGCAGTATCATCTTAGTAAACAAAATCATTAGATACCACTCCTCAATTAATTCATTCATGGATTGGGTCAACAATTTTATTCTAAAGAAATCAATAACTACATTTCCTTTTCTTAGAGTATATTAAATATCAAAATCAATGGCCTGAAGATACTCAACCTATTATCTTTGTCACAAGTTCAGATACCTATGAGTAAAAATATATTTCAGGTTATTATGATCTTAATAAAATATAAACTACTCCCAAAAGAGATAGTGATGCCAAGTTTTTGAGTTCAATCATAACTGCATCCAACTAAAGATCATGGGTAGGGTAGTTCCTCTCATGAGGGCATAATTGGCATGATCCATAGGCCACTACCTATTTACCTGCATCAAGGCACATCCCAAACCTATACCAAAAGAGTAAAAGAAAACATCATAAAAGAAACTTGGTTATGGAAGAATCAAAACTAGTTTTTAATTCAAACTCACATTTAATCCCTCAAAATATCTTTGAAATTTTTCATTACACTCAAAATTTACAATCTTATGGGTTAAATCCATCATCAGAGATGTGATCTTGGAGAAATCGCAAACAGACCATCTATAGTAACCAGCCAGATCCAAGAATCTCTGGATCTCAAACATATCTCTATGCTGCTACCAGTATATAACTACCTATATCTTCTCAAGATCCATAGATATTCCCTTCTTAGATATGAAATTCCCTAGAAATTTAACTTCCTGAATCCAAAACTCACATTTGGAAAGCTTTCTATACAGATGATATTCTCTCAAGGTCCTAAGAATGATATCCAAATGGTCCATGTGATACTCATATGAAATAGTTTATGCCAAAATACCATCCTTGATTACAACAAAAAAAGAGTCCAAGAACCAATGAAAGATTCAGTTCATCAATGCCATAAATACCGCATGAGCGTTAGTGAGACTGAATGACATAACCAAAAACTCAATATACCCATATTGATTCCTAAATGCTATCATATCTATATTTTTTTTTATCGAAATCTCTACTGTTGGTAACTTGAATGAAGGTTAATATTTTAAATCCAACAAGCCCCTATTAGCAAATCAAATAGATCATCAATCTTGGGAAAAGGATATTTGTTCTTAATGGTCACCTGATTTAACACTAAATAATCCAAAAAAGTATAAGGCTACTATCTACCTTCTTATAAAAGAGGACAAGAAATGACCGTAGTGGCACACTAGAATGAATAAATCCCTTATCCTCATGGTCCGATAGTTGGAATTTAATTTCTCGCAATTTATCAGAATCTATATGATAAGATGGCCTAAAAATGGGCATCGTACTAGGGAGTATGTTAATGGTAAACTCAACCTCTATCTATAGTAGTGAAATAGAAAAATAATTCAGAAAGACCTCGGGGGCACACACACACCACTGTAGGAAGTAGACTACCAAAAAATGGGTCAAAGACATCTAAAAACAACTTTGACAATTGGAATGAGATTACCCCAACATAAGGAACAATAGGCCTAGCCCTTCCCAATCTAATGCCCCAATCACCCTGAAAAACATGAGTGATCCCATCAGAAGATAAAAACCGAACCTGAAGATGATAAAAATCTATCTGGGACTTAACATTGATCACTGAATCTATTCTAAGTATCAAGTTAAATAATTCGATATTAATAACCAATAATCGCTACACCATCTATAAATCATCCATCATCACCCGACATGTGGGATACTTGAAACCTTGTTTGGATCTATTTCCCAAAGGTGTGTAAAGATCAAAAAATAATGACATAAGCTCCAAAAAAACTCTAAATATGTCACATATCTTTGATGATATAAAGGAATTATTAGCACCTGTATCAAATAATTCTTGCACCATAGAATATGAAATAAACACCACACCTCTAAAAGTAGTTGTCCCTGCTTCAGATTCCTATGACATATACTCTGCTGCATAAAGACGTCAGGTCTTCACTCCTCCATGAGCATTATTAGCCACATGAACATCCCTATTTCAATGAGGATAAGAATTTTCACCCTTGGTGAGAGTGGATCCAACTTTATTACCCAAGAAAATACTTTCACTAAAACACATCAGATATCCTGTTAGTCCAAAATGATGACAAGAATTAAGAGTTTCCGTATAATTAATCTTGGTAAGACTGCACATTCCACATTAGTAGAAGAAAACCAACTACTATCCTAAAGAAGCCCTTGAAATTGGTACTAAATAAAACTGACCACCCTTGTTATTCCTTTTCAACACATAAGACAAAACTTGGCTAATATCACAACTATAAAATCCCCAAAGTAGTATTTCCAACTATGTACGACTCTTCCAAAGCTACATTGTTGTCTACCTACACAAAGGTCAAAAGGCACATCAAAATCAACATCAACAGAATATCAAACCTCTATCCCAACTAAAAACTTCAAGACTTTATGTGCTCATTGGTGACTAAATCTAGTTACAAATGTACCAACTCAACAAAATGGGTTAAATATTCTAAAATGGTACCCTCCTCTTACTCCAAGGTTAGAAACTACTGAGTCTTCATGAAACTTAATATCTTAGGGTAAAACTATTGGTTGAAGATATTATTGAAATAAATATAGGTAAGATCCTTGTGTAACTTAGCTTTCACAATAGAGTCCCACCATCTCATTCTTGGACCCTCATGCAGGTATGTAGAAAAACCCACCTTTGAGTCCTCAAGAGTCTTCATGAATTTAAAGATCCTCTCAATCCGATCAAGAAAATCCTATGATTATTAGGGTCCTTTTTTACCATAAAAAATGGGTGGATTATTCTTAGTGAATTTTGAGTCATGATCCACTACACATCTAGGGTTATCGACACCCACTTGACCTATAGTTTGAATTGTATAGATTATAGCTTCAACTAAATAAGGTTCTACTAGAGTATTTTTCTATAGAATCTTTCTCATAGCATTATCACCTAGAATCATAAGATCTCTTCTAAGAGTCATTATCTAATAAAAAAAGATAATAACCAATCTCCTCTAGAGATAATTCCAAAATCATTAGACCAAATTCAAGAATTCATGTAAATGCCTTAAAAAACTAGAATTTAAAGAAATATCAATTCTCCTAATAAAAAATAACACTTTAAAAAGAAGAAGGCCCCTTTAAATAAAATCACCATCCAATTAATTCAAATGAACTCTAACTCCAAGTCTCAAACTTGGTAAAATTTTTCCGACCACCCATGGTAACTTGAGTTTAGACATGAAAGTGAGTTGGAAAAGTACCCTCCCATACTCACTACCCAATTCCCAATGTTTCTAATTTTTCTCTAACAAATATATAGAACCAAACCAGAGAAGTTTTATCACACTTTAAGCTAGGTATGACCTCTGATACCATTCTGTAACAAACTAGAATGGGTCAACTAGACAAGCCACACGAACTGGCATGTCACTATGTGGTGAGGTGCACAAGATAACAAAAAACAAACATCATATATAACAAAACAAGAAAAAAACTAGATTAAAACATAGATAAAACATCCAAGAGACATAAAATCTAAGAAAAACTAGCTAAAAAAGAAAAATTATGTAAATAAAATACCAAAAAGTATCCATGTGACCAACTGTCACCTTCAAACCATCCTACTATGAAGGAAAAGACATGAAGAGAAGCTGACATGCTACATGATTCCCTTCCCTTTACCTTAATTATACAAAATAACATATAAAAACACCCAAAGTAAAAATTAGGGTTTGAGAAAAAATCCCAATAATATTTTACCATAGAATATATAAAAATTATAATATCAATAATGGAACATCTCTAGATTTAAAAGGAACATAGTTTTAAAAAGAATTTTCATAAATCAAAACCATTTATAAACCAAACTTTGGATTTTATAAAATCCTTTCATATTCACAAGATAAGAAATATAAAAATTACATGTGATAATCATGAATTAATAATCAATACAATCCATGGAAATACCATAAGATAAGAATATAAGTAATATAACCATGACACAATCCATCATGTAAAAGCATATGCGAAAATAACCTTGACACAAACCATCATATGATAATCTAATCATAAATGAAAAATCACATCATTTGGTATATAACCTATGGATATATGTACGATACATAAAATAAATCCCCAATAGATTCCTATTGTGGATCCAAAAATTATAACCTCTACTGTCATTATAAATAGTAAAGTGAAATAAAACCTTAAGGGGAATTACCCACACTATGAGTGACATGTCTATTCCTGACACACCCAAGGTTACCCAATGTGCTATGTTTGTCCAAAAACCATTTAAAAACCAATAATAATAATGTATAAAACATTTTCAAAGTAAATAAAATATTTTTTTGATTCTTGAAAACTCATTTTTAAACCCAAACCACCATTAAATTATTTTATGAAACACCAGATGTGCACAAAACGTTTTTAAGAAAAAAACCCTTTAAAACACGATTTCTTTCCAAAAAATCCATCTTAATCATGAATCAAATCAATTAAACTAATAATCCAAAGTAATTTACATGAAAAATAAGTAATTCATAGAATTAATACTTTGTATAGAGACACCTACCTCAATAATATAGGTAGATCTAATCACCTTAAAAACTAGAGACAAAATGAGATTAGGGGGTGATTAGGAATAAAAATGATCAAGAGAAAAAGGGTAAAAACAAATTTTTTAAAGGACCAAAGTGCCACACATGGTTTGGTCACACAATTAGACAAACCACACAATAAATATGCATGGATATTATCTCTTTAAAAAGACAAGCCTCACTGACTTCTAGGATAAACTTAATGGTTTGGTTAAACTGTGACACCCCCTTGGAAAAACACCCAGACCCTGCATAATTTTCCTAGGTGTGTCGCATCACTTATTTAATCATTCTCAAACCATGAAAAATCCCACTATTAAAATAAAGAGCCATACAACATGGTTACCACTTATTTTGTACTAACTATGTGCCAACCATGAACATGGTCTATCTCCATTAAAAATCTAGATCTTTGAACCATATTACCCCAAACCTCTATAATGACTTTAAATACAAAAAAATATTAAATTAAAACATATCTAGGACATGGTAGGTGTTACAATACTAAAATTCGAAAAAAATAATTTGATCCCCTTATAGTGTTCTTCTTGACACTCTTTCAATTCTTCTTGATAAATCTATTCTTCTCAAAATTATTACATGTATGATCCAGTCCAGTAGAATTAATTTGAATTATTTCTTGATACTTGTATTTTGATGTTTTCTTATAATGATATTTCTTATGTTGAGGTGACCATCGTCATATATCAATGTTGAGTACATAACCAGATAACAATTAGACTTCCCTTTTCCTGAATTCATCATTCAATATTTGGTTCTAAATATTATAAAAAAATTGATATGTTTTTCTTATATAGTTACTAATTTAAGTCACCATAATATCTCAACTCTCTAGAAGATAATAAAATAGAACTTTTACCCATGCATAATCCGTGAATGTTATCTTCATAGATTCAAGATACCCATAGATAATGTTGAATTCATTCATATGATTGGTCACTTGTCCTTCTTCCAACAACATTAAGCTGAACAATTGTTGCAACATGAATACTTTGTCAAGTGACATTGGTTTTTCAAACATGTATGTCAACACTTTCATTACTTCTGATGTAGTTTTATTTTACTATATGTTGAAGGAAAAATTCCTAGTTAAATTTATCTTTACCAATTCTAGTTAACTTATATCCAACTATTCCCTTTTCACATTATCTATATTTTATGAACAATGACATATGATTGGAAGATCCATGTCCTTCTAAATAAGAAGTTCCTCCAAATAAATTATCTAAAATCCAAAATCCATTCCATTGAATTTATCTATATGGATTTGTAATTCATTTGAAACCATAAATTATTCTAAAAGTAAACTCCCACTAAAAAAGTAAATATCTTGAAAGGTAAATGAAAAAAACTTAAGTTTCCTCTGGTGTGATAAGAACTAAACTAAACCACAAGTTTTTATATTTCTTATTGGATAATCAAGGTCATAATTGCCTACTTGTGATTTTGGTTAAACTACTGAAAGTGTGATCATTGATCCACCAGAGGTTTACACACAAATTAGAACAATGGTAAAATAGAACACCCAAAAACTTACCCCCTCTTGAATGAATGTACCAGAAGTAGTAAGTCACTACACCATACCCACCACACAAATTCAAACTTTCTCACACTCAATAAAAACTCAAAAACATCCAAGGAAATGGAATTACAAACATTTTAAATAGAAAATAACCCAAAAGGTTTAACATTATTCAGATAAGTTGTCCTACATGCATGGAATAAACACTAATGTTTTCTTTTTCATTCGCAAGAAGTAAAAAAGTATTAAAATAAACTAAAAATTCAATCAGTATGAAATAATTACAGAAAATTAAAATATCTATAACTAATGATCCACTATATACTTTACACATGAACTATTCAGATTTTGGATATACTATTTGTATCGGTCCCCACTTCATTTTATAGTAATTTTAGACTAGTTATATCAGTTTCAATACATTCCAACCATAGTGGAGATAACTAGATATCTCTAGTAACTCATTTAATCCAAGTTATTACACTATTAACCATATCTAGATACTTTATTCCAGATTATTTTCTAAATATTCTAGACCTTTTTAACTCTATTGAATGATACAAACTTTTGATGAACCTGGCTCTTCCTAGAGAGGTTGAAATCATGGTACGTATACACCGAGTCCAACTAACTTTCTCTTCTATATTCAGAGAGATGTAAATCCACTACACAAACTTCGAATAACTTAAAACTAGGATTCACATCCCAATAAGGTACACATGAATTTGGTTTTGTCTTAGTTTTCTAGATCTATGAGAATTAGAAAATAATTGAAAAAAACATCATTAAATCAATAATGACCTTTCCCCTCAAGTCTCTCAAAAATTTGGTTTGTAAAATGGATGGGGAAATGAATTTTTTGGGTTACATGATTCAACTTCCTATAGTAAATATTGACCCTCAAACTATTTTAAATCCTAGTGGGTAGTATCTCATCATTATTATTTTTCATTATGGAGAATCTAGTCTTTTTGGTTACAATTTTTATGGGTCTCTCCCATTGAGAATCTAAGATAGAGTAAATAATTCCAACTTCTAATATTATTTTAATTCCACTTTTTAAAACTTCCATTAAATTTGGGTTGAGCCTTTTTGGGTCTATCTTACTGATATGGACTCAATTTTTAAGAGAATATGATGCAAAAAGGTTGTATAAATAATACTTGGGAATGTATCCTAATGATTAGCCTAGGGACCTAAAATTTTATTTCTGAATATATAATAAATTGTGTTCTTGATTAGGTTCCAAAATATTTGAAATTATAACATATTTTTTTCATTTTCATTTTTAAAATCATATTTAAGATTAGATGGCCGCAAATTCTATTCCATTTTAGGAGTGTATTCTAATGATGGATTCGAATCAATTTTTCCCATGTCTGCAACCTGCATATGAAAAGTAGAAATGTTATAACATATTTAAGAAGGTTATCAAAATATTCCACATCTAACCCCTCAAAATCTTTGTACATATATCTAATTATAAATTTAACTCATTTTCAAAAATAGATTCTTCATAAAGATTAGGTTACCCTAAGGCTTCTCCCAATTTAATTATTTATTAAACATTTGAATTTATTCTATATAAAAATAATGATTTTAAAAGTCATACATTGTAAAATAAAATTACTAATCATGAGTATATTTCATTGAATATAAAATAATGAAATTCATTTTTTATTTCTAAAAGGCCTTTCAAGGTGACCCCTCATGAACATTAATTATGGTTTCAGAAGTTTTAAGAAAGGTCTTATTGTTCTGAGGCATGATAGATAATAAAATAAAAGAGGAGGGGGTAAATTGAAATTTAATATCAAACTTATAATTTTTTTTCTCCACAATTATTAAATTGATAGGTTTCTTGAATTACCAAGTAAATCAAAGATCAGAGTAAAATAGTGAACACAAAAAAAATATAAGTTGTATAAAATATAATAAGCACAATGAAAATAAAGTAATCGGTATTTTAAAAATTACTAATAAAAGTGTTAATGAAATATAAATTTAAACTATCAGTATTATAAAAACCAATATAATAATTAACACAATATAAATTCAAGAATTAATATATTGGTAATTCAAAAATTAGTATAGTTAAAGTTTAAAACAAACCACACGGTATTTGTTATAAAACTAAATACTCTTTAAAGGATATTATTAAAAAAAAACTTTTAAACCAAAATTTAATATATATTTATAGATCAAATCCCAGGTATCCATAAATTTTAACCTATCATAAGGTATCTTTAATTTTATACCTATGAGAAGGTCTATCTTAATATCCTTGAAATCCCTCTAATGAACTTTTCAGTGATATATCACTTTCACACATCGTATGTTCTTGAACTCTATCTTAATAACCATGGAATCCCTTGATCTAGATGACTAGTAAAAGAAAAATTACAATATAATTAATAATATCTTTGTAAAAAGATTCACAAGATGTATATTTTAGTAAAAAAACTCAGAAAGAAAACCAATTACACAAATTGGAAGTGTTCTTAGAAATAATAAATTAAAATCTTTAAAATGGCCAACAAACTTTAGAATGATCATTCATTCTTTCAGATTCTCAAAATATGGATCTATTTATAGACATCATTGTAACAAACTCCAATGGTCAAATTTCATAAATCTTAGATTTAGTAACTACATCAATAAAAACTTATCAATCTACTGATAAACTAAGAAAGTTTCTCCATATACTGATGAGAATTGCACGTTATACCATCTATCAATGATTTTAATCAGCATCTATATATTTATTTTAGATTTAGTGATAGTAATATATCATAAATTCTTAGACTATCATATTTTCATATTTAACCCTTCTGTATTTAAGTAATCATAATTTTATTTTTCATAAACATAATAACTTAAATAAGAACTTATGTTTGATCATATTCATTTGAAGTGTATTGATATTTTCAAAAAAAAGAAAGTACGCAATTCATTGATTCAATAATATCCTCAATAATCTCCCCCTTTTATAAAGCACAAAATGCATATTGAATATGAGAAGTTCATTTTGATTTTAAATAAGAATCCCTATAAATCTTAGTAAACTTTTGTTCATATCAATTCATAATAAACTCATTAGTTATAAAAGAATATGAGAAATGATAATAACTCCCTATCCCATGAAATACATAAATTTCTCAATTTTCATACATTTATACCCATTTATGAGTTAGCACATAACTTTTTATAATTAATTTCCAATATTCAAAGATTTATCATCCTTTGTAATTTTCAAAAAGAAACAAGAATGATAAGAATATATTGTAAGATATAAAATGAAAATAAAATAATTTTAGAAATTAGAAATTTAGTTTTTTCATGAATTGTAATGCCCCAGGTTTTATAAATTGGTCCAAGTAAACAATGTTGTTCTTTTTTTTGATGTCTCTTGTGCTATTTTATTTTATGGTTTGTGTGCTGATAAAGAATTCGAGTGGAAATCAAACATGAAGAATACGATAAACTGTTATATATTTAAAAGATACATTACTACAAGACCCATCTAATTGAAAGTACCCTGCACAAGACCTAACACGACCACAACAAGACTACAAAGAACCACAACACGGGAAATCGGATAGTCGTTATCTTCAGGATCCATCAGTGTGAAAAGTATAACCGCCAGAATCACCGTGCACACACTCAGCACCAGAGGTATGAGGAGAGCCATCCGCCAAGGGTCCGGTGTTTTGGAAATATAAAACATCCTACCCCTTGATTTTATAATGGACCTCTAAAAGGAATATGACCGTTTTTTTTGACCGTTGGGTTCCAATGGATAAAGAGCATCATTTTATAAAATTTGTGTCTTTATAACGCTTTTTATGGTATTTCAATATTTTAATAAGTACAAAATATTAGAATTATATCTTCAAGTATTAAAATAAAATATTATTCTTTCAAATGAATCTATTTTGATCATGATGATATTTATATGATGGAAAACATTGTATTTTTTTAAAATGTGTCGAACATCAAGTCTACAGCGGTATCAGCAATAATTGAAAAAAATGTATCTTTTCGGATCTCTAAAACTATGTGTTTTGAATTAGAGAAAAACTATGGGTCTTTTAAACATAATTTTATAAATCAACAAGTGAAGTAAGTTATAAATTGGATTTTAATGGTTATAAGATCCTAGTAATTATAAAAATGTTGTATTAAAAATATATATATATATATATTTTTAAAGAAAATAATAGTTATATCAAATAGTATCATTTGTTTGCATAAACTAAAATGGGATTTTGGATTTGAAAATTATGAGTTAAAAGTACTCATTAAGTTTTTTAAAAAATCAAATTATAAAGTACCGGTTTAATATAGTTTTAACATTTATTATACTGTTTTTCTTCTTTTTCTTCCCAATCACGCAACCCAGGACATCTCGCGCCCCCAACCGCAGCCGTCCGATCTCTCAGGCCAGATCCCAGCCGTCGCGCGATTTTTTTACTGCTTCTCCCACCGTCTTCTTCTACCTCGCGCCAGGGACCCGCGAACCAGCAACAGGTTTTCCCGAGACGCCTCCTCTCCACTGCTCACGTTGACCTCGCGCACCCACCTCCGTAGGCTTAGCCTAACCTCCCCCGGATCTTCTCCCTTTAAGAACTGAGAAACCCCAGTGAAAATGGGGACCTCCGGAGCCAACCCGCGCCACCGCGACACCAGCCTCGCCGCCGCCTCGCCACCACGAACCACCTCCAGTTTCGCACCTCACCCCCGTGCACGACCACACTAGTGCTGGCGCTACACCGCTGGACACCAGGACGTCGCCTCACAGCGTCTCCAAGTGGCCGCGACCTCACCGGACTACCACCGGCCACCAAAGCTCCTCCTGGTTCACCGGCCACCCAGCAAGCCTCCCTCCGGCGAGCTCCTCCCTTGAGTGTAAGGGTGTTTTAGTGATTTTCGATTTAATATAGAACGTTATATATACTCGGTATATATATATATATGTATAAACATATCCGATTTATTGTTATACGCATATATTCAACATGCAAACTCCACGGTTTAAGAAGAGTACTCTAATCTAAGGGTGTTTTCATGTTGTATGAAACCTAAACTATTATACCCACAATATATACAGAATATATATATATATGTATATACAACTCATATGCTTCGGTTTTGAACAATTTTCAAGGGGTGTTTTCCTTCATGATATAAAAATGGATATCAATTTTAAGTTAGTTTTAATGATCCTATTTTACAAACCTAGAACTCAAGTTTAAGTGTATAGTGTTTTTATGATTTTGAATATATATATATATATATGCATATACATCACTCAAACCCTTTTTTTAGGGTATCCAAGATAATTCAGTATTTTTATACTAAGAATTATACTTTTGAAAAAGGGTTTTTCTAAAATCAATTCCTAACAGGTTGGATTTTATGTAAGCTGTATATATTTATATAACTATATTCTTATGTAAGGTAATATGTTGGAATCGAATTCAGTTTTTATGTTTAAGAGATGAATAGTTATCTTTGGAAAAATATTTTTTTTTATATGCGAACATGGTTTTTGGTTTAAGTACAATTATGATATGGTTAATAACAAAGCTTTTACATGTTTATGTATTTAAAGTTTCATGAACATTTAAACCCCCACGTGGTTTTGAATTTCAAACTGAATAAATGATAAGTAGTTAGTGGTATTAAGATTTTAATTTTACCATGTTTAATTTATGAGGAAACCTATATATATAATTTGTGTATATACATCCTTATGTATGTATTTTTAAGATTAACATCTGAAAACCCTAGTTTCAAGAAATGGTTATGCATGTATAATTTTAGCGCTTGCCTATGCTGTTTTATATTTTTGGGTCTAAGTATACACCAATTAACTTGATTAATGTCGCCCTTGAACTGACATGTGTGTTTTTTTTAAGGATATGCTTATGCATGTTTTAAACTTTTTTTGAAAAGGATATGGATTTAAGGGTTGTGTTAATATGTATAAATCCTCTATTATTTTTATACCAAACTCGCTGCAATGATTTTTAGTGAGAAGAGTGTAACTGAAAATTCTATGACCAGTGAAGAATAATAATTAATGACAGGTATTATTTTTTTAAAGTGGTTTATTTCTGAGTGTCGGAATTTTAAAGATTGCGAGTGTTTATTATTTTTATACCAAGAATGTCGCAGTAATTATTAGTGAATGGAGATTTTTTGCAAGTACTGTGACCCGTGAAGAACAATAGTTAATGATAAGTAGTTCATTTCCATGTACTGGAATTTTAGAAACTCATCATTTAATAACCCTTGGGAGCAAGTCTCACACATTCATCATTTTATGTGCTTAAATAATTGTTCTACGCACATAGTATGCTTGCTTAACCATGCCTTCTTTTATTCCATATTTTGAGGTTTATCTGTCATATCATGTATTTGTAAACCATTTATGTAATTGTTACCTTATACATATTATTCATGCATATGACTCAACATGAAGAGGAACTAAGAACTAAAATTACCCAAAGTGGTATGGGACACCTTTGGTAATGAGAAATGAAAATGGTATTACCCAAAGTGGTATGGGACACCTTGGGTAATATGAAATGAAAATTAAATATTCAAAGTGGTATGGGACACCTTGAATATCTGACCCTATCAACATGTGAGAAATGTATGGGACTACCCGGAATGGGGTCCGGTAAGAAGAAAACCCTCCAGGTTGGGGACTGGTTAAAGTAAGCCCTCCGGGTTGGAGACCGGTAAAAGTAAGCTCCTCGATGCATCGATAGTTCTCGAGACAGTCAAATTGGGTTTTTACCCTTAGGTCATGGCACAAGGCCTTGACACAGAGACCATGAGTCCTTCAGCATACATTTCTTTGTTTATGACCAACCTGGTGATTATTCTGATTAGAGGAATAACCTTGGTTATAAAACCTTACCTATGAGTATCAGATAAAAAAAAGAAACACAAGACATATGATATGGCAATGTTGATGCATGACCAATTTCTTTTCCAAAACTTCATTTCAAATGTTGTATTTCAATTAACATGTCATAATGTGCATATTTTGTGTAGATGATGCACTTGTGCGCGACTCTGATGACATTTTCATCTTGTTGTTCATACACACCTTTCTTGTTTATGGACACTTTACTTCGTGCAACCCATGCCTTTTTATTATTATGCTTATATTGTTTACTAAGTGAGTTACCGTTAAGTGTTCTAGTGCATAAGTATGAAGTGCTTTAACTCTGATGTATCAACCTTTGTTTAGTCTTGAAGTTTTTGTTTTAAGAAATTTCCTAAGTATGGAAAAGTATTTTTCAACGTAGTTTTCAAAAGCTGTATTTAAGTATTTTCAAAAACCCCTTACTGAGTATTTCAATGCTCACCCTATGTTTTATGTTAAATTTTTACAGGTTGATAGAGCCTTTCCTAGACTTGGATGTTTGTTCCTAGTTCAGAAAAATAAGAAGCAAAGCTGTTGTCCCTGATTCTCCAGGATCTAAACCAGAAAGTTCCTCCTGATGGGTTATGATGTGTGACTTATTTGTCTCATTTGTGCGAAATAAATTACACACCATAACCATAGCACCAGCTCTGGGATACCAGGGTCGGGTTGTCACAGTTGGTATCAGAGGAATGGTTTAGGCAACCTTGGAAAATTAGGACAACACAAAAACATTAATAATGTTTTACTAAGTAGGGTTTGTTCTTAAACTTCTCAGATGGCAAGACAGAGAACCACGCCTAGACTCTTGACTCTCCCTACAGAAATTATAGAGACTATTGTAGCAAAATCCTGCTCAACATGTTACCAACCTTTTGTTAACTTAAGACTCACGTGCAAAACCCTCTATGAAATATCGAAAAGCTCGAATGTCCTTCGAATCTTCCGAGGGCCAGAAGTTGTGTATAACCTAATGGATAGTGCACTGTTTGAGAATTATAAAAAGAAAGGAAAGTACTATGAGGGAATTTTCCTGTGTTTCACCATGAACAAAAAATGGTTGGCCTTCCCGGCATTTGGAGAAGCTGCAAAGAAGTTGGACTTCCGCGCAGTCTTTATGTACCAAATCCTGTGCTTCAGCATGCTTGGGGAGCTCTGCGATTTTGGATCTTTCCTAGAATCCTTCAATTATGAAATGGTTCGGGAGATCTTTAGGAACCAAATCCAAGAGGATGTCGCGAAGCTTGATGTCACTCGTTCCCATCTCTGGAAAACCACCTGTATCAAACGGGAGCTTGGCTTCAACCACGATCCACTTTGCCAAAAATGTATTTGGGAAGAGGAGACCCACAAGCTCTGTTCAGCCATGGGGATTGAGTTGAATAGTAACTTCTTCCATGGGCCTTGGAGGTAAAGGGACATCACCAAGGGTGTCAAAGAAGCTGTGTGAGTAAGTCAGTGTATGTACGCCGATCAAATTGCGGGGACACAATTCTTTTAAGAGGGGGATAATGTAACGCCCCAGGTTTTATAAACTGGTCCAAGTAAACAATGTTGTGCTTTTGTTTGATGTCTCTTGTGCTATTTTATTTTATGGTTTGTGTGCTGATAAAGAATTCGAGTGGAAATAAAACATGAAGAATACGATAAACTGTTATATATTTAAAAGATACATTACTACAAGACCCCTCTAATTAAAAGTACCCTGCACAAGACCTAACACGGCCACAACAAGACTACAAAGAACCACAAAACGGGCAATCGGATAGTCGTCATCTTCAGGATCCATCAGTGTGAAAAGTATAACCGCCAGAATCACCGCGCACGCACTCAGCACCAGAGGTATGAGGAGAGCCATCCGCCAAGGGTCCGGTGTTTTGGAAATATAAAACATCCTACCCCTTGCTTTTATAATGGACCTCTAAAAGGAATATGACCATTTTTTGACCGTTGGGTTCCAATGGATAAAGAGCAACATTTTATAAATTTTTTGTCTTTATAACGCTTTTTATGGTATTTCAATATTTTAATAAGTACAAAATATTAGAATTATATCTTCAAGTATTAAAATAAAATATTATTCTTGCAAATGAATCTATTTTGATCATGATGATATTTATATGATGGAAAACATTGTATTTTTTTTAAAATGTGTCGAACATCAAGTCTACAGCGGTATCAGCAATAATTGAAAAAAAATGTATCTTTTCGGATCTCTAAAACTATGTGTTTTTAATTAGAGAAAAACTATGGGTATTTTAAACATAATTTTATAAATCAACAAGTGAAGTAAGTTATAAATTGGATTTTAATGGTTATAAGATCCTAGTAATTATAAAAGTGTTGTATTAAAAATATATATATATATATTTTTAAAGAAAATAATAGTTATATCAAATAGTATCATTTGTTTTCTTAAACTAAAATGGGATTTTGGATTTGAAAATTATGAGTTAAAAGTACTCATTAAGTTTTATACAAAATCAAATTATAAAGTACCGGTTTAATATTGTTTTAACATTTATTATACTGTTTTTCTTCTTTTTTTTCCCAATCACGCAACCCAGGCCATCTCGCGCCCCCAACCGCAGCCGTCCGATCTCTCAGGCCAGATCCCAGCCGTCACGCTATTTTTTTTTACTGCTTCTCCCACCGTCTTCTTCTACCTCGCGCCAGGGACCCGCGAACCAGCAGCAGGTTTGCCCGAGACACCTCCTCTCCACTGCTCACGTTGACCTCGCGCACCCACCTCCGTAGGCTCAGCCTAACCTCCCCTGGATCTTCTTCCTTTAAGAACTGAGAAACCCCAGTGAAAACGGGGACCTCTGGAGCCAACCCGCGCCACCGCGACACCAGCCTCGCCGCCGCCTCGCCGTCACCTCGCCACCGCGAACCACCTCCAGTTTCGCACCTCACCCCCGTGCACGACCACACTAGTGCCGGCGCTACACCGCTGGACACCAGGACGTCACCTCACAGCGTCTCCAAGTGGCCGCGACCTCACCAGACTACCACCGGCCACCAAAGCTCCTCCTGGTTCACCGGCCACCCAGCAAGCCTCCCTCCGGCGAGCTCCTCCCTTGAGTGTAAGGGTGTTTTAGTGATTTTCGGTTTAATATAGAACGTTATATATACTCGATATATATATATATATATGTATATACATATCCGATTTGTTGTTATACGCATATATTCAACATGCAAACCCCACGGTTTAAGAAGAGTACTCTAATCTAAGGGTGTTTTCATGTTGTATGAAACCTAAACTATTATACCCACAATATATACAGAATATATATATATATATATATATATATATATATATGTATATACAACTCATACGCTTCGGTTTTGAACAATTTTCAAGGGGTGTTTTCCTTCGTGATATAAAAAGGGATATCACTTTTAAGTTAGTTTTAATGATCCTATTTTACAAACCTAGAACTCAAGTTTAAGTGTATAGTGTTTTTATGATTTTGAATATATATATATATATATATGCATATACATCAATCAAACCCTTTTTTTTAGGGTATCCAAGATAATTCAGTATTTTTATACTAAGAATTATACTTTTGAAAAAGGGTTTTTCTAAAATCAATTCCTAACAGGTTGGATTTTATGTAAGCTGTATATATTTATATAACTATATTCTTATGTAAGGTAATATGTTGGAATCGAATTCAGTTTTGATGTTTAAGAGATGAATAGTTATCTTTGGAAAAATATTTTTTTTATATGAGAACATGGTTTTTGGTTTAAGTACAATTATGATATGGTTAATAACAAAGCTTTTAAATGTTTATGTATTTAAAGTGTCATGAACATTTAAACCCCCACGTGGTTTTGAATTTCAAACTGAAAAAATGATAAGTAGTTAGTGGTATTAAGATTTTAATCGTACCATGTTTAATTTATGAGGAAACCTATATATATAATTTGTGTATATACATCCTTACGTATGTATTTTTAAGATTAACATCTGAAAACCCTAGTTTCAAGAAATGGTTATGCATGTATAATTTTAGCGCTTGACTATGCTGTTTTATATTTTTGGGTCTAAGTATACACCAATTAACTTGATTAATGTCGCCCTTGAACTGACATGTGTGTTTTTTTAAGGATATGCTTATGCATGTTTTAAACTTTTTTTGAAAAGGATATGGATTTAAGGGTTGTGTTAATATGTAGAAATCCTCTATTATTTTTATACCAAACTCGCTGTAATGATTTTTAGTGAGCAGAGTGTAACTGAAAATTCTATGACCAGTGAAGAATAATAATTAATGACAGGTATTATTTTTTTAAAGTGGTTTATTTCCGAGTGTCGGAATTTTAAAGATTGCGAGTGTTTATTATTTTTATACCAAGAATGTCGCAGTAATTATTAGTGAATGGAGATTTGTTGCAAGTACTGTGACCTGTGAAGAACAATAGTTAATGCTAAGTAGTTCATTTCCATGTACTGGAATTTTAGAAACTCATCATTTAATAACCCTTGGGAGAAAGTCTCACACATTCATCATTTTATGTGCTTAAATAATTGTTCTAAGCACATAGTATGCTTGCTTAACCATGCCTTCTTTTATTCCATATTTTCAGGTTTATCTGTCATATCATGTATTTGTAAACCATTTATGTAGTTGTTACCTTATACATATTATTCATGCATATGACTCAACATGAAGAGGAACTAAGAACTAAAATTACCCAAAGTGGTATGGGACACCTTGGGTAATGAGAAATGAAAATGGTATTACCCAAAGTGGTATGGGACACCTTGGGTAATATGAAATGAAAATTAAATATTCAAAGTGGTATGGGACACCTTGAATATCTGACCCTATCAAAATGTGAGAAATGTGTGGGACTACCCGGAATGGGGTCCGGTAAGAAGAAAACCCTCCAGGTTGGGGACTGGTTAAAGTAAGCCCTCCGGGTTGGAGATCGGTAAAAGTAAGCTCCTCGATGCATCGATAGTTCTCGAGACAGTCAGCTTGGGGTTTTACCCTTAGGTCATGGCACAAGGCCTTGACACAGAGACCATGAGTCCTTCAGCATACATTTCTTTGTTTATGACCAACCTGGTGATTATTCCGATTAGAGGAATAACCTTGGTTATAAAACCTTACCTATGAGTATCAGATAAAAAAAAGAAACACAAGACATATGATATGGAAATGTTGATTCATGACCAATTTCTTTTCCAGAACTTCATTTCAAATGTTGTATTTCAATTAACATGTCATAATGTGCATATTTTGTGTAGATGATGCGCTTGTGCGCGACTCTGATGACATTTTCATCTTGTTGTTCATACACACCTTTCTTGTTTATGGACACTTTACTTCGTGCAACCCATGCCTTTTTATTATTATGCTTATCTTGTTTACTAAGTGAGTTACCTCTAAGTGTTCTATTGCATAAGTATGAAGTGCTTTAACTCTGATGTATCAACCTTTGTTTAGTCTTGAAGTTTTTCTTTTAAGAAATTTCCTAAGTATGGAAAAGTATTTTTCAACGTAGTTTTCAAAAGCTTTTAAGTATTTTCAAAAACCCCTTACTGAGTGTTCAATGCTCACCCTATGTTTTATGTTAAATTTTTACAGGTTGATAGAGCCTTTCCTAGACTTGGATGTTTGTTCCTAGCTCAGAAAATGAAGAAGCAAAGCTGTTGTCCCTGATTCTCCAGGATCTAAACCAGAAATTTCCTCCTGATGGGTTATGATGTGTGACTTATTTGTCTCATTTGTGCGAAATAAATTACACACCATAACCATAGCACCGGCTCTGGGATACCAGGGTCGGGTTGTCATAGTTGGTATCAGAGGAATGGTTTAGGCAACCTTGGAAAATTAGGACAACAAAAAAACATTAATAATGTTTTACTAAGTAGGGTTTTTTCTTAAACTTCTCAGATGGAAAGACAGAGAACCACGCCTAGACTCTTGACTCTCCCTACAGAAATCATAGAGACTATTGTAGCAAAATCCTGCTCAACATGTTACCAACCTTTTGTTAACTTACGACTCACGTGCAAAACCCTCTATGAAATATCGAAAAGCTCGAATGTCCTTCGAATCTTCCGAGGGTCAGAAGTTTTGTATAACCTAATGGCTAGTGCGCTATTTGAGAATTATAAAAAGAAAGGAAAGTAATATGAGGGACTTTTCCTGTGTTTCACCATGAACAATAAATGGTTGGCCTTCCCGGCATTTGGAGAAGCTGCAAAGCAGTTGGGCTTCCGCGCAGTCTTTATGTACCAAATCCTGTGCTTCAGCATGCCTGGGGAGCTCTGCGATTTTGGATCTTTCCTAGAATCCTTCAATTATGAAATGGGTTGGGAGATCTTTAGGAACCAAATCCAAGCGGATGTCGCGAAGCTTGATGTCACTCGTTCCCATCTCTGGAAAACCACCTGTATCAAACGGGAGCTTGGCTTCAACCACGATCCACTTTGCCAAAAATGTATTTGGGAAGAGGAGACCCACAAGCTCTGTTCAGCCCTGGGGATTGAGTTGAATAGTAACTTCTTCCATGGGCCTTGGAGGTAAAGGGACATCACCAAGGGTGTCAAAGAAGCTGTGTGAGTAAGTCAGTGTATGTACGCCGATCGAATTGCGGGGACGCAATTCTTTTAAGAGGGGGATAATGTAACGCCCCAGGTTTTATAAACTGGTCCAAGTAAACAATGTTGTGCTTTTTTTGATGTCTCTTATGCTATTTTATTTTATGGTTTGTGTGCTGATAAAGAATTCGAGTGGAAATCAAACATGAAGAATATGATAAACTGTTATATATTTAAAAGATACATTACTTCAAGAACCGTCTAATTAAAAGTACCCTGCACAAGACCTAACACGGCCACAACAAGACTACAAAGAACCACAACACGGGCAATCGGATAGTCGTCATCTTCAGGATCCATCAGTGTGAAAAGTATAACCGCCAGAATCACCGCGCACGCACTCAGCACCAGAGGTATGAGGAGAGCCATCCACCAAGGGTCCGGTGTTTTGGAAATATAAAACATCCTACCCCTTGCTTTTATAATGGACCTCTAAAAGGAATATGACCGTTTTTTTTGACCGTTGGGTTCCAATGGATAAAGAGCATCATTTTATAAAATTTGTGTCTTTATAACGCTTTTTATGGTATTTCAATATTTTAATAAGTACAAAATATTATAATTATATCTTCAAGTATTAAAATAAAATATTATTCTTGCAAATGAATCTATTTTGATCATGATGATATTTATATGATGAAAAACATGGTATTTTTTTTAAAATGTGTCGAACATCAAGTCTACAGCGGTATCAGCAATAATTGAAAAAAAAATGTATCTTTTCGGATCTCTAAAACTATGTGTTTTGAATTAGAGAAAAACTATGGGTCTTTTAAACATAATTTTATAAATCAACAAGTGAAGTAAGTTATAAATTGGATTTTAATGGTTATAAGATCCTAGTAATTATAAAAGTGTTGTATTAAAAAAATATATATATTTTTTTTAATGAAAATAATAGTTATATCAAATAGTATCATTTGTTTGCTTAAACTAAAATGGGATTTTGGATTTGAAAATTATGAGTTAAAAGTACTCATTAAGTTTTATACAAAATCAAATTATAAAGTACCGGTTTAATATTGTTTTAACATTTATTATACTGTTTTTGTTCTTTTTTTTTCCCAATCACGCAACCCAGGCCATCTCGTGCCCCCAACCGCAGCCGTCTGATCTCTCAGGCCAGATCCCAGCCGTCGCACGATTTTTTTTACTGCTTCTCCCACCGTCTTCTTCTACCTCGCGCCAGGGACCCGCGAACCAGCTGCAGGTTTGCCCGAGACGCCTCCTCTCCACTGCTCACGTTGACCTCGCGCACCCACCTCCGTAGGCTTAGCCTAACCTCCCCCGGATCTTCTCCCTTTAAGAACTGAGAAACCCCAGTGAAAACGGGGACCTCCGGAGCCAACCCGCGCCACCGCGACACCAGCCTCGCCGCCGCCTCGCCGTCGCCTCGCCACCACGAACCACCTCCAGTTTCGCACCTCACCGCCATGCACGACCACACTAGTGCCGGTGCTACACCGCTGGACACCAGGACGTCGCCTCACAGCGTCTCCAAGTGGCCGCGACCTCACCAGACTACCACCGGCCACCAAAGCTTCTCCTGGTTCACCAGCCACCCAGCAAGCCTCCCTCCGGCGAGATCCTCCCTTGAGTGTAAGGGTGTTTTAGTGATTTTCGGTTTAATATAGAACATTATATATACTCGGTATATATATATATATATATATATATATATATGTAAATACATATCCGATTTATTGTTATACGCATATATTCAACATGCAAACCCCACGGTTTAAGAAGAGTACTCTAATCTAAGGGTGTTTTCATGTTGTATGAAACCTAAAATATTATACCCACAATATATACAGAATATATATATGTATATACAACTCATATGCTTCGGTTTTGAACAATTTTCAAGGGGTGTTTTCCTTCGTGATATAAAAAGGGATATCACTTTTAAGTTAGTTTTAATGATCCTATTTTACAAACCTAGAACTCAAGTTTAAGTGTATAGTGTTTTTATGATTTTGAATATATATATATATATATGCATATACATCACTCAAACCCTTTTTTTTAGGGTATACAAGATAATTCAGTATTTTTATACTAAGAATTATACTTTTGAAAAAGGGTTTTTCTAAAATCAATTCCTAACAGGTTGGATTTTATGTAAGATGTATATATTTATATAACTATATTCTTATGTAAGGTAATATGTTGGAATCGAATTCAGTTTTGATGTTTAAGAGATGAATAGTTATCTTTGGAAAAATATTTTTTTTATATGCGAACATGGTTTTTGGTTTAAGTACAATTATGATATGGTTAATAAAAAAGCTTTTACATGTTTATGTATTTAAAGTTTCATGAACATTTAAACCCCCACGTGGTTTTGAATTTCAAACTGAATAAATGATAAGTAGTTAGTGGTATTAATATTTTAATTGTACCATGTTTAATTTATGAGGAAACCTATATATATAATTTGTGTATATACATTCTTATGTATGTATTTTTAAGATTAACATCTGAAAACCCTAGTTTCAAGAAATGGTTATGCATGTATAATTTTAGCGCTTGCCTATGCTGTTTTATATTTTTGGGTTGAAGTATACACCAATGAACTTGATTAATGTCGCCCTTGAACTGACATGTGTGTTTTTTTAAGGATATGCTTATGCATGTTTTAAACTTTTTTTGAAAAGGATATGGATTTAAGGGTTGTGTTAATATATATAAATCCTCTATTATTTTTATACCAAACTCGCTGCAATGATTTTTAGTGAGCAGAGTGTAACTGCAAATTCTATGACCAGTGAAGAATAATAATTAATGACAGGTATTATTTTTTTAAAGTGGTTTATTTCCGAGTGTCGGAATTTTAAAGATTGCGAGTGTTTATTATTTTTATACCAAGAATGTTGCAGTAATTATTAGTGAATGGAGATTTGTTGCAAGTACTATAACCTGTGAAGAACAATAGTTAATGCTAAGTAGTTCATTTCCATATACTGGAATTTTAGAAACTCATCATTTAATAACCCTTGGGAGCAAGTCTCACACATTCATCATTTTATGTGCTTAAATAATTGTTCTACGCATATAGTATGCTTGCTTAACCATGCCTTCTTTTATTCCATATTTTCAGGTTTATCTGTCATATCATGTATTTGTAAACCATTTATGTAGTTGTTACCTTATACATATTATTCATGCATATGACTCAACATGAAGAGGAACTAAGAACTAAAATTACCCAAAGTGGTATGGGACACCTTGGGTAATGAGAAATGAAAATGGTATTACCCAAAGTGGTATGGGACACCTTGGGTAATATGAAATGAAAATTAAATATTCAAAGTGGTATGGGACACCTTGAATATCTGACCCTATCAACATGTGAGAAATGTATGGGACTACCCGGAATGGGGTCCGGTAAGAAGAAAACCCTCCAGGTTGGGGACTGGTTAAAGTAAGCCCTCCGGGTTGGAGACCGGTAAAAGTAAGCTCCTCGATGCATCGATAGTTCTCGAGACAGTCAGATTGGGTTTTTACCCTTAGGTCATGGCACAAGGCCTTGACATAGAGACCATGAGTCCTTCAGCATACATTTCTTTGTTTATGACCAACCTGGTGATTATTCCGATTAGAGGAATAACCTTGGTTATAGAACCTTACCTATGAGTATCAGATAAAAAAAAGAAACACAAGACATATGATATGGCAATGTTGATGCATGGCCAATTTCTTTTCCAGAACTTCATTTCAAATGTTGTATTTCAATTAACATGTCATAATGTGCATATTTTGTGTAGATGATGTGCTTGTGCGCGACTCTGATGACATTTTCATCTTTTTGTTCATACATACCTTTCTTGTTTATGGACACTTTACTTCGTGCAACCCATGCCTTTTTATTATTATGCTTATCTTGTTTACTAAGTGAGTTACCGCTAAGTGTTCTAGTGCATAAGTATAAAGTGCTTTAACTCCGATGTATCAACCTTTGTTTAGTCTTGAAGTTTTTCTTTTAAGAAATTTCCTAAGTATGGAAAAGTATTTTTCAATGTAGTTTTCAAAAGCTGTATTTAAGTATTTTCAAAAACCCCTTACTGAGTATTTCAATGCTCACCCTATGTTTTATGTTAAATTTTTACAGGTTGATAGAGCCTTTCCTAGACTTGGATGTTTTTTCCTAGCTCAGAAAATGAAGAAGAAAAGCTGTTGTCCCTGATTCTCCAGGATCTAAAAAAGAAATTTCCTCCTGACGGGTTATGATGTGTGACTTATTTGTCTCATTTGTGTGAAATAAATTACACACCATAACCATAGCACCAGCTCTGGGATACTAGGGTCGGGTTGTCACATGAATTGTATGATCATATGTTTTGGTTCTTTTTGATACTTATAAAACTCTTCATATCTTCAAAAAATCCTTTAACAGGGTTAATGTAATCAAAATTTTCAACATCTACTCTATTTCATCAATTTTTTCTTATTTGACAATATCTTCTTATGATTAGTTCATATTTTGAACTTCATATTCTCCATTATTTTTTGGAATATTATTAGGTGTATCGGTATAATAGAATAAATATTTCTATGTTATCAAACTTTAAACTATACCACTTTAACCATTATTACAAGAGAGTGATTTGGATGCATCCAAAGATCTTACTATTTTAGAAGATGAAACTTTGATCTTTGCAGATGGACTATTAGGATTCTTCTAATAATCTCTTCCAAAAGTAACTCCATTAAAAAAAATTTCAATATAGAATTAGAAAATATATGAAGGTTGAGTGTGACTAAAAAAATTGAAATTTATATCCTTATATGGGCGATTGATAAGGCTGTCTTCAAAAAATATTTTCTATTGATGTACGAATAGTACATAATGATTTCCTGAAAAAAATGTGGCAAAAAAAAATGTTATAAATATTATTTTTAAGAATTAAATTTATAATTTCATCATATGAAAATTAGTAATTTTTATAAAATAAACCCCCTATAAAAATTAATTTATATAGGAAAATAAAAATACTTTACCTTACAGGTGTTTAAAAAACCTTCAAAAAATGATATTGAAGTTAAATCTCCCTGAAGTTATTTTTTAATACTAATATATGATATTCCTCTTTCAAGGATGGTTCAAAGAAAATTTTAGCTATTTTTTTCTTTAATAGTAAGGTAAAATTAAACCAAATGGGTAATCTGTTGATAATATATATAAAAATGGATGAAATTAATAATCAATTAAATATAAAACTAACGAAAAGACATTATCCCTCATTTAAGGGATTTTTTAATGTAAAGATATATTTTAAGCATGAATTAGATTAAATATTAATATAATTTTATCATTACAAATTTTTATTTAATGAATTCAAATCTATTGGATGTTAAATGTTTTATAAAAATACCAGCAAGATGATTTTTCATCCTGATAAATTCAAAAATTATATCTCTTTTTTTGTGTGTGATCCCTAAAGAAATAGTGTCATACATATGTGTTATTTTCTCATGAGTGATGTGTTGAGTTTTTAGAAAAATTAATAATACTAGTTTTATCATAATGAATTGAAGTTCGAGTAAAAAAAAATCAAAATACATGAGTGTGTGTTGCATCCACAATACTTGAGTACAACAACTCAAGATGTCATATGTTTAGCTTCAATAGTGGAAAGTGTTATAGAATATTTTTTCTTACTAGAAAATGAAACTAAATCCTCTCCTAAGAAATGAAATATCCCATAATTCTATTTTCTATTTATCCTACACCCTTTAAAGTCAAAATCTATGTAACTTTCAAGAAAAAAAATTATTTTTAGAAGAATTTAATAAACCAAGTTCTAAAGTTATTTTAAGGTAAACAAATGAATTTTACTACTTCTAATTATGATTCCTTCACTTTTTCTTGAATATCATGCATAAAAATATTAAAAAGCAATTTTGGTCATCTTTTTATTAGATAAAGTAAACCACATATCATGCTACTATAAAGTTTCTAATCTACTAATTTATCGAATTCACCAAGATCAAGTTTAATATAAGTTTCTACAAAATTACTTATAGTTGATGAATTTTTGAAACCAAAATTTTTTAGTAAAATTTTCATATATTTATATTGAGTTAGGATAATACATTTGTGTTTTTTGAGAAATTTTAAAACCAAGAAAAAATTTAAATTCACACATCATGATTATATCAAAATCACTTTTCATATGTTTAAAAAAACTATTAGAAAGAGATTTTTGAGTTGTGAACAAAATAATTTAATAAAGATATATTTTAAAACTAGTGATATATTTGAAAAAATTACATATAAAAAGGGTTTGATCAACATTTAATCTAAAAAAAATATTTTTAAGTAAATATCTGGAAATTATATGATACCAAGTTCTGTAAGTCTATATGGTGCTTTAGTAAGTTTGAAAACATTTCCTAGTAATTTAGTATCTTTAAAACTAGAAGGTTGTTCAACATAAACTTCTTCTTGAACATATCCATTAAGGAATGATCTTTTCACATCCATTGGTAATAATGTAAAATTCAGATGAGATAAAAATATTATTTGGATTAAGATAGATTCAATTATAGTTACCGATGAAAAAGTCTCACAATATTCTATCCCTTCCTTTGGAAAATAACCCTTATCAATATGTATTGATTTATTTTTAACAACAGTTCAAATTTTATCACATTTTTTTTTCTAGAAACAATTTTACTAAAATTATCAATATATCTTTTGGTTGTTCAACTAAGGTCTAAATTTGATTCATTTCAAATTTATTGAGATCTTATTGCATAAACATTATCCAAATTTCACCACCTAAGGAATAATATACCATTTTTGGTTCAAATTGTTATATGAAAACATGATTCTAACATTGATTTATTAAAGAACCTATAGTTTTAACTGGTTGACTTACATACCCAATAATATTATTGGTAGGATGAATTATTAGGATCCACTAGTTCTTAGGTAAAGTGGTAAGTTGATATTAAACTAATATATGCTAATATTTCTTTGAAGTAATTTATAGATAATTAAAATTCAATGATCCTACTTCATGAGGATTTACTAATGGTGGTTGGAGACCAACTTATGATAAATGAATAGAAGGATTTTTGAAAAAAATCATCCAGATAATGAATTTCTGGAGGGTTTACAAAAAAAAATGGATATGATTCATTAAATTTTACATGAACCATTTCTTCTACAATATTAGTTATTTTATTAAAAAATCTATATGCCTTACCGTTTATAGAATAACCAATAAATATTTGTTTAACATATTTAGGGTCAAATTTTTCTAATTGATCTTTATTATTTATGATGAATAATTTACACCCAAAATTTCTAAACTAACAATTTTCTCATTATTGTGGTAAAAAACTCACACGAGGTTTTATAAAGAAAAGGTATAAGTAAAGATCAATTTATAGTATGAAAATTATAACTCATATCCTCAACCCAAAAATATCTTACAACATAACACTCACTTATAAAATTTAGAGTAATCTACCAAAGAATTTTTTTTCTTCATTAAACTACACCATTTTGTTGTGGTGTTCTAGGTGAAAAAAATTATGAATAATACTATTTTTCTAATTTAAAAGGTTTAAAATTAAGAGTACAAAAACTCACCACCATGATCACTCCATATAGTAACCAAAGGTAGGTCTTTATCATTTTTAATAGAATCAAAAAATAATTTAAAATGATTAAAATATTCATATTTTCACGTGAGAAAATAAAACCAAGTAAATATAGTGTAATAATAAACCAATAAATATATATAGAATTTTACCCAATACTTATAATTTTTGTAGGAAAAAATAAATACATGGGCACTTGTTATAAAGCTTGAGTAGTTTAGATTTTACTTTTACATTTAAAACTAAACTTATATTTCTTACCAAATTGATAAGAACCAAAAACTTTGGTTGAGTTAAACTTAAGTTCTATTATATCCCTAATATGTCCTTTATTAGAAATTTTAGTTAAAGTATCGAAGTTATAGTGTCCTAATATTCTATTACATAACCAATATAAGTATTTAGTTTCACATAAATAATGAAAATTATGATTAATTAGGTCTTCTAAGTCAAGTGTGTAAAATTTTTCATATTTATCAGCAGATAAAATTAATTGACCTTCTAAACTATGAATAACTCATTTATCATTTATGATGTTCAGAAGGTATCCATCATCACATAGATAACTAATACCAATAAGGTTGTTATTTAGTCCTAAAATATATAAAACATTTTAAATTTGATGTTTTTTTAAATAAAAGAAACATTACCAATTGTAATGATTTCACCCTGTGAATTGTCTCCAAATGGGGCTCCTACTCCATTCAAATTTTAGAATTCTAGAAGTTGGACTTCTCTGCTGTCATGTGTCAAGAACAACCACTTTCCATGTACCATTTTTTTACTCTGGTACTCATATTATTTTCCTAAGAAAGATAAAACTAAGTTCTTTGTACCCACACTTTGATGGGCCCAGTTACATTAGAAAATAATATTTTAAGAACCTATATTTTCCCAACCCTTTTATATTATAAAACCATTAGTTCTTTTAAAATAAATTTCTATTGAATGATAAAAGAAAAAACATTCTTTAAAGAAAAATAATTACTCCAGTGACCTCTTCCTTGAAATTTAATACAAAAGGTACACTTTTAGGTACAAAATAGTTTGATTGAAAATGATTTTTATCAGAAGTAAAACCAATTCCATTAGAGGTTTTATAGGATCTAATTTTTTTATACATTTTATCAAAATTTTATTTACCATTAGTAAAGTTAGATAAAATTTTATTGAATTTTTTTTATTTAAGTTGAACTACCAAATTTTGATTCTCTAAATTTTGATAATTGGATTTCTAATCAACTAAATTATGATAAACTAAATTATTATTAACATGATTTATATAATATTTATTTTTAATTCAGTTGAAAGTTTTGAATTTTTTGTAGTTCTTTTAAATTTTTATTTATTTTATTTAATATTTTTTTGTTCATTAAAACTATAGTTACACAAAAATTGATTATTTTATTTATTCATAAGAGTTACACATCTAACTATTTTATTAATATTAGGTAAAACTCATTAATTTTCCCATAGATCAACTTTTTCAACATCCAAAGGATTATCTTTTTTATCATCTAATGAAGTTTAATAATCATATTTAGAATTATAAGTGAATTTAGAATCAATAATTAAATTTTCATGGATTCAACAGTTACCTTTTCCATGTATAATTTTTCATTTCTCATAATATTTGAATCTAATCTAGCTATTTTTTGGCTATCATTTCAACTTTATTTTGATAAACTATAATTTGATGTGTTACTTTCACTAGAATTATAGGTGTCTAAATATTTTAAGCTATTATTTCCTTTTCATTTTGAATATATTCTTGAATTTTTATCTTTATTCTTTAATTTAGTACAAACTTGTCTAATATGACATAATTTTTTTACATTCATAGGAAATAACATATTATAATTCTTTCTTATAATGCCCATCTTTCCTATATTTCTGTTGAGTATTCTAGAAATTCATATGACTAAAAATATTATTCATTCTTCTTTCAATTTGAGTATGTTCAATGTTATTATAATCTAAATTATACTAATATTAATGTTACACCTCTTCTTTGAATCATTGGATTTATAAAAATTGGTACAAGTATTAAAGGTTTTGGAAGTAGGATTACTTAAAGTAGAAGCAAATTCTACTCCATTTTTCCTCTTCTATTTTTCAACATTACTCTTTATACTTCGTCTCATATAATATCAATGTACCGATCAAGTCATCTAGACTTCACTTGGATAAATTTTTAGTGTCATCAATAACTATTCTATTCATTTCCCATATATCAGAATTATATTAATAATTTTTTCAATAATTTTATCTTCAGATAAGTTTTTATCACCCAAGAATTATATAATATTTAAAATTGTAATGAATTATTGATGAATTTGAGTTACTGCTTCTCCATGTATAAAATCAAAATCTTTATAATCCACTCCCAACATTACTCTGCGGGTTTCCAAAAATATTAGAAGTTCTATAATGTGTAATTTATAACCTATTCTAAATTCCATTTGAAGTTTCAAAATATTATATCTGACTATAGATTTTCCTTCCCATAAAACACAAAAGTATTTTATTAATGTTATGATTTACATGATATTTCATATTTTCATCACTATAAAATAGAATAATCTATTTCTATAGAATTTTGTAACTTTTATTCATCATAATGAACTTTTTAACTCCAGTTAATAATGAAATAATTTATATGATCACATTGATAATCATAATAAACTCTATAAAAAATAAGTGGTCATGTTGAATTTAAGTTTTTGAGTGTTATAATAACAAAAATTGGCATTACAAAGTATCTTTCTGCTAAAAAAATTGTTAGTGCAAGGAAACATAGATGAAATTATAATAAAACAATTAAAATAAAAAAAATTATAACTAAGAAGTGACTAATTTTGATACTAAATGTTGGTATCAGTAAAAATAAATTAAATGAAATAATAATTTTCAAAACCTAGGTAAATAGAGGCGCTGATACCAAATGTTATCCTGAGGTATGATGGATATGAAAATAGAAGGGGAGGGAGTGAATTGTAGTTTTAAAATAAAATTGTAATTTTATCCTCCACAAGTATTAAATTAGTAAGTTTTTTGAAGTATTGATTAAATCAAAGATCAGATTAAAAATAGTACAGAAAGTTGAAATATAAGTTGTTTGAAATACATTAAGAACACTAAAAATAAAGTAAATGATATTTTAATAATCACAAATTAAAGTTTTATTGTAGTGGAAATTTAAACTATCGATATAAAAAAACTGATATAAGAATTAATATAGTTATAATTCAAGAATGAATATAATATTAATTGAAAATCTAATATAGTGGATGCTCAAAACAAACCATGAGGTTTTGTTCAGCGAACCAAATATGCCTTAAAATGATATTATTAAAATAATATGTTTAAACCAAAGTGTAAGGTAATCTATAAACTAGATCCAATTTATCCAAAAATTTACTCCTATCATAATTCATCATTGATTTTATACCTATCAGAAGGTCTCTCTTTTTATTCTCAGAAGTGATCGACTAAACATGTCGACAATATATCACTTAGACACACTAAAATTTCCTGAGATCTATATTCCCATCCACATAATCCCTAGATCCATATGAATGTTAAAATAATAATTATAGTGTAAATACAAAGGGATTTAGAAAACTATTCCCAAGAAGTATCTCTTAGTAAGAGAACACTTGACAAGAAAACATTACACCAATCAGAGGTGCTCTCAACAACAAGAAATCAAAAAGCTTCAAAATGACCAGTAACTTTCAGAATGTTCATTCCTTGTTTTCTAATGATAAAAATGAAACTCTATTTATAAACATCATTGTGACAAAATATAATGGTCTAATTTCATATATACCATGATTAGTTATAACTGAATCATAAAAAACTTCTCCATATACCATTGAACTTAGTATATTTCTCTATTTACCATTGAACATAGTAAACTGCTTTATCTACTAATGGGTTAAATTAATGAAACAACCAAGACCTGTACTTTTAGATCTAGTGCTAAAAATACGTACTTTTTGATACATGACATGAATTAAAAAAAACTTCTAAAATCAAAATTTTGGTGTATTTGGGAACTTGGTACATTTACAACTAAACACATGGTACAATACACATTTTTTCTATATGAATTCTCCACACATGTAATTTCCTTATACATATCCATTTCATTGAAATTCCTTGATAAAAGGGAAAACATTAGAAAAGTGTAATCTATAAAGCCCAGTAGGGGATAAAAAATTAAAACATTGTATAAATGAACATCATGGGTAAAACATGATACATGATACAAGAGCAGGAAAATGAGGAAAAAGGGGCATAACATGATCATAAGTACAATAAGCATAACATTATCATATATATATGAGTTATAACATGATACTAAGTACTAGAGGCATAAAGTAGTCATAAGTACACGAGGAATAACATGATCATAAGTACATGAGGCATAACTTGGAAGTGTGGGTATAAGATAAACATGAGACATTCATAAGAATATCTCCAATATTCATTACTAAGGTGTCATAAAACATTACCAATGAATACTGCCAAGGTATCATGAACATGTCATCTCTAGAAATTAATTATTTACTAAATGCATTAGAGTTCTATCAGGGAACACCCTTCATATACCTTAATTAATTTGTGACATATAAGGAAAACATACAAAAACCCATCAATAATTATAGAATGAACCTGGTGAAAATAAACGAGTATCCAATAAAAGTAATAAATCTCTCTATGTAAATACCCTTCAACAAAGATAATGAATTATGGGGTATTTTTACCATAGAGAATATATGGTATATGGTTTAGTCAAAAATTTCCCCATTCAATTGATAGATTAGTTTCGTGGTGACCACCCTTTAATTAGAAGCATCAAACAACGATATCCATAAGGAAAATACTTAGGAAGAAAATTTATATTTAGATGATGATAAGGAAAGACAAAGAAAGTGATGGGTAATTCTAAATAGATATCCCATTTCCACCAAAAAATGTGTTAATAGTGACATTTTCATATAGGAGAAATGTATATTCCATGATAATGATGGATAATGATAGATAACATGATCATTTGTTACAAATTAGTTGGGAAAGAATCCCCTTCAAAGGATTAATGTGGTTATCTGGGTGAATACCCAATGATTAACATTAGAAGATATATGATGTTTATAATATAGAGGGTAGTATCCCAATTAAAGGAATGGTAAAAAGAGGTTTTTAAGGGAAAATTTGTGTCATAGTTATATCAATTTAATGTAAATCCCAATCCATATATTTTGATCCTTTATTGTGGTTCATAAAGTGCATGTGAATTATCTAAATCAAATCCCTCAGAAGTCTAAAACCAGGTGTGAAACAAGGCCTATTTTCATGCATCAAGTGATTATTGATCCAAATAACAATGATATAATTTCTAGGTTATTAACCCTAGGTAAAAAATTTCTAGATCCAAATTCAATTTTAGTTTCTAGACAGGGATTTCATTACAAGAAAAACCAATACCACTTCTCTTTACCAAATTTAGGATGGTTTTATAGCCATAGGAAACCATGAGAATTTCAATGGAATATGAAGTCACTATAATGATAGGTAATGGTGATATATCATTGATAAAAAATTAATGAAATTATAACAATAATTTATAATAACATTTTCTATTGAAATAATAAATAATTAATAAGGCTCACAAAAGTAATGGGAAATGTGGGATAAGGAACCCTTGTTTCGACATAGTAATAACTTAATAAGACTATAGTTAGAGGAAATAAATAAAAAATACTTTAAAAAATCACATTTAATATTATAACATGGAGTAACAAGCATGTAAGTATAATCAAATAAATTTAAAAATACAATATAAAAAAATAATGAACTTGAAAAGGAAAGAGGGGGATTAATGACCCTTACCTTGAGAGGATACTTATTAAATGTATAAAGGGACTCCTTATAATATTGGAACCACCTTGGAAATAACCTTTAGATTTATATTAAGATATAATTCATGCTCAAAGGATTTGGTGTGTAAAGTGAGGATGGACTGGGGGTATTTATACTTGAGGTGGGGTTGTTTTAATGGATTAAATATTAGTTATTTTATTATATAAGCCAACCAATTATGGGTGAAATGAATTAAATTTTTTTTTATATATTATTAAATAGTTAAAGAGGGTGTTATTATTTTAAAATCTTTACCAAATATAAACTTACCTTCAAACCACCCCATTTAATGCACAAAAACCAAAAATATTTTTTATCTCAAAGAATTCATTTCTAGTTCAAAAAAAGTAAAGTATAAATTTATAAATTAAAATTAACTTTTTTTTAAATTAATTTTAATACGTATTACATTAATTTTTATTGAATAAAATGTTTCATAAATTATTTAATCATACTGACATAATAATTATTTCATAAAATTATAGTGCTCATAAAATTGTAATTTTCACATTTTCACCAAAAAATGAACTTTGTCAAAAAATTCCTAAAAATTAAACCTAAGATAATTTTGATGTTTTGAGTATAAAAATAAAATTTATATTACCAAATAATTTTATAAATATTATAATTTTAACTTTTAAGCAAAAAATCTTTATTTATTGAATATTAACCATTTTTATAGCATAACAAACATTCTCGCCATTATAAAAATTACTTAAGGATTTGTTAAATTATAAAATTATTTAAAAATTATTTTATAATATAATTTAATGGAATAATTTTTGTTTAAAAAATTCTACATTTATCATAAAATAATTTTTTAACAAAATATATATATAGTCTTTATAAATAATATAATTTTAATTATATCATAAAATAATTCTTATAGTCACTTAATTTCATTTACATAAATAACAAAAATTATGACCAAATGTGTTATTAAATAATGTTCATAATTCCCATTAACCATATTTTCCAATAATCATAATAGAAAACAACCATATTTCCCAATTAATATACCTTCATTCTCACTTTATCACTTAGTACTTTTCTTACAAAGGTTCTTACACTTTCATTGATAATGTCAATAATTTTCCTAATAATCTTATTTATTTTCAAAATTATGATGGAATGAGTGATATTCTTGTGGAATTCAATCCTATAGAGTTTGTTTTCATTAATTTACTATTCTTCAATGAGTATAATCCTTTTCTGTTCCTAGTTTTACTAGTCTATATTTACACATGATGTGTAATGTTTTTATAAAATGTAAAAGTATATTTATGTTCTTCTATTGTAAAACATAATAAAAAGTTATCAAAAGGAAAGATTTCTATTACTAAAAGAAGAATATTTTTCAGGTTATTAGAATCATCATTGCTATAGTGCTTATAAATATGTTGATAGTAATCTATCAGGAATGTTTTGACTACTATATTTTCACTAAACCTATTTATTCCACTAGTATTTAAATAAAAATAAATACATTTTTCATAGACACAATAAATTAAACAAAAACTTAAGTTAGATAATATTCATTAAAAGTGTATTGTGTTTTACTAAATAAATAAATTGATTCATTGAATCAAAAATATCCCCAACAGGTCTTATATAAAATTATTGGGGAATGGGTTGTACCTATTTCTTCCTCCATTTTGAGATGTTAAAATCAACTGGTAATAATATCCCTTTCACTTTTACTATAACATATTCTAAAACTAATATTGGGTAGGTAGTGGTTCTATTGGGAATAAGAACAAACACTCTAGTTTGATTGTGTTCTCCTATCTACAGGTAAGAATAAATTGATTAATAAATGAAATTAAATAAATCTCAAAAATCACATAGTTCATTTATAAAATTAATCTTTCATATTGTGGAAGGGATAGTGATTGTACTTGGGTCTTGAAGTTTCCTAGGTAGTTGTGAGGTCATTAGAGGGAAAAAATTTCTATCTAAACTCACAATTTATTCTCCTTTAAATTTCATTTTATTGGTATATATCTACTTACAAAACTTTTCATACCATGGTATTTTTTAGATGGAATCTAACAGAGGTATGTTGACTTCCAATTTTTTGAATGTTTCCAGCATTTCTTATTGTAGGGCCTCTTCATTGTTCTTATTGAGTGGGTTAATTATTAAAGAGAAGGTAAGTTCTAGTTAATGTAGATTCTATTTCTTAGATTTTTCTTTATCTTTCTTCATTGGTTGTGTCTCCTAAGGTATATCTACTTATTTCTCCATTGGGGATGATTATTTTTCTTATCTAGGCTATCCCATTTTAGATTCATCCTCCAGTGGATATTCTTCACTTATTTTAACATCCTTCAAAATTATTAAAAAAATAAAACTAAAATTTCCTTCACGATTAAGAATGGATTTGGATGGGATATTTTTTGAGCCTTGATTTACAGAATTTTTCTTATCTAGGATATTCCATTTTTGAAGCTTCCTTACAAGATTATAATAATATTTTCAAAATAAATGTTTTATTTTATAATTATGTGACTATTAAATTATTTCAAAATAGAAAGATATATTTCTCTCAAATAGTTTTGATTTCATCTAGGTCAACATCCTTTGATAGATTTTACACCTATTTGAAGTTGATTTATTATGATAAAATCTTCCATATTGTATTAAAGGTTTTGTAATATGTTTTAATGTGAATGTGTTATTTTTATAATATTCATGGTTTATGGTTAAAGTATTAACATTTTGTATCCTAGTTTTTATATAAATATTTATGTTATGTTTCAACCTTTTCATATAAGGAATGCATTGGACTTAGTAAGTGACAGGTGGAGCCCGTTATAGCTCCTCGATGCATCGATAGGTCTCATGAGACAAACTATTGTCTTGGAATAAGGCCTTGAAGAAATATTATTTGTAATCTTGGCACGAGGCCTTGACTATGTGGTTATGATGTCCAACATTATACATTCCATCATTATGAAATTAGTTATTGATATTACATGTGATTATTAGACTAGTAGAATATCCATGTGAATAAGTAAATGGTATTATTTTAATTTATATTTTCCATATTATTATGAATTTTATGTTTAAAAGGCTTGTGTTTTAGTATTATACATTTCCTTAAATGTTTATGATTATTTATGAAAGTTTTTGCTATATTGTTATCCTTACTAAGCATGTGAGCTCAACCCTTTCTTATGTTTTATTTTCATTGGATGTGAAGAAGTATATTATGATTGACCTACATGGATAGGCTAAGGGATATAAGTGTGTTCAAAGGGAACACAATTTTTTTATTGTTTTTATTTCATGATGTAATGTAAAACTTATGTATATATCTAGTAATTCTAATGCTACTAAACTACTTGGTCTTTCGAGACTTGATCTCTTGTGATCATGCTAATGTTTTGTAATAATGCATCAACTCTGGGTAACTAGGGTTGGGGTGTTACAGTTGGTATCAGAAGAAGTTTAGTACAAACCTTGGAAACTAGATTTAGAAAAACTCTGATTAGAGAACATTACCCTAAGATAAACTTTGAGGATTAGTATAGAATAACTTCCAAGAATTTTTGTAATGTAGAGATTTTGTGAATTTTCCAAGAAATACATCCCTATCTGGATACGAGTAGGTAGAGGTGGCTCTAGCACAGATGTACCTAGGGGTAAAACCCGAAACACCACTTTGAGCTAGGATCGAACAATAAATGGTGCAGGACAACGGGCCTTGCTGCACTCTTGGTTATGACACTCCCAGGGGTATGCTTAAGATATTTTACATTTTAATTTCAAACCATTATGAATAATTTATGAGTAAATACTTCCATAAAGAAAACATTTTTATGATTACGGATTATATGCATAAATGGTTCAATTTATGTTAGGTATTTTACAAGTTTGGAATTATGCATTGCGATTCATAAACTAACGTAGTGTATGCCATTGTTTAGAAATGGTGCCTAGTAGAAGGAATGAGAACTATAGTAATAAGCATGATCCATAGTGTAATAAGGATCATATATTTCATGGTCTTAAGCCAATATTTAGATGCAAAATAGTCTCCCATGTATTCTCATCATATGAAGAAATAGTATCATGTGTTAATAAGATAAGTAAATAATTCTCTGAGTCCTATGGATTTTAAGGGAATCCAGAGAAGAAAAGGTTGGTAGAGAGGAAGATGAATAAAGGGAAGAAGGGAAAGGAGGATTTTACCATATGTGATAAATTTGGGAAGAATTATCTTGGTAAATGATTGAAGGGAATGGGATTTTGTTATAAGTGTAGAGAAAAAGGACACCAAGTATGTGACTGTAAGGGTAAGAAAAAGGTTTTAAATATACAATGATTCATTTATAAGGAGTTGAGACACTACACGAACTAATGTCCCAATCATCAAATTATACCCCAAATAATGCTATTGGATAATAATCAAGTTATGATACTACCATAGATGAAGAGGAATAATTAGTGTTATTATATTTTATTAATGAATTATGTCATTTGGGTGTTGTATAAACGATGTACTGGTTTATTAATCATGGAAATAAATAAGAATTTTACTACAATACTATTTCATTGTGGATTTGAGATTATATGGTACTAAGAAAAGTGAATCAACAACAAGTTAAACATTTTGGAAAATACATGGTTGAAGGAAAGATAAACCTTAACATGGTCCTGATATTGAGTTAGTGATTTTGGAATAATATATGGTTGATTTGGATAAATTATATTGGATATTCTTGACATCCTTGGAACTAATTAATGGTTTTTTATTATATCATTGTTTGAGTGTTCAATTTTTTTAGATATTAGGAATATATCTAGTATTCTATAAGGAATAAGGGAGCATGAATTTAATCAATAAGGTTTTATGATAATTCAGGGTGTTACCATATATGATTAAGGTACTCACATGTTATTATGTGGCAAAAAGAGATCTTCATTATGTTATATTTAACTTCCTTAAAAATTTTGGACTGTGAGTTTAGACAGAAGTATTTTAGGTAAGTCTAAAGGTTGGAATGGATTAAGTTAAACATTGGATACTATTGTTTAAGGTTAAAACATTTCTTAAGATTATTTTTGGATCATTATAAAAATGACAACCTGGAGGTTGGGCGACAACCCATCGCGTCTGACAGGGCCGTGATACTTGAACCCACAACTAAAGGGAGACAAAGGTGCATCACCTATCACTGGCCTACATGATGTCCTGGTTTGTACAATGTAGTTTTTATTAAATGATTTGATAGACTCATTATAAATTCATTTTGTTTGAAACCCTATATGATTATGATAAATATAATATTTTTGAGTTCTTTTATATTTTGGAGTGAAATATGAGTTTGTGGTAGAAATTAGTTAAAGGATGGAACTCTACTTGTCAAGTATTTTTTTTATTATATGAATTAATTAATTCTTAAACATTATGGAAATTAAATTAAAATAAAAAATGTGTTATCATAATACCTTATGTTTTATTAAATTAATTATATTTTAAATCATCATAGATTTATGGATTTGAGGCCCTTAATTTTTCATTTATTGTTCACTTGTTTGGGATTGATGACCTCAATCAATTCCTATGAATATTTATGTTTTTACTCCAATTATGTGTCTATAATTTCCACCAATGTTCTCATATTCAAAACCCTAATTTGGTGGTGACCTTTTAATTTCTTTTTCCCTCTTATTAAGACTAAATTTTAGTAACCCAATTTCTGATGTGGGATTTCCACAAAGGTATTTTCTATTTTCAACCTTTTATTTTAGAAGAAAAATTTCAAATTGTGAGGACATAATTTATTTAAGTAGGGGAGAATGTAACACCACATGATTTCATAGTACGTTATCTCATTAGAGCAATTCAATATCTTGTTCCACACACAACACCGAGTTCAAGCCCACTATGACTTACCAAACTAGCCGTTCCAAAAGTGGTTATGAATAGTATTAACTTCATTTTGAATTTTATATACTATATATAATTTTATCATCTATATTATGTGTTTATTATAACAAATATAAGAACAAATTCAATTTTTCAGATAAAAGAAGTATTAAAAAAACAATTTACCACCTTTTAATGGAGAACCCTTTTTAAATCCAATATTGGCACTTTTATATATTCAATTTGAAAAAATAAACTTCTTATTTAGAAGTGGGACATAAAAATTTAGTTTAGATAATTTTTTTTGGAATTTTTATGATAATATTTATATTTTGATGAATAATGAAAAGTACTAAATTTTAATTGAAAATAATTTTTTTAATAAAAACAATTTATAGTGTTAAATTATACATTTGAATGGTTTTGAATTATAATTAGATCAATTTTTTATCATTTAATCCAATGTTGGTCATTGGAAGTAATTTTACATTTAAATTGGACATAAACACATATCAATATTTTGATAGTTTTTACTTCTCAAAAACCCACTTTCTGGTTTTGACAATGAGAATTAATTTTAAATTAATTAATGAAAATTATATGTTTTTAATTTGTTAAAATAGTTATAATTTTTGAATTTGGAATATCAAAATTATCTTTGGGTGAAGTTTTGGTATTTTTCTGAAAACATTCTATTTTTGATAAATAGTGAAAACACTACATTGTAGATAAAAACCTATTTTTTCATTTAAATATTTTTTTCTAATTTATCTTAAAGTAAAAATAGATATATAATACATATATTATTCCAATTTAATTCATTTGAGTCATTTTATAATAAGATTTGATATATAGAATTTTATTGAACTTTTTAATGTCTTTTACCCACCTTCTAGGCACATTTGAAAATTTGCATAAAACATAATTTTACCACTTCTGTGAGTTGAATTTCAAAAATCTAGGAGACATGATTGATATTAGTAAGTAAAATGTGGTTCAATAGGATGAAAATATTTTTTGGTGAATAGTAACTTTTGAATTTTATTTACCACAGTTAAAAGTAAATAGAGTAATTAATGGTAAAAATGATATTATAATTACCCTAACACATGTCCTAATTCTATTAGATAAGTGTTTTTAGACCAAAATAAACCTTATAAATAAAATACAATCTTTTTCGATCCACTTGGATTATATTATAAAATTTATAATTATTTTATTTATGAATAGTTAAAAGTTTTAAATTCAAATTTTAATAAAAAAATATTTTTAATATAGGGTTATATATATAATAATTTAAAATATTAATATTTAATAGAAATATAAAAATATTTCATACATCATGGTATTTTATTTATAATTTTTATACATTAAATAATTAAATTTATTTATGAAACAATGATGATGGAGTAATTACCTTATTAATAAAAGATTAAAATAATTGATATTATAAATATCCAAATAAATGTAAATTGAGACTTTTGATGAATTCCAATAATTTTATAGGTTAATATGAAATTTTAGGGTTGAGTCAATTAATTTTGTTTGAAGTAATAAAGTTGTTATGACTTTCAAAAAAACCAAATACTAAATAATGTCAAAATTGACATAAATGTGTTTTTAAATAAATAATATTTTATTAAATGATATAATATTAATAAAAAAATAAGTTTCGGCCAAAATAATTATATAATGATAGATATATCATTAATTAACCACTTGGGGTTCTCTTGTATTTTTATAGTAAGTTTATTAACCATTTATTATAATAATACAAGAAGACATGGTAAAAGTTAAATTATTTAACTAAGAGTTAAATCTAAAAGATAAGATTAATATGGTGACCTAAACTTGTCTAAAACCTATTTTTTGAGAGGTTTGAGACCCATACCCACCTTATACTTATAATAAATCTATTTGGAAACATTATAAACGTAAAATGATTTTATAATAAAATAATATTTCGCGCTTTTCCTAAAGTAACCCTCACCTTTCTTATAAAAGGGTACTTCCCCTTCTCTTAATTTGACACCTCCAAAGCAATTTGGCTTGGCCAAACCTGGCTCAAATAACCTCCCAACTGCCCTCAACTAAACCTAGAGGCCTTATATTGATCATAAGAAAACCTAAGGATCCCTTTTGTTCAAATCAAAAGGAAGAACCCGAAGAAGAGGTAATTATTTCATCACATCTTTCAAAGTTCTTTTATTCTTTCACTTCCGCTTTCTTTGTTGTTTCCATACCAAAATAATAAATCTAGTACCTTCTACATACTATTATGTTATTATAAATATGGTATAACCATATTCATTATTCTATCCATCCTATTAATGACAAAGTCACCATACGTGCGTACGTACGACTTACCGTCTCCATGTCGTGGTATAGTTTGTTATTCAAAACCTCATTATTTGGATGGGTATAATAATGAGTATAATTGATGTAAATAATAAATTTAACTTGTTAATTATTATGTATATATGATATAACATCCAATTTCATATGATTTAACCATCAATAGAATGATATTATCTCTCGTGCGTATATACCGATTACCGTCTCCACGAACGCGATGTGATCTAATCCCCATCATAACCATTCAAGAATAATTTTAATTTGATGATTAAAAATGATGCTTCAGAACTTAATATAATTATAGATATGAATCAAATATATTCTATCCATAACAAACATGACTTACGTAACAAAACATATAAAGGAAAACTAATCAGTTAACACCCGAAACAATGACACTACTAAAATATTATTAACAAAGAAATATTAGAAGATCAAATATGATGTCCTATTTAGGTATGTGGTTCTTGTATAATTTAATAATAATGATTTAACTATTATATAGGAGGTTAACATACCCTCGACTAAGGAAAAGTATAAGGTAGGGGTTAATTTTATAATCTCTTTATTATCTGAGGTTGTTTTTATGTAAGTATCTACTAGGACTCCTTTATCATCCACATTCGTGTTTCTTAAAAATGTATTTAAAAACATTTTTACTATTTCCTAGACCATGGGTTAAACTAATTTATACCTTTTTTTAACTTTTATATAATTTTTTGAAAGGAATCTTTCTATATTTTTCCAAACAAGGTACTTTATGAACTTTTCGACAAATTAAAGAAATAATATTTTTTAACTTATACAGCGGGTACAACTATTCTCCGCTGTTATAACACCTTTGAAGATTCCCTTACAATCTTATAAGAATTTTTTTCAAAATAAATGTTTTCTTTTATAATTACGTGACTATTAAATGATTTGAAAATATAAAAATATATTTCTCTCAAATAGTTTTGATTTCATCTATGTCAACATCCTTTAATGGATTTTACACTTGTTTGAAGTTTATTTATTATGATACAATCTTCCATATTGTATTGAAGGTTTTGTGATATGTTTTACTATGGATGTGTTATTTTTATACCATTCATGGTTTATGGTTAAAGTATTAAAATTTTTTATGCTAGTTTTAATATGAATGTTTATATTATATTTCAACCATTTCATATGAGGAATGCACTTGACTTAGTATGTGATGGGGGGAGCCCGCTATAGCTACTCAATGCATCGGTAGGTCTCATGAGACAAACTAGTTTCTTGGCATAATGCCTTTACAAAATCTTTTTTGTAGTCTTGGCACGAGGCCTTGACTATTTGGTTATAATGTCCAGCATTATGCATTCATCATTATGAAATTAGTTATTGATATTACATGTAATTATTTGACTAGTAGAATATCCATGTGAATAAGTAAATGGAATTATTTTGATTTATATTTTCCATATTATTAATAATTTTTTTTTTAAAAGGCTTATGTTTTAGTCTTATATATTGCCTTAAATTTTTATACTTATTTATGAAAGTTTGCACTATATTTTTATCCTTAATGAGCATCTGAGCTCACCCATTACATATGTTTTCTTTTCCTAGTATGTGAATAAGTATATTATGATTGACTTATAGGGATAGGATAAGGGATATAAGTGTGTTTAAAGGGGACACAATTTTGTTGTTGTTTTTATTTCATGATGTAATGTAAAACTTATGTATGTATATAGTACTTCCAAGGCTACTAAAATAATCGGACTTTTGAGACTTGATCTCTCGTGATCATGCCAATGTTATGTAATAATGAACTAACTCTAGGTAACTGGGATACGAGCGTTACATGTATTGAAAAAATAATTAATTGTTTTTGAGAATTAATTTTAAAAGGTGGATAAATTTAGTTTTTAATGAATGTGGTATCACCTCAGATAATTCCCTTTATTAAATATTAAATCATCATTAAAGTTAAATCTTATTATATCTCTCTAAATATTTGAAACCATGGTCGATTACCCTCACTTGGTAGTTTCATTTGGAATAGAGATGTGAAATAATCATCACATTCTATATCCTTTCCAAGACCACTGATTAAATATCGCAAATCCCTCTTTAATAAACCCACTTATCACTATCACAGAAAGTGAAGATATTATAGGTGGACTATGTGTGAAAACCATTGAAGAAAAATTTAAATGAAAAGATCAATGTAAACCTCTTATTGTCTAATCAATTAAACATTTCCTGAGAAATAAAATTTGAGAGAATTAATAATTGAAATTGAAATTAATTAACATTGGTAGGGATAAATCTTTTCATTTTGAAGACTAAGGGAATATCATGACATTATTATTAAAGGATTATATGAGAAATGAAAATAATAAAAACCCAACAACAATATCTCCTAGAATAATCTATCAATCAATCACATCTCCCTTTATCAATCATGGATAATCGTCTTCTCATAGGAGTTGCAGAATGATCGAGGATCCTTTCTCACTTCAACAACATCTTCACTCATATGATTAGAATAATAATCATATTCTTCCTGCATAAATTATAGTTTCTCTGAGATAATACTTATTTTTAGTGCCTATATCACATATCTTAAATGTATGATCAATGTGTAGCTTAAGGGTCTATATTTGTTAGCTTAGATATCTCCTGAACATTCCCATAATAGAAGTACCTTCTTACAATATCCCCCTTTCTTTATATTTGTAGATTATGGTCATGTGGGATCTTAAGAGCAGCTTCTAATATTTGGGTAAACCAAGGAAACCATTTTTTATTTTAGGTAAAAACCCATTTAAATAGGGAATCTCATATTTTAATCCTTATAATTAGAAATTTGGAAAATTCTCAAAGTCGTACGTGAGAAGGAAGTCTGAAGTGTCCAAACTTGAAGTCTTATTGTACCAATAAATTCCTACGACATAGTAAAAATTCATATAGGGTGGCATAAAGTCATACACTATGAAAAAAATCATAAATTCATCTAGAATTATATTTTGTAAGAATTCAAAGTCACACAAAAATTAATGAAGTCATATGCGCTGTGAAGCCCCAGAATCACACTCCCATAATCTAGTGTGAATAAACATATTATTTTCTATATTTGATTAATTAAAAAATAAAGTGGACCAAACATAAAAATTAATTATTACAATATCAAAAACAAATATCAAGTCACATAAACACCAATGACCATTTAGTTTTAGAGTTTTAGAGAGTTAAGAAAATATTTTATCTAACAAAACCCATATATTTCCTGTCCAATAAAAACTTTACCACTATAGAAATAATTATTTATTCTAAAATAATTCTTAACATCTCCCAAAAAATTATCCCCACATGATACCCTTATATACATATCATATGAATTACTCTCCTTATTAACTCAAGGAAGTGCAAACATAAAAATGGTAAGCTCAAATGCTCATTAAGGGGTAGTATATATTACAAGATATCATGTAATAAAAAAGGATTCAATAATATTTTAGGAATAAATAAATTTAATAATTCTATATAACTAATCACATTAGCATGAAATAAACCATGGATGGCCTAAAAATAGAATTAATCAAATGCATAATGCCAAGAATCTTAATAATCAAGCCAATAAATTATGATTTTACCACAAAGGACTCATTACAAGACATTATAATCTCACTATCAAGGCCTCATTCCAAGACATAATGATCTTATAATCATTTAATTGCGTCAAAAAATCACGATCTTACCACCAAGGATTCATGTTAAGACATCATGATCTTATCGTCAATAACTTCTGTCAATAAATCATGATCTTACCATCAAGTAATTAAACAATAAATCATGATGATGACATCAATTAATCATTTAAATACATAATGATCTTAACAATAATTCATACACTAAATTACCCATATTTTTTTGTCTCATGAGACCTAGTGATGCATCGAGAGACTATATAATTCTAGGATAAACCCGTCACTTAAAACTATCAAATTCATTCCTTATAGATTTAATGATTAATAAAATACATGATAAACTTGCCTTAGTAATCATTAAATATCCATATTGTAATAAAAACATATTATATGTCAATAATTTACCCCTTAAATAAATATAATAACATGTTTATAATTAATTTTGAGAAATAATATGGCTGGAATTATTAGAAAATATTTCCGGTGTATGATATGAAAATTTGAATGATATTGACATATATGAAACACACTTTTAAAAGAGAATTAAAAATTTACTTGGAGAAATAAGAAGAAAAACCCTTTAAAAATTTACCCCTTTTAATAATTTTTTTTATAAAAAAAAGGGAATAAAAATTTCTTTTTAAAAACATAAAATCTTAGAAGGGAAGTTTCTTAAATAAAATTGAAAAATATGGTGGAAGAAATGTATCTGTATGGAAAATGTTAAAAATGGATTCCTTTAATTTTTTTAAAATATTTTAAAATTTAATAAAAAATAAAGTTATAAGTCTCTTTTAAAAATAATTTTAAATAAGACAGGGAAAGTGAAACTATAAATGAGTTTTTAGAAAATGTTTTTACCATATTCCTAAAAGATGAAGTCTCGGGCCACATTCAAAATTAATTTTCAAAAAGGTAAAGTAAAAAATTTTGAAAACATTTTATTTTAACAAGAATCATTAATAATGGATCCTTTAAAAATATTAAATTTTTTTTTTCAGATAAAATTTTGAGTGGAAGATAAAATATGTAATCATGAAAGGAAAATTCTTGTACAATATTTTTAAAATACCTTTTTGAAACATATATTGCAAGAAGGATAATAAAGCTTTATTTTAAAAATAGATAAAGATAAATAAAAAGATAAAACGAGATAATAAAATTTGGGGTTTAAAAATAAGAAAGGAAAATATCGATGAGAAGAGAAATATGGATATGGAGGTAAAAAAGTCCTGACTAGAGAGGATCGAGATTGGAAATGAAAACCTTACAGCTTTGATAAATTTTAAATTAAAATCCATGAAAGGAAAAAAACATGATATGGAATTTTCAATCACATTAATTAAATGAATTATATTATAACATATATTATTGAGGTATTATATATACACCACATAAATAAATAAGGTGGTGGATATAGAATATATCTCAATGAATGAAAATTGAGATGAGAAAACCCTTATAAAATTGATATCTATTGAATCAAAAGCTAATGAATAATATAAAATGGGATGGAATTTTAAATAAATTTAATTTCATTAAATCATGATAAAAATATCCATATAGTATTATATATACCATTTAATATAAAATAATTAGTGAATATGAAATATATCCCAAAGAAATAAATGTGAGACGAGATACCATTACCTTAATTATTGGCATTAATGAAATAAATTTAACCACATGTATAATAAAAATTACTATATTAATAAATCATTTCATAACCTTATTCATATCCATAAAACTTTTTAGTCATTTTTATAATCATTTAATATACATTCATCAGTTAGTTATCACTTATTTTCATTATCAAATGATGTAATTCCATTTGTATCGCACATGTCTCGTAATAGTGAAGGAAAAACCCATTATTTGATACTAAGTTCATCATTAACATATAAAAAAAATATTTAATTCATTTTGTATCAATTTATATATCCAAAATTTTATTTTATGGGAACAATGGTAAAGGTTTGAGAGAATGAGATCCATAACGAGCTTGGTTTGAGTAATATATCGATATTAATAGATTACTTTATAATGACCATAAATTTTTGTATCATAATTCCAGAAACATATTTTTGATGTATATTACTCATTTATGTCATACATATTCATAAAATATTTATTATAACCAATTTTATATGGCAGTGATGAAAAAATATGTAGTTCTATGGAGTCGGCCGTCTGCACATACACATAGACAACATTTTCATTTTCCATATAATGGGAGGAAGGTAAAAAATGGTTTATCTTTTAATAATATTAATCAGGTTATAAATATTATATTTTAATATTTAATACACTTTTATATCTATCCATATAAGGTGGTGATGAAAAATAAAACACACCATTCATTGAGACAATAGTCCGCACGTACACATGGACAATGTTTTCATTATTCTAAGGAGAAGGGAGGAAAGTAGATAATTATTTTTATATCAACATAATAAAATTTCAGTATAATAATTATACTTATGTTATTATTTTAATATGGTATAATATACTTTGATATATAATAAGAGTTAAATAAATATAAATGAAAATATTGATTTGAGAATTTTTACCTAACTCCTTGGAATAAATCCTTTACAACTTTGATTAAGACTTTAAGGGGTGATATTTTGAGGAGAAAAACCCTATAATAGATGTTTATTAGTGTTAGTGATGCATTTAGATAGATTTTTGTCAAAATAAAGGGCTTTTGTTGTGAGGAGGAGTGGTGTGGTGAAAGTCTCCTTTTATAAGTGAAGGGAACAACATTTTGATAATAAGATGTGCACTATTTAAGGAAAGTGGATTTAAAAGTGGGAAATAATGGATATGGTAGGAGTTTTAGTCTATAAAACCCCTAAACACACACTTATAGAATAGGTTTTAGGAATTTAAGTAATTTTATCCCCAGTTTTAAATTTTATCATAATTTACTTTTACTACGATTACTATTTTTTTTACCTTCAATAACTTATTTTTATAAATAAAAATAAAATTACCCTTATTAGATAATATGGATATTATAATTCCAAATACTGAAACAATTTCATAATATTAAATCTCAAAAAATGATAACAATTAATTTTAAAAAAATAGATGTATAATATATAAAAAAAGTTTTAGAAAAATATAACTTAAGTTTTAAAATATAAAATATCTGTTTATAAAATAAGATTAATATTTTTAAATGTGGAAATTTTTTTATAAAATACTTCTCTGGTTAATAATTTTTTTTATAAAGTATTAATTCATGATGCGGTATTAATTATGTCATAAAAGTCATGGTATTTGTAAAAACTGTATTGTGCGCTCTTCCCCAAAAAATATTTTTTCTTGAAAAATCCCAAAAATTCATCCTAAGATATTATTATTATAATGAATCCAAAAATTAATTTAATTTCTAAAATTAAAATTCTAAAATTTAGGAATATAACTTTTAAATAGAAATAAAAAATAGAATGATAATTGTTTTTATAAGAAAACGACTTTTCAATTATTAACTATTTTTATTCTTATTTTTTTATAAATTTTCAATTAAGTCAACAATGGTCTATTATACATATAAAAAATATAATCTATCATAATTTAGGCATAACATATTTAGTTTCTTAAAATAAAAAATTCATAATTCCTAATAAGTTTTTTTTGAAAATACAGTTTTAAGAATAAAATGATTTCATTATTTATTTGGCCACACTAATTTAATTTTATCAATGAAATAATATTAAAAATGACCTCTATGTTTATTTATAAATATATTTACTAACACAATTACAACTATTTTTACCCTCAAACTTAACAACTATATTATAATTGATATATTTACTACTTATAAATTTTCCTTAATAAAACGTATCATGGTTTGTTCTTTTTGGTGTTGGGTGTAGAGAAAGATATTAAACACAATATTTATTTAATTTATATTAAAATATTGGGATGTTGAATTATCTCCCTATTAAATAAATTTCACTACTAGAAATCCCACCTATAACAACACCCCTATCCCAACGGTTTCATAAAACTATTGGGATAGGGCTGTCAAGGTATGGTTTTCCCAACATTTTCAAAAAACCATTGTGATAAGACCCCCTATCCCAACGATTTTTTAAACCATTAGGATAGAGTCCATTTGATAAAGGGTATCCCAATGGTTTTTTTAAAACCATTGGGATAAATTACCCCCAAAAAGACAGTGGCCAACCTCCTTACTCTAGAATTGATCAGTCTGCATTTTCACAAAATGAGAGCTCTCCACTTCTTCCCTGCCTATGAACGATTCTTCCCAACTAAAGATCCATCCTTGATTCAATTTATTTTTTTCTTTCTCTTCAAATCGGTAAGTTTTGACTGAGTTATATATTATACCTCAAATTATTTTTGATTTTTTCAATCGGATTCTGCTGAAATCTCGTCACATTAAACTAGAACCTTGTTATGTTGTGTTTGTTTTAGACACTGTGTATTATGATCCTCTTATGTGATTGATTGTTTGAAATCACCATTAACAAAAGGTTATACACTTAAACATACCATTTGTGTATGAATATTTTTTTGGTGAAATATCGATGCAAGTGATGAGGAAATGTTTTTAAATCCCTCTTTAAATTGAAATTGTGGTAATTATGGTGGTTAAAATCTATTTCTATTCATTATAGTGTGTGTTCTATTTTTACATTGTCATTTTTTAGATATTTTTGTGAAATTATGGTGATGGTGATAACCATTTATGATGTATATTATGTTGAAGAAGTGAGGTTGTGATTGGATTGGAATGGGATGTGTTTAGGGATGGTTATTGGTGAATAAGATATGATTGTTGTTATGTGATGGTTATGCTGTGGTGCTGGCTTAGTGGTGGGATGTGCTGGTGGTTATTACAATATTGATGTGTTTGTGTGTGGTGGTGTTTTTGTATTTTTCTATTGTCTATGAAATATGATTATTAATAATAAAATGGGAATGACATCACCTAAAATTAAATAAGCGTGGGATGGAATAAAATATGTGGTATTTGATTAACAAATTGAATATTGATAAATGAGAATAAATTTGGGTGATGAAAAAAGAGTGTTTTTCAATAAATATAGAATTAAATTGATATTAATGGATCTTGGTTGATAAATTAGAAAATATATAAATTGGTTGAATCTATAAATGAAAGAGAGGAATTATGGGTTGTGTGTGGCTGTTTTGTGTAGTGAGTTTTATTTTGTGGTGGCAGTAGTTTGTGAAAGTTATTGTGGATTGATTTAATAATTATTGACAATGTATTTAATGATATATAGATTTTATATTATTATTTGAATAAAGATTTAATTTTCTTTTTCTATAATACTTGATAAATTTGGATAGTAATATTTTTTATACATGTTATTACATTTTGGGTTTTATTGTGAAATAATTGAGAGAAAATATAGTGCTAATAGGGGATGTTTCATAGCTAGGATTTAAGGATACAATCCACCAATATGGTCTTTATACAATTATTTTCCATAACATCCACTATGTTGTACATAATCTCCCAATTTATACCTTGTTTGATGACCTACTAAATAAAATAAATTGAAATGACTCGATCAGACCCTAAGAAAAATAAATTGTACCAAACCAACCTTACTAGTCTTGAAAATAAATGAACTGAATCTATCAACCCTTTACACACTGAAACCCAACTGAACTAAAAAATCCTATCTATATCATAACCAAATCAACTTGACCAAACCAACAGAATTGAATTGAAATGACTTTATTTGACCCAATTATACTTGAGTAGACCTGAACAACACTAAAATGCATCAAATTGAACTAAAATAAAAATAAGTGAACTAAATTGAACCTAACTAAAAGAAATTCTATAGTAATGATAAAAAATGAACTGAGTTGAATAATCTTTAATAAAACCCTAATAGGCATGCACCAACCCAATCCAAATAAAATAACCAAACACAACTAATATCATGGTATTATATTTATAAATAAATTCAATATCATGGTTTTATATTTATATTATTTTGTTATATATATAGTATTTTTTTTTGTGTTTTATATTACAATTATCATATAGAGTAGTGTGTCAGTTATGGTTTCATATAAATTTAACAATTATTGTTTACTTAAATATATTTTCAATTAAACTTAAATCTTATTGAATTTATTTTATGAAATGACTTATAATTGTTTTAACAAAATGGATAATAGTTAGATGGATGAAACTAATCAGATCTCACACGATTTTCAAAAAAAATGGAGTGATTTTTAGATTTTTCATTTGACAATGCTTTAGATATCGGTCACATACACTGACCATGTTATAATTGTGTTGGAAGACCTTTGTTGAGCTGTGAAGAAGTTAGCCACCATATAACCAAATACTATTTTCAAACAAACTACTATGTGTGGTATCACAATGAAGATAAAATGGAATCTTAAAATTATGATGATATAAATGAGAGGAATGAATTGGAGAATTTTTTATATGACTAATTTCTCCTTATTCTTCATCATGAGAAGGAAAGGATCATGAACCAAGAAGAATTTGATATGAGCACACATGATACATCTAATGAAAAAGTATGATATTGATAGGTTGGAAAAAATGAATGATGCTTCCATGACTCCAGTATATTGGCAATGTGGTACAATAAAAAATCTAGAATTTTTAATCCGATTGTTTCATGGGAAAACCATGTATGGTATTTCCAATACTAACATATATTACATTATTACCTTCTTGAAGGAATTACTTTTAGATGCTACAGATATTCCCTCAAACCACTATATGGAAGGGAAGTTATTTGAGTAACTTGGATTTTCAAAAAACAAAATTCATGCTTACCCTAAAGATTGAAGCTTATTCTGGGAGGAAAAGGCTAAATGAAACGATTATATAAAATATGGCACATACCAATGGAATCCAAAAGATGACGGAACACCATCTTGTGTTCCATAGAATGTAATGTGGCACTTTCCATTTATTCTTAGAGCCCATAATCTTTTCATGTCTAATGACATATCAATAAAAATGAAATGTAATGATACTAAGATAAAGAAGAATAATGATGAGTTGTTTCACCCTATAGATAGATTTTCATGGAGGAGATTTTATGCTCAATATCATTATTTGGAAACTAATTTGCGTAATGCGAGGTTGGGTATTTCATGTGATGGTTTTAATCCCTTTTGACAGATACTTACTTCTCACAACAAATGTAAAGTTTTCATACACATTTATAATCTTTCCCCATAGTTTTGTATGAAAAAACCTTTCACATTTATGAGTATACTCATATCTAGACCTTTTAATCCCAAAAAATATATATATGTATACATCCATCCTTTAATAAAAGAGTTGAAACTTATTTGGGAAATGGGTGTGATCACATATGATGCATGTTTGAAAGGCATATTTCATATTCGTATTGCGCTCATATGGATGATCAATGATTTTCCTTCTTATTCAATGATGTATAGAGTGATAATGAAGGGAAAACTATCATGTACTATTTTTATGAAGAATACATGATCCAAAACACTGAAATATCACCTTATTTTCAGTTTTATGGGACATAAATTATTATTTCCAATGGTCCATCCATATAGAAATAATCATTAAATATTTGACAATACCATGGAGATTGATGATCCACCTTAGCGTATGTCTGGAACTGATGTTATTAATGAATTGAAATATTTTAGTTTTTCATTTAGGAAGGTCAAATAAAATCTATAAAGAGGAAGAATTTTTCCACTGAATCCTTTGAGTTACCTTATTGGTCAACCAATTTTTTACATTATTGTTTAGACGTAATGCACATTGAAAAGAATATATGTGAAATGTTTCTTTCTATTATTCTAAATTTCAAGGGAAAGACAAACTATGATTTATGATCTCTGCATGACTTGGTGGATTAGGGAATCAAATTAAAATTTTATCCTCTGTGTATCAGTGAAAATAAATGGAAAGTTCCATGTTCTTCTTATGTGATGACAATTTCCAAAAAAAAATCAATTTCTGGAAGTACTATATAATATTAAATTTTATGATGGCTATTCTAAAAACATATCAAAACTGGTCAATAGAAGAGATTTGAAGATGAAATATTTAAGGAATCCTGATTATCATGTCCTTCTGTATGAGTTCATTCCAATAACAATCCATTATATTTTTTCCAATAATATAAGGGTGTCAGTTATTCAGCTGTGGCATATTTTTATAGATTTTTTTTCTAATAAGTTTTCCATGTATTTCTTGTAAAAAATGTTGGCAGGGGAACCATTAATTTTGTGTGAGTTAGATAAAATATTTCATCCATCAATTTTCACATGCATGCTCATATGACTGTCTATATTCCAACTAAAATACTTCTTAGAAGACTTTTTTATTTTCATTAGATGTATCCAAATAAAATAAATATATACACATTGAAGAATTATGTCCAGAACAAGAATCATCCTGAAGGTTCTATCATGAATGCTTATATGGATCAAGAATGTATGGATTTATGATCAATGTATTTGTCTGATCTTACTATGAGAATGAATAGAAAAATGAGAAATAAAGAAGAATAATATGAGAAAATTGAACCCATTTTTTCTATCAATTCCTCAAATAGAATGAATTTCTAGATCATATACATTGACAACATTAATCCTTAAAGAGCGGGAGATGGAACATCACACAATTTTAGCAAACTGTGATTTGTTTGATGACTACATCAAGTAAGTAAATTAAAAATGTATATATTGTCTCATATCATGTAATTTTACATATATGTTAAACTATTTCTATTTTTATCCACAGGTAACATAAATAAATTATAAATATAAATCATCGTTATTTATCTTTAAGAATGAGAGAGATTTTTCATAGAAAATAGTTTTCTTCTTGGTTGAAATTGATGGTAGAAATATTATTGTAATAAATTAATAAAATAAAGATTTAATTAATTTTAATATTAATTAATATTTTAGGTATTGAGTTTTCCTACATACTCTTTCTATGAGTAAATAAGGGCTTTGTTTTTTGGTTTTAATACTATGGTTTGTGACTCTAAATCAATCATAATCAATGAGTACCGATTTATTATCACTAAACAAGAAAAGAACTTGAGAACACAACTTGATAGTGTTATGCTAACTCCTAAAATAGACTGTTTTTCCAATGCATTAGATATTAGACCTCGATTTGAAAATTTATCTTGTTATGGAGTCTTTGAAAAAAATAATAATATTGGATTATTACTCTTATGGTCGAGTTAGTATGATGAAATGTTAGCGTTTTGATTCGATGACGAGGCAAGTTAAATTTATTAATTATTGTGGATTTATAGTTATTAAAATGACTTGAACTCTTTCTACCAATAAACCATATGTATTGGCACCAATAGAGAAACAGGTTTTTTTATGTCAAAGATCATATTCGACCTGAATTTGGTGTCATTATTGAAGTAATTCCAAGAAATATTTTTGAGGATGGTGATGATGGAATTGACACCATCCCTACTATAATTGGTCCTGATTCATTTATTACTTATGATGAATCCAATAGATCAATTGTCAGAGTTTATTGTGAACCTACAGTTGTGGTGGAAAATTTATAAAATCATCAATCTTTGTTCTAAGTTCTTTTGGTTTGTCTTGAATTGGGTTGTTAAGGTTGGTACTATTCATATTGATTTACTTTTGATTACAAATATTTTGTATCTGACTTGACCTTCATGTGTATTTTCAATATTTTTTGGTTGTAGTTTTATTTGAGTTGCATTTTATAATATTGAATAGAACTATATTAAAACCTATGAAACCAAAAACAAATGAAAAAATTAAATTAGAAAAAACGAGGAATTGAATTGGACATATTAAACTTATTAATATGAAAACAAAAACAATTGAAAATAATGACCTAACCAAAAAATGAAAAAATTACCTAAAATAAAATATGAACAAAATGATCTACAACAAATAAAAATAAAGAAAATGACCTAATCAATTAAAAAAATTCAACCAAATTACCAAAGAAAAATAAAAATGGATAAGTGGCCTAATCGATTGAAAAAAATTACCCAACCGACATAAGAGAAATAAAAATGGACAAATGAGAAACAAAAATTGAATTGGATCAAATTGAAAATAGAATAAAACTATATCATACCTATGTTAAACATGAAAATTTTAATGTATTGTTTATTCTATGACATGTATTATGTTTTTATATTCTTCCCACTAAATTTAAAATTGTTTTTATTAGATCACTACATATTTTGTATTTTTTTTGACAAGTTGTATTCCTTAATTAAGTCATGTATCATATTTTTTTAGTCTACACATTATTTATGAATTTCTAATTAATTCTATTTTTTTTCAAATGTTGGAAATGAAACCTATTGGAGACATGCGAAGAAAAAGGATGACATACAACAATCACTAGATGAGTGAGATGGGCATTCTTCCATTAGTTCTTGTTGTGAGTATTTTATTCCAAATATATATATTAATAACATATAATGTCATGTGATTAATTTTTTTAATGTTTTATACAGGATCTACCACTTATGCACTAGTTATTCGATGAGCAGCCTAGTGGTCCCAGTACTCAGTCCGACCGTATGAGGGGGGGGGGGGGGGGGTTGTACTAGAGCTAGGCACTCTAGTCGACATACCTGATTAGACCATATCCCTCCCAATAACATACCATATACCACGCATTCTAATCCTACAATGTCGTTAGGGACACATAAGATATTTAGGCCACCCATGTTTTCACCATAATTTACATCTGATCCTCCTCACCTATCTTTATCATTTTTGATGATGATTCATACTCCTCATCTATATCATGCATTTGAACAACCATCCATGTCATCTTATTTTCCTTATATTTCCTTCTCTCCGAGCTTATACATTCCATCTTTATTAACTCCTAATCCTACACATTCTATGCCTATAGAGAATACAATGGGAACCAATCCATCTATATAGGGTGATGTTCCTTCAGTGCCTATAGATCAAATGACACCCATTAATCAGACTACTGCAGGTATATTTATAGAACCCTAATAATTTTTTTTGCCATAATTTATTTTTATTATAAGATGTATTGATATAATATTTTTTCATTCTATAAAAGTTAGATCTATTGATAAGAGGTGTGGGAATACTCACATGCGTGCGATGTAGAACTTCCAAATGTTGTTGATGGTAGAATACAACAAAGATAACCAAATAATCAAAAAATTGGGTAACAATGTAGGAGTTTTTTTAGCGACACTTTCCAAATACCCTGACATCATTTCCATCAGTACACTCTCCCGAAGACACCTGCCAAACGAAGTAAAGGATAATTATTGGAAACAAATATGGGTAAAAAATATATTGGATTTAATGTTATAATATTATTGTATTTATATGAATTAATATTTTGGTGCCATCTTCATTTTAATTTTCCCAATGGCGAGGGTGCAAGGCCAGCACAACTAATGGAATTAGGTGAGATATGGAGAACCTATAAGAATAAGTTGTATATTGGATGGTATGATAGAGTTGGAACTTATTTAGAGTCTATACCAATCATGGATTATTATTTGATAGAACATTATCAGAAAATGAATACTCATTTTACAAGCACCACATTCAATGTATTAATTAAATTTGAGGCTTTTAAATGAAAATGTCACGACCCGTCCTTAGGGCCCGTGCCGTGACTACCCCAAGCCCGCCTTCCATAGGCCAGGGGCTGGCGACTAGCACCAAAGGCGTAAAATCCCGATAACTGGGAAGGCATTGCCTTTATAAAAGAAAACAAGCACCACAGAGTACAAGCGGAAACAAAACACTAAGTACAAAAGAAAAGCTGAAAAGTAAATGGGCCAGAATACAAACCCAAAAGAAAGTACAACTACAACTGAACAAAAAGACAAACAGCTGGAAGAGGGAAGCAGCTCCTGGGTCGTCCTCCTCGGGTCCTACCTGAAGGGTAGGTACAGATAGCCTCCTCCACGCTCTCGTCCGTCAACCTCCTCTGTGAGTCGTCTCGTCGCGTAGTCCACCTCCGGGTACTGACTCTTCGTGTAGTCCACCTCCGGGTACCGACTCGTCGTGTAGTCCACCTCCGGGTACCATCCAGTCCTCGAACACTCGGCCTCCGTCAGCACTGCCCGTCATCTGCAACCAACACAACGAGGTGCGGGCATAGCCCGTGCAGGGGTGAGTATAACGATACTCAGTAGGGACCCCGAGACCCTCAAGGTCTCACTAAACCAATAAGGATAACCACAAGAAGATCTCAACAGATAACCTCTACTTAGATATATGCCCATACATATACCTAAGTTATCAAGTAACCCATCTCAATCATGAGGAAACACAAGGATTGTGAAATCAATGGATAACCACTACCCAGGTATATTCCCATACATATACCTAAGTTATCAAGTGACCCATCTCAATAATGAGGTAAACACAAAGGTCAAAAGTCTCAGCTCAAACCAGGATTTTCATTATCGAAACCGTAACTGCTGAAGAGCTCCATCTCTGGAGTGTACAGTGGTCCTGTCACGACTCCGAGGTACTGCTCACTAACCTAAGACTGCTGAGGTACTCCTCCTGTCGAGTACCGCGGGCCTGCCACCTCACACAGTAGTGCTTCCCGCCGGGGTCTGCCACTCAAACACAGTAGTGCTCCCCCCTCATAGCCTACAGAGGTACTCCTCCTGTCAAGTACCGCGGGTCTGCCACCTCACATAGTAGTGCTCCTCCGCTGTGGGTCTACCACCTCACAAAGTAGTTCTCCCCACTGGGCTACGTAAGTCACTCCGAATCGAATCGGACAAGTAGTCTTCAGGTCTCTGCCGGCTACACGGTCTCCATACTCCGTACGCTCGTCTCCGGGAGGGTCCGCTCTACAAGCAACAAGTCGATACTCCAAGTATCTCAAAGTCCCACGAAGAAGTATCTCAAAGGACCGCCTCGTCATAGGGGTCTCAACGCAACAGACATCACGTCAATCGGACGCCCGGTCTGTGAGTTATTAGCCTTTTCGTCCCAGGGGCCCGGTTGGTTTCGTGAGTGAACCAACCCGGCCGTATCTCAACTGTACCCCGAAATCTCATAGGGTATACTCATAGGGACCGTTTCTCAATGAGATCACCAACGCCGCTGACGGTTTGTCAAACGGACGTTCTGTCAGAAAGATATCAGCTTTTCCGTTCCAGGGGCCCGGTTGGATTTCGATGCGATCCAACCCAGCCACTATCCATCTGCATCCAAACCTCGGGCGGAGTATGCCAAAAGATCCGTCTCATCAAGAGGAATTCAACGAAACAGATGGCGCGTCAATCGGACGCCCGGTCTGTTAGTTATTGGCCTTTCCGTCTCACACCCACCCTAGGAACCTTCCCAGGAGGTCACCCATCCTGATCACTACTCTAGGACAAGAATGCTTAACTATGGGGTTTTAACCACGTAGGTTCCCGAAAAGGAAGGTTCACCTTGAGTATAGTATACCGAAACGACCATCTCGATCCAAGGATCGCGTTGCCACTGACAGCGAGTTGTTTGGAGGCCCGCAGCCCAAGATATGGGCATTTTACCAAAAGTGGTCCGAAACTGGGGGTCTGGGCCCGGGACGACCCGGGCCGACCCCCCTTGGGTCGGCCGAACCGGGTCGACCCGCCCTGGGCGGAGACCCGGCCCGACGACCCGACCCGGCTCAGAAAACCCGGCCCGGCCGGCGGTGCGGCAGCGTGGTGGCGCGGGCCGGTGCGGCGGCACGGTCCGGCGTGGCGGCGCGGTCCGGCGCGGCGGCGCAGACCGACACGATGGCGCGACATGGGCGCCGTTCGGGTGCCGCGCGCGGGGGGCAAAGCTCCCCTTTGAGAACCGCGGCCCCTTAATTCGGGCCGCTTTTGAGACCCGGCCGGGGGAAATTAATTCCCCCAGTCTCCACTGTCCGGCCGGCCAGCACTGGCCGGCCGGTTTCGCCAGCAAGGACCGGTGACGACCGGTCCTTCATTCGCCGACACCGGCGGCCCGGTGCCGGCCGCCGGTCATCTTGCTCCACCGCGGCCCGGAACCGGCCGCGGGCTATGCCGTCCGGCGCGATGCGACGACATCGCTTCCCTCCGCCGCGGCCCCGCTCCGGCCGCGGCGCCTTTGACTTTCTTCGACGCGACACGACGGCGTCGCGTTCTTGGATTTCTTTCCACGGCGTGGCGCGACGGCGCTGCACAATAATTTCCGTGCGATTCCCGCGTGGTGCGACGACACCACGCCATCCCGTTCCATCCGCAAGGAAACAATTATGAATATAGGAGGGGGTTTCGGCCGTGTTGGTGCGGTCCAGGCCCCCCTCTCGTTAGACAATGACATTTAATTTTTTATCCTCAAAGTTCGACATTCTAGAATCAAGAATGGAAAATAAATAAATAAAATATCAACAATCCCCTACCTCGGATTCAAGTGCGGAGCACGCCAATCAAGCCGCGGAAGACTAGCGTCGCGGAGGTCGGGCGTTGCCGAAATCGAACGTCGTTTCCGTTGACGTCGAGGTGCGTCCGAAGAGGTACATCGCTGGAGAAGCTTCGTAAGCTGACAGAGATAGTCCGAGGAGGAAACGGCGTCTCCTTTCATTGACACGGAAGAAGATAGAAGAAGCGGCATCATCGATCTTCGGAAACACACCGGCTACAAAGAAGAGAAGCAGCGTTCTTCGTCGGAGCTTAAGTGTTCTTCGTGTTCTTCGTCAAGGTTGAAGAAGATGGAGAGAGCTTCTAGAATCTCTCAAGGTGGAAAAGGAGACCAACCAAAAATAAAATAAACTTAAGCCTTATTTTATTTACACAACTAAACATTTTAATTTTAAAAGATAAGAAACGAACCATTAATTCGTAGAATTAATTCAACGAAAGAAACAACTCATTTAATTTACGAAATAAACTGCCCAATTAAATGGTCTGTTAAGAATTTAAGAAAACGCGTCAGTTGACTTTCATAATGACGGGTTTTCGCGGGTGCGTTACTTAGCGGAAAGAAACGGCGGGGCTCGTGCGGGCCCCACCTCACAAATATCCTACCAAGAGGGTAGGATATTTCTGGATAGTACCCTATCCGGTTCAACTCAGTTTAAGCCACTTTTAAGTGGCTTCAAGTGGCTTCCAAGTGGCTTCAAGTGGCTTCCAAGTGGCTTAAGTGAAATAAAATAAAGTTGTCGAAAAATTATTTTATTTCTTAACCTTAAGCCCGAAAATTTAAAAACCACACCCGAGCAAACGCAACTCCGGAAGAGGCGTTTCTAAGCGAATACCGGCGCTGCGATTTCATCGGTGCCCTCAGAATTCGATTCCGGGCACCGGTTCAAAAGTTAGAAAAACCTGCTCGTCTGTTCACTGAATGTACCCGAGCCAAACTTCAGAATTGATTCTGGGCACACCGGGTCTCGGAATCAGGCGCCGTCAGAAACTGCGTTCTTGTAAAATTCCTGAGAAAATTAAGAAAAAAATTTCTTTGGAATTTACGGGTCTTTACATTACTCCCACCACAGGGCTTTACGTCCCCGTAAAGCTTCACCACAAACTTAGGGAAACAAAGCGGTACTGAGCACGTATCTGAGCCTTCTGCTCCCATGTGCTCACCTGGAGGTTCCCGCGCTGCCAAAGAAAGTGCACAAGAGGAATCGACTGTCCTCCGGGGATCCGGTCCTGTCGATCCTCGATCACAGGAACCTCCGTAGAATACACTCATCGCCACCGTCCAGCTCCTCATGGTCGATGATATGTGAAGGGGTCGAGCACGTATATCCTCAGTTGGGATACATGGAAAACGTCGTGCACCTAGTGCAACTGAAGTGGATGGGCCAAGCGGTAAACCACCTCGCCTACCCAGCTGAGGACCTAGAAAGGTCCGTTGAACCTCGGAGATAACTTTCCTCCCAGGCCACATCTCCTTAAACCTCGTCGAGGTGAGACCCGTAAGAAGATGTGGTCGTCATCCTCGAACTCCAGAGGTCTCCATTTCTGTTAGAACTGAAACTCAAAAGGCTGCTGCCATGAGGGTAAGGTTGACCGACTCAAGAGTGATCGGTCGCACCCTCCTGTGCAAGAGTTACCCTGCGCTGCCTGAGGTTTCCTTTTCCGCCAACCAAGGAAAACCCATCCCGACGTATGCCTAAAACCGTCAATTTGAGTATGAACAGTTATTGCCCATTCCATACTCAAACTAACATCGTAAGGCCTCGACGCTGCCACCAAGAGATTCCAACCAGAACTCTCGCCTCGAGGGTCTGACCACACTGTCGGCGTAAGTGTGATTATTGAGTCTCCTCCCAAGGTATCTCCAGACGTGAGGGTCAAGTCCACGGCTTACCGGAAACTCTAGGTCTGGAACAAGATTTGTGAAAGAGAGGAATGATTCACATCGACGTCTGTTACTACAGAAGCTAGTAGTGGACACAGACTGTCCCTTGAATCATTTCTAGAGCCATTGGGTCACACTCCTTGACCGCATGCAGCCGCACTCTTCCTCCGCCCTCCAGCTTCCTGAGCCTGGCGGGAATAACTAAGGCAGGTGGTTGTACCATGTTAGGATGTACACCACCTCATGCTGCTCTCCTAGCTCTACCTCCACGTCTGCCGCTTCGCAGACTCATCTCTATTTAATGCTTCCTCTTTTTGAAACATTTAACACGCCCGAGTCTCTAAGACTGGCACCGGTTTCCTGTTTCTTACTGCACTGTGCAGTCTTCATCCACTCCTAGATGAACTGCACCTCCTTTAGTCTCACAAGAGCTGCTAAAATTTCTCCTTTTCCGAAAAGATAAACCTGGTCTCATCCCCTGGATGAGCCACATTCGTTTCCTAATACAGTAAATCCCAACATGAATGATGCATTCATGCCATGAATGACGTCGTAAGGCCTCGACATAACTACCAAGAGATCCAACTGTCACTCTCGCCTCCAAGGGTCGATTCACACTGTCGGCATCAGTGTGAGGTCACTGGGTCTCCTCCAGTAGAAATATCTAAAGTGAGGGTCAAGTCAACAGTTTAACCAGGAGCACTCAGTATCAACCAAACAAAAGGACAAGAAAGAAAACATCACAAGATAAGTGTCTTTTTATTATTGCAGCTCATAATACAAAGACACGAATACAAAAGCAACATGGAACTAGAAGTACAAAGGACGTATCCACTAGTTCTGCTCCTGTCCACCTGCTCCCGGAGCTCTACTGCCTTGTCCACTGCTCGGCTGTTGCTCAAGCACCCACCACTGCTTCTGTCTCGGTGGCTCCTCCAACACCCGCTGATCAACCGTGCGGGGGGTTGTACAGTCACGTGCCAAGTGACCATTCCTGCCGCAGGAGAAACACTCTCCGTTTCTGGCACGCCTGGCTCTGACCCCACCCCGGGTGCCCCGCACCACTGATCCTAAAACCCGAGATCATCCAACTGCTAGTATGGTCCTCCTGGACCTCTGCATCATATGTCTACTGCCCACAGATGACTCGGCTACTGATCGAAAACCCTGCAGCAAAGGCAGAAGCTCCCGTACACACTCGGGGTGTAGAGCTACTGGCACAAACTCCACCCTGAAGAAGGTCTCGAAGTATTCCCATAGAAGTGTGCCTCATCATGAATCTGAAGCATCAGGCTCCACCATCTACCTGCTGCTACCTGAAGAAGGCTGGCAGCAAGGATCACCATGAAATCTGTCGGCGTCCCCACTAGCCTGAAGACTCTCACCACAGCCTCCAGCCAATCCTCAGCCGCCTGCGGGTCCGTCCCTCCCTGGAACCTGGGTGGCCTCTGGCGCTGGAACTCATGCAGTGCGCTCAGGCGATGTGCATCCTCTACTGCTGGGGCTGGTGGAATCGGTGGCCCAACGGGTAGTCGTACCGCTGGTGCCTCCGCTGGTGCCTCAACTGGGATAGGGCCCTGTACTGAGGCCTCGTCGCCCGGCGGGCTGTCGGTACGCACATCCCTCTGGGCTCTAGCTGGTCGTTCGTGAAAAGGCATCCTGAAAGAAACAACGTGACATGGTCAAAAGTTTATACCTGGTGAGCTGACCTGGTTTGAGCTGTTTTAAGGGAAAACCTTTGAAAACACACACACAATCAGTGTTTTTGTGTACAAAGTCGGAAATCAGTAGTCAGGGTCCTGGTCTATGGATACATCGGCCGCCCGCACCAACACTGGACTCCGTGAACTGAAAACCACACTCGGTACTCTTAACACTATTGCTTCACAGAAAGAAACATCAGAGTTATAAGTTCTGCAGTAGAACCGAACTCCTTTGATACCAATTTTTCACGACCCATCCTCGGGGCCCGTGCCGTGACTACCCCAAGACCGCCTTCCATAGGCCAGGGGCTGGAGACTAGCACCAAAGGCGTAAAATCCCGATAACTGGGAAGGCATTTCCTTTATAAAAGAAAACAAGCACCACAGAGTACAAGCGGAAACAAAACACTAAGTACAAAAGAAAAGCTGAAAAGTAAATGGGCCAGAATACAAACCCAAAAGAAAGTACAACTACAACTGAACAAAAAGACAAACAGCTGGAAGAGGGAAGCAGCTCCTGGGTCATCCTCCTCGGGTCCTACCTGAAGGGTAGGTACAGATAGCCTCCTCCACGCTCTCATCCGTCAACCTACTCTGTGAGTCGTCTCGTCGCGTAGTCCACCTCTGCGTACTAACTCTTCATGTAGTCCACCTCCAGGTACCAACTCGTCGTGTAGTCCACCTCCGGCTACCGTCCAGTCCTCGAACACTCGGCCTTCGTCAGCACTGCCCGTCATCTGCAACCAACACAACGAGGTGCGGGCATAGCCCATGCAGGGGTGAGTATAACGATACTCAGTAGGGACCCAGAGACCCTCAAGGTCTCACTAAACCAACAAGGATAACCACAAGAAGATCTCAACAGATAACCTCTACTTAGATATATGCCCATACATATACCTAAGTTATCAAGTAACCCATCTCAATCATGAGGAAACAAAAGGATTGTGAAATCAACGGATAACCACTACCCAGGTATATGCCCATACATATACCTAAGTTATCAAGTGACCCATCTCAATCATGAGGTAAACACAAAGGTCAAAAGTCTCAGCTCAAACCAGGATTTTCATTATCGAAACCATAACTGCTGAAGAGCTCCATCTCTGGAGTGTACAGTAGTCCTGTCATGACTCCGAGGTACTACTCACTAACCTAAGACTTCTGAGGTACTCCTCCTACCGAGTACCGCCGGCCTGCCACCTCACATAGTAGTGCTTCCCGCCGGGGTCTGCCACTCAAACACAGTAGTGCTCCCCCCTCATAGCCTACAGAGGTACTCCTCCTGTCAAGTACCTCAGGTCTTCCACCTCACATAGTAGTGCTCCTCCACTGTGGGTTTTCCACCTCACAAAGTAGTTCTCCCCACTGGGCTACGTAAGTCACTTCGAATCAAATCAGACAAGCAGTCTTCAGGTCTCTGCCCGCTACACGGTCTCCGTACTCCGTACGCTCGTCTCCGGGAGGGTCCGCTCTACGAGCTAAAAGTCGATACTCCAAGTATCTCAAAGTCCCATGAAGAAGTATCTCAAGGTACCGACTCGTCATAGGGGTCTCAATGCAACAGATGGCGCGTCAATCGGACGCCCGGTCTGTGAGTTATTAGCCTTTTCGTCCCAGGGGGCTGGTTGGTTTCGTGAGTGAACCAACCCGGCCATATCTCAAATGTACCCCGAACAATCATAGGGTATACTCAAAGGGACTGTTTCTCAACGAGATCACCAACGCCGCTGACGGTTCGTCAAACGGACGTTCTGTCAGAAAGATATCAGCTATTCCGTTCCAGGGGCCCGGTTGGATTTCGGTGCGATCCAACCCGGCCACTATCCACCTACATCCAAACATCGGGCGGAGTATGGGAAAAGATCCGTCTCATCAAGAGGAATTCAACGAAATAGACGGCGCATCAATCGGACGCCCAGTCTGTTAGTTATTGGCCTTTCCGTCTCACACCCACCCTGGGAAACTTCCTAGGAGGTCACCCATCCTGATCACTACTCTATGCCAAACACGCTTATCTATGGAGTTTTAACCACGTAGGCTCCCGAAAAGGAAGGTGCACCTTGAGTATAGTATACCGAGACGACCGTCTCGATCCAAGGATCGCGTTGCCGCTAACGGCGAGTCGTTTGGAGGCCCGCAGCCCAAGATACAGGCATTTGACCAAAAGTGGTCCGAAACTGGGGGTCTGGGCCCGGGCCGACCCGGCCCGACCCCCCCTGGGTCGGCCGAACTGGGTCGACCCGCCCCGGGCGGCGAACTGGCCCGAAGACCCGGCCCGGCTCGAAAAACCCGGCCCGGACGGCGGCGCGACGGCGTGGCGGCACGGGCCTGTGCGGCGGCGCGGTCCGGCGCGGCGGCGCGGTCCTGCGCGGCGGCGCGGTCCGGCGCGGCGGCGGAGACCGGCACGACGGCGCGGCCTGGGCGCCGTTCTGGTGCCGCGCGCGGGGGGCAAATCCCCCCTTTGAGAACCACGGCCCCTTAATTGGGGCCGCTTTTGAGACCCGGCTGGGGGAAATTAATTCCCCCGGTCTCCACTGTCCGGCCGGTTTCGCCAGCAAGGACCGGCGACGGCCGGTCCTTCATTTGCCGACACCGGCGGCCCGGTGCCGGCCGCCGGTCATCTTGCTCCGCCGCGTCCCGGAACCGGCCGCGGCCTATGCCGTCCGGCGCGATGCGACGACATCGCTTCCCTCCGCCGTGGCCCCGCTCCGGCCGTGGCGCCTTTGACTTTCTTTGACGCGACGCGACGGTGTCGCGTTCTTGGATTTCTTTCCACGACGCGGCGCGACGGCGCCGCGCAATAATTTCCGTGCGATTCCCGCATGGTGCAACGGCACCACAGCATCCCGTTCCATCCGCAAGGAAACAATTATGAACATAGGAGGGGGTTTCGGCCGTGTTGGTGCGGTCCGGGCCCCCCTCTCGTTAGACAATAACATTTAATTTTTTATCCTCGAAGTTCGACATTCTTGAATCAAGAATGGAAAATAAATAAATAAAATTTCAACAATCCCCTACCTCGGATTCAAGTGCGGAGCACGCCAATCAAGCCGCGGAAGACTAGCGTTGCGGAGGTCGGGCGTCGCGGAAATCGAACGTCGTTTCCGTTGACGTCGAGGTGCGTCCGAAGAGGTACGTCGCTGGAGAAGCTTCATAAGCTGACAGAGATAGTCCGAGGAGGAAACGGCGTCTCCTTTTGTTGACACGGAAGAAGATCGAAGAAGCGGCATCGTCGATCTTCGGAAACACACCGGCTACGAAGAAGAGAAGCGGCGTTCTTCATCGGAGCTTAAGTGTTCTTCGTGTTCTTCGTCAAGGTTGAAGAAGATGGAGAGAGGTTCTCAAATCTCTCAAGTTGGAAAAGGAGACCAACCCAAAATAAAATAAGCTAAGCCTTATTTTATTTACACAACTAAACATTTGAATTTCAAAAGATAAGAAACGAACCATTAATTCATAGAATTAATTCAACGAAAGAAACATCTCATTTAATTTACGAAATAAACCTCCCAATTAAATGTTCTATTAAGAATTTAAGAAAACGCATCAGTTGACTTTCATAATGACGGGTTTTCACGGGTGCGTTACTTAGCGGAAAGAAACGACGGGGCTCATGCGGGCCCCACCTCACAAATATCCTACCAAGAGGGTAGGATATTTCTGGATAGTACCCTATCCGGTTCAACTCAGTTTAAGCCGCTTTTAAGTGGCTTCAAGTGGCTTCCAAGTGGCTTAAGTGAAATAAAATAAAGTTGTCGAAAAATTATTTTATTTCTTAACCTTAAGCCCAGAAATTTAAAAACCACACCCGAGCAAACACAACTCCGAAAGAGGCGTTTCTAAGCGAATACCGGCGCTGCGATTTCATCGGTGCCCTCAGAATTCGATTCCGGGCACCGGTTCAAAAGTTAGAAAAACCCGCTCATCCGTTCACTGAACGTACCCGTGCCAAACTTCAGAAATTGATTCCGGGCACACCGGGTCTCGGAATCAGGCACCGTCAGAAACTGCGTTCTTGTAAAATTCCAAAGAAAATTAAGACAAAAATTTCCTCGGAATTTACGGGTTTTTACAGAAAATATTTATGTTTTTCATTAATACTTTCATTTGTATTATTGAATATTTTTTAGTAATCATCAGGAAAAAATAAAAAAAATTGATTCTATGAAATACCTTCATACTTTGGGATGGACTACGATGATAGAAAATGAGAGGAATTAGGTATGAAAGTCATTTATATTTTTTTAGGACTTACACTTTCTATTATTTCATCTATATTTAATTCAATTTATAAAGTTTTGGAAGAGCAGTAGAGATTTAATATCAACCCAAACCACACTGAATTGAAATAAACAAAACTAAATTGAACAATATTAACCTAAACTAAATTAAACAATATTAAATAAAACCAATCATAACAAAACAAAATTGGATTGGACCAATATGAATTCATCTACCACATGTTTTTCTTTTTAGCTTCATTTAAAATTAGTATCCATTTGATTTTAGTTATGAAATTAAATATTAGTAACCTATTTTCAATTATGGTTTCCTACATTCAATTTCATTTTAAAGGGTGGTATTTAATATTGAAGGATGCGTGCCTCGATCAAAACTGTTTTGCTCAAGCAGAAATAAAAAAGATTGAAGTGTGGTTAACGAATAGACACATCAACAGATTATAAGTTTTACTTTGTTGATTTCAAAATTTAATATCTATTTTGTAACTTAATATTATATTTATATTTTTAATATGATTATTTAGAGGCCCTTGATGCCCAGGAACTTTAAAACTTTGTTCCAAATGATCACTTACATCATGTTTGGGGTGATAAGTATCATGGACGAGTACACTGCCAACTTGGGAAGAGTATAACTCAGATGAAGTATTGGTACACTTTAGGTACCAGTTATCATACCATTGAGTTGGAAAAGGAAAATTCAAATGTAGAACAATCTGAGGATAAGGCAAAATTTTTTGAAAAAAAATGGTCACATACGTGGAAGAATGGGATGAAAGGGAAAACACTGAATTTATGAAACTGATGAATGTTTTATGTCTAGAACTTCCACCAGATACCACCATTTCTTGTGATGCATATATGTCATTTATGCGATCATTATATAGTGTAACAAATAGTATTATTATTGGTGATAAAGAATATTTTGTTTCTGGAAATAGAGATGGTGAGGATGATGGTAAGGAAGAGGTTGAGGATGAGGACAAGGATACGAACGAGGCTGTGGATGAGGTAGAGGTCGAGTCCAAGGATGGGTATGGGAATGAGGACAAGGATGAGGCTAGGGATAGAGAAGAGTATGGGGACAAGGAAGGGGATGGGGATGAGGACAATTATAGTAATGAGGATGAGGATGAGGTTGATGATGACGGTGATGATTGTGACAATGATGAGGGATAGATTGATCCGTGACATTTTTGATTGATATTCATGACATTTGATGTTTGATGACTTGGTGTGACTGAATATATGTGTGATATTTTGTATGTTTGTTATCATAGTTTAAATTAATCAATTGATATGTTCTATTATCATTAATCATAGTTTTTTTGTTGAGAATGTTCTTCTATTTTCATTAGATGGTGTTCTATTTTTATTTGTAGGTGAATTATGTTTTGATGTTTTGATTGTAGGTGCATTTCATTGCAGGTAGTTCTGTAGTTAAGTTTTGAAGGTGCAATTCGGTTTTGTAGGTAGTTCTGTTTTTTCATGTAGTTCTATTTTTCATTCTAGAAGGGGCATTACCGGTGCTGGGTAGTTTTGTTTTTCATTCTAGGAGGTGCTACAGGTGCTGTGTTGCTGTGGAGTTGGGGAGGGGGGGAGGGGGTCTATACCAAAGGTTTTACAACCGTTAGTATACATTTATCACAACAGTTCAAGATGAACCATTGGGATAAGACTTTACCAATGGTTCAAAACTGTTGGGATATACCTATACCAATGGTTACAACCATTAGGATAAGGCTATTCCAATACTTTTGAATAGTTGGGAAAATTCTTTCCCAATGGTTCATCTTGAACAATTGGGAATATGTAGTTTTATCCACCCCATACCAATGGTTCTATGAAAACCATTGGTGTAGGGATATCCTAACAGATCTTATACCAATGGACCCTAAAACCAGCAGGATAGCCAAGCCCAATGGTTCCCTGGGACATCCCAATGGTCTGAAACCATTGGGATAAGTAATGTTTTCAGTAGTGTTGTATTCTTACAATTTTAATTATCATTCACTAATGAAATAGAAAAGGGTATCCATAAGATAGAAAAAACCCAAGATATAATTTATAACGATATATCTAGCTTACTATCTTATGAAATTCTAGAAAATAAATCTTTTATCTCATAATAAACATATCTACAGATTTTAATTTTTCAAAAAATTTTGTGAAAAATATGATTCCATAATCAAATTGTAAGATATAGGGGTTTATAGAGATATACCTTTCAAAACTTTATTTTCAAGTCCTCAATTCCAACCAAAATACTAAAATAAAAATGGTTATTATAATATAAAATTAAATTAGAGTACATTTTCATATTAATATGAAACTCTATCCTAACATTTCTTCTCTGATGACACCTTCATTTTAAACTATGATACTTTCAGTTAAACTATGATATTGTTGGATCAATCTATAACTCCTCCAGTTTAAAGAGAATGTAAATCACTAAAGTATATACCTCGATAGTTTGAAACCTGGTGTGTAGTTAGGCCCACTTGTTTTTCACCGAGTGAAGATTTAGTTAACACTCAAACATTATTTTCTAGGGTTATTACCCCTAGGAGAATATTTAGTAGATCTTGTGTCCACTTGTTTGTATCTAGGAAGAGATTTTATTCCTAGTAGACCATGAACTCTAAACTTTACCAAAATTTTGGGATGTCTTCCCACATTTATGTTTATACCCAGGGTTTTCTCTAATGTTTTCTAGTTCTAATTACTGAAAAAATTAGAATCAAATACTGATCAATATATATACCTTAATCATGTATACTGTAATAACTCCATATCAAGTAACCAAGATAAAATATTTAATTTATTACATTCGTATAATATACAAGAGATTGTACCAAACAAGATCAATTAGTTTAGTAGTAATAAAAAACTATATACATACATGATTCATATATTACATTGGAAATATAAAACAATATCATAATAAAAATTCTTACATACATGAAAACATTCAAAATATCCTTCCCCATATCTTGGAGAAAGGAAAAAAATAAAGAGTTAGATTAGATGCTCAGAAAGGGTTATGTACAATAGAAGCTATCATGAGTGTATAAGGAGTAATCAATATAGAATATTGAATAATAAAAATCCATTCAATCAATTATTTGAGTTCGAAGTACATCCATGGATAATATAAATATAATATTCACATGGATAATGGAAACTAAATTGTCAATATTGGAAATGTGTAATTATAAAAATTCATGATCTTACCATCAAGGTCTTGACCATGATATCATGAATCTTACAACTAAGGCCTCATCCATGAAATTCTTAATAAATGTGTAATTGTAAACTAGAAACCCATATAATATGACATGCTTACTATTTTGTATCATGAGAGCTATTGATGAACTGGGAGGCTGTCTATAATTTTTTCCCACCCATCAATTACACACCCTATTTATTTATAATATGTGGAATTATCAATATAATTCAATCTCAAAATTCATTATAAATCAACCATTATCCTTATTGAATCAAGAACACAAAATATTTCCCCAATAAATGAAATAACATTATTAACAAGATTCCTTCAACTTATACCACATATAGAAACGTTATAAGAATAAGAAAACATAATACTGGTGGATATGATTCCATATAAATCCATGAAACTTGAAATATTTACATGGAGGATAAAACAATTTCCAATGAAATGATGGAGAGTGATATGGAATGAGATCATGAGAAAGATAATAATCAAAAAACCAAAAATTAGTAACGGATGAAAAAAGACCATAAATTAATTATAAATGATGGGTTTTTATTAAAAATAATCATTTTATAAATATAAAAATAAATTTTTAGAAAAACATTAAAAATTACTTCCTTTTAACTTTGTGTAATAATGAAGTTATAAATCACTTTCAAAATTATTTTTATTCCTTTAAGAAAATAATAACCTATTATTTTGATAACATTTTAAATAAAAAATTCTAGAATATTGAGAATAATATTTTGTTTTAAATTAAATATATAAACTTTTAAAGTGAAATTAAAATTAAATAATGGTTATGATGGTTGTAAATCCCATTCATTTGGTAAAATTTAAAACAATTATTCCTTTAAAACTTTTTCTAAAAAGTACAAAAGTACCTCATTAATAAAATATAAATAAGATTCCTTTTAAAAATTTGTAAATAAATTAAAATGTGTATGAAAATAACTTCAAATATTTATTTTATTATGAATAATAATATTCTTGAAATATTCAAAAGAAACTTGACCAGGAAGAAAAACTTTAAAATATGATTTTTTTAAAAGAAAGACCCTTACATGTAATTCACTAGTTTATTCTTGATGAAAAAATAGAGGAAATGGAAAATAAACATTTAAAACTAAAACATAAATAAATTATAAGAAAATATATTGGTTTTAATATATTAGGATCATTTAATTTTCCTGAAGGAAATCTAAACATAAACAATCCCAAAATAAAATTAGATTGTAACAGAAATACCTTACCTTGGGTCTCTTATTAGTTGTACATGTTTGATACTCATGTATAATGAATTTAAATTTAATAAAAAAATTTATAATAATATTTTTAATTTATATTCTATTTTTAATATTATTTTATATTCATTTTAAATCAAGTCAATAGTTATTTCTTATGTCGACCACTTAAAGATTTCTAATAAATTTCTCAAAAATTACTTCGGTATACTGTCCATGGTTAAAGATATTATGAAATGGTTCCATCATATATATAATTTTAATAATTTCATGAATATATTTTTTATTCATTATTATAACTTTAGAATCATCCACTCATGGTGGTAATAGAAAAATGAATCACACTACTTCTTGAGGAGGTATTCCATACGTACGCATGAGAGACATTATTATTTTACATTGTATGGAAGAGTAAGATGATAGATAATATATTATATATATAGAATCATAATTATTTCATAAAAAATAATAAATATTATTTAATTCCATATTTATAACCATCAAAGTAAAATGGGGATGAAAAAAATTACACCCCTACGTGGAGACGACATGCCATATGTACGCACAAACGGTGTTTTCATTTTCTATATGATGGAAAGGATAAATAAAATGGTTATAAAATTAATATAAAAAATAATTATTTTTAATTTACATATTTAATTAATTTAATATGGTTATTGAATATTTTTAGGTGGTTTAAGAATAATGGAACTTAAAAAATCTTGGCAATAACATATACCTCTTCTTTAGGTAACCTCCTTTGGCTGAAAACTTAAGCCTTATTGAAGTTGTATTTTGGTGTGAATAGGACATATATAATGTGTTTAGGGATGTTGGGAAGTTATTTTAGTAGGTATTAGTCAATATAAGTGGTTCAAGTAGTGTGAATAAGAGAGAAGAGGGGGTTTCCTTTTTATAAGTAAGGTGGGTGGAAACTCATAAATACTCAAAACTTTATTACATAACATATATATTACTCAAGTAAAGTGGATAAAAATTGTCATATATTATATTATTTTAAGGTTAATTTATATATCAAACAAACCAATGATATTTAATCAAGTATTTTTTATTATATTTAATCTGTATCCCTTTATTTTAACCCTTTAAACTCATTTTACCCTTAACCAAATTGAAAAATATTTACCATGGTTACTATTAATTATGAAAAAAATAAGTAAAAATTATCAAATAATATTAATTACTATTATTAAAAATATTTAATCCATTTTATAATATTAAATTTATAGAATTTGTAATAATTACTTTTAATACATGTTCATAAAACACAATGAAAACCGTTTTTAGAAAAATGTTTGTTTTAAGCATAAAAATGATTTTCAGGAAAATAAAGTTTAATGTTGATTATAATAAAATTAATTGGATTATTTTATATAAAATAAGACTTATTTTACTTTAAAACCAAACCAAAAAAGAAATTAACATTATAAATAATTGACTAATAGAGAAGATCAATTTTTTTTATTTGAACACAAGCATTACTTAGATTCTCAAAATGATAAGAATATATTTATAAGTTCATCATTATATTTTATATGAATTATATTAATTATTAAATATATGTTTGGTCAAGAATTTTTTTTTCATAAAATTTCTAGTTTTTCTTATATCATATAATGTCATAAAAGTGGAAGTTTTTGTAAAAATTGTAGTTTTCATTATTTACCCAAAAATAAACTATTTTGGAAAAATATTAAAAATTTACCCTAAGATAATTTTGGAATTTTGAATTAATAAATTAAATTCATTTCATCAAATTCAATTTATAAAATATGTGGATTTATTTTTTAATCAAATTCTTGAATAAATCTATGTAAATTATGCTATTGATTATTTAGAAAGAAAATCTTACTTACTATAATTGAAGTTTGCGTGTTACATTCTTCCCTCCTTCAAAAGTTTTGTCCTTTAAATTTATAGAATTTAACCTCATGAATATATATGGTAAGTTATTCATTATATCTTCTTCATATTCACATATTATTCCTTCTATTTTATGATTTCTCCAAAATATCTTCACAAATCAAGCTGACTGATTCCACAACACTTGTTCTCTAGTGTCTAGAATCTAGAGATACTCTTCAAAGTAAGATAAAACAGGTTCCAATTTTATTTCCTCAAAGGTGAGAACACACAATTATTATTTCACGTAATTACTCAATAAAGAGATATAGAACACATCATGAACTTTAGAGAGACTAGGTGGAATTTCTCAGAGGTATTCCACAGTGCTAATTATGTCAAGAATTTCAAAATTCTTGATGTACCTTGGAGTTAGTTTAACTTTATTAAAAAACCTTATAACACCCTTCCATGTATATACCTTCAAGAAAACATGGCCACCTACTTGAAATTTTAAATCGTTACTTCAGTTATCCACATATATCTTTTTCAGGATTTGCATTATCTTGATATGATTATGAGTAGTCTTCACTTTCACTAATGTCTCCTCAATAATCTCGAGGCCTAATATCATACTTTGAATAACTTTATCCCAAAAAATTGGTGTAAGAAATATTCTCCCAAACAACACTTTATACAGTCACATTTGAATGCTCTAATAGAAGCTATTATTATAAGAAAATTCAACCAAAGGTAAATGCGGACCCCATAAACATTAAAAGTAAAGTTATCATGAACTTAAAATGTCTTATAATGTTTGAATAGTCCCTTCTAACTATCCATATATTTGATAATGATAATAAATTCACAATTATAGCTCAGTTTCAAGAACCTTCTAAAGGGGTTTCTATAATTTCAATGTAAGTAGTAGGTCATGATTATATGTGATCAAAATTGGTTCACTATGAAGTCTCATAACATCATTAAAATAGATCTTCACAAGGTTATCAAGTGTAATATCTTCCAATATAGGGAGTAAATTTGAATACTTGTTAAGGTGATCTATAATAACCCAGATAGCATAATTCTTTTTTTTATAGTATTTGGAAATCAAGTGAAAAAGACTACAATAATATCATCCCATTTAAACATAGGAATATATAGAGGGTTTCATGACTTATTTCAAAAATTATCTCTCAATATTTACCTATTGAAAACCAATAATCTTGATACAAATTATGAAATTTACCATTTCATATTACCCCACAAAAAAATTGCTTTTAATATTGTTATATTTTGGTGCTACCATGGTGTATAGAGAAATTTGAGATATGAGTTTCATCTAATAATTCTATTTTTTTAGGTTAGGCTTGGATGAAACACAAAGCCTCTTTAAGAATTTCAAAATAATTTCTTCATAGAGGATGTTTATCAAATTTCCACCATTCCTGACTTTGATTTTATTTTGAATATCCATATCATTAATCTTGAAACTTTTTATTTTCTCCAATAAGGATGGTTTGGTAATCATTTTGAATAGATGTAATATTTTCCCTTCATTAATGTTTCCTATATCAAATTTTACTGATTCCAAGAATATAGGATCTTTTCTAATCTTCATTTTAGTTAAAAATATATGATATTTTCTACTCAACACATTAACCACCCAATTTAGCTTCTTAAGGTTATTGTTTATTGAGAAATCATAATACTTGGGTAGTGCTAACCATCACCTTTTCCTTATGTTGATAAATTTCTTTGAGAAAATGTATTTAATACTTTTTTTATTTGTATATATTTCACATTTTCACTATAAATTTAATTCCTCTATATATTTAATTAAAATATTATAGATACAAACTGAATATCATGAGTTAGATAATTATGTTCATGAATCTTTAACTACTTCGATACGTAGGCAAAAATATATCATTTTTCATAAGGACACATCTAAGTTCCTTATTTAATGCATCAATATATATTTCCAATCCATACCTTCCTGATCGTAAAGTCAACATTGGTGCATTAATAAATATACTCTTTTATTATTCAATAATTTATTTATATTCCTTTGACTATATGAATTTAAACCCTTCATGTGTCAACTTAGTTGACGGGTTAGATAATCATGATTTTTTTTGAACAAATCCTTGAAAGTAACATGATAAACTAAGGAAACTATATACCAATATTATATTTATTTCCATTTTCCATTACATAAATGCCTTTTTCTTTAGAGGATAAACTAATATTCCAACCTTATAGATAATATGGTAAAGAAAAGTCAAATTCTTGAATCTAAAATTCAAATTTTATAAATTTTTAATATAACCTCTTTTCTCTAAGAGTATTAATATTGATTTAGAAATGGATCTTATGATCATCATAACTATTAGAGTATACCATGATATCTTCAATAAATGACATAATAAAATTATCAGGATAATCCTTGAATATAATGTTTATCAAATCTATAAGAATAGAGGGTTAATTAGTCAATCCAAATGACATTATCGTAAATTCATAATGTCCATATAGTGTATAAATTTTTTTATTTGAAATATCTTTCACTTTTACTCACAATTGACGATACTCATAATAAAGACCAATCTTTGAAAACTTTTGGGATCATTCAAGTTGATCAAACATGTCATAAATAGAAGGGATATTATACTTGTTCTTTATAATAATGTTACTTATTTCCTAGTAATCTATGCATAAACTCATAGAACTATCTTTCTTCTTAATAAAAAGAATAGGGGATACCCATGGCGATCCATTAGGAAATATTAGTACCTTATCACACAACTCCTGATGTTTTTTCATTAGTTTCACTAATTTCACAGTGTCCATCACATTTGAAGTATTAGATATATTTTTTACATTAGGGATGAGATCAACATAAAACTAAACTTCTCACTCAGGTGGATGTTCAGATAGTTCTTCAGGAAAAAAATCAATCTATTCCTACAAAATAGGTACATCTTCTATTCTAAGGATTGTTTTCTCATTCATAGGTTTTTTCTACTCTTATTCTCTAAGAATTTAATTAATAAGAATCACTGGAGGTGGATCCATACATGATTAAGATACTGTAGTCTCCCCTATTAAGATAAAGGATTCCAAATATCCATCAAAAATAATAATGTCTTTCTATTGAAAATAAACTTCAAATTTTAATTTGAAATAGAATCCATACTAAGGATTATGATAAAGTAAAGTATAGGTTTAATAAACATTTTTTCTAATTGGGTATTTCTATGCATCATAATGAGGAATGACTAACATATACTTATTTAAATAATATTTCCACTAGGAGTCTTGATTGATGACTCCCTTATTAAGGTGTTTGGGAAATATCTAATGTTCATGAAAATCATTGAAGATATAAAATAATGTGAAGATAAAAAATAAAATAAATCATTAGAAAAATTTGTGGTTATAATCAAAGTAACTACCATCACATCCCTAATAATTTCAATATTAACTATAATAATTACATAAGATTGACCTTCTCCACTTGACCTTTTCTTTGGGAGGTTCCCTTGACCCTTGGGAAATTGGTTTAAATAATTCCCCATATATTTAATTCTAAAGAACCATATAGAAATTGTTTATTTCTTTCCCTTGAATTCATGATCTATATAAACCTTTTCCATGAACTTAAATAGACTCATGTTCATATTAGGTAATTAACTCAGTGTTTCTTTCCATAGTTATAAAAAACTAGAAATCCCATTTTCCCTTAATTATTCATTGACACATTCATTTTTACTTGGTACTTATATTAAATCTTCTTTTCTTGATTTACCTTGATGATATAAGACCTTTAAAATTATTTCTATATCTTGATGACACTTTATACTATATCATCACTTGATGAATTTTTTTGAGAAACTAGTTCCCTTCAGAGACTCAACTTAATCCTATCTAATAAATGGTCAATATTTATTTTGGAATTATGTTTGTAGTTTTTAACATGCTTGGATAATATTTTAATATTGGTCTTATACTCTACAACAATTTTTTATTCCTTCTTATTTAAAGTGGAGAACTTACTCTCCACTTTAGCTCATTGATATAGAAGAAATTATTTCTCAAATAATATATATTTAAAATTTCTCCATTCGACACTTTCTATTTCATCAATATCTTCAGTGTTCTGGATTAATGACCACTATTGACCAGTGTCTTCCTTCAAAAAAATACACTACCAGAATAACCCTTTCCCTTTCACCACAAAATAAGTAGATAAATATAATTTTGAGGGACTTAATCCATTATTCTTCTATATATTTATTAGTAGTTACATTAAAATTTAGAGTCTTATATTACATTAAGCAATCCAATATAGGTGAATCATGTTATGGAAAAATAAGTTACTCCACATGGTATATGTTATTCATCATAAACTATGTTAACTACCTTAATATATCTATGATCTTCTTAGCTCTAACTGCAACTGTATTGGATTTCTCAGTAGGGAAATACCTAAATTAACTATGGGTGTTGATTTTCTACCTTCCTATATTAGCCATATCCAAACAATGGAACACAACTATTCATCCCATAATCCTCAGGGATATTGAATCACAAAGTAAAAATACATTTAATGGTAAAATTTATCAAATAAACTAATGGATTATAATAATTCTAAAATTATATATGTTCATTTAAAATCTTATTCCAAAGGTTCCTAATAAACTTCCTTTAAAACCAACTATAATAAACCCGACTCAAGTAACCCATATCTGATATCTACATTATTACATTAGCACAATATACAAGGGATTACGACATGTAGGATCAATTAGTTTATGAGTCTTTGAAAAATATATACATTCATTATTCCCATATTATATTGAAAATATAAAAATATAGCATAAGAAACATTCTTTCTTCCTTGAAATCATTCAAAATACCCTTCTTCATATCATAGGGAAAGGAAAAACACAAAGGGTGAGATTAGATGATCAATAAGGGTTATGTAAAATGGAAGATATCATGAGTAATTAAGACACAACCAATATACAAGGGTGGATAATCAAAACAAATTAAATTCAACCAATAACTTGAGTTCAAAGTACATCCATGGATAATATCAGTATACCAATCACATGGATAATGGAAACTAAATTCTTAATAACTGAAATAAATAATTCTGGATATTCATGATCTTACAATAAAGTCCTTTTCCAAAATACCATAAATCTTACCATCAAGGATTCAACCAAGAAATTACTAATAAATGGGTTTGTTTAAATAAGATACCCATCTAATATGGCATGTCTGCTATTTTGTCTCATGATACCCATTGATGTATCAATGGGATATATATAACTAGACCCCACCCATCCTTTTCATTTACAATTCATTCCTAATATATTGAATGATAATTATATATATATATATATTAGGTTCTTGGGGGTATAATTACATTAAACACACACACACACACACACCTCACATACAGGATGGAATGGCAGGCCATAACCCCTCCAAGGGGATAACCCATCCATCAAGCCTTATTTATTTAGTACATGGACTGTAAGACCAGTGGGAATGAAAACCATTAAATGGACTATATGACCAGTATATTGAATTATCAGTATAATTAATTCTAAAAATTCGTTATAAATTTACATTTATCTATATTGAATAAAAAATAATGAATATTTTACCAGCCAATGAAATCCATTTATTAATAAAATCCCTTCAACTGATACCATATATAAAAATATTATAAGGTTGAGTGAAGATAAAAGTGGAAGAAATGATGCTTTATAATCCATGAAACTTAATATATGGACATAGAAGAGAAAATAATTTCCAATGAAATGATGAATAGTGGTAGAGAATGTGATCATAAAAAAGTTAATGACCACAAAACCATAAATCAGTAAAGGATGAAAGAAGACCATAAATTTATTATAAATGAAGTTTTGTAGTAAAAACAAACCTTTTGGAAATATAATTAAAAATAAAATCAATATATGAAAAATAAATTCCACATAACTTTGTATAATAATTAAGTTTTAAATCAATTTCTAAATACTTTTTCATTTCTATAAGAAAATAATACCCTTTTATTTTGATAAGATTTTAAATAAAAATCACTAAAATATAGTTAAAAATATTTTATCTGAAATTAACCATAAAAAATTGTAAATAATATTCAAAGTAATTATTATGAGAGTGGGAAATTCCATTCTTTCAGTAAATGATAAAATAAATATTTCTTTCACACTTTTAGTTAAAAGTCCAAAAGTACCTCATTAAGAAAATGAAAATAAGATTCCTTTTATATTTTTTTAAATAAAGTAAAATGTGAATGAAAATGAATTAAAATAATAATTTAATTATAAATAATAATATTCTTGAAACATTAAAAATAACCTTAACATGGAAGAAAAATAATGGGAAATAAAACATTAACATATGAATTTTTTTAAAAGATAACCCATTACATGCAACTCACTTATTGATTCTAGAAAAAAAGAGAATAAATGAAAAATAAACATATAAAACCGTAAAATAACTAGATTATAATAAAATATATGGGATTTATGATATTATTGTTATATAATTTTCCCAAAGGATATATGAACATAAATAATCCTAAAATAAAATGAAATTGTAACAAAAATTCATTACCTTGAGTTTCCCCTTAGTCATACATTTTTTATTCTCATTTATAATGAATTTAAATTTATTAAATACTTTATTAAGAACATTTTTCATATAAATTAAAATTTATATGTCTTTTTATAATCATTTGAAATAAATTCATTGAATAGTTCTTGCTTACGTCGACTACATAAGGTTGTTCAGTCAATTTCTCAAAATTACATTGGTATAATGTCTATAGTTAAAGGGGTTATGAAATAGTTATATAATATTCATAATGTTAATAATTTTATGAATAAAATTTTTATTTATTATATACAATTTTTTAATGATCCATTTATAGTGTTAGTAGAAAAACAAATCATATCACTTCATGGAGGTGGTAGTCCGGATGTAAGCATGAGTGACATTATCATTTTTCAATGGATGGAAATGTAAGAAGGTAGATGATATATTATATATTAAAAATAATAATAATTTCATAAATATCATATATTATATATATTCATTAATTCTGTATTTAGAAACATCTAAGTCAAATAGTGATGAAAAACGAATTACACTGCTACATTGAGACGGTAGGTCATACGTACATATCAGTGATGTTTTCATTTTCCATAGGATCTAAAAGAGATATAAAATTGGTATAAAATTAACATAAAAATATATATATTTATGGTTAATATAATTATTTAATCACATTAAGTTGGTTATTTAATTATTTGAGGATGTTTAATAATAAATGAACTTGAAAAATCTTGCTACGAACATATATATCTTCTTTTGGTATCCTCCGTTGGATTGCACATTAATCTATCTTGAAGTGGTGTTATATTGATAACAGAACATCTAGAAAGTGTATAGGGATGTTTTGAATCTATTTGGGTTAGTATTGGTCAAACTAAGTGGCTCACGTTGTGTGGATAATAGATGAGAGGGGGTTACCTTTTATAAGTGAGGTGGGTGGATAACTTGTAAATACTTGAAACCTTATTATATAATATATGTATTAACCAAGTAAAGTGGATCAAAACTATCATATATTCTACTATTATAAGTTTATTTTCTATATAAAACCAACTAAGTAGGTTTAATCATGTTTTTTTCTCATTTTTAAGCCTTATCCCTTTATTTTAACCATTTTAACTCATTTTACTCTTTACCAAAGTGATAAATATTTACCATGATCACTATATATTATAAAAGAAAATTAATTCTAAATTATATAATATTAATTATGATTATTTTAAATATTAAATAAATTTTATATGACTCAATTTACATAATTGGTAAAAATTAATTTTAATATATGTTTTTAAAACACAACAAAAACCATTTTTAGAAAAATGTTTATTTTAAGCATAAAAATGTTTTCAAAGAAAAATAAACTATAATATAGATTCCAATAGAATTAATTGGATCATGTTAAATAAAAGGAAACTTATTTTTATATCAAACCAAACCAAAAATGAAAGCAACCTTTTAAATTCTTGATTAATAGAGAGGAACTAATTTTTTTTATTTAAACAAAACCATTAATTGGATTTTGAAAATGTTAAGGATAAATTTCTAAGTTTTTTTATATAAATTATTTTAATTATTAAGTGTATATTTTTTATATAAAAAGGGTTTCATAAAATTTCAAGTTATTCTTTTATCATTATAATTTTATAAAAGTGAGAGTTTTTGTAAAATTAGTATTTTTCACTATTCAACCAACAATTAACTATTTTTTAAAAATATTAAAAAATAACCCTAATATAATTTTTATATACTAAATTAAAAATGAAATTAATTTCATAAAATTAAATATATAAAATTTTGGAATTTATTTTTTAGTCGCATTCTTAAATAAATCTATTTGCATTATGCTACTGTTTCTTTATATAGATAAGTTGGCTTACTATAAATAAAGCTTTATCATTACATATAATCTCAAAAGGTATTAATATTTTCCCAAATAATGATAAATTTACTTGATATTAAAACACTTACCAACACTAAGGTTTACCCATACCCAAATCATGTACTCTTTCTAACCATTAAAGTTAGTTAAACCCTTGATTTGATACTAACTATGACACCTCAAACCCATACTCCCAAAATCCAGTGTTAGTAAACATATTATTTTACATATTATCTTTAAAACAAACTAAAGTGAACCAAACACGACCATTCATTATTACAATATCTTAAAAATATTGAGTCACTTACACACTAATGACCTTTTAGATTTATAGTTTTAGAGAGTTAGGAAGAAATTTCATATACAAAACCTATAGATTTCCCATACAATGGAAATTTTTCCCACTATACCAAGAATTCCTCATTCTATAACAAGTATTAAATATGTGCCATAAAATTCTTCATTATCTATACCCTTATATACATATCATATACATTACTCATGTTCTTCACCTAGGGAAATTATAACATAAGAAGGGAGAGGTCAAATTCTCAATAAGGTGTAGCATATATCAAAAAATATCCTGTAATAAAAAAGGAATAAATAATATAGAAAAAAATAAATAAATAATTCTATATTATATATCACATGATCTTGAAATAAATCCATGGATGAAATAATAATAAAAATAATCACATGGATAAAAATAACTAATTTCATAGTGCTTAAATGCATAATGCCGGACATCTTAATCCTTAAGAAAAAAAATCATGATCTTACTATCAAAGAATCATGTTAATAAATCATAATCATATATTCAAGGAGTCATGCCAAGATACCATGATCTTACCATTAAGTAATCATGTCAAGAAATCATGATATTACCATCAAGGACTTGTGATAAGACATCATCATCTTACCGTCAAGAAATCATGTCAAGACATTATGATACTACTATCAAGGCCTTAGACAAGACATCATGATATTACCATCAATGGATAATGTCAAGACATCATTATATTTTCATCAATGCATACACTAAATTACCCATCAATTGTTTTCTTATAAGACTTATTGATGCATCAAGGGGAAATATTATATCTGGACCCACTTGTCACTTACACCTATCAAATGATTTCCCAATAGATTGAATGATCAATACAATACATGATCAAATTTCCTTAGTAATCATTAAAAATAAATATTGTAATATAAAAAATATGATATGTCAATTTACGCTATCAATAAATGGAATAAAATGTTCACAATCCATCTAAATAAATAAGATTGATAGAATTATTAGAACATATCCCTAGTGAATGATAAGAAACTTTAAAGTACGATGAAATATATTAAAGACACTTTTAAAATAGTATTAAAAATTTACTTGGATAAATGATAAGAAATAACATTTTTATTTTTGATACCCCTTTTAAGAAAACTCTATATAAAATAAGGTGAATTGAAATTTCTTTTGAAAAACATGAAATTTTAGATGGGAAGTTCTTAGATAAAACTGACAAAGATAAAGGGAAAAAATGAATTTTAATGAAAACATTTATATATATATTCCTTTAATTTTTTATAAATAAGGCCAAAGGTAATATACAATTAAGTGAAAAGAAACATTTAAAAATAATTTTCATGATTATGGGGAAAACGAAAGCAAAACCATAACTGAGTTTTTAGAAAATGTTTTTACCATAGTCTTAAAAGATGACGTTATAGGTCACATTAAAAATTCATTTTCAAAAAGGTAAAGTAATTTTTTTTAAAAAGTAATTCTAAAAATAAACTTCAGTAATGGATCCTTTAAAAATATATAAAAGTTTTTATAGGAAATGAGGAGTGGAAGATAAAATATGGAATTGTGAAAGGAAAATCCTTTGACATTATTTTTAAAATAACTTTATTGAAACCTGTATCATAAAAGGACAATGAAGATTTATTTTGAAATGTAGTAAAGATAAATAATAATATCACATGATATAATAAAATTTAGGTTTATTAAATGAAAATGAAAACATTAGAGGAAAGAAGAATATGGATCTGGAGGAAAAATATTCATGACCAGAATGAAGAGAGATTAGAAACAAAACCCTTAAGATTTAGAATCATTTAAATAGAATCCATTGAAGGAAATAAAATTATAATGAATTTTAAATAAAATTAATTACATTAAGGATATGTTAAAATATAGAAACTAGTTTGTATTTATACACCACATAATGAAAGAAGGTCATGAATATAGAATATATATCAATTAATGAAAATTGAGATGAAAAAACCCTTATAACATTGGTATCTATTGAATCAAAAGACCATTAAAGATAAAAATTGAGATGTATTTTTAAATACATTTAATTTTATGAAGGTATTATAAAAAATTTATAGGGAAGTATATGCACAACCCAATATAAAACATGTATTGAATGTGTCATATGTCTCAAAGAAATAAAAGTGAGACGAGATACCCTTACCTTAATTCTTGGTTTCATGAAATCGCTTTAACCTATTATATAATAAATATAAATATATTAATAAATAATTTTAAAAATTATTCATATCTATAACCATTTTAACTCTTTATTTATAATCATTTATTATACATTCGTTAGTAATGTATCTCTTATTTTCATTATCAAATGCCATAATTCTGATTGTTTCAAACATGTTTCACAATGGATACGTCAAAAACCTTTCCTTGACACTAAGTTAATCATTACCAATTTATAAAATATTTTTAAATAACTGTGTTTAAATTATTTATACATACCCAAGTTCATTTTATGAGAGCTATAGACATGATTTGGTAGAATGAGATCCATGACGAGCTTGTTTGGGTAATCTACCCATATGAAAAAATTACTTCATAATGATCATACATTTTTGTGTCATTCTATTAGAAATTTATTCATGATATATATTAATCCTTGATATCATATATATTAATAAAATACTTTTTTAACTGGTCATGTAAGGTAGTGATGAAAAATGAAATGTATCGTTCCATGGAGGCAGTAGTCCACACATACATACAGACGACATTTTAATTTTCCATATAATGAGTGGAAGGTACAAAATGGTTTATATTTTCAGAATATTGAATATGTTATAAATATAATATTCATTTATTAAATACATTTTTATAACTATCCATACAAGATGGTGATGAAAAATAAATAATTCCATTCAAGGAGGTGGTAGTCCACATGTACACATAAGTGACATTTTCATTATTCTAAGGAGAAGGGAGGAAGGTAGATAATGGTTGTTACATCAACATAATAAAATTTTAGTATAATAATGACAAAAATGTTATTATTTTAATATGTTATAATATCATTTTAAGTGAAATAAGGATACTTAATGAAATAAAAATAAAAATGAGTTATTTGGGATTTTTTACCTTACTATTTGGAATAACTCCTTTGAAACTTGGATTAAGATTTTGAAGGGTGGTATTTTGAGGATAAAATAACCTATAGGATGCTTTTAGGAGTTTGGGGAGGAATTTGGCTAGTTTTTGGTCAAACTTAAGGGCTTGTGGTGTGAGGAGAAGTGGGGTGTTGAAAGTATCCTTTTATAAGTGATGAGAGAAACATTTTGTTAATATGAGGTTCACTATTCTAGGAAAGTGTATCAAAAGTTATAAATAATGAAGAGGGGGTATTTTATATCCATAAAACCATTAAATATATAATTTAATAATAGGTTTTATGAATTTTAGGCATTTCTCCCTTAGTTTTAACTTTTACAATAATACACTTTTACTATGATAAATATTTTTTATCCCATGTAACTTATTTATATAACAAAATAAGATTAAAATTATTATACAATTTGGTTATTATGATTCAAAATATGAAAACAATTTCATAATATTTAATTTATAAAATTGATAAAAATTAATTTTAAAATAGTAAATGTATAATGCATAAAATCTGTTTCAGAAAAATATAACTTAAGTTCTAAAATGTCAAATATAGGTTTTTAAATTAAAATAAATATTTTTAAATGTTAAATTTTACTTATAAAATATATAGTTTGTAAATAAAAAGGTTTTATAAAATTTTTATTTATTCTTACATATTAATGATGTCATTAAATTCACAATATTTGTAAAAATGCTATTTTCACTATTCACTTAAAAATAATTTTTTTAGAGAAATCCCAAAAACTAATTATAAGATAATATTATTTTATTTAATATAAAAATTAATATGATTTTTTAGAATCAAATTCTAAAATTTATAAATTCAGATTTTAATATCAAACCTAAAATAAAATAAAATAAAAAGCCTTTTTATAAGAAAATTAATTTTTCAATAATTAAAAATTTTTAGTCAGATTTACTATTAATTACTAATTATTTTAATATTAATATATTATCCACATAAAAAATAAAACCTATCATCATTTAACAATAATATAATTAGTTTCTTTAAAAAAATGTGAACTACCTAAAAAGAATTTTTTAGGAAAATACATTTTAAGCATAAAATGATCTTATTAGTTATTTAGCTACACTAATTGAATTTTTTCAATTCATTAGTATTAAAAATGAACTTTATATTTATTTCAATATATATTTCATAATTTTATTATCTCTATTTATACCCACCAACTTAACACTAATGTTATAACAATTATATTTACTACTAATAATTTTATCATAATAAAATGTATCATAGATTGTTTTGGTTTGGTGTTACATGTGAAGAAATATATTTAACATAGTATTTATTTAATTAGTTTTAAAATATAAGGGTGTTACACATTCCATATCACAATTGATATATTCTGGAAAGCCTAATGATTTTTAACATTGTATGGGATGGTTGAATTTTGACATGTAAAGTCACATGAAATGAAAAACTCATACGTGAGGAGAAAAAGACACAAACAATCCATGATTCTGCTGAATATAAAAAAGATAAATTAACATTTCATGAAATTCACAGGCATAGATCAACATAAAAATTATTACGAGATCATAAAAATTCACACTCTTAGCTAGCACCACAATTTCATACGCACTGCTTGAGAAAGTCATAAATGGTCCATAATTTTCCAAATTTCATACCTACAAACCATTAAAACACAACATTAGTATAGGATTTTTACAGTTAATTTATAATTGATTAAAATAATGAAATTTAGATTAAAAAGGATTTTATTATATTAATAAAATAGTTTACAAAATTGAAGTATGGATTTCGATTAATCCCAAAAGATGAATAAAAATTAAAACAAAATATTTAATACATATAAAAATTTAATTCCAGATTTCGAAAAGTTAAAAAAAACAAGTAAATTTACATGGTTTTATAATTTTTTTGGGCTAATAATTATTTAAAATTAGTTCAAATTTTTTAAATTTTTGGCTCTTATCAACACCCAAAAGTGTTGGTGATAAAATTTGATTAGGATAAATTTATTATTTACACAAACCTCAGGAGTCTGAAATAAATATTCTCCCAAAATGGTGTAAACATAAAGCATATATTATTGGTGGAATACATGAAAATATATTTTTTTCTAGTTTATATCCTGAGTAAAGGTAATGTGGTCACTAATACTCTTAGAAAAAAATGTCAGTGAATAAAGTAAAAGAATCTTAGGAGGAATGAAATTTGTTATGAATTTTCATTAAATTTAACTTAAATATAGACGGTGAGGGAATAAATTATTCTTATCTAGTTTATAATACACACCTTCTTTGATTTATCAAATTTTATAAGTGAAGGTTTTGAAACATAAATTCTATAAGATTATAGGAATTTTAAATAGTGTGAGCCCATTGACGAATGATTATAATATTTCGATGGGACTCTCTATTTCAAGAAGAGTCATGTGGTTCCTTATTACTTTAGGAAGTAATTTATGAAATAAAATTTTCATTCTAGTTAGGATGTTCACCTAGGTGTTAATAAGATATATTATAATATCAATCACTAGTATTGTGTTATACATGCACATAAAATGAGGCTAGATCATATTTTACGGTAGCCTCAATCATATAGTAATATATACATGAGATTCATATCATAATTTATGATATGTGTGTATCATAAATAACATAATTTTATCATTAAGGAATAAATTCCAAAAATAAACATAAAGAATCATAGTATGATTCTAATGTATATATCATAACCTACAATTGTCTCATGATCCTATAAGCATTCTATGTATGCATTTTGACCAATCTTATCACGCATTTTTCATATTTTATTCAAAAGTTTTGAATTGATTAAAGTCTCTACATGCATTAAATGAATGAGTTTAATGGTTACACCAATTATATGTAAATAATTGATTTAATTTTATGAAATTAATTATATCCAGTATGTTATTCGTTCATTGAACACGTTAATAAGGCCTATAAAAAAGAAAGGGTTCCCTCATTCATTAGTGTGTGGGTATTATGGAGATGCAATCATCAGTTTCATGTAATTTTTTTTGAAGAAACACTCTTTTATTGATCCCCACTTATTGTATTATAGTGATGGTGATAACACCCCATTGAGAATTTTGGGAATCCTCTTATTGCGAACCTGGATCCATTAGATGATGTAATCCCTTAGTGATATGACACTTATATCTGTCGATTCTTGATCATCATCAAGAACTATCTATGGTATATGGAGGACACTCCTTTGGTAATACATGTATTATTTTATTCTTTTAAATTTAGAAATTTAATTCCTTAAAGAAAGATGAAAAATTTCATTGGTTCTTTTCTTACACACGGTTATAAGCTAATTCTAAGAATCCATCAGTGGTATAAATGTAAATGTCAAAGGGTAATCTGATGGCTAGTAACTCTTACACATGAGCATTGATGAAGTGTGTATCTCAACACAAGATCTCCATTAGTAATGAAAATATTTTCATAGCCTAAGTGTTAGTATAATGGATTTCTTTTATTGGTTCATATGGATGTCACATTGGACGTTTATATATGAGGGAATGTGATTCCTACCCCATCATTGGTACCTGATACTTGTTATTAAAGGATTAAACAATTCTAATCCACTATTTTTTGAATAATCACTTATCACAATCATATAATATAAAATTATACCTTTAGATTCTTTTGTTTCGACCATCTATAATGTATAACTATGTTATATCATAAAGCATGATATAACAGAAGAATTTAATATTGTTCTATATCATAGGGTATGACATGAGACTTCACATCATGTGATAAAAACCAGGGTTTTTGAAAAATAGGGTATCGTAGTGTAATTATGGCACCCGATCAATCATAAAATATGATTAATGTTATATGATATCGCTAATCATAGACTATGATATGGGTTGTAGACTTTCATATAATTATATATTGTAAAATATGATTGAGAAGCAGGACTACCTCATTCCACTATTAGTCGTAAAATATGGAATGTATAAAAAGTTTAATTTTTTTATATTTTGACAATTTTAGATATTTTTTTCAAATTTTTTATAAATTATAAATTTTAGGAATTATAGAAGAAGTATTTCCATTATTAAATTAAATATGACAATGTTCATATTTGTTTATCATGATAAATAACGTATTTATTTATTAAGGAAATTCAATAATTAATTGAATGCGATCATTTATAAATTGATTATAAATAATGGAAAAATATATTTTGTAATATTTATAGAGTATAAAGAAGTGTTTTGAAAATTAATTAACAATAAAATATTTATGTTTAATTAATTAATTTTTTTGAAACTATTATTATAAATATTCTTTAAAAATTTAATATTAAAAACATCTTTTCTAAATTCATATGGTTTATAAAATGTTTATAAATACTAGTAAAAGGTTTTTTATCTTTTACCTAATTATATGACATAACTTGTAATATTGAAATAAAGTGTTTATTTATAAATCATAAGGGCAATTTATAGAGAATTTATAAATTGAATAAATAAGGCCAAAATATTAATGATTTTATTTATAAAAATTATGAATTGTTCATAATTAAATTATTTTCATTGTTAAAATTAAAGGATAAACTATTTAAGATATCATTTAAACCATATCAAAAGTGTTTTTATGATATATTTATCTAGAGTTTAAATAAAGATTAATTTTGTGATATATAGATAATGTAAAGTGTTTACATAATAATAGGTTCCACTATAAAATGTTTATAATTCATAATATTATCATATAATTAATGTAAATTTCATATAATAAATAATATGAACGAGTTCATATTGAAATTAGGTATAAAGTGTTTATATCCAAGGTTATGGAATATACATAAGTACTAACATCATTATAAAATACTTATTGTAAGCTATTATTTATAAATAGTTCATCAATGTTTAACTCATGTTTAAATTTATGAAATGTTTATTTATTTAAAATTTTTTCCCATCTTTATTCATCTACATAAAATATTTATTAAATTCAAATATAATGTATTCAAAATTCATATAATAAATTTATTTAGAATATAGAGCGTTATATTACATGCTAGGTACAACTATATCAAATTTAGTTTTCATCTATCTTAACATCAATTTTTTTTAGAGTTATAATCTTGAAAAAATATTAATATAGTTTTTATATATGTGGTATTAGAGATATCTGTAATTGAATTATCTCTTGAGTAAAGTCTCTCTGGGGAGGGGAACTTGGGGTCAGACTACCCTCTAGCCTGGAGGCTTATGCCTTATTAGAAAGGTGAGTGGTTGGTTATCTATCACTTCGAGATTACTCATATAGATTTTATCAATCTCATATAACATTATTAATTTAAATAAAAAGTTCATATACCTTATACTTTTTATCCATTCAGATATGTGCGAATATACTTGGATTCTGTTTTGGGTGAATAATACAAACTTGTAGGTTTTGTAAATAGTTACACATTAATGTGGAATGGGAACACTAATTTTGTGGATGGAATAGGATTTTCAAAACTAAATCATTAGAATCATGTATACATAAAGTAAATAAAACATAATAAGACAAATAAAATCTTGTAAAGTTAATATTAATATAGGTATATTAAGTTGTAGAGACTTGAAAAAAATAAAAAACCCCTCAAATACTAAGTGTGAGATTTCTTTTAAAGTGACACTTGTCAATACCAAGATCATCCAACTAGGTAGTTTTCTGAAAATTTCATGTTCCCTTGGATTATATTGTACAATACTAGAATGTAATAAGGTGACCCTAATGATTAGGTTCCTTTTTGGGAATTTTATTTTGGTTACACTCATCGGAAAAGCTTAATAGTTAGTATAATGAAGGAACAAAGTTGAGTAAATCCATTTAATAGATTTGGATAAAGATGTTTATCTATTAAACTATCCCAGAATCATAACTATTATAATTTAGATGATTCCCTACCTAAATAACAATGTGGTGAGTTGAACTCCCAAACATTCTCATTACTTAGTGAAATATAGATCTTGGATCACTAAATAACTATGATGTACTGGGTCATCATTTTTAGGGGGAGTAATTTCACTAAAATTCCTTAGTGAATTTTTTTAAATCATAATACTTATATGATAAAATAATATATTAAACATAGTTTCATCATCATCATCAACAAAGTAAAATTTTAAATTAATACTATAGGAAGGGGAATATTAACGTAAGAAATTATTGAGATAAGAAACTTAAGAAAATTATACAAGTTAGTATGAGTTCAAACTAGAAGAAGAAAAATTAAGTTAGAAATTACAATAATGTTTTTTAATTAAACAAGGTCATTAAAACTTATAGTTATTTGGAAGGGATATTTATGATTCCATGAGATGGAATTATTTGAGATACTTGAAGGAATTTGTGAAAATCCTTATAATTTCCATGTTAGGTATCAATTCTATATAACTTAATTATTTCTTTTGGAAGGGTACGTGATATAAAATTTAAATTTTTAAGTTTTTTAAATATAAAATTATTCAAAATAAAATTAATAATTTATAGATCTTATAGATTGTATTCAAAGGATGAAAAAAAAATTTCTACATCAAATATTTGAATATAAAGGAGTTTATCAAGATTATATAGATATTAAAAGGATATATATCTTCATCTTATTTGTCTTATATGATAATAGAATATATTCATTAACAAATAAAAATGATTAATTATATACACACGGTTTATGATTCATCAATTTCTATAAATTGTTTTGAGAAGAATATAAAGAAAAAAGAGTTTTATATAGGATATAATGATTACCCAAATATTTATTAAAATATTAGGTAAGGTTTTCTATCCACCCACTTGCGGTATATTTTAAAGAATAATATTATCTTCTAGAAAATTATCCAAACATATAGAATACTATATATAATGTGGTAATAATAATTATTTGTTAGATATTCCTATTAAAATGAAATAAGTGTTATTTTCTAACATTAATGAATTTGTGTTGATTCTAAGTAAGATATTGTAAATGGAATATAGTATCCAAGAGACCAGTGAGAGTATGTTTCAACTTAGATAAGTTCAAATTTAACAAATAAAATATTATACTGATATATAATTTAGGTATTTTCACTTATATCCTAAAGTATTTAGGATATGTGATAGTAAAGAAAAATGTAAATAGTTTTATTTAATTACATAGAGAAAGTAAATAGCACTATATAAAAAAGTATTTTACAAATTAAAGTGAATGTCACTTTATTATAAAGGAGTTTAGTATGTGTAAATAGTTACATTATAACAAGGAATAGTTTGATGGAATAAGGGTTCTAAGGATGATAATTTTAAAATCATAAATAGTTTTAAGTAGATAATTAGAAGATAAAATTGTAAAATTTGATATTTCAAAGTTAATTACTTTGAATATGTTCAAGGAGTTTTATATTAGGAATGTGATTCCTAAATATCACCATTATTGTAATACTCGAGACCCTACTGTTGCATGAAAACACTATATCCTGAACTACTGTGAAATACAAACTCTAAAGAGACATTATTCTTAAAGTATATTTAAAAGTTTAATTTATCAACGTCAGAATTTTATTTTAAGAAAATAAACTTTATTTTTGAATTCCTTATAAATATATTAGCTAAATATGAAATTTTCTAAAAAAATGTTTTTTAGGTGAATAGTTAAATATACCAATTTTACTAATACTGTTAATTTCATACAATAAATATGAATTATAAATTTATGAAAAAATTTTATTGAAAAAAATGAATTTTATAATTTAAATTATAAATCTTAAATATTAATTATATTTTATAAACCCATGATTTATATTTTAAAACTCAAGTAATATTTTTCTAAAATATAGTTTTAATATATAATACATTTTTCATATTAAAAATAATTTTTAAAACTTATATAAACTGAATAAATAAAAATTTATTTAAAATTTTGAATAAGTAGGAATAAATTATCTAATTTGGGCCACATTATTTTTAGGTATAAAGATTAAGTTACCATAGGTGAAAATTAGTTACCACAATAAAAGCTAAATTAGTAAAAGTAATAATTCAAGGGGTAAAGGGATTGAAACATGAAAAAAGGTTTATAACTGATTTTATTAGGTTTTTATCAACCTTATAACTTACTTAATATATTATTTACAATTTATTTAGCCACTTGACATGTTTAAAATGTTCCCTCTTTATATTAAGTTGAAATATTTAAAAAAATGTCATTCTCACCACCTATAAAAGGGGCCACTCATCTACCCTTCAAGGAAATCATAAAAATTTGTTTTCACCATTAAAAACCAAAATTTTTAATTCCAATTGTACAATATTTAATTATTTGGAGCTTTTGGTCACAATATATTATCCTATTACCTTTATTTCGAAAGAATCCTCTAAGAGAAACCCAAAGTTCTCAACGGAAGTTCAATATTTTTCCTAACATATTTTCCTTTTTTTATTTCCATTTAAAAGTTATTTTTTTCAATATTATATAATTAATTAAGTATTTATAATATACTAAATGTTTTTATATTGTTTATATAAACACTTACCACTATTTTTCCTTTCCCTTAATTAAAATGATACTGTTATTTGCGCATTGTGCGTGCTACCACCACCAAACCACAACATGTTTCATTTTCCATCACCACATTAAAATGATGGATATAAGGATGAGATTAAATGATTAATTTGATTTTTAGGATATCATTATGGTTATGGTGTGACAAATATGAGATCCTATTAATGATATGATCAAAAAATGATCATCGTTAATTAAATCATATAAAATAAGTATACTAAGAGGATAATATTTTATTCAAATTGTGTAATGTTTTCATATCAATTAATGCTTATTATAATCACTTAAAATTATCATATATTAGTATCATTATTCTTATAGTAAAATTATATTACAACAAAACCACCTCATGATCATTCATTAAATCAGGGTACGTTAATGTTTAGGCCAGTTTAACCACCTAATTGAATAATAATATGAATTTATATCATGAATGAATCTAGGAACATAATTAATAGTATAATATGATATAAATTTACAAATAATGATATGTTTTTTTGGTTCTGGATATGCTATATCAATATTAAATTCATCAATTAAGAAAACACACTTCGATCACAAAGAATCATTATAACACACTTATTATCAATTTCATCTTTAAGGATAAAGACTAAGACACTCATGAAAGAAGTTTTAAACATGATAAATAAATATTAATCATAAATAATAGTAAATATAACGATATATTAATTTTTAATTTTAAAAAATAATGAACACATATATCACTATTATGAAACTAGTACAGACGATCAAAACTATAAGCACCTGATATGGAAAATAAATATAATTCATATAGAGAATGGATATTTATGAAGAGTATAAATCAAAAATGGATATGAGTAAGGTTATAAATAATGTTATTAGGATATCCGTGTTTGTAATACAGGAGGTTAAAGTGTATTAATGTAATTTTATACCCTAGGTAAGGGGTTTTCATCTCAAATTCTTCCCTTTGGGATATGTTTTTCATTATGCAAATACTTTTTTATGTGGTGTTTATAATGAAATTTGCGATTATTATAATTAAATTAATTTATTCATGATATTTTATGATAAATTTTAAGTCCTATATTTCAATAGGTTTTGATTAAATATCTACCGAAGCCATAAGTAGTGTTTTTCCATCTTAATTTTCATTCATTGGGAGTCATGTTTATTCACCACCTATTTCCATTTGTGTGGTATATAAATTCCCATGGAATAATTATACTACATTACTCATGAAATTTGAGGGATTTAAAAGTATATAATTTTACCCCCTCATATTTTTCTGATTTAGGAGCTACCAAAATTGTTGTAAAACTTAATGTTTTCCATGGTGGGAAAACCATCTTAAATTTTAGTAAAGTAAAAGTACGTGTAGTTTTGTAAAAAATAAATCCATGAATGGATACTGGTATGTGTATGTGGATGTGTAACATATTCACCTAGGTTTAATATCCCAATTTTTTTTTGTTTTATTATTGACTCAATCATCACTCTGATGCCTGAGGAATGGGCATAAGACTGCACACCTGGCCAGACACTCCTAAGGAATTTTATTTAGAATATTTAGATGGTCTTTATGTACCATGAGAAAGGATATTTACAACTATTATCTTGGTTTCCTACCATGTGAAGGGATGATATTTTCTATCACATTATTGGCCATGATGGGCATGGATATATTTTGACCTATGGAATATGGTTTCCTTGAACTTTAGTATCATGTGCTGAGGTTGTCAGTCCTATTGTTGCTAAGATGACACATCAGCTGTCAGATTTTGAGGCACGATTGTACCCTTTCAAGGAGTTAAATGGGAAACTTCTCACTGAGGTTAAAACACTGCAGGAATATGTGCATTCAGGTGATGGTGTAGGGGATCATACGACGTGGTTTTATATTGAATTTATTTATTTACTTTCTATTAATTTAGTTATTAAAATTTTTATAATTTTTATTTTTTGTAGGCCCCTGCCACAACAGATGGAGGTAGCAGCCATGGTCACGCATGATGAATCATATTCAAGAGGTTTTTTATTTTATATTTATTATTAAATTAATGTTATATATTGATTTAGACTTTAAATGTATAATTGTTTGAGATTATAAAGATTTATGTTTTTAAAAACTCCAAAGTTTTTTAATTTTAAGAGTATGATCTGTAATTAGATACTTTATTATGATAGATATATTTTTTATAATCCCCATTATAGTATGACCAGCTAGTGTTCATTATTGAATATTAGTGGTTTGGTTGTGTAAACCCTCATGTCAAGTATAATTACCTTGTGGGTGCTATCTGGGGGGGAGAGTGGGGGTGCTGTGCAGGTTGGAGGGGACTGTGTAGGTGGGGGGGGGGGGTGTTCTGGGGTATAGGGGATGTTCTGGGGTGTAGGGGCTGTGTGGGAGGGGGTGGGGGTGGGAGTGGGGGCTATCCGAGGGGGGGGGGAGTGTGTAGGTGGGGATATTCAAGTGGAGAGGGGCTGTGCAGGTGGGAGGGGGGGTGCTCATATGGGGAGGGGGTGGGGGTTGGGTAGGTGTGGTGGGGGGGGGGGGAGTGTGGTGGCTATAGGGGGGGGGGGTGTTCGGGGGTGGGGGGGGGGGGGGGTGCTGTCCGGGGGAGTTTTGGGTGGGGGATATCTAGGAGGGGAGTGTGGGTGGGGGTTACTATTTTTGACCACAAATTGAATTATAGAGGAAACTTTTGACTAAAGACATTAAGGTGTGGCCACATCTGTTTAATTGTAGTTTTAATGAAAAACCTAACCATTGAGACATGGTCTAGGTGTTTCATCATGGTATTATATTTTTCCAAATTCAGTATAAATTTAGGGGCCTTCCCAAAATACATTCATTCAACTTTGTTTCCCTTAACTCTTGGTGTGATATTGATCTTGGGATCATCTCTTCATTACCTTGTTTTCACACAACAATCCATAAATCCTAGATTAAGGTAGGGTATTTGAGAGAAATTATTTCTTTTGTATAAATTTTGATATTACCATTCTTGTTTTCTATTTAGGTGAGAAGTATGGATGGAATGATAATGTTAATGATCTTGACATAATGAAATTTATGGAAAGGATGTGTTTCACATATGTTTACCTATTTTCCATGATATTTCTTTAATGTTGATGTTCGTTGCTGCCATTGGAGAAAATTGTCGTCACCACTGTGATTTATGAAACCATATTGTGATTGAATGATGGAAAAACCCTTCAAAAAATTTTAACAACTTAAATATGGAAAGGAACTAAATGTGTGGAATAAATGAATTGATATGATGACCTGCCTTGAAATGGGTAGGTACTTGATGGTGAAATTGTTGATGTGTGTTAGTAAAATCATATTATTGTGGATATGTTTGTGTGATTTTTGTTGGGATGTCATGTGGTAAGGTTGTGGTTGGATGTGGGGGACTGTGTGGGTGGGGAGGGGGTGGGGGATGTATAGGTGGGGAGGGAGAGTGTGGGGGCTGTAGGAGGGGGGGGGGGTGTCTAGGGGGTGTCCAAGGGGGGTCTGGGGGATGGGGGAGTGTTGGGGCTATAGGGGGGCTGTCTGGGGGGGGGGGATTTTCAAGGGGGGGGGGGGTCTGGGGCTCTGGGGAGTGTGGGGACTGCAGGGGGGAGGGGAGGGGGGCTGTCCAGGGTGTGTGTGGGGGTGGGGTGTTCAGGGGGGGGTCTGTGGGTAGGGGAGTGTGGGAGATACATGGGGGGGGGGATTTTATCTAGAGGGTATCCAGGGGGGTTGGGAGTGGGGGCTGTTTGGGGGTGTGGGGGGGCTGTCCGGGGGGGGGGGGGGTGTCCAAGGGTGTGAGGGGGCTGTCCAAGGGGGGTGATGTTATTAATATTTTAATAACTTATTATATACTCTCTTTACTGATTTTATATTAAATGTTCATAATTTTTGTGAAATATTAATGTTTAAATATTAAATATAATTTTTGAGCACTATTTGAATTCATCCATATTTAACTTTGTTTAATCTTTTAATAATAAATGTCACTCTAATGATCCAAATTGTGTGTTTTTTGTTTTTTTAGGATTCCTTATCCAATTTAAAACATAACAATAGAAGGAATCATGGTCAATTCTTCCATTTGAAGGGCCATATGGTCCTCACAAGAAGGACTAAAGAATCTGTGAAGAAATTGAACCATCCATGAAGATTGAATTACTGGGCTCAATACAAAAGTCCAAATTCATTTATTCTCCTCCAAAGTTCAGGGAACAATTAAAAGATTCATTTTTAAAAATTTCAATACCCAAATACAAAAAAGGGGCCCAAATGAAGCTTTGCAGTCCAACACACATTTCTGTCTGGGAATTGAGATCAACACAAAATTTTTAATATTTTTCCTAATAGAGAAATCCATTCGATTTAATATTTTTCAGTGTAAAATAGGTGATATAGGTGTCTAAATTTGTTGAATAAAGCATTCGAATTTTAGGGCATATTACAATTCAAAAACCCATTCACATTTTGTCCTTGAAAAAGTCTGAATTAAAATGGAAGGATTAATATTTTTTAATCAAACCGCCATAAATTTGGCTCCTTAAGACTAATGGCCTCCAAATGATCAGAGTAGATAGTAAACATGAATATCTAAAAGTTATAAGAAGAATATATTTCAAGATTATGCTGTCTTAAAGGTCCAATATTCGATCCAATTTGAGGGATAATTTTGGAATCCAAACAGCCCACCACATTGAGCTATAAATACATCCCCCTCCTCTCCTTGTAAGAGATTGGAATTTAAGGAGAGATAAGAATACATTGTCACAACCAAAGACTTGAAAAAGGATTTGGAGGACCTTCCATACTCAAGTTTTCACTCGATATACCCTTCCTCTTCTCTTTGTTTTTATTTAATTTTGTGTTCTTCTTTATTGTAATCTTGTAAGTCTTTGTTTTGTAATTTTGTTTTAATGCAAGTACCCTTCCCATTAACTCTTATTATCATCAAACCTTTTCTTTGAAATATTAGTTTTCTTTAAAATTTCCTAAATCATGTTAAAAATCAATCTCTTCTTTTGCTTTCTCATTCAATCTAAAGTAAGTATTTAATTCCCTTCACTGTTTGTATGTGTGTTCAGCGCACAAATCTTTTCTTATACCTTTATTTTTCTTCACTTATTAATTAATAATCATAGAAATAATAACTAGATTACTAATCCTTTTAATGGATGAGTAAATATCTCACTGGGTTGTGTCAAAATTTAGGGTTATTAAGTGATTGAGAGTATTTTCTAGATGAATATTCTTTAATTTAACATTGTGTATCTTGTACTTAACATGTCATAGATTAATGAATTTTTATGTTTAACGTATGGATTCCATGGATTATTGGAACCATTAATACACTAAAAAAATCAAGTAATGATTGAAATTTTAATCCTAGTTAAGTTAAGGCTTGGATTAAATCCTTAACACTTGGGAATTCTGATCAACGTCATCTTGTGAAGTGGGTGTTAACTTAATGTAATATAAAGAAAAGTTCAAGGATATCACAAGATTAAATCCCTAATAATGAACTCAAACTAATCATTATAAACTTGTTAAATCAAAAACCAACCATTAATAAATTTATTTAAGATCTGTAAACAAACCCCCAATCAAACTATAATCAACTAAAAACAATAGATTACTAAAAAGTATCATCGTTGAGAATTCGACCTGAGTGCTGCTATACACATTAGTAGAGCACCAGAACTCTAAATGGTTGATAGGTGATAATAAGATGTGCTTTTAGGGGGTGTCCAAGTGGGGGGAGTGGGGGCTATCTGGGGGGGGGGGGTGTTGTCAGGGGGAGTTTTGGGTGGGGGATATCTGGGGGGGAGTGTCTAGGTGGGGATGTTCAGGTGGGGAGGGGATGTGCAGGTGGGGGTGGGAGCTGCAAGGGGGTTCGGAGTGGGGGATGTCCACGGGGGGGGGGGGGGAGTGGGGGTTGTCCAAGGGGGAGGGGTGGAGGTGAGAGGTGGGGGATCTAGGGGGTGCTGTCATGGGGGTTGGGGGATTCATGTGGGGTGGGGGGGTATTCAGGGTAGAGGTGGGGGCTGCAGGGGGTTGAAAGTGGGGGCTATCCAAGGGGGAGGGGGTTGGGGGGGGGATGTGAAAATGACTTATATTTGGCATGAAAAGTTAGGATAAAATTGCTCAAATAATTTTTGGTCTATTGAAATCAACTGCGCGTCAATATAATGTGGGGATTTATTGTTACAATTGATTGATCAGTACAATTAAAAGTTCATTTTTAGATTTATTATCATTGTTGTAATAATGAGAAAATCATGTGTGTAGGGGCTATAACCAACCAAAAGATCACTGATTGACATGGAAAAAGATATTTAAGACATTTATATTATGCAAAAATAATCAGTATGTTGATTGAATACTTGAATTTATCAGTATGATCAAAAGTGGCATTTTCCCCCCAAATTAGGAGTTAACTGATAAATTTTGTAAAAGATGTCAATATCAACCTAATGAACTTGGGTTGTAATTAAATCATGGGAGAGCATTCATCAGGTAATTTTGGATATGTAGGAATAAATGTCACATCAATTAGATTCTCATGTCGCTCAGTATGAATAAAAACAATAAGTAACGTTTTTTAGTGTTATTAAAATGACACATCTCCTATGAAGGGGTTAAAATGCGAAAATGACTTTTATTTGGTGTGATAATTTAGGAAAATATTGCTCAATGTATTTGGGGGGGCTATTAAAATCAACCATACATCAATACAATGTGGGGATTTATCGGTATAATTAAAAGTTCATTTTCAGATTTATTATCATTGTTGTAATAATGAGAAAATCATGTGTATAGGAGAAAAAACAACCAAAAAAGCACCGATTGACATGAAATATTAGGAAAATGATATTTAAGACATTTATATAAGCTTTTGACTAATTTTTTAAGTAATAAATTTTAAAATATTTTGATTATTCTATACATATATATAAACTAACTTAATAAATATGACTAATTTGTATTTTATTTCTTAGTTGTTTATTTTTTATCTTATTGTAGGGTTTATTGAAACAAAATATTTGAATGGATTAGAGCTATTTGTATTTTTGAATATGTGAATAAGTATGTTTTTTATTTATTGTTTTTGAGGATTCTGGTGTTTCTGCTATTTGGAATTGACTTTTTTTGTGATGTTTGCTCTGTTTTTTCTATTTGAGAAGCAGAATTGTAAACTTTTTTTAAAACATTTTCCTGGTTAGCGACCTCCATTGGAGGTGTCTAATGGGTTGGCATTTTTTTACAACACTATGACCACTAAAGGAAGTTTCTATAAGAAGAATTTTTTTCCTATAGATACTATTTTTAGTAGTCGCTATAGGTCAACCCAATAGTAGCTACGCGATAGAGTACCTACATCAACTGCCATTAGCGGTCGCTAAATCCCATCACCAACACTCCTACTATGACCACCAATGGCAGTCACAAGGGGGTCTGTAAATACCATTAGAGACCACTAATTGTGGTTTCTAATGCACCTATTTCTAGTAGTGAGTGTTTGATAGGGGGTCCCCTATTTTATTTGTGAAAACATAAGAATGGGTCTATGAGACTATGAATCAATTATAGTGAGATCAATTCCATTATTGTAAAGTTTTAGAATCATTTTCCACAAATTGATGACTTATTTGATCAAATTAAACAGGCCCAATAATTTTCAAAGATTGATATTAACTTTGGTTATCACCAATTAAGGGTAAAGTAAGATGATATACAAAAGTTTAAATTTCAAAAAATCTATGAACATTATGAGTTTATAGAAATTCCTTTTGGATTGACTAATGAACCATCTGTCTTTATGGATATTATGAATAGAGTATTCAAGTAGTATCTTGATAAATGTTTGGTGGTATTAATTAATGATATCTTAATATTATATAAGATTTATGAAGAGTATGAGAGTCATATAAAAATAATTATTGCAACTCTTCGATAAAAATAATTATTTGGTATGTATAGTAAATGTGAATTTTGGCTCATTGAAGTTTATTTTCTTGGGAATATTGTCTCTAAGGATGGGGTATATATTAACCCATAAAAGAAAAAGGTAGTAAAATTGTTGTGTAAAATGATGAAAATAACTGAGATCTTAAGTTCCTAGGATTATAAGGTTACTATTGGAAATTTGTGTTAGATTTTTCCTGATTAGCCAACTTGGTAACAAAGTTAACATGTAAAGGGGTTAAATTCACATGTTCAATGTAATGTGTGGAATGTTTTGAATATTTGAAGAGGATACTATTTAATTCATCAATATTAAATTTAATATTAGGTATGGAAGGATTTATAATATATAAGGGTGCATCAAAGAAAGGAATTGGTTGTGTCCTTATGCATAATGATAGGGTGATTGCCTATACATTGAGATAATTGAAAATCCATGAACAAAACCATCAAACTCATGACCTTGAGATGGAAGATGTAATATTTGATTTTAAAATATGGAGCCACTACCTCTATTGTGAAATATGTGTTATATATTTTTATCATAAGATTTTGAAGTATGTCTTATTTTAGAGGCAGATCTACATAGGGGAAATAATATTGTTAGATCTACTCAAGGACTAAAATTTCTTGATACACTACCACCCCGGAAAGAAAAACAAGGTGTAATATTCTTTGAGTAAGAGGTACCATGGACTTATGACCATGATAAGTATTAATAAGGATATTATATACAGTGATATATTAAATATAGATATGGAAATTTCTATGAAAGGGGATGCATCATTACTTTTTAAACAAATTGGTACACAATCCTTACTAGAAAAAATAGAGATGTACTGGAAGTATGATGAGAACTGACAAAGTAATATTAAAGTAGTAATTGATGGAAAATTGATGAAATTTATTTATAAAGATAGAGTATTGATGTTTGGGAATATTTTATGTGTTCTATCCATACATTAATTTAAAAGTTAATTGTTAGATGAAGCACATAGCTCAAATTTATCTATACACCATGGTAACACAAAGATGTATAGGGATTTAAGAGAAAATTTCTGGTGGGATTGTATGAAGGGAGAAATTGTGAACTATATGACTATATGCTTAGTATTCCTACAAGTGAAGCCTGAAATATAATTGCAAAACTTCTAAATTTTAAAATAATTACATTATGTTTGATAACTTATACGACATTCAAAACTGAGCTTAAACGATCCACAAAATGTATTATTTAAATATAACCATTATAACATAGCCATTGAATTGGTGGGTATAAATAATATTAATTAAATTATGATATATATAGAGTTTCTAATAAATACAAATTTATTTATAAATTACTAGTAAATAATCATTCTATTTTTGGTAAAGTCATTTTATGCTTTAAAATGCATTTTCATTAAAAATGGTTTTATTTTTCATTTTATGTTTGGAGATTATAATTAATTCATTATAATTTAAGAAATTATGTTTTATAAAAATATTATATTTTTTTAAATCATAATATGAAAATTATTTTAAGTTGAAATGTTGGAATTTTTCTAAAAAGAGTGATTTTTTAGTGAATAGTGAAAAATATTTCTTTTTTGTAAAACTATCATTTTTTCAATAAATTAAGTAATCTTAATGCCCCATTATGATTTAAATTTTATTTTAGAGTAAAAAAGTATTATTTAGTTAGATTTAAAATAATTTGTTAAGTTTTATTCATCTTTATACCTAATTTTGGTATTAGTTTATTTTTATGCTTAAAAACACAATTTTCTTAAAATTGGTTTTAAGTATATAATATTCCTCCATTTTAATTAATTAAAATAACCACTAATCAGAAAAGATTTAAATGAAATTTATAGATTATATATATAAATATATGGATTTAAATCCATATAATGATGATCACTAGTCATATAGTTAATGTAAGATCCTCTTATGCTTGAAAAATGCACCACTTGAAAAAATGTTTTTGATAGGATTGGTGGGTTTATTTTTATATTAGATTCTACCACTTATGTTACACCCCAGGATTTTAAAACCGTTATATTTAATAGAATATATAAAATGAAACACCATGAATAGAAGATTATGTAACACCCTAAGACTTTATTATATATATATATATATATATTTAAAAATTTAATCTCTTCAATAGCTTGCAATGCACACAACCCTGAGTTTAAACAAAACACAATATTTTATTAAAATATTAATATTTAAAAATGACCATTATAACCTAGTTGTTAAGTTTTTCAGTATGAATAATACTAATTAAATTATAAAAATTATATGGTTTACACATGTATAAAATAAATTCAATGGTTATCTATTTATTATAAATAAAATAAGAATCATTTAAAAAAAAAGAAATATTTTCTGAAAAACTATATTTTTCTAAAAGGTAGTGTAATTGCGCTCTGAAAACATATTTTAAAACTATTTTTTTCCAGTTTTAGAAAATTTATTTTACAAAATTAAATTTATTTTTTAAATCTACATTTTAAAATTATCTTTGTTTGAAATTTTGAGCATTTTATGAAAATATTATGTTTTTGATGAATAGTGAAAAATACTTATTTTTTTATTGAAAACTAGATTTTCATTTAAATTATTTAAAAAGTTAAATTATATTTTAATTTTTTTAAAGTAAAATTAGTTCAATTATATTAAAATTTTACTAATTTAGGTCAATGGAATCAATTTCATATTAAATTTTGATATCAAAATATTCTATACTTATGAGAATTATCTCTTTGGAAAACCACTCTTTTATCGTGTCTACGCTTTGATTTTAAATTGAATTAAAAATTTAAGTGAATTTAATTAGGAAAAATGGATTACATATTTTTAATCATTATAATTTATATTATCTAATAATGTCAACATAATTTTTGACCATAATGACATAAAAATTGTAAAAAAAACATTTTATATAAATATTTATACCCTATAATATATAATTTTTCCTAATGAACCATTTTTTGGATTTTTTCATGAAGAAAATGTGGATATAAAATAATCTTTTCAAAAATTCCATGTGTGTCCTCTCCCCCTCTTATAAAAGGCCACCCCTCTCTTCATTCACAATTCCAAAAAACATTGGTTCATCCCAAAACTGCTCAAATTAATTAATTAATTACCTACACACATTCTGGAGGCCTTATCTAGATCATAAATCCAATCTAGAAAGGATTTAGGTTAAACCTAAAAAGGTTTCATAGAGAATAGGTAATGTTTTTAACCATGAATTTTCATTTTAATTCTTTTTATAACACAATATAATATTCTAAAACTATGAAAAAATAATACAAACTATATAAAATATATAATTATATTTTATAATTTTAATGTTTTAACCTATATACATCTTCACTTACATCAAATGGGAAACGAAACCATTAATTGTGTGCACGAAAGACTACTGCCTTGGGAATTGATGTGATTTTTTTCCATCACAACCTTTATAGGCTGGATATAATGACATATTTAACATATTTATATCATATTAATGAAATTATTATAATTTTTTAACTGTCATATCACATATAACTTATTACTTACCATTTTATGGGGGGATACAATAATATTGCTCATGTGTACGACAAACTACCACCTCACAAAGAGATACAATTTATTTTTCTCTTACACTTTACATAGAAGGTAGTAAGGATAAATTTAATGAATATATGTGAAATATATGATCTAAAAATAATTATTTAAATATAATATCACATATAAATTCTTACCTTCTAATCCTTTTGAAAATAATAATGTAGCTCGTGCGTACGTGTAGACTACTGCCTCTATGTAGCGATGTGAAATATTTTTCATATTATTTTTACATGGATGGTAATATGGATGGATTTAATTAACATAAATGATATATATAACATAATAATTATTTATTAAATTTTAATTAAAATTTATCTTTACTTTACTCCATCCTTCGATAAAAATGGAATTAACGTTTATGCATACATATGACTTACCGTCTCCATCAACGATGTAATCTATTTTCTATCTAACTTTTAAAGACTACTATAAATACATATATAATGAATATATATAATATTTATATCATGTTTTAAATTATAAATATAATTTAACAATGATCAAATTAAAATAATTTTTTTTACTAAACTAAAACATACATAAAAAACGAAGCGATTATCACCCGAAATAGTGTTTTTAAAAAAGAATTGATTATAAACAGATGATAAAATACTATAATTAAATAATATATGGTATGGAATATATTAGTATGGTTATTTAATATATTTATAATAATGTTATATTTATTATATATGATGTTTGGACACATATGAAAGAAGACGTACATGAGGTAAGGGTTTCTAATCTAACTTTCACTTCTATGAGACATACACCATATTCACCACATATTCCTTTTTGTGGTGTATATACTAATAATTTTGATATTTTATATCATTAAAATATTTATATTCATGGTATTTAATTATTAATTTTAATTTATTTCTCTCACGGGGATTATTATTCAAAATTTACCAAAGTGGTAAAGGTTTATTTCACAATCTCATCATTATTCAGGATTGTTTTTGTTTAAGTCAACCTTGGGGGAAATATTTGATAATTATATATTAAAATAAATCTATTTTATAATCCTATGATTATTCATGAAAATTTGAAGGTAATATTACCATTTTTCTAATCTTTGGTACTTAAAATGATTTAGAAAATGTTTTTAAGAAAATCAAACTTTATTTTACTCTTCGGTCGAAAATCCTTTTTTATCAATATCTAGGTTTTCTAAAAACGTTTTAAAAATAGTTTTTCACTATTTTAAAATAATTTATTAAATAAATTTCCACCCATTTTTATTTTTTACATTTTTTTAAATTAATCTTCACGTCGTTTTCAAAACATGGTCTGTTTGGATTTTTCCGAAAATGTAAAAATAATCTTTGTTTTAACTTGTACAAAATGATTATAATTTCCCTTTTTTATGATTAATAAATGTCTTAAATATTATTTTATAATTTTAAAAGGATATTTTTTTAAAAAATTATTTTCAAAATATTTTGAGAACTTTTTTAAAAAAAGGTGATTTTTAAAGTGAAATGGTTTTTTTCCTCAAGAATGTTTTTAATTACATTTTATGGTATTTCTATTCCTAGATGACATAAAACCATTCTTATACATATGATAAACTGATGATATATTGTATTTATATCATCCTTATTATTTCTTTGTATGGTTTATAAACATTTTGACTGAGGATGTACAATTTTATTACTATCCACCATCTTATTTTGGATGGTTTGTGATTATTTTTATTTGATTGGGGAAATTATTACCAATTTGTATGATAGTTTATCAATATTAATATTTATATTGATTATGTTTCAACACTTTCATATGAGTAATTCATTGTACTTAGTATTTTATCGGTGGAGTATAGTTATAAATAGTCACTCGATGCATTGAAAGGTCTCATGAGATAAATCAATTGGCCAAATTAGATGGGGTTCTATAAAAATATTTAAAATATCTTGTAAAATATCTTGAAATTATGTTTCAGAGGCCAGGAATTAATCATTATATCATTTTAAGACAATTTATTGATGTTTGTGAGATTATTCAATTAATTATAATATCTATAGATAAGTTTCAAGATTATGTGGTTATTTATATGGATTCATTTAATCATAATTTATTTATGCCATATTATGATTATTTTATTAATTAAATGGTATATGTTTCAGTTATTTACCTTTTCATATTGATTATTCTTATTTATTAATGATAGTTTCCACTGCACTCTTATAGTTACTGATTATTTGAGCTTACCCATTTATTATGTTTTATTTTCTATCAGATACCAGAAGTGTTTTTGTGATTAATATGAAGGGACACACTATAGGAATAATGGAATTGTAAAATAAAACACATTTTGTATTTTATGTTTTCAAATGTATAGGAAATTCAAATATATATCAAATTTAATATGTCTAATAAATAATTCAGTCCTTTGGGATGTTATACCTTGTCTCTAGTGAAAATTTAATAAATTAACCACATACTATGGGTTACTAGGGTTGGGATCCTTATAGTTCTATCATAGGATGTTTAGTAGAAACCTTGGTAACTTGATTTTGGAAAAAATATATTAGCGAAAATAAACCTATGATAAAATTTGATGATAATTATAGAATAACTTCCTAAATTTTTGGTAAGGAAGATATAATGTGGGTTTTCCTAGTAATATACCTATTTCTAGATATTATAAGTGGACATGGTTCTGGAACAGATGTACTTAGGGGTAATAACTCTAATAAAGGCACAACAGGCTTGACTTGAGAATTACCTAGTACACAACGATGAGCCTTATTGTATACTTATATTGACACACCATGGGTATATTCTTAGAATAATTACAATTTTATTTTATAAACTATTATAAAAGGTTTGGAAATATTGTTATGATTTATAAATTTTTTCAAAGAAACCATGTTTTTTATTATGAGATTAACTAGACACAAAATTCTCAATTTATATTAAGTGTTTCAATAATTTTGGGATTATAAATTATGATACATAATTTTATTATCTAATCTAGTATATTATATTATTTATAAATGGCATGTAGAATAATGAATGAGAACCATATAAATGCACGTAATCCAAAGAGTAAGTATGATCATTTATTTTATAGAATTAAACCAATATTTCAAAGTGAACCTGTCTCCCAAACATTCTCTTTATATGATGAAATAATATCATATCAATATAGAAAATGAATTCACTAAGTATTTTGGATTTTAATGGAAGCAATATAAGAAGAAGAAAAAAATCAGAAAAAAAATAAAGGGAATAAGGGAAAGAAGGGTTTTACCACATGTGATAATTGCGGAAAGAAATACCTTGGTACTTGATTTAAGGGAATTAAAGTTTCTATAAGTGGGGAGAGAAATGCCACCATGATCATGTTTTAAAGGAAAAGGAACAAGTTTCAAATGTTCAATGTTTCAAATATAAGTAGATGGGGACCAATGCAAATGAATTCAATAAGAATCAAGGAAATATACCTCAAAATAAGTTAAGGGATAAAGTTCAAGATTTTTCTATTACTATAGATGAAGTGGAGTTTTTAATGTTATTAAGTTTTTATTAAAAATTTATGTTATAGGAGTATTTGTATCAATGATATCATGGTTATAGGAATTATGAAATGTATAAGGATTGTAATGTAATTTATTCTCTTTAAGGATTTGAGAGCATATGTTGAATGGTATCAATGACCAAGAAAAGTGATGTAGTGAAAAGTTGAAATTCTTAGAAAACACATGATTTAGGTAAGATAAACATTAATACGTTCTCTATATTTAATTAATAATTATAAAGAGATGTTTATCGGATAGTATTGGTGACCTTGAAATTGGTTAGTGATTTGATGGTTATTGTGATCTTTACTAGAGTTTACTACATGCTTATATTTATGGAATATATTTGACAATATGTAATTTTAATTTTTGGAAGCATACTTTTTTTCATTAAGTTTTTTTGGTGATCAAGTTTTTCACATATTTCTAATGCGAACTTTAGAGACACTTTATATTTTCTAGGTAATATAATGTTGATTTAGTGACCTTAATTTTAAATTTTTTCAAACATATTTTGGTTGAGCCTTAAGATTAACTATTTTTTCGAATGAAATAAGTTGAATTTTAGGTGTTTTTGGATAAATTTTTGTAATGATCTTGGTTTTATTAAAGAAATGAGGAATAAATTGTTACTATTTTAAGGTTCTTATGATATGTTAAAAGTTAATTTTTGTACTTCAGGCCTAAAAAATTATTATTTTTATATTAATTTCTTTGAATAATAGATGAAGTAGAAATTTATAGAAGCACAAAAGAGGATAAAATTATGATTATGAAATAGAAATATATAAAGTATATATATTTCATTATATTCTTAGATATTAAAATAATTAGTCAACTCTAGGTAAAAGATATTGAATTTTTTATCATAATACCTTCATTTCTAAGGAACTGATGGTCTTTTCAACCTTTATAGATTTATGGTTTTGTGGTCATTAATCTTAAATGGATATTCTAATTTACTGTGGTCAATGATGTATATCAGTCTCTATAGTTATTTACACTTTTCTTCCTTGTCTATATCTTCACTTCCCACCTATGTTCTCTTACTTGGAATCCTAGTTATGTGATTATTCAAGATAGACTTAAAACTTATCTTTATCTCTCATCAAGAAGATTTTTATTAATTATAATAATAGTGTGGGATTCTAATAAAGGTATATTAAAATTTTAAACCCTCAATTACCGAGATATAGATTAAATTATGAGGCTGTAATTTATTTAAGGGGGTATATTGTAACACCCTAATATTTTAAAATAGGAATATCATATTCGATAAAATATATGACACGAAGAACCTTGAATAGAAGTTAATTTAACACCCCAAAAATTTATGTTATATTTATTTTTAAATAAATTTAATCACTTTTATAGCTTTCAATGCATGCAACACTATGCTTAAACGAAACACAATACTCTATTAAAATATTATTATTTAAATTTGACCATTATAACCTAGTCGTTAAGTTAGGAAGTATAAATATTAATAAATAAATTATGAAAATTATATGCTTCATACATGTATAAAATAAATTCAACAATTATCTAGTTATTATAAATAAAATAAGAATCATTTGAAAGAAAAAGAAATTTTCTCTAAAAAACTATATTTTTCTAAAAGGTGGTGTAGTCATTCTTTTCAAACATAATTTAAAATTAAAATTTCCACTTTTTGAAAATATATATTAAAAGATAAACTTAATTTTTGAAATCTACATGTAAAAATTATCTTTATGTGATGTTTTGATAATTTTTTAAAGAGTAATTTTTTGATGAATAGTGAAAATACTGATTTTTATTGAAAATATCATTTTCATTTAAATTACTTAACAAGTTAAAATATATTTTATATTGTTTTTAAAGTTAAATTAGTACAATTATATTAAAATTTAAATAATCTAGATAGTTTTTATCAATTTCATATTGAATTTCTATATTAAAACATTCTATACTTATGAGAATTTTCTCTTTGGAAAACCGATCCATTGTCATGTTTACTGTTTAATTTTAAATTTAATTATAAAACTTATGTGAATTAAATTTGGAAAAATAGATTCCATATTTGGAATAAAAAATATTTATTTTATCTAATAAGTTCCACTTAATTTTTGGTAATAACAAATAGTCAAAACAGTAAAAATTAATTATAATAGTTAAGGTAAAAATGGGTTTACTGGGGGGTTAAACTAAGAAGATAAGGGTTAAAAATGGCATAAAAGTTTTATAAAAACCATTTTATCGAAGTATTAAGAACCTATAATATCTAATTTTTTTTTATAATGACCCATTTTGAGGCTTTTTTCATGATAAAAACGTGTATATCACATAATATTTTTAAAACTTCCATGTGTGTCTACTTCCCCAATTATAAAAGGCCACACCATCTCCTCCATTATTCAAACTTCCAAAACCCATTGATTCATAAAAAATATACCAAAATACATTCATTATTTTTCTGAAAATATCCTATAGGACTTTTTTAGATCACAAATCCAATATAGATAAGATTTAGGTTAAACCTAAGGAGGTTGCCCGAAGATGACTTAAAGTTTTTAACTATGCATTTTCATTTTATTTATTCTTCTAATTAATTACAATATCATACAAATTTTAAAAAATAATAAAACCAGTATATAATATATACTAATATTTTATTATGTTAATTAAATAACTTATATCCATATCCGCCTCCATCAAATGAGAAATGAAACTGTTGATCGTGTGTACATAGAACAACAACCTCACGAATCAATGTAATTCATTTTCCATAAAAACCTTTAAAAAATGGATATAATGATGGATTAAATATATTTATAATATACTTATGAAATTATAATACTTATATAATAATTATATCATATATAACTACTTAATTACAATTTTGTGGGGGATACGATAACGTCACTCGTGTATACGACGATCTACCACCTAAAAAAGCGACGTGACTTATGATTTACATGATGGGTAGTAAGGATAAAGTTAATGAATATATGTTTTATTAATGAAATAAAAATACTTATGTAAATATAATATCACATATAATTTCATACCTTCCCATATATCGGAAAACAATAACGTATATCATGCGTACATGTAGACTATCGCCTCTATATAGGGATGTGAAATTTGTTTCATTTTATTTTTACATGGATGGTAATAAGGATAGAATTGATTATTAAAAATGATATATATAAATTAATAATTATTTTATAAATTTTAATTAACATTTATTTTCCTTTCATTCCATCCATCGAGAAGAATGGAAACAATGTTCATGTGTACGCACGCCTTACAGTCTCCATGAACAGTGTAACACATTTTCTATCTATAATTTTTTTAGATTACTATAAATAAATATATAGTGAATATATATGATATTTATATAATGGTTTAAATTTTTTTGATTATTTAACAATTATCAAATTAAGGGGACCAAAATTACATAACTAAAACATTCATGAAAAAAGAATCAATTATCACCCCAAATGGCGATTTTAACAAATAACTGATTATAAATGTGTGATAAAAGACTATAATTAAATAATATATGGTATGAGATATATTATTATATATTTTTAATAGATTTATAATAAACCTATATTTATTATACAAGAGGTTCAGATGCATACAAAGTAATCCGAACCTGAGGTAAGGGTTTCTCGTCTCACTTTTTCTTCCATGAGACAAATGCCAGATTCACCAATTATTCATTTGTGTGGTGTATATAATAACAATTTTTTATATTTTATATAATTAATATATTCATATTAATGGTATTTAAAGTATCATTTTTTTTCATGGGGATTATGATTCAAAAGTTACTAAAGTGGTAAAGGATTATTCAAAATCTCATCATTATCCAGGATCATTATTTCAAGTATCCCTTGGGGGAGTTATTTGATATTTCTATGTTTAAATAAATATATTTACTTATCCTATGGTTATTCATGAACTTTTAAGGTATTTTTTACTATTTTCCACTCTTTGGTAGTGAAAATAACTGAGAAAATGTTTTTAAGAAAATATGACTTTATTTCTCTCTTCAGTGTAAAATCCTTTTTCATCAAAATACATTTCTTTTTAAAATGTTTACAAAAATGTTTTTAAATTTTTAAGAATGATTTATTTAATAAAGTTTTACACATTTTCACTTTTTATAATTTTTTTGAAAGAAATCTTCATATCATTTTCAAAACAAGCCCTCTTTGGCTTTTACCAAGAATGTGAGTGGAATCTTTGTTTCAATATGTACGACATAAACATAATTTTTTTCCTTTGTAACCCATAAAAGTTTAAATGATTATTTTATAATTTTGAAATGTTTTTTTATTTAATAGTATTTTCAATTTTTTGTGAATGTTTTGTTTTAAAAGGTTATTTTCAAAGTGAAAAGGTTATTTTCCTCAAGAATATTTTTAATGACATTTTATGGTATTTATATTCATCAATGAAATAAAACCTATATTTTAACTTTGATTAATTGAGTATATATTTTATTGATATCATCCGAATTATTTCCTTATATGGTTTATGATCAATTTGACAGTGTATGCATAATTTTATTACAATTAACTATATTATTTTAGATGGGTTAGGATTATGTTTCTTTAATTAGGGTAAGTATTAATATTTCGTATGTTAGTTTTTCAATATGAATGTTAATGTTTATTACGTTTCACACCTTTCATATGAGGAATGCATTGGAATTAGAAGGTGATGGGTGGGTCTTTGTTATAGATAGCACCCCGATGCATCGACAGGTCTCCTGAGACAAATCAGTTAGCCAAATTAGATGGGGTTCTCCCCACATATTTAAATTGTCTTGTGAAAGGTATTGAAAACATGTTTTATATATTTGAAATTATTAATTCCATAATTATGAGATTAGTTACTGATGTCTATGTGATTATTCAATTATTTAGAATATTCATTTATAGGTTTCAAGCTTATGTGATTATTTAAATGGATATATTTGATCATCATTTATTTATGCCATATCAGGATTATTTTATTGATTAAATGGAATATGTTTTAGTTATTTAACTTTACATATTGATTATTCTTATTTTATAATGATATCATCCACTACACTCTTACCTTTACTGAACAACTGAACTCAGCACTTTCGTATGTTTTATTTTCCCTAGGATACTAGCATTTTGTTTTTTGATTGATATATATGGATACACTATGAGGAATAATGGAGATATCAAAGAAAAAACTTTTTGTATTTGATGTTTTTAAATTTATGTAAAATTAATGTATGTATTTATCTTATTAAGACTAATAAACTATTTGATCATTCGGGATGTGATACCTTGTATCTAGTGCCAATGCAATAAAGTAACCACCGACTCTAGGCTACTAGGTCTATGTTACTTAAAAATAGCGTGAATTAAATTTCATAAAATAGATTCCATATTTTTAATCTTCATAATTAATATTATATAATAATATCAAATTAATTTTTAGTCATAATGATTAGTAATAACAATAAAATTTATTTACCATGATTAAGGTTAAAAATGGGTTTTTGCATTACATGCGCTTGTGATAAAATTAATTTAACACACAAATTTTTTTTTGATAAATTGGATTTAAAATTAATAATCAATGGGTATAAATTATCCAATAAGTCTCATATTATTTTATGATTAAAAGATAAATTACCTAGGTTAAAAACGAATTACTATGGTGAAAAATAAAATTGTAAAAGTAAACTTAGAGGATAAGTAATAAAATGTTAAAACATGTTTATTTTTTATAGAGTTTCTTATTGAACTTAAATTCTCTATAATACACCATTTTTCAAATTTTGAGGAACTTTTTGTGAGATTAACCTTCCATTATTGAATTGTTTTTGGTATTTACAAAAATTCCACTCCTCCTCAATTATAAAAGGGAACTCCCTACCCTCACTTATTAAAACCTATAAAACCATTTTTCTAGACCGAAACCTAAAGAAATATCTCCCAAAAATCCTTATTCATATTCAAGATGTTTTATTCTTCCCAAAATATAAATCTTATCATCCTTAACAAGATATATAAAGGAGGTTTCTATAAGAGAAGGTAATTATCTTCACTAAGCTCTTTATTTTTTATTTCTAATTTTATCACATTCTATTATATATTAAAAATTAAAATATAATAACAAAATTATTACCCATATACATAGATTATATTATTTTTATGGAATAATATTTATCCATCTCCTCCTCCATTAAATGGGAAATAAAGCCATCTCTCATGTGTATGGAGAACTACCACCTCATGAACCAATATAATTTAGTTTCCATAAACGACTCATATGGAAAATAATAATGATAGAAATAATGAATATTAATGATATATATGACATTATATAAATTATTTAAAATTAATATATCATCAAATTTCATACCATTTCACTGATTAAGGGAATGATATCGTCGCTCGTACGCACGTATGACCTACCGTCTCCACAAAGCAGTGCAATTATTCTTCCATGTACAAATTTCTTGAAAGATTTTAAAAATATATCAAATGAATAAATATAATATTTATAACATAAATATATTTTTATATATAATTTATCTATATACCATGCACTATAACCGAATCTTATATGACAAAACATGCATGAGAAAATAAAGTAGTTAACACTCAAAACAATGGTAATAATGAAATATTGTTAACAAATGAGTGATGATATGTTATAATAAGATAATATATGATAATATAAATATGATTATGGTTATATTATATATTAATAACATGTTTAAAACCCTTATACAGGTGGTTAAATTATATTTAACTAAAGGGAAACACGAGGTAAGGGATTTTGCCTCATTTTTCTTTTATTGAGGCATATTGTAATATTATGAACCAATTTTTTTTATAGTTTGTACACTACCCATTTCACATGTAATATCATGAATAAATTATTATTAAGGGTATTTTAAGTTTAAATTCATATTATTTCATCCATAAGGATTTGACTTGAAAGTTACCAAGTGGCAAGTGTTTCATAACTCATTTTTTTCACCAGGTTATTTTATTTATTCATTGTATTTAATATTATAAGATTATATGTGTAATTTATTATGATTTTTTATATTTACACATTTTTACATGGATTTTAATTTTATATTCATAATAAATTCATTGATTAATACTCACTTCAATGGTATGTTCTATGTAATTGATTTCATATCAATTTCCACTCCAATGAGACATATTTGGTATTATGATCCTATTTATCTTTATAAAGAGTATTTAATTCCCTTTTTATTTATTGTATCATGAATAACATAAAATTCATGGTGTTTAACATATATTTTTGAATTATTTCATTCATGGGGGTTATGATTCAAAATTTAGCAAATTTGTAAGGGTTTATACTTCAATCTAATTTTAATTGGGATTATTTATGCTTAAATTTCCATTTAAGAAAATTATTTGATAATTGTATAATAAAACCACTTAATTTAATTATACACTATATATTAATAAAATTTTAAAGGGAGAGTAACATTTTTACCTCCCTTTTATATCAAAATATTAAAAAAATGTTTTTAAGAAAATCTAACTTTATTACTCTGTTTGATCAGAAATAATTTTTCTTTTAAATAAATGTTTTTTAAAATTGTTTTCAAGTGTTTTTTTTAATATTAGCCTATAAATATTTAAAGTAATTTTTACCCATGATTTTATTTTTAATTTTTTTTTAAAATTAATCTTCCTGACGTTTTCAAAAAAGGTACTTTTTGACATTTCCTATAAAATTATAAAAGGAATATTTATTTCAAAATCCTTGGAATGAGTGAGATTTACCACCATCATGACTAATAATTTTTTTGAATCTCAATTCAAAAGTTTTAATGACTTGTTTCAAATAAATTTTTTTCCTAATATTATTGAAATGTTTAGTTTTTAAAATTTATTTTAAAACGTAAAAGGATATTTTCCTCAAGAATTTTTTTAATGATATTTTTATGGTATTTATATTAATCAATAACAAAAACCATTTATTTTAATTATACTCTACTAGGTATATGTTGTAATGATACCACAATTATTCTTTATTTAGATGGGTTATGATCTATTTGACCAAGAAATGTATTAAAATTCACTTTCTTGATTCCTTTTGTAGTTATTTACTTTCTAATAAAACATTAAATTTATTATGATCATTAGACATAATATTTATATTAAATATATGTATTATTTATCATGGATATTATTATTGATTAAACCATATACCATTTCTATATATGATGTTTTATTATAAATGTTATTGTATTTAAGAAGGAAAGTTTTTATAAATCCATATTCTTTACTCAAAAAACATATTTTTTGATAAGAAATATTTTTCATGGATTAAAAAAATCATTATATATATAATTAATGCTTTGGAAATTCAGTGAAGTGTGGGGCCAGAATTATATATCTCCTCGATGCATCAATAGACTCGTAAGGCAAATCGGTAAGCTAACATTAAATTGATTTTCAGTGTATGCCTACCCATAGTTTTGAACTACCTTGGCACAAGGTCATAGAGGTAATAGTATCATGATTCTTGAGATTATAAAATCCAATATTAAAAATTTTCTTTTTTTAGAATTTAGTTATTATTATCCAAGATATTATTGAATTCATATTATCTATGGATGCATTTTTTGTTTAAGATATTGATTAAATAATATGTGCTTTTAGTTATTTTCCTTTCTATATTGATTATGAATAATCTAAAAATGATAGTAAAGTTATTTATTAAATTGAATTTGTTTTTAGTTACTTACCATTCCATATTTATTTTTACTTATTGATTCATTTTAGATTCCACTGTACATAACCCTTAATGAGCATTTTATGTCACCCTTATTTTTCTTCCTTTTCCCAGGATATGAAGGAGAATTATTTAAATGAGTTCAAGGATACCGAATTATTAATCTCACTATGTTTTAGTTTATGTTTTCAATTGTAATACAAGACTCAAGCATGTATCTAGTTTACCAAGAATACAAAACTATTTTTTCCTTTGGGATGTGATCACTTGTGTCTAGCACCAATATAATAAAGTAACCACCAAATTTGGTATAATGGGGTTAGGGTATTTATAGTTGGTATTAGATAAAGTTTAGTAGAAACCTTGGGAACTAGATTTAGTAAAACATAGATTAGGGAATATAACCTTATGGTAGAAATTGAGTATAAATATAGAAGAACATCTTAAAGTTTTTATAAGGAAGAGAATATGTGGTTTTCACTAGAAATACACCCATGTATGGACACTAAAAGTGGATATGGTTCCAAAATATTTGTACCTAAGGGTAATATCTATAAAAAGGGTATATCAGGATTCAACTCAATCATCACCTGGTACGTGGAAATGGGCCATACTATTCACCTGGTTTAACACTCCTAGGGGATATACTTTGGATAATACACATTTGGTTTACAAATCATAATGAATGATTTGAATAGATGATGGAAATGAATGAACTAGGTTAAATCTAAGGTGTATTATATTGAAAAGTAAGTTTCATTATTTATAAATCCAATAAATTATTATATTTTTTTTATCAATTTCATTATTATTGACCATACTATTCTACTTGGTTTTATTCTATGGTTGAAACTTGAATAAATCATGTTAAAAATGAATATGATGAAAAATGTGGCCATTATGACTAAAAAATGGGATTATTACTAGATTGGAAGATATAATAATTATTACCAATTATTTATCATGATATATAACTAAGAACCTATACCTTAAAAAACTCTTGAACTCACCGAAGAAAAGAAGGATGGATTATGTTAAGAGCTCGAGTAGTGGAGATCTTGGAGGAAAAAAGGATTGATTTCATTCATGTCATAAATGTAGAAAGAGACACCTATTAGAATGTATCAAAGTAATAAGAAGATTTTTTATGTGTGTAAAATAAGGGCATAAATCAATTAATTTTCAAGGAAAAGTGATAAGTTTAATAGAGAGAAATAAATTTCATTATAGAGAACCATTTATAGTTTGTTTTCTTTAATGTCGAAAACCTGGGAATTATCTGAGTCAATTCCCTCCTTTAAAGGTTAAATCATAAACTAGATAAGAACCTATATTAAATTAAAAGGTTTTAAGTATTTATGTATTGGTATTCAAGAGTTATATTGTAATTATTTCTATCAATAGTATTTTAGCTATAAGTGTCATAAAATATCTAAATATTGTGTTAATTTTTGAAATAATATATTTATTCATCTAATATTAATTTATAGAATCATAGGTTTATTAGTTTAATGTTAATAATAATTTTAAAGTCTTAGACATACGTTTTAACATTTTAAGTGATGATATTTTCATGTGATTATTGACATTTTGGGAGATGTATCATTAGGTTGAGGTATATGCAACCCTATGGTCGAACATGAAGTATTATTTGAGGAAGAATTCTTTATTCATAAGTTTGAAGTTATTTCTAACCTTTAGTTCTTTAGGAATACATAATTATTCTTTGATATTTCTTTCCAAGAGTAAGAAAGAAAGTTGAAATTGATTGAATCATAACCAAAAGATGAAATTGTTATTATAAAAATAAAAAGATATCAAGCAAGTGTATTTTTTTCATTATCTATCTCGGTATAAAAATAACCTCTCATTTCTAGAAAAATGATATTGAAAAACTATTATCCTATTACGTTAATATTAGATGAATTATTGGCCTTTTAACCCATCAAAAAATTATGGTTTTCTGATCGTTGACTTTCTATAGATCATTATATTTCTTAGGATAAATGATCTCTATCACTATCCATAATTATATAAGATTTTATTCCATGTCAATATTTTCACTTCCCACAAATTTTCATCTACTTGGAATCCTAGTTACATGTTATTCCATATGAACTTTATATTTCTCTTTCCATATTTTAAGTGGAAGTTTTGTTAACCCTATTTACAATGTGGGTTTTAAACAAAGGTATTTTCAAATATAAAACCCTTTATTTCAAAGAAGAAGTTCAAATTGTGAGGATAAAATTTATTTAAGGAGGGGAGAATTTAAGACCCTTGAGATTTTAAAATAATAACATCATGTATGATAGTGTATATGACACATAACACCGAGCTTAAATGGCAAAAAATATATATTATTTTAATATGAACATTATATAATAGTTGTTGAGTTAGAAGGTTTGAATTAGATTAAAAAAATTATGAAATATATATATAGAGAGAGTTCCTAATCAATACAAATTTATTGATAAATTCTTAGTAAATAATCACTCAAATTTATAGTAATGTCATTTTATGCTTCAACTTTTTTTTTAAAAATAGATTTATTTTGAAATTTATGTTTTCAAATTATAATTAACTTATAAAAATTTTAGAAATTTTATTTTATAAAAATTAAATAATTTTTTAAATCATTATAACAAAATTATTTAATGGTGAAATTTTGGGATTTTTTTGGAAAAGAGTGATTTTCAGTGAATAGTGAAAATGCCATTTTAATAAAACTGTCATTTATTTTCAAAAAATTAAGAAATTTTAAAGTCCCATTATGATTTTAAATTTATTTAAAGTAAAAAAATTATTATTTAGTTATATTTAAAATAATGAATTACATTTTAATCATATTTGTACCTAATTTTGGTATAAGTTTGTTTATATGCATAAAGGCACAATTTTATAAACATTATTTTTAAGTGCATAATGTTCCTCCATTTTAATTAATTAAAATAACCACTAATAAAGAAATATATAAATTAAATTCATAGTTTATATATATAACTATATTAATTTGATCCATATAATGATGATCACTATTATTATAATTAATATAAGATCATCTTATGCTTGAAAAATTTATTTCTTGAAAAACTATTTCTCAACATAATTTAAGGGTTTATTATTAAATGAAATTACAGAAATTACATGAATTAAATTTAATAAAATGGATTATATATTTTGAATCAGAATAATTAATATTATATAATAAGTTCAACTTAATATTTTTTAATAATGAGTAGTGAAGACATTAATATTTATTTACCACGATTAAGGTTAAAACATTGTTTTGCGCGTTACAAGCACTTTTGTTAAAATTAATTTTCCATACCCATATAATTTTTATTCTATAAATTGGATTTAATATTAATAAAAATTGCGTCTAATTTATCTAATAAGTCTCATTTTAATGTAGGGTTAATGGATAAATTACCTAGGTTAAAAATACTAATTTTTATGGTGAAAAATAAAATGATAAAAGTAAGTAAAATTAGAGGATAAGGAATAAAATCTTTAAAGCATATTTATTTTCTTTGTTTTGGAGGTTTTTATCAACCTTAAATTCCCTCAAATCTATTATTTATAAATTTTTTATTCACTTGTGGTTATAGCGACTTCCCATTATTGAATAGTGTTGGGTATTGATAGAAATGCCACTCATCCTCAATTATAAAAGGACACTCCATCCCTTCACGTATTCACACCTATAAAGCCATTTCTCTCTACCAAAACCATCCAAAATACACCATAAAATCATTATAAACATTATAGAGGTTATTTTATTCCCAAAATACCAATATCAGGGTCCTTATTAAGAGTTTTGAAGGAGGTTTCTCTAAGAGATGGTAATCTTCTTCACTAAGCTCTTTCTTTTTTTACTTATTATTTTACCACATTCAATTTTGTATTTAAAATTACAATATAATAACAACCATATATACTATATAATTATATGTTATTATATATATTACATAATATTTATCTATTTCCTCCACCATCAAATGGGAATGAAATCTATCGCTCATGTGTATGGAGGACTACCACATTATGAACCATTGTAATTTGTTTTCCATAATCAACTCACATTGATAGTCATAATTATGGAAATCATGAATATATATGATACATATTAAATTATAATAAATATTTAAAATTTATATATCATCCACTTAACATTTCACACATTAAGGGAATTATATTGTCGCTCGTGCATATATACGACTTATCATCTCCACAAAGCGATGCAATTATTTTTCTATATACAGATTTCAAGAATGATTTTAAAAAATATACAGTTAATAAATAAAATATTTATAAAATTAATATAATTATTTATATTATGTATCTATATACCAAGAACAATAATTTTAACTTTCATGACAAAACATGCTTGAGAAAACGAAGCAGTTAACACCAGAAATAATGGTAATAATGACATATTATTAAAAAACGGGTGATAAGATCTTATAATAAGGACATATATGATATTATAAATATTAATTGGGTTCTTTTTTAAATTAATAACACTTTTAAAACAATTATATTGGAGGATAAATCATGTCAAACTAAAGAGAAATGCGGGGTAAGGTATTTCATCTCAATTTCCTTTTATGGAGGCATATTGTAATGTTATCTACCTAATTTCTTTTATATGGTGTATAAACTGCCAATTTTACACATAATATCATGAATAATTAAAAATTTATGGTATTTTATATTTCAATTCATATTATTTCATCCAATGGGATTTTACTTGATAGTTACCAAGTGGTAAGTGTTTCATAATTCCATTTATTTTTATTAGGTTATTTTACATCTTCATGTATTTGATATTATAAGAATATGTGTGTAATTTATTTTGATTATTTTATATTTTATTTCCAATTTTTTAATTGGATTTAAATTTTATATTCATAATCAATTCATTGATTTATCCTTACTTCAACTATTTTGTCTTTAAAAGAGTTTTATTATCAATTTCCACTCCATTGAGATATATTTGGTATTATACACCAATTTATCTTTATAAGGTGTATATAATTAATATTTTATATTTTATATCACTAATATATTAATATTAATGGTATTTAATTTTTCGTTTTTTGTTATTTTATTCATTGAGATTATGATTCATAAGTTACCAAAGTGGTAAGGGTTTATGCTTCTATCTCATTTTAACCGAGATTGTTTATGCTTGAATTTCCATTTAAGGAAATTACTTGATAATTTTATAATAAATACACTTAATTTTGTTATCCAATTTTTTTCATGAAATTATCAAGTAATAGTACAATTTTCATCCCCTTTACACTAAAAATTATATAGAAAATGTTTTAAAGAAAATACGACTTTATTACTCTCTTCAGTCAGAAATACTTTTTCTTTGAAATCCATGCTTTCTTAAAATGTTTTCAAGAATATTTTTAATGTTATTATATGATTGATTAAATTTATTTTTACAAATTATTGGATTTTTAAAAAATATTTTAAAAGGAAAATTACTATCATTTTCTAAAAAAGGTACTTTTTGAATCTTCATACAAAAATGTCAAAGGAATATTTACTTTAACGTACTCAGTATGAATAGAATATCCTGACATCTGGACCACCTATTTTTATGAATTTTCATTCAAATGTTTCCATGATTATTTTCAAATAAAATTATTTTCCTAATAATATGGAAATATTTAGTTTTTAAAATTGATTTTCAAATCCAAAAGGTTATTTTTATCTAAAATGTTTTTAATTAACTTTTTATCCTATTTTTATCGTTCAATGACAATAATTATTTATTTTACCTATACTCTAGTAGAGGCATGTTGTAGAGACCCAAACTATATTAAATGAGAGATAATGTCTACTTTATCACATTTTCATAGATACAGGGAGTCTAATATAAAGGGATTGACCAGTTTAGTAGTCTTAGAGAACTAGATATATACATGATTCCCATATTACATTAGAAATATGAAATAAATATCTTTAAAAAAATGTTATTTTATCTTTCATACTATTCATAATATCTATATTAATATATTTATAAAAATAAAAATACATAAAAGGGTGATCTTAGATTCTTAGTAAGGGTTACATAGAGTGGAATATATCATGAGTAAATAAGGCATAATCAATATAAAAAGTTCAGTAACTGAAAAAAATTCAATTTAATCAATAATGTGATCATAAAATGAATCCATGAATAATATAAATGTCTTAATCTCATGAATGTTAATAATAAAAAAATTCTCAATGAAATAAATTCATGACATTGGATGTTATGATCTTAGAAATCATGATATCTCTACCATCATGACCTTGCATTAAGATAGTTTAAATTTATAGGTAATGAACCATTTAATTTGGAAAAATTATTTGAATATGAGACCTATAAATTCATTGAGGGGCTATATAATTTTGGTCCCCCTGCCACTTCATGTCCAATGCATTCATCGTACATCGAATGATCAATTAAATTCATCAACAATATGTCTTATAAAAAAATATCCATATTGAGTAAATAATAAAGAATTATAAATAATTCCCCTGTAAATATAATAATTTCAAATTATAACACTCTATGGAGAAATCATATACAATTTAGTAAATAATCATATCCATAATACAAAGAATATAGATATTTTAGAGAGATGTAATATCTAATGATCAAAATTAAGTGAGTGTTTAAAAGTGTGGTATCATTACAAAATATTCAAGGCGGTAAATAAGTAAAATAAAGGGGATTTATTGATTAATATAAATTACATTAAAATATTACTAAAACATTATTGAGGAAAATAATATTTTCATTTTTTTGAAATCACTTATTTTTAAAAACCTTGCAATTATAGAGTAAAATATTTTCCTTGAAAATAACTTTATAAAATTATAAAGGAAGCTTCAAAGAAAAAATTATTCATGATGGAGGTAAAATCATCTCATTTAGTATAATTTATAAAAAACATTCTTTCCATACTTTTTTTGAGAACTCATAAAGAACATCATTTGGAAAATGAAAAAATGATTCATTTCAAACCATTTTATAAAAAGTTAAACATGGGTTAAAATTCCTTTTGATAAATCATTTTAAAAGAGTAAAAATTATTTTTAATTTTTTATATAAAATATTAATATGGAAGAAAAATATAATCGAACAAAATATAAATAAGATCAGTATTTCTTTTAAACATTTATTTACATGATTCAAGTTCCAAAGAGTTGAAATATTAGAAGAAAACATGGAAACTATTTAAGAGAGTAAAATTAAGATAAAATTTGGTCATATTTAATAAAAATATATTCATTTAAATTACCTCAAATGGGTAGTATATACCCCACATAAAAATAAACCAGTGCATAATACCAAATTTGTTTTAATAGAGTGGAACTTGAGATGAAATTCCTTACCTCAGGCCTGAATTGTCAGGTAGGCACACTAAATTTATATATAATAAATTTATATTTATATTAATTACATAAAATAACTATATTTATATTTTTTATATCATATATGATCCATTTATAACATCTTATCACCCTTTTGTTAATAATATTTGATTTTTATCATTGTTTTAAGTGTAGAATGGTTTTTTATTTTGATTCTGTAGTTATGGTACTTATAAATTTATTATGGTTAAATAATATATATAATATAATTAATGATATGAATATAATATATATTTAGTTTCATCTATAAAATATAGAGATAAAAAATGAATTTTACCATTCATGGAGACGATAGGCCATACATATGCATGAACGAAATTTTCAATTTTCAATAGATGGAAAAAAATAAAGGTGAATAATATTTAATATTTATATAATAATTATTATATCATATATATCATATATATTCAATAATTCCATCCTTATTACAATCTAAATGAAACTTAAATAAAAAAAAGATCACATCGCTTCGTGGATGTGGTAGTCCGCACATACAGATGAGCATCATTATCATTTTCAATGGATTAGAAGGTAAGGTGGTATATATATATTATTATTATTATATAATCATATTTATTTCATAAATATCATAAATTAATAATTAATTTTATATTTATAACCATCAATGTAAAGTGGTGATGAAAAATGAATTACACCGCTATGTGGAGATGATATGTTGTACGTATGCACGCTTGATATTTTCATTTTTATAGGATGTAAAAGAGAAGGAATATGGTTGTAAAATTATAATAATAACACATAAGTATATTTTTGATACTTGAATTTTTATTTTAGCATTAGTACAACACTTTAAAATTAATTAAAGTAAGAAATAAACTTGAAGTAATCGGTAAAGACGATTACCTCTTCTTTGGTAGGAGTGCTATAGATCTCTCCTTAAGGAACCTTGGGTAGGTCTTTTGGGGAATACAATAACCTCATGAAATTTGATAAGGATTCTTATAAGAGAAATTTTTATAGTTTTTTCAACCTCTATTTCTCAATGTGGTGTAATGAAGTGAAGGAAATGGTTCCCTTTTATAATTGAGGTGAGGGACACTTTTGGAATTTTCTAAAAACATTAAAATATAATTGGAATATTCTATATAAAAATGATTATAAATAAAAATGAATTTGAATAAAAAGTGTCTAGGGTTAAAATAAAGTCAAAAAATAAAATTTAGAGAAGTTTTCATATCATTTTAATCCTTATCTTTTTTATTAACCCCTCAGTTAATGTTTTTTGACCTTAACCACGAAAACAACTATTTTAATCACAAATGGTTAATAATATTATTATAAATATAAAAGTGACTCATAAATGTACCATGGATGATTTTTTTAACAATTTTTAATTTACATGGCTTAAGATAATTTTTTTTGAATTTTCATGAATTTAATAAAATATTATTTTGATAAAATAGCATTAATGTCAATTTTGATATTATTCAGTTAATTTCACTTTAAATAGATCAAGATAAAATGGTAATTAAAATAAAATCCTTTAAAAATACACTAACATGTCATATTGATCTATAAAATTCAATGTAAAAATTATACAATTCAAATTAAATCAATTTTAATATTTTTAATATCATTTATTTCATTTTTCTGATATTTAAATTAATACTGTATTAGTATTGCACACGTATTTAAGGAAATTATATAATATCTGAAGATAATAAATAAAACTATATCATAAAAATATTTTCATTAATATAAAAATCTGTAATTAGTTTTTTAATATATTGACTTTTTCCTATGTGGACACATAATATATATTTAATACTAAGAGAGTGACATTTTGTAACATTCTATGATTTAAATATTATAAGGTTCATTTTAATTGAAAAGTGTCCATTAAACTAGTAAATATCAATTATAATGTGTTAAGGGTCCAATTATATTCATAAAATAATAATTAATATGAAAAATTAGGGCCTTATCACTTAGTTTTAACCCTGATTAACCAAATTTATCATATACTAAGGTGATAATTTTTACCATGATTACTATTCATATTGAGAAAAAATAAAAGTGGAATATTTACTAAATTGAACCTAATGATTCCAAATATATATTAAATTTTATTAAATTAAATATAAATAAGTTATAGAAATTATTTTTAACATAAGTGTGCAAGACAAGATGAAAATCCATTTTTAGGAAAATGTGGTTTTAAGCATAAAATGGATCTATTCTTATTCCATGCATAGTAAAAAAAATTTGAATATTAAAATATTTTATTTAATATAACATATATATTATATAAATTTCATTAATTTCATTAATTTCATTCATAAATTGTGATCAACTTAATTTATTAAGATAAGACGATGTTGCACGTATAAAAACAATTTTTCATAAAAATTATTTTTATGTCTAAAAATATTTTTATACCAACTTTAAATATATACCTGATTATAATAAAAATAATTGAATTATTCATAATATAAAAGAACTAATTTTAATATCAAAACATTTTGAAATAAAATAATTTTTTTAATGGTTGAAACAAAAATATAGTTTTCAATAAAAAGAAGTATATTTCACTATTCACTGAAAAGTGAATATATTCAAAAAAATATGAACATTTGACCCTAAAAAAATTTAGATATTTTAATTTAAAAAATTATATTATTTTTATGAAATAAAATTTATATAATTTCCAAAAATTATTTAAAATATTTTCCTTTAAAAATAAATTATAAACATTTTTGAGGAAAACTTATTTCTTAAGTATAAAATAACCTTATTAAAAATTGAGTATTGATTTAAATGAATTCTTATTGTTTAGGACCTCTATATATGTGTCATAAATTAGTTAATACAATTCATACCTTCCAATTCAATGGATATGCGATAATTTTTATATTAAATAATAATATTTTACTAGTATATTGAGGTTAATTCTATATATTGTGTACGATATCAAACATAATGCTTTTATTTTAAATTATAGGGGTGTTACATTCCACAACACTTAAGTAAACTGCATCTGCCCAATTTTATCTTTAATTTGGTAATAAAAGGTATTATATTTTAGAAACCACATCATAAAAAGTGTTGATAGAAATTCTTCTTGAAAAGAGATTAAATAAAGTATGAAGGTCACCAAAAAACTATGTTTCCAAATAGGATAACATCACTAGGAAGTGAAAATATGGACATGGAAGTTAAAACTAACACCTATGTATTAATATATAGTGATAGAGAACATGAGCATGAGAAAGTTATCCGTCACAAAACTGTAAATCTGTTATGGGTTAAAAGTTTATTGATTTGTTGCTAAGAAAAGTAATCTGATAACATTTTTATTTCAAGGTCATTTTTCTAAAGTCTAGAGATTATTTTTCTATCTATAAAAAGTACTCTATAAAATAAACTTACTTTATTATTTCCATGTCATAATCATAATATCATCCTTTTTTTCACTTGGATCCATTTCCACTGCATTTCTTACGCTAAGAAATGGATATTCGAGATTAATTTTCAATGACCAAAGCTATTTTAATGAATAAAAAGATCCAAAATTTATTCCTTTATCTTATAAATATTTACCAAAGTCAAAATGGTTAGCACAAGCTATCAAATATTATAAATCATACTTTAATGTAAAATATTATCTCATACCCTTCATTTTGGACTTCCAAAAATGTAATAACATTCTTCCCAAATAATCCTTTATGTTAAAATTAAAGGAAAAATATAATTCAACCTAATTAAGGGCCTCAGGGAATGTCATTAATCACTTCATAATCCAACAAATTTTAAAAAGATTTGATCATATATTATTCTTCAAAAAATCAATTTATTATTTATCTATCAAACCGTTTAAATAAAATAAATTTCATACAATCCAGGAAATCACGTAGGCTGGTGGTAGGTGCCACAACCTTATCGCCCTTCAGTTGTGGGTTAAAACCCTATAACCTTACTATATTCGATGGGTTGTCACCCATATTGTGGATTTTCCTTTTCTAAAAGTATTAAATTCCTAAGAATATGACGAATATCTTAAAAAATAACATTACTCATCAAATCACTTTTTTTATCTTCTAAATTTTTCTATACAATATATTACCCAAATATACTAACTATTTTATCCCATTAAACTATAAATAACTCAGCCTTGAAATAATATTAACCATAAAGGTTATCAATAAATTTAAACTTTTTACACAAAATATAAAATTGTTATTCCCCAAATAATCATTTTAGTAAAATATATACTAAACCAGAGTGTAGTATTCCTATAAATTTAATCCAAAATATTTTTAATCATATTAAACTTCCGTCATATAAAAATTTAAGAGGGATATATATACCTATAAAATTATTATCAATTTTAGAATTATAATCCCAAGACACTTTAGATTTATCCCAATATCAAACACATATTAAGGGTTATCAATCACTTAAAAATGTGTTTAAAAAAATACCATCTTATTATTCTAAGTTATCAGTACCATATGTTTTAAAATAATTAATTAAAAAATATTGCGAAACAATCATTAGATGTTTCATGATTCTTATATCTATATTATTATAAGAAATCTACAATATTATTCTCAAGTACCAATACATAAAAATTTCAAACCTTACACTTAAAATATTTATATTGAATATGTATTTACTTGGTCTAGGAGTTAACCCTTGTATTAGGACCTTGATGCAGATAATACCCACATTCCACACAAATTATACATTCAAATAAAAATGGTGACATATGACATAATTTATTCCCTTCAATTGTAATCTTAAATTTTCCTCAACAATTCATTTATTTATGCCCTTATTTTCAACACATAAAACATTTTATCATTAATTTGAGGCATTCACCAATATTTATCTTTAAACATTTATCATATAAATAAAATTGTGCCTTCTTTACTCTATAGTCTCTACTACCTGATTTCTTAGTAAACACCATCCTTCTCTTCTTTGGTGAGTCTGAGAGTTGATTAAGGTAAAATTTATTAATAATATATCATGATAATTGATTATGAATAATCACAATATCATTTATTCTGGTCATCATCCAATTAGGTTTATCGTATTCACTATATTTTCCAGCAATTACAATGTAAAAATGGTTCCTTCTAGTTCTATCCATTGATTAAAAACAAAACTCATAGTACAAGCTGCAATAATCATAGTGGAAAACCACATAATCAATAAAATACTAATTTTTAGGATGCGATCTTATACTTATTATCAAATTCATTCATACAATTATGTTCCCTAATCTATATTTTTTTAAATATCATTCCCAAAGTTTCTACTAAAATTACTTTGATACCAACTGTAAAGACCCCAACCCTAGTAACCCAGATCCAATGTCTACTTTATTATATTTTCATAGATATAAGGAGTCTAATCCCAAGATATTTATTAGGTTATTAATATTGTATAACTTGATACATACATGATTATCATATTACATTAAAAATGTGAAATACATAGCATAAATTTTCTTTCATCCTTAGTATTATTCATAATATCCATTTTCACATCCTGAGGAAAAGAAAAAAAAATAAAAGGGTGAGAAAAAATGCTTAGTAAGGGTTACATACAATAACAGATATCTGGAGTAAATAATTCATAATTAATATGGAAAGGTAAAAAACTGAAGACAGATTTTATTTAATTAATAAATAGATAAAAAAATATATTCTTGGATAATATCAATGTAGTTACATCATAGATGATAATAATAAGTGAATTATTAATAAAGGAAATGGTTACTATTGTATGTCATGATCTCAAAAATTATGATATCTCTATCACAAATACTTTGTGCTAAGACAGTTTAAAACTATGGGTAAATACCCATTTAATTTTAAAAATCAATTTTTCTCATGAGACTTGTCGATGCATTAAGGGGATATATGATTCTAGGACCACCCATTATTACGTTACCTATAAATTCCTTATATATAGAATGATTAATTTAAAATATGAACAAAATTCCTTAAAAAATATATGTATTCAGTAAAATCCATGGAATTATCAATAATTACCTAGTATATAAAATAATTTAAAAGTATAAAATATTAATTAGAAGTGGTATATAGTTTTTGAAATAACTATATCCATGATATAAAGAAAAAATATATTTAATAGAAATGTGATTTCCAATGATAACAAGTAAGTTATTGTTTCAAAGGGTGGTATCATTACAACATATTCCTAGTAGTGAATAATTAAAATAACGGTTTTTCATTATTTATTAATATAAATTCCATCAAAATATTATTATAATATTTTTGAGGAAAAAATCATTTTTTACATCACTTATTTAAAAAATCTTTGAAATTAAACATTAAAACATTTTATTTGAAAATAACCTTGTAAAATTGTAAATTATGCTTCAAATCAAGGATTTGTCATGATGGTGGGGAAATCCACTCAATCCTTTTGAGTTAAAAAAAAATTCCTTCCATACTTTTTTTGAAAAGTTACAATGTACCTCATTTGTAATATAATAAAAAGATTACTTTAAAACCATTTTTTAAAAAATAAAACATGGGTAAAAATGTATTTAGATAAATCAATTTAGAAGTGTAAAAATAATTTTAACTTTTTTAGAGAAAATTTGGATATAGAATAAAAATACATCCAATCAAAATATAGATAATATCAGTTTTTATTTTAAACATTTATTGGCTTGATTCAAGTTCCACAGCTAGAAAAACGTGAAAAAAATATTAAAAATTATTTATGAGGTTAAAATTTAAATGAAATTTAATCAACATTAATAAATATAAATTTATAATAATTTACTAAAATGGATAGTATATACAACACAAAAAATAAATACGTTCACAATACCATATATGTCTCAATGGAGTGGAAATTGAGATGAAATTGCTTACCACAAGTCTGAATTATCACATATATGCTCTAAATTCTTATATAATAAATTTGAATTTATTATAATTACATAAAATAAACATTTTAACATTAATATTTATGATATCTTATATGATCCATTTATAACATTTTATCACCTATTTTTTAACAATATTTTATTATTATCATTTTTTCCTGTGTTAAATACTTTTTTAGTTTTATTCTGTTGTTTTGATACGTGTACATTTATCATGGCTCTATAATTTATAGAATTTTATTTATGGTATAAATATAATATATATTCAATATATATATATATATATATTTACTGTCATCCATAAAATAGATAGGTGAAAAAATTAATTACTTTGTTCATGGTGACGGTACGTCGTACGTATGCATGAACACCATTTTAACTTTTCAAAAGATGGAAAAAATAAAGGTAAATTATAATTAAACCATATAGAATCATTATTATATCATATATATCATACATATTCATTAAATCCATCCTTATTTCTATTCATGTAAAACTTCAATGAAAAATAGACCACATCGCTTTGTGAAGGTGGTAGTCTACATGTATGCATGAGCGAGGTTATCATTTCCCAATGGTTTGAAAGGTAAGTAGGTATATATGATATTATAGTTATATATTAATAATTATGTCCTAAATATCATAAATACACATTAGATCTATATTTATAACCATCCAAGTAAAGTGGTGATGGAAAATGAATTGCACTGCTACATGGAGACGATAAGTTGTACATACACACGAGTGAGGTTTTCAATTTTTGTGGGATAGAAAAGAGATGGAATATGGTTCTATCACAATCATAATAACATATTAGTAAATTTAATATTTTAGTATGGGCACAACAATTTAGGAGTAATTATAAAAATAAATAAACTTGAAGGACTTGGTAAAGATGATGGCCTCTTCTTCGGTAAAAGTCCTCTAGATCTCTCCTTAAGGGACCAAGGGTATGTAGTTTGGGGAGAAAAACACCTCAAGAACATGGATTAGGATGGTTATAAGAGAAATGGGTAGTGTTTTTTCAATATATATTTCTGAATTTTGTGTAAATAAATGAAGGAACCCGTTCCCATTTATAATTGAGGTGAGAGTCAATTTGGAATTTCTTAACAAAATTAAAATATAATAAGATTATTCTCGATCCAAATGCTATAAAATGGTTAATAATTTGAATAAAAATTATAATGAGTTGAAATAACATCAACCAATTAAAATTATACTTTTTTTATATGCTTTAAATCCTTATATTTTTATTTACCTTCTAGTTAATTATTTTTGACCTTAACCATGATAACCACTATTTTAATCACCAAGGGTTAATAATGTTATTATAAATGGAAAAGTGACTCATAAATGGACCATGTATTATTTTTCTAACCCTGTTACATTAAAACTTATGAATATAATATTTTTATTAATTTTAAATAATTTAATAACATATTATTTTAATAAAATATAATTAATGACAATTTTGATAATATTCATTTAATTTGAATTTAGAGACATCAATACAAAAGGGTAATTTGACTATAATAATTTGAAACTACCATTAAATTTCATATATATATATATATATTTATTATAACACATTATCTAATTCATATTATATCAATTTTTTTATTTCTAAAATCATTTATATATTTTATTTTTCTACTAATTAAATAAATACTGTATTAGTGTTGCAAAAGAATTTAATGTAATTATATAATTTATAAAAATTAGAAATAAATTCCTACCATTAAAATATTTTAATTAATATCAACATATACATATATGTTCTTTAATATCTTGATTTTGGCCTTATGTGGACACATAATATATATTTAAAACTAAAAGAGTGACATTTTGCAACTTTCACTCATTTAAATATTATAAGGGTAATTTTAATGGAAACGTTCACATTAAACAAGTAAATTTCAATTATAGGGTCATAATTTTATAATTATATTCATACAATAAGAATTAAAATGAAAACTTATGGCCTTATCACTTAGTTTTATTCCTAATTAACCAAATTTACCCTTTACCAAGGTGATTTATTTTACCACAATTATTATTTATATTTACGAAAAAATAAAATGGGTATATTTAGAAAATTTTTACCTACCAATTCCAAATATGGATTCTATTTTATCAAATTTAATATTAATAAGTAGAAAAAATTTATTTTAAAGTAAGTGTGCAAGAAGCGGCGAAAATAATATTTTAGAAAAATATAGTTTTTAACCATAAACTAGATTTATTATTATCCCATGAATAGTAAAAATATTTTATTATTTTTAAAATATTTGATTGAATATATAATATATAAATTTCATTAAAATAATTCACCAATAGTGATCAATTTAATTTATTAATATTAAAACACATTGCATGCATAAAAACACTTTTTCCAAAAAATGAATTTTTTTGTATAAATTTTTATACCAAATCTAAAAATATAATTTATTAAAATTAAATTAATTATATAAATAATAATATAATGGAACTAATTTTTATTTCAAACCACTTCAAAATAAAATGGATGCTTGTAAATGGATGAAACAAAAATACAGTTTTCAATAAAAATCAGTATTTTTCATTATTCACTGAAAAATGAATCTTTTTAGAAAAGTATGAAAATTTTACCCTAATAAAATTTTTATATGATAATTTAAAAAATGATATTATATTTATAAAATAATATTTATATAATTTCTATAAATTAATTATAATATTTTTTCACAAAAATAAATAAATAATATTTTTAAAGAAAACATATTTGTGAAGCATAAAGTACCCTTATTGAAAATTGAGTACTGATTTTAATGAATTTTTATTGAGAAGTTAATATATATATATATATATTATAATTCATTTAATACCATTAATACCCTCCAATTCAATGTCTATGTGATAATTGTTACATTAAATATTAATATTTAAAAAGTATATTGGGGTTCTTTTAGACTTAGTGTGGCATGTTGTGTGCGCTATTGAACATTATGTTCTTATTTTAAATTATTGGGGTGATAAATATGTTCTAATTATAGAATCCTTATTCATTTATGGATATTTTATGATTATTTTGACCAAGTAAAGTATTTAAATTTATTTTATTGATTCATTTTTAGTCATTGAATTTCTCTTAAAACACTCACTTTCTTGTGATCATTAGAAATTTCATTTAGATTAAATATACATATTATTTTTCATATATATTCTTATTGATTAAACTATATATAATTTATACATATATCATTTTACTATGAATTTTATTTGAGTGACTAGGAATTTTTTTTATAAATCCAAATTAATGACTCAATACTAATATTTATTGGTAAAGATTAATGTTCATGAATTAAATAGATTATTCATTATATGAGGAATGATTTGGACATTCAGTGATTAGTGGGGTCTAACATTAGATATCCCCTTAATGCATCAATAGTCACATGTGGAAAATCAGTAATCTAACATTAAATATGTTTTTAGTTTATACATACCGATAGTTTTAAATTGTCCCGATGCAATGTATTGGTAGTGATGGTATCATAATGTTTGAGATCATGAAATAAAATATTAATAATTTCCTTAATTTAGAATTGATTTATTATTTTCTCTGAGATTATTTCATTGATATTATCCATGGATTCATTTTTTCTCAAGATATTTATTAAATGGTATGTGTTTTTAGTTATTTGTATTTCTATATTAATTATACATTATCTAATCATGTTATTAAATTTATTAATTAAATGGAATGTGTGTTTATTTATTTACCTTTATATATTAATTATTACTTATTGAATCATGCTGACTTATTCTGTAAATAACCCTTACTAAGCATTTGAGATCACCTTTATTTTCATTCCTTTCTCTAAGATATGAAGAAAAATTCTTTGAACAAGTTCAAGGATGTATAATTAATAATCTCAATATATTGTATTTTATGTTTTTAAATGTAATAAAAGACTAAAGTATGCATCTAGTATAACAAGAATACTAAACTATTCTATTCTTAGGGATGTGTCTGATTTTATTCGTCACCAAGGTAATAAAGTAAGCACAAAATCAAGGCTACTGGGGTTGGGGTGTTTAAAAAAATATACTAATGGATTCATGAAACCTATAACTATACCTATATAGAATAGGTGAAATGTTACAATGGAATGTTTCACCAAACTCCCAAATACTACAAGTAAGAATGATGCTATATGGGTCATCATTGATCATGAAACTAATTATTCTCATTTCTTAATGATAAGATATGATTTATCTTTTGAGTACCGTACACAAATCTATATTAATGAAATAGTAAGGCTTCATGGTGAACCTCAATAAATTGTAAATGTGACCCTCAGTTCACATAAAAAATATAAAATATCCATTCAAGAGGCTCTCAATAATCAGATATATTTAAGAAACTCTTATTATCCTTTGAATTATGGGAAGTTTTAAAGGACTGTTAAGAATTTAGAAGACATGTTGAGATATTGTTCTCTTGAATACTAAGGTATATGGGATAAGTATCTATATTTAGTGGAATTTTTATATAATAATATCTTCCATTGAAGAATCCATATGGAACCATACGTATAATTTTATAAGAATAGGAGTCGTACTCTAAAATTTTAGGAAGAAGTGGGGGAAAGAAAGTTTGTTGGCCTGCAGCTTGTTGAGGAGATAACTGTTAGAGTATGCACTATTCAAGATCATATTAAAGTACTCAAAGGATAAAAACGATAAATAAAGATAATAAAAGGAAATACTTGGAATTCCATGTTAGGAATCACATATTGTTGAAAGTTTCACCATAGAAGGGAGTTTTTAGATTTGGTAAAAAAGGGATGTTATTACCTTGGTACATTTGAAATTTTTAAATACTAAAATGGATTGGAGCTATAACATATCGATTGGATATGTCACCCAAAAATTATAAAGTACATGATATCTTCCATGTTTCAATACTGAGGAAATAAATTTCTGATCCAACACATGTTTTCACATAAAATGGAATATAATTGAAGCCTAACATGTCTTATAATGGAGAAACTTTCTAGATTCTTGTAACCAGAAAGAAATAATTGTTGAATTGATCAACCTGATTGGTGAAAGTCTTTTGGATAAATCATAAACTAGAATAGGAAACCTAGGATCCTAAAGAATCCATGTGGAAGGAATATCCATACTTTTTCAATATCTTCTTTATACCCCAATTTGAGGATGGAATTATTTGGGGGGGATGTAATACCCAAGACACTACTACAATAGGTAAAACTACCACACAGTGTACACTATAAAGATACTTTATTCATAAGTATATTTAAAAGTATAATTATTCAATTTTAGAATTTTATTTTTAAAAAACACACTTCATTTTTGAGTTGTTTATAAAGATATTACCTTATGATGAATTTTTGGGATTTTTATAAAAAATATGACTTTTAAGTGAATAGTATAATATAAATATTTTACTAATACTACAAATTTTATGAAGTAAGTATGAATTAGAAACCATTTGTTTGAAAAAATATGTATGTTATAATTTAAATTATACATTTCAAAATATTACTTATTCTTTAGAAAACTATGATTTATATTTTAGAATTCAAGTAGTATTTTTCTAAAAAATTATTTTAATATATTATATATTTATCATATTAAAATTAATTTTTAAAACTCATAGAAATTGAATTATAAAAATTGTATTTAAAATTTATAATCTGCATGTAAAGATTATCTAATAAGGAAAACTTTATTTTTATGTATAAAGATGAATTTACCTTGGCAAAAACTAGTTATCATGATAAAATTTAAAATAGAAAAAGTAAAACTTCATGGTGTAAAGAGATTGAAACATGATAAAAACATGTAAATAGTTGATTATGTTAGGTTTTGATTTACCTTATCTATTACATAATCTGTTAATTATAATTTTTGGAGACACTCGAGATGTTTAATATGTGCTCCCTTTCTATTTATTTGAAATATATACAAGAATAATATTTCACTATTTTGAGTTTCTAGTCACATGAGATTATCCTAACCCCTTTTTTCTAAGGAATCCACCAAGAGAAACATTAAGTTCTCAATAAAAGTTCAATATTTTTGATAAAATATTTTCCTTTTATCTTTAAATTTCAAATTTATTTTTTAAATTATTATATTAGTAATTAAATATTTATAGTATACTTAATTTTTATATATTTTTAAAATAAACACTAACCATTATTTTCTCTTCCCTTAAGAAAAATGAAACTGTCATTCATGCATAATGCAGACAACCGCCTCCACAACTTAGTGTGTTTAATTTTCCCCCACCTCCTTACAAGGATATATATTAGGATGATATTAAAGGATAAATATAATTTTTATGATATAATTATTATTTTTTATGTAAATTTTTAAAAACTATTAATGATAAACAAATGATCATCGGTTATTTAATCATTTAAAAATAAGCTTACTAAGAGGATAATATTTAATTAAAATTGTGAAATTTTTTTAAATCCATTAATTAATATTATACTTGATTAAAATTATTATATATAACTATAATAAAAACTATATTAGTTTATTATGCTTCTGGTATACTGATATTATAACAAAATCACATTATAATCATTCATTAAACCAATGTATGATCATGTTTAGGTCGGTTTAACCATCTAATTGAACAATACTATGAATTTATATCATGAATGATTATGGGAACATAATTACTAATACAATATGATATAAATTACTGAATAGATATTTGTTTTTAGTTCTAGATATTTTATATCAATATTTAATTCATTAATTAAGAAAACACAATTTTATTGTCAAGAATCACCGAAACATGATTGTTATTAATTCCATATTAAAGGATAAAGACTAATAAACTCATGAAAAAAGTTTGAAACATAATAAATAATTATAAATAAACCCTAAAATTAAATTTATTAATATATTAAAACTCAACTATGAAATAACAATGAACATAGAAACCGCTATTATGAAAAAGTATGAACGATCAAAGCTATAAACACCAGATGTGAAAAATCGGTAGAATTCATATAGAGAATGACAATTTATAAAGAGTATAAATGAAAATGTATTTGAGTAAGGTTTTTAATTAAGTGATTAGAAAATATATTTTTGTGACACAATAAGTTAAAATGTGTCCATGGAAGTCAGGATCCGAGGCAAGGGTTTCCATTAAAAATTCTCTATTTGAGATAAGTTTTGTATTAGGCACCTAATTTCCTTTACGTGGTGTATAAAATACCTATCTTAGATTTTATATCATGAAATTATTTGATTAATTTTATTTTTAAATTGATTTCATGTCCTATCTTCCAATTGGTTTTGATTAAACTACTTCCCAATCCATTAGTGGGGGTTTTTCGTCTCAATTTTCATTCATTGGGGGACATGTTATATTCACCACCTATTTTTTTTTGTAGTGAATAAATTTACATGGAATAATATTAATATATTACTCATAAAACATAATGTGTTTATAATTTAATATTTTTACCCCTATCATATTCTTTTTATTCAATAGTTACTGAAACCATTGTAAAGCTCAATCTTTTCCATGGTGGAAAAACCATCCTAATTTTTGGTAAAGAAAAAGTATGTGTAGTTTCTTAGAAAATACCTCCCTATAAAGAAACTAAAAATTATATGTGGCCACATAATATATTCACCTAGTAGTAATCACCCTAAAAAGTGTTGTTTTATTATTGATTCAATCATCACTTTTATACACAACAAAAGGTCCTAAAAATAAACTCCTAGATTGACACTCCCAAAGGATATGTTTTAGAATATTCATAGGATATTTTTGAACCTTGATGGAGGTTATTTACTACCATTACCCTAGTATCCAACAAATTAAATATATTGAATGAAATTACTAAATTCCATGGATAACTGAACACATTGTAAGTACCCTCTCCACTATATTTCTTTGATAGGGTTACTTTTTCTTACTTTAAAATTACCCCAAAACTTCTAAGTTGATTAATTTATGTTCTAATAGATAAAAAAATTATTATATTGAATGGGGAATTATTTGATTTATATATTTATTCTTACATAGATATAAATGTTTTATTTAGTAATAGGGTCCTCAGGGAATGGTATGGAAGGTCATGATGACTCTTATGGTGAATTCACTGGACTTAATCAGGTGATGGGTGGGGCCTAGGATTATATATCCCCTTGATGTTTTGACAATATAATAAGACAAAATAGGTAGAGTTTTGGGTTAAACCTCTTCCAATAATAGTATATTGTCTTTGAAAAAGGCCTTGTTTGCAAGTTTTTGATATACGCTATTATTAATTCCATCAGTATGAGATCAATAATTATTATTATACATGTATTATTTTATTTTCATGGAAATAACATGCCCTAATTTTAATTTTATTATGGATTCATCTTGTTCATTTATTCATTACATATCAATTATTCCATGTTTATGTTATGAATTATTCCACTGTATGCTACTTCTTTTTGATCATATAAGCTCACCCTTATTTGTCTTCCTTTCACTTGTAAACATATAGGAGGACTATATGACATTTACTGGGACATATTGAAAGGGATAATCATGTTCTTGAAATATTTTAATTATGTATCTTATGTTTTGAAATGTATTTTATGTATGTATGTGGTCTTCTAAGACTACTAAACTATTGAATCATTTAGGAACTGTTTTATTTTGTACCAATAATGAAATATAATTATTGGCTCTAGGTTTATAGAGCCTAGGATGTTATAATTTATCACAATAGATTTATTCATAGATATTACTCACTGAAGAGTTTAATAAGATAGTTTTATTGGATGATCAAATAGATATTTGATAAGAATTACATAAATAAATACTGAGTTAACATAACCCCAAAAAGTACAACAAACATAAGGCTGATTTTGTAGTCAATTATATGAGATATATTAGAAATATTCTTATATATGGTTTTGTCAAGTATTATTAAAAGAATTGATAATATATAATATATCTGGTTATATAAAAAAAATTATTTACTTTATCATTCTTTCATGTTGGTTACATATTTTTCTAGGAAGTGAAATGAAAATTGTCCCCTCAAAGTAAAATTTTGGGTTGACCTTAATCAATGATAATCATGGAGTATTATAGGCTGTGATGATATGATAAGATTAATATGAATAAAATATTATAATCACTACAAGGGGTTATATATGAGATATGATTAATAGATTCATGGGTAATGGGGTGTGGTCACAAGGTCAAGTCCTCAGGCTAGATATTTACATGTATTTTCTTCATTGTGTGTATTTTGTTTTCATGATTGTACCTAATCTTAAAAAAATAAAGTCATTTATATAATTAGGGGTTTATAATTATTATAAATCCATCTTGCCTAAGGTTTGTGAGATACCTATCCTATGAAAAATCATAATTTTATGACTTAGGCAATGTTGAAAATAATTATCTAATTAGGGGGTGGTTGGATATGTTATTGATCATATTGTTGGTTGGAGCGAAAACAATAAGGGATTTGTTCACTTATATGACAAGTAAAGAAATACAACCCATTATTGAATTAAACTAATAAAATTCATGAATATTCTTAGTTGAGTCACATATGATGTGTTCAAATAATTCAATAAGGGACATGTGATGTACTCATAATCTAGATGAATGACATGCGATGTATTCATTGATCTAGTTAGTATATTTTGGAGGATCAAGAAATTATGAGTTGGCCTATAATATATTGACATGTTCTATGTCTAGAGTTCACTAAATTTCATGTAAAATGGGATTATATAGGTATATATATGATTTATATGATAAATCTAGTGGAGTAAATGATCATATTGAGATATGAGTTTGTTTGTTTGAGATAAAACTAGACCCCTTAAAATCTTGAGTAACATTGATGATTTGCTAGAGACCAATATTTTATTAAATATATTAAATATGGATTTTATATTGGTTTTAAACACTACTAAGGCCTGTAGGATCACACATTTAGAACCTTGTATAAGGATTAAAGGAGTTTTTAAAGGATTCAAAAATAGTTTAAAAGGATTGCATTAAGTTTTTTGTGGGATTTAAGTGAAAATAAAAGATTGAATGATATGCACTTAAAATGAGGTTGGATTATATATTATGATATCCTGGGTAGTATAGTATGATATACATGATATTAATATCATAATTTATGATATGTGTGTTTCATAAAAAAATAATGAGATACTTATAATGGCTATATCATACGACACAATTAGCTAATGATACTTTATGCATGTGATGCATACACTTTTTTCGATCTTCTCACATAATTTGATTCAATTATTGTTTAATTTTTAATTGATTAAAGTCTATATATACATTAATTGAATGAGTTTAATGGTTACATAAATTAGAAATAAAACATGGATTACATTTGATGACATACTCCATGGGAAAAATGTTCCCCATTCATTTAATGCATCAAGGGGGTCTATAAAAGGGAATGCGTTTTCTTATTCATTGGTGTGCGAGTAAGATGATGATGTGATGATTAGTTTCATGTAATTTTTTTTGAAGAAACTATATTTTCTTGAACCTTCTTCATCACATTATTGTGATGGTTCTAGCACCCCTTTGAGCATTGTAGGTATCTTATGGTTATTAACTTGGATCAATCAGCTAGGATAATTCCTCAGAGGAAGAATGGTTTAATATATTTCTTTATGATCATCATTAAGAATAATACAAGGTAGATTAAGTACACTTATCTGGAAATACATGTACAATATTAATCATTAATATTTATACATTTAATTTCGTAAAGATATATCAGACATTTCCTGGGTTGTTTCCATTGTGTGATTATAAAATGATCCTCATAATCTATCATAATGGACTGGGATAAGGAGTGAAGCTTCTATGAATCTGTTTCATTACCTAACTTATCAGAAATAAAAGAAAGAGCATAAAATTACATTATTTTATTGTAAATAATTTCTATTCCTAGATGTAATTGGGTTAACGTGTCCATAAAATTTATGATTAGAACACCTAAATCTCACTGAAGAAGGAATTCTAAATGGGTGATTATTGATCGGATACCTAAATCAACTCATTTACTTCCATTAAGGAAGTCTTGGAAGTAGAAGAACATTAGAAGTAATATGTGTAGGAAATTGTGATTTTGTAAGGGGTAATATATTTTATTATTTAAAACCAAGATATCAAAGGATCCGAGGCATAATAGATGCATTTGGTGAGAACCTTTTTTTGATTTTCATCAGTTTTATTAGTCCTAGTGAATCTTACAGTCACACTAAGATGGGTGGGGTGAATTAGTGTGAACAAATTTTTAGAAAATAAATACAATATAAAATTTTCCTCTTTTTTAAGTTGGTTGAATATCTTCTATATGTTGGTATATATGAATATTTTATATATTCCATCAACACTTACACCCTCATGAAATGTAGATAACATAAAGGAAACAACCCACAAGATTTTTTACAAGGTTAAGTATTAGTGGGGGAATCCTACTAATTTATGTGATCATTAATTATCCCATGTCACATATTTTTACTATTATCATAATAATAACAATGGGTAAAGTCATTATCCTTTTACAAATATCAAGTATCATCTTAAAATACGATTATACTGTATTACACAAGTGGATAAGATATCTCCTAAAAAGCCTAGTCTACCTCCCAATAGGAATGGTGGTGTTGTTTGTACTAGAATCTTCAGTCTTAAAAGGTTTTTCATGAACCCCATGTATACATATTTTAATACAACTTGAATTGATTCCTCTATACTTAGTAGACACATTTTCTTGTCCCTACATCCAATAAATTGATTATAGAGCCTTAAAATTGATAACTTTAACACCCTAAAATTTCATAGTCGGTAAATGATTTTGGTCTTAATCTTATTACCCTTTCAAAAGTTTTACTTCTGAATCTATCACATCATAGAACTGTATGTTAGAGTTGGTGTACTAGAACCAACTATTTGTAATTTTATTACATGAATAATTGATGTATTAAATATTAAATTGAACATCTTATTATATATTGTTCATTTTTTCTCATAAATTTAATGTAATAACATCCTAGAGTATTTGTCACATTAATATGTCATAGTATTTCCCCACTATGATGAGAACCTTGAAGTGCTTTGAAAATATTCTTAATATAGTTATGTGGTTGGATAACATAATATAATGGTAGACATGGTATATATATTGTCAGGTGTGAGTATTCATAAGCAGATGAGACTTCTTCTCATGAAGTCAACACTTTGTAATGTCAAAGACAAGAGATTATGAGAATAGACCCTCCAATAGAAATTCCTCATGTTTTGGTGTCATCAGATATTCCTATCTATGAACATCTGTAATGGTCCTTAGACTTTATGATTATCATTAATTCATGTCCTGATTTGTGTACTTAGATTTTCAGAAGAAAACGATCACTCCATATGTTGGCGAGATATAAGGTATATTGGGTACATATAAAATGACATGTTATTGATGGATAAGTCAAGGAAAAATTTTCCCTTCCATTTTTATAGAAGTTGATATCTTGTCCCTTTGATTGAAATAGAATCATCTCCCTAAATTCTATGGCCATGGTGTAATGAAAAGTTTATTCAGATAGTTAAATAAAGATGTATCGAGCATATAGGTTGACGACAATATCATGAAACCTAATTGATGAGATATTGTGAGAAAGGAATTATATTACATAGTGAGTGTTTGTATGTGGTTTTCATCATTGTGACTTTATGTTCTCTCTCTTGGTTTTTGTGACCCATTGCTAGACAGTAATATTGGACTTTCGACAAGCCCACATAATTCCAACAAGAAAGAATCATATAGGGTCACACACTAAGTGTTTCTATTGGTCTTGATTAAATTCTATTTGAATTTAATTAATTGAATAAATATTATTCTAAAGACTAAGGAATACTTTTATTCAAGTTATATTTATCACATAAATTAAATAAATATTTATTCAACGGATTTTGAATAAAATATATTTATTTATTTCTTTGAATATTTAATAAATATTTATTTACTAGTTTGTGAATAAAATATTTTTTAAGAGAATAAAATATTTATTTGGGTGTTCGATAAACAAAAAAGGATTTCTAAAAGACCAAGACCATGCCCAGTGATAAAATAATTATTTACAAGCTGATAAATATTATTTATCCATTTTGCGTAAGTTGGAGCACCATAAAATAATAATAATAATAATATTATTATGTGGCATGTGATTTAATTAATTATTATTATAATATTTAATGGATTTTATGCAATTAAATTATGTAACTAAAATCCTATCTCTATAAATAGATGACTATGTATATTGTGTAAAGCATTCAAAATGAATTCCCAGTTTTGAAAAAGAAAATTATTGCACAAAATGAATTATCTCTTGAATCCTCCTCCTCCTCTCTCCCTCTCAAGAATGAGAAAACCAGTAGATAATTTCTTTAATTCCAAATAATGAGTGATCAAGAATGAATAACACAAGATATTTAATTCACTATGCTATCACCCGGAGAATGATTGTCTTTACTCGAAGACCATTGGAGCATGTGTGCATCACCTCTATAGAGATTCTACCCCTGTATACTCACAAAAGGAATGAAGGAAATAGACATGGGCCTTTTTATATGATCAATAATAATCAATGATGAAATTTCCTAAGCTCAAGTATTTATTTCTTTAGATATTAAACATATTAATTATAAATTTGATGTGCAATATCCTCTCTCTTGGTTTTAGGAAATGTTTATTAAAATAAATTTTAATATATCTCCCTCCAATGTAATCCTTCTACTATACTCAGAACCTACATTTGGTATTAGAGTGGTCAAATTTAAAATTAGAATTATCTATTTAATTGTTGATCTATGTGAAATAATGGTTATATTTTCTTTTTATGTTATTTATTCTTTAATCTAATTTGAATTAAAATTTTATCAACATATTAATGAAGTTTATTAAATTTTTCATTTTCTTAGAGATTTAAGAACTAATGAAGAACAACCAAATATACCATCAGGAAGTGCCAAATATTTCTCTATTAAAGTTACATTACACAACTTGTGGTCGGAGCAAACCCCATATACCCATGTGCATTGTATCTAAATGCGCCGAGCAATTAAAAACACGTGGTGCTTTTATTGCATACCGCATGTTGATTGGGCCAACCTGGTATACAAAAAACAGATACAAGGTGTGTTGCTGGCATGTAAACACCATGTAGTTTGTTTGAGTTAACATATCGAAGCCCCATGCATGTGACTTGGATATAAATAAACAGAGGTACACAGTGTTTAGATAGTTTTACATTCCATGTTGTCTCCCATTAATGGGAAAAATTAAAATTAAATTAAATTTGAAAAATTGAAGCATTAAAACCTTATTTTATTGATTTCCACACCATTGTGTGTTTCACAATTTAATAATGGTTTTAAAGTATTTTAAATGATCAATTAATTTACTGTAATAAATATGTTATTAATGGTTCTATTATTTATTTTTCATGAATTCCAAATTTATGGGTATCTTAAATTAAGTTCGGATGATCGTTAAGATGAAATAGAATTAATTAGTTAATTAATTAATTAATATAAGAGAATTTCTCTTAATAAAAATGAATGAATAAATAAATGAATTCTATCCAGTTACTTTTTGTGTATTTGTTTCTTGTAAAATTGATCATTATCTTGACCAAGACAAATGTATGTGTTAGGATTTATTTAATTAAATTTATTTCATGGTTTTTAAATTTTTTAATATTAAATTAAAACATGTCCTGCGAGTCATCCCTCCCTCCATTATTATGTAGGACTTTCATGTACAAGGATATTTATGTAATTCCATTTAACCAATACTTTAGTTCCCCTCACCTATATGTGAGTATCAAATATTTGTAATTAATGGAGCATCCCATGGAGTGTGGAGATGGTTCAAGATAGAATAATAATGGCACCAACTCGGTGATACATAGGTGTATATGGGGAATGCTGAAGCTCATGCCAAGTCTGACATAATGAGATCTTTCCCCTAGTTCATAGGTTAATTTAATGTCTGATTATTAAATCAACCATTAGATAAGATCATGATTAGACATTTAATTAATTATTTATTTTCTTTCTAATTCATAAAAATTATATTTATTGAGTCAAGACTACGTTCACATAAATTAATTAATAAAAAAAGACAAAATTTAAATAAAATTGAGTATGCATAAATTTTTTATCCAAATATGGTTAATTAATTAAGTAAACAACCACTTAAGTATTAAAAATACTTGTAACCAATAAAAAAAGATAAAAATTTATGCATAATAAAATAAAATAACTCAATCTAAAATTAATTTAAACTAATCCTTTCATTACTTGATTAGGAACAAAACTGAATAAAACTATGTGTTTGACCAACCCTTGTTGGGACACATAATTTTATAAGTGGAGTTATTATGAAGGTTTTGGGTTGAATAATCCATTTTACATCAATATGAGTAGCCCTTTCTAGACTTGGTGTAATTTGGAGGTAAGTGCTGAGAAAATCTATGATAAGATTTCTAAATTGGGGAGTCCACTCAATGGATCAATGTCCTAAAAGCCCATCGTTGGAAAATACATGACAACCTAAATACCTTCAAAATAGCTTGGCCAACCCTTTTAGGGGTTATAAAAAGGTGAATATGGATCCTTCCACTAGAATTTCCTATAAACTAGACATTCTAAGTTCAATGGTGAGAGTTATTGGGACTTGATAAAATAGTAGGATATTTTACAAAATCAATTAGTCTATTATTTCTCACCAAATTTTTAATCAAGAAAAGTACTAATAATATGTTCTTTTAATTTTAGAATAAAATTTCAAGTTCTTCATCCACACTATACCTACAATCAATATTTGATAAAAAAATCTCCTCACTGATAGTAACTTTTAAGAGTGGTTTAGATGCCTTTGGGTTGTTCTATTCCATGAATAGAAATCTTACGTGCTAGAATCCTCAATGCCTGATCCGGATGCTCAAGAGTCCAGTGATAAAGAGTTCCTAGTATATAAAAAACATATGAATAATGTGGTTGATATTCAATGTTTTATGATTTCATATATATCTAGTAAACTCATGCAGTCTCACAAAAACATAGATGCATATAGAATTATTGAGAACCTCTATGGTTTTTACCAAGATAGATTTAAAAAAGAACAGTTTGATATTTATAAGGCACTCTTTCAGAGTAAGCTTGCAGAGGGTTCCCCAGATAGGCCTCGCATATTTAATCTCATTGGCTATATTGAGAGACTATAGGTTCCAGGGTTTAAAGTCCCCAAAGAACCGGGCACCGATCCCATTTTGGAATCCCTACCTCAAAGCTTCTCTAGTTTTTTTTGTGAATTTTAATATCAAAATAATTGAGAAGTCTCTTCCAAATATTCTTATCCTAATTCACCAAGTAGTTAAATATTTGAAGTATGAAAATCCTTCTGTCCTTAGGGTGAAAAAACATAAAGGGAAAGAAAATATCTTTAAACCCAAACCTTCTTCCCAGCCTTCCAAGAAGAATGAGATCCATGGGGAATCAAGGGAATATGATGATTTCTTTTTCACATGTGGTAAGAAGGGCCATTAGGAGAAAAACTACACATAGTTAAAGAAGAAATGGTAATATTCAGGTGCTTTTGTTATCGAGTGAAATTTATCTATTTCTATAAATTTGGTATTAGATATAGCTTGTAGTGATCAAATATATATTCAAATACAAGAACCAATTAGATTCAGAAAAATTGACATGGGGGAGGTAGATCTATGAGAAGCCAACGAATCTAAAATTTCTATTGTAGCAATCGGGGACTACCACCTCACATTGTCGACCAAAATGATCTTTGTTTTAAAGGGTTGTTATTATGTTACTCCCGTTACCAAAAGTATTATTTATGTATCCAGACTAGATATAAATGGATTCATTTTAAAATTTTAAAAATAAATTTTACTTATTTTATAATGATAGCATTTATTATGGTAAGGTACATTTACATAACAGTCTTTACATGTTGAGTTACATGAACCAAGTAATGGTAATAGATAACAAAGTTACTTTACATAAATCATACCACACCCAACTTTAGAATCACAAGCTATGTCAGGTAAATGTTAAAATCGTGACAAAATTACATCAAAATGGATATTTAGATTCTTTTGAACTAAAACCACTTGGTGTATGTCACATAAGTTTTCAAGGAGAAATGACCAAAGTCCCATTTAGTGTGAAAGGTGAAAGGGATAAAGAGATTTTTGATTTAGTTCATACTGATGTGGTTAGACCATTTTATATTGAATCATGGTGTGGGTACTCATAATTAATAAATTTTACTAATTATTTTAGTAGATATGAATATATTTACTCATTGAGTTATAAGTCAGATTCTTTTGATAAATTCAAGGAAAACAAGAATGAAGTTGAGAACTATCTTAGTAGGAATATTAAGAAACTCTTATTAGTACTTGTTGGAGAATATCTTAATCAAGACTTCATTGATTACTTATGGGAGTTTGGGACACTATCCCAAATCACTCCCCCTTACACGCCTTAGTGGAATGGTGTAAGCAAAAGGAAGAACCACACCTTATTGGACATGGTACGATCAATGATGAATCACATGAGTCTTCAATTATCCTTTTGGGGATATACATTACAAATAAAAACACACATACTAAACCAAGTACCAAATAAATAAATAAATGGTATTCCATACGAATTTTTGAGTGGAAGAACAACCATGTTATTTAATTTACATGTGTGGGGAAGCGAAGAATTTGTTAAGGCCTCTTTAGGTAATAAACTTTCACATGAGGAACAAAGTGTACTTTATAGGATACCCTAAAAAATCAAGGGGATATTACCTACACAACCCCTAGAAAAAATGATATAGTAGAAATACATGGCATGTTACTTTTGAGGAAGTACATCTCTAAAAGAGATAGTGGGAGTGAGATAAAATTTGATGAAGTGGAGGCTTAAGGCATACAAAAATTGGTACACGATCAAATTCCACAAAGACTTGTGGAAGAAGAAACTATTATAGAGACACAAGTACTTCGAAGGAGTACAAGTGAGGTTAGAGAACTAGAACAATATGATTTTCTATTTACCAAGGATGGTGACTCATTATTATTTGATAATAATGATCTTATAACCTACAAGGAAGCAGTATGAAGAAATGAATTTTTAAATGGATTCAATATACCAAAACCATGTATGGATTTTGGTAGATCCTCTAGTGGATATAAAGACCATTTGTTGGAAATGGATATTCAAGAAGAAACTAAACATTAAAGGACAATTCATTACCTATATGGCACGACTGGTTGAAAAATGGTTTAAATAGAGTTAAGGCATTGACAACTAAGAAACCTTTTCACCAGTTGAAATGTTGGAATCCATAAGAATTATAATTTCCATTGCGGCTTACCATGACTATGATATTTGGAAAATGGATGTAAAAAAACATTTATTAATGGGAACCTTTAAGAGGATGTCTACATGAAACAACCGGAAGGGTTTGTGGCTCCGAAGGATGCCAATAAGATATGCAAGTTTCAAAAATCCATTTATGTATTAGAGAAAGAATCCAGTTCATGGAACATTCATTTGTATGAATCCGTATTGTAATTTGGTTTTATAAAGAACTAATGTGATCCTTGTGTCTACATACAGTTTAGTGGGAGTGAAATCATTTTCTTAATAATATATACTGATGACATATTACTTATTGGAAATGAAATACCAGTTTTATAGTCTGTTAATTCATGGTTGAATAAATGATTTTCCATGAAAGACTTGTGTGAGGTGGCATATATTTTTGGGATAAATATACATAGTGATAGATCCAAGAGGTTGCTCGGCCTAAGTTAAAGTACATATATTAACAAGATACTAAAGAGATTCTATATGGAACAATCTAAGAGGGGATTGTTCCCAGCGTCACATGGAATTTATCTTTCAAAGAAAATGTGTCCTTATAAGCATGAGGAAAGAAATAGAATGATAAGGGTTACATACATAATATAAATTGGGTAAATAATTTATTATATGATATGTACTAGGCTAGATGTCTCCTACAAATTAAGTGTTTTGGGAAGATATCAAACTGATCTAGGTGACCACCATGGGATGGTAGTCAAGACTATCCTTAAGTATCTAAAGAATACTACGGATTTGTTACTAGTTTATGGAGGAGATAAATAACTGGCCATCAAAGGATTTTAAGATGATAGTTTCCAAACTAATCAAGATGACATGAAGTCAAAAATGAGATACCTCTTCACTTTTAATGGAGGTGCTGTGATCTAGAGGAGCTCAAAGCAGGATGTGTTCGCAAATTCTACAGTAGTGTCCGAGTATATTGTAGCTTTTGAGGTAGATAAAGAAGTAGTTTGGATGCACAATTTTACCCAAGATCTTGATGTGGTACCTAACAGTAATGATCCCATCAAACTCTATTCTGATAATACTATAGCGCTGGATCTAGTAAAATATCTAAAGTCACATTAGTTGATGAATCAAATAATTTGCAAGTATCATCTCTTGAGGGATTTTTCTCAGAGAGGTGAGGTTGAAATGAGAAATATTTCCATGGAAGAAAACATCGCAGACCTATAACATCCCAAGTAAATAATGAATATGAAATTTTCATATATATTAATATTTTTGAATAAAATATTAATATTACTTAAAAGGGGATGCTATGTTCGATAGCGTACCCAATACACAACAATGAGTTTCATTGAAATCATATGTTGCATGCTAATAATAAAATAATATTATTGTAAATGGTAGTAAACTCCTAGTCAATGTAATGGTGGGAATGAACAAAACTAATTAAAAAGTGATTATATATGCTATTCAAATATTTTTACATTTATTCAATAAATGTTAGATGCTTAAAATGCAAATGAATCCAATTTTAAGTGTAAGTATTCTAATATTCTTTAAAAGGTTGATTAACCGCATTTTGATGGAGAACCCTTTTTAAATACCCTGTTTGACAATTTTATATGTTATATTTGAAAAAATAAAATTATTTTTTAGAATATGGACATCAAAATTTACTTTGTATAAATTTTTGGTATTTTTCTGATAAAGTTCATTTTTTAATGAATAGTGTAAAATGCTGTATTTTAATTCAAAAACTCATTTTAGTATAATTTATTTATATGGTTAGATAATCTTTATTATTTGTTGTAAAGTGTAATAAAAATATATTTTTACCATTTAATCTAATTTTGGTCATTTGAATTAATTTCACTCTGAAATTGGACATAAACAAGTGTCAATCTTTTAATAGATATTGTTTCTAAAAAACAAGCTATTTGTTTTGACAGCGGGAATTGATTATAAAATTAATTAATTCAAATACAATGTTTTTAATTTGGTAAAATTGATATCATTTTTGAATTAGGAATATCAAATATATCTTAGGGTGAAAGTTTTGTATATTTCTGACAAATGTTCATTTTCAATGAATAGTGAAAAATACTGCATTTTTAATTCAAAACTTTATTTTCATCCAAATTATTTATATAGTTAGATTGTAAATTTAATTGGTTTTAAGGTGTAATTTAATTATGATTTTATTATTTAATACAATTTTGGTCATTGGATGTAATTTCACTTTTAAATTGGATGTAAAAACAAATCAATCTTTTGATAGATTTTACTTCTTAAAAACCCATCTTTGGTTTTGACAACGGGAATTATTTTAAATTAATTACTACAATTTCTGTGTTTGGAATTTGATAAAATGGATTCAATATTCATAATTAGAAGGTCATAATTACATAATTAAGACTCTTTTGTTTTTGGACATTATGAATAGTAACAACGGTAGTTATCTTTAATTATTGTGTTTAATTAGTAACCGGGTAGTTAAGGGTAACAAAATAATATCATAAAAATATAAAATGACCCCAACATGTGTCCTAATTCCACTTGTGGTGTTATGGACGACCGTGGGATGCCTTGTGCCAACCTTGGGACCCCATGGAATCACTTTAGTGTGATATTGACCTTTTATCATATTTTTTTAAAGAAAGGAAAATGTAACCAAAGTATGTTACACCAAAGTAATTTTTTTTAATTTTGTCTACATAAACGATCTCTCAGACTACAAATATTAATTTGAAATCTAAAAATATTTCCTACATCATAGTATTTTTTTATAATTCTTATACATCAAATAAATTAAAATTTTTATGACACCATGATGATGTAGTGATTACCTCATTAACAAACGATTTAAATAAATGAAAATATAATGTAAAATCTAACACTTAAACTTTTAAAAACCTATTAGATGGGTGGATTTTGAACCCTTATCAACTTATCTTCGAAATATATAATTTTGGGGCCTTTAAAATCCGAAAATCATTATATAATAAAGTAACATTTCTTGACTTTCCAAGAGTGCCCCTCCTCCCTCTTATAAAAGGCCCCCACATCTACCACATTACCCACACATCTCAAGCCATTGGCTTGACCAAACTCTACTCATTTTATCTCTCCCCATCCCTCTCTTCCTCATAGAAGCCTTTCCTTAGGCAGAAATCTCTTCAAGAAACCCTTTTGGTCCAAACCAAGGGGAGTTACCCAATTTAAAGGTAAAGTCTTCTCCAATGTTATTTTTATTATTTTGCTTCTCCAACCCCCTAAAATATTTTTATTCCTTTATTTTGTAACAAAAACAGTATCTTCAGTATACTAGTATGTTGTTATGAGAAGTATTCGATCTACACTTACACACACCTCCGTCTAATAGTTAAAGAACATACTGTTTCCGTGGATGGTGAATTACTGCCTCACGAAACGATGATTGTTCTATATTCTCCTACCACCTCTCATGGTGGCCATTATGATGGAAATATATTTATTTATGATATATATTATATTTTTTTCCTCTCTACGCTTCTGTATTTTACATTTAAAACATACCTGTATGCTTTTCATGTTGTGCAAATGCAATAATTTCATTTGAGGAAGTGTGGACTACCGCCCCCTCAAGTGATGTGACTCGTTAATGAAATACATGTAATGTATAAAGAATTAAATTAATAAACTAATGTGACCTATATAACATATATATTATAATGTAATTATAATATATATATATATATATCTCATTTAGTTTTAATTCCATTAATGTGACAAAGAAATGAAAGTATCGTTCATGCGTACGTACAGCCTACCGTCACCATGAACGGTGCATTTCATTTTTTATCTATAAATGTTATGTAACAGTATAAAATGAATATATAATGTATATATATGATATTTAAATCAATAATAATATTCTGGATATGGTGTAATTATAACTAAAGGACAATTCTTTTCAAACAAGTTCATTTTTGACTCATGTACCGAACATTGACAAAAATGTCTAATATGAACTCACATAAATAACTAATTATTATAACATTATAATATGTGATATGAATTGAATAATAAACTTTAAAGGAGTTACTTAAACAATTATTAATTGACCAAATTTTATTATTCAAGAATATAAGGAAATGAACAAGACAAGTCGGACTTGAGGTAAGGGATCCTACCTCTCTCTTTCTTTTTAAGTACTCTCTTTTATGTCACTTCTTCTAAGATCATATTTCTTATGTTGGGGGATGTTATTTTGTATTCCTATTAATGTAAATTTTATTTTCATATTATTATATACCCTATTTTATTTCATCAATCCATTTTTGATGTTTTAAGTGGCGTCGTTAGGCTGCCGAGTTTTCATAAGGAATTTTTCATCTCACCTTTATTCCCATGAGGTTTATGCTACATTTTCCACTATTTCCTTTGAGTGGGGTATGTACTTCAAATTATTATAATATTTGTGTAATATAATTTCTTTTGTGGGTATTTAAATCAACGTTGTATAGTCCTTATTTCATGGGGTGTACGTTTCGAAATTTACCCAAATCCATAAGGGAACCATTCACCCTCCACTTTTTAAAAGACTTCTTTTTTTATGTCTTTTAATTTACATATTATTATGTTGGGATATGTTCTTCTATATCCTTATTGATGTAAATTTTATGTCCAAGTGATGAGATTCTGTTTTATCTCTCATCAACTCATTTTCTGAATTTTAAAGTGACGCCGTTATGCTATCGAATTTTTGCAAGGGAACTTCTTAACTCAATTTCAATTCATTGGGTTAAATTCATACTCCTTGAATATGTCATTCTATGAATATGTGTGAATAAATCTGATTGTTTTACACTTAATATCCACTTATATTGGGTATATTTTTATTTTCACACATAAATATGTATTTGATTTATCCTTAATCTAAGGATACCGTATTTGTAAGGGACTTCGTCTCAATCTCCTTTTATTGAGGCATATTTTATTTTATACACAAATTTCTTTTATACGGTGTATAAAAACCTTTGAATTTTACTTTTTTTCAAAAGGAATCTTTTTATATGAAGCGTTTTACAAAATGACAAAAGGAAATGTTTTTGTCTTATGTATGCGGCGACAATAAATTCTCCTCCACTGTGACCATTATTTGAGTTTCGGCTTCCTCTACAATCCATATCGTTCTTTTAAATGAAAAATAAATACAATGTTTTACTTTTATTTTATTTTGGTATTGAATTTTTTTTGATAATGTTTTGATTATATCAATGCATTTTTGATATCTTGTGATTGAAATGTGGAAATGTTATGTTTCCTTTATGAATGTTTTATGTGATACGATTATGTTATGGTTCTTGGGAATTGTTTATGAAGATGGGTGGTTCCATGATAAACTAAGGGGTAGTGAGCCTGATATAGCTCTCCAATGAATTGGGTAACTCGAAGGAGTTAAACGCTAAGGTTTCTCCGAAGAGATTTAGGGAATATAATTTGATGGGTATTCCAAACGTAACCATGATGGTTACTCCCTACGTAAGAATGTTATGAATGCCTCAAGTTACATTTATGTATTATGATTTCTATGAGTTATTCATAAATCTTATGATTTAATTAGGTATGTTAAAGTGCTTATATTTTATGAGTAAAGTATGATTTCATTGATTCTTATGTATACATGGACTAATGTTTTCTTTCCGTATTGTTATAACCCTTACTGAGCTTTTTATTCTCATCCCAAGTTTTTGAAATGTTTTTCACAGGATATAAAGTAGAATAGGGTCAAGGATGGGATCAAGGAAATGTCAGGCTGTCTAATACAAGGAACTAGACATGACTCTTTTGTTCAAGATTTTTTATTTTGTGAAAAAAATTGAAACTGAGTAGATGTGTCTACTTTGTAATATTTGAGATGTAATAGTTATGTCATAATTCTCTAAAAATATAAACCTAAAAAGATCCTCAATTTGAATTATTCATTTAATTCAAGATTATGTAATGTTTTAAGGCTGGGTCCTTTTAGTTGGTTTCAAAGGTCGGTTTAGATAACTTTAGAGGTTAGGGTATTCTTTAAGCATAATTGACATTACCATAATGGCTAGGATTTCAGAAAGAGTCATAGTTTTTAGATAAAGTGACTGAGTAAGTATATCTTAGTGTTTATCTTCCTCGCTAGAACATGATGATTTTGTTGATATACTCACACTGACATTTTTTGGTTTTAGTAAATGGATGGATCTAGCAGGCACCAAATTTACAATGGGTTTGAAGGAAACTGTGACGGTTCTCTGATTAAGAGACTGGATGAAATTGGGGATTCAATGAGGAATCTCGTGGTTATTCTAAACAAACTATCAAGGAGTCACAATTAACCACTTGAACCTTGGTGAGTTCTCTGATGCATCATGTACAAGAGAACCAACTCGATGTGGAAGTTCAGGTAATAATTATAATGGTAACCATTTGGGTTTATATGATCCTTACTTTTGAGGTAATTATGGGTGATTATATGATGGAAAATGAAAGGCATGAGGTAAAATTGAGGTTAAATTATGTTATGGTTATTTTTGAAGATTTTATCTCTTTTTGGGGAATGTTTTAAGAATTATATAGTTTTGGAAAAAAGTCAACACACAGACTGTGTGACAACCCATCGCATTTGACAAAGCTACGGGAATCGAACCCACAACCAAAGTGCAACTGGTATTTATCACCTACCACTGGACTACGTGAATTACCTGGTTAGTATAACTAATTTTTTTAGTTAGATGATCTTATGAATCAGGAATAAGTTGATTTTGGGTTATCTATGGAAATGATTAGCCTATCATGGAGGATATGTGATCAGGTTAATTACTTTTTAATATGAGACTTTAAGAGAAACTGATGTTATTTGGAGATAAATGTTAATATTTACCTTGGAAGACTATGTGATCAAATCCTTCAAAGATTTAGGTTTCAATATTAGTGTGGTTTACTTTGAATAATTTTATGGAAAATTGTTTATCGAATGGTCTTTGTTGAACTTTGGGTTTTGTTGGAAAAATTTTGGAGATTAAGAATAGATTTTCCTTTTTATAAAGGATTATCCTTTTTGGGTATTATATGATCTCGTACTAACAATTTGTGGTATTGGTTTTGGTCTAAAGACATGGAAAATATATAGTTCTTATTTTTGGATTAGGTGATTCTCTAGAAGTTGATTATAACGCTCTTAATGTGAACGAGTCATCCTAAATACTCGTCTTTTGGAGGAAATATGTGTTTGTGTAAGAAATCTAGTAAGAGATGAAAGTCTACATGACAAGTAAGTATGTTTCCTTAGGATTTAGTTAAACTCATAAATAAATTCCTCAATGAAAAGTAACTTAAAACAAAAATGTTGTCTCTTAACTTTTCCTACTGGGGAATCAAATACCATTTAACCCATCACAACTTTGTGATTTTCTTGTGGTTAACTTTCTCCTAATCATGTTTTCTATCACTCCCCATCAGAACATGACCCTTTGTTTTCTATTCCATGTCCATGTTTTCTTACATGGAATCCTACTATGGGTTAACTTGGGTGACCTTTGTACTTCCCTTTATTTCTTTTAAAGTGACAGTTTAATTAACTCCTTTTCTGATATGGGTCTTTCAATAATGTTTCCAAGCCCAATTTTAAAATTGCGAGGATGCAATTCCCAAAAGTGGGGAAGGATGTAACATCCCGGGTAAATAATGAATATGAGATGTTTATATATATTAATATTTTTGAATAAAATATTAATATTACTTAAAAGGTGATGCTATGTTCGATGGCGTACCCAATATGCAACAACGAGTTTCTTTGAAATCATATGTTGCACGCTAGTAATAAAATAATATTATTGTAAATGGTAGTAAACTCCTAGTCAATGTAATTGCAGGAATGAATAGAACTAAGTAAAAAGTGATTATATATGCTTGTAAAATATTTTTACATTTATTAAATAAATGTTAGATTCTTAAAATGCGAATGAATCCAATTTTAAGTGTAAATATTCTAATATTCTTTAAAAGGTCGATTAACCGCCTTTTGATGGGGAACCCTTTTTAAATCCCCCTTTTGACAATTTTATATGTTATATTTGACAAAATAAAATTCTTTTTTAGAATCGGGACATCAAAATTTAATTTTTATAAATTTTTGGTATTTTTCCAATAAAGTTCATTTTTTAATGAATAGTGTAAAATGCTGTATTTTAATTCAAAACCTCCTTTTAGTCAAATTTATTTATGTGGTCAGATAATATTTTTTTGTTGTTGTAGAGTGTAATAAAAATATATTTTTACCATTTAATCCAATTTTGGTAATTTTAATTAATTTCACTTTGAAATTGGACATAAACAAGTGCCAATCTTTTAATAGATATTGTTTCTTCAAAATACGCTATTTGTTTTGACAGTGGGAATTGATTATAAAATTAATTAATGCAACTAAAATGTTTTGAATTTGGTAAAATTGATATCATTTTTTAATTAGTAATATCAAATATATCTTAGGGTGAAATTTTGGTATATTTCTGACAAATGTTCATTTTCAATGGATAGTGAAAAATACTGTATTTTTAATTCAAAACTGCCTTTTCATCCAAATTATTTATAAAGTTAGATTTCCATTTTAATAGGTTTTAATGTGTAATTTAATTATGTTTTTATCATTTAATACAATTTTGGTCATTGGATGTAATTTCACTTTTAAATTGGATGTAAAAACAAATCAATCTTTTGATAGATTTTACTTCTTAAAAACCCGTCTTTGGTTTTGGCAACGTGAATTATTTTAAATTAATTACTACAATTTATGTAACATCCCAAGTAAGTAATGAATAATAGATATTTTTATCTATGTCTATTAATGAATTATATAGTGTTTTAGAGGCTTAAAATGAAAATAAATCCAATCTTAAGCATGGAATACACTAATATTCTTAAAAGATTGTTTTACTGCCTTTTGATGTCAAACCCTTTTTAAATCAATATTTTGACAATTTTATAATCTATATTTGTCAAAATAAACATATTCATTATTATTGGGACATTGAATTTTACATTGGATAATTTTTTGGTATTTTTCTGACCATGTTCATTTTTTAATGAATAGTGAAAAATACTGCATTTTACATCAAAACTACTTTTTAATCTAATTTATTTATATGGTTATATTATCTTTTGAATTGGTTTTGAAGTAAAATTAGAATATATTTTTACCATTTAATCCAATGGTGATCATTGGAATCAATTTCACTTTGAAATTGGACTTAAACTGGTGTCAATCTTTTGATACTTATTGTTTCAAAAAAACCCGCTATTTGTCATGACAGTGGGAATTAATTATTAAATTAATTAATGTAACTTATATGATTTGAATTTTTTAAAATAGACATCATTTTTGAATTCGGAATATCAAATATAGCTTAGGGTGAATTTTTGGTAATTTTCTGAAAAACTTCAATTTTTGATGAATAGTGAAACCACTAAGTGGTACTTATAAAAACTGATTTTTCCGTTTAAATGAAATTTTTCCATCATTGTGTTTTCAATTTCAAAAATCCGAAATACATGGTTGTCATTAAGAAGTAAAATGTGGTTCAATGGGATTAAAATAATTTTTTGGTGAATAGTAACTTATTAAGTTCTTAATCGCGATTAGTGGTAATTAGTGTAGTTTAAGGTAAAAATAATGTTTTAATAGTATGATATGAGCTTGACACATGTCCTACCCTCATTGGATGTGTTATGGCCGACCAAGACAAGCCATGGGTCAACTTGGGGACCCCATGGAGCCACTTTGGTTGGGAAATGACATAAATAACTTTTTATTTAATGTTAAAGTAAAAATGACATAAACATGAGTTATGTTACTAAAACAATTTTTATATGGGGTTATAAAAGTCCAATTTTTGACTATAAATATTAATTAGAAAGATAAAAATATTTAATACATCATAGTATTTTTTTTATAATTTTTAGACATTAAATAAATTAAATTATTTATGACATCATGATGATGCAGCGATTACCTCATTATTTAACGATTTAAATAAAATGGAAAGTTAATGTAAAATCTAAAACCTACACATGGCCAAAAAAAATTGGATGAGTGGATTTAGAACCCTTATCACCTTATCATTGAATTATATCAATGTGGGACCTTTTGAATCCGAAACGCATTTTAAAATAAAGTAACTTATCTTTACTTTCCAAGAGTGCCCCTCCTCTCCTCTTATAAAAGGCCACCACCTCTACCTCCTTACCCACACTCCCAAAGCCTTTGGCTCGGCCAAACCCTGCCCATTTTGTCTCTCCACTTCCCTCTCTTACTCCTTGAAGCCTCACTTTGGGCAGAAGTCTTCCCAAGGAAACCTTTGAGCTCAAACCAAAGGGAGTTACCCGACTTTAAGGTAATGTCTTCTTTTGAGTCCTTTTGTATTATTTTGCTTCTCCAACCCCCTAAACTATTTTTATTCTTTTCTTTTGTAACAACTCCAGTATCCTAAATATACTAGGATGTTGTTATAATATGTATTAGAGCTACACTTACACACACCTACATATAATGGTTAATGAACATACTGTTTCTGTGGATGGTGAATTTATGCCTCCCGAAACGATGATTGTTCAACATTCTTTTAACACCATAAAAGGTGGCCATTAAGATTTAACTATATTTATATATGATATATAATATGTTTATGTTTTCTTTAAGCTTCTGTTTTTTTTTCTTTTTGGGTATACCTTTATGGTTTCTATTATGGGTAAACGCGATATCTTCATTTAAGGAAGTGCGGACTACCGCCCCCCTCAAAGTGATTTGATTCGTTAAATACCATATGTGGGACGTATAAAGGATGGAACTATGATATTATATATGATATTATACTGGAATTACAATATACCTTTATATCATTATTATTCCATTCTATAAAATACAAAATACAAATGAAAGTAGCGTTCATGCGTAGGTACGGCTTACCGTCTCCATGAACAGTGCATTTAATTTCTTACCTCTAAATGATTATGTAATATTATAAATGCATGTATATACTGGATATATATGATATATACATAATGATTATAATTCTGGATATAATGGATACATGAACATCTTGTAATTATAAAGGGTTTATTTTTGACTCAAGAACCAAAGATCGTTAAAACAACCATTATTAACTTAAATAATTACATAGTGTTCGTGACATGGAGATAAGTGATATAAAAGGAATAATGAACTTGAAAAAGGTTCTTAAGCAAGTAGAAATTAACTCAAGTTTATTATTCAGGACATTAAAGAATGATCGAGTCAAGTCGGACCTGAGGTATGGGACTTCGTCTCAATCTCCTTTCATTGAGGCATATTTCGTTTTATACACAACCTTCTTTTATACGGTGTATAAACCCCTTTTACTTTTACGTTTATTCAAAAAAAATTTTTTTATACGAAGCGTTTACTAAACGACAAAAGGGAATGTTTTTTTTCGTACATATGCGGCGACAACGACTTTTCCGCCGCCGTGACCATTATTTGAGTTTCGGCTTCCTCTACAAGCCATACCTTTTTTTTAAAGGAAAATAAATACCATGTTTTACTTTTCTTTTATTTTGGTATTGAAAATGGTTTTCATAATATTTTTATATCAATGTTTGGTATTGATATCTTGTGATTGAAAGGTGGAAATGTTATGTTTCCTTTATGCATGTTTTATGTGATACGATTATGTTGAGGTTCTTGGGAATTATTGTGAAGACGGGTGGTTATGTGATAGACTAAGGGTGGGTGAGCCCGATATAGCTCTCCAATGCATTGGGTAACGCGAAGGAGTGAAACGTTAAGGTTTCTCTGAAGAGATTTAGGGAATATACTATGATGGGTATTCCAAACGTAACCAAGAGGGTTAGTCTCTACATAAGAATGTTATGAATGCCTCAAGTTTCCTTTATGTCTTATGATTTCTATGATTTATTCATGATTTGATGAGGTATGTTAAAGTGCTTATGTTTTATGGGTAATGTATGATCTCATTCTTATGTATATATGTACCCATGTTTCTTTTCCATATTTTTATATCCCTTACTGAGCTTTTTATGCTCATCCCAAGTTTTTTTGAAATGTTTTTCAAAGGTTAAGGGAAAGGTACATGATATGATGATAGTGTCAAGGAAGTGTCAAGAAATAATCCATGTTTTATTTTAAATATGTTTCCATTGATGGGAATGAAGAATACTATCTTTATGTAACCACTTTGTTTATATGTGGAATGTAATGCAAGTTTTATGATCTAATTCTCTAAAACTCTAAACCCGAAAAGATCCTCAATGTGTAATCTTGTAATATCTCAAGATTAAGTAAGGTTTAAGGCTGGGGCCTTATAGTTGGCATCATAGGTCAGTTTAGATAACTTTAGGAGTTAGGATTCTATTAAATGATTTTCCAAAAATATTTTTTTTGAAGTGATGTAGCATTTGAATATTAACATGTTGCTTCATCTAAGACATGTTTGTTCAGAATGGTTTTCCACAGATGAAACAGGGAAGCAGTGCTAGGAAGGCATACAGAAGGAAATAACCTTCTGAATCAGCATCCTGAGATGGTCGGAATTGGAACTGAACAGTTTGTTGCAGTAATGGCGTAGTTGACTCAAGCGATAAATGGTGGTGGTATCCATGCACGATATCAGCCAGATCAACCGCAGAGGAACATGTCAGTGGTGGAACATTTCATGAGGCAACATCCCCCATCATTCAGAGGATCATCTGACCCTGTGTTAGCTAAAGGGTGGATTAAAGCACTGGAGAAGATTTTCAATGTCATGGGGTGTTCATACAATCAAAAGGTTAGTCTTTCTATTTACCGTTTGGAGGGTGAGGCAGATCAGTGGTGATCTATGGTTAAAAATATCAGGGATTCCGATGAGATTAATTCTCTTGACTGGGATGAATTCAAAGGTATGTTTCTTGAGAAGTATTTTCCTAAGGCTGTTCGACTTAGGATGGAAAAACAATTATTGGAATTGAGGCAAGAGGAAGACTCAGTGGCTACCTATGAAGAAAGGTTCACTCGATTGGCAAGATATGCTCCAAATTTTATCCGAGACCTTGATAGTAAAATCAATCATTTCTACTCAGGATTAAAGCCAAAATATCGAAGGGAATTAGCTTCTCGTGAGTTTAAAAGTTATGAAAAGCTTGTTCGATGTGCTGAGAAGGTCGAAATGGAATTTGCCGATGATCAAGTGTTCTATAACAACCAACAGAAGAAGAGACCGAGGTGGCAAGAGAAAGGAAAGAATTCTTCAAAAAAGTCTGATGGTAAGAAAACTAAGTTTCCAGTTTGTGATAAATGTGGTAAAAGGCATGCTGGGGAATGTCTTCTGAATTCTGGAAAGTGCTACCGATGTGGTAAGATGGGACATAAGGCTCGTGATTGCACTGAAAAAGATCAAGGTGAAGGTAAGACCAAATTTGATTTACAGTTAGTGAAATGTTTTAAGTGTAATGCGATGGGTCACTATGCAAACGAGTGTCCAACAAAGAGATTGAGTGATGGGAAGCAGTTATACTACAAGCAGAAAGGGGTGGTGAAATCCTTTGCAACTACTTCAGTAGATGTCGGGCCATCAAATGAAGTTGTATCATGTACTTTGTTTGTTTTTTCAGATTATGCCAGTGTGTTGTTTGATTCTAGGTCTACACATTATTTCATCTATGAAAACTTTTCTAGTAAAATGGGAATACCATCTCAAGAAATTACTCCTGAACTTTTGGTAAAAACACCTAGGGGAAATGTTGAGGCAAAAAGAATTTATAAGAATCTTCCTATCCTTATCTGTGGAAAGAACCTACTTGCAAACCTTATTGTTCTACCTATAGTAGAGTTTGATGTTATCCCGGGTATGGATTGGCTCTCTATTTACCATGCTAAGATTGACTGTAGAGCTAAAGAAGTTTCTTTTCAGAAAGACTTTCAGTTTGTGTACAAGAATGAACCCTTACTGTTGATAAATTATCAAGAGGCCGAGAAACATGTAAAAGATGGAAATGAATGTTACCTTGCACACATCATTGAAAATAAAGGAACTGTTCAGATTAATGATGTGCCAGTGGTAAATGAGTATCCTATTGTTTTTCCTGATGAGTTGCCTGGAATAATACCAGATCAGGAAGTTGAATTTACTGTTGACTTAGTTCCTGATGCTAAGCCAATTTCAAAACCCCCTTATCGAATGGCTCAAATTGAACTTTTAGAGTTGAAGGAGAAATTGCAAGATTTATTAGAGAAAGGTTTCATTCGACCTAGCACATCACCATGGGGTGCTCCTGTCTTGTTTGTTAAAAAGAAAGATGGTTCAATGAGACTTTGCATTGATTATAGAGCCTTGAATAATATCACTATTAAGAACAAATATCCTTTGCCTCATATCGATGATTTGTTTGATCATCTCCAGGGAGCTCAGTATTTTTCAAAGATTGACTTGAGATTGGGGTACCATCATCTGAATGTAAAGGAAGAAGATGTTCCGAAGACCACGTTCCATACAAGATATGGCCACTATGAATTTGTAGTAATTCCTTTTGGGCTAACTAATGCACCTGAAGTATTCAGGGACTTAATGAATAGAATTTTCCAGGAGTTCATGGATAAGTTTGTGGTGGTTTTTATTGATGATATTTTGGTGTTTTCTAAAAGTAAAGAAGAGCATGAAAGACATTTAAGTGTTATATTGAAAACCTTAAAAGAAAAGAAATTGTATGGGAAATTCAGAAAGTGTGAGTTTTGGTTGCAACAAATTTCTTTCCTTGGTCACATTGTTTCTAAAGATGGGATAACTGTTGATCCTGCAAAAACAAAAGTTGTGGAAGACTGGCCAAGACCCACAAATGTAACTGAGATTCGTAGCTTCCTTGGTTTGGTAGGATATTACCGAAGGTTTGTTAGAAATTTTTCACGGTTATCTAGTCCAATGACTAAGCTAACTCGGAAGGGTGTTAAGTTTATCTGGACAAAAGAATGTGATGATTGTTTTCAGGAATTGAAAAGAAGATTGGTGAATGCTCCAGTTTTGGCACTACATTCCAGGAATGGTGAGTTTGTTATATACAGTGATGCTTCATTGAAAGGACTTGGTTGCGTCCTAATGCAGAATGATCAGGTAATTGCTTATGCTTCACGAAAGTTGAAAACTCATGAGGTAAATTACCCTACACATGATTTGGAATTAGCTACTATTGTTTTTGCTTTAAAAATTTGGAGGCATCATTTGTATGGAGTAAAGTGTGAAATATATACCGATCACAAAAGTTTAAAGTATATATTCACTCAGAAAGAATTGAACATGAGACAAAGGAGATGGATAGAATTAATCAAGGATTATGATTGTACAATTCATTACCATCCGGGAAAAGCAAATAAAGTGGCTGATGCTTTGAGTCAAAAAAGTAATGATTCATTAGCAATGTTGCATTTGGAACATGATCCTTTGGTTAAGGATTTGATGAACTTTGGCATAGAAGTTGTGGGTGCCGGGTGTTCTTCTGTTTTTTTTAGGTATCAGTGAGGTCATCTCTATCAGATAGAATCAAGCAAGCACAGAAGCACGACAGTGAGTTGCAGAAAAAGGTAGAGCTGGTTCAGAAATGTAAGTTTCCTGAATTCAACATTGATAATGATTGCGTTTTGAGATTTGGGAAGATATTGTGAGTGCCTTGTGATTTAAATTTGAAGAGAGAGTTGTTATGTGAAGCTCATAGTTCTCCGTTTTCAGTTCATCCTGGCAGTACTAAGATGTATAGAGATCTGCAGGAGTATTACTGGTGGGATGGAATGAAAAGAGATATTGCTGATTTTACTGTGAAGTGTTTGACTTGTCAGCAGGTTAAAGCAGAGCGACAGTTACCGAAAGGGATGCTTCAGCCTTTACCAGTGCCAGAGTGGAAATGGGAGAATATATCCATGTACTTTGTTGTGGGATTACCGAAGACATCTCGAGGTAATAATGCAATCTGGGTTATTTTTGATCGCTTGACTAAATCTTCTCATTTCCTTTCTATACGAGATACTTTTTCCCTAGATCAACTTTCCCGTTTTTATCTTAAAGAGATAGTCAGGTTACATGGAGTTCCTCTCTCCATTGTATCTGATCGTGATCCCAGGTTCACTTCTAACTTTTGGAAAGGCCTTCAGAAGTCGTTGGGTACTGAATTAAATTTTAGTACAACTTTTCATCCTCAATCAGATGGGCAGTCAGAACGAACAATTCAGACATTGGAAGATATGCTACGTTCTTGCTCTATGGATTATCTGGGAAGTTGGGACCAACATGTTTCTTTGGTTGAATTTTCATATAATAACAGTTTTTATTCCAGTATACATATGGCACCATTTCATGCATTATATGGGAAGTAGTGTCAAATTACAGCTTTCTGGGATGAAGTGGGTGAAAGGAAGTTGATGGGACCAGAATAGGTAGAAGAGATGGTAGAAAAAGTTCAGCTGATTCAGAAGCACATGAGAATAGCTCAGAGAAGGCAGAAGAGTTATGCGGATAATCGGAGGAAGAATCTATCTTTCGAGGTATGTGATCATGTTTTTCTCAAGGTTTCTCCTTGGAAAAGTGTGATGAGATTTGGTAAGAAAGGAAATCTGAGTCCAAGGTTTATTGAACCACATGAAATTCTGGAGAGAGTTGGATCAGTTGCATACCAGGTGTCTTTACCTCTGAGTTTATCTCAGGTACACAATGTTTTTCACGTTTCGATGTTGAGAAAGTATATGCCAGATCCATCTCATGTTTTGGGTCCAGAGGTAGTTCAGCTGTAAGAGAACCTATCTTATGAGGAACAACTGGTCCAGATTCTTGACCATAGGGAGAAAGTGTTACAGAATAAGGTGATTAAGCAGGTAAAGGTTTTGTGGAAAAACCACATGATGGAAGAGGCAACATGGGAATCTGAAAATGCAATGAGGGATAAGTACCCCCATTTATTTGATAAGTAAATAAATTGCGGGGACACAATTTTCTAAAGGGGGGAAGGATGTAACATCCCAAGTAAGTAATGAATAATATATATTTTTATCTATGTCTATTAATGAATTATATAGTGTTTTAGAGGCTTAAAATGAAAATAAATCCAATCTTAAGCATGGAATACACTAATATTCTTAAAAGATTGTTTTACTGCCTTTTGATGGCAAACCTTTTTTAAATCAATATTTTGACAATTTTATAATCTATATTTTTCAAAATAAACATATTCATTATTATTGGGACATTGAATTTTACATTGGATAAATTTTTGGTATTTTTCTGACAATGTTCATTTTTTAATGAATAGTGAAAAATACTGCATTTTACATCAAAACTGCTTTTTAATCTAATTTATTTATATGATTAGATTAACTTTTGAATTGGTTTTGAAGTGGAATTAGAATATATTTTTACCATTTAATCCAATGGTGGTCATTGGAATCAACTTCACTTTGAAATTGGACTTAAACTGGTGTCAATCTTTTGATACTTATTGTTTCAAAAAAACCCGCTATTTGTCATGACAGCGGGAATTAATTATTAAATTAATTTATGTAACTTATATGATTTTAATTTTGTAAAATAGACATCATTTTTGAATTCGGAATATCAAATATAGCTTAGGGTGAATTTTTGGTAATTTGCTGAAAAACTTCAATTTTAAATGAATAGTGAAACCACTAAGTGGTACTTATAAAAACCGATTTTTCCGTTTAAATGAAATTTTTCCATCATTGTGTTTCGAATTTTAAAATACATGGTTGTCATTATGAAGTAAAATGTGGTTCAATGGGATGAAAATAATTTTTTGGTGAATAGTAACTTATTAAGTTCTTAATCGCGATTAGTGGAAATTAGTGTAGTTTAAGGTAAAAATAATGTTTTAATAGTATGAGATGAGCTTGAAACATGTCCTACCCTCATTGGATATGTCATGGCCGACCAAGAAAATCCATGGGTCAACTTGGGGACCCCATGGAGCCACTTTGGTTGGGAAATGACATAAATAACTTTTTATTTAATGTTAAAGTAAAAATGCCACAAACATGAGTTATGTTACTAAAACTATTTTTATATGGGGTTATACAAGTCAGATTTTTGACTATAAATATTAATTAGAAAGATAAAAATATTTCCTACATCATTGTATTTTTTTTATAATTTTTAGACATTAAATAAATTAAATTATTTAGGACATCATGATGATGCAGCGATAACCTCATTATTTAACGATTTAAATAAAATGGAAAGTTAATGTAAAATATAAAACCTACACATGGAAAAAACAAATTGGATGAGTGTATTTAGAACCCTTATCACCTTATCATAGAATTATATCAATGTGGGACCTTTTTAATCCGAAACTCGTTTTAAAATAAAGTAACTTATCTTTACTTTCCAAGAGTGCCCCTCCTCTCCTCTTATAAAAGGCCCCCACCTCTACCTCCTTACCCACACTCCCAAAGCCTTTGGATCGGGCAAACCCTGCCCATTGTGTCTCTCCACTTCCCTCTATTAATCATTGAAGCCTCAATTTTGGCAGAAGTCTTCCCAAGGAAGACTTTGAGCTCAAACCAAAGGGAGTTACCCGATTTTAAGGTAATGTCTTCTTTTGAGTCCTTTTGTTTTATTTTGCTTCTCCAACACCCTAAACTCTTTTTATTATTTTCTTTTGTAACAACTAAAGTATCCTCAATATACTATAATGTTTTTATAAAATGTATTAGTGCTACACTTACACACACCTACATCTAATGGTTAACGAACATACTGTTTCCGTGGATGGCGAATTTATGCCTCCCGAAACGATGATTGTTCAACATTATTTTAACACCTTAAAAGGTGGCCATTAATATTTAACTATATTTATATATGATATATAATATGTTTTTGTTTTCCTTAAGCTTCGGTTTTTTTCTTTTTGGGTATAACTTTATGGTTTCCATTATGGGTAAACGCGATATCTTCATTTAAGGATGTGTGGACTACTGCCCCCTAAAAGTGATTTGATTCATTAAATACCATATGTGGGACATATAAAGGATGGAACTATGATATTATATATGATATTATACTAGAATTATAATATATCTTTATATAATTATGATTCCATTCTATAAAATACGAAATAGAAATGAAAGTAGCGTTCATGCGTACGTACGGCTTACCGTCTCCATGAACGGTGCATTTAATTTCTTACCTCTAAATGATTATGTAATATTATAAATGCATGTAAATACTAAATATATATGATATATACATCATGATTATAATTCTGGATATAATGGATACATGAACAACCTATAATTATAAAGGGTTTATTTTTGACTCAAGAACCAATGATCGTTAAAACGACCGTTATTAACTTAAATAATTACATAGTGTTCATGACATAGAGATAAGTGATATAAAAGGAATAATGAACTTGAAAAATGTTCTTAAGAAATTAGAAATTAACTCAAGTTTATTATTCAGGACATTAAAGAACGATCGAGTGAAGTCGGACCTGATGTATGGGACTTCGTCTCAATCTCCTTTCATTGAGGCATATTTTGTTTTATACACAACCTTATTTTATAAGGTGTATAAAACCCTTTGACTTTTACGTTTATTCAAAAGGAATCTTTTTTATATGAAGCGTTTACTAAACGACAAAAGGGAATGTTTTTGTCGTATGTATGCAGCGACAACGACTTTTCCGCCGCCGTGACCATTATTTGAGTTTCAGCTTCCTCTACAAGCCATACCTTTTTTTTAAAAGGAAAATAAATACCATGTTTTACTTTTCTTTTATTTTGGTATTGAAAATGGTTTTCATAATATTTTTATATCAATGTTTGGTATTGATATCTTGTGATTGAAAGTTGGAAATGTTATATTTCCTTTATGCATGTTTTATGTGATACGATTATGTTGAGGTTCTTGGGCATTATTGTGAAGACGAGTGGTTCCGTGATAGACTAAGGGCGGGTGAGCACGATATAGCACTCTAATGCATTGGGTAACGCGAAGGAGTGAAACGTTAAGGTTTCTCCAAAGAGATTTAGGGAATATACTATGATGGGTATTCCAAACGTAACCAAGAGGGTTACTCCCTACGTAAGAATGTTATGAATGCCCCAAGTTTCCTTTATGTCTTATGATTTCTATGATTTATTCATGATTTGACGAGGTATGTTAAAGTGCTTATGTTTTATGGGTAAATTATGATCTCATTCTTATGTATATATGTACCCATGTTTCCTTTCCATATTTTTATATCCCTTACTGAGCTTTTTATGCTCATCCCAAGTTTTTTTGAAATGTTTTTCACAGGTCAAGGGAAAGGTACATGATATGATGATAGTGTCAAGGAAGTTTCAAGAAATAATCCATGTTTTATTTTAAATATGTTTCCATTGATGGGAATGAAGAATACTATCTTTATGTAACCACTTTGTTTATATGTGGAATGTAATGCAAGTTTTATGATCTAATTCTCTAAAACTCTAAACCCGAAAAGATCCTTAATGTGTAATCTTGTAATATCTCAAGATCAAGTAAGGTTTAAGGATGGGGCCTTATAATTTATGTGTTTGGAATTTGATAAAATTGATTCCATATTCAGAATCATAAGGTCCAAATAATGTAATTAAGACTCATTTGTTTTGGGACATTATGAATAGTAACGACGGTAGTTATCTTTAATTATCGTGTTTAATTCTTAACCGGATAGTTAAGGGTAATAAAATAATATCATAAAAATATAAAATGACCCCAACATGTGTCCTATTGATACTGGTGGCTTCATGGCCGACCATGGGATTCCTTGTACCGACCTTGGGACACCATGGAATCACTTTAGTGTGATAGTGACCTTTGATCATATTTTTTTAAAGAAAGGAAAATGTAACTAAAGTATGTAACACCAAAGTAAAAAATTTTTAATTTTGTCTACATAAATAATCTCTCAGACTATAAATATTAATTGGAAATATAAAAAGATTTCCCACATCATAGTATTTTTTTTATAATTTTTAGACATTAAATAAATTAAATATTTTATGACACCATGATGATGCAGCGATTACCTCATTAATGAACGATTTAAAAAAAATGAAACGATAATGTAAAGTCTAACACTTAAACTTGTAAAAACCTATTTGATGGGTGTATTTCGAACACTTATCACCTTATCCTCTAAATATATAATTTTTGGACCTTTAAAATCTGAAACCCATTATATAATAAAGTACCATTTCTTGACTTTCCAAGAGTTCCCCTCCTCCCTCTTATAAAAGACCCACACCTCTACCACCTTACCCACACCTCTCAAGCCATTGGATCGGACAAAATCTGATCATTTTATCTCTCCCAATCCATATATTAATCATATAATCCTTACATTAGGCAGAAATCTCTTTAAAAAACCCTTTTTTCCAAACTAAGGGGAGTTACTCGATTTAAAGGTAAAGTCTTCTCCAATGTTTTTTAGTTTTATTTTGCTTCTCCAACCCCCTAAAATCTTTTTATTACTTTATTTTGTAACAAAAAAAGTATATTAAATATACTATTATGTTTTTATGAGAAGTATTCGAGCTACACTTACACACACCTCCGTCTAACGGTTAAAGAACATACTGTTTCCATGGATTGCGAGTTACTGCCTCACGAAACGATGATTGTTCTATATTCGCCTAACACCTCTCATGGTGGCCATTATGATGGAACTATATTTATTTATGATATATATTATATTTTTTTCCTCTTTATGCTTCTTTATTTTACATTTAAAACATACCTGTATTCTTTGCATGTTGTGCAAATGCGATAATTTCATTTGAGGAAGTGTGGACTACCGCCCCCTCAGGTGATGTGACTCGTTCATGCAAATACATGGAATGTATAAATAATTAAATTAATAAAATAATGTGACCTATATAACATATATATTATAATTTAGTTATAATATATATATATATATCTCATTTATTTTCAATTCCATTAATGTGACAAAGAAATGAAAGTAGCGTCCATGCGTACGTACGGCCTATCGTCTCCATGAACGGTGCATTTCATTTTTTATCTCAAAATGTTATGGAATAGTATAAAATGACTATATAATGGATATATATGATATTTAAATCATTAATACTATTCTGGAGATGGTGTAATTATAACTAAAAGGGAAATTCTTTTCAAACAAGTTCATTTTTGACTCATATACCAAACATCGACAAAAACGTCTGATATGAAATCACATAATTAACTAATTATTATAACATTATAATATGTGATATTAATTGAATAATAAACTTTAAAGGAGGTAATTAATAAATTATTAATTGACCAAAGTTTATTATTCAAGAATATAAAGAAACGAATAAGACAAGTCGGACTTGAGGTAAGGGATCCTACCTCTCTCTTTCTTTTTAAGTACTCTCTTTTATGTCACTTATTCTAAGATCCTATTTCTTATATTGGGGGATGTTATTTTATATTCATATTACTGTAAAGTTTATGTTCATATGATTAGAGACCCTATTTTATTTCATCAATCCATTTTTTTGATGTTTTAAGTGGCGCCGTTAGGCTGCCGAGTTTTCATAAGGGATTTTTCATCTCACTTTTATTCCCATGAAGTTTATGCTACATTTTACACTATTTCATTTTAGTGTGGCATGTAATTCCCATTATTATAATCTCTGTGTAATATAATTTTGTTTATGGGTATTTACATCAACATTGTATAGTCCTTCTTTCATGGGGTGTACGTTTCGAATGTTACCCAAATCGGTAAGGGAACCTTTCACCCTCCTCTTTTTAAAAGACTTATTTTGTTATGTATTTTAATTTATATCTTATTATGTTGTGATATGTTCTTATATATCATTATTGATGTAAATTTTATGTCCAAGTGATGAGATAACATTTTATCTCTCATAAACTCATTTTCAGAATTTTAAAGTGACGCCGTTAGGCTGTCGAATTTTTGCAAGGGAACTTCTTAACTCAATTTCAATTCTTTGGGTTAAAATTGTACTCCTTGAATATGTAATTATATGAATATGTGTGAATGAATCTGGTTGTTTTACACTTAATATCCACTTATATTGGGTGTATTTTTATTTTTCACACATAAGTATGTATTTGATTTATCCTTAATCTAAGGATACCATATTTGTAAGGGACTTCGTCTCAATCTCCTTTCATTGAGGTATATTTTGTTTTATACACAAATTTATTTTATAAGGTGTATAAACCCCTTTGAATTTTACTTTTATTCAAAATGAATCTTTTTATACGAAGCGTTTTACTAAATGACAAAAGGGAATGTTTTTGTCCTACGTATGCGGCGATAATAACTTCTCCTCTGCCGTGACCATTATTTGAGTTTTGGCTTCCTCTACATGCCATAACTTTATTTTAAATGAAAAATAAATACCATGTTTTACTTTTCTTTTATTTTGGTATTGAAAATGGTTTTGAAAATGTTTTGATTATATCAATGTGTTTTTGATATCTTGTGATTGAAATGTGGAAATGTTATATTTCCTTTATGCATGTTTTATGTGATACGATTATGTTATGGTTCTTGGGAATTGTTTATGAAAATGGGTGGTTCCATGGTAAACTAAGGGCGGGTGAGCACGATATAGATCTCCAATTCATTGGGTAACGCGAATGAGTTAAACGCTAAGGTTTTTCCGAAGAGATTTAGGGAATATACTTTGATGGGTATTCCAAACGTAACCATGAGGGTTACTCCCTATGTACGAATGTTATGAATACCTCAAGTTACCTTTATGTATTATGATTTCTATGAGTTATTCATAAATATTATGATTTAATGAGGTATGTTAAAGTGCTTATGTTTTATGAGTAAAGTATGATTTTATTGATTATTATGTATACATGGACTAACGTTTTCTTTCCGTATTGTTATAACCCTTACAAAGCTTTTTATGCTCATCCCAAGTTTTTGAAATATTTTTCACAGGACATAAAGTGGAATAGGGTCAAGGATGGGATCAAAGAAATTTCAGGTTGTCTAAAATAAGGAACTAGACATGACTCTTTTGTTCAAGATTTTTTATTTTGTGGAAAAAATTAAAACTCAGTAGATGTGTCTACTTTTTGATCTTTGAGATGTAATAGTTATGTCATAATTCACTAAAAATCTAAACCTGAAAATATCCTCAATGTGAATTATTCATTTAATTCAATATTATGTAATTTTTTAAGGCCGGGTCCTTATAATACCCCTTGACTAAATCCTTAACTCAGCATAAACATGATTATTATGTGGGGTCTCACGGACTGAAATTCATAGGTAGTTGGCTCTAGTCCAAGTGGGAGTTTTTAGAGTTGGTATCCTAGAACGAACTATTTTTAATTTGATTATATGAATATTTGATATATTAAATATTAAATTAAACATCCTATTACATATTGTTCATTTTTCTGCAAGAATTTAATGTAATAATGCCCTAAAATATTTTTCTCATTGATAAGATCATTGTCGTTCCCCACAATGATGAGAAACCTGAAGTGCTATGAAAATATTATTAATATAGTTATGTAGTTGGATAACACACTATGATGGGACACATAGTATATAGATTGTTAGGTGTGAGTACTCATTAGGAGATGAGACTTCTTATCACGAAGTTCTCACTTGGTAATCTCCAAGATGGTAGATTATCAGAACAAACCCACCAGTAGGAATTCCCCACATTTTGGTGTGATCATATATTTCCATCTGTGAGCATGTGTAATGGTCCTTAGAATTTAAGATTATCATTTCATGAATCACACACTTAATTTTTTTTATAAAAACTGTCACACCATATGTTGGTAGGAATTAGGGTATATTGGGTAAGTCACGAATGACATGTTATTGATGGATAAGTTAAGGAAGGATTTGTAACTTCCATATTTATGGAAGTTGATATCTCATCCCTTTTATTGAAATATAACCATATCCTTAAATTCCATGTCCATGGTTTAATGAAGACTTTATTTTAGATTTTCAATGAATGATGTATCAAGATATAGGTTGATGACACTTTCATGAAACCTACTTGATGAGATATTGTGACAAAAGGGATTATATTACATAGTGAGTGTTCGTATATGGTTGTCATCATTGGGAGTTTAATTTCTTTCTCTTGGGTGCCTTGACCCATTGTTAGATAGTAATCTTGGACTTTAGGCAAGCCCACCTAATGCAAATGAAAAATAATCCTAGAGTGTTACCCACTAAGTGTTTCTTTTGGTCTCAAATAATTTTTTTTGAATTTAATTAATGGAATAAATATTATTATCAAAACCGAGGAATAGTTTTATTTAAGTTATATAGATCACATAAATTAAATAAATATTTATCTACCAAATTTTGAATAAAATATATTTATTTATTTTATTGAATATTTGGTAAATATTTATTTACTAGTTTGTGAATAAAATATTTATTTAAGAGAATAAAATATTTATTTAGGTGTTAAATAAATGAAAGAGGAGTTAAAATAGACCAAGACCGTGTCTGGGGATAAAATAATTATTTATGAGCTGGTAAATATTATTTATCCATTTTGAGCAAGTTGTAAAACCACAAAATAATAATAATAATAATATTATGTGTCTTGAGATATAATTAATGGTTAGAATTATATTTCATGGCTATTAGGCAATTAAATTTTGTAACCAAAATCCTATCTCTATAAATAGATTACTATACCTATTATTTAAATCATTTAAAATGAATTCCAGGTTTGGAAATAGAGAATTGTTGCACACAATGAATTCTCTCTCAAATCCTCCTCATCCCTGCCTATCAAGAATGAGAAACCCAAGATAAAATTTCTTCAAGGATAAAGAACAACTGATCAAGAACGAACAATACAAGACATTAAATTCATCACACTATCACTTGAAGAATGAGTGGCATTACTTAGATACCATTAGTGCACAAGTGGATAACCAATATGGGAATTCTACCCTTAGATCCTCACGAACATAATGAAGGAAATTTGGAAAGGCATTTTTGGATGATAAAAAATCATCAACAAAGAAAGTTACTAAACCCAAGTATTTATTTCTTCAGATAATAATAAATTAATTATAAATTTTACATGAAAGATCCTCAATCTTGGTTTCAGGAAATGATTATTAAAGGAAAATTTAATATATCTCCCTCCAATGCAACGCTTCTGCTACACCCATAACCAACACTTTAAATTCAAATTATTTTATAGGTTTTACTTATCATCACTTCAAATATACTTATCTTAATCACCTAAATATGGTGACCTTACTCTACTTATTTAGAATATAATGTTTTGTATTTCTCACTTATTTGACTGTTATGATCTTACTAAATATACTTGGTTGGATACTAACTCTATTTTATGCTTCTAAATAATATCATTATATCACTCAATACTTTATCACTTTAATTTGAACAATATTATCCATTTATATAGCCATTCAACCTCTAATAAATGTGGGGAATGCATGAGCTTCAATATGAAACTCTATCCAACTCAACTATTCTATAAACCACCTTAAATATATTCCGAATATATTGGTATTTGACCTCATTAAAACTCCCCCATAACTTGGCATCAACATTATTCAATTCATCCATAAATCCTAGCATGAATTATGAAATTACCTTCATGAATTTCATACTTTAAACATCCAGATCAACACCATCATAATGGTTTGAAATTCACATAATTCATGTGAAGTCAATAAACATCTTTTGATCAACTTACTTTCTTAGATTTCACTAAACATATTCTAGTTATACATTTTAATTTAGAAACACTATAGAACTAAATCTTTCACAACATTTAATATTTCAAATAACTTTTGATTTATCTCTTGTTTTTCTAGTGACCTTTATCCATCACACCAATAGTTTTTAAAAAAAATTAGCTTTTAGATTATTATTATGATCAAATCATATTTCAATTAAATTCATCTTCTCTTCAACACTTGATCAATTCTTCTATATCACTTTAATTCATACACTTTAGTTAATCATCAACTATGGTCATTTGTATACCTAACTACATTATATTTTGGTTCTTCGAACTCTCTATGGAAAATTTTAATTCTTTCATACAACCTTTTTTTGATTACCTCAGGTACTGAACTGTCTATCAATGGTTTCATTTATTCTTCTTCTTCCAATGATATAAATTCTAATTTATTCAAAGAGTGCTTTATTTTTCTTTCACCTAATTATGTTGTGTAAAAAATTATCTCCTTTCAACTTCCAATTGAATTAGACTTTTATATACTCAACCTAAATCATAATTTTTCTTCTTCTAGAGTGATGTTTATTTTATTGAGAGCATAAAAAGGATTCACCTGATTTAACTTATCGATTATTTTAGTTATCTTAGTATTCATCTCATTAATAAATTTTATCTTCTTGTGATATTATAGCTTTTAGTTTCTAGAGCGTCTTCTAATTATAAAGATTTTATAGGTGTATCTCAAACTAAAATTCACTTCAAACCTTTACCACTTTCAGTAAAACTCACTCTTCATAAGTTGTAAAAACTTTGTGGTCCTTAGAGTTAACTTTACGAAATCAAGGTGAATTCTCTAAGACTTTTCTAATTCTTCAACTCCATCACCTTCTAAAAATATATCCTTTAGACACCCTGGTTTCTAGTCTTCTTACCTAACTAACTCCCCATGGTTGTACCATTAGGATAAAATCCTTTAATAGTTCATTTTTATATCTTTATGGTGTATATGTCAGTGTAATCAATCATTAGATGCACCTCAACTTCCCATATATGAAAGTTTTTATTCCTTCATAAGGTCATTTCATCTTCTTTGAAAACTATAATAAAAAAGACATAACTTTAGTTATTCAATATTAACTTAAGTAGATCTTAAATCTTCCTTATTACTGGATTCTTAATATTTCTCAAGCTATTGTAGGCAGTGAATTCAACATCCATTAACACTTGAAATTCACTTGAAGAATGGATCAAAAATCAAAAGATAAATACAATATTCTTTCAGAGAATTAAAATTTTAATTTTCATCATCATCCATTAGTAGTATTAAATCCACTTTATTTCCATACTTCCCGTGACATGTGGCCTTCACATTCCTCAAAACTTCCTCAGTGACTTCACCCAATAATAGAACATTCATATATGGTGTTCTTGATTTTGATGGTTTATCTTCTAGAGTATGAAGTTCTAGTGAATTTACTCCTATAAAACCTAATAGAAACTTAAATTTATCTTCATATTAATATAATTTGATGAAGTTGAAAATAGTGATTGGAAAATAATATAGTAATTCTTCATCACCATCTGATAATATATTCAATCACTCACTTTTTATTTGTTTTTAATACCAACTTCTTTTTTAAGTCGATGATTTATTCTAACACTTATTGATAATAATTTCAAAAAATTTACTTGTGCAGGTAACCCTTCATCACATTTCATCTCCGATACTTAACTCTATTGAACTAATGGTAACTCATGAACTCTTTGAGGGAAGGATGAAATCAAATTATCTTAAAAAATGAGCTAAAAATCAACCAATTTTAAGTCTATATGAGCACTTCTCGGTGTCGAAAACAAGTGAGATTAACTCAATCTAAAAATTTATTGATAAAAAACCTTACAGGGTGATACAAAATTAATCATTCTTATTTAAATGGGTTTTAAAAATATATACCAAAGTAATCTGAAAATATATGAAAACATCTCCATTATCTAGAATATCAATTTACATAACTTTATCATCATCTAGAGCTTCTTCTTTTAGGTACTTCAATCTATCTGATCCTCAATATTTGGTTCTTTATCAACCAAAAATAAAGGTCTAGGTCTTAACTTTTTGGTTTTCTGAAATTTTATTCTTTACTTTAATTAATATAGTTGTAGAATCACCATCTTTAACTTCACTCCCCCTAAAGGGTTGAATTTATTCTTCATGTCTCCTCATGGATTATGTCACCTTTAATTATCTTTTCTATGAGAGAAAATAAAATGTATTAAGAATAAGGTGGATATTATTTTTCTTATTGGTTAGATAAATAATATTGAGAAGTATTACTCAATACGAAGACTTCCTTCAAATTAAATTCACATTTCACCATACCATTAACATTTTAATTCCAAATAGTAAACTCATTGGGTTATATGGACTTATTTTTATCACCTTTACTTTTAACATTGTGTGGGAATTTCTTTTTCACTTATACTATTAAGGAACTTGCACCCTTGTTTTCATTTTAATCTATATTCCATACTGATTCCAACTATTCTTGCCTAATTTTCTTGAAAACCTTTAAAAAAATTTCACATTATTTTTATGTTGAGTAACTCTCATATATTCCAAGGATTTTTTAATTTTTTTTACAAACATATCCTGAACTAGTAGCATTGTCATTATTTTTTAGGAGTGTGTAGAAACTTATTTCACCTTCCACAAAACTTATTATTTTATATTAAGCTTCCATTTTTTGGTAACATTCTATCACATTCAACTTATTCGTTGAATATTTCCTTCATAAAACCAACCATATTATCTTAGATTAATTATTATATCTATTATAACTATCTTCCTTCAACACTAATTTCTATATAATATTTTCAGAAGTTCATGGAAAATCCTTTTATCCTATAGTAAAAGAATATCCATTTTATTTTGACTTATTTTTATACTTTCTTCTTATGTGAACTCTTCTTTGTAATTTCCATTTTTATACCCCATGGTGAAATTTCTATCTATCAATCATTTATTATTCTTCAAATATTTTGGCATCTTTTTATTTGATGAAATAGACTTTTAAATGATGGATGTAACCATACAATAATCATCACTCTATCCAATTTTTATATAAAAATTTTCATGATATTTGAATTCATTTAATATTAATTAATTATCTTTATTAAATGAACTCTAGTTTCACTTAGTTGAACTCTTAATTTTCACCCCCTTAGTATAAACCTTATACACTTTTTAGTAGTTTAAAAATTATGTTAATAATCGATGTCCTGGTGTCTGATCCTTCCAAAAAACCAATAGTAACCAACAAATCTCTTCTTCTTACATTATAGATTGGTTGGTGGATGTATCTTCTAGATTTCAAATAGGAACTTAACATTTTTAGAAATTTTTTTTGGTAACACATTATTCCATTTTTCTTTTCTCTGTCCTTCTTAAAAATTGTGGTTTTATTTCTTTTTACTCCCACATATGTTTCAATTTATATTTTTAATATGCACCATTCAGTAAATTATAATTATTTCATTTTTTTCCAGAACATGGATTTACCTACTTTTTTTAGCCTTAAAAATCAATATATTTTGAAATATTAAAATTTATTCTATCATTGGATTGAGGATTCTATGAAGTAATACTATCCTTATAAAATCTAGTATTGAATGTTCTATTATATTTATGTGAAGATTCAAATTGAGTAGCTTCTAAGGTTTTCAATTTTATTTCCAAATTAATACCCCTTAGATCCAAATCGATTCTATTATATTCAAGAAACATTAATTTTTCTTCAAATTAAACTTTTATTTTATAAAACTCATTATCATGAAACTTCCTTTCTTCTAATAGAGAGTTTTCAAGATATTTTATTCTTCGGGATTTGAAGTCCAACTAAAAATTCATTATACTAACTGCAACATTTCATAAATGAATCAATTATTTAATTTTATTATTAAGAACTACCTTCTCATAGGTATTCTCTTGAAATTAATCTTTAACTAAGGAAATTTTTTCATTGAAAAGTGAAATTAATTGTTATTTTATTCTATGATTTCAATGAGAGTTTTAAAATTTTGTAAAATCTTAGTCAATGAATCCTCTATCTCATAAAGTTCTAGTTACAACTATATCTTTTCTTTATATAATCCCTTTTTAAATGAAATTATATATTAGAAAAATTCAATAGGATTTTTTCTAATATAATCCATGATTTAAAAGTAAAAATATTTGATTTATTTAATAAATTAATAATTTTCATAGCTTGATCCTTCTTCTTCTAGAGGATTGAATTTATGAGAATTACTAGAAATATTACCACCCTATTAATTTTATGGTAGTGGTGGATCCTCCATCCATTGAACTTGAGAAACTAATTTCTACTTCTTATGTGTTTCTTTATTCTTATGGTTTTTAAAATTTATATATGAAACCTCTAGGTTTACACGACCATTCATAACTTTATTTTTCTTTAGCTCAGGTATACATTCCTTGTCTTCTAGAATAAATATCTATCCAACCTTCATGATCTTCACTTCATGTAAATCATTGAAAAAACCTTTAAAGACATGTAGATCCAAATATATGAAACTTGGTTATATTTTATTATACTTTTACTCATAGTGTATTTTTTAGTCACATTGAGTGGGGGTGGGGGCGAATTAGTGTGTTTTTTTACTAAATAACTTTAAATTGAACTTCTAACCCTTTTTAATTGGTTTGATCCTATTCTATCAGTTATTATTTGTTAATATTTGATATGAACCCTAAACATTTAGTCCCTCATATATTTTCGATAATATAAATAAAATATCACATAAGGTTTTTTAAAAGGTTCATTTCCACTATGTGAACCTTACTCATTTCTATGAATAATTATTATCATCAGTTATATATTTTCACTATTCCCATAAGTGTTACACTGGGTAAACTTATTATCATTTATGAAAGAGTAGGTTTAATCCTGAAATCAGATTCCACTATATTACACATGTTGATGGGATTTATCCCTAAAAAATATTTTATATATTGGTAGGGATGGGGTAATTTTTTATCCTAGAACTACCTATCTCCAAAGGTTAATCATGAATTCCATGGGTAAATATTTTAATGTAACTTGAACTGCTTATTCTATAATTAGTATGCACATTAGTTTATACCTTCTTCTGATGGACTAAATATATAGCTATAAACCTTGATAAATTTATAAACCAAAAATTATGCAGCCTAATTGTGACATTGTTTATGGTCTTATTCACCTTTCAGAAGTTTAACTTTTGGAGAAATCACTTAATTGAACTTTGATGTCCAATTATTTTGTAAGATGTAGTCAACCTCAATATGAATCTAATTCTTCTAATCACTTAAATCTGGTGACCTTACTCAAATTATTTTTAATATGATGTTTTAACCTTATCACTTATTTTATCCTTCAAATCTCTTGGAATGTTTGTTATCAAATTCTCCTCTTTTATGTTTCTCAATAATATCAACATCACCCTCAATAATTCACCACATAAATTTTAACTATTTACCCCATTTATATGTCCATTAAAACTATTATAAATGTGTAGAATGAATTATATTCAATATGAAAATCCTAATAACTTAACTCTTAAATAAACCACCTACAATATATTAACAAAATTTAGAGATTTTGCTTTGTTAAAACTCTAAAAAAATTAGCATCAATGTTCTTAAATTTATATGAAAATCATGGATTGAATTAAAAACATTTATTAATAATTTCATACATTTAAAATATAACTCAACATCATCATAATGGTTTAGACTTCAAAAAATCTATATGAAGTCACTTGATATCTTCCAGTCAACTTACTTCTGTAGACTTCACTTAATGTCTTATGGTTCTTCCTTTGTATCTATAAATGATCAAGAACTAAATCTATCATAGCCTTAATTACTATAATATAATTTTTATTTATATCCTATGATTGTAGTGAACTTTATTCATTACACTAACAGTTTTTTTTAAATTCATCTTACAGATTCTCATTTAGATCAACTCATATTTTGATCAACTTCATTTTATCTTCAACAATTGATCAATTATTCAGTCTTTCTTTACTCAAGAATATTTTTATTTATCATAACCTAGGTCCATTTTGATACATTACTACATTATATTTTTGTGATTCAAAATAACTAGGGTTAGTCTTCCTTCTTCTATCCAACCTACTTTTGATCACCTTAGGCATTACCTCATCTGTCAGTGCTCTTAATCCTTCATATTCTTCTACTGATATGACTTTAGATGTATTCATAAATTTATTTCTATTACTTTGAACATCATCCAGAGATATAAAATCAACAATATTATAATTTTTATCAACTTTGAATTTTATTGACTCATCCTGAATCAAAGTTGGTCATCTAAAAAAGTGATGTTTCTTCAGTTGAGAGCACAACACATGCATCCCCTGATTTAACTTATCAATTATTTCAGTTATATTGGTATTTAACTCATTTAATAAATTTATATTTTAGATACCTTCAATATAATTATTTTTAGTGAAACTTGTAGTGATTACACTTCCACAGGTGTAACTTGTACTACATGGCACTTCATTCCTTTTTAAATTTTCTTGGAAACACTCTCTTTGTAAGTTTAAATTAACCATATGGTCCTCAAAGTTAGATTTATGAACTAAGGATGCCATATCTGATACTTTTCCAATTCTTTAACTACTCCACCTTCTTAAAATATATCTTTTAAAAACCCTATTTTTGTTCTTATTACTTGAATAAATCTCGAGGGTTGTACCTTTGGGATACCATCCTTCGATAGTTCATATTTCACCTCCTAATGGTCTAACTTCTGGTGTACTCAACTGTTTTATGTACTTCATATTCAAAATTGATAAACTCATTCTTCCTTTAGAAGACCATTTCATCTTCTAGGAAAACTATAATTAATCAAACCCAACTTCAGTTCTTCAATATCCCCTTAGGTATAACGTTAATCCCCCCATTACCAAATTCTCATCATTTCTCAACCTATTTTAGTTAGAGTATTCAAATTTAATTCACAATCGACCTTCACTTGAAGAATATATTAATAATAAATAGATGCATACATGCTACTTCCAAAGAATTAACTTGGCACATTTCATATCCATCCATACTTAGCATTAAAAAAATTCTTTACCTTAATTGATGTCACATGATCCCATCACTTTCCTTGGAACTTCCTCAGCGTCTTTAAAAAGTAGTGGAACATGCATCTATAATGTTCATACTTTTAATGGTTCCATATTATGGTGCCTAAAATTATGATGAAATTACTCACACAACACCTATAGAAACTTCACTTTGTATTTATATGAATATCATTAAATTCAACTAATAACAATGATGGAAAATAATATAAAACTTCTTCATCACCATCTGATGGGATCTTTAGGTTTTAATGGATAAATCTTAAAAACATGATAAACCAGGCCCTAAAAACTATTAAAGAGTAACTTCAACAATTAATTTATAATTAATTTAAAATAATAATAATTATTATAAAAAATACCCTTAGTTTGTGTTTTGGGTTGTATTTATTGATAATTATGCGGGAATAATATTTAATGATTTATTTATTAGTGATTAGAGTTTTTAGAACCCCTGAACTGATTATCCCCCCAAACTATGCTATCGGGCTAGGTGCCACTGGCCTTAGGTGCACCTCCCCAAACAAAAAAGGCTTCTGACTTGCAGTGAGGGTGTAGAGAGGATAAAGTGGGGAGGATATACCCTCATGTGATGATAATATAATGGTCTGATCATATAGATATAACATGTAGTGAAACAATAAAACTCAACAGACTCAAATCTGACCTTACAATGGAAAAATCACTATCAATATCAATAAATAGTAGATGAAATATAACAGAAGTATAAAAAATAAATAAACATGCCATCATACTACTTATAACAACTAAAATAGATCATGCACACAATATATGTCATACATATAAATATATAGAAAGGGGCTCATCCATGGTAGACCAAAATACAATACATATATAGGCATACTGATACATAAAAGTAATCAAAAAGGAAAACTCAAAATTAATTCCTTTATAGGCAAGAACCTCATGGTCCCTTGCCAACATCCATGCTAAATAACACTATGATATAACTTATAATGACGATACTTTACATGAATGAAAAAACATAAAGTCTACATGAGTCTCGAAGGTCCTATGTAGGATGTGAGAACATGTCTTAGTAGGATACCACCTAAGAGTGTATACCTAAAATAATTTTTTAAGAAGGTGTTAATTATAATCAAAAGTAAAGCAACACATGCCTTAATAAACATGGACTTCCCCAATTCTCAAAAACCACCATGAAGACTTCACCTACCTTCTCCAATATAAAAATACAAAAAATGGAGAGGATCCATGAACCATGTCCCAAGGTATCCCATGAATTCAAATATAATAGGAGAACCCTTAGGTTCCACCTCAAATATGTAACCCAGCACCATGTGCCTCCAGACACATCCTATCCCAAACTACTCACTGACCTCCTAAAGAAATTCCCCAAAAAATAGATTCTGGTCCATTTGACTCCTGCTCAAAAGCACCATTTGACTCGATGCCCAACTTCTAGAGGCACAAAAATTTATTCCCACAATTAAAAGTCACCATTTGATCATAGAATAACTTCCCATGGAATGACAATCACCATCCTCCCAAAATAATCCATGCCCAATGACCTCAATACGATGAGCCTCAACCCCCAACTGATAGCCTCAATGCTATCTTCCAAAGGATCCTTAACTTCCTAGTGTCTTTTTATGGAAATCACCCCCAAAAAATCCCTAATCCATACTACTAGGGCCCTCTATCCACATGAGTAGTCAAAAACACCTCATCACTGAGTCATTCTATTTGCACACAACTCCTACCAATTCTTTGGCCATCAAAGGTGAGTAGAAATCACCAAAATAAATACCTAAAACACACTATATCTGGATCCTCATTACCCTAATAATATGTCAATCAAATTATATGTCCTCACCATCTAATAATACACTATCCTCACTCATAACTTGATAGCCTTTCTGCCTCAATCTGACATCCACACCGCCCCATCATGTTATTCAACATCACTCAATAAATCTGGGCCAATCACAACCAAAAAATTGACATTACCTCAATATAAACTGCCTATCCACCTCAATTCATTGAGGAAATCCCATAATGACTCCATTGGTCAGAATATTATATCAAAAACATCATATATAAACAATTCAAAAATTTAAACACACAATTAATTCAATATAATATTATCATACAGTTCTAGTTAAAAAAAACTCAATTTAAATCAAGAAACACCCTGACCTAGCTACCCAAGGTGGTCAAAGACCTATAACTCGGCCTCCACAATATAATATGGTCTGACCATTCCCAATGACATCTCAGGGGTCATATAATCAATTTAATATCAAGAAAGTGTGTCACACTCAATTATCCAAATGCACACTAAAATCTGCATCCCAAAAATGACAATGAAAAAAAATAAATGTATACACTGCCAACCTCAGACTCATATAAATAGGAACGTCTGGTATTAGCCTCTAAATCTAAGTGGTTTAGAAGATGTTGATGTTTCCATGGAACGCCTTGAAAATATGGTAAAACAGCTTGAATGGATTTAGCAATCTATGAGGTGAAATCAAAGAAGAAAAGATGAACGAGTGAGGGAAGTCTTACCAAGAGTATTCTATTTCACTCAATGATGACCAAAATGGAGCACCGATAAGGGAGGGAGAGAAAATCCATGGGAAGGGATAAAATGGTGGGTTTCAACCTATTGTGCTTGACCCACTAACTAAGAGGAGGAAAAAGGATGAAATAAAATAATGATAATAATGGAAATGGTAATTTATGATCTTTAATGGGCCTCATGGTTGGATCATATGGTTTTCTAAACTATGCACAAACCATGTAGGCTACAGTTCATGGGTACTGCCTAAGTGGCACTACCCATGCGTCTTGCTGCACGATTTTCCCTTAACATGTGAAAAACATGTATAAGTCTCTACAAAAACTACACACAAGTCTTTATAGCCATGCGAATCACCCCACATGGTTTATAAAACCATGAGGAAGTTCAAAAATAGGGTGCAAAGTTAGTTGGAAGAGGCCTCACTGTTTACCCTAAATCTTGCACCTTAACCTAAAACTCCAAACAAGCCTTCATGCCTCTAATGCTCTCAAAACCCATCAGAACACCCGAGTCACTCTACAAGCCTCTAAACCCATACAAAAAAAATTATATTGGGGGTGATGTAAGACTCATAATTTTGTTCCAATCATTAAAAAAGAAAAGGGCACCCACACTAATTCAAACATAAAAAACAAGAGTGGTTTTCAACCTAATTCAAAAACACAGGACGTTAAAATCTCACCACCTTAACATAGATCATCCCTAAAATATAAAAGAAAACATGGAGATGGTACCGAACATACCCATCACATTAAAGAATAACCCTGACTACCCTGATCTCAAGGTTATAAGCCAACTAACTCAAGGGGAATCCCCACCATAGGAGTGAACTACCCCAGTCTCAACCCAACCAAAAGCTAAAATCAAAAAACTAGTCCAACAACCTTTACCAGACTCAAAATTCATCATGTGATGCCTCATCACTCATGCACCTCATCAGGTGATCCCATTCCAACCAGACACCCATATAAATCCCACACCACATCGATGCCTATCTTGTGCCCTAGTCACACATGGAACCAATGAGGTCCCACATCTCAATATATGATCAAACAATCCTGGTGCCTCACACCTCAACAAGTACCACATCAAATGACTCCCATATGCCAAAAAAACTCACGTGACCAACAACTCCTTGATTTCCCGATGCCAAAGCACCTCAGAAACATGCATAAAATGATTCTAAAATATATCCTCATGCCATGTATCTCATATATATATATATATACCATGAAACTAAAATGATTCCAACCTACTAACTAGCAATTGGTTAGTCCACATATATACTGCCCGTGCACCTAGTGCACCCAAAACAGACATGCCTCAATAGGACATACCAAAGAAATATAGAAAAATAGATATACCCATGGTGAACCATTGACTATCATCAGATCACCATCCTTCTCATCCCCTAGTACATCCATGCCGTGCACCAAGCCTAAATCTAAACATCCTGAAGCCTGGCCACTCTGAGGTTCTGCACCATCCACTATCCACTAACCCTACTACTGGGTCTCACAATCTCTTCCACGACCTCTACGCATAGCTGAAGCTCGACTACCCTCACCTAGTTCTGATCCTAAACCGATCTTAGAAGCTTGAGTCTACCATGATCCATGACTAAAAACTATCTGAGAAGTCTTCCTACAGAACCTCTCAAGATGCACGTCCTATCCAAATGTCTGGAACACCTTTGGAGGACTCTCACACTAAGTCTGAACATGTCCTAGCTACCTGCATTGGAAGAAAACCATCGATGACCCATGATGAAATTCTATGTTTGATTCCTCGGCCTAAATTCCCTACTACAACTCATCCCTAGATCACTTCCTTCCATCCAAAGAATCACCAATTAAATCACCTGTAGTTTTCACTTGTCTCGAACTAGATACGTCTGTCAGTTTTCCCTTGACTATGAGTGACTGGTTCATCACTAATGATAATGAGGCCAACTTAAAGATGTTTACCTGTACTTGAATGGCATGCTGCAAACCATACACAAAGCACCTCACCCTTGATGTGTCATTTCTCATCATGATAAGTGTAATTCAAGAAAATTCATTGAACGTCATTTCATAGTCCATGATGGACATGTCACCCTACTGAAGGCTCAATAACACCTGAGCCCTTTACACCCTCAATATATATGAAAAAAATTCTTGAAGAACCTCACCTAAAAATCCTTCCTAATCATCCCCATATGTCTTCCTTCCTACACCTATACATCCCAAATATACTTTTCTGGTCCTCTAATCTTGTAGGTTTCTAGTTTAACCCTTTGCCCTGGAGGTGTCTGGTTGGGGAAAAACCCATAAAAGTAACATTATAGTATTTTTGAGTTGATTGTGTTTGTTGAAAAAGAAGGTTTGAATTTTTAATTTGTAAATTATAGATATATTGTTGACACTTTAAATTAAAAAATATCTAAGACAAAGGATTGTATGCCCTGGGAGCAGTACAGTAAATTGCGTACACAAGGTGACAGCGTTTCCTTGTGGTTTCCAAATATTTGGGGTCTAAAATTTGGAGTTTGGATAACATAATAAAAAGTGGATTTCCTTGAATACCTTATGAAAATATGAAAAATACATGATTTTTGAGAAGATTGGATTCATGAAGGGTGTTTTGAGAAGGATCAAAAAATGATAATGGTGATCTACATGATAATGCCGAGCATTGTTAATGAAAAAGGAAGGGAGATTCATGATTTGAGAATCGTTATGGTGTAAGGAGTTTTATGGTGATATTTTTGATTATGAAGAGCATCGTGTATGAATAAATTTCCTAGAACATCATGAAAAATAGATCATCATGGTGGAAAAGAAGGAGCATCATGAAATGAGGATGATGTGGATGGAAGGTTCTAGAATCGATAGAAACACCTATAAATAATTATCTACCAACTTCATAAAAGTAGTGTGATTTAATGAAAATAATAAGGCTCTAGAATCACTATGGTGGTTGGTAAAAGAGTTTCATGAGAAGAACTTTGAAAAGGCTATAAATTCCAACCGAACATTCTGAGCATCTTAAAAGTAAGGGAATTTGTGAAGGTTAAGTAATCTTTATGAAAGAATGGAGCTTCATAAAGGCTAGTTGATATTCCTAAAAGAGGTGTGCTCTGTGAAGGCTAAGTGATCTTCACAAAAGGTAAGATCTTCTCCAAGGCTATTTGAGCTTCATAAAAGAGGATTTTCATGAAGGCAGTGAGCATCATGAAATTTGTTTATAAGTAATTTCCCATTAAATCTATGGTAAAGTGGTATTCATCAGTATATGAAAGTGGGAAATCAATAGAGCATCTATCTATAACTATGGATGTATACATTAGAGATAATTAAGGGAACTACAAGTCTATAAACTGTGTTTGAATCCATTCTAATAGTAGTAGGCAAAGGAAGATGAAGACAATGATCCTTTCCACTTGCAGTGAGCCAGAGAAAGAGACATAGGGAGGGACCCTTGGGAAAGTAGTGAGCTGACACTAAACCTTATAAAGGTAGTGAGCCTGGGTATATACGAGATCTAGCCTGAACCACCATTCTTGGCAGTGAGCCTTATTAGATTTTTCACAATAGGCACATTGTTATTGTATGCTCCTTGGACGTATCCCATTGAAGGAGAACCAAGTAAAAGTGATGTGTCTCCTGCATGATTTCAATTCTATTCATACATTTCTATGAGAAAGATAAGTAAGAGTGTTTTTTTAATGATGAAACAAGTTCTGAAGGAGAAAAAGTTTTCATTTTTCATACACTGATTCACCCCTATCTTGGTATTTAACCTTATTAGGATAAAAATTGGTTTTAGGGTGAAAGGTTGAAGGTTAGAAGTTCTTTATAAGTATAAGAAATGGAGGTTTTCCATCAGAAATGGTTTATGATATTCGATGGCAAAAATTGAATTATAAAAGAATCAGATGCATCACTACATTCGATCATTAGTAACAGATGTCTTTACAATAGCTATGCATGAAATATCAGCTAATATTGGAAGTGATTCTTTATCAGAAGCTGGTCAAAGGGAATTGGATTCTAATTCTAAGGGAACCAATGCTTTAGGGGGATCCTTATCAAATTAGATATATATGAAAGAGGTTTCATTTAAGTCATCACATGCTATGTGGGAAATTCATATGAATATTTATGAGGGTGACTCAAAATTCATAGAAGAAAAGCTATAGGTTCTATGGAATAAGTATGAGGATCTCAGAATGCATCCCAATGAGTCTATTAATACATTATTTGATTGGGTGAATGCTGTTGTGTAATAAATGCATGGTCTTAGAGAAATTATTGAAGATATAAATATTGTTAAGTGTATCATGAGAAGATAGACACCTCCGTTTAGTCTAAATATTTCATTATTGGAAGATAATGATCCAAAAGAGCTAACATTGGATAGCTTACATAGTACTATTGTAGAATATAAAATGAGAAATTATAATAATGATTCTATGGGAAAGGGGAAGTTCAAAAAATTTCATTGAAGGCCAATAAGAATATCAAAATTGAAGATGGATAGGAATATGAAGAGATGGATGAGGTGATGTCATTTTGTTCATCAAATCTTCAAAGAGAGAAAAAAAGATCAGAGAGAAACTCCTTCTAGCATGATTTTAACGTGGAAAGGTTGTACATATTACAATAAGGTGCCCCAAGATGTTTCAAGAAGATAAAGAGGATGATGTTTAAATTCCCATGAAGAAGTCTTCAACTGTCATGAATGGTAAGAAAAATTTTAAGATAAATTTCTTTAAAAATAAGAATCTGCTGTCAAGAGAAGATGAATGTTCTGAAAAATATGAGGTAGAAGAGGTGGAGGACTGTACGGATCATAATGTAGATACTATGGAAGAAGTTTTCCGTAATTCCCAAACAAGGGAATAAAGCAACAATGAAGAAGAATAATCCAAAGAAAGATTTTACCTTAAAGTTTATTTAGAAGCTTATCTTAAAGATATATATGTTTGGAGAGCCAAAACAAAGAAAGAAAATAAATTTGTTCATGATGCCAAACTTTATATACAACATCAGGAAGAAGAGAATTATGATTTGAATGAAGAAATTGAAAAACTGAAGTCATAAATGCTAGAGATCCCAGAAAACGTTGTCGAGTACATGTTAAATATTTAAGAATAGAAGAAGAAAATCAATAGTTTGATTAACACTGGAAAAAATCAAATCAAGAATATCGAAGAACTTGAAGAGGAAGTTGTTTGAATGTGAAGAAGTTTTAAGGATCATGAAAAACTCTTAACTCCTGGTAAGACATTAGGAAAGAAGATCAATCAGGAAATAATGAAGTTGGAGGTATAGAATAGAGGTCTAGTGGAAAAAAATAAATAGTCAAATCCAAATGATAAATATGGTAAGAGGGTTGATAAAAAAAGTGGTGTGATGATTTAATGTCAGAATGCAAGAAACCACTCTGAAATTGAAGATTGACTTGGGTATTAAGCTAATTTAGAATATTTAGATAACCCAAGGTACAACCAATGGTATAGAAGTGACATGTTGGAATGCACCTCACATTGGGTGTTATTGTTGCAGAAAGATGGTACACTCACAAAATGTGTCTTCCATAGTGAAGAGATATCGAATGGAACAAGAAAAACAATGGCATCCAAACAAAACACAATACTATAGAACATCATTCAAGGGTCATTGTTTTTAGTGTGTAATATTTGATCACATGGCTAGATACTATACATAAACCATATAGGAGAATGTTCCAAATAAGAATCAAGCTAGTCACAAACAACAATTCAATGAACCATTATGTGTGATAAAAATGAAAAATTAGTTTGTAGTATTTCAATATGAAGCTGGTCCATCATACACTAATAAAGATAAATATCATCAATCTATACTAGGTATGAAGTCAAAATCATGGATCAAGAAGAAAAGATATGAGAATACAATGGTTGTAGAGATTACTTTTAAAGCATCAAATCACACTCGAATATAGATCTTTGATAGTGGATACACCTCGCATATGACTGGAAATAAAGATATGGTGACTGGAATCAAGTATGATAAAGAAGGTATAGTAAAATATGACAATGACAAAGGATTAAAAATTATTGGCTCTAGATAAGAAAATTTTGGGGGAAAATAAATAAGACATTTAGATTTCATATTTGTTGAGGTCTCAGTCACAACTTTCTTAGTATCAATCAACTATGTGACTCATAAAATGCCATAATATTTTCCAAGAAATTTTGTGTCATCAAGGAAAAATACAGTGCAATTGTTTTATAGGAAAAGCATATGAAAGGGAATATCTACTTTGTGAGTAGAGAAGAAGATATGTGTTTTTTTAAAGGAAGAATAAAACAAGGTATGCTATAAACATCTTGGCCATTTGAGCCAAACATCCTTGTAAGATCTTGTGAAATATGATACTTCTCAAGGCCTCCTTAGATTATCACGTGATCATACTCATATGTGTGATGCTTGTAAACAAGGAAAGATCATTAAAAATATATATATGGAAAAATGGAAAAGGTCAAAAAAAATCTAGAGTTGGTGAATATTGATGTGTGTGGACCAATTTCACTGAGATCTATCAATGGGAGGAGATAATGTTCTCTCTTTATTGATGATTTTAGTAGAATGGTGTGGGTATCAATCATCACCCATAAGTCTGAGTTGTTTAGTTTATTTACAATATATCGATGGGACGTTGAAAAGATGCTAGATAAAATAATATAGAAGATTAAATTAGATAATGAAAACAATTTCAAAACTTTCTAAGTGGGGGATTATCTTGAGAAACATGGGATAAGGAATTGAGTTTCATCAGTAAGAACTTCATAACATAATGGAGTAATTGAGATAAGAAATCAGATTATCAAAAACATGGATAGAACAATTCTCATTGAGAAAGACCTTCCAGAGAAATTTTGGAAAGAAGTAGTGATGAAATAAATATACACATCAAATAGAGAGTTACTATTTCTGAAAGAAGAGAAGACTTCAGATGAGATATGGTATAGAAAGAATCCATCATTGAAGTACTTTTAGTCTTTAGAAGTAAGTGTTTTATTAACAATAAGTGGAAACACATGAAGTTTGAATCTTTTAGAGATGAAGGAATATTTCTTAGATACTCAAATAAAATCAAAGCATATAAATGCTTCAATAAGATGATGGGAAAGGTAGATTAAATCCATTATTTAAATATAGTGGAAAATGTGAAGAATATTTATAAAATACATGATTAGTATCAGGAGGATAATGATGAATAGATAACCAGATCAGGGGATGTTCCAGTTCTAGAGGCTGTTTCATAAGAAGATTCAGATAATGATAACAATGAGCACAATTAGGCATCCGCACAAAGACAAAAGAGAAGAGCTGAAATTTATAAACATAATATAATTGTTGATTAGATAGTTCTAGTCAAAATAAGGAATATGAAGAATCTATAAGAAGCATCATACTTATCAGAGGTAGAGAATAATTGTTTTGATAAATTAGATGGAGATGTGAATTGGGTTTAGAACAAGAATGAAAATCTTGAAAAAATTGAGAAGAATTAGACACGAGAGATTGTTTCGAGCACAATAGATAATAATGTCCTCAGGACTAAATGGGCATTTCACAAAAAAATAAATGATGATTCTGTGGTAATTAGAAACAATGAATAAATAGTGTGCAAATGGTACTCCCAAATAAAGGGTATCAATGTTGATGAAATAGTTCCACATATTTCAAGGCTAGATACAATTAGTTTATTCTTGGCCATAACAGTGAAAATAAAGTTCAAGGTTTTCTAGATGGATGTAAATTTAGCATTTCTAAATGGGGTTCTAGAAGAATATGTTTATATTGACCATCCAAATGATTTTATCATTCATGAAGATGATAAAAAAGTTTTTTGGATAAAAAATTCACTTTATGGCTTGAAGGAGACACCATGAGCATGATATTCAAGACTCAATCAGTTTATGAAGAAGAATGATTTTTAAAGTGGTGGATTTGATTAAAATATATATGTCAACCATGAAAGTAATCAAATTATGATGGTGATGGTATATGTAAATGATATAATATTTTGAGAATCAGATTAAGTGTAGTGATGTTTTTTTTCCAAATTCATGAAAAATGAGTTCAAAATGTTAGTGATTGGTGAACTAGAAATTTTCCTTGGTTTATAAGAAACACAAGAAAAGAATGACACATTAATTTATCAATATAAATATGCCAATGATGTTTTGAGAAGATTTGGAATAGATAATTACAAGGTGATAAAGACTATGGTGGATACCTATATGAAACTATCAAGAGATGATAAAGGCAATGCAGTTAATATTACAAAATATAGGAAAATAATTAGTAGTCTACTATACTTGACAACGACATGATATGAGGTTGTTTTTCCACATTCCAAGCATCATAGTATCAAAGTAATAATAAAAAAATCCACATGATTTCAGTGAAAATAATACTTAGATATATCAAGGGTATAGTGTAATTCAGTTTAATGTATAATGAAAATTCTTAAAAAGAGTTATTAGGATATACAGATGTAGATTGGTCCAGATCAGAAGATGAAAAGAAATCAATGTTAGGAGATTATTTCTATATTTCTAGATTATAAATTTCCTGGCTAAGAAAGAAACATGATTACATTTAATTGAGCACCACAGAAGATAAATATATTGTGGCTACTCATGAATGAACACAATTATTATGGATAAAGAAACAACTTGATGATATGAGAGTTAAAGTGAAGTCTCCAATTTTAATCCATTGTGTGAATTAAAGTGCTATAAATTATAGAAAAAACCTATTCCATAACTATAGGAAAAATAAAATTGAAATAAACTATCATTTTATCAAGTCTAAGGTGGATCAAGGTCTTGTGAAGTTGTAGTATGTTCCTACAGAACAAAAGGTTGTTGACATTTAAACAAAGGCCTTACCCAAATAAGTGTTTTAAAGGCATCGACTGGATCTAGGTGTTCTATCGACTCCTGGACTTGAAAAATTGTGGATGTAGGGTCCCCCTATCCTTGAGGTAAGATGTGTTTTTACAAAATATGCTGATCTATGTTCATTAATCTATTACAGACCACAATGAAGTGACCTTCAAGTTCATTGAAAAAGGGGGGAGAAATTGTGGCTATCAAATGGGAAAAAATGTCTTAATGAAGGAAGGGGGAAGCTTTTGGTGGAGCAGTGAGATAAGTGGAGTAAAATATGCCAGATAGAGTAGTGGAATAGCGGAGTATTAAATACGACGATGCTAAAGGTGATCAATCAAAGTACATATATCACAATATATGGAGTCTGTGATGAAATCAGTTGAGAGGTTTTAGAATGAAGTGATTCATTGATAATATTTCCATGCTACGATTGATTCTCACATCGGGCATGGATCATGTGGACTTAGAGTGTGTGTTGAGTAAATCATTTATTGCTACCTAAATCACATGAAGTAAATGTTGGTAGAAGATCAAAGAAGCTTCAATGAAGTATCAAAATTTGAAGTGTTTTCAACATACCCAAATGGGGAGATTGTTGGAAAATATCCCTTATGGTAACATTGTAGTATTTTTGAGTTGATTATGTTTGTTAAAAAAGAGGGTTTAAAATTTTAACATGTGATGTATATAGATATTGATGACATGGTATGCTGAAAAATATCTAAGGCAATATAATAGATTCCCTAAAAGTGGTATAGAAAATTGCGTAGATAAGGTGACACTATTTCCCAATGTTTTCTAAATTTTTGTGGTCTAAAATTTGAAGTTTGGATAGCATTGTGAAAAGTGTATTTCCTTGAAGGAATTATAAAAATATTAAAAAGGCATGAGTTTTTCAAAGATGTCCTTCGTGAAGGGTGTTTTTCGAAGGATCAAATAATTTTGATGGTGATCTATATGACGATGACGAGAATTGAGAACGAAGAAAATGAGGATCTTTGAAAGTGGAGAATTATAACAACACAAATAGTTTTATGGAGATATTTATGATTACAAAAAGCATCATGAATGATGAATTTTCGAGGAGAATCACAAAAAATGGAGAATCTCAATAGTAAATAGGGAGCATCGCGAAATGGGAATGACATGGATGGAAGGTCTGGGAATCAATGTAAATGCCTATAAATAGGCCTCTACCTACTTTGGAAAAGTAGCGAGACATAACAAAAATATTATGGCTTTAGAATTGTGAAGGTGGTTCATGAAGGTGGTTTGTGAATAATTTTCATGCGAAGAAGTTCATGAAGGCTATAAAATCTAACCAAACATTTTGAGCATCGTGAAAGTAATGGAATTCACGAAGGATAAGTAAGATTTATAAAGAAATAATATTCTCAAAGGATAGTTGTGCTTTGAAAAATAGTTGTGCTTCGTGAAGGATAAGTGAGATTCATGAAAGGTAGGAGCATCACAAAGGCTATTTGAACTTCATGAAAGAAGAGATCTGAGAAGGCAGTGAGCACCATGAAAGTTGTTCAAATGGAATTTCCTAGTAAATATGTGTCAAAATGATATTCATTAGTGGATGAAAGTGGGGAATCAATCGAGCATCTATATGTATCAAAGATCATTTTCAAGGACTTGATCCAATTATTAGCCTCTTTTGTAACAACCTCACCCTAGAAAAGTGGCAGATGCTATGACTAGAATTCCCAAGTAAGATACAATTTAAATGTCTCTGCTCCTTAAGAACCCCTGTCGATACCCTAGATAACCCACACCCTGATCACTCATAGTTTCTTATCAAGCCATGTCCCAAACGTTGTAAAATCTGGTGTCTACCCTTCATGCACTAGAACTTATACATGAGATTATCCATGAGATTTTACCTACTCTTCTTGACCCTCATGGGTCTGATCCTACTCATACTATAGCAAAACCATTTCCTTTCAAGCCCAATGCTCCGTCCGAGATGTCAAGGTGGAAACCCACTGAATTCTGTTAAATATAAATACATCCCATAACACACATACATAACATAGTTAGAGAAAGTATTAACAAACATCACATCCTCACTACCATTAACATTTCTTATCACAACCATGACAGACGACATCCCAGCCTCATGGACTCCTTACCCACCCTTAACAGAGACATGTATCAAATATTTCTCGGGCCTCTCCTGTCCTGATGAACAACATCACCTCAAACCGATGACCACATTACCCAAACTGGTGATCGAAATCACCCCAAATCACTATACTTACCTACTCTTATAAGATATAGACCCATTTCACATATCAGATGATATATATATATATAAATTAAATATAATAAACTATTTTTTACCACATCATATTAAATTTAAAACAACTCAAATTACAGGAACATCATATTTAAAATTGAAACATCCAAATATGTTCCTAATCAAATACAAGAAAGCATAAAAATCATACACTACCTTTCCTTACCAAGATAAGGGACCAATAATCATTCCCTACCACAAAATTCCAAGGTTCACAAGTCATAACATTTAACATCACATATCAAGAAAAATATCACTCATGTTTGAAATGAATTAAAATATAAACTAAAAAAAATAGAATAGCTATTACACCTATGGTAACTCATTACACCCCTCGTACATGGGAATGTAAGCAACCAAGATTGAATTATAAACCCATATATGGCCACATACTAATATCTACTTTACCATAACCTAAATAGTAAGGAAAAAAAATAAAAGAAAAGAAACCCCGATCTCATTAGTAGAAAAGAAAAGCACAGATACTAAATCCCAATCATGAATTGAATTGATACCATTTGTATCATGCCTAATCCAATTAGCCACCCAAATTATGCTATTAGTCCAAGTGCCATTGGCCTTAGGTGCACCTCTCCAAAGGCCACAGGCTACCGACTAGCAGCAAGGGTGTAAAGAGGGTAAATTGGAGAGGTTATACCCTTAAGTGATGATAATATAATGGTCCTAGTACATAGATATAACATATAGAAGAGAAATAGGACTTATAAGACTCAAACCATACTCTCCAAATTGTGGATTCATAATTAATATAAATAAATAGTGGAAGCAATATAACATAAGTAATATAAATAAATATACTTTCCAACATACCACTTGTAGAAAATAAAACAGAGCATGTATACAATACAGGTCGTACATATCAATATACAGAAAGGGGTCACCCATGGTAGACCATGATACAATTCATATATAGTCATGATGATACATAAGATTAAACAAAAAGTAAAACTCAAAATTAACTCCTACAGAGGCAAGAACCTCAAGGTCCCTTTCCAACATCCATGCCAAACTGCACTATGATCCAGCTCATGAGAATGATCCTTTACCTGAACACAACAAAATAACATCTAAACGCATTCTTAAGGGCTTCTATAGGGTGTTATAACATGCCTCTATAGGATAACAACCAAGATTGAATACCCAACATAAGTGTTTAAGTAGGTGTGAATTATAATAAAAATTAAAGAAGCACATGTGTAAATAAACACAGAATAACATGGTTCTCAACAACTTCTAGGATGTCATCACCTACCTCATCCAATTCATGAATCCATAAAGAGGAGAGGATCCTTAGACCATGACCCAAGGTATCCCCTAAAGTCAAATATCCCACTTTAACCCTTAGGTTCCACCTTAAATATGAAACCTAGCAACACATGCCTCATGACACCTCGTTTCTCAAACAAATCTACAACGTCTCAAAGGCACACCTAAACAAATAGAATTAGGTCCCTCACAACCCTAATTGAAAGCACATATCATATTGAATCCTGAATTCTAGAGGCACCATGATTTATTACCTCAAATAAAAGTCATCATTGGATCATAGCATGACATCCCTAGAAATGACAATCTCCATCCCCCCAAAATAATCTAGACCCAACGACCTCAATATAGTGAGCCTCATCCCCCAACCGATAGCCTCAACACTATCATTTTAAGGTATCCCACCTTCCCTATGAATTTCTACATAAATAATCCCAAAAAATCACAAATTTTCACTATTGGGTTCCTCTACCCATATGAGTAGTCAAAACCACCTCATTATTGAGTCCTTATGTGTGCACACGACTCCTATCAGTGCTTTGGCCATCACAGGTGAGCGAAAATCAGAAAAATAAATACCTAAATCACACCAACAATGTAACCTTGTTCCCCTAAGACCATGTCACTCAAATCCTATGGCCTCTCTATACAATGATACATGATCCTTGTTCTTAACCGTTTATCCTTTTTGCCTCAATTTGACATCCACAACGCCCCATCATATGATTCAACATCACTCAATAAATTCAGGATAAGACCAACTAGAAAATCAACATTGCCTCAATCCCGATGGACTAGCCACCTCAATTCCTTGGGCCAAGACCATCATGCCCAATGGGTTACAACATTATATCAAAATAATCATATATAATCAATAAAAAATTATAAATAAACAAACAATTCAATGTAATTGAATTTCTCAATTCCAATTAAAAAAACCACTCAATTTAAATAAATACTCATCCCGACCTAGATACCTAAGGTGGTCGACAACCTCTAACATGGCCTCACATGAGAAAATATGGTCTGGGCATGGACAATGACCTCCCATGGGTCCTACAATCAATTTATTATCAAAAAAAGTGGTCTCACTCAATTAACCAAAGACATGATAAAATATGAACCCCCAAAATGTCCATGAATATATAGGAAATGTATGCACCACCTACCTTGAACTTATTGATGTAGGAACATCAATTATTAGACTCTAACTCCAAGTGGTTTGGTTAAATCAATGTTTCCATCGAGCACACTAAAAATAGTGGAATAGGGTAAAACAACTCGTATGTATTTAGTGGTTGGTGAGGTGAATGAAAATAAAAAAATAGGTAAGGGTGAGGGAAGCCTTATCGAGACTGTTCTATTGCAACTGATGATGTCCAAAATAGAGCACTAATGAAGGAGGGGGAAAAAAACCAAGAGTGGAGATAAAATTGAGGGTTTCTCCCTACTGTGCGTGACCCATGAATGAAGATGAGGAAAAAGGAGGAAATAAGAAAATAAGAAGAATGGGTAAAAAGGTAATTTCCTACCTTTATTTGGCCGTATGGTTAGCCCACACTGTTTTCCAAATTATGTGGCCTGTAGTGCATGGTTACTTTTTAAGTGGCACTTCTCATATGTATTACCATATGGTTTTCAATAGCCATGCACAAACTATGTAGAAGCCTATACAAAAAATGAAGACAATTTTTCACAAACATGCGCCTCACCCCAAATGATTTATCAAACCATGAAACAATTCATAAAACATGGTGCACAATTAGCTGGAAAAGGCTTAACTGTTTACCCTAAACTATATGCCTTGACCTGTAACTCCAAAACAGGCATTCAAGACTCCGATGCTCCTGAATCCATTCTAAACACCCGAGGAACTCTCCAAGCCTCCAAACCATCCAAAAAAATTATATTGGGGTGAAATAAGGCTCAAAATTTGGTTCCTACCATCGAAAAAGAAAAGAGAACCCCCACTAATTCATAAATTCAAAATAGAAGTGGGTTTTGACCTGATTCAAAAACCTAGGATGTTACTAAGTTATTATTTTGAAGGATATAATAGGTTTTGAGGAGTTTTGGACTATTCATGACAAAAATAAGTTTGGTATAGTAGTTCTGAAATTTGGATATGCTTGGAGTTCACAAGGATCATCATGTTCTATGTAAAGATGATTAAATTTGCAAGTATCATTTCACAGTAAAGGCATGAAGGCTACCATGTGTGTGTAAGCATTATCCATATTTTCCTAAAAATTATTAATATTTTTTGTAAGGTTGGATTTACATAAGCATGATTTCAGACTTGTGTAAGGATGATTCTTAATATATATAAGGTTCATTATTTTATAAAATTTCTAAATAATTTTAAACTAACAATTAATGTATTAATAATTTAGTAATCATCAATATGATTGACAAACTAGTTTGTGTTGATAGATACAATTAAGCATAAATTCAAGGAATAATGAATAAAAAAATGTTTTACATTTTTTATAGATGATTTAGAGTGATTTTTTGGATTTATTTTTACCACACAACCCACCATGAAATATGGGAGGTGGAAACATGGAGGTTTCAATAACATGTAGTGGCATTCATTTTTAATGAATGATCTAGATACATATTATGAAGGATGTTATTTTTTAATATTTTAGGAGATTTTATGGGATTTTAGAAATGTAGATGATCATGATATTTATGTTAGATTTTTTTATCATGTATAAATTGGTTATATTTCTATAAAGTACAAATGAAATGAAAATCAGAGGAGGTGCGATAAATTTTTTGAGAGTCCCTATCAATAATAAAAGGGAAAAATTTTTATCATTGAAAAGGCTTGTTAGTGATTCAATTTTAAAGTGTTTAAAGAGAAGGATTTCTGAAAAGGGATAAAAATAAGGGGAATAATTTTCTTAGAATTTCTATGATTAGAAACTTGTAAGGATAGTGCTAAAAAATAGAGGATCAAAAATAGAATGAGGTCTAGCTTTCTTACTAGAAAGAAGAAGAAGTAATAGAGGATATTTAAGTTATATTATCAATTCTTTCTATGTATGAAAGAAAATTATTTTATGTATTTACATTAAGGTGGAATTAGGAGGAATACGGCATTTTAGAAGATATCCTACTGGAAGTTTGATAAGACAATGCCTAGTGATATAATATACTTAGTGTAATATTATTCTATGGTCATAGAGGTTGAAGATAGTAGTAAATGGTGGATATTTGTGTTCCATAGGTGTTTAAGGGAAATTATCTTAATATTTTTCATGGTTTTGAACTAGGAGGGTTGGTCCTACTACTTCAAAATATATACTAAAAAATTAGTGAGTGTTGGTTCCTTAAATTAATAGGTACATTTCCATGCATGCTCTTTAGAATAGACCATTTGGGTGAACTAAGTAAAATACTTTGTGCCTCCTTTTATTAATTTCATAACTTCATATCACCTATGAGAAATTGATATGTGTTCCTAACATCTAAAATGCAAGATCATTCTCAAGGGATTGATTTTTTTTAATTAACATACTCTTATTCAACCTCATATTAGTGTATAAACCTAGTTTATAAACAAAAAGTGGCATCAAAGTTGAAGGTTCTCTATAGATTTATCCCTCTCTAAAACATGGTGGAAGCATTAGTCAAATATAAAGGAATCCCTATTTTTAAGGCAATAACTTCTAGCTATGGAAAAATTAGATGTAAAATTATTTTTTGGTAATTAGGGATGGATATATGTAATATTATGGTCTAGGTATGCCTATATTTTATATTTGAAAGGTTATATTATAGGTTTGGGTGGTTTTAAAGGTGAATTAGTGGAGATTTAAGAGGCATTAGACTTTTTTTATGGTTGCATAAATCCAAGAGCTAGCCAGTGTGAGCCACTAGAAAGATGGTGGTGTGCTTAAAGAGTGGGGTCCTTGTAGGAACTCCACCAGCTAGCCAATAGGAGTCCACCACCCAGCCAATAGTGACCTACAAGCTGTAGGAATTCTTCCTAAAGCTATTGGCTAGCTGGTGGGTCTCTACCAACCCACTGGTTGACCAAATAGTAACTAATTCACCTCTATAGTGCTCACCAGACAGTTGGTGGCCACTACAGGGTAGCTGATGGCCATATGTTGGGCAAGTAAAGTAAGATTGTTGTACTTTTATGCCACTGAAATCTTTAATTAAACTCTTAACCCCTCTTAGTCAAAACCAATCTAACCAAGTCTCCTAGAATTTCCTTTTATTGGTAATCTTGGATCTTTTGATCTTCTTCACTTAGTGTTTCAATTCTTGTTTGATCAGTTGTCAATATTTTAGGAAATTTGGATCTAATCTCATCCTCTTCATCTATTCTTCTTGGTTTTTTAAGTAATTCTATGATGTGTTTTAGAATCATTTGATCATGTTATGATCTCTTTTAACCCATTATAGGTTCATCATGCATTTTTATTTCATATGATGGATCCCTTTTTATTTATGGTGTGGCACGTGTGACCATTGAGGTATGTGATGATCTAAATTCTCCAATGACAATTTTTCTTATTGAAACACGATTCTAAAATCTGATAACTGGTATTTAGAGCCTCTTATTTATTTTTCAAGGATTTTCTTTCCTTATAGTGCATGGATCTCATTTTGTTTGGCATGAAACCCAAGTGACCATTAGGCTTTTCCATATCTATCCAATGTTTTATGAACCATGAATTCTCATGGTATCCAAAATCATTTTAAAATGATAATCGCTATGATCCTTTATTTTTTTTATATGCCCAAAAAATGAGTTTTTTGATAAAATATGGTTTTACCCCTGTTTTGGTAAATGAAATATGGTTTTCAAAAAATTATGAAATGATTTTTGGAATTGGTTTTCAAAGAATTATTTTAGGATGGAAAATGGTTTCTTGGAATATTTTTTGTGAAATGTGAAAATTAATTTGAAATTGATTTGACATATATAGAACACGAGGGACTCAGATACCTAAGAGGTGGTTTGGTATTTGACCTTATCCTTTGACACTAAAAGGGGATCAGTTTATGGGGAATTCATTCATTCTAATATTATATATTCATTTTATCTAGAAACTTTATAATAACACAGTATAGGGGTTTAATTTATTGGGTGTTCCTCTATCCATAGATCAAAGATAGTTTGTATATAAGGAATTAACATGCGCACTAGTATTGATTGTTTAATAGGGTACAAGTGAACTATCTAGCAAAGATCCATATTATCCTAGGGGTGATCTCTAGTGTGATTGAATTCCCAAAATTTTGGATTGGATATGATATACGAATCATGATTTGATAAATGTTAAATGGAGTATTTTAAATGTTATTTGAAACTATATTATATCGATTTTTAAAGAACTATGGAAAGTGGAATTGTATTACCATGCTCTTGATATAAATGTAAAAACAATTTTTTATGCCATGATTTACTTATCTTAAGTATATTGGGATTATTTGATAGAGGATTATTATATAACACTTGGGTGAGATCCTACTGAGCCTATTTAGCTCACACTCTATACACTCCTTCAGGGATATATCTACCTTATTTTATTTGATACAGGAAAGGAAAAGGTTACTCTGTGAGGCGATGAGGTTCATGTTAACTGGGAATGGGTAGTTGGTGATGAGAAATTGGGAATTTTCCCTTGTATCACTAAGAGTAGCTGTTAGTGGTCCGGGTTCCCATTTGGGTTTGTTTTTTTGGACTTTTATCTTGGTTTTTCTTACTAACTTATATGTATCACTTCCAATACTAGTTATTTTTGACTATGGAATATTTCTTTTTTGGTTATATTCCTCTTTATGTGTTCCATGAATCTAGTTTTATGTTGGAAAAATAATTCCCTCTAATCATTTTTTGGATTCTTTGGTGATAGACTCTATCCTATCGGTATTGGGAGTTTTCTTTAGGTCTTGTTGTAGTTTGTTTTAGTGTATATTTGGATGGTTTTTCAAGGTTGGGTCATGATAATTTGGTATCAAAGGAGGCCTTTCCTCAAGTGTTATTTTCTTATAGTGTTTTTTAGATAAGATATAGGATTGTTTGGACTTAAGGGTTATTTTGATAGTGATTTCCTATCCATCTCTCATCATAAAAATCCTTAAGTCACCCTGATATGTTAATTGTGTGTATCCTATGTTGTGTATTGATATATATCTCAGTTTCTGCTTATTGTATTTTGATATAAACTGAGATTGTTTAATTTCATGATAATTTACTTTAGTTTTAGGAATATAAAATATTCCTATGAGAAATATTACAAGGGTTTATTAGGAGGGTAAAGTTGGAAATGCTCCTCTTGATCATAATCTCATAGAGGCTATCATGAGGGTAGTTCAAGTCATGGACCAGAATATACCGCATGGTCAGAACCAAGCTAGTGAGTTGCATCTAGTAGTTGAAGGAGATAAAAATAAATCATGGGAGTTCCTAAACTATAATCCAATATCTTTTGAGGGTACTAATTAAACTTAATAGATAAAGGGTTGGAGGGAAAAAGTCAATAATGTTTTTGATTTCATAGAGACACCTAAATATTTCAAGGTGAAGTGATCAATATTAAATCTTGATGGTCATAGAAAGAGATGGTGAGATTATATGGATTAGGTGAATTAGCATGTGGGATTTGAGTGGAAAGGCTTTAAAACACTTTCCTTTTAGATGTTTTTCTTATAATCCTTGATGATGGTGAAGTCTATAGAATTCCTCTCTTTTAAACTGGGAGATCATTTAGTTATAGAGTACACTAACCATTTTGGTGACTTTTTTTTATAATTTGGTCTGTTTTACTCGATAAGTGGTAATGAATGATTAGTTAAAGGATTAGAAATATCGATAAGTCAGGTAACCTGACATCTGATCATAGGTATATATACTGATTCTCACTACCTATGTTGAGATGGTCCACATGGCTATGATGGCAGAAATTAACATGGTAGGCAAGATAGGATTATTTGGGACATACCTTCCGCCCAATAGTAGTTCTTGTGTCAACTGAGGTCATTTTTTTACATTCTTCCAGGCTCTATCTATACCCTAACCAATCAAGTACCTTCATCTCTAAAGGGCACTATGTCATAGTCTGAAGCTTCAAAGTCAACATGGATCTAGCCAATGGCCTCTAGAGTGAAGCATCATTATTTAGTGGCTGGTTTTCCTATATAAAGTGATGTGAGTTCAACTATAGTGAGAGTTATTAGTTTTATTTCATCTGCTATAGAAACTTATATGTTTGATATAGGTTCCACACAAAATTTTATATTTGCACATTTTTTGGATTGGTTAAAACTTTCGATGGAGCCCGTGACCTTTGTTATGGTGCTGGTGATGCCTCTTGGAAAGTGTAATGATAAGTGTTTTCATTTTCCTTCATGTTCTCTTTTGATAGATAATGCTGAGTTATTTTAGGATTTCTTGGTTCTTGATCTGGATCTTTTTCAAATCAACATCAAAATGGATTTGATGATTTCTCACCAAGATGATATTAACTATTTCTATCAGTTTGTTTTATTCTCTAATAATGATGGAATATAATGGGTGTTTTAAGGATAGTGGGACTTGAGGTCCATTAGTTCATGAGATTCACACCCAAATCTCAGGAGTCTGTTGTTTTCTATTATGGTTGATCCAGATGATGTATCTTTTTTTATTGATTTTCCATTGGTTATTCAGGATTTTCAGAAGGTTTTCCTAGATGAATTATTTAGTCTTCTCCAAAGAGGGTGGTAGAGTTCTCCATTGATTTTTTGTTTGGTACTCAACCGATTCCAATACCCACTTATCATATGGAAGCTGCTGAGTTGGAAGATTTCAAGATCTAGTTACATGACATAATGGAGAAAGGATTTTTTCTCCCTAGTGTTTCACCATGGATACCCCCATGCTCTTTTCCAAGAAGGATGATGGTTATTTATGTCTTTATGGAAGATATAAAAGGATAAATAAGGTAATAATTAAGAATAATTATTTATTTTCCCATATCAATGACTTGTTTAATCAATTAAAGGGGGAAATTTGGTTTTGAAAAGATCGATCTATGGTTAGGTTATCATCAGTTTAGAGTTAAAGAATCAGATATCCTGAAGACTACATTCTGGTGTTGGTATGACCACTATGAAAATTTTGTGATGTGTTTTGGCCAAACTAAAACTCATGTAGTGTTTATGGATTTTATGAACTAGATATCCCACTACTATATCAATACCTTTTAATGATATTCATGGATGATTTCTTGGTTTATTCGAGACCTGATCATGAGCTTGATCACAATCTAAATTTGGTTTTGGAAATCTTGAAGATTCACCATATGTATGAAAAACTATCTAAATGTGTTTTTTGTATTTGGGAGGTAATGTTACTAGGGACCATGATTTTGGAATATAGTCTCTCAGTTGATCCTAAAAAGGTGAAGGTTGTCCTATCATGAGAAGAACCAAAAAATGTATTTAATATATGAATATTCCAAGTACTAGTGGGGTATTATCAATGGTTAAATAAATAGTTATAGAAGATAAAATCATTATTTAATTATCTTACCAATACAGATGTTCAATTATTATGGGATTCTAGGTGTTAGGCCTCTTTTAATGATTTGGAATGATTACTAGAATCGTCTCCTATTCTAATATTATGATAACCTAATAAGGGCTATGTTGTTCATTGTGAGGCTTATAATGCTTTTCTAGGAAGCATACATATAAAAGATGATTAAATTGTACCATATGGTTCTCATATAATTTGGATACATGATAAAAATTACCCTACTCATGACTTAGATCTCACTATAATAATAAATTATCTTAAGTGTTGGTGACACCATCTCTATGATGAGAGGTTTACAGTCTTTTCTAATCATAAGATCTAGAGTTACATATTTTCTCAGATATACTTGAACATTAGGAAGTGGTGATGGGTATAGTACCTCTATATATTTTACTTTAACATCACCTACACCCAGAGGAAGGGTAATGTAATCTCTAATGATCTTAATAAGAAATTCCATTCTTTGGATATCCTATAATCCAAATAGGAGTGGAACCTTATAGTAATTTTCATCTAGTTTCATCTGTATTCCTAGGAGGATGATTCTTGCATGGTTATTAAAGTTTATCAATTGAAATCATATATTAATGAGTCTATTATATATAACCAATAATCGGATGGAGATTTCAAAAGTGTCATAGAATCTATCTATGGTGGGGAGACTATTCCAAGTTGGTCTATCCCTTGAGATGAAATGCTTCCCTTATAGAGTCATTTATTCATCCCTTCCTTTGTTAGAAATTATGGGTTGTAATATTTATATATTTATTCATGATATGTTAATCCTATAACTGTGAAGATGTATTATGAATTGAGAGGTCATTTTTGGTGGTTGGGTATAAATCATGACATTGCTGATTACGTGTCTTGCTGCTACACTTTCCAATAGATTAAGGCAGAGTACCTAGAGCCTTTTGGTCTGCTCTAGCCTATTTGAGTGATATTATAGAAAATCTGATAAGGTGTCTATATTATTAATTTTTATATTACCATAGACTCCATGAAGCAATAATTCCATTTGGGTGGTGACTGATCGATTGATGAAATTGGTCATTTCATTCTGATTAAGGACACCACCAAGGTTGAAGATCTAGAAAATCTATATATTCAAGAAATTTCAAGGTTTAATTGAGACTCCTCTACCATTTTATCTAATAGATATCCCAATATACTCAGTTCCTTATAAGTATGCAAGTGGTGATGGGGAATCATGTCAAATTGATTACAATATACCATACATATACGAATGACCAGATGGAGTGTGCTATTAAGATCCTAGAGTATATGCTCCATCCTAATGCTTTGGATTTTAGTGGATCTTGGGATATCCATATGGTACTAGTGGATTATTCTTAAAATAATAGATACTAGTCATCAATAAAAATGTCTCCATTTGAGGCTTTTTATGGTCACTCATGTGAGTCCCCCTTTTATTTGTCTTTGGTGGGTGAGGCTTATCTCATTAGCCTAATTATTATCCTAGATATTGTAGTTCTATTTCAAGATATATATTAATGATTGGTAATATATGGGAGATGATAAAGTATTATACGTACCATTATATCCATCCATTGGAGTTTTTTATTGGTGATCAGATCTTCATGAAAGTTTCTCCTTATTTGGGTCACTACCATCTCAGTAATTAGGGAAAGTTGGCTATGAGATATATTGGAACATTTGAGATCACTGATCAGCTTGAACAGGTTGCTTATCAATTATCATTACTAACTCAATTTATATGTATTCATGTTTTTCCACATATATCAACTTAAGAAGTATCATCCTGATCATTCCCCTGTTCGAAATTGGGAGGATGTTGAACTAGAACCAGAAATTTCAGTTTTAGAACAAATAGTGGAGATAATTGATTTTTAGGTAAACATTATATGATATAAGTCTATTCCATTGGTCAAAGTGTTGTTGTGGTACATATTATATTCTTATTAGACTTAGGATTGTGGATATTCATTGAGGGAGTAGTGACCTTATGTTTTTATAGAGCATCCTTCTTCCACATAAATTTTTGGGGACAAAATGTCTTATGGTGGGGATAATTATAACATCCAAGTCCAAATACATCCTTGTTTTATATTTATGATGTTATCTTGTGGGTTTGAGAGGTTTTAGAGGAAGCTTAATGGAGTTTCAAGGGAACTTATCCTTGTTTGGTGGCTATATTAGGCCACTTGTTGGTGGCATGCTGGTAGAGTGGGGTTCCTATAAGAACTCAACTGACTAGTTGGTGGTAGTCCAACAACCCATCAGTGAAGATCCCTATGTTACATGAATTCTATTTGTATCTACTGGATAACCAATGGGTCTCTAGAATTAAGATTACAGGTAATCCAATATTCATTATAGCTATAAAATAATCATCATATAGATGATGGCCACTATCAATATTCTATTGGCCTCATGGTAGGACGATAAAGTAAGAGTGTTTTATTAATTTTATACCCAAAAACCTTAATTAACCTATTAATACCTTAATTTAAGAACTAATCTGACTAGGTCTCCTAGAGAGTATTTTTCATGGTGTTCTAGGAACCTTTGATCTTCTCTACTTGTTGTTTTGATCATGTTTTGAATAGTTGTCATCATTTTGGGTAAGTTCGACCGAATCACATCTTGTTATTTTATTCTTCACGGTTTTGATAGTGGTTCTATGCTGGATTGTTGGAATCAATTAACAATGTTATGATCTCTCTCAACCCCTTATTTGATTTTTATGTATTTTTATTTTAAAGGCTAGATCCCTTATTAGTTGTGGCGTGACGTGTGTGATCTTTGTGGTATGTGATAATATAAATTCTCTAGTTACCTTTTTTTGTATGAAAAGTTTGTTATAAGATGATATAATATATTTTAGGGCCTCCTCTTGGGTTTTAAGTGTTTCCTTTTTTTATTATGTGTGGATCCCATTGTGGTCTTTGTGTAACCCATGTGCAAGATATGTGGTTATGTTTCTAGGATATGTTTGATTAACCATGAATACTACTATTTTTTAAATGGGTTTATAAATGATAATTGGAATTATACTTGAATTGTTTGATATGAATGTTTAAATTATTTTTTGATAAAAAAATTCTCTCTTTTTTGGTAAATGAAATATGGTTTTAAAATCATTATGAAATGGTTTATAGAATTGGTTTTTAAACCATGATGTTGGGACGAAAAATGGTTGTTTGGAATTTTTTAGAGAAATGTGATAATTATTTTAAAACTAATTTTATATATCTAGCACATATAAGCCTTTGGTACCTATGAGGGGGTTTGGTATTAAGCCATTTCATTTGACACCACAAGGGGGTTTACTTTCTAGGGTGTTCCTTCATCCCTATATCTTAGATTCATTGGATCTAGGAACATAATGTTGAATCTACAAGGGGGTTCAATTTATAGGGTGATCCACTATCTTGAGATCATAGATGCTTTGGAATAAGGGAATTGATGTGCCCACTAGTCTTTATTGTTTATTGGGGGTACTAGTGATCTAGATATCCTAAACCTATATTATCCTAGGTTCAATATCTATTATGATTAAATTATTGTTATTTTGGATTCAACATTATATATGATGCATGTTTTTAATAAATGATAAATAGTGTATTTTAAACTATATTATTTGGATGTTGTTAAAGAACCATGTACGTAATATATTTATTACCATGATTTTGATATATATGTGAAAACTACTTTATCAGGACATGTTTTTCATTATTGATCATATTAGTATTATTTGATAGGGTGATATTATAAAACACTTGGGTGGGATTCTACCGAGATAGTTTACCTCACACCCTATACACTCCCTCAGGGGTGTGTAGAACATATTTCATTTGATTAAGGAAAGGGTTCCAAAAAGAGGTAATGAGGTTTATGTTATCTAGGTACGGGTATCTAGTGGAGATATGGTGATATATTTCCCACATTTCACTCAGAGTAGTAATTATTGGTTTGGGTTGTATTTTGAGTTGGTTTTTAGGTCATGTATCTTGGGTTTGTCTTCAAACTTTGGATTCATCACTATCTCTATTGGGTTTTTTTGAATATGGTGTATTTATTTTTTTGGATATCTTCCTTTAAATTTATTCTTTGTATTCAGTTTCAAATTTTGAAAATCATTCCCTCTGGTTGTTGTTGGATGCTTGGGTGACAGTCATTATCCCACGAGGATCAAGAAAGAAATTCAGGTCCTTCCACTATCCATTTTAAAGCCAAATTGGATGGGTTTTTTATATTGATGTATTTCATTGAATCACTATAAGTATGGATAGTTGGGAATTGAGGGATAAAGTTCACAAATATTTGGTTACCGATTCCAGAAATGATCAATTACTTAGGGGATCTTTGTCAAACCATCTCTAAAAAAAGATTATTTCATGAAAAAACTCTCATGTGATGTGGGAAAATATTATTAATAATTATGAAGGAGATTAAAAAGTTTTATAAGAAAAGTTTAAGGTGTTGTGAACATGTATAGAGATTTAATAACGAGGCCAAATGTGATAGTTGTTGTGTTCTTCGATCAGGTGAACTCTCTTGTAGAGGACACGTGCAGACTTTGAGAGGTCCTCAAAGACATCAAAATTGTTAAAATAAACTTGAGAAGATTACCCATATATTTCAACATGAATGTTTCAGTGATTGAAAATAAATATCTTAATGTGGAAACATTGTACAACCTACATAGCACTCGTGTCATATATGAAATGAGGAACAATGATAATGAATATATCCCATATATAATTTTCATAAAATAAAATTCAATGTTATGATGAAAATTTTGATAAAGGAGGATCTAGAGGATGGATAATTTTATGAGAAGATGTCTTTTCTTTCATCCAATCTCTAAATTGTAAAAGGGGAATTTAATGGAAAACTACTAATCACTTTTTATATATGAAAAAGTAGGGAATATTTTTTCTATGTGTCTTAAGATGTTTTGTGATAATGATGCGGACTAAAAAGCAATGAAAACATCATTCAAAGGAATGTAAAATAACAGGAAACTGTACTAAAAATTTTCCAGGAGGTAGAACATACATTCAAAATAATATGATAGCTCTTAGGAAGTTAAAGTATAAGAGGTCTATGGCTAGATAAACCTTGGTGAATAAATTCTTGAGGATGTTGTAGGCAAACATAATATTTGGAAAAATTATGATGAAGATGGGGAATAAAGGGTAAATTTGATCTTGAATATGAACTAAATAAATGACTTGAAGAAATTAAGACATGTGGAACTAAAATAAGGAAATATAAGAGTGTTTTACATGATTTAATGTTCTATATCAAGTAATAAGAAAAGAAAAATCAAGAACCAAAAGTGGTGATTGAAAAACTCAAATTAGAAAACTCTAGAAAATTTGGAAAAGATGTTGAGATTTGGATAAAAATTAAAGAAAAAAACTGAATTATTGATGGTAGGTTAAAAAAGTAAAATTATGTATTTAAATAATATATGTACTCAAAGGTGATGTTATGATGTTGCGGTGAATGTGTAATGATCAAGAAAACTCCTTACTCATGTTATGTAATAAGGGAGTTGAGTTCTTCAGATCCTAAAGATACTATGTAATTTCAGGGGATTTCCACTAAAGAATTTGTTACTATCCAAACAATTTAGTGGTTTGGTGAAAAAGGAAAATTATTTGTGATACATGATCACAAGAAGGAAAAAAAGTGGATAAAAAATATCAAGCACCAACACCCCAAAATAAGTTTGAGTTTCATAACCATCAAAATACTATTATTGATGCAATAAATAGTGGAAAGAAGAAACCAAAAATTAGGTGTTATTTATATAGGAAGATAGGGAATACACAATATATGTTCCGCATTTTGAAGAGATATTTTAGAGAGTAAGAAATGAAAAAATATATTACCATGATTTAATATTATCAATATGATTTTAAGGGATATTGTTTTTTGTGAAGATTTTTTGAATAAGGTGATTAATTATGCATCAAGGGTGTAGATAAAAGTGACTAAATAGACTTTGATATGTAGATATTTGAAATATAAGACTTCATCGAAAAATTTGGAAGCTCAAAATAGATTGTAATTTTGGTAATATGAAAAATAATTTATTGAATTAAAGGAACCACATGATCATCCATCATCAATAAAGGTGAACCATTGGTCATGGACCAAAATGGGAAGGGTTGTAAAATCTAAAATTATCAAAATAGAATTGAGGGAAACAAAAATTTATAGAACATGGATTCTATATAGTAGGTCCAACTCCCACATGATGTGAAATAAAGACCTTATCACCAACATGAAATATGATAAAGATAGAGTTATGAGATTTGGAAATGATGAGGGGATAAAAATCATTAGCTTCAGGATGGAAAAGATAGGTGGAAAAGACTTGAGGTGCACAAATGTCTTGATAGTTTAAGAATTAGTCACAATATACTTAATTTGATACAATCATGTGACTTGGTACATGTAGTGAAGTTCCAAATATTCTTATATCAGAAAGGGAAAATATGGTATTATAGTTTCTCAATGAAGAATCACAAAAGGAAATCTCTGCCTCATCAATGGAGAAGAGTACATGATCATGACATCCAAGGAGGAAGAAAATAAATTTTTTAATAAGAGGATAAGACACTTAAGATAAAAAACCATTTAGTAATTGGTTTAAATTTAAGTAATTCAATACATACCTACACCTTCATGTGATCTCACTCATATGTGTAATACTTGTCAAAAAAGGAAATTTTTTCAAAAGATATACAACCCAAAAGACAATAAGTCAAAAACATTTCTTAGGATTTTGTATATGTATGTGTTTGTGATGATGAAACCCAAAACCTTGGATATAAAGATATATTATTTATTTTTAAATGAAGATTACGTCTTGATTGATAGTGATTTCTGACAAATTTGATGGGTCTTGGTGAAACAATCGTTACCATAGACTGGTGGGGAAAATTATTGGGATGAAAATATAAATTTTTATATTAATAATGGTTTAGAGTTTACCAATATCTCTGTATAAGAGTACATTGAAAATAATTTAATATGCCAATAAGTTTTATCCATAAGGAATCCTAAAAAATTGAATCGTTGAATGAAGTAATAATATTTTCAATAACATGGATTATAAAATACTCGTAAAAAATAATTTACCTGATAATTATTATAAGGAGTCTATGATTACATAAATATACATCTCCAATAGAGATTTATATTTTCACAATGTAGGTACGACCCCCTGTGAGATGTGGTAAAGGAAGAGTCCAACACTCAAGTTCTTTCATGTTTTCAGAAGTAAATGTTTTATCCTCAATAAAGGGAATCATCATAAATTCTAAGATCACATGGATACCGTTATTTTCCTTGTATGTTAATCCAAAATCAAGTATTATAAATGTTACATTAAAATTATTGAGTAAATTATGTAAATTCAAGATACAAGGGTCATTGAAAATAATTTTTTTTTTCAAATTGGTGAGTTGTTTTTATATTAAAATGGTCATCAAAATAAAGGAAAAAGCGATGAGGATATTAGTGTTTCAAGGGTATATTAAGGGGATGTAGAATACGCAAATAAAATTTCTAATGATAAGTAAAATATATAAGTAACAATAGCTATAAATTGGAATCTAGTAGGAAAAATATTAGTGACAACAATAATATCAGTGACTAGAAACCCCTGATTCAAACTAGGAGGATGAAGTCTCAAATAAAATCTTTTTTATCTCAAGTAAATCCTAAAATCATTAAGGATGTTAATAAATATGAATATTGGGTCAAGGATATGCATTAAGATCATAATAAATTTGAAAACAATCATACTTGGGATGCTTTTTCATGGTTGAAAAAAATGTTATCAAAACCATGTGGGTTTTCCAAAAATGAATAAATACAGAAAGATGACATGGAATAAGTCATGAATAGTGTGGAAATAATATCCCAAAATTGAAGGAATTCATGTGGATGATATATTTTCTCCCATTTTTAGACTTTTAATAATTAGATTATATATCTCCATGGTAGTAGGAATAGGTTTCAAAGTTTATCAAATGGATTTCAAATTATTATTATTAAATGGAGTCCTTTAAAATTAGTTTTATATAGAGAAACTAGTTGGTCTTCTAGTAGATTAAGATGAGAAACGTTATGTTAGTTAAAGAAGTATTTATATGACTTAAAATAAGCACCAAGGGCCTAATACTCAAAATTGGATTAATACTTAAAGATTATTGGTTTTTAAAGAGGAGGGGTTGATCACAACCCCAATATCAATAAGGATAATGTTTATATAATAATGGTTCTTACTTATATGTATCAAATCATTTTTGGAAGAAATTTTTAGAATTCATGAGTTAAAATTTGTAATGTATTTGGTTTTTTATTTTTCATTTTTCATTATCTTATATGTGAGTTAAATATAGGATGTTAGATTTTTTTCTCAAAAAATATGCTGAAGAGGTGTTAAAAATGTTTAAAATAGATGATTCACAAGTAATGAAAACTCCAGTGATGACCTGGATGATGATGATTACAAGGAGGTCTATATTAAATTCAATAGGTAGACAATTGGGAGTTTTCCATACTTAACATCCACTATAACATGCATTTTTTTCCACATGTGAATCTATCCACCATCAAGGCTATACAAATGAAATTCATATGAAAGTAGTGATAATAATACTTTGTTATATCAACCAAAATGTAGATTTTGTGCTGTTTTTACAACACTTCACATTAGAAACTTTTGGGTTATAAAAATGTAGATTGGGAAGGTTTGGTGGATTACTGAAAGCAACCTATGGCAGTGTATTCCAACATGGAAGTTATTTAATCTCTTAGATATTCAAGAAGAAAATTTTCTTCTATATAATGATGAAGAAATCTGAATATATAGTAGACACTCGAGATTTTACCCTGTTGATATAGATTAAATAATATATTGAAGGAATTGGGTTGTAAGAGGCATTTCCTATTCCTATCCAGTGTGATAACTTGAGTGCTATAAATATTAGAAAAAATTCCATTCATTATTTGAGGACCAAGAACATTAATATTAAATATTTTTTTATAAATGATAAGGAAGAGTATCAAGTTGTTAAAATGGAATTTGTGTCTACTCAAAATAATGTGGATGGTATTATGACCAAAGAACTACCTAAGGTAGATTTTTAAAGGCATTAGTTGTATATTAGAGGCCAAATGAGTCTCTCTAACTAGATAATTTTGATAAGTAACCCACAATACTAATGGAAATTAGTCTTTATGTTAAGGTATGATATTTTTCTTGTATTAAATGTTTCTATTTCTAATTATTGGTTGGAAACTTTCAGCTAAGTTCTCATAGTGTTTTTTTAAAAAGGGGATGGATATTTTATAATCAATGGGGATAAATTTTGGTTTATAAAGGGGGAGAGTTATCTAATAATTAATCAAGGAGAGAAACAACTTTTAAGTAGTGAAGTTCATGGGAGTTCATGAAAGTTCAATGGGGGTTTTTTAATGATAATATTTTCAGTTAACTCTTGTTTATCACAATGAGATTAAATAAAGTGGGATTAGAGTTGATTTTATGTTAATCATTGATAAATTACTTGATGTAAATGGGTTCAAAACATTCTTATGTTCAGAATTGCTATTTTTTTGGAGTTTTTCATAGGGTCAAGTGCTACATCTATTTTAGGTTGTCAACAAACCTAAAGGGGGATATTGCTGTAAAAAATAACCTTGGTGTGTGTTTTGGAATGTTTTTTTTGAATATTAAGGGTAAAAAATATTCAATTAATTATTTATTAGTGAATGGACTAATGTAATAGGTTTTAAGAGTTTTGAATTCTTTCTAGAAAAAAAAATTTGGAGAAAAATTTGTGGAATTTAGATAAGTCTAGATTCCATAAGGATTATCCCATTCTATGTAAGGATTACCAATTGCATAAGGATTATTTCATGGTGATGTAATGAAGACTACCCTATATGTGTAATAATCATCTAGTTTTTCATAAATACCATTCTATTTTTCTAAGAGGATGGTTTTTCATAATAATTATTTTTGGCCTATGTTTGGATGATTTCGAATCTCCATAGGGGTCATTCCATTGTAAATTTTTTGAATAAGTATCAACCAGAAACATACACATTTTTATTTTATCAATCATTAACGTGATTAATAAATAAATTGGTGTGTATGGATAAAATCACGTTTATATTCATGTAAGAATGAAGAAAAAATGTTTTCATTATTTTTACACATTATTTAGAGTGATTTGGTGGATGTATTTGATGAAACAACCAACTATGAAATAAGGGAGGTGGAGATGTAGAGGTTTAACAGTATATTGTGGCATGTACTATTAATAAATAACCTGGTTGAAGATCATGAAGGAGATTATTTTGAAATATTTTAGGAGATTTACCAGTCTTATAAAACTATAGAAGACCATGTTTTGACTTTGGAAAATATTTTTTCACATGGAAACTATAGATTTTTCCAAAAAAGTAAAATTAAATGAAAATAACAAGAGTGGTAGTAAAAAGGTAGAGTCCCTTTTAGACACTAAAAGGGGAAGAATTTTGATCATAAAATATAATTTTGGTGATTTATTTATAATGATCTAAAATATGCGACTTATACATAGAGGTTAAAAATAAGGGTATAGTTTTTCTTAGAGTTGTTCTAATCATAAATTCAGGTATATAGTTCTGAAAATTAGGGGTCTGAAAAAAATAGGAATTCTAGATTTCATGATGGAAGAAATAAAAATTAAGAGAGGTGATATGAAGTATGTATTATGTTCTTCCAAGAATTGAAATTTATGTATTCCAGGTACACATCAAAAGGTGTAAGTAAGAGGAATAAGGTGTTTTAGGAGATATATCGTTTTATGTTTTAGATGAAAATGCTTAGTGATTCACAATGGTTGGTGTAATATTATTTTATTGTACTTAAGGTTGAAGATAACAATTATTTGTGGAGCAATATGTTCCCTAGGTGTTGGATAGTAGTGATATTTCTATTATTCATTGATGTGAACCATGGGGGTTAGTTTAGATTCTCTAAAACTTCTGATAAAAAGTAGTGATATTTGGGTTTTCATGTGTATAGGCACATTTCCATGCATTATCGTTGGATTAGCCCATTGGGATTAACCATGTAAGATCTATTGCGTCTCTCTTTTATAGATTTTATCACTTTATATATCATGTGAGGAAAATAGATCTATTCCCAATAACTATGAAACAGTATCAATGGTGAGGGATTTATTTTTAAATTATCATACCCTGATTCACCCCCTATTAGGGTATAAGCCTGGTTTAAGACCAATAATGACCTAAAATGTGATGATCCTCTTAATCTATTTCTAATGATTCTCTTATAAAATCTTTATTGTGGTTGAGAATTCAAGTGATGATTCCTCTAGGTGTATCCATACAATCTCCATGAATCATCAAACAATGATATTGAATCTTTGGCTTCTAGAGAAGTTGATACAAGTGCTTTTCATTGCTCATTATTAATTGGAAAAGGTTATTTTTTGTCTATATGTTCTCGAAAGAGAGTTTGTGAGGATTATTCTCTCAATGGATTTAAGGAATTCTAGATTCTTTTCTATTGTATAGAAAATAAACCCCCTCTAAAATGATATAACCAAGATTTTATACATAGGTTTAAATAATTAATAACTGTACAAATACCCTTTATCAAATTGTTTATTTTAAGAAATCCCCTTGTCAATTATGATGATGATGATGATGATGATTATTATTATTATATCCTTAGAAATTTTTTTATTGAAAAAATATTTCTTTAATAAATTAATGAATGAATATTTATTTAAATGATATTAAATATAATATATCATTTTTATCATCCCATTAACTCGACCCATAAATCTTCCAACAGAATTAATGAAACCTTGTATAATAAAATATTTATCCAAAGAAATATTATTCATTTGATAAATAAATAAACATTATATTCAATAAACTCATGAATAAATATTTATTTAAATATTCTCATAGCTAAATAAATAATTATATATTAATATATTCACTAAATTAGTAGATAAATAAATACTTTTTTATTACCTTAAGAATAATAATCATGAGATAAAATTTAACACATATATTTTAAAATCAAATATTTCATAATTGAGTTTATCCAATCAAATTTACATGAATAATTATTATTCCACTAGATGATAATAATATTTATTCTTAATATAAAATTCAAAAGAATTTAATGATATTCGTGACACACTTAATGTGTAATCCTCCGGGTCTGTTTCCCAGTTTCATTTAGAGAACTTACCTAAAGTCTAAGATCAATATCTGGAAACATGTTAGTGGACACAGAGAAAAAGAAGGTAATGTTTCAACAATAACATTCCAATGAATGATACTTTGTAATATAATCCCTTTAACTTCGAATATCTCATCAACTTGGATTTATACTTTCATCATCAACCTATATGATTTATTTATATTTCATTGAATTTTTTTAATGAAATCTTTAATAAACTACCATGTCCATGGATTAAATTATATACTTCCATTTCAATAAAAGGGTCAGATATATATATTCTTCCATTAATATGTAAGGGAAAAATCCTTTCTTGACTTATTCAAATGAATTAGAATCATTTATGATGCACCCAACACATGACACCTTTCTATGAGCATGTTTCATCACAATTATCATCCACACATAAAATTATATGATTCATGATACACATTAACAATAATATCAAGTCTAAGGACCAATAAACATGTTCATAAATAGGAATATCCATTCAAACATAAACATGTGTAAGTCGTATTATAGAGTCTATTTTTCTGACCTTCCTTATTAGAGATTACCAAGTGATAAATTCATGATAATAAGTCTCAATGTCTTATGAGCCCCCAACACTCAATAGTAAAATATTATCTATGTCCCATTAGATAGGTATTATCTTGAACATTTTAAATATATTCAGGAATATTGACACAACATATCTATGATTTCATTGTAGTGAGGAATTGATATTACCTTTCGGTGTGATTAATTATCTAAAGAAATTATGATATCAATGTTACATAGAAGAACAATAAATATGTTATAAGATATTTATTAATATTTTGGAAATAGAAATTGCAATGTTAGTTGGTTTTAGGGGAAAAAAAATTCAAGAAACTCCTAATTTCACTAGATCCAACTACTAAAAGATTTAAAAAAACTAGCTCTCAAATTATTAACATGATTTAACTGAGACATGGATTTACTTAACGATTCTACCAAATCCTCTTTTTTTTTGTAAAATCCTCTTAATGTGACTTCACCCTTTGATCATATTCCCTTAAGAGGTGATACTTCCAAATTATATGCTTCATCCATTTATGTGACCTAGGAACTTTAGATATAACCAATACTACAATATCATCACCATATATATTGATAAAATATTTACTTCTTGGTACAACACCAATATCCTGGAAAAATTTTCATATCCACACTACTTCTTTATCTGCATCAAAAGATACAACAAACTAAAAATTTTATTTAGAATCAATCACTACTGTCTTCTAAAAATTATTTCAGTTCACATATCATCTATTAAGACAAAACACATACCCTTGTTATGATTTCAGATTATTTTGATATTTTTAATACCTGTATATATGTAACCCCTCAAAATTAGTTTCCCATATCCAATGTAAAATAGGAACATATCCTTTATAAGATTTAGGTACCTAAGGATAGTCTTTAAATCCAACCAATGTGTATCTTATGAGTCTTCCTAATATCTTCATACTATGACCAAGGTGTTGGAAACATAAATCTGGGTACATAACTTTCCATAAATGATAGATCCAATCATAGATGCATAAGGAATTTTAATAATTATTCCTCTATGCTCTTATTTTTTAAGATGTATTTTCTTGGGGAGATCAATACCATGTGACATTGGAAAAATCCTCTATTATTTTGTTTTATATTGAATATATTATATATAGTTTCAATGTATATACCTTGAATTAGTCTAATAAACCACTTTTTTCATTCATTATGGTTCTTGATCCATAAAATGTAGGGTACTTTACATATGCCTTTCAAATAAAATCATTTATTTAATCAAATATTAACTAACTGCAATAATGGTATCTCATTTAACACTAGTAATATATCATAAACATATACTACAAGGTAAAATAATGAAAAACCACTAAATATATTGTAGACACTTGAATCACATTTGTTCTTTATGAAGCCACAATATCTTATGAATTCATCAAAATTAATGTTCCATGATCACGATTCTCTCTTCAGCACATAAATTGATCTCTATAACTTTTAGACCTTATTTATATCCTTTGGTGCCATAAAACCTTCTAGTTGTGTTATATATACATATTCCATATGGTTTCCAATAAGGAAGGTGGTCTTGAAGTCAATTTTACAAAATATTATAACCATGGTAAAATTCAATGAAAGGTAGAATTATAATGTATTTTATAAAAGTTATTGGTGTAAAGGTTTCATCATAATATTGATGTTATTGAAACCCTTTTATAGGTAATCTTGATTTATGGGTATTGAATTTAATATCCTTGTCCAGTTTCTTCAAGGATACCAATTTTCACCCATCAAGTTTTACATCAACTTGAGGATCTACCAAAACCCAAACATGTTTTCAATATATGGAATAAATTTTATAATTCATGGATTCTTTACACTTTGAATCATTTATGTTACTTTCTAATTAATTTTTTTAAAAAAATTCAATTTTTTTAAATTATAATATGTTACATTCCTTGGTTACTAGAAAACCGTCTCTATATGGTTATCTAACCTCTCTCATGCTCATACACAATGCTTGTGTCTCGGGGATAACTTATTTCCCTATGACTTATAGAATGTTTTCCTGTTCCAACTCTTATAAATCTTGATCTTTAACTTAATTTAATTATACATTGATCCAATATATCTTTTAGAAAAGAGATCCCATTCAAGAAATATGGAGCATCGTTAAAAAATAAATTTTTATCTAAGGGATTCTATATATAATATCCTTTAGTTTATTTAGGATACCTTTTAAATATGTACTTTGTGCCTCGTGATTCTAGTTTGTTACTAGGATTATCCTTAACAAACACCTTGCATTCACATAAATTAATATGTTACAAAGATGATTTATTTCGATACTATAACTCATATAGAACTCCACATGCTACTTTAGTTTTCCCTCAATTTTGTATGTATATTGTAGAATGTAATTTTTATCTCAATAAGGATAATAAAAGTTCTGTAAGAATCATCATCAATCTCAACATGTTCAACAAGGTGGAATTTCTCCATCCAATAACACCATTCCACCATAGTGTATAAGGATAAGTGAGTTGAGATAATTTCCCAAAATATTTTAGATAATTTAAGAACTCTTGGTTATGAAAATCCCCACCTCGGATTGATCATAGTTTATTTATATTTTTATGAAGATAATTTTATACTTCATTATTTTATTCCTTAAATTTATTAAAGGAATTAGACTTATACCTAATTAAGTAGATATATAAATATCTACAAAATTCTTTAGTAAAAGTTATAAAGTATGTGTATCCATATCCAGCTTCAATTGATACTGGTCTATACATATCAGTATAAACTAATTCTAGAATATCTATTTCACTTTAACCTTTTACTCAAAATAGATCCTAAGTCATTTTTCCTTATAAAAATTTATGACAAATATATAAGGATTTCAACTCAAAATAATCCAAATACCCTTCTTGATATAATTTTTTAGAACACTTTTCATTTATAAGATGAAGTCTGTAATGCCACAATTGAGTGTGATATGAGTCATGTGAACTTGATCTGCTATATTTTTCCAAGAATTTATTTTTCATAATCTATTATGTAAAGACCATTATTTAAATGTGGCATACCATAACATTTTTTTTAAAAGTATCATTATTAATATATGAAATTGAAAATACAACTATCGATATCTGAAATGGTCATGAGAATGATGTTCTTGGTTATAAAAGGCATATAATAAAAATTATTTAAAACTATAACCAATCCAATCTATAATGTGAGATGGTATTCCCCAATGTCTAACGTAGCTAGTCTCACTCCATTGGAAACTAAAAGATCAAATTAACCTTTAGAAATATTTTATAATCTACTTGGTTCCTATATTTAGATACAAATGTGTGAACTAAAAACAATATTTAATATTTTTTTTTGTAAAAATAGATATATTTTACTTGGAAATGAATATACCAAAATCCTCACCTTTCTTCTTTACTAAGGTAATATTCTTCTTCCAGTGGCCTTTATTTCCACAAAAATCACACTCTATAAAACTATTTATCCTCCTTCATAATCTTTCTCTATTTTGAAGGGTGGTGTAAAGGTTCCATAGAATTAGAATTTACCTTATACTTTTTCTCCATGACTTTCCTCCTGTTATCCGTAAGAATAAATGTTTTTTCATTATTAATGTATTTATTTACTTGGAAAATCAGATTCAATTAATTCAATAGAATCTTCTCTATGTTTTAAATTATGAAAGTCACAAAAAATCATGAGAAACATGAAGGAAGTGAGAAAATAATGAGGCCTGTGCATAATTCCTTGGGTATCATGAATCCAAAAATTTCCAAAGACTCAATGTAGCCAATAATATTAACTACATTAGGTCCAATTGTTAGTCCATCTAATAACTTGCATATAAATAGTTACATGGATATTTAATACCTCTCTTATCTTACTTTATCATGATAGAGTTTACAAAGATGAGACAAAATGGTGTATTCATCCATGTCATGGATGATAACATGAAGCATTAGACATCCGATTAGTCATCTATGTGTTTTTAGAAGAATTTTTATTCTCCCCACATACCTCTTTAATGAGATAAATAGGAATTGAGGAATCAAGTATATAAAACTTTTACTATTATCATAGTACAATGTGCAAGAACATATACCATTCCTGGAAGTTATCATTTATTAGGATATTATCTTTCTTTAAAATGAGTCACATGGCTAGTGAAATGGTTGAATGGATTAAAGTTTTTCTATTATAAATAAAATAATATATTTAATAATTTATCTTGATTATCAGTATTCAAATGAAAAATTTATTTTATTAGTTATACACTATTTTATTAAATAAAAATACTCCTCACTGTTGGATTATGAATATCTAGTAAATCAGATATTCAAGTGTAAAAGATCCATATTTCCCCTCTCATATATGAGGTTATATCCATGAAAAGTACTCGATGTTATTTAAGTAGGCTTTACTTTCCAAGTAAATTAAATCATGATTACTTGATCTATTGAGTGGACTCCCCAATACAAAAATCCAATAGTAATATTTTCTTAATTTTTTTCTCTAAATTTTATTATGTAGAGCATGGTTTTTCCCTTAATAGAAATTTGGTTAATTCATATAATTATCATTGTTAAGACTATGTAATAATTTAAAAGTTTCCTTGATTATGTCCTATCTGATACTTTAACAATGATTTCACATTAACTCAAAATATTTATGGTATTTTATAACATAATATTTTATTTGAGGGATTTTATTTAATTTATACACAAAGATAAGTTATTTCATTATTCACATACCTGTTAACATTATGTGTAATTTTTACAATTAATTAACCATATCTGATAAAAGAAGTTACAAATTTTATTTTTATTTATTTTTTTATTTATATTGTTGGTTAATTAATTTTATTTATGTTATCATGTTTAATATTCTAAATAACCATATATCCTATAAATAAATAAATAATGAGAAATTTAAAAAATAAAATAAATATGTGATTTGATCATGAGATTTTATTTACTAGTCGGTTTATTAAGAAATGATAAACCACCCTTAACTATATGGTAAAAAACTCTTCAAACCCATAATTAGATCAAGTTGTAATATTTCTCTATTCTCATGTATATCTCCTTGGTTAGATTCACCCTAGATTAGGTATTGAAAAGTCTCCTCTCATTGGGATCTCCATCCATTATAATTTTTTACTCACTCATTCGTGAGGGGTACTAGGGTGTTCAAAGTTACATAAAATAAATTTTAGACAAGTGATCACTTGTATAATAAAAATTGTAGGGAAAATTAATAGATCATCATATTTAATTTAATAATAAATTATCACATAAACCATGATATGTTTAATTAAAATAAATAAATATATCAAAAACATATACAAGATAGTAAAACTCATGATCAATAACACCATTGAATGACTATGTTCTTAGAATTGAAAACATTTTTTTAATTTATTCAAATTACGATAAAATCATTGGAATTAATGAATCAATCAACTAACTAATGAATTAATTCTTTATATTAATATTATTTCTAAATATTCCTTGATATATAATTATATTCCTATATTGTATTACATATACTAGGTTCTTGGGGGTAAAATTACATTCAAACACACACAAACACAAAAACACACACACACACACACACTCACACACACACCACACACACACAATCCGGAAAGGCATGTCATAATATACACTATGTGTACCACTAGAAATTCATGTGAAGTACATAGTGTGTAAAAAAATGTCACACATTGTGTAGTAACATAATTTACATGGTACTAATTCTTAACCATGTATTCCCACAAGAAATACCAAAAAACACTTAGTTCATACCTGGTGTAGAAAAACACATGTCAAATAGTGTGCACAACCAGATATACACAATGAAAATTTTCTATCTCTTTAATTAAAATTCTTATTGACCCACATGGAACCTCTATAAACTCGATTATTACCATGTATATTTGTTTCATGTGTTACATGGTATGTCCATACTTTCTAAACACTATGTAGTCCACGTTTTCCCTTATCGCTCATCTAGAAGTTAATAAATGGCATGTAATGACACCATTTATTTGACCACATGGATTACCATGATTTTTATGAGGAAAAAACATGTAGGATTAAACAATGTGTACACCAGATACATGCCATTTAATCCTTGTAAAACCATGTTCTGCACTGATAGTCAACACATGACATGTAATGACCCCACATACTAAAACACTCGGCAAGTATAGATTTACACAAATTTATCCTTATGTGAGTTAAACATAGGTGCATGATGTATAATTTTCCATTACACACCATATATCCATGTCATTATACCAGGGGCCTTGTAACCTTTTAATGGGATATTCAATCATTCTTCACATGTATTGTCTATATGAATTCATAAGAACACATTATCTCAAATTTTGTATTAAGAACAAATTTATATAAGTGAAAAATAAGAAAAAAATAGAAAATTGATAAAATAAATTTTAAATATTTATAAACTAGAATTTCAGAACTTTTATGCCACTTTTAAGTTCCAAAGAATTGAATAATCATCAAGGGAGTTCCCAATTTTATATTTTCATTAGTTTAAATGTATAAATTTGAAGAATTTGATAAAAAAACTACAAAATCCCCTAGAGAGGATCTTTCACATTTAATTTATAATTAATTTAAATAAAGAATTATCTCAAACTCAATAATTATCTTGATCAAATAATTTTTCCACTCTTATCTTGTCATTTTTTCAATAGAGAATCCATGTGATAATTCTTCTATGTGTATCTCTACATGTTTCATGATTCTATAAATAATGGTCTTGAAAATATTAGTGATAGCATTCTAGAGAGAAGTATTTTATATTATTTGTTTTTGATCATAACAAATGGTTTCATTATTATCTGTATATTTTTGAGAGAGCGGTTGGAAGAATTATTCTCTCTAGGGATTGAGAGAATTTAAAAGATCTTTCTAATATTCAAAACAAGTATCTACCTCTAAAATGATTTAACTAATATTTTATACTTAGTAATAAACAATTAATAATTGAAAAAAGACCTCTATAAATTATTCATTTTATGTAATAACCATGTAAAATAATAATAATTATATTATCATTAAATCCCATGACATGAATTTGTTTAAATATCATTTTTTAAATAAATAAATTAATACTTATTTAAATGATATTAAAAAACATATATCATTCACATCAGACCATTAACTCAACCCATTAATCCTCAAATATAAATTATAAAACCTTGAATAATAAAATATTTATTCAAATAAATATTATTAATTTGATAAATATTTTTTTTATATTCACTAATTTTAAAAGCCTACTCCAAGCCACCCTTGTATCTAGCACCCAGGCTGATTCATGATATACCCTAATTGCGTTCTTTACCCCCACGTGTCGGATCTTATTTTTGGGTATCTAAGAAACTCTATTTCGGAAGGGTTTCCCAAAAAAAAACAAATAAATAATCAGCAGAACATCACCAGAAATTCTAGTATGGCCTATCCATAAGTCGGACATCCATGCTAAACTCAAAAAAGATATTTTAAATAAAATTTAAATATAATTAGTAAATGAAAAAAAATAATGAAAAATAAATTCCATCAAATTACATTGAAATCCCACTATAGAAAGAAACTATGAGATCCATAACCTAGTCTCTTGATATCTATAATGCACCATCGATTAAAGAAAAAGAAATCCAAAAATTCATATTTAGATAGTGTGAAAAGTTAACCTAAATAATACAAAAATAACTAACATAACTTCATATGACTTTACAAGTCACGATACAACCTAAAACTAATCATTCTTCATGATCAATCAAGATATAAACTAGAACCTAAAATGTTAATAGGTGTGATCATGAAGGAAAAATATGAATGCTAAAAGAAACCACACCCTATAAATAGTCTCTAAATAAAATATCAAATACATGCTAGTTTGAAGTACATTATTAAAAATGGGATTTTCATATACAATAACCCAAAATACAATATCATATCCATAATAATTTTATTAACTTAATTAGTATTGGTTTAATATAAAAACAATCACTTTGAAATAACTTATTATTTGATTCCTCTTTTATTAAAAACAACCATTTGAAAAACTAATTTTAAACCACTTTTTAAAGAATGTTTTCAATACAATTTAGAGAAGAATTTTTACTAAGTAAAATTTAAGGTTAAAGAGAGAATAATACAATATATAAATCTATGATCATATAAAGTAAGCCAAGAGAAATAAAAATAAATAAATTCCATAATCTAAAACAATAATCATGGGAAAATAAGTTAAGTTCACTTAGGATAGGGGAACCTAGAACATATATATCACTAACTAGGGTCATTACTTCAATTAGGGGAGAGTTTCTAGTAATACAACATAGTCCAATAGAAGGGTGACATATATATACTTCACTAGCATTGCTATTGGTTGGAGAACCTCATCCCACTTAATGTTCACCTACCTAAGTACATAATATTTACCATGATTTTTGATAGATAAAATCAACCACAAAGCTATAAAACATAATATAACTAATTAATTGTAAAAATAACATAAATAGAATAAATCAAAAAACACCTAATAGAAGATTTAAAATTTTTCCCAATTTTGTTTTTGAAATTTCAAGAGGCACACATGAATTTTACATTCGAGATCAATCAAGGTTTGAACATTTATTTTGAAAGTTCTAATTGGGCCACACAAAGGACCTTTAAAAATTATGAATTATGAAACTAGTTTAAAACCAATTATAAATATTTAGAAAATTCAAAAAAATATTTAAAACATTTCAACAACCAATTTTAAGATCCAAGAACATATCAAATAAGATAATCCAAATCCAAAAAACTCCTTAGATATTTTGAAATCCATTTATAAAATCTAATCATGAAATTATTCAATAACTATGGGTGAATAGTTTAATAAAAATGATTTCCCCCATTTTTTAATTTGATAAATCCCAAGGATTGAAATAAAAATCAAGAAAAACTTGATTTTACTTTCAATTAATCATTAAATATATATAATAATATTATTAAATACCCAAAAAATGAAGGTAAACTTGAAAGTAGAATTGGTTATGGAATTTCAAGACAAATGCAAGGGCCAACCTACCTTAATCTAGTGAATAGATATTGAATCCCTTGATTACAGAAGGAACATGTCTCAAATAACCCATTTAACACCCTAACATTAATAACAATAACAAATTTGGACCAAAACCTTACCTAGGGTTCAATAAAAATCAAGATGTAGCGAGAGAAGATTATAAGACAAGAAGATATGGTAAAACAGAAAGGAAGGGGAATTCGAACTTAATTTTAGGTAACAATTAATAATTGATAGAATGGAGGCTAGAAATTGAAGGGGATCACAAGGGTGAGGTCACAAACATCTCCTTGGGTGTGTGTTGAGAGGCTTGATGAGTGGGGGGGGGTAGATTTATATTTTTAATTTCTAGAGGTCCATAAGATTAGTTTGTAATTTTAAAAAATTTGGGTACATCACACATGTGTCATTTGGTTTACCAAACCATACACCTACTATATGTCCTTCACTGTAAATACCAAGTACACCACATGGTTTGGATATAAGGTTAGGGAAACCAAACACCAACCATTCATAACTACTCTATTAAAACTATAGACATACCCTCACATTGTTCACATGGTTACTACTAACCGTGTGGTAACCATGTAACAAGTCAATTTATAAGGTTTTTTGGAAAAATTTTAAAACAATGAGCCTAATCTCAAGGTAAAGGTTAAAAGTAACTAATAATTATCAAATAAATGATATAATAATGAAAAGAAATGACTGGGTGTGACAAATATCCCCAACATAATATTTTCTTCCCCCCAAAATCTTTAGATGGAAAATTTGATTCAATAAGAAATGGGGTATAACCCCCATATTATGGATATGTAACAAGAAAAACAAATACCAATTGGATTCTGCGGAAATGATTAACAATTAAATCCTTAATTCAAAAATGGTTCATACTGAAATTTTCTATTTACCTCCTCATAGAAAACCATAAAAGACTCTAAAAAAATAAAGGGCATATCAAAGAAAATGAAGTGTTAACCCTGTAAAGAACATCATCAAAATACAAGGAACAACCTATCCTAAGGGGTAATATAGAACGAACCATTGGGAACTGATATCAAACAATCATCGATACACAACATTTGATTTAGTTAGGTTGGGGATGAATCATAAAATGGATTCCCAACCACATGCCACTAATTTACCACAAAAATAAGAAGTACGCATAAGGTTTACAAGATTAGAATTCAAAAAATAGGGGGGAGGGATCTTGGTGATCTCCTACCCATATTATATGTCCCCCAACACACCAAAAAAACTCTCTATGATACTCAATTACTCTTTAAAGTAAGAAATATCAAGATCATCTAATAATAAGAGGAAGGTTTACAAGGGACACAACTAGAATGTTGGAATACCATAATAAAAAACCATTTCTCAAAGCTCAGGACTGTCCATCATCTCAAATAAAGACAAACAAGGTATGTCACATGGGAGGAGATAATACATATCTAAGGAAACTAAAACAATGAATGATTGAACAATAATGAACAATACCAACATTATAATGGAGGTGGAAGAGGAATTAACATGAGGCATCACCCATGGAACATTGAATCCTAATGAACCCACAAACATAAACAAGGAATTGGCTAGGACATAACCTAAACCAAGGGTAACACACATCTTAGTTACCCATGAACAATCCCAAGACATCTAATTCCCATCCCCTCAAAATAAAGATCACAAATAAGGATAGATTCCCACCAAATCCCTAAAAGTAAAACCAACCACTAAAATATGAAAATATCCAAGAAAATCAAAATTCCATCAAGGGGAAAAAAGAGAAAACTGAAAGAGGCCTAAAGATAATGAAACAAAAAATAAACTCCCACTACTCTAGGACAAACAAGAAATAGTCTCTAAAATTAACCATACCCACTCCAAAATGGGACTACACCTTGAAAATAGAGGGAATACACTCACCCTTTTCATTCAAACCATTATAGGAGGCCAAATCAATGTGTCATAATATATATTCCTAAAGTAAGTCATACTTCATAAATTAAAATAAATGGATTCATATAAAATCAATGAAAAATTCCCAAAACACACTTTTTTTTTCAAAATATTTTTTAAGAAATGTCCACTTCTCCTTTAAATCCTGCAAATTGCATATATTTTTTTTTGAAACATGTTTAAATTTGAAATCAAAATAAAATCTATTTAAAAAAATCATTGTTTATTAATTTATCACTCTCCCTCTAGAAAACCAATATATAATTTTACAGATCCTTTATTGAAATCCAAAATATCTCTATTAATATAAAATATTTTAAAAATAATCTTTTTAATTTCAAAACATGTCATTTATCCTTAAAGACATGTTTAAATTTAACAAATCACTTATAAATTTGCATCAACACACATAAAAACATTACTTAAACTCTAATTCATTAGTTTATAAACCATTATTACCCCAATTTAAACCAAATAACCATTAATCTAGGAATAAAATTTATAAATATAAGTCTCAAATTATCAAAAACCAAAAAACATAAATTAACCTGAAAAAACATTTTATTGATTCTGAAACGTACCCATTTTCATTAAAAAACTAACATTAAATTGGCTTTTAAATCAATTTAGGAAAGATCATTTATTACTTTCAAAATAAATATTCTCACTATTAGAAACCAAGGTCTTAAAATTGAAACCCAATATTTACCCAAATAACACAAGAATGAAATAATCAAAAATATATTTAAAATAAACCAATTCAAACACATAATTAAAGGGCGGGGGACTAGTGTCTATGTGAATTATGGTCACATGTCTTAGAAGACCATGTTTCAACCATACAACTACCACCAAGAGTCACATAAAACTATGTACTCAGAATCCACATGGATTTCTCGGCACTATGAAATCTCTAGGAACCACTAATTCACTCCCATATTTTTTTACGCAAACAATTATTCTAAAAACCATACAAAAAATACTCACAACCCAACATCCCCGAGTAACATGAGACTTTGAATGATAAAGAGTTATTAAGGATCTATCCACATATAACTTTCACGTTTATACATCCTTAAATTAAATATACTATAAAAAACCAATTAAAAATAGAATTTTGGAACCTAGGATCTATGAAGAACCTATTATCTGATACCAATTGTCACAAACAAGCTCTGGTCCACCCCTGAACCAGGCACTTGGGATGACCCCTAATATACCTAATGGGTGTTATCAATCCCCTTGGCATGGAACTAGTGTCTAGGCATCTAGGAAATACCATTTGTGAAGGGTTTCACTGAAATAAAAATGACTATACAAATAGAATAACTTCACCAGAAACTCTTACTTGACCCATACATAAGTCAGATATCCATGCCAAATTCAAATAAGAAATTTTAAATAAAACCTAAACTTAATAAGAATAATATAATAAATACAATGAAAAATAACTTTAATCAACTCAAATATAAATCTATATATAGAAACAAACCCTAAGATTTATCACATTGTCTCTAAATATATATAATTAACCACTAATTTAAGAAAATAAAATAAAAATGGCAAGTTTGGCCAGTACGATAATGTAAAATAAATAAACCAAAATAACTAAAATAACTCAATGTGACTTAAAAAGTTTTCACTCATCCTCAAACCAATAATTCTTAGTGAGAAATCAAGAGATGAACCAGAACATGAAATATTAATAGGAATGATCATGAATACTAAGTGGGAATTATAAAGTAAACCACACCCCATATATAGTCTTTAAAAAAAATCCATTATATGCTAGTTTGAAGTACATTATTAAAATTTGAATTTTCATACATAAGAACCTAGAATAAAATATCATTTAAAATATCATTTTATAAATTTATTTTTAATTTTACTTAAATGAAAATAATAACATTGAAATCAATTCTAGGCCGAAGCCTCCTTTATTAAAAACAACAATTTGAAAACTACTTTTATTTTCTTAAATCATGCTATCCTTTATAATTTAGAAATACATTTTTACTAAGGATACTTTAAATTTTAAGAGAGAATAAAAAAACTATAAATCATGGGAAGTATAATATAAGGATATATCAAGTGAAATCCATATATTCTATAATATAAAACAATCTTCATGGTAAGATAACTCAAAGGTCAATCAATCTAGGGAAACCTAGAACGCTCATGTTACTAACTAGGGTTGTACCCTAAATTTAAAGATAGTGTCTAGTAACATGTCATTATATAGTAGATGGAGAACTATATACATACTTCACGGGCATCTCTAGTGGTAGGGGGACCTTGTCATACTCCAAGTTCACATACCTAAGTAATGCAGATTTCCTTTGAGGTTTTATAGATAACATCAACCCAAAAATATTAAATTAAAATATCAGCAATCAATTCTATAAATACTATAAATAGATAAAATTAATAAACACCTAATATAAGATTCATAACATTCATCCAATTTTTTTGAGATAAAATTCCAATAAACACACATGAAGTTTTCATTTTAAATCAATCACGGTTTAAACATTTATTCTAAAAGTTCCTTACAAGATACATAATAGAAATTTAAAAATTATTAACTATTAATCTACTTTAAAACCAATTTCAAACCTTTAGAAAATATCCTAAATTATTTAATAGATTTAATCACACCATTTTTAGTTCGAAGAACACCATTAATAAATTAATCTAAAGATAAAAGCGCTTAGATATTTCAAAATTCATTTATAAAATCCAACTAAGAAATTATTCCAAAATCATGGATGCATGATTTAATTAATTTTTTTCCCAAGATTCTAATTTGAGAAATCATATGGATTAAAATCAAAATCAAGTGAAATTTTCTTTTCTTTTCAAATAGTCCTTAAATATATCTAACACTATTATTAAATTCCAAAAATATGAAGGTTGACATGCAAGTAGTCATGGTTTTAGAATTTAAAGACAAATGTGAGGGAAAAAATACTTCAGTAAAGTGGAGAGATGATTAAACCCTTGATTATGGAAGCAAAAAGTCTTGAAAATCCCATTAGACACCCTAACATCATGTACTAGAAAGAATAATGAAACAAATACCAAGGGTTCAACCAAAATCGAGATATAGTAATATAAGAGAAGAAAATAGGAAGAGATGGTAAGGAGGATAAGAAAATAAGGGTAAGGGATACTTAATTTTAGGCAATCACCATGAATTTATGGGAATGAGGCCAAAAATTAAAGGGGATCATGATTAGAAGGTTGTGCCCGAATCCCCTAAGCATGTGTCGAACGACCTAGTGAGTGAAGGGGTAAATAAATTTATGTTTTTAATTTTGAGAGGGGGTGAAGGGTAATTTATAATTTTAGAATTTATAGGCACATCACATGGTTTCTGTATTGTTTACCAAACCACGTGCTAACCATGAATCCTTCACTGGACAAACCAGGAACATTACATGGTTTGGACACAAGGTTGGGGAAAACATGCTCTAACCATGTGAATAGGTTTGTTAAAAGTATAGATGTTCCAAAATAAATTACTACATACCATGAGTTAGCCATGAGACATGAACATTTATAAGGTATTTATTTGAAAAATTTGAAAAGAACAGGTCAAACATCTGTGGAAAAATTAAAAATAATTAAGAATTAATAAATAAAAAAATTAATAAAATAGAGAGATTCCAGGGTGTGACAACTAAAATCAAAAATAAATATTTATATTATGATTTAGGTAACTTAATAATAATTTATATATTAATATATTTCATAATATATTGAATAAATAAATATTTATTGATTACCTTGGGAAAAATAAAAATTAGATAAAATTCAACTCATATATTCTAAACTCAAATATTTCTTTATAAATTTTTTACAATAAACTTTACTTGTATAATTATTTTATATTTAATGAGAATAATATTTATTTTTTATATTAAATTAAATATAATTTAATGAAATTCTAGATACATTTAGTGTGTGTCCTTCTAGGTCACTTTCTTAGTGTCATTAAGTAAAATTACCAGAAGTCCAAGATCAATATATGAAAACACGTTAAGGCACCCATAGAGAATTTAGTTCTTATCACAATAACAACAACCTTCCTATAAATGATAATATGTAATATAATTTCTTTGTATATGGATATATGATCAATACTGATTCATTATTTTTTCATTACCCTATATGATTGTTTTATCTTTATTTGACTTTCATAAATGAACTCATCAATGTATTACCATGGATATGGATTTAATTAGACAGTTCCATTTCAATCAAAAAGATATATATAAATTCATCCATTAATATAAAAGGTGAAAATCTTTTCTTGAAATATTAAATTAATTTAATATCACTCATGATGCACCCAACATATGCTACCTCACCTTAATCATATGTCTTCATGATTTTTCATCCATATATCAAATTATGCACTTCATAATACACATTAATAATAGTCTCAAGTATAAGTACAAATAAAAGCATTCTCATATAATAATATAAATGAAAAAAACATGTGGAATTCCTATTGTTGGGTCTGTCCTTATAACCTTCCTTCTATGTGATTACCAAGTTAAAAAATGAGAATAAGTCTCAATGTCTTATTATCCACTAACATCTAATAGTCAACCATTATATATATTCTATTAGAAAAATGATATAAATACTGTAGGATATATGTTTAAGAATATTGTAAGAGCATGTATAGCTTCCCATTATAGTGGATAATTTTATAATCTTTCGACGAAAGAAATACCCTATGAAAATTATCACATTAATATTATGTAAAACCACAATAGTCATGTAGTAAAATATTTATTAATATATAAAGTAAATTTTTTCAAGGGAACCAAATCTAAAAAATCCTACATTTACCCTTCAATTATGGAAGATTTTTTAGGAATATATGGGTAATAAATTGAAATTTATCATGAAATATCATCCGTCAACCAATTTTAAGATGAAATGATTTTTTAGTTTCATAAATATATTCTTAATGTTTGTGTTCCTAATTATAGAGGTTAATTAGAGAAAAATATATTATTGATTAAATTATATAACAATAATAGTTATTAGTTACTAATCAAAATGGTTCCTTTTTAAATCTCATTATGTTTAGACATGCTAGTCTATAGTGTTTTGAGCTGAAGTTGGTGAATCTTCAATATTATGATTGAGCGTTATGCAAGAAACAATAGGTAATATCCAATTGATTCATACATAATTGATGAAGAGTAAAATTCACCAGAAATCATATGTTGATTGATATCGTCTACCCATTGAATTATAGTCACAAATTAGGTGTTTCTAAAGGATTTTATTTAACTAGAATATAAGAGAATAGTGAAGCAAAGTAAGCCTAATTCAGGATATGTTAGTCAGTTTTTGGATGTAAAAATACTCATAAAGGTGGAATATTGAATAAATTTACCTCATTAATTAGAATTGATATATAATGTATTCCATGTATCCTAGATTAATATGTATTATATCAACTCATATCATTTTATATGTTATTAAAATTTTGAATTGTTATTGAACGATATTTTCATAGAATGGATTATTTATATTATTGATTATATTTATAAGGTGTTGTGGGGTAAGTAAATTCCTATTGTTCATATTCTATGACCTTATGATAAATATTATGATGACCAATATCAAGGTTTGTTGATGAATTTGAATTATATTAGGCTTTATCTTAATTAGATACATGGGTGTTTTTAATTTGATGATTTAAACATAAATTTTAAAGCCATAAAAAGTATTTTAGGATGGTTTTACAAGAGTTTAGAGTTTTTTGTGTGGATTTTTAGGGGTCTAAGTGAATTTTATAGGAAGTTTAATGTATATAATATTTTTAGAAGACAACATGTACATGATGTAGGCTCATGGGTCACCTAGTGAGGTTCCTAGTGAGGGGATTGACTCAAGTGGACCACAAAGTACCAAATAGAGGGGTATTGGGAACCTAGTCACCCCAAAATACTCTTTTTTTAAATTTTAAGTAGAATAAAAATAATTTTTTAAAATAAAAACTGAATCCAAAACTATGTTTTCTCACTTAGTTGGACAATAAGGGAGTCCATCCTCCCTTTATCCTATCTTAAAATTTCCTTCACCCTATTCTATATCATTAATTTATTATTACATTAACTATTTTCTTACAACACCAGTCTTCTAATAGTGAATTTAATCCTTTAATACTTTCCTTTATCTTTTTTTTCTTCATAATTTATCATTACTTTCCCTAAATATACTTATTTAGGGGTTTTCATATTCTAACTTTTTTTAGGAAATTGGGGAGATTTATCCTATGATAATTTATAGGTGTGCTGCTCATAGTATAGGGTATACTGTCCCCTGAAGTTTCTCTCAATTTATTTTTAGTTTCACGTGTTTTTTGTTAGAAAACATGGGTAAATGGGTGTGTGTAACCTTAATCCTATCCAATTGGGACATGTTTATTTGTGTGAAGTTGATTAAGGTCTCCTAGGATTCAGAAGGATGTGCCACATATTGTGCATAATGTTTTAGAATTATATCCCAGTTATTTTAGGGTATGATGGGTATCAATAATTGGAGTGATTTTTGGAATTCTAATATAAGTAATGATTCATCCTTGGGTATTGAGTAAGTTAGTTTAGAGGCCCTAGGTTCCAAGTGAGTCCACTAGGTGGGTAACTTGCATCCTTAAGTAATATTTCTTAGTAATAGTGTCATGTGATCTGAATAAAATTTGACTATCACACTATTTAGGGTAATATGGGTTATTGGTTATTGATGAGTGCTTTACCTAGGGTTTTTAGTTATGGTAAAGATAGAGGTATATTGTAAAGAATTTGTTACCTTTGATAGAGTGTCTTGAAGGGATAGAATATTATATACACAAATAGAGGGTATTTGGTATTAATGATTGATAAACTATCAAGGGAGGGTAAACCTTTCAAACTTAGGTTTTGTACAAGGATTATGTAGGTTGTCACATAAGGTAGTGTGTGAAATAATTAGAAAATGGATGCAAATATTTAAAATGATTTCTATTTGATATTTATTTAATTGAAATTAATTTTTTCCATAAAATATTTATTATTTCGTCTTGTTTTGAGTTATTATGTTGTGTATGTGATTATATTTATATCCCTTACACATATGTATGTTTTTCATTCTGTGATATATGTGTTTTTATAGTGTTAAAAAGAGTAATTTAGTATATTTATTTTGTTATAAATTTCCTATACTAGTTTTATATGAAATTTTTAATGGTGTCTGTGGGAGATATTATATTTATGGTGGTTTTTTATAATAGTCATTAATATGTTACAAAATATTTTACTAGTTCCTAAATTAAATATTCTTTGATGAAAATTTCTTTGATGATGATGAAAACATGCCTATATTTTTAGACTGACTATATATAGTGATTTGGATATGCCACTTGGAACATGATATAATTTGAAATAAAATGAAATAGACCAATCGTATTTTATGACTGATATATGCCATAATATGAAATATTTATCTGATATATAGATATCACAATAGGCTTTAGTCACCAATATCATAACATAAAATTAGATTATAATATGGGTTCATGACTATTATTAGATCTTCCACTCCATTTACTTTAATTATAGATCATAGAGACAATTAATTTTGGGATTTTAAAAAATAATAATCATTTGAAATGTTTAAATTATTATACTCTATGGTCATGCATTATGGGTAATTAATGTTGGAACCAAAGTGTTGGGATCCAACCCTTGAATCCCTTCATCGAATGAAGGGATAAGATATTCAAGATGATATTATCCTATGGGTGTGTGTATGATTCATTATTTCCTTATTTGAAGCTATATTACCATTTGGTTCTTCATTTTTCTTTTTCCATGAAAGTACTAGCACATCTCATGGAGTTCACCAAATTCTCTCATAGCATATGAGTATTCTAAGGGACATGGTACCATCTATAGAGGTGATATTATTAGTCTATTTCATAGTGATCTATATAAAACAAGATCTATAAATATTGATATATATGAATAATTTTATGATAAGCGTATTCCTGTTTATATTTGTGTTCTTCACTATATATTGGTTTTATGATGATTGATCGCAAAACCAAATGGGTTTCTTATGCTATGTTGATCATGAATGATCCTACTCAACCGATCAATGGTATTAGAGCCATGATAATTTTCAAATAATTTTTTTATATTCAATTTTTTTAAAGAGCATGTATATCAAAAGATAGTTATGGATATATCATAAGGTTCAATATGATGCGGATGGTTGTTAGCCACCCAATTTCTCTGCCTAAATTTATGATATGGGATACCATAATGCAGAATTTTTTTCTTAGTCGTAGGTTATGATGGGATTGTATCATAGGGTACTATATATCAAAATCAAGTGGTTTTTTTCTATGTCATAATCTATAATATGTGTTATTTTAGGTTAAAATTGAATCATGGGTTTCATAAAATAGAGCATCAAATCATAACTATGATATAAGTGAAATATCTAATTGAAACTGGAAGCATAAAAAAATAATTATCCAAAGTTCTAATTCCAATCATAAATAATGATTGATAGTGGCACTTATCAATCATAAAATATGATATACAATAACAATGAGGAAAGATTTTTAATGAAAAATTGAATATGGTTTATAAATTTTTTATAAAGGATAAGTGTTAGGCATTTTAAATAGAATATTTTTATTCCAAAATTAAATATCAAATGTTCATATTAATATATCATGTTAATTAAATGAATAAAATGTTTTTTATATATTCCTTTTAAATATTAATGTTTATAATTTGTTTATAAAGTTTTAATATTGTTCATGATTTAATTTATCTAATAAATTTATTTTTATAAAATTTTCATTCCATGCTATGTAAGATTAAATAAGATTTAGTTTTCACTAACCTTTAATTAAGTTTGTAAATAAATTTTTCATCATAAACATAGATGTTTAATATAGTTTATAAATATTAGGTTTTATAGTTATTATTGAATTAAAATATATCTTGAATGTTGTATCCTTGGGTAGAGGGACTTTACGCCTGAATTATCACTGATGTTGAGTCTTATGAATTGCCTAAAAAATTAGGGGTTAGAAAACTATGTATCTAAGATTACTCGTATGGATATTGATAATTTTATATAATTCAACAAAATTATATGAAAATAGTTTTGTGTACCATATTAATAGGATGAATTTGGAAATTTATAAATATGTTTGGATTTTATTTTTGGATGAGTAACTCAAACAATGAGTTGTGTACATAGTTACAAATTAAAATGGTTTGAATATATTAATTTGGTGGATATATTAAGATTCTAAAATTAAATCATTAGAAGCATGCATACATAAAAGAATAAATCATGAGGTAATAAAGAGGGTATTGGGTTAAACCATTTGAATCCAATATACATATGATTTATATTAAATTCTTGGGGCTTTAAAATAAAACTACTCAAATTATAAGTGTAATATTCCTTCTAAAGAAAAAACTTGTGAAGAACTTGATCATTCAAATGGGAAGGTTCTGATAAAAAAGGGTTCCCATGGATTATCTTGTGTAACGCAGGGTAGAAATAGAAAATCCAAAGAGTTCAGTAATGAAATCATACTATTATCTTTGGGTGACACTTAGATAGGAAACCTTAAGAGTTAGAATACCAAAGTAATAGAGTTGAGAATATATTTATGTGATTGATTTAGACAAATATTTTTCAAATCAACTATCCATGATTCATATGTGGTATTATTATAATTAAAACCTTCCCAAATAACTAAGTGATGAGATGAACACCAATGTAGACTCATTACATAGTGAAATATAGATCTTGGCCCACAAAATGTAATGATGTATGGGTTTATCATTTTATAAATATTACTTTAATTAAAATTCCGTGATGAAAATAAGTAAAGCATGATACTCACCAATAAATGTCTATTTGTTGTAGATTATGTGATACATTACATTTATCATTTTGAGGTTACTTATAGGTATGCTTTATAAAAATACTCCCGATTAGTATCTTATGTTGGGAAGTGTTTTAGAAGAAAAGAATTCTAAGCATATGGATATTAATGTTATTGAAATGAATTTCTCCAAATCTTTTATAATGTTATTAGATAACCAGTGTGAATTAAACATTTGTGATAATAAAAAAATCATATATAAGATAAAATTAATGAAAGATGAAGTATATCAACATGTTAGTAATGGGGAAAGAGTTTCTGCATTGGAGGTCAAAACTTATGATTTAAATATACTTAGGGGATTAATTCTAGTATTATAAAATATTTATTATATTCCTTATAATTTTTTTTATTTATTTATATTTTTTTGAAAAGATGGAATTTTAATTCATTATTAAGAACAAGATTTATTATATATATATATATTAATAAAATATTCTATGATATTGAGAATATGGTAATTGGTTTATATATTTTGGACATAGATAATCCAATCTATAGCATTCAAAATAACTAGGTAAAGGTTGATTCTAATCCAACTTCAAATTTTCATTTTCACCATGGATATATAAATAAGAAAACCATTAAAATAATCCATATATATGGATTGTTTTAATCATTTTATTATGAATTATTTTATAACTAAAATATTTTCTATTAGGGAAAATAACCAAAGTACATTTTAGTGGAAAAGTTGGGAGAGCTAGTAGACTATTAGATCTTATACATAGCGATATATGTGGACCAATGATTACTTTAGAAAGTAATGGGTTTATGTATTTTGTAACCTTTACGGATGAATTTAGGTGGAATGGTTAGTTTTTTTTAATGAGACATAAGTTTGAAACTTTTAAAAGGTTTAAATAGTTTTAGAATAAAGTAAAAAATAAGCTAGAAAAAAATATTATGATTTTCCAATTAGATTAGGGTAGGGAATAATTGATCCAGAAACTCACTGATCATCATAGAGATTGTGGAATTATTTCAAAACATAACATTGTTACTATTATATAATGGAATGTTGTGTTTTGGGAGGATTAATTACACCCTTTTAGATATGGTTTGATCAATTATGAGTCAGTGTGAACTTTTTATTTCATTATGATGATATTCTCTGGGATTTGTTTCATTCTTACATAACAGTGTTTATTTTAAAAAATTTATAAAGAAACCATATGATATATGGATTGAGAAACATTCTGTAATATATTTTATAAAAATTTAGGGTTGAAAAACATATGTATGCTGTTTTGATTCTGATTAAATTTGATAATGAATCCAAAAAATCTTATTTGTTAGTTATCCTAATATACTTAAAGGTTATTATTTATATAATATTCATCAGGATACTAAGTGATATGTATTTATTATCAAAATTTATGATAAAGTTTTGTTCATATATGATGAACCTACTACTTACCAAGAGGATATTAAGAGACCTGATTCAAAGAAATGGGTAAATTCAATTAAATATGAGATGGAATCCATGTAAACTAGCCAAGATTAGAACATTGTGGATGTACCTGATGGGGTGGGACCTATATGTGTGATCATGGGTTATCTACAATAAAATTTTCATGGATAATAGAATGTCTCCATATGAAGATCTTCTAGTGGAAAATGGTTTTAAATAAAATCATGGAATGACTATAAATAAAATATTTCTCCAGTTATGATGATAAATTTCATTAGGATATTTATTCCCATAATAAGTCATTATGATTATATTATATATCAAATGGATGTTAAATTTAGTATACTTAATGGTAATTTTACTAAGGATTTATATATGATATAATTCAAAGGGTTTTAAGTTCGAAATAAGGATACTAAGTTTTTCTAGTTGCAAAGGTCCTTTTGTGGATTGAAGTAATTTTATCAAATATGTAACACCCTATTTGATGATGAAGTCATAGAGTTTAGTTTGATTAAAAATGCAGATGATTCTTATATGTACAATAATATTAATGGGACTGTTGTGGTATTTTTGATATTGTATGTTGATGGTATACTTCTTATTAGGAATGATTTACTAAATTAAAATTATATAAAGATGCGGTTGGTAAAATAATTTTGAGTGAAATACATGGGTGAAGAAACCTATATACTGGGTATAGAGATCTATATAGATTAATCAAATACGTTTATTAGATTTATCCCAAACACATATATTAGTAAAGTGAAATAGTAGTTTATCATGAAGAACTCTGATAAGGGTTATTTAACACTGTTTCATGGTAATAATATTAGGATGAATAAAAATCCTTTTAAAGAGTTTTAAAGGATGGATAAGAATCCCTATACACCCACCATAGGATATGTAACATCTTTTTACCTTGAACACTTAGCCAATGCTCTGACTGGAGGAATATATTGTACCTAAAGGATTCATCACCATTCTATAGAGGCTTCTGACTAGCTTTTATGGTCTTGAGTACACTATGGGGAGACTATACCAACTTGTTATGGTAACAAAAGTGGTATAAAATAAAATAAACCCGAATAAAATCTAGATAAACATCACAACCTAAGATAGGGAAATCACTGATAAGATAAACCAAACACCAAAATGTCATAAAAAATAGAGTATTCTATATATGTCTTAATGAATCCCCCAAGGGAAGATCATATATAAGGATAAAAAGAAACAAAAATAAATTGAATCTATAACACTACCACACTAGTTCTGAGCCTATCCCAGTACCATCATCCATACTCTACTCTAACATAAAAAGTAAAACATCACACAACATGACCTTTCCCTAAACAAGTAACCTAAAACCATATAATGATATCTTCTCAGTTAACAAAGTGTAATGATGGTATGATAAGTGTGTTAGTACAACTCAATAGGATACCACAACCAACATCCCTAAAATAACAAATTTTTGTTCCAGGTGCATGTAGTAGTGCTCAAGATAAAAATTACAATTATAATTATTGAAACATTTATATATATATTCATAAAAAAACACCAAACTTGATATCTATTATGACACATGAGAATGGTATATGCCTTGGGGTTTTCTTAGGACATATTGATGATATTTCCAACCATCTCCCATTAGGGATAATATATCCATCCTAGAAAAAGAAACTGATACCTGAGGGTAATGCAACCATCCCTTGAGCCTAAAAAATCCACCAAGGGGTTGGGTTCACCTCATGTCCATTTAGAAAAACAGTCCACCTAGGGGCCAGGTTCACCCCATGTCCATTACGAACTACCAATCCACCTAGGGGGATAGGTTTACCTTAGACCCATCAATAATAACCAAATGATGTTTTTTAACATTTTAAATAGAACATACAAAAATTAAAAAGTAATAAATCAACATTACCATAAGATAGTAGAAGAAATTACAAGGAATAAGGGATTATTTAACCTTTCAATTCTAAAAACAAATCTATCCCCCCAAGGGGTGTTTTAATTTAATATAAATTATTCAACTATAAACATCATTATTTTCAAAAAATAACACACAACTTCCATTCCAAAACAGAGTCAATATTACATTTCTAAAACCCATTTTTGACCACTTTCATTTACAATAAATCATTACATGAGGTTCCATTCATTATTATAAAAAAATATTTATTAAAAAAAATAAAAAAACTATCTCAAATTTAAATTTAAATTTCATAAAACATTAACATGACACACCATTTTCCTAAGGAAACCATTTTAAATAAATAAAATAAAAAAACTTTTCAACATATAAAAATAAATTATAAATTTTTAAAACACCTATCTATTTCATTTCTTCCAATACTGACCAAAAGTCATCATTTTATAAACCCATTTCCATTTTAATGGCCGGATATAAGAGTCAATTCCATTTCAAATCAATGGATTATTGTGAAATTTCATTTCACTCTCTTTAGTTCCCAAACATTACCCCATGAAAAATAATAGAAATACGGATTAACTATTTAATGGTGCTTAGGAAAACAAGGGAAAATATTAAAATAGGGGTTTACTAACCAAGTAAGGATCCAAATAAAAAACTCTAATCAAATATAAGGTCATCTCATGGAAAATATTTCATAGTATATATTATATTCACTTAAACTAAAACAATATTGTGGGCTCAATTGAGGAACCACCTATATTAAACATAGATAAGCCCACGATTTGAGTATCATCCATTGGTTTGTCTTGAATTTGGAGAAAATGAGAAACCAAATAAATTCCAAAAAAATAAATAATATTATATAAAACTAATTTAACACCACTTGATAGTGAAAGATAATGATTTTAGAATTTTGAAGATGCATAACCTTTCCTATGGTGTTCTAACACATCTGACTTAAATCAAACAAGGAACCAAGTAGATCCATCCATGGGATAAGAAAAGGGGAGAAGAGGGCTTAGTGAAATGCTACTTGGTGAAATGGGAGTGAAAATAGGATGGGGGAGGTCTTAAGGGTAAAGCGATAAAATACAATTTTCCCATTTTTTTAAAAAACAACCAAGTAGTTCACCTGCTATCTGTTGGGATTTCACTAACTAATCGGTGTTAGTAAAATAACATGGTGCAATCCAAAATCCTACCTTGAGCCTATAGATCTCTCCCATGACCCCTCAAACTACCCTTGTTCCTCATTATAAGACTAAAATCACCTATTTGATGTGTCTAACCTTTCAAAACATTCATGCTAAGCCCAATTTAAAAAACTAACACATCCAATTTATATTCCACATCCTTCTTAAAATTTAAAATTATCATAAGGAAGTTGGAATTAAAAACTAAAAAAAATAAATCTTTTCATCCTCAAGAAGTACTAGTGGTCATATAAAATAATAACTTGACCTACATCATTCGTCAATTGATTCCCAATGGCCACATTATACTTTAGAATTCCCAACATATTTACAAATCTCAATTTCCAAAAACCAAGAACTCTTCATCTCAATATACGAACCACTAATATCATTTAACATAAAAACATTGAGATAGTTCTTATACAATTCCATATAACCCAAAAAACAATCATGTTATCACTTCTTCATTGGGAATATGGTGCTCCACACTATAGGAATTAGATCATGAACGAAATTTACATTGCATAGTGCCTTCTACCAATAGAATGATCACCATACCACCATTCTAGTGATTTAATAATGCAAATGACATTTTTTATTCAATTTATGTTACATGAACATACCTTATAATCATATTAGAACATTATTTACCAACTTAATTTCCAATTATAAACACAAATAGTCATTCCGTCACCATCTAAGAACAACCTGAACACGATTAATCTTCCTAAAAAACACTCAAACAACTCCATAAATTCCCCTATTACATAAACACTTCATAGTCAATGTGTTACCAAATCAGTGCATTCAATTACAAATAAGGAAAATAGTGTGACACCCTCTGGCCAACCTATATCATGAATTCTTAGATTCTTCCACCAACATATATTTATATTACTAGATCATGATTCCTTGATCACTGATGGAATACATTGCTCAACCCAAACCACCATGATCAAACCCTAATTTTTTTTTGCGATTGTAAGGATAAAACACCAACCATATGTTTTATTCACTGTGATCCCACCCAAGAACCAATATTCAATCAAACCAAAGAATCTTTGATCTTCAAAATTTTATCCCATTTATGAAATAATATCCTGGACTTTGAACATCCTACCCATAAATAAACCCCTATAATCACCTAAGGAATCTAGATACACTGAAACTTCTTACACACTAACTTCCAACATGGTAACTAACATAAGAATACCGGTCCTATGAATCGATAACCATTTAAGCATTGGGGTCATAAATCCATGGCCGACATTATACTTCCCACCATAGAAGTGTAATTTTAATCAATCCACTAGGTAAACCCCCGACCTCAGTAGCCCAAATCCATCCCATCACTGAAAATAAAGGTTGTACATGTCCATCCTTCTCACCCCACAATTCCATTAAGATACATCAACATCAGCCTACCCCTGGTGGCAATGAACATCGACATCCATACATTCAAAAATCATATCATAATGAGGGACAAGCCCTCACACATCGAGTGGTTCCCTCACAACTATTTGAATTTACCTATATCATTCCAAGAGATTAGATTTAATAGAACCCACCTCAATGGAATACTTCCCGATCTTATGAGTTTCAATAATTTATCAAATCACTGACACCTACATTAGGGTTGAGCTCAAATTGATCATTCCATAACTCCCCATTCCATCCATAGACATCATCCCTTACCCATGAGACCTCAAAACCCCTTCCAGAAGCTATGGGTTCATCAAATCATAATTATCCACCAATTTATAGCTATCCCACTCTAAAAGGATCCTCTAAACAAAACCCTCTATGGTCCGATGACTCTCTACTAAGATTCCATGAATCAGATTCTCATCATATAACTACCACTATTATAGTGATCGAGCATTTCTCTAACCAGAAAAATTTCTAATGGAACCACACACATCCCATTCCTTAAATCAAATTCCAAAAATCTTATCACATACACTAGCTCAAGTACATTAAAAATTATGGGTGATCCATCACACATGACCTGATCTTATCAAACCCTAGGGGCCACATGATCCACTAAAACTAACCCATAAAACCCGACTCATTATTTCACGAGTTATGAATCATTGATCCTAGGATCACACAAATAATCAGGCAATATTAATTTATTTTGGAATGTAACTTTTACAAACCAAAGGCATCCTAGATGCCTCCTCAAAAAAATCTAGACAGATTCACATGTTATGTCTAAGAACATGAACACTCATCATTTTGGGATTCATTTCAATAATACAATGTTCTTAACTATGATTCTAATACAAACCAAAATCACAACCATAATTAATAGGGATAAGAATATGAATGATCTCACCCTTTAAACTAGAATAAATACAATACACTAACTCTCTGGGTGGTTAACCACAGTAACCCCAAAACATGGTAGCACCCAAGATGCTCGAATTATATAAATTGAAGCATTTACCCAAGACTTATATTTTTTAAGGCATCAAGAAGAATAGGACAAACCCGTAATAGGTAACTCTTTTGTATATCTTAGCAAGGACTCATTAAAACCATGATTCATTAAAGAAAGGACAGTATTTCCTCCCACAGAGTACATCAACCAGGGTCTCACTAAAACCACAACTCATGGGGTTTCACTCACTCCTACCATAGAGAAACATGGAATCTAACAAGACAAGACACAACTAAAAGGTCCTCACACATAAGTTTGAGTCCATTTAGTCCGACGCACTCCCAGGTTAGACATAAACCAGCTAGCTTTCCATCATCACTACTCATTAAAACTTATCACTAACCTAACATGTCATATATTAATCTAAAAAATACATGTAATATTCACTATACAACATGCCACACTTATAGAAAGTTTTTCCAAACTAGACTTTCTATATAGTCCCCAACCATCATCAAGACTAAGTTAACACTATATATACCCAAGGCCCACCACCCTCAAAAAGGGTCTATCTCAACACACATCACCATAATTCATTTCTTGGGAACTCCCAACTTATCCAACAGTCCATACACAAGGATAACATATGCATACAAGGATTTCAAAAAATGTAATCATGGGGTTTACATAGTCCTTTATTTTTCAAGTAATATTTATTACTATAAGTCCATAAAATTACTTTTTTAACCTGATTAAAATTTATTTTCTTCTAAAACTCATGTATTAAAACTTTTTAATTTCAGAAGGTTTTAAAAACCACCACATTATATGACTCACATTTCTTACAATAACATCTTAAAAATTTTCCATTTTTAAATTTCCAAACCTCATAGGATTCCAAAAAAATCCTTCATTATCTAATAAGATCTTTTTTTTAAAAACTTTCATAATTTATTAAGATGTGAATCTTATAGAGGATTGTTTAAATAAAATTTCATTAATAATATATAAGTGAAAATACATTATAGGTTACTTTATTGAAATTTATTTAACCAATACCATCAATTAACAAACTTATCATACCCAACATTGCATCAAGAGATCACCTAAGAATTGGACAAGTAGGATGCCTCCATATCCATATATAGAAAAATTCCATATATGATGTTGTTGACACTTTAAATGACATACCCCCTTTTCTCCAATAATCATTCATAACCAAATAAAAATGTAAATAAAAAAATATAATCAAGGGATGATATAAACCATACACATCATGAAATCAAAATATGAATATCATGTCCCTAGCATGATTCATGTCATTTGAATCTTTATGTGCCTGAAATGATGTATGAAAACACACTCTATTTCCATACTGGGCCATGATTTAAAATCTTATGTATTATTACCGTCATAATCGATGTGTCTCACTCAAGGTGAAAATCAAATAAAACTGTAACAAGTGATATCCATGAATGAAATGTCATATACTTGGATACTTGGGGTTTCCTCATGCAGGGGTTAATCACTTCCAAGCATGAGATAATTACTAAACCCTAAACATATCCTATCCTCTTATCCACCACAACCCAAATAGTAAAACAAATAAACCTATGTTACCACTTTTTAACATCTCATAACCCCAAACCACTAATCATTGTCTATACCGATGGTCTCTACAGTAACAAAATAATTCCTTCCCATATGGAAGATGTTATTGAATATAATATAGGGTATTGATTACACCGTGGGGACACTATAACCTTTTGTAAAAGTATAAGAAGTGGAAGAAAATAAAATAAACACGTATGAACTCTAGAAAAACATCCAAATTTAAGATAGGGTAAGTTCCTATAAAAAACCCAACATCATAGTGCTCTAAAAAATGGAGTATGTTATATGTATCCTAATAGATCCCCCAATAGAAGATTATATATAAGTATAATAAGAAACAAAAATTAAAATAAACCATAACACCACTCCACTCCACTGGTCCCAAGCCATCCCATGCACCATCATCCAAACTATACTCTAGAATTCTAATAAAAACATCATAAAACAATCCCTTACCCTAAACCAGTTACATGTGACCAAATAATGATATCTTGGTAGTTACCTATGTGTCATGGAAGCTTAGGAAGGATGTGAGTACAAATCAGTTGGACCCCACCAATGACATACCAAAAATAAATAGTATGTGTGCCAAGTGCATATAGTATTGCTTAACCAAACAATTACAATTAAAATCATTAAAACATGTACATTTAAATTAATAAAAAACACTCAACATGGGATTCATGATGAAACTTGTGATTGGTACATACCTTCTTATATTAGTGCCAAGGTTTCTTTGAGCAGACCTCAATGATCATGGAAAACCATTGCCCCCTGAGGGTAATAAACCCATTTCTGAGCAACAACTAACATCTACAGGTAATATACCCATCCATGGAGCCCAACCAATCCACTTGGGGTCTAGGTTCACCCCAGTTCCATCGAGAAAAAGAATCCACCTTAGGGCCAGGTTCACTGCGAGACCATCAAGAATAAAAAAATGTAATTTCATTTACTTTATAAATAGAGCATACAAAAATAATAATTTACATAAAAAACAAAACTCAATAATGAATCATTTATATAATAGAGAAGAATAAGATACAATGTATCATGGATTATTTAAACTTTTCACTCCAAAAACAATTCTAATCCCAATGTGTATTTTTTTATGAAATATTATTCAAATTCAAAAATATTTATCACCAAAAAAATCCACAAACCATCCATTTCTATAAAAAAATCAAAATTACATTTCTAAAACCCATTTAGAACCATTTTTATTTCCAAAAAACCATTATAAAGGGTTCCATCCATTTCTATAAAACAATATTCATCAAAACACCAAACCAAAAACAAAAAAATATATATTTTATATAACTTTACCAATATAAGCTATTTTTCTGAAACAAAACATTTTGATTTCATCACAAAAATAACACTCTTCACAGTCTCAAGATAAATTCATAAAATTTTAAGTAACCATCCAATTTCATTTATACCTTTCCAAATTAAAATAAATTATTTTATGAATCCATTACCATTTTAAAGGTATAATTAAAGAGTCAATTTTTTTTCACATAGGTTGATTATTTTGGAATTCTATTTCACAATCATAAGTTCAAAAACATAACCCCATATTGGAATAATTTAAATATTTCCTAACCATTTAAGGATGACTATGTAAATAAGAACAAATATCAAAATATGGGTTTACTATCCAAGGAACAACACAAATCAAACCAACTAATTAAATCCAAGTCTATTAAATGGAAAACCGGTGAGACCACATGACAAATCAGAGAGACAACACAAAAAATTGGTGAGACCACTCAATACATGAACCAAAAGTAAAGAATGAATATAGTTTAAATTGAGGTACCACATACCTTATAATTAGAAAATAATACTCTCCAAGTATCAAAAACTGGTTAATCCTGAATTGGTGGAAAATGAGAAATAAAGAAATCAATTTGGAAATATGTAATAATAGCTAAAACTAAAGGAGATCCACTTGAAAATTGAAGAGAATACTATTATATTGAAGAGTATGCATATCTTTTCCAATGGAATTACAATTCATCTGATGGAATCTGAATTAGACAAGGATCTAAGAAGATACATCCTTGTGAGAAGAATATAGTAGGAAAGAGATTTAGGTGTTTCTATTGGGAAAATGGGGGTGAAAATCAAGTGATGGATTTATTAAGGGAAATAGGGGAAAAATAAAATTTCCCATATTTAAAAAAATATCTTAGTATCTCATCAACTAGCTTCTAGGATTCCATTGTCTAGGAAGATATCCCCTATTATTCTATTGTGACTCTTATGGATAGCCTTCAAGCTTCATTCCATGTCTTAAACAACCTAATTTTTGTGTATAACCTCTTGAAACTTTCAATCGTAGCCCAGTTTCAAAAACCACCCCTTCACCAATTCAAAATAAAGATTCTTCTTAAAACATTAAATTTATATATGAAAAATGGAATTAAAATATCCATTATGTATGTCATGTTATGTTCTCGACCTAGCATCACTTATGCTTTGAGAATAAAAAGAATTTATTAATACAATCCAATAAATTATTACTTTATTTCTATCAATAATATCATTAAGTACTTGAAAAGAAGTAAGGATATATTCTTGTTCTTTAGAGGTGAGGATGAACTCATTGTAAGGGGTAACACTAATCCTAGCTTCTAATATGAAAATATGATTTGATATCTCAATTAGGTTTTTTGTTTTTCCTAAAAGGTGGAGCAATTATTTAGAATATTTCAAAACAAGACACCATAACAGACTCAATAGTAGAGTCAGAGTACATCATTGCATCAAATTCTATGAAGCAATATATTGGGATAAAAAATTTCACAAATGAATATAGGGTGGTTATAAGTATTAGGGAAGTAATTTATATTTACTATGACAATAACGAAGCTCTTTCTTTGGACTAGGAGCCTCAATTTCACTAAAGGACCAAAAAACCCTATTCAAATACCCTCTCATTCGAGACATCATTGGTGTAAAGGATGGTTGGGTGGTGACAAATAAAACTGCATAAGTTCATTTTATAAAACCATAAAAATAGAAAAATCATTAAATATATGATGAACATATCAGTATTAGATAAATGAGATGTTGGATATAATGGTTCTTCAATTTTATCATGGTTTTATGTTATTGAAAATATCCATTTACCATTTATTCATGTGTGCTGCATTTATATTACATGAATAGTGGAGTGATAGTATCCGCTCAAAGTATGAATATATGTTCTCCTTAACTGCTGATCATTATAGGGTATTATGAGTTGTGATAACATGTTAAAATTAGTATGATTAGAATCTTGTATACAATATAAAGAGTTTTATGTGATAGGAAAATAATATACTAATGAGATAAAAATTGGAGTATTATTATATGAAAAAACCTCTAAAAGTGTATCACAATAAATTTAATATAGTAAATTATATACTTAGGGGTGTATTATTATTATAAATCCATATTACTTAAGGTTAGATAGATTACTAGCATGATAAAATTCATACTTTGATACATTTATTATGCAAGGATTGAATCTTAGCTAATCAGGGGTGGTTGGGTATTTTGCTGATCATGTTTTCTATTGGATCTTAATCAAGATGGAACTTTTCCACCTTTCTGAAAAGGAAATACATTTGCGGCCATGATTTAATTATACTGAGGAAATACATGACCATTATTATTTGAGTGACATTTTATTTTCTTGACAGTTTGTATGAATGACATGTGATGTATTCATTTATACTGGTTGGTATATTTTAGAGAATCATTAATTCATGAGTTGTCCTATTGTAGATCGACATGTTCCATGTCTACTGTTCACACAATAACATGTACATATGAATTATATTGGTGTATATGTGATGTATATGATATATCTTATAGTGTACATGTTCATATATAGAGATATTATAATTTTTGACCGAGATCATACTAGACCCCATTATATATTGAGAAGCACTAAGGTTTTTCTAGAGTCTTCTCTTTATATACATATATGAAATGAGGATTTCATATTTTTCGTCATTGAAACAAAGTACCATAGGGTCACATAGTTAGACCTTAGAATAAGGATTAAATTATTAGAAAAGTGTTTTTTTAAATGAATAGAGTCTAATAAACCATATCCAAAATAGATTGTATGGATTAAAAAAGTATTGGGATGTTTTATAAAAAATAATTATAGCATTTTAATGAAGGTGGGGGAATGTAGGAAAAAATCTAAAAAACTGATCATATTTTATGATTTATTTATGTAATAGGCCTAAATATACATATAATTTATATCATAGGCTACGATCTGTTGATGTTTTTAATAAGTGTGTGTTTATTATATTATAGTGTGTGATGGGATTAAGATATTGGTTCATGAATACTTCCATATCATTCACTCAGTTTCCTTCTGTTATGGATCATCAAGATGATTCATTTAGGGTTTCACAAACATATTATAGTTATTTGAAACCTTTAAAAGATTATACCCCAATGGTAATGTATTAGGGTAAACCATGTTGGATACCAAGAATTGGAAGATGACCCTCAAGTACCTTAATTAAATGAAGGGATACTATATAAAGGATGTAATTCTCTTATTAGCATATGTGAGATTAATTATTTATATAGTTAAAGCTATATTCTAGCTTTCCTCTTCATTTATATTCATCAAAGAAGGTTCTAGAACACCCTTGGAGTTTAAAGGGTCCTCTAATATTGTATCAGGATTTTAGTGGCTAGTGTAATAACTATATATGATCGAGTCCTTAGGAAGTTTCTTGGTGGTATCCATCAAATTTGATCTATTTAGACTGATAGAGATGGATAATATTGTGATATATGTACACCAATTTATATTTGTGCTCTTCACTTCATTTTGGTTTTATTATGATAGATCGAGAAATAAAATGGGTTTCTTCTTTGGTATTAATTAAATTATATAGTCCATATCTATGTGGAAACTGAGGGGTGGGGTGGGGTGAATCATTGGATTTATGACATGTTTTCTCCTTTAAAATAACATTATACTTCATTTGAAGATAAATTACTTTGATGAAACACAACAAAAAATCACACCTACAAGAATATAAGCAATTTCAAATATCACTACTTAATAAGTGTATCCAATACTTTGAATGATCTAGAAATATTCCAATATCACATAATATACTAAAAAATAATCATTATGGTTTACAAAAATTGGGGTATATCCATCACTTGGGTTTTAATATAGTCCCTTTACAATGCATGTTCTAATTGTATAGATAATAGGATAGAACAAAATTTTTAAAAATGAAAATAACACTCTACAATATGATTCAACACATCATCACAGTGCTACATTAATTCTTCAAACATTTCCCTTATGAAATTTGGATCATATTCTTCTTCAGTTTCTTGCACAGTAGTGTGCAAGAACCACACCACATATTCTCTCTCTATTTCTCTCACTTTATTACACCCTTCTTATATGAAATAGCTATAAATTATATATCATGCAATTATGGTAACATTTTCTATTTCTACTTTATTCAAATGTTTATGATTCCACATAAATACATTCAAATTCAAATTTCAAAATTTATCAGATATTTTATTCACAATAACTTCCATAAGAACCCAATTTGAAAACTCTTTATTACTATATGTAACATGAATAAATAAAAAGCCTCTTAATTATTCATTAAACCTATATTTATTCCACATTAAATCTTCACACATGCACCAATACATACATTATGAAGTGACAAAATCATTTCAACTTCAATGTTGTCATACTTCCTCATAAATACCATTGAAACCATACCTCATTCTTTACATGATAATTTCAAAATATATTGCATGAAATTATTATGTTTATATACATGCATGCGATATGATGTGTTATCCTTCATACACAACATAAAGATTTTTTTGATACCTTATTATAATTTTTATATATCAAATACTATATAATTATTATCAAAGGTTAACTTCATGTATAACTTAGCCAGTATATCTTTTTTTTTGCAAAAATAGATATACACAACACATCTTTCTCCTCATCTTTTCTTTAGTGCACTTGAATTGTTGCACCAGATATCTCATCATTATTATACCCTCTATATTCATCCAATGAATCATTTGAGAGAATCGGGGTATTATTTTTCATAATATTTAAATATTAGTAGGTTACAACAATTTTATCACTATAATTAGTTCACAATATCTCCATCTACCATGAAACTCATGGCCAATCAACTTTCTTCATATGGAAACTCATTACAATGTGCGGTCGATCTATTTCAGTATTTGATCACTCATACCCTTCATTTGTCCACACTATTTCAATGTACAATTGTTTTTCCATTAATATGGTCACTTGAACCTTCATGCGGCCGATCTATTCCAATCTCTAGTCGCTCAAAAATTTCATGCAGTCGCTTTATTTCAATGTATGGTCACTCATATCTTCACGTGGTTCACTTTACACTTTATACGGTCAATCTATTCTAATCTCGGGTCTCTAAAACCCTTTATAATATTATTTTGATTCTAATGTGTGGTATCTCAACCCTTCATACAGTCACTTAAGAAATCATGTGGTTGATCAAATCCTATAGTGTGGTCTCTCATTCCTTTACATAGTCGAATTATTCCATCTCAAAAAAGTCAAATAAATTTCTATCATTACTTACTAATTTATGTGTTAAAAATAAAAAAAACACCATAATTAATTCCACATCCATCACACCACATTCTTCATCAATAAAATAATTATTTAAAGCCTCTTGATCTTAACAATACCCTCTTAGATTTTTTTTTCAACAAAAAATTATTGAAGCTCTAAAAATCAAGCAATAGATAACTATCCAACAATTCAAAGACTACATGAGAAATGTAATTGTATTAAACAAGATTAATTGAATAATAAAACTATGAAGTCCATAAAATAGTGATCTAAAAACATATAATCAGTATATCCAAAACTAACTTATACCTATAACAAACCATTCCTACACCCACTTAAAGAAACTGTTAAAATAGTTCTCATAAGATCACATCACAACCTAACCCTTTTAAAAACTGACTATAAATATATGTCTTCTTATGACAGGTAAAGAACATTTAAATGGATAGAATTATGTTTCTATATCCCCCACCTTTAAAAACAATATCCAAATATAATATGATATAGGGGACATATTTCAATTACCTTATCCTTGAAGAGGGTGAGGTTGAACACCCATTATCAACCTAAAATTCTCAAATATTTCCTATTGTAATTGTTTGGTGAAAATTTCATATTCCTATTCCTCTATAGGAACAAACTATAGTTTTATTTCATATATTTCAACAATATCATTTATGAAGTAACATTTAATATCAATGTTCTTTGATCTTGAACATTTCACTGGATTCAATGTGAGATTGATATCAATTTTATTGTCATAGATCGAGAGAAGTTTCAAATTTACATCAACAAAAAATTATTCTAATTGTGTAATTATCCATATTAGTTATATTTTATATTGAGTGAAAATGACCTAATTAACCTCAACAGTGATGAAATTTATGGAATCTTTTTTCTTTGTATTCCAACTCACACATCTTTTTCTTAAGAAGAATACTTTTCTAGATGTAGATCTTTTGTTATGGACACAACCTAATCAATTTACATATATATTCCAAAATAGATTCATATTTATATTATTTTTATACTTTATCCCATAATATATAGTTCTATTAATATATTTTATAATTCTTTTTCAAGCCACATTATGTGACATTTTTTTATGAAATTTGAAATATGGAACAAAGGGTAACAAACTAAACCATTTCAAGTCTAGAGGTTATTAAAAAACTTAATTTCATAAATTATTAATGATAATTATATTATCTAACTTTATCCTTAAATATATTTTTCCCACTAAGATAGGTGTGGAAAGAGGTTTTGAATCATCCATGACAAATAATTTAAGTAATTCTTTAGCATATTTCTTTTTTTGATAAGAAAATGTGATCCTTTTACTAAGATATTTGAAATACAATAAAGTACATTATTTATCCTAGTATATAAATTTAAAAATACATCTTAATCTATTTGAAAAACTTTTAATTGTCTTCCAAATTATTCCCAAAAAATATGATATGATCAATATAAACAATAAGAATGAGAGAAACCTCTTGATTTTATTTTATGTAGAGGTTACTATACACTCTTACCTTATTGATGTTAAAATTATATAAACATGAATCTAGATTAGAATACCAAGATCATAGGGCTTGATTCATTCTATATTAATCATTTTTTTTACACATATAATTATCTTGTTTTCTTAGAAATAAAAACTTGGATACTCAATATTGATTTTGTTCATCCAACCCCCACTAAGAAAATAAGACTAAACATTCATTTAGGATTTTTATATTTCCTTTATGAAACAATAGTAAGAAATATTCTAATGGTTTAATGTCTTAAAAATACTAAAAAGGTTTCATCAAAACCAATGCATTCAACTCACAAGTAGTTCATACAAACCAATATTTTTTTTGTTTCTTACGACTTTACCCTTTTAATTCAACTTGTTCCAGAAAAACCAATTTATTCTAATCACAATTGTATCTTTATGTTTGGGTAGTATATCCCATGTATCATTTTTATCTATCAACCTAATTCTACATTCATGAAATTAAACTAGTCTTGATGTTCTAATGATTCTTTAACATCTCTTGGATTATCATATGAAAACAAATAGGTATGTGTTTTTCTTAATGTTATTCCGGTTTGAACCTATTGACCTAGATATCCAATGATAATTTTTTTTTATCTTTACTTACTTCATTATTATAGTATCTGTATCCTATAACATTTAAAGGGTATTCATGTAAGATACTATCGAATCCAATTTGATAAAACTTCCCAAGATTATCACCTTTGTATTTTCTAATGCACTGGATGAAAAAAAATCTTAAGTACTTAAGACTTTGGGTATTCATATAATAAATCACATATATTTACACATTTTAATTTTTTAAATAGAATAAGTGTTTTTTAATATGGACTGTTACACCAATATCTTGTTTCTAAGATAATCAAGAGTCATCGTGTTCAATTAACATGGTTTGAGCCATCTCAATCAAACTTCTACTCTTTCTTTCATCCACAACATTTTATGTGGTGTATATGGTGCACTAATATCTTAATGAATATTTTACTCTTCAAGATAACATTCAAAACATCCATTTTTGTGTTATACACTATTACCAATTTGGATCCTCTTTATAGAGTAGCCATATTCCTTTTCAACACTTATCCTAAAACTTTTGAACATATTTAGAGATTCTAATATACGTTTTCAAAACATAATACATGTAATAAAAGTGAAATTATAGAAAATGGAAAAAAATAATTATATCTATTTTTTATTTCTTTCTCATGGCCCTACATATGTGTGTATGAATAAGCTCCAAGGGATGAAATGTATATATCTCAACCTTATTGTGTAAAGAATTTGAAAATTTACCTTTCTGGAATATGGAAAAACACCAAAATATACTTATTATCATATCTAGGGATTATTTAAAAATACTTATATATATGAAATTTTTTATGATTCTTTGTCACAAATACCCAATACTTATATTTATTAAATCATTTTCTTTTTTCTTACTCAGATAACATGAATTCTGTGCATCTTCAACCAGGAAAAGGTGTCTCTTGGTTCACTATAATTCTATCACAACTTCTCCATCATCAAGCCTTATAAAAATAAAACCATATATTCTACATATAACATCATTTAATTTATCACAAATCCATGAAACACTAAAAATATTAAGTTTCATCCCATCAGAAAATAAGGCACTTTTGGATTTCAATTTATCTTGTCCAATGATAACTGATCCAATGAATTTGATTCTAAGTGACTCACCATTTCCAAATTTAACAATTACTTATTTTTAATATTTAATATTATTCTATATATTTAACTCTCTAGTAATGTGTGAAGAAAACCCACTGTCTAAAATCCAAGGATGTTCTCCTTTTACAACCATTAGTGCAGTTTCGACCACATGTTCCTTTTTTTCCATTTTCTTCCTTTACAAGATGATTATGAGTTTTTTCATCAAGAACTTATTATGATTTTATAATACAAAGACACCATTTATTAATAAATCTAGTATGATCACACCTTTTACATAGAGTTTCAAGAGGTTGGAATCTATTCTCAATCATCAAATTATATTTTTCTTATTGCTTTTGAGTTTGTCTTCATTGAGTGGGGTTAATATACCTAAAAATATACTTCCAATAACTTATAAATAAATTTTAGTGTTGATGATTAATACAAAATAATTTCTATGTATTCAAAAAAACCTCCAAAAAATAGTAATATCCATGAAAATAATATTTTCTTTTGTAACTTATATGCTATCGAGAACTGTGTAACTATATTCCAACATCATTTTGACAATCAATATTGGATAATTTTTAGGATCCAAAATTTTAGAATATTATTGAAATATTAATATTTATATTGTAATTATTCCCATCCTTAATAGAGTCTCCTATTATTGAAGTTTTTGTTTCAATGTTTGATTTCCCATAAATTTCAAATTTTGGTATTCTATTGTTTTGGCTAAATATAAGCCCTATTGATATGATTCAACTTTTAAGACCATTTACCAACATATTCAGCATTATTATTAGTTATTTTGGATGATATTTTTTTTATATTTCTAATATTTATACTTCTTATATATTTCAAAAGCATTCTGAAATGAATTTTAGATGTTAGATGTTCACTATTTACCTTTAATCAATTTTTGTTGCATGAGGTAAACTTATTTATACTTTTCCTTCATATTTTATTCAAGCTTGATGTTCAGGTTATTAATTTCATCAAGACATTTCTTCAGGTTTTAAAAGTCTTTTAATAATAATGATTTTTATTCTTCATGAACTATTTTTTGATTGTTAACAAGTTGAATATCTTTTTTTAACTTCTTATTCTCTTTCTCTAGATTTAAAATTTTGAGAGACATTTTTCCATTTTGTTTTTATAATGAACTATGTCTATGTTTAATCATATTATAAATTAGAGTTCTTAATTTCATCAATATAAAACTATCATCATTTACCTTTTTAATAAGTAACTTCTCAATACTTTAATCATTTGAATATTTAGTTTCCACTTCTTATTCACTTTCAGAATTTTCCTATCATTTGGACAAAACAATTTTGTTTCTATATTTAGGGAAATTATTATTCCATCTTTTTGAATAAGTAATTTATTTTTATACCTTATTAATTATATATCCTTTTGAACTTCACTCTTCTTCAAAACTATCTTTATCTTTCTTAAATATTGGACAATTGTTTTAGTAAAATTTCTTATGGATCCACAGTAAAATCACTTCGAAGGTAAATTTTATTTATACATGTTAATATTTTCAAATTTCAAGAAAATAAAGATATAGAATAATAAAAATTATTACTCACATCATCTTCTGAATGAAAATTATAAACCTATTTTTCAATAAATTTGTTTGAGTTTTATTTATTAGTGTATTTAATGAATATTTCATGATTAGTATTACCATTTATTTTAATATAAATATCTTTTATCATCTCATATGTAATGAGAATAATATGAAAATACTTTAGTGTAATTATTCTAGGATCTCTATCTTCAAAACAGGAAACTTTGTAATTAAATATGTCAGGAATAATTCTTAACATATTTTAAAAAACTATTGTGTCTCCTAGTTTTTCACTATGGTTTCTTAAGGTGCTAAAATATCATTATCCTTTTTGAATTATTCAAAAATTGTTTCATTATCCCCTATTTTCAAATATTTGTATTTAAATCTCCAAAATTCTCAATTTTATTTCTTCACTTTAAATTTTACACTCATAAATATTCTTCATGTAATGCCGAGACCCCAGAAGCCAAGAGACAGTGCAAAATTTTAATACATGGGCATGATTACAAGGAATCATGTCCCGAAGGACTGATCAGTTTAGTAGTTTTGGAAAATAGATTACATACATAAACGTTACATTACACATTCAAACATAAAAAACAACATAAATAATTCTCTAAGAATTCCATTATTCCTCTAGCTTAACCCTTCATATAAAACATTATAGACTTCTTAGAATCCTGGGAAAACAAAACATTAGAAAGGGGTGAGCTCAAATGCTCAGTAAGGGTAAATAATTTAGTAGAATCTATAAACTTCTAAGGAAAGATGTGTGATAAAAAAATATCCTTTTAAACATAAATTTGAACATAATATGGATAAAATAAATCAAACATTACCATATAAAAATGCACATGGATATTCTACTAGTTGATTAATCACATGTAATAATTAATTTCATAATGAGGGAATTCCTAATACCAAACATCATTCCGACATAGTCAAGGCATCATTCCAAGACTAATTTTTTTGTTAGGGCCTTATTTCAAGACACTAGTTTGTCTCATGAGACCTAATGATGCATCGATGGGCTATAGCGGGCCCCCTGTCCCTTAATAATTCTATTTTATTCGTCATATATAATTTTTGAGACATAACATAAACATTCATTTTAAAACTATCATACGAAATGTAAATACTTAGACATAAACCATGAATGGTGTAAAAATATCACATCCATAGTAAAACATATCATAACTTATTCAATACAATATGGAAGATTGTAATATAATGAATCGACCTCAATCAAGAATAATATCCATTAAAGGATGTTGATATAGTTGAAAATGACCAGTACAACTCTTTGAGTGAAATACCTCTTTTTCATGAAACCATTTAAAAGTCAAAAAATTTATAAAGGAAGACATTTACAATATATTTTTGAATCAAAGTGTCCAATACCACTTTGAAACATTTTAAAGTAATTAAAATTTTAAAACATTCTTGTCCATATAAATAAATCTTCAAAACCATTTTGAAAACATGGACATTAATGAGAATGATTTAGAGGAATAAATATTTAAAACATTTAAAATGATGTTTTTGTTAAAGAGTAACTTAAAAATAATCCTTCTAAAAACTTCTTTATGAAACATGTACATAGATAATAAATATGTCCTAGTAAAAACATACACATAAATAATCTCAGATAATAATGAGATTGAGGAATTAACCCTTACATTGCACTTTCCTTTGGTCGATGGTACATTTAACCTCCAGTATAATGACCATAATATGTTATTAAATTATACCAGAACCATATTCATATTTATTATATCATAAATTATTTATTAATGACTTTATACTACCCATTTAATAATGATTTCCATGTTAAATTAACATTTCAGGTAATAATCACTTTCTTTATCATACATGTTTAAACTTGTAATTCTTGATCGTATCATTTAGATCATGATTTAAATACTTCCAGAATATAAAAAATTATTTATATATAATATATATTTAGAATATAAATATTTATAATATATAGATACATGAAATGGAAAACATGGTTTATTGAGACATTAGGTCGTACGTACGCATAAACTTTGTTTCCATTTTCATATCACATTCAACAGAAGTAAGTAAATAAGATATATATAAGTACACAAACACAAACACACAAATATACAACATCATTATTATGTCATATATCACATAATTACTAATAATATATATTTTTATAATCATCATTAAATGGTGAACCTGGAATGGAATCTCACCGTGTCGTGGATATGGTAAGTCGTACGTACACACGAGCGACGATATCATTTCATTAATAAATAAAAGGTGTGGAATTGGATGGTATATTAATTTTACAGATAAATTATCATGTTATTTTTATTATTTATATGAATATTACTCATAATTATATCCATCCAAATAACATAGTGTTGAATAAAAAATTACACCATGATGTGGAGACGGTAAGTCGTACGTACGCACACATGATTCCATTATCATTAATAGGATGTAAATAATAATGAGTATGGTTGTACCATTTTTATAATAACATCACAATATTTATAAGGTAATTAAGTTATTATTTTGGTATGTAAATAACAAAGAAATAGAAGGTGGAAGAAGAAAAGAACTTTGAAAGAGGTGATAAAATAATTACCTCTTCATTGGGTGTTTCCTTTTAATTTGAACAAAAGGGCTCTGTAGGTTGGATTGTTTCTCAAGGGTAGGAATCTAGGTTGAATTTATGGATGTTGGAAGGAGTTTTGGGTAGGGTTTTACAGATACAAATGGCTTTTGGGGAGTGATTTTGATAGAAGGGGAAATACCCTTTTATAAGAGAGGTGAGGGTCACTTTATGAAAAGTTTGAAATATTATTTTATTATAAAATAATTTTCGGTTTCTAAAGGCTCAAAATTTCATTATTTTAAATATAAGGTGGGTATGAGTCAACATAATCTCAACCAATAGGTTTTAGAAAAGTTTAGGTCACCATATTAACCCTATCTTTTAGATTTAACTCTTAGTTAAATAGTTTAACTTTTACTAGGTCCTCTTGTATTATTATAATAAATGGTAAATAAACATACTATAAAAATACATGAGAACTCCAAGTGGTTTATTATTGATATATATAACCTTATATAAGTCCTTTTTCTGAACCCTATATTTTTAGAAATATTATATCAATTAATAATATAGTATTTGTTTTAAAAACTCATTTATGTCAATTTTGACACTAATTGGTATTTTGTTTTTGTTAAAGTCTTAACAACATTATCACTTCAAAAAATAATATATTTAATCGACCCTAACATGTAATTTTAACCAAGGAAATTCTTGGACGGCATCAAAAGCAAAAATTTACATATATTTTTATATTTATAATATCAATTATTTTAATCGTTCATTGATAAAGTAATTACTGAATCATCATTGTGTCATAAATAAATATAATTATTGTAAAATCCCAAGTAAGTAATGAATAATAGATATTTTTATCTATGTCTATTAATGAATTATATAGTGTTTTAGAGGATTAAAATGAAAATAAATCCAATCTTAAGCATGGAATACACTAATATTTTTTAAAAGATTGTTTTACTGGCTTTTGATGGCAAACCATTTTTAAATCTATATTTTGACAATTTTATAAGCTATGTTTTTTAAAATAAACTTATTTTTTATTATTAGGACATCAAAATTTACTTTGTGTGAATTTTTGGTATTTTTCTGACAATGTTCATTTTTTAATGAATAGTGAAAAATAATTCATTTTACATCAAAACTGCTTTTTAATCTACTTTATTTATATGATTAGATTATATTTTGAATTGGTTTTAAAGTTAAATTAGAATATATTTTTACCATTTAATCCAATAGTGGTAATTATGATTAATTTCACTTTGGAATTGGGCATAAACTAATGCCAAACCTTTCATAGATATTGTTTAAAAAAACCCGCTATTTGTTTTGACAACGAGAATTATTTTTAAATCAATTATTTCAATTTCTGTGTTTGGAATTTGGTAAAATGGATTAAATATTTGGAATCAGAAGGTCCAAATTATGTAATCAATACGCTTTTGTTTTTGGACATTATGAATAGTAACGGCGGTAATTATCTTTAATTATCTTGATTAATGAGTAATCAGGTAGTTAAAGATAATAAAATAATATCATAATAATAAAAAATGACCACAAAATGTGTCCTAAGGCTACTCGTTGTCTCATGGCAGACCATGGGATGCCTTGTGTCAAACTTGGGGGCCCCATGGAATCACTTTTGTGAGAAACTGACTTTTTATCTTTTTATTTTTAAAGAATGTTAAATGTAACAAAGAATGTATCACCTAAGTAAAATATTTTTAATTTTGTATAAATAAATGATATTTTGGACTATAAATATTCATTATAAAGCTAAAAGGATTTCCTACATCATGATATTTGTTTTATAATTTTTAGACATTAAATGTATTAAATTATTTATGACATCATGATGATGCAGCGATTACCTCATTAATAAAGGATTTAAATAAAATGGAAGGATAATGTAAAATATAAGACCTACACATTCCCAAAAACTATTTTATGGGTGGATTTAGAACTCCTATCACCTTACCCTAGAATTATATCAATATGGGACCTTTTTAATTTGAAAGTCATTTTCAAATAAAGTAACATTTCATTACTTTCCAAGAGTGCCCCTCCTCTCCTCTTATAAAAGGCCCCCACCTCTACCTCCTTACCCACACTCCCAAAGCCTTTGGCTTGGACAAAACCTACCCATTGTGTCTCTCCACATCCCTCTATAACTCCTTCAAGCCTCAATTTGGGAATAATTCTTCCCAAGGAAGCCTTTGAGCTCAAACCAAAGGGAGTTACCCGATTTTAAGGTAATGTCTTCACTTGAGTCCTTTTGTTTTATTTTGCTTCTCCAACCCCCTAAACTATTTTTATTAATTTCTTTTGTAAAAAATCAAGTATATTCAATATAATAGGATGTTTTTATAAGAAGGATTCGAGCTACACTTACACACACCTACATCTAATGGTTAAAGGACATACTGTTTCCGTGGATGGTGAATTTATGCCTCCCGAAACGATGATTGTTCAAAATTCTTTTAGCACCTTCAAAGGTGGCCATTAAGATGTCACTATATTTATAAATTATATATAATATGTTTATGTTTTACTTAAGCGTATGTATTTTTCATTTTGTGCATACCTTTATGGTTTCCATTATGGGTAAACACGATATCTTCATTTAAGGAAGTGCAGACTACCGCCCCCTCAATGTGATTTGATTCCTTAATACCATATGTGGGACGTATAAAGGATGAAGCTATGATATTATATATGATATTATACTGGAATTATAATATACCTTTATATCATTATGATTCCATTCTATAAAATACGAAATAGAAATGAAAGTAGCGTTCATGCGTACGTACGACTTACCGTCTCTATGAACGGTGAATTTCATTTCTTACCTATAAATGATTATGTAATATTATAAATGCATGTATATACTGGATATATATGATATATACATCATGATTATAATTCTGGATAAAATGGATAAATGAACAACTCGTAATTATAAAGGGTTTATTTTTGACTCAAGTACCAATGATCGTTAAAATGACCGTTATTAACTTAAATAATTACATAGTGTTCGTGACATGGAAATAAGTGATATAAAAGGAATAATGAACTTGAAAAAGGTTCTTAAGAAAGTATAAATTAACTCAAGTTTATTATTCAGGAAATTAAAGAACTATCGAGTCAAGTCGGACCCAAGGTATGGGACTTCGTCTCAATCTCCTTTCGTTGAGGCATATTTTGTTTTATACACAACCTTCTTTTATATGGTGTATAAACCCCTTTGAATTTTATGTTTATTCAAAATGAATCTTTTTTATACGAAGCATTTACTAAAGGACAAAAGGGAATGTTTTTGTCTTACGTATGCGGCGACAACGACTTCTCCGCCGCCGTGGCCATTATTTAAGTTTCAGCTTCCTCTACAAGCCATAATTTTTTTAAAAGAAAAATAAATACCATGTTTTAATTTTCTTTTATTTTGGTATTGAAAATGGTTTTCATAATGTTTTTATATCAATATGTTGTATTGATATCTTGTGATTAAAAGGTGGAAATGTTATGTTTCCTTTATGCATGTTTTTTGTGATACGATTATGTTGAGGTTCTTGGGAATTATTATGAAGACGGGTGGTTCCGTGATAAACTAAGGGCAGGTGAGCCCGATATAGCTCTCAAATGCATTGGGTAACGCGAAGGAGTGAAACGTTAAGGTTTCTCCGAAGAGATTTTGGGAATATACTGTAATGGGTATTCCAAACATAACCAAGAGGGTTACTCCCTACGTAAGAATGTTATGAATGCCTCAAGTTACCTTTATGTCTTATGATTTCTATGATTTATTCAGGATTTGATGAGGTATGATAAAGTGATTATGTTTTATGGGTAAAATGTGATTTCATTCTTATGTATATATGTACCCATTTTTCCTTTCCATATTTTTATAACCCATACTGAGCTTTTTATGCTCATCCCAAGTTTTTTTGAAATGTTTTTCACAGGTCAAGGGAAACGTACATGATATGATGATAGTGTCAAGGAAGTGTCAAGAATGAATCCATGTTTTATTTTAAATATGTTTCCATTGATGGGAAAGAATAATACTATATTTATGTAACCACTTTGTTTATATGTGGAATGTAATGCAAGTTTTATGATCTAATTCTCTAAATCTCTAAACCCGAAAAGATCCTCGATGTGTAATCTTGTAATAACTCAAGATTAAGTAAGGTTTAAGGCTGGGGCCTTATAGTTGGTATTAGAGGTTAGTTTAGATAACTTTAGGAGTTATAATTCTATTAAATGATTATCCAAAAATATTTTTTTATGGTCAAATTTAAATTATATAGAATTTAAAGATTACCATGTTTCTTCGCCTAAGATATTTCTGTGTTAAGAATGGTTTTTCATAGAGGAAACAAAACAGATTTTCTGGGAAGGCATATAGAGGGAAATGACCTTTCAAATCAGTATCCTGAGATGGTCAAAATCAGAACTAAACAGTTTGTAGTAGTGATGGCTCAGTTGACTCAGGTGAAAAATGTTGGTTGTTTTATTGATGATATTTTGGTGTTTTCTAAAAGTAAAGAGGAGCATGAAAGACATTTAAGGGTTATCTTGAAAACCTTAAAAGAAAAGAAACTGTATGGAAAATTCAGCAAGTGTGAGTTTTGGTTGCAACAAATTTCTTTCCTTGGTCACATTGTTTCTAAAGATGGGATAACTGTTGATCCTGCAAAAAAAAGGTTGTTAAAGAATGGACAAGACCCAGAAATGTAACAGAGATTCGTAGTTTCCTTGGTTTAGCAAGTTATTACCGAAGGTTTGCTACAAATTTTTCACGGTTATCTAGTCTAATGAATAAGCTAACTCAGAAGGGTGTTAAGTTTATCTAGACAAAAGAATGTGATGATTGTTTTCAGGAATTGAAAAGAAGATTGGTGAATGCTATAGTTTTGGAACTTCCTTCCAGGAATGGTTAGTTTGTTATCTACAATGATGCTTCATTGCAAGGACTTGGTTGTGTCCTTATGAAGAATGATCAGGTAATTGCTTATGCTTCACGCCAGTTGAAAATTAATGAGGAAAATTACCCTACACATGATTTGGAATTAACTGCTGTTGTTTTCGCTTTAAAAATTTGGAGGCATCATTTATATGGAGTAAAGTGTGAAATATATACTAATCACAAAAGTTTAAAGTATATATTCACTCAGAAAGAGTTAAACATGAGACAGAGGAGATGGCTGGAATTAATCAAGGATTATGATTGTACAATTCATTACCATCCGGGAAAAGCAAATAAAGTGGCTGATGCTTTGAGTCGAAAAAGTAATGCTTCATTAGAAATGTTGCGTTTGGAACATGATCCTTTGATTAAGGATTTGATGATCTTTGGCGTAGAAGTTGTTGGTGCTGGAAGTTCTTCTGTTTTGTTTCAGGTATCAGTGAGATCATCTCTATCAGATAGAATCAAGCAAGCACAAAATCAAGAGAGTGAGTTGCAGAAAAAGGTAGAGCTGGTTCAGAAAGATACGTTTCCTTAATTAAACATTGATAATGATTGTGTTTTGAGATTTGGGAAGAGATTGTGTGTGCCTTGTGATTCACAATTGAAGAGAGAGTTGTTATGTGAAGCTTATAGTTCTTCGTTTTCAGTTCATCCTGGAAGTACTAAGATGTACAGAGATCTACGGGAGTATTACTGGTGGGATGGAATGAAAAGAGATATTGCTGATTTTACTGTGAAGTGCTTGACATGTCAACAGGTTAAAGCAGAGCGACAATTACCGAAAGGGATGCTTCAGCCTTTACCAGTGCCATAGTGGAAATGGGAGAATATATCCATGGACTTTGTTGTGGGATTACCGAAGACATCTCGAGGTAATAATGCAATCTTGGTTATTGTTGATCACTTGACTAAATCTGCTCATTTCCTTGCTATACGAGATAATTTTTCCCTAGATCAACTTTACCGTTTGTATCTTAAAGAGATAGTCAGGTTACATGGAGTTCCTCTCTCCATTGTATCTGATCGTGATCCCAGGTTCACTTCTAACTTTTGGAAAGGCCTTCAGAAGTAGTTGGGTACTGAATTAAATTTCAGTACAGCATTTCATCCTCAATCAGATGGGAAGTCAGAATGAACAATTCAGACCTTGGAGGATATGCTATGAGCTTGTTCGATGGATTATCAGGGAAGTTGGGACCAACATCTTTCTTTGGTTGAATTTTTATATAACAATTTTCATTCCAGTATACAGATGACACCATTTGAGGCGTTATATGGGAAGCTGTGCCGAACTCCAGCTTTCTGGGATGAAGTGGGTGAAAGGAAGTTGATGGGACCAGAATTGGTAGAAGAGATGGCAGAAAAAGTTCAGCTGATTCAGAAACACTTGAGAATAGCTCAGAGTAGGAAGAAGAGTTATGTGGACAATAGGAGGAAGGATCTAACTTTTGAGGTAGGTGATCATGTTTTTCTCAAAGTCTCACCATGGAAAAGTGTGATGAGATTTGGTAAGAAAGGAAAGATGAGTCCAAGGTTCATTGGACCATATGTTATTTTGGAGAGAGTTGGATCAGTTGCATACCGGGTGGCTTTACCTCTGAGTTTAACTCAGGTACACAATGTTTTTCACGTTTCGATGTTGAGAAAGTATATGCCAGATCCATCTCATGTTTTGAGTCCAGAGGTAGTTTAGCTGGAAGAGAACCTATCTTATGAGGAAAAACTGGTCCAGATTCTTGACCACAGGGAGCAAGTGTTACGAAATAAGGTGATTAATCAGGTAAAGGTTTTGTGGAAAAACCACATGATGGAAGAGGCAACATGGGAATCTGAAAATGTAATGAGGGATAAGTACCCCCATTTATTCGATAAGTAAATAAATTGCAGGGAAAAAATTTTCTAAAGAGGGGAAGGATGTAACATCCCATGTAAGTAATGAATAATAGATATTTTTATCTGTGTATATTAATGAATTAGATAGTGTTTTAGAGGCTTAAAATGAAAATAAATCCAATCTTAAGCATGGAATACACTAATATTTTTTAAAAGATTGTTTTCCTGCCTTTTGATGGAAAACCATTTTTAAATATATCTTTTGACAATTTTATAAACTAAGTTTGTCAAAATAAACTTATTCTTTATGATTGGGACATCAAAATTTACTTTGTGTGAATTTTTGGTATTTTTCTGACAATGTTCATTTTATAATAAATAGTGAAAAATACTGCATTTTACATCAAAACTGCTTTTTAATCTACTTTATTTATATGAATATATTATCTTTTGAATTAGTTTTAAAGTTAAATTAGAATATATTTTTACCATTTAATCCAATGGTGGTAATTATGATTAATTTCACTTTGGAATTGGGCATAAACTAATGCCAAACTTTTCATAGATATTGTTTCAAAAAAACCCGCTATTTGTTTTGACAACGAGAATTATTTTTAAATAAATTATTGAAATTTCTGTGTTTGGAATTTGGTAAAATGGATTACATATTTGGAATCATAAGGTCCAAATTATGTAATCAAGACTCTTTTGTTTTTGGACATTATGAATAGCAACGACGGTAATTATCTTTAATTATCTTGATTAATGAGTAATCGGGTAATTAAAGATAATAAAATAATATCATAATAATAAAAAATGACCACAACATGTGTTCTAAGGCTATTGGTTGTCTCATGGCCTACCATGGGATGCATTTTACCAAACTTGGGGGCCCCATGGAATCACTTTTGTGAGAAAGTGACTTTTAATCTTTTTATTTTTAAAGAATGTTAAATGTAACAAAGAATGTATCACCTAAGTAAAATATTTTTAATTTTGTATAAATAAATGATATTTTGGACTATAAATATTCATTATAAAGCTAAAAGGATTTCCTACATCATGATATTTGTTTTATAATTTTTAGACATTAAATGTATTAAATTATTTATGACATCATGATGATGCAGCGATTACCTCATTAATAAAGGATTTAAATAAAATGGAAGGATAATGTAAAATATAAGACCTACACATTCCCAAAAACTATTTTATGGGTGGATTTAGAACTCCTATCACCTTACCCTAGAATTATATCAATATGGGACCTTTTTAATATGAAAATCATTTTCAAATAAAGTAACATTTCATTACTTTCCAAGAGTGCCCCTCCTCTCCACTTATAAAAGGCCCCCACCTCTACCTCCTTACCCACACTCCCAAAGCCTTTGGCTTGGACAAAACCTACCCATTGTGTCTCTCCACATCCCTCTATTACTCCTTAAAGCCTCACTTTGGGCAGAAGTCTTCCCAAGGAAGCCTTTGAGCTCAAACCAAAGGGAGTTACCCGATTTTAAGGTAATGTCTTCACTTGAGTCCTTTTGTTTTATTTTGCTTCTCCAACCCCATAAACTATTTTTATTCATTTCTTTTGTAACAACTCCAGTATCTTCAATATACTAGGATGTTGTTATAAGAAGGATTAGAGCTACACTTACACACACCTATATCTAATGGTTAGAGGACATACTGTTTCCGTGGATGGTGAATTTATGCCTCCCGAAACGATGATTGTTCAACATTATTTTAACACCTTAAAAGGTGTCCATTAAGATGTAACTGTATTTATATATGATATATAATATTTTTATGTTTTCCTTAAGCTTCTGTATTTTTTATTTTGGGCATACCTTTATGGTTTCCATTATGGGTAAACGCGATATCTTCATTTAAGGAAGGGCGGACTACCGCCCCCTCAAAGTGATTTGATTCGTTAATACCATATGTGGGACGTATAAAGGATGAATCTATGATATTATATATGATATTATACTGGAATTATAATATACCTTTATATAATTATGATTCCATTCTATAAAATACGAAATAGAAATGAAAGTAGCGTTCATGTGTACGTACGACTTACAGTCTCCATGAACAGTGATTTTCATTTCTTACCTCTAAATGATTATGTAATATTATAAATGCATGTATATACTGGATATATATGATATATACATCATGATTATAATTCTGGATATAATGGATAAATGAATAACTTGTAATTATAAAGGGTTTATTTTTGACTCAAGTACCAATGATCGTTAAAAGGACGTTATTAACTTAAATAATTACATAGTGTTAATGACATGGAAATAAGTGATATAAAAGGAATAATGAACTTGAAAAAGGTTCTTAAGCAAGTATAAATTAACTCAAGTTTATTATTCAAGACATTAAAGAATGATCGAGTCAAGTCGGACCCGAGGTATGGGACTTCGTCTCAATCTCCTTTCGTTGAGGCATATTTTGTTTTATACACAACCTTCTTTTATATGGTTTATAAACCCCTTTGACTTTTACGTTTATTCAAAAGGAATATTTTTTATACGAAGAGTTTTCTAAACAAAAAAAGGGAATGTTTTTGTCATACGTATGTGGTGACAACGACTTCTCCACCGCCATGACCATTATTTGAGTTTCGGCTTCCTCTACAAGCCATACATTTTTTTAAAGAAAAATAAATACCATGTTTTTATTTTCTTTTATTTTGGTAATGAAAATGGTTTTCATAATGTTTTTATATCAATATGTTGTATTGATATCATGTGATTGAAAGGTGGAAATGTTATGTTTCCTTTATGCATGTTTTATGTGATACGATTTTGTTGAGGTTGTTGGGCATTATTATGAAGACGGGTGGTTCCGTGATAAACTAAGGGCGGGTGAGCCCGATATAGCTCTCCAATGCATTGGGTAACGTGAAGGAGTGAAACGTTAAGGTTTCTCCGAAGAGATTTAGGGAATATGCTGTGATGGGTATTCCAAACGTAACCAAGAGGGTTACTCCCTACGTAAGAATGTTATGAATGCCTCAAGTTACCTTTATGTCTTATGATTTCTATGATTTATTCATGATTTGATGAGGTATGTTAAAGTGATTATGTTTTATGGGTAAATAATGATTTCAGTCTTATGTATATATTTACCCATGTTTCCTTTCCATATTTTTATAACCCATACTGAGCTTTTTATGCTCATCCCAAGTTTTTTTGAAATGTTTTTCACAGGTCAAGGGAAAGGTACATGATATGATGATAGTGTCAAGGAAGTGTCAAGAATGAATCCATGTTTTATTTTAAATATGCTTCCATTGATGGTAAGGAAGAATAATATCTTTATTTAACCACTTTGTTTATATGTGGAATGTAATGCAAGTTTTATGATCTAATTCTCTAAAACTCTAAACCCGAAAAGATCCCCAATGTGAAATCTTGTAATAACTCAAGATTAAGTAAGGTTTAAGGCTGGGGCCTTATAATTATTTTATCTATAAAAATTATAAATAAAATACCATTATGTATTATATCGTTATATATTTATAATAAATATTTATAGTTGAATTTATCTTATGTATAACGATATATTAAAAATGGTTTAGTTATTAAAATTTGAATTAACACTTTTAACTCTTCTTTAAATAAAATAATATTAATGTCCCAATCTAATCCAAGTGGACATAAAGGATCATATTTTAATCCTAAGGTTGTTTATGGTCGAAATAAACTTATACAATAGAATTATGACATATGTTAGGGTAATTATAATATCATTTTTACCTTTAATTACCCTATTTACTTTTAACAATGGTAAATAAAAGTCAAAATTTACTATTCATCAAAAATTATTTTCATCTTATTGAACCACATTTTACTTTATAATAAAAAACATGTCTCTAGGATTTTTGAAATTAAATTCATAGAAGTGGTAAAATTACGTTTATGCGAATTTGGAAATGTGCCTAGAAGGTGGGTGAAATATATTAAAAAGTTAAATAAAATTTTATACATCTAATTTTATTATAAAATAACTCCAATGAATTATATTGAAATTTTATAGGTATTATATATCTATTTTTACTTAGAATAAATTTAAATAAAATAAATAATAATTTAAATAAAAAGTCTGTTTTAAACAATAACGCATTGTTTTTCACTATTCCTAAAAAATTGAATGTTTTCAGAAAAATACACAAAATTCACCCCAAGATAATTTTGATATTAAGAATTAAAAAATTAATTCTATTTTACCAAATTCAAAACATAGAAGTTTCATTAATTAATTTTAAATTAAATTCCGATGTTAAAACCAAAAAGGTGGTTTTTAAAAAGTAAAAACATTTTAGAAGATTGACATGTGTTTATGTCAAATTTAAATGTAAAATTACTTATAATGACATAAATTGTATCAAATGATAAAAATATAATCTAATTATTCTTTAAAACTATTCAAATTCTTAATTTAACACTATAACTTATTTTGATTAAAAAATTTATTTTCAATTAAAAATTTGTATTTTCCACTATTAATCAAAATATGAATGTTATCAGAAAAGTACCAAAAATTTATCCAAAATATATTTTTATATTTTGCTTTTAAAAAAATTTTAATTTCAATAAATTGAATATATAAAAGTGTCAAATATTGGTTTTAAAAAGGGTTCACCGTTAATAGGCGGTAAAATTGCATTTTTCAAAAAATACTTCTTTTATCTAAAAAAATGAATTTGTTCTTATATTATGTTTAAAAAACACATAATATGGATTCTAAAATTATATAGATTAAAAAATTAGTTTGGTAAGTTGTGGTGTGCTCGAACTCGGTAATTCTTGTAGTATAAGTTATTTAATTACTTTGAAGAGATAACGTACTATGAAATCTTGGTGCGTTACATTCTCCCCTCCTTCAATAAATTGTTTCCTCACAATTTGAAATTGTTCTTCAAAAATAAAATGTAAAAAATAGAAAAAAACTATTGTGGAAAACCCACATAAGAAACTGGGTTAATAAAATTTATTCTTAATAAGAGGGAAAGAGAAATAAAAAGGTTACCACCAAATTATGATATCGATTAGGAGAACATTGGTGGAAATTAGAGACACATAATTGGAAGAAAAATGTAAATATTTGTAGGGAGTGATTGAGGTCATCAATCACAAAAAGGTAAAATTTAGGGCCTCAAATCCATCAATCTATGATGATTTAAAATATCATTGGTTCAAAAAACATATGGTATTAGTATAACACAAGTTTGGTTTTAAGATCCCTTCCCTAAAGTTTAAGAATTAATTTATTTATAAAATAAGAAGAAAAAAATATACTTGATAAGTAGAGTTTCATCATTCAACAAATTCCTACCACAAAATCATATTTCACTCCAAAAGATAGTAGAATTCAAAAATATTCTATTTATCCTAATCATCTAGGGTTCCAAAAATAATGAATTTATAATTCATTTGTAAGGATATTAAAAAAACTAAATTATAAAAACCCAGACATCATGTAGTCTTGTGGAAGGTGATGCACCCTTGTCGCCCTTCAGTTGCGGGTTCAAGTCTCGTGGCCTTACCAGACGCGACTGGTTATCACCCGTCTTCTAGTTTTTCATTTTTATAACAATCCAAAAATAATATTAATAAATTATTTAACCTTAAAAATAGTATCCAATGTCAAACTTAATCCATTACAACCTTTAGACTTATCCAAAATACTTATGTCCAAACTCACAGTCCAGAATTTATAAGGAAGGTAAACACAATGAAGATCGTTTTTTCTATGTAACAACATGTGAATACATTCATCATGTATTCTTTTAAAACACGATAACCCTATGAATTATCATAAAAAATTACTGATTACACTCATGCTCCATTATTCCTTATAGAATACTAGATATACTCCTTATATCCAAATATGTTGTAAACTCCAACAATAAAGGAATATAAAAATAATTAATTAGTTTAAAAGTAGTCAAGAATATTGAATATAATTTATCCAAATCAATCATATCTTATTACAAAATCACTACCTCAGTATTAGATCCATATTAAGGCTTATCTTTCCTTCAACCATGTATTTTCCAAAAATTTTAACTTTCTATTGAGTCACTTTTCTTAGAACCATATAATCTCAAATCCTCAGTGAAATAGTACTACAGTACAATCCTTATTTATTTCCATAATTTATATAACCAGTACATCATTGATACAACACTTAAATGAAATAATTATTTAATAACAACATAAGAACACTAGTCATTACTCTTCATCTGTGGTAGTATCATAACTTGATTATTATCCAATTGTATCATTTGGGGCATACTCTGATGATTGGATCATTGATTCACGTAGTGTCCCAACTCCTTGTAGATGAAGCATTATACATTGGAAACCTTTTTCTTACCCTTACAATCACGTACTTGGTGTCCTTTTTCTCCACACTTATAACAAACTCTCATTCCCTTCAATCATTTACCAATGTGATTCTTTCCATAGTTATCACATATGGGAAAATATTTCTTTTTTCTCTTACCTTTATCCATCTTTCTCTCTTCCATCCTTTTCTTCTCTTGCTTCCCTTCAAATCCATAGAACTCAGAGAATTCTTTACTTATCTTATTAACACATGATACTATTTCTTCATATGTTGTGAATACATGGGAGACTATTTCCCTTCTAAATGTTGGCTTATTACTGTGAAAGATATAATTATTCTTACTTTTTGGATCATACGCATTGCTAGAGTTCACATTCCTTCTATTGGGTTCCATATCTATAGAATGGCATACACTAGGTTAGTTTATGAATCACAATGAATAATTAAAAACATATAAAATAACTATAATCAAATTGAAAAAATTATGCATATAATCTATAATCTTAAAAAAATGTTTTCTTTGAGGAAGTATTTACTCCAAAATCATTCATAATGGCTTGTAAAGAAAATGTTAATTATCCTAAGCATATCCCCTGGGAGTGTCGTAACCAAGCATGCAGCAAGGCCGGTTGTAGTGTACTAGGATACCCCAAGTCAAGCCCGAAACTACTTTTCAATGTTTTGACACCTAGGTACATCTGTGCCAGAGATGCCTCTACCTGCTTGTATCTAGACATGGATGTATTTCTTGAAAAATACACAAATTATCTACATTACCAAAATTCTAGGAAGTTTTTCTAAACAAATCTTCAAAGTATATCTTTGGGTAATGTTATCTAATAAGATTTCTCTAAATATAGTTTCCAAGTTTTTTATTAAACTTCCTCTAATACCAACTATAAAACTCTGACCACATAATCCCAGATATTGTGCATTATTTTAAGACATAGGCATGATTACAAGGAATCATGTCCCGAAGGACCAATCAGTTTAGTAGTTCTGGAAAATAGATTACATACATGAACATTACCTTAAACATTAAAACATAAAACACAACATAAATAATCTATTGATAAATCCATTATTCCCCTAGCTTAAACCTGTATATCAAACATGATACACTTCTTTGAATCTTGGGAAAACAAAACATAAGAAAGGGGTGATCTCAGATGCTCAGTAAGGGTAAATAATTTAGCAGAAGCTGTAAACTTTTAAGGAAAGATGTGTAATAAAAACAATAGCCTTTTAAACATAAACATGAACATAATATGGAGAAAATAAATCAAAAATTTCCATGTAAACGTGCACATTGATATTCTACTAGTCGAATAATCATATGTAATAATTAATTTCATAGTGAGGGAATGCCTAATGTCGAACATCATTACCACATAGTCAAGGCCTCGTGCCAAGACTATAAATATTTTTTTTCAAGGCCTTGTTCTAAGACACTAGTTTGTCTCATGATACCTACCGTTTCATAAAAAAGCTATAGTGGTCCCCACCCATCACTTACTAAGTCCATTGCATTCCTCATATAAAAATGTTGAAACATAGCATAAACATTCGTATTAAAACTCGAATATGAAATATCAATACATTATCCATAAAACTTGAATCATATAAAAATATCACATCCACAATAAAAAATATCATAACTCATTAAATACAATAGGGAATATTGTAATATAAAAAATCAACCTCAATAAAGAATAATATCCCATAAAGGATGTTGATATAGTTGAAAATGATTAGTAAATTTCTTTGAGTGAAATACCAATTTTTCATGAAATCATTTAAAAGTCCCAAAATTTATAAAGGAATAAATTTAAAAGATATTTTGGAATCAAAGTGTCCCACACCACTTTGAAACATTTTAATGGAATCAATATTTTAAAACATTCATGTCCATATAAATAAATCCTTAAAACCATTTTGAAAACATGGACATTAATGAGAAAGATTTAGAGGAATAAATATTTAAAACATTTAAAATGATGTTTTAGGTAAAGATTAATTTAAAAATAATATTTTGGAAAAATCTTTTATGAAACATAGAAATGGATAATAAATATGTCTCAGTAAAAACATACACATAAACAATCTTGGATAATAATGAGATTGAGGAATTAACCCTTACCTTGCACTTTCCTTTGGTCAAGGGTACATTTAACCAGAAGCATAGTATGTTATTAAATTATAAAAGAACCATATTCATATCTATTATATCATACATGATTTATTTATGACTTTATACAACCCATTTAATAATGATTTTTATGTTAAATTAACATTTCAGGTAATAATCACTTTCTTTATCGCACATGTTTTAACTTGTTATTTTTGATCATATCATTTAGATCATGATTTAAATACTTAAATAATATAAAAAATGATATATATATATATATCTCCAGTAGAATTATTATTTCATATATTACATACTTATTAATAATATATATTTTTATAATCATCGTCTAATGGTGGACCTGGGAATGAATCTCATCGCATCGCGAAGATGGTAAGCCGTACGTACACACGAGCGACGATATCATTTCCTTAATGATTAAAAGGTATAGAATTGGATGGTATATTAATTATACCGAGAAATTATTATTTTATTTTCATTAATTATATTCATATTACTCATAATTATATCCATCCAAGTAACATTGTGTTGAATAACAAATTACACCACGACGTGGAGACGGAAAGCCATACGTACACATGCTTGGTGACATTACCAGTCATAGGATGGATAGAATAATGAGTATGGTGGTACCATTTTTATAATAACTTCATAGTATTTATAAGGTATTGGATCTATTATTTTGGTATGGAAATAACCAAGAAAGAGAAAGTGGAAGAAGAAAAGAACTTTGAAAGAGGTGATAAAATAATTACCTCTTCTTTGGGTGTTTCCTTTTGATTTGAACAAAAGAGATCCATAGGATGGATTTTTTTCTCTCAAGGGAATGACTCTAGGTTGAATTTAGGGATGTTGGGAGGATATTTGGGAAGGTTTTGGACTAACCAAATGGCTTTGGGAGTGTTATTTTGAAGGAAGGGGAAGTACCCTTTTATAAGAGAGGTGAGGGTCACTTTTGGAAAAGTTTGAAATATTATTTTATTATAAAATAATTTTCGCTTTATAATGGCTCCAAATTGATTTATTTAGAATATAAGGTGGTGATGTGTCGAAATATTCTCAACCAATTGGTTTTAGACAAGTTTAGGTCACCATATTAACCCTATATTTTATATTTAACTCTTAATTAAATAGTTTAACTTTTACAAGGTCCACTTGTATTATTATAATAAATGGTTAATAAACTTACTATAAAAATACAAGAGAAACCCAAGTGGTTCATTATAGATATATCTGAACTTATCTGATTCCTTTGTCTGAACCTTATAATTTTAGAAATATTATATCAATTAATAATATAGTATTTGTATTAAAAACTCATTTATGTCAATTTTCACAATATTTGGTATTTTGTTTTTGTTAAAGTTTTAACAATATTATCACTTCAAAAAAATTATTTAATAAACCATAAAATTTCATATTAACCTAATAAATTATTTTATGGCATCAAAATCCTCAATTTACATTTATTTTTATATTTATAATATCAATTATTTTAATCTTTCATTGATAAAGTAATTACTCTATCATCATTGGGTCATACATAAATTTAATCATTTAATATATAAAAATTATAAATAAAATACAATTATATAGGAAATAATTTTATATTTCTAATGAATATTTATAATTTATTTTATTTTATATATAACTCTATATTAAAAATGGTTTAGTTATTAGACTCTAGATTTAAAACTTTTAACTCTTCTTTAAATAAAATAATAATAAATGTCCTAATATAATCCATGTAGACCAAAAGGATCATATTTTATTCCTAAGGTTGTTTCTTTTCTAAATACACTAATCAAATAGAATTAGTACATGTGTTAGGGTAATTATAATATCATTTTTACCTTTAATTACCATATTTACTTTTAACCGTGGTAAATAAAAGTCAAAAGTTACTATTCACCAAAAATTATTTTCTTCTTATTGAACCAAATTATTGTTACTGATGTCAATGATGCTTCTCAGATTTTTGAAATTTAATTCACAGAAGTGATAAAATTACGTTTTATGCAAATTTGCAAATGTGCATAGAAGGTGGGTAAAAGACGTTAAAAAGTTCAATAAATATTTATACATATAATTTTTTTATAAAATGACTCTAATAAATTAAATTGAACTTATATAGGTATTATATAACTATTTTTACTTAAAATAAATTTAAATAAAATAAATATTTATTTAAATTAAAAGTCGGTTTTAAACAATAACGACGTGTTTTCACTATTCATCAAAAATTGAATGTTTTTAGAAAAATACCAAAAATGAACTCTAAGTAATTTTGATATTCCAAATTCAAAAATGAATTCTATTTTACCAAATTAAAAACATAGAAGTTGCATTAATTAATTTATAATTAATTTTCGTTGTCAAAACAAAAAGTGTGTTTTTAAAAAGAAAAATTATCAAAATATTGACATATGTTTATGTCAATTTTAAATGTAAAATTACTTATAATGATATAAATTGTATTAAATGATAAAAATATAATCTAATTATACTTACAAACCATTAAAATTCATAATTTAACACTATGAATTACTTCATTTATAAAAGTTGTTTTCAATTAAAATTTAGTATTTTTCACCATTCATCAAAATATGAAAGTTATCAAAAAAGTACCAAAAATTTATCTAAACTAAAATTTTATATCCCACTTCTAAAAAAGAATTTAATTTCATTAAATTAAATTTATAAAAGTTTCAAATATCGGTTTTTAAAAGGATTCACCATTGAAAGATAGTAAAATTGCATTTTTTGAAAAATAATTCTTTTATTTGAAAAAAATGAATTTATTCTTATATATTTATAAGAAACACATAATATGGATTCTAAAATTATATAGTTTGAACATCTGGTTTGGTAAGTCATGGTGTGCTTGAACTCGGTGTTGCGTGTAGCACCAGTTAGTTAATTACTTTGAAGATATAACGTACTATGAAATCTTGGGGTGTTACAGTTCAACTTATTCGATACACCTTTTTCCATTCTAATTTCTTTAACCTAGAAGAATTATAATTCTTAGAGAGAGGAAAGAATATAATTTATGGATAATCCATCATTATCTAGATTCCTTGGGTTTTTAGATGTTAAAAGGTAACCCTCATGAGGAGGAGTGAAAATTTCTACATCATATTCTACAAATTTTTATCCAATCAATAAAAGATATGACTAGATTATGTATTTCTAGTTATGATAGTTATTACCATCAAATAAAGGTATCCCTTTGATATTAACAAAGTTGTAAAAATATACAACACACTTATTATTCTTCAAAATTCAAAAAACATATATTCAATGAAGGAACACACCTATGATACCAATTGATAGGAGTGTCTAGGATCTATGTAACCATTGGGGAGGGGGAGATGGAGGAGGATCATTGGTCTTCAATTTTTATTTTTTCTCCTTTAAAATAACATTATCCTCTGATTAAAGATAAATGAATATACTAAAATACAACACCTAAGTGCACCCATAAGAACGTAGGAAATTACAAGGTTAACTACTCAATAGGAGTAGCTAGGGCTTCATATGATCCCAAAAAATATATGTGATCACATAATCCACTATAAAAGAATAATAATGGTTTACAAAAATTAGGGTACATCCACCACTTGAATTGCACTATATCCCCTTGAAAATGTATTTTATCTTAAAATAAATATTATGATAATTTTTTTTACAATAATTAAAATAACTTTCACCAATAGGCTAAAAAAATTATCACTCTGCTGCTTGAATTTTTTTACACTTTTACCTTACACAAGTTAGATCTTATTCTTCCTCAATTTATTTCACAAAAATATTCAGAAAGTGCACCTATTATTCTCATCTCCCTATTATTCTCAATTTCAGACACCTTCCTTATCTACAATAACTTTAAATTATATATCATTAATTTATAGTTACATTTTTTCTTTCTTATCTATTCAAATATTTACATCACTGCATCAATAATATCAAATTCGAATTAACAAAACTATCCAATATAGTATTCATAATAACTTATATAAGAAACTATTTCCATATCTATCTATAATTATATGTAAACATTTAGAAATATAAAAACATCTTTATTATAATTTTAACTTGCATTTCTTTTACACTAAATCATCTTGTATACATCAATACATTCATTGTACAGTAAAAGGATAATTCTAACATTAATATTGAAAATCTTCCTCATAAATACAATTGAAACCATACCCACTTCTTTCCCTGATAATTTCACAATCCACCACATTAAATTATCAAGAGTGTATGCATACATTAAATCTGATGTTTCATCCATTATACATGGCTTAAGGCTTTACAAGATACCTTCTTTAATTTTTTAATCATCATTAAACACAACCAATTGAAGGCGATTTCGTAGCCAACATGGATATTCTTTCTTCTTACTCCTTTTAAAATAGATTTTAACATCACTTATTTCTATTTATATTTTCTTTAGGGTACATGGAATGTTTCTCTAGATCTATATTCATTATTTTATCTTCCATCTTTATCCAAAATACTCCTTTGCAAGAATCATGATTGTGATATTTAAACTTTAGTAGACCAACTTTCTTTTCATTGCCAAAATTAGTTCATTATACCTCCATTCACCATGAATCAAATGAAAATTAAATTTTATTCATAAAATTGATGATTACTGTAGATTCCAATGATTTTAGACTAAATAGAATTCAAGGGAATTTGAATTTTAGTGATAAATAGATATGCAGTTTTACAAACCGAGCTTCAGAATGTAATTTCGAGAGTTAGAACACCTTAATGTGTTTTTTGGACTTGGGTAAAGGTTAAAAGGGACCCTTGGGTGTATCATAGAGTTTCGGAAATGCGGAGACTAAAAATACCAAGTTTAGAGCGTCTGTAGAGGGCACATAGTTTTTTTGAAACAATGTAGTCTCGAAAAAAAACTATGAATCCTTGATCAGAGGAGTAGACTTTCTCCACACATCTTGCACACAATTTTACCAAATCATGTTCCTAGCCATCATAGTTAGTTACAATTTAGGTATTACATAATCAAAATTCACCACATTATTTGTGCGTAGTTTGGATAAACAAACAGGGAAAGCTATGTGTGTTAGTTTCTAAAACTGGGGGTACAACCCGCTTGGTGCACGATTTGTCCAAGACATGTATCCAAACAGTTCGAATGGGTTTTTGGGGTAAAAAGATTTTTTTGACCTTAATGAATTTGAAAAATCATTTCTTATTTTCCTATCCTCGTGGAAGACACATGGGGAACTCTTAATTGGTTGGGTTATCCTCCTCTAAGCCTATTCTATGCGTGATGACATATCCACCAACCATTATCCAACTCAAGGGCCAACAGTCTCTTTGGAACCGTATCAGGTCTTCATATGTTCTTTGATTTTCCCCCAACATGTGTCAAATCAAGATCTATTACAAGATTTTCCATCCATTAAGGACCTACTGTAGGTGGTCTCATGCAATTAGTTAAAAGTTGAAGTGTTTATATATGTCATTGTGCCACAAATCCAATTTCCTGGCATCACCTTAAAATGAAAGTAAAACCATGAATTGTTTTTTATGGAATATTTGAATAAAGGGGCCTATTAATTATTGATTATATGTTGAGGAACTTGAATCCAAAACCACCCCTATGGGTGTGTTGTTTATTTAAATGTCTATTGTGATGGAATATGAATTTGGATACCTTAGGGTGTGTCTTTTACCCCTTTTTATGTAAGGTGAATTATTAATTGAATTTTAAGGTGATATGTAATTTTAATTGTATTTGAATGGATCAATTGGGATAGATGAATGAAGATTCCCTTGGCCTTGGCTATATAAAATCTTATAAAATGTTTACATTCCTTATTATAATGAATTTTCAGTGTGAGATAATTAAAGGATGAGGCTTAGAACTTATCCATGCTTTTATACACCTTTTTAGGTGAGGTATAGATTGATTTGATCATGGTTTTGAACTTTGAATAAATGAATCTTCAAATGAATTCTTAGAACCATGTGAGTATAATTAGGGGTTGATAATTACAATATAGTCATTCTTTAGGCACCTTTGTAGGTATGGCGTAAATGATGTTTTCTAAGTGTTGACCTTGACATATTAAATCATCCTGATTAAATGATATTGAATCAATGATATTGATTGAATGATTTCTTTAAAATTATTAATCTTGAGATGCTTGTTTAATTAAATTACCATTTGTCTTAAATTAAATGAAATCCTTTCGAGTTGGCCAATTCTAAAGTGACCTGAGCCTTTTACACATAACATTTCATTATTTTAAGCATAATTAGTCATCAGAGTACAAGTCAAGGATCATTATGTCTAGTGTCTTGGAAGACTAGGTACATATATCATAAAACATGGGGATAAAAAGGCTTCTTTATTTAATCTCCATAATGAGCTCCTAACTTCTTTTGAGCCCTTACATCTGTATAGGGTACCCTGGGGAACACATGAACAAAGGGATGAGCTAAAAATGCCCAGTAGGGGAATGAACATAAGGATACATCTCAAGCACATGAGTTAAGAGGCATGACATAATGATATCCATAGACTAAAACTTATGAAATAATTCAATATAAGCATGGGATCCTATAATCATGGAATCATATAAATGTGGAAGAATCATAAATCATATCTTTAGTACGGGTCAAGGCTAACCGCCAATCCCGTTCCCCATTTTAGTACGGGTCAAGGCTAACTGCCAATCCCGTTTCACATCACATCTCATGAGACTTATCCTTACCCAATGCATTGGATTGATATCTAGGTGCACCTATCTCAACATATTTAGGAATATACTCACCACATAAATATTCTTACCATATATACAATCATGCATATTCAACCATACAGAAACATAAGGGTGCCCATGAAAAGAATTGGGTACCTCAATCATGACATCAATCATAACCAATGGGAGTATCATGAAAGTGTCTATATAAGGAAATAATTAGAAATATATGGACTTTAATAGGTTAAAATACACATATAAAATGTTAAGTTGTGTCAAACATAAGTGACAACATATTAAAAATGTATTTTAGAAACATTAGCATTAAAACATTTTTGTGCGGTTTTAAGGAAAACACACTAGAGATTTTCAAATAGAAAAGAGGATATTATTTTATATAAAACCAGAGCTGAAACAATAAGGTTTTCATAATAAAAACCCTTATTTTTAAAGACAATTGTCTCGTAAAATAGAGGATAGAGTGAACTTGAAATTTGGGTGAAAATTAGGGAAGTCCCCTTAGAAGAGGTTTGCTTATCGGATAGTTGTAAGGAGGGAATCATTCAAAAACATGTATATCCCTGAAAGAATATGATGAAAGGGCCTTGATATTAAAATATTTTGCAACTATCCTGAATTTATAATATTCACATAAATAGATATGATAACACCATTTTGAAAGAAAGATAAGGCAACCCGAAAGAATGAAGAAGGTTTGGGTAGAATTCGTTACGATTTTACCGGCATGGTGTCGGGTGTACCTAAGAGGACTTGATGGGAGAGAAAAGGGGTTTATAATCACTTATAAAACATTATGGAAGTATGGGGAAGGTGTAAAAACATACCCCATCACTTTGTATTACAAAAAAAAAACATAGCATAGAGAACAATCTTGATTAAGAGTGAAAAGGGGAGGATCCCTTACCTTAAATCAGTTGGTGTTCTCCACTTGTTATTAATGACCTGAATAAACAAATAATCCTTATTAATTAATAAGTCCAGAACCTATTATATATTCAATTTATTTATTATAACCCTTTTTAGTTCATTCAAATCCATTTTGCGTAGTTACAATGTTCAATTTCATTGTTCGGGCACGTTTGTTTACTTGGCTTTAAAAGATCTGTTCACTTATATTCAAGTTTGAATTATATGAAAGATGAAAGAGGTTTTATATATTTTAAGTTATATTATTTAGTTAATATCGATGAGATTACATGGTTTTAGTTTTAATTAGTTTACTTAGAGTGATGTTGAATTATTACCCATATAACCTTAGTGATAACCATTTTTGTTATTCGGTGGGTTTGATTACAAGAAAGTGTTTTGATTTATAACATAATTCCATTTGATCCAAAGGATTAAAGAACCAAAAATAGGATTTATTACATATATAATAATCTGGTTCAACGATAACACAAATGGTTTCATGACCAGAATTAAAGATAATGATAGAAATTGATAAACCGTTGTCCTTGAATGTGCTAAATTAGCACATCTCAAATGGTGCTTTCATTTCTTTCAAATAAAAGGGTGGGGAAAGAAGAGAAGATAATGAAATATAACACTAGCATGAATAAATTCTAGTACATGTATTCTACTGTATTTATCATACTATTGTGATGAAAAAAGGTGAGGAAAGAAATTAAAAAGAAAAGAACTTAAAAGAAAAGAAGAAATTTGGGAAGAGGAATTTACCTCTAGAGACTTCCTCCTTTGAGAACCTCTTAAGGGGAGAGGTTTTGGTATTTTAAGGTGGGTGAGAGCTTTTGGAAGTGGAGGAGCACCTTGGGGAGAGGTTTGGGAAGAATTTAGAGAAGTCTTGGAGCTTGAGAGGAGTGGAGGGAAGAGGGAGTGAAGGGGGTTTTTATAGTGGAGGAGAGGAGGGATTTGATGATATTATAATCCTTAATTTATTATTTCTTCACAAGACAAAGAATAGTAAGTATTACATGAACAAGAATAGTAAATGGGTAATGTGAATTCTAACCATGGGTGGTAACATCAGCCATGATGCTATGAATAGTTTATTTAGCTTATAATGTATATATACAGTAAATTACTGTTTTTTACTATTCATCAAAATTTCAAGTATTTCAGAAAAATCTCAAAAATTCACCCTATCCATTTTTTAACGTGTAGAATCTAAAAATGAATTCCATTTTTCAAAAATAATTTTCTAAATATGATTATTTTAATATTTAATTAAAATCATAATTTATTATCAAAAACCAGATTTAAAACATGAATTAACTCATTCTAAAACATAGTTATATTGTACTTCCAACTTGAATATTATTTTTATATTATCATAGGTGTGGTTAATATTCATTAGGGTATATCACTATTCATAAGGGTATGTTATTATTCATTAGGGTAGGTTACTATTCCCCAAAAAATTTAGTTTTTCTTATCGGACTCCAAAAAACCTCTTGAACACAACGGTGTATGTCAGATTTTCAAAATTCTAAACACAGAAGTGACAAAATTATGTTTAAAGGTCACTTATCACTTATTAGTTCATTATTATGTGATTTTATGGCATATTTATAAGAAGGAAATTTCCATTAAAAACATTGGGTCGTTACATTCTTCCCCCCTTAAGAAATTTCGCCCTCGAAATTTCATTTTACATTCTAGGCCAAAAACAGACATGGGTACTTTTCCTTTATTGCTTCCTTCAGTTCCAATGTTGCTTTCTAAAACTTATGGTTCCTCCACAACACTTTGACAAGATGGGTTGTCTTGTTGCGTTGAACATTATCTCTCTGATCCAGAATCTTTACTGGCTGCTCCTCATTGGAGAGATCATCTTCCAGCTACACCACCTCTGAGTTTAGTACATGTGAGGGATTAGGTATGTACTTCCTCAAGAGTGATATGTGGAAAACATCATGAACTCAAGACATATTTGGTGGAAGTGCAAGCTGATAGGCCATGGATCCTATGAGGTCAAGGATCTTAAAGGGGCCAATATACCTTGGGCTTAGCTTCCCCTTATTCCAGAATCGCATGACTCTCTTCCATGGAGATATTTGAAGGAAGACTTTATCTCCAATGTCGAACTCCAAGTCACTTAGACGGTTGTTAGCATATATCTTTTTCCGACTTTGAGCAGCTTTGATGAGTTTCTGGATGATTTGAACCTTCTCTATCATCTCTTGAACAATATCGGGTCCAAGTAGCTTTCTTTCTCCAACTTCATCCCAACAGGTTGGAGTTCTACATCGCTTTCCATATAGAGCTTCATATGGAGCCATCTGAATACTCGAGTGGAAGCTATTGTTGTATGAGAACTCAACCAATGGGAGATGCTGATCCCATCCACCATTTAATTATAGAGAGCATGCTCTAAGTATATCTTCAAGCGTCTGAATAGTTCTTTCAGACAGGCCATCAGTTTGGGGGTGATAGGCTGTGCTGAAATTTAATTCATTACTCAAAGAATGTTGAAGGCTCCTCCCGAATTTAGATGTGAACCTTGGATCACAGTCAGAGACAATTGAGAGTGGAACACCATGCAGTCTCACCACTTCCTTTACATATAACTTTGCATGTTGTTTAAGCAAGAGATCTTCCCGAATAGCGATGAAATGGGATGTCTTGGTGAGTCGGTCAACCACAACCCATATCACATTATTTCCCTTCGACGTCTTCGGGAGACCAATGAAAAAGTCCATAGTAACATTTTTCCATTTCCACATGGCTATAAGCAATGGCTACATCAAACCTTTGGACTTTTGTCGCTCAGATTTAACTTACTGACATACCAAGCACCTTGATATATATTCTGCAATCTACTTCTTCATGTTATCCCAACAGAAGTGTTCACAGAGATCACTGTACATTTTGGTACTCCCAGGATGGATAGAGAAGTTCAAGCTATGTGAATCATTCAATAGATCCTTCTTTGTCTATGGATGAGATGGTAGACATAATCGTATCCCATATCTTATAACTCCTTCCTCGTTAATTTTCAAATCAGAGGATTTCCCATTTTTAACAGCTTCCACCCTTTTATGAATTTACATATCCATTCATTGAGAAACCTTTATTTTCTCCAAGATGGATGGTTGAGAAATCATTTGAGAGAGGATTTATGATGTTCCTACCTTAATGATTCCCATGTCCATCCTTTTCAAATCTAAGAAGATCAGATCCCTTTCAATTCTCATCATTAATAAAGTTGCAGGATCCTTTCTACTTAGAGCATCCGCCACCTTGTTTGCCTTACCGAGATGGTAGTGGATTGAGTAGTCGTAATCCTTGATGAGCTATATCCATCTTCGCTGGCACATATTAATCTCTTTCTGTGTGAATATATTTTTGACACTCTTGTGGTCAGTATATATCTCACATTTTTCCCCATAGAGATAATGCCGCCAGATTTTCAACGCAACGATCACAACCGCTAACTCCAGATCATGCGTGGGGTAGTTTTTCTCATTGATTTTAATCTTCCTTAAGGCATAGGATATCAATTTATCATTTTGAATTAGCACACAACCTAAGCCTTTCTTAGAAGAATCACTATACACCACAAAGAGTTCTCCACTTGAAGGTAGTGTGAGTACCGGTGCAGTGAAAAGACTCTTTTTCAAATCCTTGAAACTGTCTTCACATTCCTGTGTCTAGATGAACTTTACCCCTTTCCATGTCATCTTGGTCATTGGGTTTGATGATCGTGGAATGTTCTTCATGAATCGTCCATAATACCCAGCTAGACCTAAAAAGCTACGGATCTCCGTTACAGAAGTTGGCCTCGACCACTCTTCAATTGCCTTCGTCTTAGAAGGGTCCATAGATATCCCTTTCCTGGTGATAACATGCCCCAAGAATGATAATTCCTCCATCCAGAACTCACATTTATTGTACTTTTCATATAACTTCTCCCTTCGCAATGTATTTAACATAGTTTTCAAATGCTCCTCATGTTCCTCCTTGCTCTTGGAGTATATCAGAACATCATCAATAAAGACCACCACAAATTTGTTGAGATAATCTCTAAAGACTCTATTCATTAAATCCATGAAAATTCCTGGAGCATTAGTGAGTACGAAGGGCATCACTATGAACTCATAGTGTCCATACCTCTTTCTAAAGGCATTCTTGGGAAAATCTTTCTTCCTCACCCTTAACTGGTGATATCATGACCGAAGGTCCACCATAGAGAAATAACTGGATCCACGAAGTTGATCGAACAAGTTATCTATCCATGGTAGGGGATACTTGTTCTTTATAGTGATTTTATTAAGCTCACGATAATCAATGTAGAGGCACATTGACCCATCATTCTTCTGGATGAAGAGGACTGAAGCAACCCACAATGAAGCACTCGGGCGTATAAAACCTTTTTCCATATTCTCCTGTAACTGCTTCTTTAGCTCTTCAAGCTCTACGATGGCCATTCTGTAAGGTGTATTTGAGATTAGAAGAGATCCAGGGATAAGTTCAATTGAGAACTCAACCTCTCAGTCCAGGGGAAGACCATGCAACTATTCAGAGAATACAGTAGTGTAATCCCTCACGATTGGCTTGTCTTCAAGCATGATTCTGTCCTTCGTCTCAATCATTTGAGCTAGATATGCATGATCATAAGGTAGCAATATCCACAATTGAGATGATGATTCTAAAGGAGATTAATCTCCCTCCTTGCACTTGAAAAGAATTGGAGGATTCTTCGGGATGTGAAGAGTGATCTCCCTTTCTCATCAGTCAATATTGGCTTTGTATAAACATAGACAATCCATGCCTAAGATAGCGTCAAACTCCACCAATAGAAGTATGAAAATATTTTCTAGGAGGTTCAGTCCATAAACGTTATCCGGGGAGGAGTTATAAACCATGGATGCAACAATTTCCCCATTCGCTGTTCTCATAGATAACTTTTCCTCTAAATTTTTAGGTGGTGTTTGAATAGTTCTAGTAAAATTGCAAGATATGAATGAATGTGTAGAACCAGAATCAAATAATACGTTCTCTATTCTTGAATTAATAACTAGCGTACCTGTCCCTATATCTTTTTTCGGCTCTACCTCAGTAGTAGTGATAGCATAATCCCTTCCTTGTTGCCTTGGAGGATATTGCTGATTGCCTCCCACAACCCTCGGCTTAGGGAAATTTTTCGCATAATTCCCAAGCTCCTTGCAGTGGTAACACTGCACTTCAGGCTGTGTGTTGATCTGAACCTTCCTTTCTTCTTCAACATTAGTGGGATTTTTCATATCCCTTCGGTAGTTCTTGTCCATATGACCAAACTTTCCTCATTTGAAGCAATTACTGGTTCCCTTGAGACATTCACCAAGATGCTTCTACCCACAATTTTTGAAAAGGGGAAAGTGAGGCTTCTTTACATCATGGGATTTTTTTGATGAACCACCTATGTTGTTCTCTATTTTCCGCTTCTTGTCACTAGGCGTATGAGACCACTGAGAGTCAGCCATATCCATTTCAACCTTGAGGGAACAACAGAAAATCTCCTCATAGTTGTCGAAGTCTCTAATTGCCAACACTTTTCGTAGACTCAGATTTAGTCCGCTAAAGAAGCGATCCACCTTGCTTTCGGTTTTCATGACAAATCCAGAGGTGTAACTTGAAAGCCTTGTAAAGTTCACTTCATACGCCCCGATGGACTCATATTCCTTCTGCTTGAGTCCAAGGAACTCTCTTTCCATCTTGAGACGGAGGGTTCGAGGAAAATATTTGTTGAAAAACATCCTCTTGAATTCCTCCAAATATATAGAATCAATTTCCTCTTGGGACTTCGTATTATCGATTAGTGTCCACCACTGATTAGATTCCCCATCAAAATGATAGACATCCAGTACAACTTTCTCTTCATCCGAACACTGGATGATAGAGAAAATCTTTTCAATGGAGTTAATCCATTGTTCTGCGAGGTGGGGATCAGAATACCTGCTAAACATGGGAGGCGTCTTCCGCATGAAGGATTCTATGCAAACTTTCACTTTACTTAGTGAAGGGGGACGTTCCACCCGATTCAAGTTATTATTCATAACTCGAGTCAGCTGAGCAAGTACTTTCAGGAAGTTTTGAGCACCCGCTTCCGTCACATCAGTCAATTCATTAAGGAAATGATCACATTGTCAATCACATTGGTTTTAGAATGTGTTCTTCTATTTCACGCCATTAACTAAGAAAAAGAAATTATAATTAGAGGTCTTGAATACTTAGCTATTGAGTTTAAAAAGGAAACTTTGAACATTAAAGGATAAACTTATAAAGAATAAGTACATCCTATCTTGTGATTCCTTAGGTTTATATGTAGGTTATCCTCGATCTATTTATTAACTTATATTCTTATGGAATTGTTTTCTTCCATAATAATGGTTTGTACTAGGCTAGTGAATCTACCAAAGTATATCCCCCGGGAGTGTCGTAACCAAGAGTGCAGCAAGGCACGTTGTCGTGCATTAGTTCCCGATCGAGTCTAGCTCAAAGAAGTGTTTTTGGGTTTTACCCCTAGATACATCTGTGCCAGAGCCACCTCTACCTGCTCATATCCACACAAGGATGTATTTTCTTGATAAACCATTTACTCTATAGTCACCAAAATTTAGGACTGTTTTCTTATACATAGTCTCATTCTTAAGGTTCTCACTAAGGTTCACTATTCATAATCTTTAAAAATAACTAGACCATCCTTTGATACCAACTTTAGCAACCTGAGCCTTTTATATATAACATTTCTTTATTTTAAGCATAATTAATCAACAGAGTACAATCCAAGGATTGTTAAGTCTAGTGTCTTGGAAGACTAGGTACATATAACATAAAACATGGGGATAAAAAACACTTCTTTATTTAATCTCCATAATGATATCCTAACTTCCTTTGAGCTCTTACATTTGCATAGGGTACCCTGAGGAACACTTGAACAAAGGGATGAGCTAAAAATGCCCAGTAAGGGAATGAATATAAGGATACATCTCAAGCACATGAGTTAAAAGGAAAGACATAATGATATCCAAAGCATGAAACTTATGAAATAATTTAATATAATCATGGGATCATATAATCATGAAATCATATAAATGTGGCAGAATCGTAAATCATATCTTTAGTGTGGTTCAAGGCTAACCGCCAATCCCATTTCCCATTTTAGTACGGGTCAAGGCTAACCGCCAATCCCGTTTCACATCACATCTCATGAGACTTATCCTTACCCAATGCATTGGAGCACTATCTAGGCGCACCCATCTCAACATATTCATGAATATCTTTTCCACATAAATATTATTACCACATATACAATCATTCATATTCAACCATACACAAACATAAGGGTGCTCATGAAAAGAATTGGGTACCTCAATCATGACATCAATCATAACCAATGGGCGTATCATGAAAGTGTCCATATAAGAAAAGAATTAGAATTACATGGACGTTCCTAAGGTAAAACAGGCATATAACATGGTAAGTGGTGTCAAACATAAGTGAAAACATATTAGAAATGTATTTTTGAAACATTAGCATTAAAAAAATTTTGTGTTGTTTTAAGGAAAAAACTATAGAGATTTTCAAATAGAAAAGAGAAAATTATTTTATATAAAACCAGAGTTGAACCAAGAAGGTTTTCATAATAAAAATACTTATTTTTTAAAGACAATGGTGTCTTAAAACATAGGATATAGTGAACTTGAAATTTGGATAAAAATTAAGGAAGTCCCCTTAAAACAGGTTTTCCTATCGGAAAGTTCTAAGGAGGGAATCTTTCAAAAACATGTATATCCTGAAAGAAAGTGATGAAAGGGTATTGATATTATATTCTTTAAAAACCATATATAATTCATAAGATTCACATAAATAGATATGATAACGCCATTTTGAAAGAAAGATAAGGCAACCTGAAAGAACGAAGAAGGTTTGTGTAGAATTCATTACGATTTTACCAGCATGGTGTTGGGTGTACCTAAGAGGACTTGATGAGAGAGATAAGGGTTTTGTCATCACTTATAAAATATTAGGAAAGTATTTGGAAGGTGTAAAAACATACCCCATCACTTTTTATTACATAAAAAAAAACATAGCGTAGAGAATAATCTTGATTAAGAGTGAAAATGGGAGGATCCCTTACCTTAAATCCGTTGGTGTTCTCCACTTATTGTTAATGACCTGAATAAAAAAATCAGTATTATTAATTAATAAGTCCATAACCTCTTATATATTCAATTTCTTTATTATAACCATTTTTAGTTCATTCAAATCATTTTTTATTAGTTACAAGGTTCAATTTCATTGTTCGGGCTTGTTTGTTTACTTGGCTTTAAAAGATTGGTTCACTTATATTCAAGTTAGGATTATATACAAGATGAAAGTGGTTGTCCAGAATTGAAGTTATATTCTTTAGTTAATATCCAGGATATTACATGGTTTTAGTTTTAATTAGGTTACTTAGAGTGATGTTGAATTATTACAGATATAACCTTAGTGATAACTGTTTTTATTATTCGGTGGGTTTGATTACAAAGAATGTGTTTTGATTTAGAACTTAATTACATTTGAACCAAAGGATTACAGAACCAAAAATAGGATATATTACATATATAATAATCTGGTTCAACCATAACACAAATGGTTTCATGACCAGAATTAAAGATAATAATAGAAATTGATAAACTGTTGTCCTTGAATGTGCTAAATTAGTACATCTCAAACGGTGCTTTCATTTCTTTCAAATAAAAGGGTGGGGAAAGGAGAGAAGATAATGAAATATAACAATAGCATGAATAAATTACAGTACATGTATGCTACTGGATTTATCATATTATTATGGTGAAGGGAGGTGAGGAAAGAAATTAAAAAGAAAAGAACTTAAAAGAAAAGAAGAAATTTGGGAAGAGGAATTTACCTCTTGAGACTTCCTCCTTTGAGAACCTCTTAAGGAAAGAGGTTTTGGTATTTTGAGGAGGATTAGAGCTTTTGTAATTGGTGGAGGACCTTGGGGAGAGGTTTGGGAAGAATTTAGAGAAGGCATGGAGCTTGAGAAGAGTGGAGAGAAGAGGGAGTGCATGGGGTTTTTATAGTGGAGGAGAGGAGGGATTTCATGATACTATAATCCTTAATTTATTATTTCTTCACAAGACAAAGAATAGTAAGTATTCCAAGGCCAAGAATAGTAAATGGGTCATGTGAATTCGAACCATGTGTGGTAACATCATCCATGATTCTAGGAATAGTTTATTTAGATTATAATGTATATAACTATAAATTACCGTATTTTACTATTCATCAAAATTTCAAGTATTTCAGAAAAATATCAAAAATTAACCCTAACCATTTTTTGATGTGTAGAATCTAAAAAGGAAGTCCATTTTTCAAAAATAATTTTTTAAATATGATTATTTTAATATTTAATTAAGATCATAATTTATTATCAAAAACCATATTTAAAACATGAATTAACTCATTCTAAAACATAGGTATATTGTAATTCCAACTTCAATATTATTTTTATACGATCATAGGTGAGGTTAATATTAATTATGGTATATCACTATTCATAAGGGTATTTTACTATTCATTAGGTTAGGTTACACTTCCCTAAAAAAATTAAGTTTGTCTTATTGGACTCCAAAAAACCTCTTGAGCACAACCGTGTATGTTAGATTTTCAAAATTATAAACACAGAAGTGAAAACTTATGTTTAAAGGTCACTTATCACTTAGTAGTTCATTATTATGTGATTTTATGGAATATTTATAAGAAGGTAATTTCCAATAAAAACATTGGGTTGTTACATTCTTCCCCCCTTAAGAAATTTCACCCTCGAAATTTCATTTTACATTCTAAGAAAAAAATAGACATGGGTACTTTTCCTTCATTGCTTCCTCCAGTTCCCATGTTGCTTTCTCAAACTTATGATTCCTCCACAACACTTTGACAAGATGGGTTTTCTTTTTGCGTAGAACCTTATCTCTCTGATCCAAAATATTTACTGGCTGCTCCTCATAGGAGAGATCATCTTCCTGCTACACCACCTCTGAGTTTAGTATATACGAGGGATCATGTATGTACATCCTCAAGAGTGATACGTGGAAAACATCATGAACTCGATCCATATTCTGTGGATGTGCAAGACGATAGGCCAAGACTCTTATGCGGTCAAGGATCTCAAAGGGTCCAATATACCTTGGGCTTAGCTTCCCTTTCTTCCCGAATCCCATGACTCTCTTCCATGGAGATATTCAAAGGAAGATTTTATCTCCAACGTCGAACTCCAAGTCCCTTCAATGGGTGTCAGCATAGCTCTTTTTCCGACTTTGAGCATCTTTGATGTGTTTCTGGATGACTTGAACCTTTTCTGTCATATCTTGAACAATATCGGGACCAAGTAGCTTTCTTTCTACAACTTCATCCCAACAGGTTGGAGTTCGACCTCACTTTCCATATAGAGCTTCATATGGAGCCATCTGAATACTCGAGTGGAAGCTATTGTCGTTTGAGAACTCAACCAATGAGAGATACTGATCCCATCCACCTTTGAATTCTAGAGAGCAGTCTCTAAGCACATATTCAAGCGTCTGAATAGTTCTTTCAGACTGGCCATCAGTTTGGGGGTGACAGACTATGCTAAAATTTAATTCAGTACTCAAATAATGTTGAAGGCTGCTCCAAATTTTAGATGTCAACCTTGGATCACAGTTAGAGACAATTGAGATTGGAACACGGTGTAGTCTCACCAATTCCTTTACATATAACTTTTCAAGTTGTTTAAGTGATAGATCTTCCCGAATAGTGATGAAATGGGATGCCTTGGTGAGTCGGTCAACCACAACCCATATCACATTATTTCCCCTCGACTTATTCGGGAGACCCATGACAAAGTCCATAGTAACATTTTCCCATTTCCACATGGGTATAGGTAATGGATGAATCATACCTTTGGACTTTTTTCACTCAGCTTTAACTTGGTGACTTACCAAGAACATTGATATATATTCTGCAATCTCCTTCTTTTTGTTATCCCACTAGAAGTGTTCATGGAGATCACGATACATTTTGGTACTCCTAGGATGGATAGAGAAGGTCGAGCTATGTGCATCATTCCATAGATCCTTCTTTATCTCTGGATCAGATCATACACATAATCGTGTCCCAAACCTTACAACTCCTTCCTCGTCAATTTTGAAATTAGAGGATTTCGCATTTTTAACAGCTTGCACCCTTTTCTGAATTTCCACATCCTTTCATTGTGAAACCTTTATTTTCTCGAAGAGGGATGGTTGAGAAATCACTTGAGAAAGGATTGATGATGTTCCACCCTTAATTATTTCCATGTCTATCCTTTTCAAATCTAAGAAGATCAGATCCTTTTTAATTCTTATAATTGATAAAGATGTAGGATCCTTTCTACTTAGAGCATCATCCACCTTGTTTGCCTTACCGAGATGGTAGTGGATTGAGGATTCATAATCCTTGATGAGATCTATCCTTCATCGCTGGTGCATTTTAATCTCTTTCTGTGTGAATATATATTTGAGACTCTTGTGGTCATTATAAATCTCACATTTTTCCCCATAGAGATAATGCCGCCAGATTTTCAACGCAAATATCACAGCCACCAACTCCAAATCATGCGTGGGGTAGTTTTGCTCATGGATGTTCATCTTCCTTGAGGCATAGGCTATCACTTTATCATTTTGCATTAGAACACAACCTAATACTTTCATAGAAGCATCACTATACACCACAAAGAGTTCTCCACTTGAAGGGAGTGTGAGTACCGGTATAGTGATAAGACTCTTTTTCAACTCCTTCAAATAGTATTCACATTCCTTTGTCCAGACGAACATTACTCCCTTTCGTGTCATCTTGGTAATTGGTTTTTAAAATCGTGAAAAGTTCTTCACGAATCGTTGATAATACACAGCTATACCTAAAAAGCTGCAGATCTCAATTACAGAAGATGACCTCGACCACTCCTCAATTTCCTTCATATTGGAAGGGTCCACAGATATCCCTTTCCTGGTGATAACATGCCCTAAGAATGATACTTCCACCATCCAGAACTCACATTTACTTTACTTTTTAAACACCTTATCCCTTCTCAAAGTCTTTAACACAGTTTTCAAATGCTCCCCGTGTTCCTCCTTGCTCTTGGTGTATATCAGAACATCATCAATAAAGACCACCACAAATTTGTTGAGGTAATCTCTAAAGACTCTATTCATTCAATCCATGAAAATTTCTGGAGCATTAGTGAGTTTTAAGGGCATCACTATGAACTCATAGTGTCCATACCTCGTTCGAAAGGCATTCTTGGGAATATCTTCCTCACTCACACTTAGTTGGTGATATCCCGACCAAAGGTCCACCTTAGAGAAATAACTGGCCCCACGAAGCTGATCGAATAAGTCATCTATCCATGGAATGGGATACTTGTTCTTTATAGTGATTTTATTGAGCTCATGATAATCAATGCAAAGGCACATTGATCCGTCCTTCTTCTTGACGAAGAGGACTGAAGCACCCCACGGTGAAGCACTCGGGCATATAAAACCCTTCTCCATATTCTTCTGTAATTGCTTCTTTAGCTCTTCTAGCTCTACGGTGGCCATTATGTAAGGTGTATTTGAGATTGGAAGAGATCTAGGGATAATTTCAATTGAGAAATCAACCTCTCGGTCAGGGGAAGACCATGAAACTCTTCGGGGAATACATCAGTGTAATCCCTCGTGATGGGCTTGTCTTCAAGCATGAATCTCTCCTTCATCTCAATCATTTGAGATAGATATGCATGATCATAAAGAAGAAATATCCACACTTGAGTCGATGATTCTAAAGGAGATTCATCTTCCTCCTTGCACATGAAAAGAATCAGAGGATGCTTCAGGATGTGAAGAGTGATCTCCCTTTCCCGACAGTCGATATTGGCTTTGTATAAAGACAGCCAATCCATGCCTAAGATAGCATCAAAATCCATTAATGGAAGTATGACAAGATTTGCTGGGAGGTTCAGTCCAAAAATATTAACCGAGGAGGAGTTATAAACCATGGACAGAATGATTGCCCCATTCACTGTTCTCAAAGATAAATTTTCCTCCAAATTTTGAGGTTGTGTTTTAATAGTTCTACTAAACATGAAAGATATGAAAGAATGTGTAAAACTAGAATCAAATAGTAAATTCACTATTATTGAATGAATAACTAGCATACCTGTCACCACATTGTTTTCCGAATCCACCTCAGTAGTAGTTATATCATAAGCCCTTCCTTTTTGCCTTGGAGGTTGTTGCTGATTGCCTCCGACAACCCTCATCTTAGTTAAATTGTTCACATAATGCCCAAGCTCCCTGTAGTTATAACACTACAATGCAGGCTGAGTGTTGATCTGAACCTTCCTTTATTCTTCATCATTAGCAGGATTTTTCATACCCCTTCGGCAGTTCTTGGCCAGATGACCAAACTTCTCGCCTTTGATGCAATTCCTGGTTCCCTTGAGACATTCACCAAGATACTTCTTCCAACAATTTTTTCAAAGGGGAAAGTGAGGCTTCTTTCAATCATGGGATTTGTTTGATGAACCACCCAAGTTTTTCTATATTTTCCGCTTCTTGTCACTAGGTCAATGAGACCACTGAGAGTCTCCCATCTCCATTTAATCCTTGAGGGCACAATGAACAATCTCATTATAGCTGTCAATGTCTCTAATTTCCAACACTTTTCGTAGACTCAGCTTTAGTCCGCTAAAGAAGCGATCCAACTTGATTTCGGTGTTCATCACAAAGCCATAGGTGTACCTTGTAGGCCTTGTAAAGTTCTCTTCATATGCCCCAATGGACTCATCTTCCTTCCATGGAACTCTCTTTCCATCTTGAGAAGGAGGGTTCTAGGAAAATATTTGTTGAAAAACATCCTATTGAATTCCCCCCAATCTAGGGAATCAATTTCCTATTGGGACTTCATATTCTTGATCAGTGTCCACCATTGATCAGCTTCCCCATCAAAATGATAGACTGCCAGTACAACCTTGTCTTCTTCCGAGCACTGGAGGACAGAGAAAATCTTTTCAATGGACTTAATCCATTGTTCTGCGAGGAGGGGATCAGAAGACCCGCTAAACATGGGAGGCCTTTGCCGCATGAAGGATTATATGAAAAATTTCTCTTTACTTGGAGGAGGGGGACGTTCCACCTGATTCAAGTTATTATTCATAACTTGAGCCAGCTGAGCAAGTACTATCATGAAGTTTTGAGCACCCGCTTCCATCACATCAGGCATGTCATTAAGGCAATCATCACATTTCCTATCACATTGGTTTTTGGAATGTTTTATTATATTTCCTACCATTAAATAAGAAAAAGAAAGTATAATTAGAGGTCTTGAATACTTAGCTAATGAGTATAAAAAGGAACCTTTGAACATTAAAGGATAAACTTATAAAGAATAAGTACATCATATCTTGTGATTCCTTAGGTTTATATCTAGGTTATCCATGATCTATTTCTTAACTTATATTCTTATGGGCTTTTTTTTCTTAATAATGGTTTGTACTAAGCTCATGAATCTACCAAAGCATATCCCACGTGAGTGTAATAACCAAGAGTGAAGCAAGACCAGTTGTCGTGCACCAATTCTCGTTCAAGTCTAGCTCCAAGTGGTTTTTTTGGGTTTTACCCCTAGATACATCTATGTTAGAGCGACCTCTACCTGCTAATATCTAGACAGGGATGCATTTTCTTGATAAACCACTTACTCTATAGTCACCAAAATTTAGGACTATTTTCTTATACTTAGTCTCATTCTTAATGTTCTCACTAAGGTTATATATTCCTAATCTCCAAAAATAACTATACCATCCTCTGATACCAACTATAGTGACCCAAGACTTTTACATATAACGTTTCATTATTTTAAGCATAATTAATCATCAGAGTACAATCAAAGGATCGTTATGTCTAGTGTCTTGGAAGACTAGGTACATATAACATAAAACATGGGGCTAAAAAAACACTTATTTATTTAATCTCCATAATGAGATCCTAACCTACTTTGAGCTCTTACATCTGCATAGGGTACCCAGGGTAACACATGAACAAAGGAATGAGCTAAAAATTCTCAGTAAGCGAATGAACATAAGGATACATCTCAAGCACATGAGTTTAGAGGCATGACATAATGATATCCAAATCATGAAACTTATGAAATCATTTAATATAATAATTGGATCATATAAGCATGGAATCATATAAATGTGGAATAATCATAAATCATATCATTAGTATGGGTCAAGGCTAACTGCCAAGCCCGTTTCCCATTTTAGTACGGGTCAAGGCTAACTGCCAATCCCGTTTCACATCACATCTCATGAGACTTATCATTACCCAATGCATTGGAGAGCTATCTGGGCGCACCCATCTCAACATATTCATGAATATACTCACCACATAAATATTCTTACCACATATACAATCATGCATATTCAACCATACACAAACATAAGGGTTCCCATGAAAAGAATTGGGTACCTCAATACCAACAACAATCATAACCAATGGGAGTATCATGAAAGTGTTCATATAAGGAAAGAATTAGAAATACATGGACGTTCATAGGGTAAAACAGGCATCTAACATGGTAAGTGGTGTCAAACATAAGTGACAACATATTAGAAATGTATTTTAGAAACATTAGCATTAAAACATTTTTGTGCGGTTTTAAGGAAAACACTATAGTGATTTTCAAAGAGAAAAGAGGAAATTATTTTATATAAAACCAGATTTGAACCAAGAATGTTTTCATAATAAAAATACTGATTTTTTAAATATAATGGTGTCTTAAAACATAGGATATAGTGAACTTGAAATTTGTGTAAAAATTAGGGAAGTCCCCTTAAAACATGTTTGCTTATCGGAAAGTTCTAAGGAGGGAATCTTTCAAAAACATGTATATCCCCAAAAGAAAGTGATGAAAGGGTCTTGATATTAGAATTTTTTATAGCTATACATAATTAATAAGATTCACATAAATATATATGATAACACCATTTTGAAAGAAAGATAAGGTAACTAGAAAGAACACAGAAGGTTTGGGTATAATTCGTTACGATTTTACCGGCTTGGTGTCGGGTGTACCTAAGAGGACTTGATGAGAGAGATAAGGGGTTTATCATCACTTATAAAACATTAGGAAAGTATGGGGAAAGTGTACAATCATACCACATTACTTGGTATTACAAAAAAAACATAGCATAGAGAACAATCTTGATTAAGAGTTAAAAGGGGAGGATCCCTTACCTTAAATCCATTGGTGTTCTCCACTTGTTATTAATGACCTGAATAAAAAAACTAGTATTATTAATTAATAAGTAAATAACCTGTTCTATATTCAATTTATTTATTATAACCCTATTTAGTTCATTCAAATACTTTTTGATTAGTTATAAGTTTCAATTTCATTGTTCGGGCTCGTTTGTTTACTTGGCTTTAAAATATTAGTTCACTTATATTCAAGTTTGGATTATATGATAGATAAAAGTGGTTGTCCAGAATTGAAGTTATATTATTTAGCTAATATCCAAGAGATTACATGGTTTTAGTTTTAATTAAGTTACTCAGGGTGATGTTGAATTATTACATATATAACCTTAGTGATAACCGGTTTTGTAATTCGGTGGGTTTGATTCCAAAGAATGTGTTTTGATTTATAACTTAATTCCATTTGAACCAAAGGATTTCAGAACCAAAAAATAGGATATAATACATATATAATAATCTGGTTCAACCATAACACATATGGTTTCATGACCAGAATTAATGATAATAATAGAAATTGATAAACCGTTGTCCTTGAATGTGCTAAATTAGGATATCTAAAACGACGCTTTAATTTCCTTCAAATAAAAGGGTGGGGAAAGGAGAGAAGATAATGAAATATAAAAATAGAATTAAGAAATTATAGTACATGTATGCTACTGGATTTATCATACTATTATGGAGAATGGAGGTGAGGAAAGAAATTAAAAAGAGAAGAACTTAAAAGAAAAGAAGAAATTTGGGAAGAGGAATTTACCTCTTGAGACTTCCTCCTTTGAGAACCTTTTAAGGGGAGAGGTTTTGTTATTTTTAGGAAGATGTGAGATTTTTGACGTGGGGGAGGACCCTGGGGAGAGGTTTGGGCCGAATTTAGAGAAGTCTTGGAGCTTGAGAGGAGTAGAGAGAAGAGGGAGTGAAGGGGGTTTTTATAGTGGAGGAGAGGAGGGATTTCAAGATACTATAATCCTTAATTTATTATTTCTTCACAAGATAAAGAATAGTAAGTATTCCATGAACAATACTAGTAAATGGGTCATGTGAATTCTAAACATGGGTGTTAACATCATCCATGATGCTAGGAATTGTTTATTTAGCTTATAATGTATATATACAGTAAATTACCGTATTTTACTATTCATCAAAATTTCACGTATTTCAAAGAAATCTCAAAAATTCACCCTAAACATTTTTCAACGTGTAGAATCTAAAAATGAACTCCATTTTTCAAAAATAAATTTATATATATGATTATTTTAATATTTACTGAAAGTCATAATTTATTATCAAAAACCAGATTTAAAACATGAATTAACTCCTTCTAAAACATATATATATTGTACTTCCAAATTGAATATTATTTTTATACTATCATAGGTGAGGTTACTATTCATTAGGGTATATCACTATTCACAAGGGTATGTTACTATTCGTTAGGGTAGGTTACTATTCACAAAAAAATTAATTTTTTCTTATCGGACTCCAAAAAACCTCTTGAACACAACCGTGTATGTCAGATTTTCCAAATTCCAAACACAGAAGTGACAAAATAACATTTAAAGGTCACTTATCACTTAGTAGTTCATTATTATGTGATTTTATGGCATATATATAAGAAGGTAATTTCCATTAAAAACATTGGGTCGTTACATTCTTCCCCCCTTAAGAAATTTCACCCTCGAAATTTCATTTTACATTCTATGCCAAAAACAGACATCGGTAGATTTCATTTATTTCTTCCTCCATCTCCCATGTGGCTTTCTCAAACTTATGGTTCCTCCACAACACTTTGATAAGATGGGTTGTCTTGTTGCGTAGAACCTTATCTCTCCGATCCAGAATCTTTACTGGCTGCTCCTCATAGGAAATATCATCTTCTAGCTTCACCACCTCTGAGTTTAGTACATGCGAGGGATCCGGTATGTAGTTCCTCAATAGTGATATGTGGAAAACGTCATGAACTTGAGCCATTTTCGGTGGAAGTGCAATCCGATAGGCCATGGCTCCTATGCGGTCAAGGATCTCAAAAGGGCCAATATACCTTGGGCTTAGCTTCCCTTTCTTCCATAATCACATGACTCTATTCCATGGAGATATTTGAAGGAAGACTTTATCTCCAACATCGAACTCCAAGTTCCTTCGACGGTTGTCAGTATAGCTCTTTTGATGACTTTGAGCAGCATTGATGTGTTTCTAGATGACTTGAACGTTCTCTATCTTCTCTTGAACAACATTGTGTCCAAGTAGATTTCTTTCTCCAACTTCATCCCAACAGGTTGGAGTTTTACATTGCTTTCCATATAGAGCTTCATATGGAGCCATCTGAATACTCGATTGGAAGCTATTGTTGTATGAGAACTCAACCAATGGGAGATGCTGATCCCATCCACCTTTGAATTCTAGAGAGTAGTCTCTAAGAATATATTCAAGCTTCTCAATAGTTTTTTCAGACTGGCCATCAGTTTTGGGGTGATAGGCTGTGCCAAAATTTAATTCAGTACTCAAAGAATGTTGAAGGCTCCTCCAGAATTTAGATGTGAACCTTGGATCACGGTTAGAGACAATTGAGAGTGGAACATCGGTCAGTCTCACCACATCCTTTACATATAACTTTTCAAGTTTGTCAAACGAGATATCTTTCCAAATAGCGATGAAATGGGATGTCTTGGTGAGTCGGTCAACCACAACCCATATCGCATTATTTCCCTTTGATTTCTTCGAGAGACCCGTGACAAAGTCCATAGTAACATTTTTCCATTTCCACATGGGTATAGGAAATGGTTGCATCATACCTTTGGATTTTTGTCACTCAGCTTTAACTTTCAGACATACCAAGCACCTTGATATATATTCTGAAATCTCCTTCTTCATGTTATCCCACCAAAAGTGTTCACGGAGATCACTGTACATTTTGGTACTCCCAGGATGGATATAGAAGGTCGAGCTATGTGCATCATTCAATAGCTCCTTCTTTATCTATGGATCAGATGGTACACATAATCATGTCCCAAACCTTAAAACTCCTTCCTCATCAATTTTGAAATCGGAGGATTTCTAATTTTTAACAGCTTCCACCCTTTTCTGAATTTAAACATCCTCTCGTTGAGAAACATTTATTTTCTCCAAGTGGGATGGTTGAGCAATCATTTGAGAAAGGATTTATGATGTTCCTCACTTAATGATTTCCATGTCTATCCTTTTCAAATATAAGAATATCAGATCCTTTTCAATTCTCATCATTGATAAAGATGCAGAATCCTTTCTACTTAGAGCATCCGACACCTTGTTTTCCTTATCAGGATGGTAGTGGATTGAGCAGTCATAATCCTTGATGATCTCTATCCATCTTCACTGGAGCATATTAATATATTTCTGTGTGAATATATATTTGAGACTCTTGTGGTCTATATATGTCTCACATTTTACCCCACAGAGATAATGCTACCAGATTTTCAATGCAAAGATCACAGCCGCCAACTCCAGATCATGCGTGGGGTTGTTTTGCTCATGGATTTTCAGCTACCTTGAGGCATAGGCTATCAATTTATCAATTTTCATTATCACACAACCTAATACTTTCTTAGAAGCATAACTATACACCACAAAGAGTTCTCTACTTGAAGGGAGTGTGAGTACCGGTGTAGTGATAAGCCTCTTTTCAACTCTTTGAAACAGTCATCACATTCTTGTGTCCAGACGAACTTTACTCACTTCCGTGTCAGATTGGTCATTGGGTTTGAAAATCGTGAAAAGTTCTTCATGAATCATCGATAATACCCAACTAGACCTAAAAATCTACGGATCTTCGTTACATAAGATGGCATCGGCCACTCATCAATTGCCTTTGTCTTGAAAGGGTCTACAGATATCCCTTTTCTGGTGATAACAAGCCCCAAGAATGATACTTCCTCCATCCAGAACTCAAATTTACTGTAATTTTCATACAACTTCTCCCTTCACAAAGTCTTTAACATAGTTTTCAAATGGTCCTCATGTTCCTCCTTGATCTTGGAATATATCAGAACATCATCAATAAAGACCACCACAAATTTGTTGAGGTAATATCTAAGGACTCTATTCATTAAATCCATGAAAATTTCTGGGGAATTAGTGAGTCTGAAGGGCATCAATATGAAATCATAGTGTCCATAACTAGTTCGAAAGGCAGTCTTGGTAATATCTTCCTTCCTCACCCATAGTTGGTGATATCCCGACCGAAGGTCCACTTTAGAGAAATAACTAGCCCCATGAAGCCGATCAAACAAGTCATCTATCTGTGGAAGGGGATACTTGTTCCTTATAGTGATTTTATTGAGATCATGATAATTAATGCAGAGGCGCATTGATCCATCCTTCTTCTTTTTGAAGAGGACTAAATCACCCCACAGGGAAGCACTCGGGCATATAAAACCCTTCTCCATATTCTCCTGTAACTGCTTCTTCAGCTCTTCTAGCTCTATGGTGGCCATTCTGTAAGGTTTCTCTGAGATTGGAAGAGATCCAGGGATAAGTTCAATTGATAACTCAACCTCTCGGTCAGGGGGAAGACAAGACAACTCTTCAGGGAATACATCAGTGTAATCCCTCATGATGGGCTTGTATTCAAGCATGATTCTCTCCTTCGTCTCAATCATTTGAGAAAGATATGCATGCTCATAAAGAAGAAATATCCACACTTGAGATGATGATTTGAATGGAGATTCATCTTCCTCCTTGCACTTGAAATGAATAGGAGGATGCTTAGGGATGTGAAGAGTGATCTCCCTTCCCTGGCAGTTGATATTGGCTTTGTAAAAAGATAGCCAATCCATGCCTAAGATAGCGTCAAACTCCACCAATGTAAGTATGAAAAGATTTACTGGGAGGTTCTGTCCACAAACGTTAACTGGGGAGGAGTTATAAACCATGGATGCAATGATTTCCCCATTCAATGTTCTCACAGATAACTTTTCCTCCAAATTTTGAGGTGGTGTTGGAATAGTTCTACTAAACTTGCAAGATATGAACGAATGTGTAGAACAAGAATCAAATAGCACGTTCACTATTCTTGAATGAATAACTAACATACCTATCACCACATAATTTTCCAGCTCCACCTCAGCTGTAGTGATATCATAAGCCCTTCCTTGTTTCCTTGGAGGTTGTTGCTGATTGCCTTTGACAACCCTCAACTTAGGGAAATTGTTCGCATAATGCCCAAGCTTTTTGCAGTTTTAACACTACACAGCAGGTTGAGTGTTGATCTGAACCTTCCTTTATTCTTCAACATTAGCCGGATTTTTCAAGTCCCTTCGATAGTTCTTATCCACGTGACCAAAAATTCCACATTTTTTGCAATTCCTAGTTCCCTTGAGACAGTCACCAAGATGCTTCTTCCCACAATTTTTGCAAAGGGGAAAGTGAGGCTTCTTTCCATCATGGGATTTTTTTGATGAACCAACCATGTTGTTCTCCATTTTCCGCTTCTTTTCACTAGGCCCATGAGACCACTGAGAGTCTCCCATCTCCATTTCCACCTTGAGGGCACAACGGGCAATCTCCTCATAGCTGTCAAAGTCTCAAATTTCCAACACTTTTTGTAGACTCAGCTTTAGTCTGCTAAAGAAGAGATCCAACTTGCTTTCGGTGTTCATGACAAAGCCAAAGGCGTACCTTGCATGCCTTGTAATGTTCGCTTCATATGCCCCGATGGACTCATCTTCATTCTTATTGAGTCCAAAGAACTCTCTTTCCATCTTGAGACGGAGGGTTTGAGGAAAATATTTGTTGAAAAAACACCCTCTTGAATTCCTCCCAATCTATGGAATAAATTTCCTCTTGGGACTTCATATTCTTGATCAGTGTCCACCACTGATCAGCTTTCCCATCAAAACGATAGACTTCCAGTACAACTTTCTCTTCTTCCGAGCACTAGAGGACAGTGAAAATCTTGTCAATGGAGTTAATCCATTGTTCTGTGAGGAGGGGATCAGAAGACCCACTAAACATGGGGGGCCTTTTCCACATGAAGGATTCTACGACAACTTGCTCTTTCCTTGGAGGAGGGGGATGTTCCACCTAATTCAAGTTATTATTCATAACTCGAGCTAGCTGATCAAGTAATTTCATGAAGTTTTGAGCACCCGCTTCCGTCACATCAGGCATGTCATTAAGACAATCATCACATTTCCTATAACATTGGTTATTGGAATGTGTTCTTCTATTTCCCACCATTAACTAAGAAAAAGAACGTATAATTAGAGGTCTTGAATACTAATCTATTGAGTATAAAAATGAAACTTTGAACATTAAAGGATAAACTTATAAAGAATAAGTACATCCTATCTTGTGATTCATTAGGTTTATATCTAGGTTATCCTCGATCTATTTCTTAACTTATATTCTTATGGGATTTTGTTCTTCTATATAATGGTTTGTACTAAGCTCGTGAATCTGACAAAGCATATCCCCCAGGAGTGTCATAACCAAGAGTGAAGCAATGCCCGTTGTCGTGGACCAGTTCCCGTTTGAGTCTAGCTCAAAGAGGTGTTTTCAGGTTTTACCCCTAGATTCATCTGTGCCAGAGCCACCTCTACCTGCTTGTATCTAGATAAGGATGTATTTTCTTGATAAACCACTTACTCTATGCTCACCAAAATTTAGAACTGTTTTCTTATACTTAGTCTCATTCTTAAGGTTCTCACTAAGGTTCTTTATTCCTAATCTCCAAAAATAACTAGACCATCCTCTGATACCAACTATAGCGACCCGAGCCTTTTACATATAACATTTCATTATTTTAAGCATAATTAATCATCAGACTACAAGCCAAGGATCATTAAGTCTAGTGTCTTGGAAGACTAGGTACATATAACATAAAACATGGGGCTAAAAAACACATCTTTATTTAATCTCCATAATGAGCTCCTAACTTCCTTTGAGCTCTTACATCTGCACAGGGTACCCTGGGGAACACATGAACAAAGGGATGAGCTAAAAATTCCCAGTAAGGGAATGAACATAAGGATACATCTAAAGCACATGAGTTAAGAGGCATGACATAATGATATCCAAAGCATGAAACTTATGAAATAATTTAATATAAGCATGGGATCATATAAGAATGTAATCATATAAATGTGACAGAATCATAAACCATATCTTTAGTACATGTCAAGGCTAACTGCCGATCCCGTTTCCCATTTTAATACGGTTCAAGGCTGACCGCCAATCCCATTTTACATCCCATCTCATGAGACTTATCCTTACCCAATGCATTGGAGGGCTATCTGGGTGCACCCATATCAATATATTCATGAATATCCTCGCCACATAAATATTATTACCACATATACAATCATGCATATTCAACCATACACAAACATAAGGGTGCCCATGAAAAGAATTGGGAACCTCAATCATGACATCAATCATAACCAATGGGCGTATCATGAAAGTGTCCATATAAGGAAAGAATTAGAAATACATGGACGTTCATAGGGTAAAACAGGCATATAACATGGTAAGTGGTGTCAAACATAAGTGGCAACATATTATAAATGTATTTTAGAAACATTAGCATTAAAACATTTTTGTGCGGTTTTAAGGAAAACACTCTAGAGATTTTCAAATAGAAAAGAGGACATTATTTTATATAAAACCAGAGTTGAACTAAGAATGTTTTCATAATAAAAACACTTATTTTTTAATGACAATGGTTTCTTAAAATAAAGAATAGTGTGAACTTGAAATTTGGGTAAAAATTAGGGAAGTCACCTTAAAACAGGTTTGTTTATCAGAAAGTTCTAAGGAGGGAATCTTTCAAAAACATGTATATCCACGAAAGAAAGTGATGAAAGGGTCTTGATATTAGAATCTTCTAAAAAGATCCAGAATTCATAATATTCACATAAATAGATATGATAACACCATTTTTAGAGAAAGATAAAGCAACCCGAAAGAACGAAGAAGGTTTGGGTAGAATTTGTTACGATTTTACCGGTATGGTGTCGAGTGTACCTAAGAGGACTTGATGAGAGAGAGAAGGGGTTTCTTGTAACAACCCGATATTTTATGATAAGTATTATTTTTAATTTATTTTATGTCATGTGTTTTATGCTACAACAAGATTATCTTGTGCTATACGCCACACTGTATTAGCTTGAAGTATACGCAACACTATTCTTAGATTGTGTTACACACAATTTCAAGTTCGTTTTATAATAGTAATTCTATGCAACATTGAGTGTATATATATATATTCAATATATAAATGAAATATGGTTGGATTTTGTTATACGAAATAATAAAGTATTCTTGCACAACACGCAACCCTGACTTGGCTTGCATTACACGCAATCACGACCTTCCTCGATAGCGTGTGTTGTACGCAATATCGGGTTTTACTAAACAACGATATATTATTATAATATTATTATGAACTAGCCATTATGAATAGTATTAACTAAATTTTTAATTTTAAAACATTATTATTCATCTTACACATTTTCTAGAACATGGTATAAGATCAAAATAAATTTTTCGGGTAAAATAAGTATTTTTCAAAAAAAGCAGTTTTGCCGCCTTTTGATGGAGCACCCACTTTAAATCTAGTTTATGACATATTTATAAGTTTAATTTTACAAAATAAAATTATTATTTGGAATCAGGATATAAAATTTTACCTTGGATAAATTTTTCATATTATTCTGATAACTTTCATATTTTAATGAATAGTAAAAACACGCTATATTTTAATTAAAAACAACTTTTTTCATCGTAATAACTTATGTCGTTAAATTATAATATTTAATGGTTTTAAATGATAAATAGAATATATTTTTACCATTTAATATAATTTATGTCATTATCCTTGATTTTACATTGAATTCATAGGTTAAATAAATTCAATCTTTTGCAATGTTTTATACAAAAACCCGTTTTCTTTCGACAGCGGGATTAATTTTCATTTAATTTCTTCAAGTTATGTGTATTGAATTTGGAAAAATGAATTCCATATTTGTAATAAGTGGGTCCAAATTATATTAATAGAATACTTTTTATTTTTGGTCTTTATGAATAGTAACAACAGTAAATTTTATTTACCATAGTAAAAGGTAAATTGGGTAATTAAGGGTAAATATAATATTATTGAATTATATTAATACTTGTCATAATACAATTGGATGATTATAATTTTTCCTAAGTCGTATTTGGGTCTAAATGGAATCCATTAGAACCCACTTGGAGGCGATTAAGACCTTTAGTTTATTTTAAGTAAAGTGAAATATGTCTCAATCAACTTTAATAATTAAAGTATTTTTAATATAAGATTATAAAAAATATAAATTCAGTTATTTATACTCATTTTAAAGATAAAATGTTTTTCTTTGTCATGGTAATTGTTTTGTAATTTTTAAGAGTTATTTAATTACCTTATTATCTTATACATTAATGATGCAGAAATTATTTATTTAGTGAAAAATCAATAATATAGTTTTAATTGAAACAGTAATACATATCAAAAGGCCCAAAAATCTGCACTAAACTTATTATTAGTGTATATATAAACACTAATAATCCAATGGTCGAATTTTTTACCATTTGGATACTTATTAAGGTTATTATGACACTTATATTATTTTATTTTAAATTATGTCAAAGTTGTCACCTTCATAATTTAATAAATATAACAATTTAAATATTATTATTTTGAGATGATAAATTCGAGTAAAAGTATTATTGTGAAATTTAATAGATTTATCTTCATCATAAGATTTTATTTTTAATTTTTATGCAACAACTAAGTATATTAAATAATTATACAAAAATGTTGTAGTAATTATTTTATTAAGAGATAAACCAAATAAATGGTTTCAAAAATAAAAAAATAAATATTATATGAACTATTTAATGTGATCCACTAATTTTCTAGATACATATGACCTTTTATGAATCTATTAAAGCTTTTATTTTGAACATATCTTCTGTATATATTTTATTCAAATTCAAATAAATGAATAGTGTCAAAATTGACACTGTTGTTATTTTATAAAAATAACATATTATGAAATTGTTTAAAAATCTCAAAAATATTAAAAAAATATAAATTTATATTTATAGGGTCTAAAATGTTATAAAGTATCTAATTATGGACAATTCACAACAAATAAGTAATTATTTGTTATAAATTGAAATTTAGAATGTTATTACCACAAATAAAATTAAATTGATTAAATAAGGATAAATCAAGTTGATAATGTTTAAAATAAATTCCTAACATGTCTAAATTTTATTGTTTGATGATATTACACCCCTATATCATCTAATAATCGGATATGAGTCATTTTGGATGTTTTTAAGTGGGGTTGGGATTTAATATAAACTAATATTTCTTATATTTCCAAAGGTGCTCCTCTCCTCCCTTATAAAAGGGCACCTCCTCCCTCTCCTCCTCACACCAATTTGAGCCTTCATGCTCGGAAAAACCCTTAACATTTCACTTCCCCACTGCCCTAGAAACATCCTAGAGGTTATGGTCATTTTCAAAGACCAATTTTAGTGCCCTAAGAGGGGGTCTCAAAGAGGCGCTTCAAAGAAGAGGTAATGTCCGTTACCGATTCTTTCAACTTTATTTCTTCTTCTACTTCTTCTTCATTATATGTTTCATTATGAATTAATAACATCAGTATCACTAATATACTGATATGTTATTATAAGTATGAAACAACCCTATTTCACCATCTATCCATCCTACAGAAAATGAAATCACCGCGCGTGCGTACGTACAGAATACCGTCTCCACGCCGTGGTATAATCTATTTTCCACCACCACCTTACTTGGATGGGTATAATGGTGTAAATAATTACTATATATGATTTTTGTAAAGTGATATTGATTCTGAAATAGTATACATACACTCTAATACAATTCCACGGGAACGATATCATCGCTCGTGCGTACGTACGGATTACCGTCTCCACGACGTGATGAGATTCATTTTCCAGGTTAATAATTAAAGAATGATTATAAAGTATATATAATAAGTAATAATGAAATATATGACATAATAATTCTACTGGATTTATGTATATATATATGTATGTCATCGATTTAATTTCATTCAATTCAATAAGGAAATGAAAACAACATTCATGCGTACGTACGACCTACCGTCTCCATGAACGGTGTATTTCCTTTCCTTTTATCGATCTATAATATATATGTATATGATGAATATATATTATATATAAATCATGTTTAACATTATAGAATTATGTATATCAGGATATAAGTAATAATATCAAGAACGAAAAGTCGAAACACATATGATAAATGAAATGATTTTACCCAAAATGCTGCTTTAACATGGAATTTACAAAAGAATGGGTAATATAAAGTCATAAGTGAAACATATATGATATAATAATAATAATGAATATGATTATTTAATAAGTCAATGAAATTATTTAAATCATTATACAGGAGGTTCAGATCTATATGAAGCATATCATACCTAAGGTAAGGGATAATTTCGCAAATCTCGTTTTTATCCGAGATTGCTTATTCGTAATTATTTACTGGGGTTATTGTTATCATCCATGTACATATTTTATAAAAGTGTTTTTATGTATGTTTAATGTCCTTTTTACTCATTTTTAATTTTACTACATGGTATGTAAGGAATCTTTCTTTTGTTTATTTTATGAGGTACTTTGACTTTTCCAGAAAAATTACGAGAAGAATGTTTTTTTAAATTATACGACACAAACCGATTTTTACGGTTTTATAAAGCCTTATTTTCATGAATCTCCCTCTAAAATATTTCCTGACTATTTTCAACAGAATCCTTTTTTTTTAAAATTGCATGACATTTTGTGGAAAGAGAATGATTTTGAAGAATAAAGGATATTTTCCTCAAGAATTCATTTCAATTGTTTTATCAAAACCATTTTTCATCTAATATGACATTATTTCATATGTGTATGTTTCAAGTATCATGTCTCTTTGATTTACGTAGTTTCACTTTTCTTATTATGAAATGATATCCATTTATTTTATATGGATTCTGTGATGATGGGATGATGTTTATGAAACACATTTTATTTATTGGGTTATTATGAATGATGTATGTTTATTTTGTGGCTCAAGTAAGAATGATTTCATTATGAGATGGGTGGGACCTATATCTACCTCCAATTCATTAGGTAAAGATGTGTATCTCATGAGATAGACATGTCTGGAATGGTAAGTTAATCTGGTTCAGTGTTACAGGACTGAAATGAGGAGTGAACTCGATTCAGAAAGGGACTTTGTCCACTAAGATGGTCTTGGCAGCAATGCCTTGGCTACTATGGAAATCATAAAAAGTGCTGAATGGTTTCCACAATTACATGTTTTATTCCCATGCTAGTTTATCATGATTAATGTTCCTTTATGATCTATGGTTTATGTACTTCCATGATTTATGACTTTGCTCAAGATTATGATGTTTAGATTTTATGTTCATGTTTTTGCATTCAAATGTTTATGGATTATTTTATGTTCACTATGCTTACCCTTACTGAGCATTTGAGCTCACCCTTTATATGTTTTCTTTTCCCCAGGATTTAATGAAAGTTTTTAGTTAAGTAGACCAAAAAATAAGATCTTTATGGGAGATGTTGAATATCGTTCACCAAGATTAGAATATTACGTTCCAAGTTTCCAAAGACACTAAACTATTACGGTCGTTGAGTTTTGGTTTTTGTTTTGTATTAAGTATTCCGCAAAAGTAATGTATTGTCCATGTACGTCAAGCTTCGGTCCTCTAAAGTTATTATCAGAGGAAAGGTTTAGTTAACCTTTGGAAACTAGGATGCAAAAACCTTAGTGAGATCCCTAGAGATATTTCTAAGGTATGTCTAGGGATGTCCCTAAGGATAAGTATATGTATAGGATATAGTCCTAGAACTACGGTAACGATCTTAGAATTTAACCTAAGATGTTAGATATTGAGGGTACTCCCCCTTTACTATGTTGTTTTCCCTAGGAGGATTTTTGCCTCTCACACTATTCTTTTTGGGTTTTAGAAAATGGCTGGAAACAAGAAGATTCACGATAATGGAGGATATGATAGACAATGGAATGATATTCTTCAAGAGAAATCAAATGAAACAGGATTTGGAAGTTCAAACATCGTTATTATGACTAATTAGAAATCTTATAATATGACCAATAATCTCAACTTTGGTAAGTTTCCCAAATCAGATAATAAGAGAAATATGGAGTTTCATGATGATCATAGAGGAAAGAAAGTTCAATTTCGATCATGTAAATCATGTGGGAAGAGGCATCAGGGAGAATGTTTCAAAGGAACTGGAAGATGCGTTGGGTGTGGAAAAGAAGGACACAATGCCAGTAAGTGCAAAGGAAAAGGTTCAGTTAACACCATGGACAAGAATAATGGTATTTATACGACATCAACAATGATTATATGTTTTAAATGTGGAATGTATGGGCATTATGAAAACCAAAGCCCTAAGGGAAAATCTCATGAAGAGAATCAGCATGGTCATATGAGTAGTATTTATGTGGATGATGATGAAGAGACTACAAATGAAATATGAGATGAAAGAAATGATGAAGCTCAGTCAGTGGTTTAAGAAGTTAGTGGAATGATTGTATGTTTATAAAGAATAATGTATGGTACTATGTAATAAAGAATCATCTAAGGATTGTTACACTATTTTTTTTCTAAATTAGTTGAAAGTATATGTTGAATGGTACCGGTAACCATGAAAGGTTATTCAGATATTTTTGGAAAGTAGATGATATGCGCATAATGAAAGGACAAGAAGATAATGAGATGTTTTATTGTATTCATGAGCTCATGACTGATATAAGGACTAAGTGATATTATGGTTTGAGTATATAGAATTTTTGGGATTTTTGTATGTGGAAAGTGTTAAAATTTAACAACATTCATGTCTTCACTAAGGTTTAATGGGTATTCATTATTCAAGAGAATACATGATTAAGGTGTTCACATGTTTGTAATTTGACCAACAAGATATATATTTTGATATATTGGGATAAATTATGGCATTCACGTGATTGTTATGTGACATTTCAAGTAATCATTTTCTTTATACTATGAGCTTGGACCGAAGTAGTTTATATAAGCCTAAAGATTGGAATGTATTATGTTGGACATATGTTAGTATTGTTTAAGGATAGAAAGTTTTTCGATATCATTGATGGGATGTTATAGTAATGTAGTTTTCGAAAAAGGAAAACCTGCAGGACGGGCGACAACCCATCACGTCGGACAAGGATATGGGAATCGAACCCACAACTGAAGTTCGACTGGCCTTTATCGCATACCACTGGCCTACATGAAGTCCCTGGTTAGTAGAAACTAGTTTTATTTTATTAAGCGGTATGATATATGAAGTATAAGTTCATTTTTGGAATCGTATATGATTAACCTCACCATAGATGGACTTATGTATATTTGATAACTTTTGCTAACCTTTTGTTTGAAACAGAAGGAATGACCCATCATTCTATCACATGATCTGTTAACACTTCACGAATAACAAATTCAACTTCATTTCTTTAAGAGATGTAGTGGAAAAATGTTCAAAGCATGAACAACAGTGATATTGTACCAAAATCAAGAAAATATTTTTCTAATAAGAAAATTTTCAACTTTAGGGAAATGATATTTAAAACCAAAAATGTTGTCCTAGTGCTCTTATATCCGATGAATCATATGGTACCTTAGATCATCACAAATTTATGGCTTTTTGATTGTTCTCTTTTTCATAGCCATGTCCTCTACCACTCTCCATCAGAACTTGATGGTTAGATTTTTCTTCAATATCCATATTTTCACCTATGTTCTCCTATGTGGAAACCCAGTGATTAGTTAATTTGGGTAACCGTTAAGTTTTATACTTTATTTTTTAAAGTTAAGTTTTGGTATTTCATTTTATGATGTGTGTTGCAATTAAAGAAACTTTCAAGTAGAAAACCATGTATAACCCTGACGAATTTCGAGGGAGAAATTCATTTTAAGGGGGGTAGAATGTAACAACCCGATATTTTATGATAATTATTCTTTTTAATTTATTTGATGTCATGTGTTTTATGCAACAACAAGATTATCTTGTGCTATACGCCACACTGTATTATCTTGAATTATACGCAACACTATTCTTAGATTGTGTTAAACACAATTTCAAGTTTGTTTTATATAAGTCATTCTACGCAACATTGAGTGTATATATATATATATATATTCAATGAATAAATGAAATATGGTTGGATTCTGTTATACGAAATAATAAAGTATTCTTTCACAACACGCAACCCTGACTTGGCTTGCATTACACGCAATCACGACCTTCCTCGATTGCATGTGTTGTACGCAATATCAGGTTTTACTAAACAATGGTATATTATTATAATATTATTATGAACTAGACGTTATGAATAGTATTAACTAAATTTTGATTTGTAAAACATTATTATTCATCTTACACATTTTCTAGAACATGGTATAAGAACAAAATAAATTTTTCGGGTAAAATAAGTATTTTTCAAAAAAAGCAGTTTTGCCGCCTTTGATGGAGCAACCACTTTAAATATAGTTTATGACATGTTTATAAGTTCAATTTTACAAAATAAAATTATTATTTGGAATCAGGATATAAAATTTTACCTTGGATAAATTTTTCATATTATTTTGATAACTTTCATATTTTAATGAATAGTACAAACACGCTATATTTTAATTAAAAACAACTTTTTTCATCGTAATAACTTGTGTGGTTAAATTATAATATTGAATGGTTTTAAAGGATAAATAGAATATATTTTTACCATTTAATATAATGTATGTCATTATCCGTGATTTTACATTGAATTCGTAGGTTAAATAAATTCAATCTTTTGCAATGTTTTAAACAAAAACCCGTTTTCTTTCGACAACGAGATTAATTTTAATTTAATTTCTGCAACTTTTGTGTATTGAATTTGGAAAAACTAATTACATATTTGGAATCAGGGGGTCCAAATTATATTAATAGACTACCTTTTTATTTTTGGGCTTTATGAATAGTAACAACGATAAATTTTATTTACCATAGTAAAAGGTAAATTTGGTAATTAAGGGTAAATATAATATTATAAAATCATCGTAATACTTGTCTTAATACAATTGGATGATTATAATTTATCCAAGGTATATTTTGGTCGAAATGGAATCCATTAGAACCCACTTGGAGGTGATTAAGACCTTTAGTTTATTTTAAGGAAAGTGAAATATGTCTCACTCAACTTTAATAATTAAAGTATTTTTAATATAAGTTTATACAGAATATAAATTCGGTTATAAATACTCATTTGAAAGATAAAATGTTTTTATTTGACATGGTAATTTATTTGTAATTTTTAAGAGTTATTTAATTACCTTATTATCTCATACATTAATGATGCAGAAATTATTTATTTAGTGAAAAATCAATAATATAGTTTTTATTGAAATAGTAATACATATCAAAAGGCCCGAAAATCTGCACAAAACTTATTATTAGTGTATATATAAACACTAATCATCCACTGGCGGAATTTGTGACCATTTGGATCCTTATTAAGGAGATTATGACAGTTATATTATTTTATTTTAAATGATGCCAAAGTTGTCACCTTCATAATTCAATAAATATAACAATTTAAATATTGTTATTTTAAGATGATAAATTCTATTAAAAGTATTATTGTGAAATTTAATATATTTATATTCATCATAGGATTTTAGTTTTAATTTTTATGCAACAAATAAGTATATTAAATAATTATACAATAATGTTGTAGTAATTATTTTATTAAGAGATAAACCAAATAAATGGTATTAAAAATAATAAAATAAATATTACATGAACTATTTAATGTGATAAACTAATTTTCTAGATACATATGACCTTTTATGAATCTATTAAAGATTTTATTTCGAACATATCTTCTGTATATATTTTATTTAAATTCAAATAAATGAATAGTGTTAAAATTGACACTATTGTTATTTTAAAAACATAACATATTATGAAATTTTTTAAAAATCAAAAAAATATTTAAAAATTATAAATTTAAATTTATATAGTCTAAAATGTTATAATGTATCAAATTATGGAAAATTAATAACAAATAAGTAATTATTTGTTATAAATTAAAATTTAAGAATTTTATTACCACAAATAAAATTAAATTGATTAAATAAGGATAAATCAAGTTAATAATGTTTAAAATAAATTCCTAACATGTCTAAATTTTATTGGCTGATAATATTACAACCCTATATCATCTAAGATTCGGATATGAGTCATTTTGGAAGTTTTTATGTGGGGTTGTGATTTAATATAAACTAATATTTCTTATATTTCCAAAGGTGCCCTTCTCCTCCCTTATAAAAGGTAACCTCATCCCTCTCCTCCTCACACCAATTTGAGCCTTCAAGCTCGGATATTCCTTCCCATTTCACTTCCCCACTCCCCTAGAAACATCCTAGAGGTCCTGGTCTTCTTCAAAGACCAATTTTAGTGCCCTAAGAGGGGGTCTCAAAGAGGCGCTTCAAAGAAGTGGTAATGTCCCTTACCGATTCTTTCAACTTTATTTCTTCTTCTACTTCATCTTCTTGAGATGTTTCATTATGAAGTAATAAAATAGTATCACTCATATAATTATATGTCATTATAAGTATGAAACAACCATATTTCACCATCTATCCATCCTACGGAAAACGAAATCACCGCGCGTCCGTACGTACGGAATACCGTCTCCACGCCGTGGTGTCATCTATTTTCCACCACCACCTTACTTGGATGGGTATAATGGTGTAAATAATGACTATATATGATTATTGTAATGTGATATTGATTATGAAATAATATACATACACTCCAATACAATTCCATGGGAACGATATCATCGCTCATGCGTACGTACGGATTACCGTCTCTATGACGCGATGAGATTCATTTTCCATGTTAATAATTAAAGAATGATTATAAAGTATATATAAATAGTAATAATGAAATATATGAAATAATAATGCTACTGGATTTATGTATATATATATGTATTTCATCTATTTAATTTCATTCAATTCAATAAGGAATTGAAAACAACGTTCATGCGTACGTACGACCTACCGCCTCCATGAACAGTGTATTTCCTTTCCTTTTATTGATCTATAATATATATGTATATGATGAATATATATTATATATAAATCATGTTTTAAATTCTGGAATTATCTAAATCATGATATAAGTAATAATATCAATAACGACAAGTCGAAACACATACGATAAATGAAATGATTTTATCCAAAATGCTGCATTAACATGGAATTTACAAAAGAACGGGTAATATAAAGTCATAAGTGAAACATATATGATATCATAATAATAAATATGATTATTTAATAAGTCAATGAAATTATTTAAATCATTATACAGGAGGATCAGATCCATACGAAGCTTATCGGACCTAAGGTAAGAGATAATTTCGCAAATGTCATTTTTATCCAAGATTGCTTGTTCGTAAGTATTTACTGGGGTTATTGTTATCATCCATGTCCATGTTTTATAAATTTATTTTTTTTATGTTTAAATTCCTTTTTACCCATATTTACTTTTACTACATGGTATGTAAGGAATCTTTCTTTTGTTTATTTTACGAGGTACTTTGACTTTTTCGGCAAAAGTACAAGAAGAATGTTTTTTTATCTTATACAACATGAACAGATTTTTACGGTTTTATAAAGCCTTATTTTCATGAATCATACTCCAAAAGATTTCATGATTATTTTCAAGAAAATCCTTTTCTTTTAAAATTTCATGACATTTTGTGGAAAGAGAATGATTTTGAAGAAGAAAGGATATTTTCCTCAAGAATTCATTTCAAGTGTTTTATCAAAACCATTTTTCATATAAGATGACATTATTTCATATGTGTATGTTTCAAGTATTATGTCTCTATGATTTACATGGTTTTAATTTTATTATTATGAAATGATATCAATTTCTTTTATATGGATTATATGATGATGGGATGATGTTTATGAAACCCATTTTATTTATTGGTTTATTATGAATGATGTATGTTTATTTTGTGGCACAAGTAAGAATGATTTCATTATGACATGGGTGGGACCTATATCTCCCTCCAATGCATTGGGTAAAGATTTATATCTCATGAGATAGACATGGATGGAACATTAAGTTAATCCGGTTCAGTGTTACAAGACTGAAATGAGGAGTGAATTCGATTCAGAAAGGGACTTTGACCACTAAGATAGTCATGGCAACAATGCCTTGGATACTATGGAAATCATAACCAGTGCTGAATGGTTGCCACAATTACATATTTTATTCCCATGCTATTTTATCATGATTAATGTTCCTTTATGATCTATTCTTTATGTAATTCCATGATTTATGTCTTTGCTCAAGATTTTGATGTTTAGATTTTATGTTCATGTTTTTGCATTCAAATGTTTATGGATTATTTTATGTTCTCTATGCTTACCCTTACTGAAAATTTGAGCTCACCCTTTATATATTTTCTTTTCCCTAGGATTTAAAGAAGGTTTTTAGTTAAGAAAAAAAAGGAGAATATCTTTATGGGATATGTTGAATATCTTTCACCAAGATTAGAATATTACGTTCCGAGTTTCCAAATACACTAAACTATTACGGTCCTTGAGTTTTGGTTTTTGTTATGTATTAAGTATTCCGCAAAAGTAATGTATTTTCCATGTACATCAAGCTTCGGGCCTCTACATTTGTCATCACCTATAAAACATTAGTAAAGTATGGGGAAGGTGTAAAAACATACCCCATAAATTGGTATTACATAAAAAAACATATTATAGAGAACAATCTTGATTAAGAGTGAAATGGGGAGGATCCCTTACCTTAAATCCGTTGGTGTTTTCCACTTGTTATTAATGACCTGAATAAACAAATTAGTATTATTAATTAATAAGTCCAGAAACTCTTCTATATTAAATTTATTTATTATAACCCTTTTTAGTTCATTCAAATCCTTTTTATTAGTTACAAGGTTCAATTTCATTGTTCGGGCTCATTTGTTTACATAGATTTAAAAGACTAGCTATCTTATATTCTTGTTTGGATTATATGCAAGATGAAAGTGGTTGTCCAGAATTTATGTTACATTATTTTGTTCATATCCAGGAGATTACATGGTTTTAGTTTTAATTAGGTTACTTAGAGTGATGTTGAATTATTACATATATAACCTTAGTGATAAATGTTTTTGTTATTCGGTGGGTTTGAGTACAAAGAATGTGTTTTGACTTATAACTTAATTCCATTTGAACCAACAGATTAAAGAACCAAAAATAGGATATATTAAATATAAAATAATCTGGTTCAACCATAAAACAAATGGTTTCATGATGATAATTAAATATAATAATAGAAATTGATAAATCATTGTCCTTGAATGTGCTAAATTAGCACATCTCAAACGGTGCTTTCATTTCTTTCAAATAAAAGGGTGGGGAAAGGAGAAAAGATAATGAAATATACTACTATAATTAAGACATTCCAGTACATGTATGCTACTGGATTTATCATACTATTATGGTGAAGGGAGGTGAGGAAAGAAATTATAAAGAAAAGAACTTAAAAGAAAAGAAGAAATTTGGGAAGAGGAATTTACCTCTTGAGACTTCCTCCTTTGAGAACCTCTTAAGGGGCGAGGTTTTGGTATTTTGAGGAGGATGAGGGATTTTGGACGTGAGGGAGGACCTTGGGGAGAGGTTTGGGCAGATTTTAGAGAAGTCTTGGAGCTTGATAGGAGTGGAGAGAAGAGGGAGTGAAGGGGGTTTTTATAGTAGAGGAGAGGAGGGATTTAATAATATTATAATCCTTAATTTATTATTTCTTCACAAGACAAAGAATAGTAAGTATTCCATGACCAAGAATAGTAAAATTGATCATGTAAATTATAACCATGGGTGGTGACATCAGCCATGATTCTAGGAATAGTTTATTTAGTTTATAATGTATATATATGGTAAATTACCGTATTTTACTATTCATCAAAATTCCAAGTATTTCAGAAAAATCTCAAAAATTCACCCTAACCATTTTTCAATGTGTAGAATACAAAAATGAAGTCCATTTTTCAAAAATAATTTTCTAAATATGATTATTTTAACATTTAATTAAAATCATAATTTATTATCAAAAACCAGATTTAAAACATGAATTAACTCATTCTAAAACATAGGTATATTTTACTTCCAACTTGAATATTATATTTATACTATCATAGGCGAGGTTACTATTCATTAGGGTATATCACTATTCATAAGGGTATGTTACTATTCGTTAGGGTAGGTTACTATTCAACAAAAAATTAAGTTTTTCTTATCGGACTCCAAAAAACCTCTTGAACACAACCGTGTCTGTAAGATTTTCAAAATTCCAAACATTGAAGTAAAAAACTTATGTTTAAAGGTTAGTTATCACTTAGTAGTTCATTATTATGTGATTTTCTGGAATATTTATATTAAGGGAATTTCCACTAAAAACATTGGGTCGTTACAAATTCCTTGAGTCATTTTCTAAGGTGAGTTGTATATTTGATGTTCTTAGTTTTTACATTGGCATGTTAAGTGATTTTGATTAAGTGGTAATGATTGATATTTAATGATTATATACCTTTGGTGACATATGGATTCAAATGAAAAATTGCATGGATGGACTCAATTGGCTTGTACCTTTTATATGTCGAGTGGTACATGGATTCATATGAGAATTCCATGGATGAGCTCAAAGGGTATTGATAAAATTTCCATGGGTGATACTTGGGATCCCTTAGTGGACTACCAAGGATGGACATTGAAGCTTCACTATTATATGCCGAGTGAAACATGGGTTCATATGAGAATGCCATGGATGGACTCAAAGGGAATTGATCATATTTCCATGAGTGATACTTGGGATCCCTTAGTGGACTGCCAAAGAAATATTCAATTGGAAGGGATGTTATACCACACCTAGAGAGATACCTAGGTTCTTGAGGATCACCAAGGATGGGTCCAAAGGGTGTTGGATTATATTATACCATGAGTAATACCTATATTTCAACTTAGTAATGCCATATATGGGCTCATGTTCATAATTGATTAATAGATGATATGAATTATTTGACATGTCTTCCAAGACAAACCCCAATCTTGGATTTGGTCTTTTATATTCTTTATAGATGGACTCATTAGGAATCTTTGATCTGATCATCATGGGGGATTATGGGATATGAATTGAGCCCAGATGTTTATATTTTAAATAGGAAATAATAATTAAATATGCTAGTAAGGGATGCCATGCTTGTGCCGGTGTTGAGACATATTAATTAAATTAGTCTAAATCATGATTGAACTTAATTGAAATGACACTTTCATGATTGTTAAATTTGAGACTTAAGATTAAATGAATTTGATTAAATGAAATGGTTATAAATGAGAACCTAGCCTATATGATGTTTACTTTTGAGTACTTTCTTTATGTGTTATATATCTTCCTGCATAATGTTTATATATATAGTCAATAACTGGATGGAATAGACCGTGGGTGGTTTCCTACTAGGATTATGTCTCACACCCTATTCGGGATACCTTGGGTATCTAAAAAGAACATATGATTGTCGGTATTGATAATTGAAAGCTACCTACTACAGGTTCTTTGTTGCTGCTTAGGAGCAGGGGAGAATGGGATCGAGCCGTGGCTCGTGATGCTAGCAAGGATACTATTGATTTTTTTTTTACTTTTTTATATGTATTGTATGTCTTCTATGTATACTTGTTTGGGAAGTTTTTTTATAATAATTAAATGTTCATCATTTTGTATATGAGACGACTTTTGAAAATATTTATGTGTCATTATTCTGTTATTTACTTCTTGTCTGGGTATTATACTATTTTTTTTAAATTGTATGTTGTTGTTATTGTACTATGCTACACTCTGGTGTCAAGGGTATAGTCTCCCCACCATCACACCTAGGCCCTTGTTTCTAGTCGGTAACCTCCAGCATTTAGAGAGATACACTTGAGGCTATGTGGCCAACCTGTCTCGAGGTACTGTTGAGTAGAATTCGGTTCTAGGATGTTAAAAAGTGGTATCATATTTATTTTTTCTTTATCTTACTATTTTGAGCTTGTAGATAGGAGACTAGGAATGTGTTGAAACTTGGTAAATATCATTTTTTGGGACTGATCACCCCAACCATGGGGAAATGATAAAGTTTCCAGGGCTGGGATTGTGTTCATGCTGTTTGATATTACAGTTGTTCATGATTTCACTCCAAGTGATTAGTGTATTTATAATTCTTATTGATTTAAGTGATTATATTATTTTCCCTTAGTCTGGTATAGCAAGGATAAAGGATTACATGCATCATATTATGAACAGATAAATCCACATGTCATGCATATGCCATGACATGTAGTTGCATTAATAGTTTTCCCATTGACTTAGATTGTGTGACTTGTGTGTTATACCATTATTTTGAGTATCTTTTGCAAGATCGTGTATATAACATTATTGAGTGAATTATTTAGCATGTTAACATGCTTTTATGATAAGTTGATTATCTCCCATATTTCTTACTTATTTTAACATGCCTTTTCTATGTTATGGAATATTTATCTATGGTTATTTCTTATGATTTCAAGCTAGTTTTGTTTTAATATATAAATATCTTCATGGGATAAATACATGTATTATAATAAAGTGGGAGATGATTTTTATTTTTAAAGTGTATGTGCACCTTAGAATATGGAAAAGGTAACCCGTATACTCAAACCATCTTTTGGGTTGCATATTCTTCTAGAATTTATTGAAAGGTAAAGGCTACTAACGTTAAAAATTTTAAAGTGAGATATTTTTGATTGAATAGGATCCAAATTCCAACTTGTAAAGTTTATGGGAATTTTATGGATTGGTAGATGGAGACCCATATGATTGAGCCATTATATATAACCATGATATATCTTAAAATTGTTATCAATGTAAAATCATTTTAGTTTAGATCTAAAATGAATTGGATGCCTATGTAATGGATTGTAAATACCTTTATTGAAAGAACAACTAGACCAAAGTAGGTCAGTTGGGGCGTAGTTCTATTGAGATAACACTTTTATGGTGTTTTGAGACATTAATAAATAAGTAACCTCTATTGGGTTTCGATCTGATGAACCTAGGTTGGATTGATGAGGCCCCCATAGGTTACCTTATCTATTAGAAAAAGAATTTAGTTTATAAATTTCCTTACATATGATGGGAAGCCAATTAATTGTTAATTTTTTAAAAGTAAGTTCTATAAAACATTCCTGTTTTTTCTTTGAGATTCTATCTAAATCTTTTACCATGTGATTGTGTTAACAATTAGTGCTTGATGATGTATTTTAAATAATTTAAATTTTTAAAAGGATGAATTTATCAATGAAATGACTTTAAATGGAACCTAAGCTAGTTTCCTTTGGTTAAACCTATTGAACGGTATCTAAGTATCTCATTGAGTTGCCTTGGAATGAAGATGTTAGCATTTTTTTAGGCCTTTATCCTTTTTATCAATGGATTAAATGAAAGGATATTGATACTAGTGAATTTCCATTTGGGGTGACCTAGTAAAAAGGGGTTGTTGCTCATGGTTTTATAAGGTTCTAGAACATGGTAGGTAGCACACTTAGAATATAAATTCCTTACTACATGCTATGAGTTTTTTGACATTTGCTGTCATTTGGGTGCTGTTATACCTAGTGGGACTATTATTTTTTTAAATGAAACCCTTATTCATACTGGTGGTCATTGAATCCTTGATCTTTTTTATAGGAATGATCATTTAGGGATGCTCAGTTCAGCAGGTTATACATTCTTGAGCATGGTCGTCCTCATAGTAGTACATGTGAACCTCTTTTTTTCCTCATTGATGGATGAATCGGTGCGACATCATCTGGTTAAATGGATATATGAGGGATATGAATTTGGGTTAAATATTTTGTACATAATACCTTATACTTGAATGCATATGGTAGGTATCCTATGTATAGTATCGAGGACATGCCAGTTGTTCTTGTTACATAGGGTTAGTATGCGTTGATATATGTGGTCCAGTTGAGTTTGGTGAAATATTTGAGCCTTGTGCTATTGAGTACCTTACAAGGTTCTCTCTAGATTAGAGTGACCTGGATGTTAAGAAATCATGTTCGTCCTAATGATCCGGAGGACTTTATTTATACTCTGGTGTTTTAACATGCTTGTTGATTTTGTTTTGATTTTCATGCCAAATAAATTTGGTGAATGTGAGAATGAATCGAAGGAGTATCACAAATGAATTAAGGTGAATCTGATCTAGCACACTTATGAGCGACTTTTCTATCTATTTTCTTTCAGTGACTAAGAAACTCTTAAGGTGGAGAGAATCATATATATTCAGGTAAAAACATGTCCTTCCAAGTAAAAGGAGCACAATTGAGGAAGTTTGTTTTGGAATGGTTTATTATATTTTAATGCCTTTGAGGATTTCATGTTTTAAGAATCTTTTTGGTACATTCACAGGACCACAAAGTTGACTCGGTTGGTTGTGTAAGTAACCTCTTTGAACAACCATTAGTCTTAGATGGACTTATATGGTTAAAGACTTATGATCAGTTAAATGACGATGAATCAAGAGGTGATATCGAGATTCTTTCAATAGGTTGACCAGTAATGGTTCAACTGATCTTCCTGGTAACCACTTAGTGCACTATTTCTTAGCAATGAATATGTGACCTATCTTTACTTTGTCTTTTATGCACTAATAGAGCATCAGTTATATGCCGCTCTAAAGTAAAAATTTCATTTTTATGGTTTGTGATCTCTATAAGAGATGAGTACTGAATGTGTGGGTTTTATTGAGGTTTGGTTAGTTTTGAGTGATACTTGGGTGCCCATATAAAAACACCTTGGAAAGACTCTTGGACACATACCCCATCCAATTATGCAACTTCTAAGTAGATGCTTCTCTAGGATCAGTCAATGTTTTGATGCAAACTTCTTGGATTTGTACCAACATATCACTTGAATATTCGGAGTGAGGAATACCTTGGGTTAGTTCTTTAGACTCCATTTTAATGAATTCATGTTTTACCTAGGCTTGTAGTCTGGATCAGAGGTGTGATTAAAGTGTAATGATTCTAGCGGGATAGAACTAAATTACACCTTTTTTTTTCTGAGGAACAATGGTTTAAATGGTCATGTGTTGGTTTGATTTCAAAACATTATCAGAAGTCAAGTACGAGCTCTAGTGGATGCGTTTGTTGTAAATGAAAAAATGCATTGGAAAAAGGAACTGCAGTACTATTGTAATATTCCAGCTGTCTAAGATGAGATTTCGAGAATACTTAGTCAGATTGGATGAAATCATTGTCCTTATCTCCAATGTATATGGTCAAGTGAAACTATTTTAAAACATGTGTCCAGTTTAAAGAAATTGTGGTGTAAAAGGTTTGGGTATGTATTTCTAGAAAGCTAGCATGACCGGTTTCTATTAATTCGATCAAGATTTGACCATTTATTTTCAATGAGCCCCATGTCATGAATCTATATGTGATTGGGTTCTCCCAATCAATGAAATAGTGCTAGATATTCTTTAAAATATTGAGGAGTGTGATTTGTAGGCAATTCTGACAGTGGAGGTTCTATGGCTAGGAATCAACCCCTTTCTAATGTGAAGACCTTTGGTTGGGATCACCATCAAACATATGTTTAAAGAGACAAATATGTGATCATGACTCTACCTGAACGGTCATGGTTAAGTTTCATATTAGTCTTTCAATTGAGAATCTAAATTTGGATCAGATTTTGATAACTTAAGTTCCATATACTTGAGAAAGGATTTGAGGTGCGTCTGGCATTAGGAAACATGACACAACCATTTGAATGAGACTTCACATCCCTTGTGTGTTGGGTGATGTTTTCATTGTCACCCAAATTCTTATCGGGGTGAGAATTTCTAAGGTGTTGGTTTTGTAGAGACCTACGTTTTTATTCTAGGTGGAATTCCAAGGGATTTGAATTTTGGTGATTACTGGATGGACTATTTTACAAAATAAACTTTGGAACATAATTCTAGGAGTTGGAACACTTTAATGTGTTGATTTTAGACTTGGGTAAAGGCCCAAAGGGTCCCTTGGGTTTCTTGTCGAGTTTTGGAAGTGTGTGGGACCATAATACCAAGTTTATAGGGTCTTTAGAGGCTATATGATTTGTCTGAAACCGTGTAGCCCTAGCCGAAAACGTGCATCCCTGATCATAGGAGATGTTGTAACCAACATGTCTTACACAATGATTGACCAAGCTATGTGACTAGAATACACAGTTAGTTCCAATTTTGGATGTACCTAATCAGTATTCATTTTATGGTCTGTGTAGGGATTGGCTAACCTTGTGGGGAAAGCTGTGCAAGTTGGTTTATTTAGCAGGGGGTGCCACACTGTTGGTGCACAGTTTGGAAAAGCCATGTGGCCAAACTGTGCAACTTGGTTTTCAGGGGGAAAAAATCCATTTTTCCACTAATGATTTTAAAAAATAAATTATTTTTTCCTCTCATCCTAGAAGCCATGTGAGGATCTCCTACTTGGTGAGTTTTTCCTCCTCCAATCCTATTATAAGCATGATGATATCTCCCCTGCCTATCATCTGATTTGAGTGTTGTCAGTCTCTATATATCCATATTGTGTCTTCATCCATTCTTTAATTTTCTCCCAATATGAGTCGAATCAAATGATATTATTAGACGATTAATCCACTATGGACCTATAGTAGGTGGTTTCATGCCATTTGTAAAAATTCGAAGTGTTTATATATTTTGTAGTCCCACACATCCAATTTTCAGGTGTCACCTTGAAAGGAAATTAAAACATTGAATTTATTTGTATGAACTATGTGATTAAAGGAGCATGTTAATTATTAATTATAGGATGAGGAACTTGAAACCGAAACCACCCCTTTGGGTGTATTTTTTATTTAAATAGATATTGTGATAGAACATGAATTTGGATACCTTCAGCTGTGTCTTTTAACCCTTTTCATGGGATGGGAATTATAAATTTAATTGTAAATTGATATTTAGTTTGAATCTTAATTGAATGGATTAATAGTTATGGATAAATGACCATTCCTTTATACTTATTTATTTAAAATATTTTTGAAGCTTTATTTTCTTTATTACGTGAATTGACCTTGTGAGATAATTAAAGGCTAATAATTATAAACTTAGCCATTATTTTTGCCACAATTTTAGGACAGTTATAGATATATTTGATTATTGTTTTAACATTTGAATAAATGTATATTTGAATTAATTGTTATTCCTATGTGAGTATAGTTAGTAGTCAATCATTCTAAGATAGTCATAACTTTAGCCACATTTTTAGGTAAGGTGTAAATGTTTTGTTCTAGGTGTTGACCTTGACATATTAAATCAACCTAATTAAATGATATTGAATAAATAATATTTATTGAATGATTTTTTGAATGATTAATATTGAGATTCTTTCTTTAATGAAATTCTCATGGGATTTGAGTTAAAGTAACGTATTCTGAGTTGTCCAATGCCTTGAGTCACCTTTTAAGGTGAGTTGTAAATGTGATGTTCTTGGTTTTGACATTGGCATGTTAAGTTAATTTGATTAAAAGGTAATGAATGATATTGAAATTTTATATTCCTTGGGTGACACATGGATTCAAATGAATAATTCTAGGGTTTTACTCAATTGGATTTTACCTTTTATATTCCATGTGATACATGGATTCATATGTGAATTCCATGGAAAGAGTCAAAGGGGAATTCATCATTTTTCCTTGGATGATACTTGTTCTCCCTTACTGGATTACCAAGGGTGGACTCTAATGCTTGACTATTATATGTCAAGTGATACATGGATTTAGTCTTCTTTAGGATTTATAGATGGCCTAGTTAGGCATCATTGATCATATCATCACAGGGGATGCCAGGCTATGTGCCAGGTATCTAGATTTATATGTTAAATGGTAATTAATAATTAAATGTGATAATAGAGGACACCAGGCTTGTGCCAGGTCTTGATACATATTAATTAAATGAGTTTGAATCATGATTTAACTTTTTTGAAATGACATAGGCCTGTCCATTAAATCAAGTAATTATACTTAAATGAAGTTGATTAAATGAAATGTTTATAAATGGGTACCTGTCTTATTGGATTCTGACTTTTTAGTACTTCCTTTAGGTCTTATATATCTTCCTGAACACTATTTTTATATATATATTCAATGGGTAGATGGAACATACCTTGGATGGTTTCCTATTGGGATTATGTCTCACACCCTATTCGGGCCACTTTGGGTACCCAAACAGATTATATGATTGCATGTATTGATAAGGGAAATATCCCTACTACATGTTATTTGTATCTTATTAGGATCTAGGGAGTATGGGACCGAGCTAAGTATTATGATGATAGCATGGATACTAGTGGACATTTTTTACTTTTTTTAGGTATTATATGACTTCCATGAATCTATTTTTGTTGTTTCTATAGAATTATTACATGTTGATAATTTTGTATATGAGATGAATTATGACATTATTTATGTGTCATTATTCCTTTGTTTACTTATTTTTTGAGTATTATACTACTTATGATAATTATATATTGTTGTTATTCAACTGTTCTACAATATGGTGAAAAGGGCATAGTCTCCCCACAATCACATATAGGCCCTCGCTACTATTTAGAAGCCTCTAGAATTTGGGGAGACGCACTTGATCTCATGTGGCAAACCGATATTAGGGCAATGTTGAGTGGAATTCATTTCCAAGATGTTACATTTAAAATGTGTGTTTGATCTATTCCAACATGAATCCACTAAAGCACTTCATGCCATCACACTATTCCATTGTGCGGTCATTAGACACTTCATGTTGTCGCTAAACCTTCATATAATTGATTTATTCTAAATGCGGTACGTTTCCCCTTCATGTGGTTGTTCAAATAATATGTACAGTCACTCAACTCTTCACATGGTTAAACCAACCCTTCATGAAAATAATCTGTTACAATATGTGGTTACTCATCCCCTATATACAGTCTCTCTATTACAAAATTCAATCTCTTGAACCTTCATACTGTCAATCTAATATCATTGTGCGAACGCTCATTCATTCATGTAGTTTATTGAATTCATCGCATAAAAGTTTAGTGATATCTGGTCATTAATTACCAATTTATGTGTTGAAAATAAAAGAAAACACGATAATCAAATGCACTTCTTATACACCATCTTATTCATAAACAAAATAACAATTTGAAACCTCTTAGTCTCAAAATTGATCATGATATTATCATGCTAAACCTATAAAATATTCACTCATTTGAGAGGATGGTTATTCTTTCTCTTATACAAGGGTTCCTTGGTACTCAATATTAATATATTAGGGTGCCTTATATACTAGATATAAAATTTACCTTTTCCCTATATAAGTGTGAGTCCTAACACAAGATCCCCCATATAAGTAATTTAACACTCTATGAAAACCTATTTCTCTTTTAAGGTGGCTCCCCTAGCACTCAAATAGGGTTTATAGGTTCTTAAAGATGAGGATTATAAGAATCAATTGAAGAGAGTATGATTTATTACTGAGTATATATCAATTTAGGTATATTTTTTTCCACAATGATTTGATAAGAACAAATAAACCAGCACAAAAGGTTTATATTTTATTCTTTATGAACATTAAAGTTTAGATTGTGATTTATTATTTTCTATCAGTAGATTATAAATGGGTTATCATTGTTTTTTGGTTATCTTAAAATTTTATAATTATACTAAATATAATATTATACCATGCATGATCTTTTATATATGATAGATCATTTTAGGGAAACCATTGGTTGTGATCTACTAAGTTATGTACTCACACCCTATATATTCACTTTAGTAGACATATTAAATCTACACATGGCATAAAGGTGTGGGGTATAATTTCCATTAAAGGTTGAGGAGATAGAGTAGCTCTATGGGGATTAGGGTAAAGTACTAAGTTGATATTAAAGGCTTAAAACATGGTGACCTTTTCACCTCCTTATATATTTATCAGATATGAATATGATTAACTTCATAGGAGATATTTTTTTATTATGTGATTTTTCAACATTGAAGGTCTATTTTGTTATTGATTTATATATCATGGTATTATTTCTATGATAATTACATGTTTTATTTGAATACGATTATAGTATTATGTATGCTCATCATTTATTTGTTATTTTATGTAATGATATAAAGGGTATACTGTACCTACAAGTTATCATTAGTTCCTCACCATTAGTGGATATACCTTGGCATATATAAAGGAAAAATTGAGTTATATGATGAATAAACTCAATTATTATGAATGGTAATAAGGTTGGGGTCATTAAAAAGATAACCACAAGAATTGGGAATTGGAAACTGTGATGAGGAATCAACATACACATCACTTTTATTTTGAAGATTAAAAATAATTTTATAGGGGTATAAAGTGGAATTATGGGGAGAATTATGAAACCCATGATGTCACTAAAATTTATTTATTTTAGTTGTTATATATTTCCTTTATTTTTGTAGAGTGTGGTTTTAAAATTTGTAATTTTTTTTAAATTTTCAAAATACAGAGTTGAGTTCACGAACCAGGGGACCGTGCAATCAATCTATGGATTTTTATACAAAGTGGGTATTTTATATTTTTAAAATTTATTTAAATGGATATAATTTTTGATTTCTGTACTTTATACATCAACCTAAATTATTTTATAATAATATTATTGCTTCATATCCCCCCTTAGTGGATTTATGCTTATTAATTAGTGGTTCTTAGTGTATATAAAACTCTAGGTCCATTATCACCATTTAAAAATTTTCTTTATCTCTTCTTATTTTTTATTTATTACCCTATTTAACCATGGATATTGAACCCATGGTTGGAGGTTGTTGAAAAAAATGAATGTTTTGATGTTTAGGGTGCGTATAAGTTATCTCTATCCCCAATTATCACCCATTTTAAGAATCATGATGTTGATTATTGTTCAAGGTATGTGACTTTATATCTATCCATTAATTGAAAAATATTTCCCTTATTGGGGGTTTGTAAATTACTTTTTCATGATTCTAATTTATATTTTAGTTATTTATTATTAATTGGTGTGATTTCTTACATTTTATTAGGAAAATAGATGTGTATTAAAAAAATCACTTTATGTATTATTGAATTTATATTGTTAATGATAAGTTAAATATATTAATGATTTTCTACTAGTAATTATATTGATAAATTAATTAATATTTTCTAATTTAGTGTATTTTAATTTTTTATGGAAAGATTAATCTTAAAGAATAATTTTGAGATCTTTGGAAGAAAACAAAAGAAAATGGTGAAAAGAATACCATGGTGTTAGAAAAACACATCATCACCACTGCATGTGAAGTAAGAATGAGGAATAATGTAGTGAAAATGGTCATGAAATCATTTTTCACGGGAGACATGGGATTCTAAAAAAAATGGGAAAAATTATTCCATATTTTTCATGCTACAGTTGATGATTAAAGTCCCAGAGGAAAACAGTGAAGGAATATTACTAGAGTGCCTTGATCGTGGTATGAAGACATATAATGGATACAAACACTAGTATTTTAATATAAAATTACATCATGGTTGGGAAATATATTAATATAATAGATATGAACCACACCCAAGTAGATATTAAAATGTCATGGTATGAGTATATTTGAAGCTCAGTTGAAGTGATAAGAAGACCATGCTATAATGACACCCATTATATTGTGGTTATGATTTTTTTTGAAGAAAAATAATAAAACTTTTAAAAATTTGGAGGATATTTAAAGGTTTTTTTGGAGGATTACAAGAGTTTATTTTATATAGTTTAATACATTGATGATGTTAGGGGTCCCTTGGAAATGTTTTATAGAAATTAGAGGCTATTTGGATGACTTTTGGAAGGATTAAATTTTTTCCATGGGAATAATAATGTGGTAGTAGCCATTATAGAGGAGGCACTGACACTTTTTATATTTTAATTCACCTTTATCCACCAAAGGGAAGTGTACTACATCCTAGTGAAGTGACCGATTATGTTTTTCTACATGGTTTATCCAATTTGGTTGGTTTTATATCTCTAAAATCTATAGAAACTTTATATAAAATTTTGGGAGATATTTACAACATCTTAATTAATTTTTAAGTAATTTTTTAAATAGATTTTAGATACAATTACATTAATGAATATATGGTATATAAAAGAAGATAAAATTGTGGATTTTCTTTATAAAATGGGACCTTGGTTTGGGGAATAATATTAACACATATAATTTAAGAGGAAATGACTTAAACTATAGGTTCCAAGATATTTAAGGCTATGGTTAGAAATTAGTTTCGGATTTTTCTTTCTCTCCTTAAATTCTAACATGGAAAATCATTTTGTTCTTGTAAGAACATGAGGGGGTAGATACTTTGTGATGAGTTTTGTAATGAATGATTGTTGATTTATTGAATTCTCCAATTTTTAATGGTTATTCTTGTTGAGTTTAAGAATTTCTTCACCCTTACACATATTTTAATATTTATTTATATGTGATTAATAATTTTTTATTAATAAACACATATTTAATGAAAAATCAGTTACATTAAATATTTATTAACAATAGAAAAAGTTTGGGTATGCTATGTTTAAATACAGTTTTGGGTCACTTAATTTATAAATGAATAAAAGAAATTTATCACATAAAAAGAGGAATTTAATGATGATAGAGTAAATACTAGGATAAGGGTTTACTTTGATTCAATTTTGACAACAATAATACTATTCATTAAGAGCATTAGAATTAAAATAATCTTATAAACCTAGATTTACAGAAACAAAATATGCTCTCATTATATCTAGTTCATTCAAATTAGTTCTAGTTTTGTGTTAATTACTAAAAATCAATAATATTGAATTTTGAACTAATGTTTTAAGATATAGATTCTTATCTCTAGGGGTTGGACCTTAGACTTGATCTATAGTATTATTTTTTAGTTTTTGGTTTAAGGAAGAGTAATTATAACTTGTAAACTTGATCCCCACATGGAATTAACAATGCCTCAAGGATATTATTGGAAATATTTCAAAGGACTATTGAATAAAGTGTAATAATAGGTTTAGTAGAACATTAAAGGTATTTTCATATAAATTTTCTAGTTTTTTTACTTTTTCTTCTTTTTGTTACCCTTGGTGTGCTCGTGATTTGTTTTTGAGAATACATCTTAGGGATGAATGATCATTAAACATAAGATAAATTTAAAAAATATAGAAAATTACTTAATTAGTAGGATCTTGATATTAAGAAGATTTTTAGAAACATAATAATGAATAAAACATGGATAGAGTATATCAGGTTATTGATGTAGATCAAGCTATAAAAAATGGAAAATCAAAGAAAATAAATTATTGGAGTATAGTATACCTTCAAGTGTGGGGGTAAAAAAACAATTCATATAAATTTAGCTGATTTGAATCATTATATGATAAATTTAACGATTATATAATTGGTATCAAATAAAATTCAATTCATTAGGCAACCACATGATTATCAAATCCACATTTGGGATGTTTCCTTGAACTTTGTAACATTTTTCAATTTAATTTTTTTTTCAATGATGTATTAAGGATCATATTATTAAAACTTTCTTCAAGAGAAATAGATAAATAATGTATTTAAATATTGGCACCACATTACATCACAACATGGGATGATAAGGAAATATGATTCCTAACAAGATTATTTCTCCCTCAAAATCAACGAATATACATATAAATATTTTAAATTTAAATCAATTTGATAATAAACCAATTCTTATTGAGAGTGAGAGGTTTAAGGAATTATTAATGAATCCACCATAATGATTTAGATATGTGTTTACTAATTCAAACATTTTACAGGGGTTTGTATCAATGTAACATTTCAATTAATAATCTCGCTATTGGATGTTATTTGATAAAGAATCTACTAGGATACATTTATGATTTGTTAATTGAATTTTCTAGAAATGGTATTTTATAAAAAAATGTAATGAATTCAAAGGAAAATATTTCAAATGATAGATACCAATGGATAGATGGTTATACAACTGTAATCCATGATAAATAAGATGGTTAAAATGATGGCTATTAACCTACCCCAAGGTATATACATCGAAGATGAATTTTTTGTATTTTAATAATAAAAATTATTTTCATGGATGGAAGTTACAAAAAAATCATGGATTCTATTTAAGAGGATAATTTATGGGGTTCTAAAAAAAATAACAATGATGATCACATCAAATTAGAATGCTTTCATTGGAGGAAACCTGAGGTGACCCGAGCATAACAAGCATAGATTTACATAATTTTAGATGAAAATTGATTACATATCACAAATATACAATCCCTAGAACTATAAAGGTTTATTTTCTTGGGATATTAGTCATAAAAAAAGATTTCTTTCATAAAGTATATTTAATATCCACAAAATGTTCATTATATTATTACCCTTATAAACATATCATACTTATAACTTTCTATCAAAACATGGGGTAGGAAAAAAGAAGGGGGGGCTTAGATTCTCAGTAAGGGTTATCATAGAAGATACTAATAAATAATCACACATGAGCATAAAGGTATGAGAACATAATAAAAATATAAAAAAGTCTTACCTGATCAATTAAATATCATTAATCATGAGTTATAACATAAGTATTTTTCATAACAAAAGAAATATTTCATAAGGGTGAAGAATCATCAATAATAAATCATGATCCATGAGGGAATAAGATAAACATTGGAATGTAGAATAAGCATTAAATTATAACACTGTGAGCGTTTAAAAACATAAACATGTAAGATTGTTATATTAAGGAAATAAAATCAGGTCCTCGCATAATGTTATGGACATGGAACTAGGTCCATGCATAAACTTACAGACATGAAACCTAGTCAAAACATAAACATATATACATGAAAATAAGTCCATGAATAAAATTATGGGCATGAATCTAAGTCAAAATATAAAATTAAAGACATGAAAAGAGTTATATAACTAAAATTATTGACATAAAATCAGGTTCACGCACACTAGAGTTATCACATTAGTTATACATATTGACTAAAACATCTTTTTTTTTTATATTTCAAATTTATCACTTTTTTTGGGTTAGTGAGAACCGTACAAGCAGCTAGGTTGAAAGCAACAAACCAAAAAATGAAAAAGTGGGCTGTCCAGGGGCTTAGTCCTAGATCATAACCACTCCAAAAGAAGGAAAAATGGGACAACCAAGAAATTATACCTACGCCAGACCTCCACAAAACACAGGAGGAAAAACACTTTGGGAACCACCAACTCCTCTCCACACGTTCCCGTGGCACACATCACATGAGTTTCACCCCAGACACATGAAAAACATGTATGAGGTCGCATGGAACCCATGCCTCCCATCGCTGAAAACAAAGCCTAAATGATCGTAAGGGGATACTACAAACCTAGAGAACTCGTCGACAACTGTATACACATCCCATTCTGTAGACCACCATAGGGGGCTAGCACCACCGCGTCAACACACCACTGATCACCTCTATAGATCTGAATGAAAACCTTGGATGCAACAAGACCAAAAACCAAATACCCAAACCATATCTAGGAGCCTCAAAGAACATAACCACTACCATCAGATCTATGGACACCATCCCAATTTTCCAAAGACACCTTCAAACCATTCCAAAGTGGGGGTGTGCATGAAGGTCAAGGAGAAAAGAGAAAAGGAGAATTGGTTAATGACTGAAACATTCCCTAGAACACATAACCCAAAACCCAAAAGGTCAAGACATTTCCAAATAAGGGATAATAGGAAAGGGTACTACTCAAGCCCCGAGGATTCCTAATGTCACCCTCTATGACCTCGTATTGACCCAAGAAGAAGATGATAACCTTTCCCTATTCTGAAACCAGTGAAGACTACCTGTGCAATAAGAAGGAGAAAAGAAAAGGGATCAATTTATTCCCCAATAATTCCTAGGGTCAACCTTTTTGACCTTATAGTGAATCTAGAGGAAAAATAACTTGGGGGCCAGAACAGATGAGAGATGGGCGACAACAAAGAAAAAATTCAAGGCTATCATGGGAGAAGGGTGGAGACCTGCAACCTAGATCACTGGAGAAGGTTGATCAGAAGATGAATGAGCTCTGGATCAGTGAACCATAAGGAGATCAACACCGAAATTCCATCACTGTGCGACCGAACTATCGACCGCACTCCCAAAAGAATAAGAGAAGGGAGGGAGTGGGAAGACAATGGTAGGAAACCCTAATCTTTCGAGGAGATCCCATGAGTGTCTCCCTTTATAGGACCATAATGTTTTAATAGAAAACATTCAAAAGTCTATATTATGAGAAGTAAATAAATATGAAGTAGAAAAGTAGCGATTTTAGACAAACATAAGAAGCAAAAAAGTAGTTAGATTTTCAAAAAACATGTCCAAATGAGGGTTTTGTAAACATTGGATCCCCGTCTTTCAGCACCGGGTGGGTATTCACCAGTGTGTCCTACGCCCCAATATACAATGAATTTTAGATATTCCAATATAGGTCCCACACTTTCCTCAATGGATGGAAGAGACCATAAAGACAGTATTTCAGCACCATAGCTACACCCAACACCACCCTCATCCCTTGAATACAATAGTTCAATAGTGTTACTGACACAACCTATGAACCAATCCCTTTGTCAATGTACCCGAACTTGTTGACCGTTTCTTGTCGAATTCCCTTCTTATAAGCCTTCAAAATCTTCAGCAGCTTGAATCATATCCTCATCCATTCTCTAGCTAGACCAAACTCACCCCCCAGTCAGCTATCAACCCAACCTGATTAATAATGTTTTCTTGGACCTTATCATGTCTTTTTTTTCTAAATCAGGGTTAGTTGAGGTAGTAAATCTTTGATTGGAGGATTCATCTTCGTCATCCCAATCACATTAATAATTTATTTGAGAGGTCTTAGAATCAATCCCAACAGTTATGGATACTCCTTACCAAGATACTCATAAAATACCACCCCAAGACGCCCCTTTAGTTTTTCCTCATGGAACTAGTTTATCAAAACAACAATCCAAGATATGAGACCCACTACTTTCTGCCACACCATCACGCTCTTGTTGTTCAGATTCCATTTTATGGTCACAAAAATATGGGGAAGGTATGGCTTCAACCTACGCCCAAGGGGTTCCAAAACTGTTGTGCATTACATTGGAATAATTTTTGGTTTTCTCTAAGAAGGAATAGAGAATCCTATCAATCAGAAGCTCTTTAAATCTTGCATCAATGTCAGATGCCCCCAGGTTTGCAACCACCTTTTCAATGGTTTCCATGACCATTCACCTGTACGGTTTACTCTCGTCCTTCACCGAATGAGTTGAAGGGATATAAAAGACCCACCCATCACACAACATTAAATAAAAAATGTTCCATAATATCATAAAAACATTGATCTATTCATTATATCATAACCCATAGAAAGGAAATGGGTTTCATAAAATCACCCTTAAATCATCATCGTAAGTCATCTAGAGAAAGAAAGTGTATGGTATCATAAGATCATATACCAATATAAAAATAAAAATACTTAAATGATGTTAATATAGATTAAAAATACATTTAAAATATCATCCAAACATTTATTTGAATAAAATTCCATCCATGACATATATAATGGAAGAAAACTTTCCTTTCACACCATTATAAAAAGTAAAAAAACTACTTGTTCAGAAAATAATTTCTTTTAAAAAATTCATTTAAACCTTTTTAAAAAAATTCAAAGATAGTAAAAATCCCCTTTTTAAGAAATTTAAAGTATAGGTAATAACTTTCATAAATAATTTTTAAAATAATAAACATGGAAGAAAAGTTTCATTAACTAAATAGGAAATAAGGTCCACCTTTTGTTAAAAACATTTTCTTTGTCATTTTAAGTACCAAAGAGTAAAAAATGGTACTAATACATAAAAATTACAAGAATAACTAGATTTAAAAAAACTATATGGGGTTTTAAGGATAATAACCATATAATTTCCTTCAATTTAAATTTATCATATACAATCCAGAAAAGAAATGATATTATAATGTAAACCCACAACCTCAAGTTTTATCTTTCATTATAAGTGTTTAAACACCCTATATTATAAATTCAGTTTTATCATACATAAATTATAGATCTATATTTATAAATAAAATAAAATTTATCATTCATTTATAATTTTCAATTATCCTTTTATTAACATTTATTCCTTAAAATGGACATTTGAGTGAGAACTTGTACATTTAACAAGCATGTTTCGGTTTGATGGTTCCAGTAATTGTAATATGTTGGTAGATTCATAATATACCAAATAATAATCATGATATAAGTGTAATATTTATTCCTTATATACAATTTTATAACCATTCATAACAATTTGTGTTAAAAAATGAATTACATCACTTTATAGAGATAACAGTCTGTACATACGCCCGCGTGATGTTTGCACATTTCGATTGTTGGAATGAAAGAATGGTAAATAATAATTACCATTTAAAAATAATTTTGATATCATAAATACAATATATTTTAATTAAATATATCCTTATTACCATATATGCAAAAAATGAAATATGAATCACATTGCTTCGTAGAGGTGGTAGTTCACATGTATGCAAGAGCAACGTTATCATTTTCCAGTGGATTGAAAAGAAAAAAGTTAAAAAATATACTACTATTAAAGAAGAATAATTATTTCATAAATATTATATATAAACAATAAATCCCTCATAATAAAAAACCATGAATAATGGTGACAAAAAATGATTCATATCGCTATGTGGATGTGGTAGTCTATTCATACACATGAGTGATACTTTTTTTCTATCTGATAAAAAATAGGTGAAAATTTATTGTTCCATCATCATAATAAAAATTAAGTATATTGAATATAGTTAATTAACTATTTTAAAATGTATTTCATAGGTTTAGATAATCTGGAAGAAGAAATAAAATTTAATGTACTTGGTTAATATTTATACCACTTTGTTGAGAAATATCCTTTGGCTTACACCTTAATCCTTGAAAGGATGGTATTATGATCAAACTAGGTTATATAATACATTGGGAGATATGATAAGAATATATTAGGGTAGGTCTTGGATTAGATATAATTTTCATGATCTTCAAGGAATATAAGAGAGTTGGCATCCTTTTACAATGGAGAGAGAGAGGACACACATGGAATTTTTCCAAAGATTAAAATATATTAATTTCTTATTTAATCCAAATAGCACCAAATTGGATCAACATAGAATATATGATGACATATAACCTAAATATATTAATAAAATAGGATTTATAAAATTTTTATACCATTTTAACCCTTATCTATTTAGTTTAACCCTTCATTATCCTTTTTAAACTTTACCATAATAATGAATTTTTATCTCAGTTACTATTAAAAATGATTTAAAATTAAGTTAAAATTATTAAATAAAATTAAATATTCAAATTTGAAATGAAATAAATTATTCAAAATTAAATATCTATAATTTTTATAAATTAATTTTATAATAAACCCACAACATGTGATAGAAAATAGTTGTCCCTAAGAATGATTTTTTATTTATAAAAAAGTTTTTATACCAAAATTAAGCATGATATTTTGTACAATGACATTAATTAGATATTTTTTAATCAAAATGATATAATTAAATATAAAAAATTTATTCAAAATAAAATGGGAATTTTTATATACATTAAACTAGAAGATAATTTTCCATATAATTGTTATTTTTCACTATTCAGTGAAAAATTAATCTTTTTAGAAAAATCCGAAAATTTCATCTTTCGATAATTTTTTAAAAATGATTTAGAAAATGAAACCATATTTATGAAATAAAATTTATTAAAGTTTCAAAAACAAATTATAATATTTTTTAACAAAAATAAATAAAAACCATTTTTTGCAGAAAAATATTTTTAAAGCATAAAATGACATCAGTACAAAATTGAATACATAATTATCAAGAATTAATCACTACATTTTTATTGAGTAGGACCATTATTCAAATATTCAAAACTTAGTCAATCCAATTCATACACTATAATCTAAAAAATAGGTTATAAATTTATACTATATCATGACTCTTTTAGACTTGAGGTTGTGTCTAAATAAAGCTATCAAATAATTAATGTTTATTTAAAAGGAAAAATTAATTTTAAAATATAATAAAAACTTGTTTTTATCTAGATTTAGAGTTTTAATTGTACTAGATAAAAGCGTTATTAAAAATTCCCTCTGCCAGTGCTAGAAAAAACACTGTTAAAAAGGGTATTTAACTTTTCTTTTTTTAGCACTGTTAAATGGGGTCTTTAATCGCACTAAAAAAGTTATGTTAAAGGGCTATCTTTATCAGTTCCTGTAAAAAAACTAATAAAGGCCCCCTTTATTAGAGCTAGTAAAAAATCACTAATAAAAGAGGTCTTTGTCTATATTTCTTAAAAAATACTGACAAATGGGGGCCTATATTAGTGCTTGTAAAAAAGTGATGATAAGGGGGGGGGTCTTTATCAACACTTTATTTTGAAGAACTAATAAAGACCCCCGATTTGTCATCACTTTTTTACTAGAACATATAATGGGAATATTTCAAAAAAAATATATATTTCTTTAAACTTAATATATATATATATATATTGATATAAATATAATATATAATTTTTAAAATATGTTTTAGATAATGATAAATAGACATTTACACATAATATATAAAATATTTAGTGAAAATGGATTATAAAATAATTTTATAAAAACTTTAAAATTAATAATTTGTAAAATATTATTGAGTAATAGTCATTTTATAATAATTTGATGACAAAAAAATCAAAATATTTTTAAAAGATCTAAAATAAGTTTAAAACGTATCTCAAACTTCAAAAAGCCATAAATTTTGATCCGAGTGTTTGTTGGGGATCTGCCACAGATCAAATTGAAGCCTATGATGTTCTCTATGACCTTAGTGATAAAGGTAAACCCCTCTCACATTTTCTAAGGCCCAAAAGGCCCAGTAGTCCTCCAAAACTGAGTTTTTAGTTGTAGTACCCCAACTTTTTAACATTAAAAGATTTTTCAGCCTCGTTGAAGGGGATCTTTTTGAAATTTTTTTGTGGGATGAATTTATTCCCATGGATTATATTTATATTGATATTATGGATTAGAAATTTTATCATTTTTCATAATTTAATTTTATTTATAATCAAATATATAACAATATATAAATATTTTTTATACATTCACACATAAAAGTTTTATTTTATAAATAAATAATTGAAAATATTTACATGTAGAACATATTTATCAATACATAAACCTTATCTAAATAAAAAATAATATACATTTTATTTAAAATACAAATTTATTAATATTTATATACTTGTAAAATTAATATCTATAGATATATATAATGTTTATATATATATATATATTTGTGTGTGTGTATTGAAAAAATATATATATTTATCTATATATTATAATATATGTATATAAATATTAATATATAATATATGTAAATGAATATAAACATGTATAATTATATTTATAGATGCACACACACACACACATATATATAAATGATATATGTATGTTTGTATGTATTATTTTATATATGTATATTTATAAATATTTATATAATTTTATGGATAAAAAATTTAACAAAAAATATATAAATATATAGATATATCAAAAAATTTAAAACAAAATAGAATATTGGAGTGGAAATGGTGATGGTGTATAAGATGGAGGTCTCAGGATCGAAACTCACTGGTGGAAGGGGTACAAGTGGTATTATCTATAGGGCTGATAAAAGGGTGGGGGAAGAGATGATAAAGGGTGGGGGTGGGAAAAATTGATAAAGGGGTGTGGGGGGGGGGGATTTGGGTGCGAAAAAAATATACCCTTTATCAGTGTTTTGTTAGTGCTGTTAAAAAGGGCCTTTATTAGCACTTTTTACAAGCACTGTTAAAGCTAACCGTTTAACATAACTTACATTATTAGAGATTCTATAGAGATGATAAAACCACTTTAACATCACTATTAAAGTCCTGATTTTTAATAGTTTAGGGTGATAAAAAACCTTACATACATTCATAATGAACAATGGAACTACTGTAATAAATCTAGAAATATATTTCGAAAATATTGTTGAATAGCTCATAAAGTAGACAAAAGGAGTACTCCTTGATGATAAAGAGATCAACCAATTTATAGTGGTGAAATATACCTTTAATTAGTGGAAAATACATGTATTAATGTAATAAAACTAGAAGGAGATATCTAAAAAATAAAGTAGAAAAAAGAGGAAATAAGAGAAAATGATGAAGGAAAGGACAAAAAAAACAGAAAATGATGTTACTTAAGAAGCTTTATTACCTTAAATACCAACACCAAAACAATTCTCAAAATTGAAAAATCAATTTATAATTGAAGAAAAATTAGTAAGTTTACAGAAATATTTAAGAAAATTCTTATTAATTACTTATTAAAAAAATGATTTATAAGAAATTACCACACATGAAAGTTTTATAAATTAATTAGTTTCAAATAAGATTAATCTAGAGGATATGGGTATAATACCACTCATATGAGAGTGTTCAATTGTAGTGTTAAGGATTCTTCCAAAGAAGCAATAATATCCAAGTAGGTTTTTGATTCCTATCAATATTAGAACTTATGAGTTTGGATGTTTTTTTATGACTAAGGTGTGAGTTAGAACACTATATTGTACTCAATATTAAAAATCTTGGAATTATAGGAGATAAATCCCACTACGTATACCCTTAAATAAGAGGAAACAACTGTGAGATATCTGTATGGTTTTATTGGGAATGTTTTAGTTAAATTTTATAAGTTTTACTTTCAAAGAGATTTTCTTATGATTTAGATAAATGAAGAGAAAAAAACGCCTAGAACATTTAAGGAAATGTTTTTCAATGGGGAGGTACATAACTTTTATTTAAATTATGGAGTTATATTTAAGAGTTGGTGGTAATCAAGTGAAGTTCAATATTCCTTGAGTGATAAATTTTTTAATGAATTATATGATGTTATGAATAAGAAAATAAAGAAAATAGTTAAGGAATGTTTTTTCATTTATGAAAGAGAAGAAATATATACTATAAATAATAAATAAATGTGATAAATTTTTGAGAATAAAAATAAAAGAGGTATATTTCTAAGGACAACATATTCTAGAATGTATTCCAATAAATAGGAAATAATATAGGACCAAAAAGTTTATTTTTTTTCATGAATTAATGTTTTAATTTTTTAAAATTAACTAAAAATTATAGGATTTATCCTATAGAAGTGAAGATATGGGGCTACCTTAATGAATATTAATGGTAATTTTAGATAAAGGAAGACAACCCATCTATGTGGAGGAATCTCAATATAGGCCTTTTATTAATATAAATCCAGAATTTCTTTCCATTTTGTGTAACATGACATGGAAAGGTTATTTTTTGATAAAATAGTTTTAATGATGGGTTTATAAGAGGTAACATTAATTTCTTATTACATTATGAGAAATAAAATTTATGAATTTATTTTAAGTTTATTTTAGTACTAGGAAATTAAATCACCATTATGTTTTTGAGATTTAATGGAATATATCATGAACTTTCAGTGATGTGTTTTGATTTTTAGGTCAAAGATGAAGATAGAGTAAGGAAGACGATGGATGAGAGAAAAAGGATGATATTTAACGGATAATGGGTACTGTTTTAAATTCTTTATGTCTTTACATTCACTACACTGAACTTTTAATGTTTAGGATTATGAATTTCCTTGTCACACTTATATTTCTTGATATGTTTTTGATCTATAATATAAATAGTTTCTTAGAAATATTATAATACCTTATTTTAATTGTTATTTATAATAAAATTTAAAGAGCCAGGTTATGGGTGGATGAGTAAAGATAAAAATGTGAGTATTTATTTGATGAATCATGATTTTATAATATTTATTGATTTATGTAAAAGAAATTTATCAAACATATTTATGCATTGATTTTATAAAGTTTATGTCGATTGATGTATTGTTATTATTCAATCCATAAGATTTTGAAAAACATAAAAAAAATTATTGTTGATAGGTATTTTAATGAATTTTTACATAAACCTTTTTAATACCCTATTTCCTGAGATATATTTAGGACACGTAGACTACTAGAAACTACATTGATTATTTTTTTTAAAATTATAAAATTTAAATCACATTATGATCATTGAAGAAATTTTTACCTTCTAAAATTTTGAGAAATACCTTATATTTTACCTTTTTTCAATCCCTTATAGACTATGAATAGTTTATTAGCATAAACACATTATAATCCAATTTTTAATTTATATTATTCTTTTTATATTTTTGTATCATTAAAATAAAATAAGGGTGTGGGATAAATATTTTTTTATTTTTCATGGAATGTATTGTATTGAACAAGTAAGAATATAAAGGGTTATCATTTGTTATGGGAGAAAGGATTTAAAAGTTATTATTTCATTATGATTTCATGGCTACCCTCAACAAAGATAAATAAATTAAAAAATGGAAAATAATTCATTATAGTAATTATAATTTAAAATACTTTGAGAAGCAGGAAAATTTTATGTGTGATATCATTTTGAATAATGGAGGAGTTTTTCATTGAGGTGGAATTTTAAATCTTGCATTATACTTATGAGTTAAGCCTCATCCTTGAGACTATTGGATTTTCACATCAATACCTACCAACCCCAAAAAAATATAAAAACACATTCAATAGTCATACTTATTAATATAGTTTTTTACCACAAAAGCATTGATATAAAAAATATTTACAAATATGGTTTGGATGAATGTACTTAAGGATTGAACACAAATTTATTTAAATTATCCTTCAATGATTAGTGAATTTTTTTTCTATGGTAGATCAAAAATGTGTATGAATACTAATAATAATTTGAAAGATATGAATGAAAGAGAATATAATTATCAGTAATTTAAGAGGAAAAGTGAAATACATGTTTGATTATTTAAAAAAAAATATGAGTTGATTTTTTTTCATGTGATGCTTGAAATTATAACCTTAATGATTATTATTTGATTTTACTTAACCAGTTTTCGAATATTTTATATTATTTATTTTATTTATAATGATGTGAAATCTATGATTATTTAAAAAATGTGTTTATTCATAAGTAAATTTGATAACATGAATATGTGTATGATTTTCTATTAACAATTTTATTAATAAATTAGTTAATGGTCACTAATTTAGTGTGATTTTATGAATTATTGTAGGATTAAACTTAAATAATACTTTGGAGATTCTTATAATAAAAGGAATAAAAATGGAGAAAAACACATCACGATGTTTCAAAAAAAAATTACAAACATTTAATGTGAAGTGAACATAAGCAACTGTGAGGAGAAAAAAATATTAAAATCATTATTTACAGTAGAAAGTTTAAAAAAATGTGGATAACTATATAATGGTTTATATGTCACGAACCAGATCTGGTCGCCACCATTAACAGCACCAAACCCGGCCCGTGACAAGGCCCTAAGGGTGTTCCCTATCCCCACGGGCTGGTACAAGTGCCCTAGTATCATTAATTTAGGTTTGGGAACGATTTACCCGAGTATGAAAGCATAAGACATTAAAAACAATCCATAATATAAATATGAAATTTTTGAGCCAAACAAGACTTAATTAAAAACAAGAACTGAATAAATTGGTTTAAAGATAATACAAGTGGTCCAAATAAAAATAATTATAGCATCAAGATAGCCCCAAGGACTCCACACGACTAGGGGTCATTGCCCCCAAGCTGTCTCCACAACTCCACACCATGGATGGGAACTAACACACTGAACTGCCATCACCCTTAGCCTTTCCTTTACCTGAATCAAACATAACCAAGTCTACTTACACCCAAGGGGTGTAAGTAGGGTTTGAGCCTAATCCCAGTAGGATACCACCCCATGATTCCAAGTAATAAGAAATACAATGTGAAAAAGCAAGTAGTTTTCATATGCAAGGAAAAGTAGTGTTAAAATTTCAAGAAATGAAACCTCTAATTGAAAATAGTTTTCAATAAACATTTTTCATAATATTAAAAAATTAAAATATAAATGTTAAATACATTAATTTACTTCCAAACATACCCTAAGACATGGGTAAATACTACAAATCCAATGAGCAACAACATTTGGAACACCCCTAGGCACTAGGTTGTCTTGGGCCCTATGTACCTCGTAACTCGGTGTAAAGTAACCATAGAAAAATCCATTCTCATGCACGAGCCACTAGTAGGGAACATAACCATAACCTAGTGGCCCCCAATAATCATCCACATAGTTTAGTTAGAGTTGTTGTTATCCAAATGTTAAGTGAAACAGGGGCCAAACCCAGCCGGTCCACTAACCGTACTAGTACAAATCCGCCCCACCTAGGTACCCGGGCTTCCCCTTTTGTGATCAATAAATTTCAGCATGAAACATAAATAAATTATCATATAAAACACCATTACTGGTCAAACACAACCAATACATTATCTATCACATTTTATACCACTTAAAAAGCGTAACAAAACACTTAGATTTTTCATAAAAAAATTCCCCAAAATCCTGTAGTGTTTCAGACACAAAAATCCTTATAAACCTCACTATCATACTATGTGCACATTTTTAATTTTACAAATGATAAAGGTAAGCCTACAACATTTCAGTGAAAACACAAAATCATTTTTAGGGCAGCCCCATATGGTTCACAAAACGACATCATTGCAAAATATCCATTTTTACACAACACAACTCTTAGAATTTCATGTGGTTCACAAACACCATTAAAACCATATTTTACAAAAACAAACACAAGGGATAATCATTAAAAATAGTATTTTTTATCCCTATTATAGTTCAATAAAATCAAATAATTACTTATAGGGTATCCCCAATTAAACTAATAAAACATTTCTATGAAGAAACCCCCAATTTCACATGAAATTGGAATTTAGAATTCATTTTAAATACAAACACCACTAAAAATATTTTTTTTCAGCAATAATATAATTAAATAAGCAAGAAATACCATAAAAAAAGTATCCAATTCAGAAATATTTCATACACAATGGAATCACCTACCAAATTAAGGAAAACCCTTGAATCACCGTGCAGAAATTAATTCGCACCACCGCCACACCAATAAAGACCTAGAACAACCGTAAAACCACAAGAATTGGAAAAGAAAACCCAATTTTAAACCTTAGGTTCGAAACCCTATCCCTTGGTCATTTGGGACTTCAAGGAAGATGAAAAAAACCCTAATAAAAACAAATAAAACCCGAAGCAATTTGAAAGAGGAAATGAATGAACTCACTTACTTGAAGTATCTTGAATTAATCACTTCAAAACACCAGTATCTAAAATTTAAAATAGCCACAACACAGGGCTCGTTCTGAAAAGAATTACAAGGTCATTTAGGAACTAGAATGGAGGAAAAATTTTGAGAATTGAGAGACTGATGAAAGAAAGACTTTACCTCTTCAAATCTGGGCGATTTGAGGAAGCCTATGAAGTTCGACACTATATAGAGATTAAACAGAACTCCAAAGAGGGGGGGGGGGAGAGTTTAGATGCGCATCTGGGTTAATTGGTATTGGGTGAGACTTTGAATCACCGAAAAATCCCAAAAATTGAATAAGTTATAACATAATCAAAATATATTTTTAAAACAGGAATTGGGCTTTCAGGCAGGCCCAACCCCTTAGATAAAAACCCAAATAAACCTTGGTTATGGATTTCTAAATGCTCCAAATTACCTTGGTGGTGTTAATAGGTTAGGATATGCCAAGTATAAATTTTAATGGATGAAAAATTTTAATAAATTAAAATGTTATTAAAGATACAAATTTTATTTTTCAATCTGGAATTGGGCTCACGGTTTGGCCCAATTCATGAATATTCATCTATTCCTCCCTAAAACCTAGGGAAACCCCCAAAATAGAGCAAGGATGTAAATTAAATGAAAAATACCTTTAAAATATGTCATGTATGTGACAATTCTCCCCACCATGAAGGTCTTTCCACTTCGAAAAGTTAACATGAAACTTGGTTGGAAAACAAGAATGGGTACTCTTCCTCAACCCATGACTTTCGGTCCCATGTCTCATGTGTATCATTACCATGCTGCCATAGAAACCGGACTAAAGGAATAGACTTCCATAGAAGTTTATTCTCTTGAGAGTCCACTATTTTCATCGGCCTCTCAGAAAAAGACAGGTCATGCTCTATCTCTAGTTCTTCCCAACTCAACACATGGGATGGATCCGGGTTGTATTTCATCAACTGAGAGACGTGGAAGACATCATGGATAGACATCATCTGAGAAGGTAAGGTCAACCTATATTCCACATTGACAATATTAGCGGTGATCTCAAAGGTCCCGACATACCGTGAAATCATCTTACCTTGCTTTCCCAATCAACGATGGCCTAGACGAGGTGCCACTTTTAAGAATACCCTATCACCCACAGAAAACTCTAGGTCTAGACACCTCCAGTCAACATAAGATTTATGACGACTCTGAGCTGTTAATAAGCGCTGCCTGATCAACTTTACCTTCTCATAATTCTCCTGCACAAGTCTCCGCCCCAATAGTGAATTCTCTCCTACCTCAGCCCAATATAGGGGGGACCGACGTGGCCGACCATAGAGCTCCTCAAAAGGGGCCATTAAAATTGAGGATTGGTAACTATTATTATAAGAATACTCAAACAATCCAAAATGGCTATCCCAAGAATCTAAAAAGTCTAGGACACATGCAAGAATCATGTCCTCCAAAATCCAATTCGCTCGCTCCGTCTGACCATCCGTTTGAGGGTGGTATGCCGTGCTCATCTTAATCTGAGACCCCAAGTCCTGCTGAAGGTCTTCCCAAAATCGAGAAGTGATGTGGGGGTATTTATCTGAGACAACAGCTGATGGTACACCATGGAGTCTCACCACTTACTGAAGATACAAATGGCCCAACTCATCCACTTTGGTTGTATCTTTTATCGGAATGAAGTGGGATGATTTGGTCAGACAATCAATCAATACCCAAATGGAATTATTACCCCGAGGTGTACGAGGTAAGACAACAATAAAGTCCATGAAGACGTCGTCCCACATACAGGTAGAAATGGGTAGTGGCTGGAGGAAACCGGAAGGCCTTTGGTGCTCTGCTTTCACCTGCTGGCATGTGTAGCATCTCGAAACAGAGTCCGCTATGTCCCGTCTCATACCAGGCCACCAAAACTACCGAAGGACATCATAATACATCTCATTGGAACCCAAATGGACAGTCCACTGAGACTGGTGGCTATCCTGCATCACCACCTTCCGTAGAGATAATGGCACTACTGAACGGCCGTTGAAGCACAAGATGCCCTCGGGAGACGACGACCAATCAGAGGATGTATCCCCACCATGAAGAAACTGCTTCGACCGATGACATAGCTCATCACTTTGCTGTTCCCGCATAATTAACTCCAATAGAGAAGGAGTAAACTAGACGCTCGCCAAGAATTCCCCTACACTGTGTTCCCTGGTTTCCACATGCATCTGTGAAAATAACCCCATCAATGTCCACGCATCACTAGACTTCCTCAAAGCCTGAACTAGAACTCTTCTGCTCAAAGCGTCGGCCACCACATTACCCTTTCTTGGGGTATAGACAATGTCAAAGTCGAACCCCTACAAGTACTCGATCCAGCGACGCTGCTTCAAGTTGAGGTCTTTCTTCGACAAGATATAAGCCAAGTTTTTGTGATCAGAGTATACCACAAACTTATCCCCAAAGAGGTAGTGACGTTATTTCTTCAAAGCATGCATCACCGCTGCTAACTCCAAGTCATGGGTTGGGTAGTTCTTTTCATGTGGTCGGAGTTGGAGAGATCTATAAGCCACCACATGATCATCTTACATAAGCACGCACCCAAGACCCATAACAGAAGCATCACAATAGACCACATATCCCTTTCCAACTTCTAGAAAAATCAGCACAGGGGCGGTAGTAAACCACCTATTCAGCTCCTTGAAGGATTCCTGACAATCTAGGCCCTATAAAAACTTCACCCCTTTCCAGGTGAGTGCGGTCATCGGCGAAGCGAGCTGAGAAAAATCCTGAACGAATCTCCTGTAATAACCAGCCAGGCCAAGGAAACTCTGGATCTCAAACACATTCTTTGGTTGCTCCCACGACATGACCGCACTAATTTTCTCAGGGTCCACTAAAACTCCATGCTCTGAGATCACATACCCCAGAAATCTCACCTCCCTGATCCAAAAAGTGCACTTTTACAACTTTGCATAGAGGCAGTGATCTCATAATGTACCGAAAACGATCCTTAAGTGATGTTTTTGTTCCTCCTCAGAGCAAGAGTATACCAGAATGTCATCCACGAACACCACAAAAAAGGAATCGAGATACTGATGTAACAACCTATTCATAAGTTCCATAAAGACTGCTGGAGCATTGGTCAATCCGAAGGGAATGACCAAATACACAAAGTGGCCATACCTGCTTTAGAAGGCTGTCTTTGGGATATCTGACTCCTTCACCCTGATTTGATGATACCCTGAACGCATGTCTATCTTTCAGAACCAATTTTACCCTTCAACTGATAAAACAAATCATCTATTCTAGGCAAAGGGTATTTGTTTTTAATTGTTACCTTATTCAGCTTTCGGTAGTCAATGCACAACTGGAGGGATCCATCGGCCTTTTTTGTGAAAAACACAGGAGCGGCCCAAGGAGAGACGCTGGAGCGAATGAATCCTTTGGATTCTAAGTCATCCAGATGTATCATTAATTCCCTCAGCTTGGTGGGGGACATGCGATAAGAGGGAAGAGATATCGGCTATGTTCCCGATGCTAGATCAATCAAAAACTCCACATCCCGCTCTAGGGGCAAACCTAAAAAATAATCCGGGAATACCTCCGGAAACTCATTCACTACATGAGGTAGTGAACCATCAGGGGAAAGACCATCCTCTTGCATGAGTGAAGATAACTGGAAGATAACACTTCCCAACTCTGGGAGTGGAGGCCCTGCGCGACCTGATCGAGGATCCCATTCTCCATGAAAAACAAGACGACTCCCATCAGGTGCCGTGAAAGTCACACGTCGTCTGTAGAAATAGATGTGTTCCTAGAAGTGTACTAGCCAATCCATCCCGATTATGACATCGAAAAGGTCCATATTTAAGACCAAGAGGTCCCACTCCCTCTCGACCCCTGACACAGAAAGCGCACATGAGGGGCACCTAAGGCCCTGCTCCTTCTTCTTTCCCAGTGGTGTCACCAACTCCATCGTGAAAGTCATAAACTTAGTTGGAAAATTCAGAATGTCCACAAAATGGGAATAAATTAATGAAATAGAGGCACCAGTATCAAAAAGAGCAGTAGATATAGAAGATGCGATCAGAACGGTTCCTCGAACTGTCGACGATCCCGCCTCTGATCTTGCTGGTGACTGATCCACTGCATGGAGATGTCCAGTATCTGCCTGAGGACGACCGCTAGTCTGTGGCTATGCCCTAAACTGGCTCTGCACAGAAGATTATCCAGCCCTACCACCACGACAACCAAATCGATATCCCCCAGTCCTTGACGGCTCGGACTGTGCTGGCACTCCTCTTGAATCAACTGACCCTTCCCCACTTGGGAGTGGACGTGCCTCACCACAGAAGTGCTGCAAATTCCCTATACCTACACACTAGAAACAAGGATTTGGAGGAAGTGGAAATGCTGGTCGGATATGCCCAGGCCTCCCACATTGGTGGCACATGACCGATCTCGCATCAGAGGCTGCAGAAGAAAACTACCTGGAGGAGTGGCATGAATTACCCCCTCCTTTCTTCTTATGATCCTCCCGCTTCCTTTTCTTTTTTGAGGAGCTTCCACTGCCCTCTACTGATACTGAACTATAGAAACCAGCCCTGCATTTCCTATCAATATCCTCCAAGCACGACCGATCAACGACCTCAGCATAGGTACTCAACTTAAAAAAGAACACCTGAGAGTATATCTCTAGTTGCAAGAGTTTATCAAACCTCTGGTCCTTCGCTTGATCCTTAGAGACAATTTCTGGAGCATACCGAACCAACTCAGTGAAACGGTTGGCATAATCCATCACATATAGATTCCCCTAAACAAGTTCCATGACCTCTCTAGACCTGGCATAATCCAACACCTTAGGGAAGTACTGTTCATTGAAGACATCCTTGAAATCTCCCCAGTGCATCTGCTCATTCTTCCGAGCCTGAAGCACTGACTCCCACCATTTACGGTTGGGACCCTCCAACAGAAAGGAGGCACACTTCACCCTGAGCTCCTCGGGTGTTTCCAGGAACTCAAACATACGCTCGATCTTCTCGAGCCACTCCTCTTCTTCTTGGGGTTCTGAGTTTCCTCGGACGGTCGGAGGCTTATTTTTCAGGAACTCCTGGGCCTTTTCATTTCTAGGACCAGACTCATCCTCTCTAATAGGAGATGGAACTGTAGTTGGTCCATATCCTAGAGCCTGGATATCCCGGACCACGACCTCGACTAGCCTCTGATCAATTGGTGTGGGAGAACTCTCTCCGGCTTCCTCCCGTGGGTGCGTGAGAGCTTTCCGGGGAGGCATGTTGCTAAAAAATGCAACAATAACAAAATGATAGTCAATACCACAATTATGTAAATTCTCATCAAATAAATCAAATATAAATAAACTAAACACATTTTAGTAATATAAGAAACAACTACTCCACATCCACCTGATGTCCACATGTGGTCTGCAGCCCACACGTCTCACCTGGAAGTGAAGTCAATCCGTGAATTCCAACATCCCCTGGTGACTCATGGTCTGCCATGAGAGGTGCGGGCTAGACACTCTACTCACAACCAAAACCCTGAGCCTCGACAGTCCTAGCTCCTTTCTATCCCGACTCATCCCAAAATAGCAATATAACCCATCAACTTTAACCTCCTCTGATTCCATTTTGTCACGAACCGGATCTGGTCACCACCATTAACGGCACCAAACTCAGCCAGTGGCAAGGCCTGAAGGGCATTACCTATCCCCACAGGCTGGAACAAGTGTCCGAGTATCATTAATTTAGGTTTGGGAACAATTTACCCGAGTATGAAAGCATAAGACATTAAAAACAATCCATAATATAAATTTGAAATTTTTGAGCCAAAGAAGACTTAAGTAAAAACAAGAACTGAATACATTGGTTTAAAGATAATACAAAAGGTCCAAATAAAAATAATTATAGCATCAATATATCCCCTAGGACTCCACACGACTAGGGGTCATCGCCCCCAAGCTGTCTCCACAACTCCGCACCAAGGATGAGAACTAACACCCTGAACCGCCATCACCCTTAGCCTTTCCTCTACCTGAATCAAACATAACCAAGTCTACTTACACCCAAGGGGTGTAAGTAGAGTGTGAGCCTAATCCCAATATAATACCATCCAATGATTCCATGATGTAAGAAATACAATGTTAAAAAGCAAGCAGTTTTCATACGCAAGGAAAAGTAGTGTAAAAATTTCAAGAAATGAAACCTCCAATTGAAAATAATTTTCAATCCAAAATTTTCAGAATATTAACAAATTAAAATAGAAATGTTATATACTATAATTTACTTCCAAACACACCCTAATACCTAGTTAAATACTACAAATCCAATGAGAAACAACATTGGGAACACTCCTAGGCACTAGGTTGTCTTGGGCCCTATGTACCTCGTACCTCGGTGTAAAGTAACCATAGAAAAATCCATTCTTGTGAATGATCCACTAGTAGGGGACATACCCATAACCTAGTGGTCCCCAATAATCATCCACATAGTTTATTTAGAGTTGTTGTTATCCAAATTCTAAGTGAAATAGGGACAAACCCCATCCGGTCCACTAGCCGTACTAGTACAAATCCGCCCCACCTAGGTACCCGGGCTTCCCCTTTTATGATCAATCAATTTCATCATGCAACATAAATAAATTATCATATAAAACACCATTACTAGTAAAACACAACCAATAAAGTATCTATCACATTTTATACCACTTAAAACACGCAACAAAACACATAGATTTTTCATAAAACAATTCCTCAAAATCCTGTAGTGTTTCAGACAGAAAACTCCTTATAAACCTCACTTGCATACTATGTGCACATTTTTAATTTTCAAAAGCAGAAAGGGTATCCTACTACATTTCAGTGAAAAAACACAATCATTTTTAGGGAAGCCCCATATAGTTCATGAAACAACATCATTGCAAAATATCCATTTTTACACAACACAACTCTTAAAATTTCATGTGGTTCACAAACACCATTAAAACCAGATTTTGCAGTAACAAACACAAGGGATAATCATTAAAAACAGTATTTTTATCCCTATTATAGTTCAATAAAATAAACTAATTACTTATAGGGTATCCCCAATTAAACTAACAAAACATTTCTATGAAGAAACCCCCAATTTCACATGAAATTGGAATTTAGGATTCATTTTAAATAAAAACACCACTAAAACTATTGTTTTATACAATAATAAAATTAAATAAGAATGAAAATAGCATAAAAACAGTATCCAATTCACAAATATTTCATACACAATGGAATCACCTACCAAATTAAGGGAAACCCTTGAATCACCATGCAGAAATTAATTCGCACTACCGCCGCACCAATAAAGACCTAGAACAACCCTAAAACCACAAGAATTGGAAAATAAAACCCATGTTTAAACGTTAGATTCGAAACCCTATCCCCTGGTCATTTGGGACTTCAAGGAAGATGAAAAAAACCCTAATAAAAAAAATAAAACCCTAAGCAATTTTAAATAGGAAATGAATGAACTCACTTACTTGAAGTATCTTGAAGTAATCACTCCAAAACACCAATAGATGAAATTTAAAACAGCCACAAATTAGGTCTCATTCGAACAAAAATTATAAGGTCATTTAGGAACTTTAATTGAGAAAACATATTGAGAATTGAGAGAGTTATGAAATAAAGACTTCACCTCTTCAAATCTGGGCTATTTGAGGAAGCCTATTATGTTCGGCACCAAATCATGATTAACCAGACCTCCAATGAGGGTGTAGAGATCTCATACGCCTGTCTGGGTTGATTGGTCTTGGGTGAGACTTGGAATCACCAAAAAATCCCAAAAATTGAATAAGTTATAATATAATCAAAATATATTTTTAAAACAGGAATTAGGATTTCGGGCAGGCCCAACCTCATAGATAAAAACCCAAATAAACCTTAGTTATGGATTTCATAAAGTTCCAAATTAGCTTGGTGGTATCAATTGGTTAGGTTAGGCCAAGTAAGAATTTGAATGGATGAAAAATTTTGAAAAATGAAAAAGTTATAAAAGATAAAAAATTTATTTTTCAATCTGGAATTGGGCTCAAGGTTTGACCCAATTCATGAATATTCATCTATTCCTCCCTAAAACCTAGGGAAACCCCCCAAAACAAAGAAAGTATGTAAATTAAATGAAAAATACCTTTAAAATATGTCATGTATGTGACATTATAAGTTATGGTTGATGATTTAAATTGAGTAAAATAAATAATTACCATGAACAATGTTTCGTGGTCATGGTATAAAGATGAAGCATGGATGAACACTGATCATTTTATAATGACATTACATCATAGTTGAGAAAGATATGAATATATGAGATATGAATAATGAATAATATTAAAGGAAACTATTATGGTATGAGTATATTTGAAGGAAAATTTGAAGAGACAAAAGGATCACATCATAATAACTCTTTTCATGATACTGTTATAATGTCTTTGAAAGAAAAATTGTGAAATGTTGAAAACATTTAATGATATTTTAAAATTTTAAAAGGATTTATTTTGGTCAATTTATGTCATTGATGATTTTAGGGGTTATTTGGAAAAGTTTTAGAGAAAATAGAGGAAATTTGGATGACTTTGTAAGGTTTGAAAATATCCAAGGTAACTAACACATTAAATTGGACATTATAGAGGTCTAAGTGGTTGTTTTTATGTGTTTGATAACCTCTATCCACTATGGGGAAGTGAACCACAATGTTGTTAAGTGGATTAAAATATTTTTCTATATTTTTTTATAATTCTGATTGATTTATATCTTTAAAATATATAAATTTTTTTTTGAATCTTTTAGGAGATTTTTAAGACATCCCACTAAAATTTTAAGGAATATTTTTATGGGTTTTTTAATTAATGGAAAGAAGGAATTATAGATATAATAAGATATAACGGTAGATTATCTTTATAAAATAGGGTCATGTAACAACCCATGTAAATAAATAATATGTCATTTTCATATTTATTGATATTTTTGAATTAAATATTAAATTTTTAAATGGGATGCTATGTATGATAGTATACACAACATGCAACAACAAATTTCTCCGAAATCATACGTTGTACACAATGTTGAGTTTTACTGAAAAAAATAATATAATATTATTATTATTTTAAATGGTTGTTAAATTCTAGCCATTTTATTGGTGGGAATTAATAGAACTAACTATATTATGATTAAACATTTTTTTTCAACATTTTTACATTTATCCAATAAAATTTAGAGGCTTAAAATGAGAATGAATCCAATTTTATGCATAAATAGTCTAATATTTTTAAAATGTAGTTTTACCGACTTTTGATAGAGAACCATTTTTTAATCTAGTTTTCATCACTTTTATATGTTCCATTTGAAAAAAAAAACTTATTATTTTTAATCAGGGCATCAAAATTTACTTTGGTAAAATTTTTGGTCTTTTTTTGATAAAGTTCGTTTTTAATGAATAGTAAAAAATAATCCATTTTAAGTGAAAACTATATTTTCATATAATTTATTTATATTGTTAGATTATATTTTTAATTAGTTTTAAAGTTTAAATAGATTATGTGTTTATTATTTAATCCAATTATGGTCATTGGAAGTGAGTTCACTTTTAAATTGGACATAAACACATTTCAATATTTTCATAATTTTTACTTTTTAAAAACACATTTTCATTTTGACAACATGAATTAATTTTAAATTAAATTTTTCAATTTCTGTGCTTTAAATTTGGAAAAATAGGTTCCATATTTTGAATCAGGAGTTACCAATTTTGTAAAAATGTACCTTTTATTTTTAGACATTATGAATAGTAACTTCAGTAAATATTTTATTTACAATGGTTAAAGGGTAAATCTGGTAAATAAGTGTAAAAACTAATATTATAATAATATTAAACCACACCAACACATGTCCTAACCATATGGATGAGATATTTCTGACCTTGGGAATCTTTGGGTTTATTTTAGTACCCCATAGAGCCCCTTTTTTTTGTGAAAATGGCATTTAATTACTTTTAATTTAATGTTAAGGAAAATATAACCTAAACATGTATCTTATAGTAAAAAAATATTTATATGGGGTTATATAAGTGATATATTTTACTATAAACAGTAATGTGAAATATAAAAAGTTTTTTTACATCATGATATTTTATTTATAATTAGTAGACATTAAATAAATAATGAAAATTATGACACAATGATGATGCAGTGATTTATTCATTAATAGTGGATTCAAATATATGATATTATAAATGTTCAAATAAATGTAATTTGCTAATTTTGATGTCATCCAAAAATTTTATGGATTATAGTTACATTTTATCTTCGTATTAATTAAGTTTTTTTTGAATCAATCAAGTTTTTTGGGATATTTAAAAAAATCATGATATTAATAGTGTCAAAATTGACATAATTCATATTTTAAGATATAAAATATTTTATTAAATATTGTAAAATTTCAAGAAATCCATGATTTATCCAAATAGTTATCATACGACTAAAATGTTATTATTGATGATTTAATTGGATATTTATTATGATTTGGTAACTATTTTGATTCTCAAGGTGTTAAATTCTTGATAAAATGGTAAGAGTAAAAAAGGGTTAAATAAAATCGATAAAGATTAAAAAATATCCAAAACCTATATAATTATTATTTTCTAATTTTATTTTGACTTATATTCATATTATCTTAGAACTAAATTAATTTTTACACATTTATAATTGAAATATAATTTATAATAAAACAATAATTCATGATATTTGTTAAGTGGCCCTCCTCCCTCCTATAAGAGGCCACCACCTCTAACCTTTACTCACACCTCTCAAACCCCCATAGGCTCATCCAACCTCTATCAAAATAAGCTCCCAAAATCACTATATTCCTTTTATATGCCTTACCTTGGGAAGAAGGAAATTCAAGAAGTAATTTTAGCTTAAAACTAAAAGAGTTACCCGATTTGAGGTATTGTCTCATCTCAAGATTCTTTCATTTGTTTTCCCATATCCAACCCCATAACTCTCTTTGTTCAATTATTTTATAAAAAAACCAGTATCTTTAATATACTAGGATGTTTTTCTTCTAGGTATTCGATTTACACTCACACACACCTCCATCTAATAGATTTAGAGCATACTATTTCTGTGGACGGTGGACTACTGTCTCATAAAATTATGATTGTTCAATTATCTCCTACTGCCTCTCATGCTTCAGTGGCACACATATCTGTGGAGATGGATATCTCCATCTCCTTTCCGGACAGACTTATTCATTGGGTGTAGGATGACTTCTACTAGAGTCAAGAGATTCTTTACCCAGTTTTCCCCAGATTTTGTTCTCCTTGTCTCCTACAGGGTCACTCCATCCAAGTTTGTAGGAAGAAGAGGAAAGATGGATGGTGCCATCCCAAGGGCCCTGGATCTAGTGACATAGGGTCTTCGTCGGCTAGTGTTCCTACTCTTGAAGCTTCATAGAGGAAATATCCCTCTCCTGATGGTGGCTCTGTGCTATTGCAGTCAGCCCTCCTTGATCCTAATTCAGTGTTAGAATCCTCTTCCAAGGGTGACCTAGTGGTTAGTAAGGACCTGGTCCCAATCATTACAAGGGGCCTCTTTAGCTCCGATATGGCATGGTAGTCCCTTCGTTTCTCTTTTATATAATATCACGGGGTCTACTCCTGGAAAAGTGTATGCTCCACTTTGTGCCTGGTGCGTCTGGATGCCTGGGCCTGCTGCCCCCAAACCATGCCTTGTCCTGCATACCTTCCATCATCCCCAAACATTCCTTAGTAGATTTTATTCTACCACAAGGTGTCCCCTATGAAATATGTTCTCATATGCCTACCCCTGAGTCTCTCTCGGTAGAAAGGGAGGGTGGCTCGCTCCTAAGTGCTACCCCCACAGAGTGGTCTAGAACACCTCCTTTCAAAGACTGAGACCAATCCATGGTTTCATATCCTCCCTCTACCATGCTGTTTCCCATCAAAGTGGGGGTATGTACGTATTGAAAATCTAGGTCCCTAAAGGAGCGCTCTTCCTCCCATTTCAAGAAGGCTACAAGTTCTGGATCTAGGGCCATAACACTATCATATCTATGATACCTATCCTCATATGGAATGACTGAGGTCTCAATACTTGGGTAAAGGTAGATTTTTTCACCTCTAAAGTAAACAAACATAAATTTGGTGTTGTTTTCATCATCAAGAACAAGCAGAACATGTCCAAGATTGGAGATTTTTCCTGGAAGATCAAAATGAATTCCTACATGCATGTTGTTCCCTCTAACCGGCACATATAGGTTTTCTGGCATAAGAGATACTCTGTCATCATGGTTCAAGCAGGCAACCAATTTATCACCACCAAGGTGAAAAAGGGAGACATATCATTCTTCATGACCTTTGTTTATGGGAGATGTGACTCCCTCCATAGGGAAACAATATGGAGTGACCTTAGTGGTTTTGACCCTAGAAACCTACCATGGGTGGTCGGGGGTGATTTTAATGCAATTTCCAATCCAAATGAAAGGAAAGGTAGGGGTCCCTTTCATAGGAAAGAAAGTATTGATTTCGTGCGGTTCATAGATGGGAATGGCCGCATTGACCTTGGCTTTACATGTGATAATTTCACATGGTGCAATAACCAAAGGGGGACCCGTCAATCATGGAGTCTCTTGGATAGGTGTCTAGACAACATGCCAGCCACTACTATGTTTTCCAAGGCTAAGGTGTTTCACTTGGTTCAGGGTTTATATAACCATTCTCCACTCCTGCTCTCTTTATCTTCTAGACAGGATCTCCATTAAAGATTCCAATATTTTCACCAGTGGACAGAAATACCAGGGTATCATGACTTGGTAAATGTGGTATGGAAAGAACCCCCTTAGGGGAACACGTGGGTTGCAATCCATAATAAACTCTGACGTCTCAAGTCTCACCTACAGGAGTGGGGGAATGCTTTTCCAAACATGGATAATGACATTGAAGTCACCATGCAAGAGGTTGATCACCATTAGTTGAGGATGAAAGAAGAGTGGGATGTTTAGTCTTTTGAGGAGTTATCTTCGAGGAAGGAGAATTTGGAAGAAATGCTTTTGAAACTGGAATGCTTAGTAAGAGAAGAAGTGAGGATCAAATGGATTAGGGAGGGAGAAAGGAATACTGCAATTTTTCAAGTGTGAATCACAGAGAGAAAGAACCCAAGTAAGCCTAATATCCCCTTGGATTATGGTACCTACACAGACGACATGAATATGGTGGGGTGCTTAGTGCACACCTTCTTCCAGGACCATCTTGCAGGTTCCATCCCTGGGAGGCCGAATGGATATCTAGGGGAGGACGCAAGGATTTTCAAAGTGATTGCTAACCTATTTTCGGATCAGGATAATGAGGGGATAGGTTCTATACCCATTGAAAAGTACTTTCATGCTGCTATGTTGATCCTGAATACAGACAGTGCCCCAGGACCAGACGGTTTCCCAGGGTCTTTCTACCGGGCCTTGTGGGAAGTGGTAAAGGATGACATCATCTTGGAAATCCATGTTTTCTTTCGGGGAGGGAGCCTACCATGTATTTCTTATGCCACCACTATGGTGCTTCTTCCAGTAACCAAGAACCCTTACTCCATCAGGGATATAGACCGATATGTATGTGTAACTTCTCTTACAAAATTCTGTCCAGCATCCTCATTATATTGCTTGGTGGGTCTCCATGGAGCAACCTGGGTTTGTGAAGGGGAGAAAAATCCAAGGCGCAATGGTTCTTGCACAAGAGATGATCACTGATATTAACTTTAAGACGTGAGGATCAAACATGGCCATAAATTTGGATGTGAACAAAGCTTATGACTGTATTGAGTGGGGTTCGTTAGTATTGTGCTAGAATGTATGGGCATCTCAACCTGGAATGTTGATATCATATTTAGAGTTTTCAGCTCTCCATGGATGGAGGTTTCATTTATGGGGAATTTTTATGGGTTTTATGGCCAATCGTGGACTAAGACTAGGTAATCCAATTTCTCCATGTATTTTCACCCTCTCCTAGGATATCCTTAGCCACCTACTGGACATGAGCATCAACAGTGGTGAAATTATGCCTTTCCGAACGAGTATGAGAGATCAATCCATCTATCACATGATGTTTGTGGATGATACCATCACCTTCATGAATGCTGGAAGCAGATCGATTAGAGGTATAAACAAGGTAGTGGAGGAATACTACCGATGGAGTTGTCAGGTCATCAACATAGATAAGAGCTATTTCTACATTTCTAACTGATGTATGCCCATCAGGATATCTATGATTCATCTCAACCTCAACATGAAAAGTGGGGCATTTCCCATGGATTACCTTGGGGCCCCCCATCTCTCAGGATGGATTATGCATATTTGATTTTGACTTCCTCATCAGCAAGATTATAGAAAGAATCCTCAACTGAAAAAATCGATACCTCTCCTTTGGTGTCCTCATAGATCTTATTGACAATGTTTTATTGACTACCCCATCCATGCATTATCTGCTATCAAAACTATTAAGGTTGTCACCAGAAACATAGACAATATTTTATCCAGATTTATTTGGGATCCGATTTTGGAAGGTAAATGACGATGGGTATCCTAGCAGAGAATGGACATGCCTTCTAGGGAGGGAGGTATCAATGTATGCAGCCTAGAAGGTGCCCTTCTACGCATGCATGCCAAGTTGGTGTGGGAAGTCCTTGAGCATCATAACCTGTGGGGAAAACCATGCACGACCCTCACCATGGGAATTTGAACAGGGCGGAGGGGAACAACTCTATGTTTCGGTCTAACATCGGTCCTATGATCTCTAACCTTGATCCATACGTGTGTTGGATCATCGGTAGGGTTGAGTTATCCTTCTAGTATCATAATTGGGATGGAGAGGTTATTGGTTTTCCATGATGTCCTGCTCCTTCCATTTCTTTTTAGGAAGCCAACCTCTTCCCGGCGTTCATTAAGGTAGTGCTAGATGAAAACCAGCATGCCTTCTTCAACCTCAATGAACTATCCCCCAGCCCTGATAAATGCATTTGTACTATTTCTTCCTCAGGCGCCTTCAACTCTAGGGACTTCCTCCACACCCGAGTCTTGCAGGAGAGTGTGGATAATTGGAACTAAACCCTATGTTCCAATGTCATTCCTTCAAAATAAAACTTCATGTCTTAGATAATTAGAAACAGAGTAGTCCCAATGGATGAAAAAATTAAACAGTGTGGTATACCACTGGTGTCGCGTTTCTCCTACTGTAAAAATCATAAATATGAGAGTGCAGATCATCTATTTTTCAGGGGTGATTTGGAAACTATAGTATGAAGAGACTTTAGTGATTTTACTTCTATCCTTGACCAAAACATGGCAGCCCTACTGTTCCTGGATAGGTCGTATCATGGTGTGGGTGAAAGGGGACCAGAGAATTTGGAACGTACCATGATATTACATGCAGGGTGCTGGTGTATCTGGCAGGCTAGGAACAAGGAGAGGAAGGATGGGGTCCTCTCCTCTGGTAGATTAATTTCCATCAGGACCAGGGACCTTTTTCTTGACATGGATGGGCTCATCAACAACTGACGGGAAGCCCCCTCCTTTGGTTGCCTTCAAGGGAGCTCCCCCCATTCTAGACCGGTACCAGCAACTCTAGCAGCCATTCGGTAAGATTGAATCCTCCCCTAAGGGGACTTAAGCTTAACATGGATAGGTCATGCAACATGGGGGTGATCTGAGGAGGCGGGGTCATTCGTTACTCACATGATTCAGTTATTTTGGTGTTTTCCTCCCGACTGGTTCACGGTTCCTCTCTACAGGCTGAGGTGAAGGCCATGCATCTGGGTTTAACCCTATAACTTTAGAATAACATTCAAGTGGTAGAAGTTAAAACTGACTCAAATATTCTCCATGATGTAATGAATGACCTTTGTACCCACTTGGTCGATTACCTACATCATTCGAAAGTGAAGAGGTGCCATCAATAACACCACCAGAGAGCTTCACTCCTGGAGGGAGGGGAACCAAGTTGTGGACTATCTTGCATCTCTTGATTTCCTTAGCTCTGACCCTATTTTCATCCACAATGTGAAAACCTTTAAACCTGAGGGGGTGTATTTGGTTAGAGGGGATAGACTTTTCCATTATATTTTTCAGCCTCCTTAGCTGAGTTGTTGTGGTTGGTGATCCTTTTTGTTATCTATCCTTTAAAATGATGAAAATATAATGTTTGATGGATATATTGTCTCTATTCTTCTGTATTTTTCATTTATATCATACCTTTATGGTTTTAATAATGGGTAACTATGATAATTTTATTTGAGGAAGTGCGGAAAACCACCCACTCAAAGTTATATGACTCATTTATTCCATACATGGAATGTATAGAGGATGGTGTTAATGAAATTAGGTTACATATATAAAATATGATATTATATTGTAATTATAATATACCTATATATCATTTTGTTTTCATTCCATTACATGTGAAAAATTAATGAAAGTAGCGTTCATCCATACGTACGGCTTACCATCTCCATGAATGGTGATTTTAATTTCTTATATCCAAATGTTATGGAACATGCTAAATACATATATACTGGATATATATTATATTTAAATCATGAAAACAATTCTGGAGATAATGGACTTTTGACCACATGGACAATTTGTAATTATAAAAAGTTCATTTTTGACTCAAGTAACAAATATTTTCAAAACCACCAATTTTAACTTAAATAATTATGTAATGTTTATAACATGGTAATAAGTGATATAAAGGAATAACAAAATTTAAAAAGGTTCTTAAGAAAGTATAAATTAATTTAAGTTTATTATTCAGGAACAACAAGGTACGTACTTGACGAGTTAGACTCAAGGTAAGGGGATTTGTCTCAATCTACTTTCATTGAGGCATATTTTTATTTATACACAGATTTCTTTTATACAGTGTATAAACCCCTTTTAATTTTAATATCATTCAAACATAATATTTTTTGTATGTAGCATTTTACTAAATGACAAAGGGAATTTTTATTTTTAATGTACGTGGTGACAATGAAGTTTATGCTGCTACGATCATTATTTGATATTTGGCTTCCTCTATAAGCTGTAGTGTTTTTAAAAGGAAAATAAATACCACATACCCTTTTTACATATTTTTTGTATTGAAAATGGTTTTTATAATGGATTGATTATTTCAATATCTTGAAATGATATCTTGCGATTGGAATGTGGAAATGTTATATTTTCTTTATGCTTGTTTATGTGTTATGATTATGTTATAGTTCTTGGGAATTGTTTACATATATGGGTTATTCCATGATAAACCTAAGGTGAGTGAGCCCAAGAATTCTTTGAATAATGTGACAGAGGTAAACATTAATGTTTCTCCAAAAAGATTTAGGGAATATACTATGATGGTTATTCCAAATGTAACTCCCTATGTATCTTTGAAAGAAACAATCTAAGTATGATATGGATGCGACAAGTTACATTTATGATTTATGATTTCTATGTGTTATTCATAAATATTATTATTTCATGAGGTATGTTAAAGATCTTATGTTTTTTATGTATTGATGGACTAGTGTTTTCTTTCTTTATTTTATAACCCTTACTGAACTTTTTGTCTCATCCCAAGTGTTTGAAATATTTTTCACAGGATATAAGGAAGGGTAAGAGAAAGGAAGTATTCAATATGATTTATATCTATAAAATAACTATTGTTTTATTTAAGGATTTTTATTGTTGTGAAAAAATTTGGATAGAGTAGAAGTGTATACTTTGTATGTTTTTAGATGTAATGTAATAATTACAACCTAATTCTCAAAAAATCTAAACCTGAAAAGATCATCAATGTGAATTCTTGACTTAACTCAAGATTATTTAAAGTTTAAGGATGGGGCCTTATATGTCATGTATAGAATAATGAGATTTACACATCACTTTAAAAGGAAGATAATTCAGCTGTAAGCTCTAGAATATCAGATTATATGTTTAATAATTAGTTTAAGGGTGTTTCCCTATATAATCTTTAACATGGGTCAATCCTTGAGTCCAAATTAAAACAAAATAGGTAGATACATTTTTCTTAGTTTTATAATGAAGGGTGATTGAGTTATTGAATTCTTTTTTAAAGGTTACATTATTAGCTTTATGTATTCATTCATACTTCCACATCTTTTATTATTTCTTTATACATTATCCTGTTTATTTATTTAAGGAATTCTATTTAATGCATTGACTATTTACATGAACTATTTCTTAAGAATGGAATGAGTTTATGTATAATATGTTTGAATATATATTTAGAACATTTAATTTATTAATGAATTGAAATAATTGATAATATGAAAATAAGAATTTTGTGATGAGAGAATAAAATGTAGACCAAGAGTTTACTAAGATTTAACTATGATAAAAATAACATCATTCATTAAGACCATTAGAGAGTAAATTATCTAATGACCCTAGTTTTATAAAAACTGATCTTGATTTCAGTCAATTTTTTTTAATTTTTTAATTTTTTCAAATTAATCACATTAACTTTTAATGTAAGGTTTCATACTAGAGATCGATGTATCTGTTGGTTTGACCTCATACACAAGTTATACTACATTTTTATATTTTTAGTTTTTAGGATAAATAATTATAATTTCTAAACTCAATCCCCTATTGGAATCAATGTTTCCTCAAGGAGGTAAAATAATAGATTAAAATATTTTGAAACAATTAATTTATAAAAAATGTAATTTTATTTTTCCATGTTATAATGTCCCTATAGTTGAAGTTTTCGATTATGGATATTTTTATTGGAATGAAGTGTGTTTTATTAATAAGAAAGGGGCTATTTATTTGAGATGGTGTCCATATATGACATGAGTGATATTATTATTATTAAAATTGTTTTTTTGTTTGATGTTTGATGCCTTATAGAGTCTATAGGTTCCTAATTTTATGAAATTGTTATGATAATTCTTTCCACTAATGATTTTATTTTGATTAATTTTATTATTTATGATTTTGATCTCACTAAAGATTACCCTCAATTAGTATTTTATTCCGACTGGTGGGGGAATATTTTTAGGATTTGATCAGGCAAGTTAGGTTTCTATTTTTTAACACTACTAATAAAATGAATTCATTATTTATAACTAGGACATGAGCTATCATTAAATACTAGTATATTACTCAATGTTGTGTGGTTTCTTAATGGAATTTATTACAATTTGAGAATATATATTTTTAGAAACCTTTAGTGGATTTATAATCTATTTGAAAGTATTTTAGTTAATATTGAATGTTTTATTATATTAAATTATTATTATTCAAAATCCCCTTTTATAAAGATATGAGTTTTTTACTTCATGTATTTTAATCCTACATGTATATATTACTGTTTGAAATAAATAATTTAGAATCATTGGGGGTATCCTACTTGAATTTTAACTCACACTTTTTTATAAAAACATTTGATTTTTAAATTGACTTAGTTTTACATGATATAGATAAATAAAATGTATATAATTCCTTTGGTGGTGTATCACAGTTTCCTGTATTGATCTATGATGATGGTGATCTATGCATAGTGGCTTAGAGTAACATAGAGATTCAAATTTGTTTTATTACTTGGGTATATTTTGTTTTTATTTTGGAATGCAGTTGAAAATGTAATCTTCTCCCATATCTCTTTCTTTTTTGTTTACATTTATATTGTATATCTCATTTATTTATAAATTGTTTTGTGGTTTTTATAAATTATGTAGTTTTTTGGTTATATTTTATTTTTTTATACTTATTTGGATTTTATTCCTATTATTTTATTCTACCTTTTTTGGTTTAGTTTTATTCAAATGGGTTTATTTTTATTTATCATGGAAACATCCAACATATGGAAATTACATTCCATATTTATAATAAAAAATTATATTTATATTTATGATGTATATGAGAGTAAAATCATTCCCATGAGATTATGGTATATACCCTTGACACATATATCCACCTATGATGATTAAGAATTTACTCTAGGACCATTGATATATTAGACAAGCTATTGGGATCAGATGACTTGTGTTGATTAATTATATACTCTTTCCTATCAAGGTATACATGGGTTGTTATGAATCTCCAAACTCTTAATAAAGATTTAATTCAATCCATGGTCTGTTATAACCTTTGGTTAAGGGATAGAAAAAAAGACAGCTTCAATTTTGAGGAGTTTCTATATCATTAATGTTATAAAAACCATATCATGGTTTAAAACTCAATATATAGGCTTCAAAGACATTCCTTGAAGATAGTATATATCATTAACATTAATTATTTCAAAATTCCATACATTTAAATTTTTTATAACTATGATTCACATTATAAACCATTTATAATATTTGACCAATAATAATGACAATTTTAACTCTTTAAATTTCTCATCTTCTATAGTAAAAACTTCTTAAATTATTATCACAATATGATCCTTTTTTATATATGATAACTAAGATGGGAAAAAGAATCCGAATCTAAAATTATCATATAAATCATGCACATCCATTGTTAAATCCATAGTGTAGTGAAATTCACCACATCATATTTATACCACCATGTTGCGGTTTAGATTTATTGGACATTTCCACCAATATCCCACTTTCACTAACACTTAATAGGCTTTATGAACATTAAAATCATGTTACATCATATATAAAAACTTTTCAAACCATATCCAAAAATCATTTTAGATATATTCTAAAAATCCATTGGGAAAATATATCATTCATTTTCATAAAATTATTTATCATTTGTAATAATTAATGAAAATATTTTAAAAACTTCTTTTGGATATCATCTAAAACTCATTTTTGTTGACTCTCAATGTTTTTTATAAACACTCTATTACAAAATTTTATCCATGCACACATTACCAAAATTTTTTACTACAATATACTATATAGTGTTGAGAATAATTATGAATTCTATAATTCACAATTATAATCAAAGTGCAACCACTAGTAAGACATCAATGTTTCTTAAGTTACAAACGGATTTGGCATGACCTCAGTCAAACAAATGTATGTCCATACTTATTACCACTAGTGCATAATATAAAATATTCATAATAATATAATCCAATTTTGAAATACATTTATTGACCATAATAAATTGTTTATTTCAATCCCATATAGAAAAATCATACATTCTTAATATTCTGAGTATATACTAACCATAGAGATAAATATATCACATGTCATTCAACCAGATGGATGATAAAATTATATAACACTCACCCAAATAGATAATAAAATCCCACATCACTTATCGAGAAGGTTTCATATGCTTACTTAGAATATATTAATTGAGGGACTAGATTAAATACTCGTTATATGAGAGGAAGAATCTCATCTCTGTTAAACCCAAACCAATAACATGATCAAAAACATTCATAACCGTACCATTATTAAATCAACTTAAATAATGTTGTAATATAAGGAAAAAATTATAAAGGTTCTCATGCTAGATATATTATCATCATCAGGTAATGAGGATTCACTATGTATCATGAACTGGCATTATATATAAGTTATAGGGTAGAAAAATTCATGTAGTATACATAGTGGGTTATTCAATACATAAAAATCCTTTTATGACTCACTATCGAATATTATATCACTATATGAAACCCAAAATAAACTAATATTTTAATTTCACCACAACCTATAATACCATATTATAACCATCAATTAGGGATAACCTAGACTCATCCTTTATGAAATTAATTATAACTTCACTTTATATGCTGTATGCATACAAAATGAAACAATGATAAAGTGTTGAATTACTTTTGTGCAACATGATAAATTTTGTATTCTTAAACTTATTTAAAAATTAATAAAAAATCATGAACATGTTCTAGTCTATTCGTATTCCATATGATAGACTACCCAAGATTTCACATGTTTACTGTAATTTTAATTCTTTGTTTAACACACTAAAACACTATGTTATTTCCACCACATATCAATCTGACCACTTCATAAATCCTCTAAAAAAAGTATTTAATGTTTATTATCTACTGAGTAATATTTTTTTTAATAATTTTTAGATTCAACTTCATAATCCCTATGTTATATTCTACAAATAGAATATTCAATTTTTTTTTCTTAACAACATCAATGTTATAATCTTAATAAATTATGTTGATTAAATACTTATAACACTTGCTATGTTCACCATCATCATCTTTATATAATTTCAATATTTAATTTTTCTTTGAGATCATTGGGAAACAAATATATATAAGAAACTTTTCATTAAAATCACTCTTTAACAATAAAACCGAAATTATTTTAGGACATAAAGTTACGTTTACTTTTTATTACACTGATATAAAAATTTATTTATTAAATGTAGAACATATATGTATTAAGAAATATTCCCAATAGGTTATTAGAAACTATATTTTCTCTAAAATATATTTATAAGGCATGAATTTTTTTATGTTAATAAATAGAACTAATATCATTTGTGGGAGTTTTTAACAAATAAAAAATTAACAACCATATTAATATTATATTTTATCTATTTGGAAAAAAATATGAAAAACATATTTTATTAAAATATTCCATTTTTGGGTGTTGAGAACTATTTTCCTTATATTTTAAATAACTTGGGAAAAATTATTTTATCCTAGATAAAACATGTTTATACATATATTCTTTTAAAAAATTTATTAGAATTGGGTCAATAATAACAGAATGTATCAAAACCATCCTCTTTTGTTATTTATTATAACCATTATTTAAAAATAAATTTTCTTATCACATAAGATAAGAAGAAGATAATATACATTCTTTATTCATATCCACTTGATCATTGAAGTAATATACTATATCTACATACCTTATGTGTAAAAACTTTTCTTTGTAATTTTAGTGAATACTTCATTCTACGCTCATTAACTATTCTTTATTTTTGAATTCTTAAATATTTTAAATAATTGTAAAATATACATTTGTTAACATATGACCAAAAACATAAATGAATTGAATTCTATTTCACTAATATCTAACATGGACTATCTGTGTAGCTTCTCACACCCCTTTAGTTATTCTTTAAAATTAATCCTCTATTGATTATGTTCACAAAAATAGAAACACTAACCCTCCTTCCCGACACATCCTTTGTAATGAACCAAACTGAGTCAACTAGAAAATCCACCCAAGCCAACCCATTATTGTGGTGAGGTGAAACAAGATAATTGAAACAAGCCTTATATAAAACATATTAAGACATACAACCAAAGTAAAAATACAAAGAAAGAGATACATAAATGATCCATGAAATAAAATCCAAACTAAATAAAGTATAAATTATGAAAATACAAGACCAATTAATATCCATATGACCAACCATCACCTCCAAACCAACCTGTTATGAAGGCAACGATGGAAGGAGAAGATGACATGGTATAATAATCCATTCTCTTTACATTAGTCCTGAAAACCAACATCTAGAACAACCCAAAGATTAAATTAGTATATTAGAACTATTCCCAGAACTATTCCACCACAAAATCTATATAATGTCTAATATCGAGAATTCAATAGTTTTATATTTTAAAAAAATACAGTTTTAAAAATTATTTTCCTAAATAAAAACCATTTGTATATCATCCGATGGGTTTCCATAAAATCATTTAATATTATCAAAATAGTTAATATGAAACTATAATTGATAAATAATGAAAATAATAATAAATATAATACATGAATATTCTATAATGTAAACATCTATGAAAATAACCACGACTAATCAATCTTATGAAAACAAGTGAGCACAAAATCATGACCAATCCAACATGTAAAACTCCAATTAAAAATAAAAAATAACACCATTTTCACTCAAGAATATGGGTATAAATACTTGAAATGAAAATAATTACCTAATATAGTACTACGTTTGATCCAAACAGCATAACCTGTAGTGTAATTATGCACAAAAAAGTGAACAAAAAACTCAAGTGGTATTACACACACTATGAGTGAAATGTCTATTCATAACACACCCATGGTTAAAAATGTGCTAATTGTTTACAAAAACATTTAAAAATATTGTCCAAAATTTATAAAATATTTTAAAATACAATCCAATCCTACTTAGTGTTTGAAAATCCATTTTTGAACCAAAATTACCATTAAATTATTTAATCAAACACTTGTGCAAGAGTAGATATAACTAATCCCCTTTGAAAATAGAGACTAGGGAAGAGTATATTGGGTTATAATGATCCAATATCCATAAGAAACAAATCAATTCTAAGTCAAAACCCTTATATCTTGAATACATATCTCTTTCAAGTTTCAAAATATAGAAGGATAAGACATCAAAAAGGATCTAAAAAGAAAATGATAAATCAGATAAAAAATAAATCATATCTTGATTTGATCCATAATGAACAAAGGAAATATTCATATAATCCTAAAAAAGAATCCTCTAGATCACTCTGGAAGGATTATCTCAAGCCAAAATGAGATTAAGGAGTCATTATATTTTTAAATAGAGTCTCAATAATTTTTAATTAATAATTTAGAGCCTTAAAAACCCAATCACATGGTTTTCTAGAGAGGCTGCATGATTTGGAGTAACCGTGTACCTTAACCATGCACCCTATACAAAGATCATGTTTAGGGTTCACAGTTTAGCCACACAGTAACTTTAAACATGAACCAACCATTAATAACCCCTTTTACTAGTGATTAAATGTTTGGAATGGGGTGGTCACATAGTTTGGAAAAAGTATGCGCCCCTTCTAGTTGCTCAATATAGGATGCATGGTTTTTTGAACCAAACCACATAGTTTTCCCTGACCATGAACAAACACAGTAGACTCCAAAATTTTCTAAAAGTACCTAAAATGATCCTAAAGAAATACCAAACCATAGAACACTAAAAATGGGTAAATAAGTAATTTTATAAATTTACCGAAATTTTACAATCTCCCAATTATAAAGGATTTATGTACCCCATAAATTGATCAAGATTCTAGACTCATAAAAAGAGAAATACACTACTGCCTCATCAATGATTCCTGCTCCAACATCCTGTGGCTATCCTATCTATGCTGACATAGTACCCAGACTAAGGGAATCATTTTAGCCTATAATACCTTATCCTGAAAATCTATAATACGAACTGGTATCTCAAAAAAGGTGGTATTGGTTTGAAGAAAAAAATCCTCCCATCTAATCACATGGGAAGGATCTGGTCTATACCTCCTCATTTGGTAAAAAAGAAGCACATTGTGAATAATTGTCAAGTGAGATGGTAATTCCAACTGATATTCTAACTTTTCTAGTTTCTCAATGATCTCAAAGGGTCCAACAAACCTCAGTTACAAGTTACCCCACTTACCCAACCGACGATTTCCCATGGGAGGTGAATCTCTGAGAAAAACCCAATCACTAACCAAAAAATCAAGAGGCCAGTGATGACAGTCCACATAATATTCATGATGGCATTATACTATAAATAACCTCTTCCAGATCAATTCCACCTTTTCCATCATCTCCTATACAAGGCTCGGCCAAAAAAAGGACCAATCTCCCAACTCTACTGAACACATGGGAGATCTACATGGCCACCCATATAAATATTCAAAGGGTGCCATCTTTATCAAATATTTATAACTATTATTATAGGAAAACTCAACCAGAGTAAAATTATTTTCCAAATATCCACCAAAATTAAGCATGTTATACAGATTCATATCCTTAAAAACATGGATATCTCTCTCTATATAAATCTCTCTACAAATAATAAGTCGTGATTAATTTAAAATGGGAATCCATAATTTTTTATAACTTTCAATAACTTTTATGTGAACCTTTGGGGTACATGTTAAATTTAATAGTAGAGGGAACCCCATGAACTCTCACAATCTTTCTTGTACAGAATCCTCTAAGATTTTATACTTTCATCATCTCATTAATAGGTAAGAAATGATATGATTTCATAATTTCATAAAAGATCTCTAAAATCACGTACTTCGCACTTGAATTTAATGAAAAACTAATGAAGAAGTCCACAGAAATCTCATCCCACTTCCATATTGGAATGGGTAAATCTTTCAACAAAACAGAAGATCTCTGGTGTTTCATCTCAATTTTCTAACATGTGAGACACCATGAATTTTTTTCCAATAAAGTACCCCTTTCCTAGACACAAATACTGATATTTATATTTGTGATACCTCATGGTGGCCCTAGGGTGCACATATCAACATGACCATTTCTCACTATCCATCAACACTTACCTTAGAGAAATTGGAACAATCAACCTACTATGGAAGCACAAAGCTCCACTGAGAGATTGATACCATTCCGTTGAGGCATCCCCAACATAAATAATTTTTTTAATGTTTTGGAACTTCATGTCTATTACCTGATCAATATGAAATCACTCATAAAAATATGGGTCATCTTTCATCTGAATCCAAGAACACCTGTACACCAAACCCTTCTACTTCGAAACTCATCTCATTAAAAAACTCATCAAAGAACACTACTTAACCAATTCCTTCAAGGATTTGTTTGATAATTTTATGATAAATTAATTGTAAACCACATTCCCTTTACCAAGAGTGTATGTAATCTCAAAATAAAAAGTCTAAAGATACTTCACTCAATGTCTCTATTGCATGCTCAGGTCGCTCCGAGTAAAAATTTATTTCATGATCTTATAATCAGAATACATTGTAAAGTGATCTCTAAAGAGACATTGATTCCACATTTTGTGTATATGAATAACTACTACCAACTCAAGATAATGGGAAGGGTAGTTCTTTTAATGAGGAAATAATTAGAGAGACACATTGACCACCACAAGTTTCCCTTGCATCAACACACACCCCTAACCTATACCAGATGCATCACATAAAACATCATAACATTAAACCGGTTCTATAAGAATAAAAACTAATGCAGAAGTAAATAACAACTTTATCTCCTCAAAATATCTTTGATGCTTTCCATTCCATTAAATATTTACACCCTTATGAGTTAAATCTATCATCGAATATGCAAGTTGGGAGAATTACTGAAAAAATTGTCTATAGTAACTAGCTATACCCAAGAATCTTTAGATCTCAAACACATTTTTGGGATACCCCTAGGAAATAAGAACATGTACCATCTCAAGATCCAATGAGACACCCCTATCAGGTATGGCATGCCTCAAAAATTTCACTTCTTGGATTCAAAACACACTTTTGAAATGTTTAACATATAGATGATGTTCTTCCAAAGTTCAATGAAGGATTTCAAAATGGTATATATGCTCCATTTATGATTGGATTACACCAAAATTTAATCCATGATCACAACAAAAAAAGTCTAAGAATTAATGAAATATCTAGTTCATCAATTCCATAAATACCACAAGAGCATTAGTTTGTTCAAATGGAATAACCATAAACTTGAAATGACAATACTGACTCTTAAAAACAGTCTTAGGTATATCCTATTATTGTATTCTCAACTAGTCGTACCTTGGATGAAGGAAAATCTTTTAAAACCAATGTTCCCCTCTAAGATGGTCAAAGATATCATCAATCCTTAAAAAAAGATAACTATTCATAATAGTCACTTGATTCAACTTTCGATAATCCACAAAATGTATGAGACTCCCACATACCTTCTTAGTAAAGATGTCACATGAAGACTACAATGAAATTATTGGACAAATAAATTCCTTAGACTCTATTTCCTCAATTTATACTTTAAGTTCCACTAACCGAGCTAGTTCCATTCGTTAAAATGAAATATAAATTGGTATCGTACTAGGGGTAAGGTCAATAGTAAACTCAACCTCTCTCTATTGTGTTAAACTAGATAAATCATCTGAAAATACCTCACGGTATCCACAATACACCACAAGAAGTGGAGTACCCAAACAAGGGTCGACAACAATAAGAAACATCTCTGATAACAAACACAAGATTACCCCAACATAAGGAACAATATTCCCTGAACATTCTGATCTATATCCCCACTCACCCTAAAAAACATGAGTGACCCCATGGAATATTGAAACTAAACTAAAATATGAAAAAAAATCCATCACGTCCATAATTATGATCATCTAATCTATGCTATGTATCGGGTCAAAGATGTTAATATTGAGAACTAAAAGTCCCATATCATCTCATAGTCTTCTATCACCACATGACAAGTGGGATACTTGAAACCTTGTTAAGAAATATTTCCTAAATGTGTGGAAAGATCCAACAAGAACCACCTATGTCCCAAACATATTCCCAAAACATTAACTAACTTGGATGACATAAAAGAATGAGTAGCACCAATATCAAACAAATATGGCACCATTAAGGAGAAAATAAAAATTATACCTTAAACAGTAGTTTTCCCTACTTTGGAATCCAATGGAGAAAACTATAATGCATAAATCCATCTAGTAATATCAATATGAAAATACCCCTTATCTTGAGGATTAAACCCTATATTCTTGAAACCATCAGTATAAACATGTGAACCATTTGTGAGATTGTATCCATCCTTATTTCCCTAGGATATTGTTTCACAAAAACTCTTTATATGGATTGATATACTGAAATGCTGATAATTATTAGAAGCCCATTTATAGTTAGTCTTGGTATGAATAAAACTTCCAAACCTATATCATAAAAACCACAAGTACCCTGATGATGCCCCAAGAATTAGTCCTAGAGAAAACTTACCACCATTTCTCCTTCTTTTCTGGCCAGAAGACACACCCTGGCTAACAACTGTACCAACTGAAGCTCCACCCAAACCAGTTTTTCTAGCTATGTCATCCTCCACCAAATATTATTATTTTTTATACCTCTATGATGTTTGGAAGAAACATGAGAATCAACATCATCCGAATATCATTCCCCTGTCCCAACATAAACCTTTATCCCTTCCGGTAATCATTAGTGACAAGATTTGGTTCCAGATACACCAGCTTAGAAAAATAGGTGGAATAATCTAGAATGGTACTCTCTCCTTGATAAAAGGTCAAAAACTACATGGTCTTTGACACACCTAACGTCTCAGGGTAAAACTGATAATTGAAGAGTTTCTTGAAATAAATCTAGGTATGGTCCACATGCAACTTAGATTTCACAATAGATTCCTACCATCTCCTTCATGGTCATTTGAGAATACACATGGATAAAAACACCTTAGAGTCCTCTATAGTCTTAAATAATTTAAATATCCTCTAAATCCACTCAATCAACTACTCATAATCTTGGGGAACCTTATCACTTGGGAATATGGGCAGATGATGCTTCATAAAATTCAATCCATGATCTACTGCTCATCCTAGGTTCTCGAAACCCACTTAACCCATATTATTAATTGAAAAGTATATAGATTCAACCAAATAAGATCCCAATAGAGGATTCACCTATGGATCCCACCATACAACTTTCTCTCTCAAATTTAGAAGATCTCTCCGCAGAGTCATTTTCTATTAAGCACAAGATAATGATCAATCATATTTATACCGAATTTCAAAATCTTAGAAAAAATATCAATAATTCACATCCATTCTATAAAACATAAATAATTTAAGAAAATTATGAATTCTATGAATGATATATAACTCTATGAAATAATAGGTTCATTTAAATAAAATTTCTATTCCTTTCATTCAAATGACCTCAAACACCAAGTCTTAAACTGATTAAAAATTGTCCGATCACCCATGGTAAGTTCAGTTCAGACATGGAAGTGAGCTGGCCATTCATCCTCTAACAATTACTACCCAAACCCAAATGGTCCTAACTTATATATAACTAACACATAGAACCACACCGAGGAAGTGTTGACACACATCAAAATGAGCATCTCTCTGATAATATTCTATAACGAACCAATCCAAGTCACCTAAACAAGCTACCCAAACCGGAACATCATGGCGGTGAGGTGAAAAAATATAATAGAAACAAGAATCATATAAAAAAACATAAAACCAGTGGAAAAAGTGTAATAAAGAGATACATAAAAGGTCCATACAATCCTATCAAAACTGGATAAACTAGAACATATAAAAACATAATACCATCTAGTATCCATGTGACCAACCATGACATCCAAACCATTAATCTATGAAGGAAATAATGTAAAGATAAAGAAACATGGTACATGATTACATTATATTTACCTAGTTCCTTCAAAACAATTTCTATAACGACTGCCAACGAGCTTGTACCCAAGTGGTACAAGCTCCTGCTTGGCATAAAAAAGAACCATGATTGAATCTGGGTAGGGAAAAATTTCCTAATACTATAGCAACACTGTAGCAGGTTAATATAGTAGTGGATAAACTCTAGCAGCGGTGACACTATTGTGGTGGAGGAACTGTTGTACGAACTGTAGGGGCAACAATATTCTAGTAGGTATGGTAGTAGCCCGAGTACTATAGTAGAACTATTCATCGAAGGGCCCTTTGGAATAAAAAATGGGCTTTCAATCCTAGTATTTAAGGAACTTAGCCTTGTGCCTTCAGGAAATATAATGGGTCTTCCTTTACCTAGTAAAAAATAAGTCTTTTATTTAATAATAAAATGAGGCTTTAGTGCAATCATTTAAAAAAAATGACTATAACTACCCAATGGAAAAATTATGGTGTGAGAAATAAGCCCAGTAAGATTACACCACATAATATATACAAAGTCTAATGTCAAGAATGAAAAAGTTATAGATTTTAAAAAAAATATAGCTTTAAAAATTATTTTCACATATAAAAACCATTTGTAAATAATCCAATGTTTATTCATAAAATCTTATTATATTATAAAATTATGGATTATGAAAAGTATAAGTGATAAATCGTGAGATAATAATCAATATAATCCATGAATATTGACTAAGTTAAACATGTATGAAAATATCCATGAACAATCCATCATGTTGAAACAAGTGAGAACATAACCATGAAAAATACATCATGTAATATTTCAACCAAAAATGGAAAAACACACCTTTTTGAATGCATCCTAAGGGTATATGTACTAGACATAAAAAACCCCCAATCTATCCATACAGTGGATATAACTAGTATAACCTCTAGTGTCATCACACACACTAAAGTTAAAGAAAACCACAATTGGACCTACACACACTATGATTGACATTTCTATCCTTAACACACCAAAGGTTTCCAATGTGCTATGTTTTTCTAAAGAGATTCAAAAAATATGATAAAAATTGAAAAAAATTCAATGAATTTTCATTGGTGTTTGAAAACCCATTTATGAACCAAAAACACTATTCAATCATTTAATCAATCACATGGTGTGTACAAAAAATTTTTATAGAAAAACCCCTTTAAAACATGAATTATTTCTAAAAAAACCCACTTTAAACACAAATAAGTACTGTTTAATGAATAACAAAAAGTAATTTATAAGAACAATAAGTTATTCATTGAATTACCCCTTTGTATAGAAACAGTTACCTTACAAATGGAAGAACTAATCACCATCCAAAATGGAGACTACAGAAGAGTATATTGGGTATTTATGATCCTATATCCATAATAAACAAATCAATCCCCTACAAAACCTCTTATAATTGGGATACAATGTACCTTTGGGTCTAACAAGAAAAGAGGAAAAATAGATTCAATGAGGATCTAATAAGAAAATAAAATCTAAATAAAAAAACCTACCATGATTTTATCCATCAGGAAAGAAGGAAATATATATACAATACAAATAGAGAAGCCTCTAGATTTCTGGAGAAATATGAAGTTGAGGCAATATGATATTAGGGGGTCATTGTAGGTTAAATAGTGGTCACATAAATTTTTAATTAAATATTTATATCATTAAAAACCAGTGCACATGGTTTGATGGAGAGGCTACATGAATAAAATCAACCATGTACCCTAATCATGTTCTATATACCAAGATTTTTTTATAGTGCACCATTTTCCAACATGGTTAATTTAAATATTCTCCAACCATGTATATGCCCTCTACCTTAGGGTGAATGGATTAGAAGGGTGGTAGCATTGTTTGGAAAAATCACACATCCCCTTCTAGTGGATCAAAAAGGCTAAATGGTTTTCTAGGATAAAAACATGGTTTTCTATAACCATTTTCTAATCATGTATAGCCCCATGGGCCTTATGTTTTTTCCAAAACTCCGAGAAATGGATACAATGTAAGATGGAACAAAAACACAATAAAAAAAAGGGTCATGAAGCAAATGTATGAATGTAATGAAATGTTACATCTTTTATGTTTCAATGACCCATAACTGCTATTAGAACATCCAATATTCTTATTTTGGATTTGAATTTTACTCTATTATACTATCATCAAAACATTAGAGTTGGAACTTCCATTGTCCCACTTAGTTATCCTCAATATATTAATAATATTTGGTAATAATGTATTAAAAGTACACATATTATAGTTTAAATTATATTATTTTAACCTTTCCAATGATGATTATATTTTGAAATATATTTTTAGATTAATACTTAATAGAGACCATAACCACTCCATGTCATTGGTATAAAAAATAATATTTAATACATGAGAAAATGTTAGAGTTAATTCAACTATATTGCAATTAAATAATGATTTTGAAACTATAAATGCAATATATTTTATACTTATGATAAGTAAATATGTTTTTTATTAAATAGATTTAAGAACAAAGTTATTATAAATGGATCTATCTAATATATTGAATTTTATTTAATTCATATGAAAAATTATTAAGTATCTATAACATTCTATGAATTTTTCTTTATAATGATTTTCCTTTTTCAAAATTGATCACAATGTCATGTATGATAATGATGATATTATTTTTTATGTATAAAAAAGTAATTATTAGATGAGTATCATTATCTATATTTATTTATTAATAAATTTTATTAATTGTGTTCCCACTAAAATTATAACCCCATGTAAGTTATATTATATCCATTTGTAAGACAAGATATATATTTCACTAGATATTTTAGTCTTATTTTATGTCTCTATCATCACTTAGCTATTTAGGTATACCATCATGCCATTCATATCATATATAACTATTTGATAGTTGCATGCAAAAATTCCTACCCAAATATATCATATTCGTTATCCAAACTCTATTCCTCCGATATGATAACTTATATAGTTTCACAGTTAACTATAACTTGAATATTGCAACAGGATTTAGTTATGAAATTGTTAAGATTATCCGTTTCAAATATTTCTTAAATAAAATAATGTTTGGGAACCCTACTTTGGCAGTATCAACTAGGTTGGATGATTAAATTCTTATCATGTGTTCCCTTTATAAGGAATTTAACACTTAATATTATAGGGTGTATTTAATATATGTATATCTTATATCATGTATTCCCTTTATTCATACATGATACATATAATTTATTTTTTATATTATATACCTTCATCCAAATTAATATGGGTAAAACATGATTATTTATAACATTTTATATCAGTCATGATTTATGTTACTTACCTAGAAAGAAAATTCAATTATATCCACACCTTTCCAAATGCATCCCATTCAAAAGGTACATAAAACCATTTCATGTAAAATCATGTTGTTTCAATATGAAATTATCCATTAAATTAATACTATTTTCAATATAATATAATATACGAAACACTATGATTAAAAAAACTATGATATATCATTGAAATATTATTATTTCAATATGATGATTATAACATAGCCATTGGTTTAGTAGGTAAAAATAGGAGTAAATAAATTATAAAATATATGTAGAAATGTTTTACTTATGCAAATTTAATTATTAGTTCTTAGAAAATAAATATTCAATTTTGAATACTAATAATTAAATAAAATAAGGATAAAATCCCTTAAAGTATAAATGGTTATTTTTCTATAAATTATTGTTTTAATTATATTATGTATTTTTTATTCAAAAGGTAATTTTGTGAATTTAAAAAATTGTATTTGATAAAATGGACATAAATTTTGATTTTATCATGCCAAATAAAATTTAGGGTGATTTTTTTGGATTTTTCTCTCAAAAGACTGCTTTTAGGGAGAATAGTGGAAAATAATGTTTTTTTTTTAAAAACATCCATTTTATTTAAATTTATTAAAAAAAATAATTATATATTGGAATGGTTTTGAAATAAAATTATTCCCCTTTATTTAAACATAATCCAACTGATTAAATAATAAATAATTTCATACATTACTTTAGTATAAAAAAATTACATGCTTAAACCATGTATTTTTTAATAACTATTTTTCATTATATTTTGTAGAATTATATTAAAATTAATATTTTATAATTCTTGAAATTAAATATTATAAAAAGGATTACATGTTTGGAATAAGAATATTAAATTTTTTTATACGGTTAATTTCATTTTTAGTCATAATGAACAGTAACCGTTGAATAAATTTATCACCATAGTAAAGGATAAAATAGGGTAATGGTGTTAAATAGAGGGTTAAATCCTTAAAATATCACGAAATATCATATTAAAATGGGTGTGTGAGGTTATAATTGTCCCAAATTGTCATTATATTCAATAAAAATTGAATTATTGGGATGGAATGCCTTGTTCTATCCAATGGAACGTTCATGACATTAGAAGTTCAAGCATTGGATTTACATGAATAAGAAATTAATTTAGTGGAAAAGGGATGGGATCAGTGTATATTCAGTGATAGTTTTTCTTTTCAGTGGTTATCATTCCATAACAAGTTCTTACTTTCATTGAAATCATGTATAGTTTTGAATGTTATAGAACATTATAGAAGGAATTCTATAGAAAAAATAATCTGAAAGTGTTTAGATGGGAAAATGGTTGAGGTCAATAGTTTTACAGACAATTACCAGTGATATTCCAATTAGAGGATTCTTCACGAATCATGAGAGTATGTGCAACCTAGATAATCAAAATAATATTCCTTTCAAAGAAAGTTGGAACTTGGCACCAAAGTGAGAACAATGTGTGGGACTGGTGAATTTGACACATGCCTAATACACCAAAATTTTATAGAGTGTTAATCATTTTATAATGAGATATTACTAATTGGATTTTTAATTGATTGTATTCTTTGAAAATATGACTAATTGAAATAATTCATATTGTTTCATCCCATGAATGTATGATCAATTATTATATATATTAATTATCTTATGTTCATATATTAATTTATATACTTCAGTTTCATGTTTTACCATTTCTTGTATTTCTATTGATTTTTTTTTCATTCAAATAAGGTGAGTGTGTAAGGTTGGATTTGTGTGGTGGGCAGGGTTCTCTGAATTCGAACTTTTGATACACTAATACAAAGGGGGGAGTGAACTTCTGGAGGTTTATTTTTATTGGAAATCATTTGCGTGTGAAATTTTAGTGGATGTGTTGATCATACTTCCAGTGGTATTCAAGTTATACAAGTGAACAATATTTCATGAGACCATATCTCATTCTACCATCATCCCAATAAGTGGTACCAAAAGGGTGGTTCTAAAGCTCATAGTTTAGCACACCAATTATAGTTCAAGAATTGAATCATATAAAGGGATGATCTAAATTGAGAAGTTTTATGGAACATATTTTGGAATCCAGAGAATACAGATTGATGTCTTTCTGATTCAAAAGGAATTGGAAGTTCCATTATCAAGGGTAAGGTTGGTGCTAATGGATAAAGGTGAATGTTAAAATCTAGAAAATAAGGACCTGGAACTTATAATAATGTCTCTGGGAAGGAATGAAACATTAATCATTTAAGAGTAGAAGACAACAATGAAATTTTTCAAGGCATTGAAAAAAATGTATGAAAACTGACAACCATGAACAAGGTTTTCATGTTGCGATGTTTGTTTTGTTTGAGATTATTGGAATAAAGACTAGTGAACGATTATATGAATGAATTGAACATCATTCTTGGGAAGCTCAAATCAGTAAAGGTAACTTTTTCTAATGATGTTGGGAATTACTGATTTTATCATCTCTTTTTGAGAGTTGGGATGTAATGGTTACTATAGTTTTTAAATCCATCAGAAAAGATGATATGTTTTTTTATGATAATAGGAAAATGGTTCTCTATGAAGAAATCCAATAATGGGAGGTTGTGGTAACTTTTTATAGGTTTCTTAATACACACGGAAGAGGCAGGTCATCCTATTAGAAGAAAGTTTATCACAAGAGACAATTAAAAGAAAATTCTCGTGAAATGAGTTGAGTTAAGTCGAATGGCCTTGGACCAACCTGTAGGAAATATTGGAAGAACATACATTTCCAGAAGGATTAAAATTTTCAAAAGGATATAATCACAAGTACATCCACCTTAAAAAGTTATGATTATGTTAATACAACAAAATTTTGTGATAAATGGGTGCTACATATGAACACATCGGTAAGAGAATGGTTAGTTGACTCTAGAGAAAGATTCCTCTCAAATAGTGATCTAAGATGCATGGAAACTCTGTATCTAGGATGTTTGGAATTGTTCATGTACTAGAAATGTTCAGTCAGAGGCAATCCTATGACCATTTAGTAATAAAATAAAAAGCATTAAGCAGGTACAACAAGCCAGAAAAACAACTACATATCATAGAAATCAAACCCGTCACCATCCCCATTAGGGACTATTTCCTATGAATTATCTGTTTCCCATTCTGATATTTCATAGTGCTTAAGAACCTTAGCATATTTCCTTCTAAGATTCACTTCTCCAAGGCTATAAAATCCTTCGAAGATTACATAGCCCAACTTTCATTCCCAATAGATGATCTGGTAGACACCGACCTTGGAAGATAAGAATAATATTTTTTCAGTCTTCAACTTGGTGGACCAGTCTTAGTGTCATAAACTCCATGAACCTTCATCCTTTCACTTCGAATAACAGCACTAAAGGAATTCCAGACCACACAACCATATTTTTCCTTCTCACTATCCGAGATGTCACCCCACTTTCCCAAGATTTTCACCTCTTGATAACCCTCCTCCAAACAACTGTCTTGCTGGAACTGACTATTAGTGTCAACTATGGTAAGGCATTGATGTTGATCAACCAGGTTCTGGACGTCTTCTCCGATTGAATAATTCCTCATAGAATCAACAACCTGTAAGAAACCACCTTCCTACATTACAACATTCTCATCTTCATGCAAAACCTCCTCATTTTTCAGTTCCAGGAACTTATTACCTGTAAAACCGAGATCACCATACGTCCAACATCTGCATCCTGTTCTTCGTGAACACAGATATCCACATGCTCTGACCACAAGGAGTTACAGTCCAATTAATTCCCCACTATATCTTCATTTTCAAGTCCAGGGTCACACTTTAAGCCATCAATGACTTGCTTAACCATCAGGTCCCATGGCTCATTTCCCGCTTTCTATAAAGGATTCCTTTGCAATGTAAAACCCAGAGCATATTACCCCGACTCCTTAGCCATAGCCTGCACAGAATAAACCAAATTAGCATCATCTCGAAACACCCCCTAAGATAGAACCGGATCCATGAGTTCCCCCACCAATGCATGATCAGTATCAGATTCTCCCACATGGATTCCCAACATCTCCTTCATATCAGAAGAACAACCAGGGACCTCATCAGCACCATCCAAGGACATCCCGTGTCGTAAGGATGATGGAATTGGTCCCTCCACCACAACATTGCCAGTTAAAGACTCCTGGCCCACCCCCTTCACAAGCCCTGAAACCTCCAAATCTTCCACAAATGCACCTACACATTGGGGATCCCCCACCCGAGTAACCTGCTCAGCAACATCTCCACCTCCAGAAAACCCAACGCCCTCCTCAAAGACCAATTTTTCTCCCACCTCATCCCTTCTCACTGCCAAACCATCTTCAGTGTGACCCATTCTCAAGATCTTATCCAGATTAGTAGCATCACACCCGCCACTACGACCCATATCTATCGCTTGTGAACATCCACTCATCCTCCCGCTGTGACAGTTCAACACCAAATTACCACACCGGCTATAAGGCAAACAATAATGCATCCACGACTCAAAAAAACTCCTAATTATAGTGAAACTCCTTATTATCTATAATCCAGATGAATCGGACCAGCATACTTGCAACATCGACTTCCACACAAATTCTCGGGCAGATGGGATTACACACAACTTCAGTATTCCAATCAGAGTAAAGGAACCTTCCGATCAAGTCACCAATTGCATACAAAATAGCGGGATTCTGGAATGAGTGTGGAAGTCCCAGAAGACTTACCCAGGTCGCAAACGTCGAAGGGTAATACCACATATGGAAATCGAAGCTCCAACGAAACAGATAGAACACCGCTCCGTTGCATCATTGAGGGGCCCTAGACCTGGCGTAGATCAAATCCTCCTCTGAACCAAAATGAATCATGAAGTGTCGTCGGTCAATCAATCCAACGACCGCACACTCCAATAGATTCCAAGACTCAGAGACAAAGCAACAAAAGGATTCAACCAAGGGCCGATGGAGATGGAAGAGGGACACCATTGTGAGCTTGCAAAGATCAGAGTCACCGTCAATCTCTGTCGGGAGTAGTGAAAGTTGAGGAGCCTCTTGGAAAATATTGGGGACCTTCGGTGAAATATGGATCCTCAGGAAGGCCTGAAGAGAACCATATGAGATTCTCTTCCTCTACGAATGAAAGCGCAAAACTCACCCCTCTGATCGGGAGGGGGGAGATGAGTCCAGTGACATTCAGTCTAGGTCATCGATTGAGGGGAGGTCTTAGGTCATCGATAGAGCTCTCCAATTACATGAGACTTGGGAACGTTCATGTAACATCCCAGGTAAATAAAGAACATGAAAAATTTCATATTTATTAGTATTTATGAATTAAATATTAATTCAACTTTTAAGGGGATGTTATGTTCGATGGGGTACCTCATACACAACAATGGGTTTCTTTGAAATCTTACTTTGCACACTAATAATATAATATTATTATTTTAAATAGTAGTTAACGCCTAGCCGTTGTATTGGTGAGAATGAATAGAAATATCTACAATATGATTATACATGTTGGTTGATTTTTTTTACATTTATCCAATAAAAGTTTGAGGCTTAAAGTAAGTAAAGAATTCGATTTTAAGCATAAATACTCTAATATTCTCTAAAAGGTCGATTTACCACCTTTTAATGGAGAACCCTCTTTAAATCTAGTTTTTGTAACTTTTATATGTTCTATTTGACAGAATAAAATTTTTCTTTAGAATCGAGACACCAAAATTTACTTTGGATGAAATTTTGGTGTTTTTCTAATAATGTTCAATTTTTAATGAATAGTGAAAAATTATAGTATTTTAATTCAAAAGTGTCTTTTAATATAATTTTTTTATATAGTTATATTATATATTTAATTCATTTTAAAGTGTAATTAGAATATATTTTTACCATTTAATCTAATTTTGGTCATTGGAAGTAATTCCATTTTGAAATTGGAAATAAACAAGTGTCAATCTTTTGATAGTTATTATTTCTTAAAAACACGCTATTTGTTTTAACAATGGGAATTAATTTTAAATTAATTTCTGCCAATTATATGTTTTGAATTTGGAAAAATGGATTCCATATTGGGAATTATAAGGTCTAAATTTTGTAAATAGGTAACATTTATTTTTAGAAATTTTAAATATTTACTTCAGCAAATATTTTATTTACCATGTTTAAAGGGTAAATATAGTAAATAAGGGTAAAATATAATATTATAATAACATTAAATTTCCCTAAAATATGTTTTAATACCATTGTATGATACATAGTCGACCATGGAAATCATTGGGTAGAATTTGGGACCCCATGGAGCCACATGAGAGTAATAATGACACTTTATATTAATTAATTTAAAGAAAAAACAAAAATGACATAAACAAATATCTTTTTGTAAATAAATTTTTAGATGGGGATATATAAGTTATATTTTCGACTATAAATATTATTTGGAAATATAAAAATATTTCTTACTTCATGGTATTTTTTTTATAATTTTTGGACATAAATAAATTAAATTATTTATGAAACAATAATAATGCATTATTTACCGCATTAATAAATGATTTAAATAAATAAAATTATAAATATTTAAACAATATACAAACCTTTTTAATTCTTTTTGGATTATCTTATTTCGACCTTGAGTCAGCTTAACTTCATTTTTAACGATTACTTGACCTTTTGAAACTGAATTTGAGTTTATAATAAAATAATTGTTTCAAACATTCCTAAAGAGCCCCTTCTCTCCCTTATAAAAATCCCTAACTTATAACTCATTCCTCATACTTATAAAGACTTTTTATCAGCTAAACTCTCCTCTAATAATCTCCCAAGATCCATCAATTCATCCTAGAATCCTTACCTTAGGCAGAAATCACTTTAAGAAACCCATTTGGTCCAAACCAATGAGAGTTACTCAATTTAAAGGCCATGACTCCTCTTAAGTTATTTTGTTTTATTTTACTTCTCCAACACCATAAACTCTTTTTATTCCTTTATTTTGTAACAAAAACAGTATCCTAAATATACTAGGATGTTTTTATGAGATGTATTTGAACTACACTTACACACACCTCCATCTAATGGGTAAAGAACATACTATTTATGTGGATGGAAAATTAACCTCTCAGAAAATGATGATTGTTAAATTATCTCCTACCACCTCTAATGGTGGACATTAAGATGGAAATGTGTTTATATATGATATATATTATGTTTATGTTTTCTTTATGCTTCTGTATTTTCCATTTATAGCATACCTTTATGGTTTCCATTATGTGTAAACATGATAATTTCATTTGAGGAAGTGCGGACTACCTCCCCCTCAAAGTGATATGACTCGTTCATACCATACATGGTACGTATAAAGGATAGAGTTAATGATATTATATATGACTCTCTAATGGAATTATAATATATCTATGTATAATTATGTTTTAATTCCATTAAAATATGTAATAGAAATGAATGTAGCGTTAATGCGTACGTACGACTTATAGTCTCCATGAACGGTGCATTTCATTTCTTACCCCCAAATGTTGCATACTATTATAAATACATGTATATACTGGATATATATGATATATATGATATCTAAATCATGACTATCATTACAGATATAATGAACTTTTGACCACATTAACAAAATGTAATTATAAGAAGTCTATTTTTGACTCAAGTACCAAATATTGACAGAATGACTGTTATTAACTTAAAAGATTACATAATGTTTATAACATGATAATAAGTGATATAAAAGTAATATTTAACTTGAAAAATGTTCTTATGCTAGTATAAATTAGATATAGTTTATTATTATTGAAATTAAATAACGAACGGGTCAAGTCAGACACAAGGTAAGGGAACTTCTTAACCCAATTCCCATTCTTTGGGTTGATCTTATCTTTCTAATTTATGTCATTATTTAATTTATACACGACATTATTTTATACTGTGTATAAACCCTTTTGAAATTTATTCAAAAGGAATATTTTCTCTACAAATCGTTTTACTAAACAGCAAAAAATATGTTTCTTTTTAACGTATGCGATGACAACAACCTTTCCACCACCGTAAGTATTATTTGATATTTGGATTCCTTAACAAGACATAATGTTTTTAAAAGGTAATTAAATACCAAATACTATTTTAAATATTTTGGTATTGAAAATGGTTTTTGAAATGGATTGATTATTTCAATGCCTTGAAATGATTTCTTGTGATTGAAAATGAACTTTTATTAGTGAAATGTTTCTATTTTCAATAATGTATGTGTTATGATTTTATTTCATGAGTGATTACGTGATAAACCAAATGAAAAGTGGTACTGTGATAAACCAAGACAGGTGGTTATGTTATAACCTCCAATTCATTGGGTTTGTAAGTCGGTCATATGGATATTCCATTTAGTGATGTGTGTGGAAGTTAACCGTATGGTTATTCCATTTAAGTATGTTTATATCCCGAGTTACCTTTATATGTTATGTGTTATTTGTATGGGTTTTATGGTAATATTTTGGTTAATAATGGGTAAGAAATTATCTTTTATTCATTAAATAGTATTTACTACTTCATAAAGATGAAAATTATTACTTATGATAAAGTATTTCTGGTTTACTTGTTGTTTTAAAAAACTAACAGTTTTCCTTCTTTGTGAATCCCGTACTGAGTTTTTGTGCTCATCCCATGTTTTTGAAATGTTTTTCATAGGACATAAAGTGGAATAGGGTCAAGGATGGGATCATGGAAATGTCACGCTGTCTAAAACATGGAACTAGACATGACTCTTTTTTCAAAGAGTTTATATTTTGTGGAAAAAATGGAAACTGAGTAGAAGTGTCTACTTTTTCATATTTTGAGATGTAACAGTTATGTACTAATTCTCTAAAACTCTAAACCTGAAAAGATCATCAATTTTAATTATTAACTTAATTCAATATTGTGTAATGTTTTAAGGACGAGTCCTTATAGTTGCTATCAGAGGCCGGTTTAGACAACTTTAGGGATTAGGAGTTCTCTTTAAACACATGGTTAGTCCCTATGTGTATTATTTCAGTTAAATCCTTGTTTTTTGCAGTTCAAGGAAATTATGTTACAAATGGAAGGAGCAAGATCTCAAGTGAAATTCCCATATCTTCCTGATGACTTTCTTTCATTAATTATTGAACATTCATGCTCAAATGATTGTGAATCTTTTTCAAACATAAAACTCACTTGCAAGAAATTGTTTGAGATATCAAACACCACCACTGTACCTCGATATCATAGTGGATCATGGGTTGTATTTTATCAAATCCTATTTTTACAATATTATCATATTTTTAATAAAGGTAAATATTTTCAAATAATTTTTAAATATTTCACTTTATCACAAGATTTTAAAGCATATTATGATTTTGAAAAAGGTATTGAAGAAGGAGACCCTTGCACAACCTATTTATATTTTCTTTTACAATATTGTCTCTCATCACATACTTATGGTATTTTAAAAGGGCTATTAATTGAATGTTTCCACTCAAATTTGGTCCGACAATTTTATAAAATTCATTTTTTATCAGATGTTTTGAAATTATATGTCGTTCATGATTATTTTGCAAAAATATTTTTCTGTGAACACCCATATGACCCAAGTTGTACAAGGTGTATTTTGATGAAGGAAGAAAATGATTTTGAAGGATCTCTAAATCATTTTTGCAATGCATGGAACTTATAACTACGTGAACAAGGTAACAATGGAACCAAGTAGACACCATGATCAAGTTATGATGTTATTTATTTTGGGGATCATTTCATTTTATCATATGGTGGTGAAATTAAATAAAATGGCAATATATAAAATACATCAAGAATTAAGATGTGAAGATCATAATGATTTGGGAAGAAAATGAGTGGTATAAGGAAACCATTGAGGTTAAAACATGTTAGGGTTATTTTTGAGTTTTATAAAAAGGAAAACATGCAGACTATGTGACAACCCATCACGTCTGAAAAAGCAGCGAGAATAAAACCCATAACCAAAGTGCGATTGGGATTTATCACCTACCACTAGACTACGTGAAGTCCCAGGTTAGTATGACATATTATTTTTAGTTAAATGAATTTATTGATAAAGAATAAGTTGATTTAGGATATTATGTTTTATCAAATGGATATCCTTAGTATAATAAAATGATTTGGTGATTAAGTGATAAAAGTGATTCTGGAAGACATTTTCTCTTTTGGGGAACAATATATACCTTCAAAAAGTGGAATACTATGGGATTTAAATTCTGGGGTAATGGTTGAAATATTATTTTTGGAATATTTTATGTTTTATTTTGGAAATATGGATAACTGGGTTATTGATGGAAATGACTAACCTATCGTAGAGAATATGTGATTAGGTTAATTACACTTCAGTATGAGACTTTAATAGTAGTCTATGGTATTTAGAGATAAATGTTAAGATTTACTGTAGAAGACTATGGGATTAAATCCTTTTTGAGTTTTGGATTTCATTCTTAGTTTAGATTATTTTAAAGTATTTTGAGGACAATTATGTATTGAATTTTCTTTTTGGAACTTTGGGTACTTTTGTTGAATTTTGGAGATTAAGAGTAGTAATTCTTTTTATAAGGATTAATTTTCTTTGGGGATTATATGATCTCGTACTAAACATTTTGGTTTTATTTGATGTCTAAAGACAAGAGAAATATATAATTCTTCTTCCGTGGATTTTTTGATTCTTTAGAATATGATTCTTGTGATTTTGATATGACCAAGTATTTTTGAATGCTCATTGTTTGGAGAAAAGATTAGTTTTTGGTAGAAACTTATTAAATGATGAAACTCTACTTGATGGTAAGTATATTTCATTATGTTTTTATTCTATGTAGTAAATGAATTCCTAAATATTATGAAAAGGAATATAAAACTGAAATGTTGTTGGTTTACGTTTCCTACTAAGAAATCAAAGACCTTTTAACACATCATAAGTTTGTGACTTTCTGGTGGTTAAATTTTTCCTAATCATGTTTTCTACCACTCTCCATCAGAACTTGAATGTTTGTTATCTCTTCCATATCCATGTTTTCTTAAATGGAATCCAAGTATGGGTTATCTCAGGTGAATTTTGAACTTATCTTTCATTCTATTAGAGTGATAGTTTTACTGACTCATTTCCGATGTGGGACTTTTAATGATGTTTCCAATCCCAGTTTTAAAATTGCGAGGACGCAATTCCCAAATCGGGGAAAGGATGCAACATCACAGGTAAATAAAGAACCTGGAAATTTCCATATTTATTAATATTTGTGAGTAAAATATTAATTCTACTTTAAAGGGGATGATATGTTCAATGGAGTACCCGATACACAATAATGGGTTTCTTTGAAATCTTACGATTCACACTAATAATATAATATTATTATTTTAAATAGTAGTTAACGCCTAACCATTGTATAAGCAGGAATGAATAGAACTAAGTACAATATGATTATACATGTTTGTTGAATATTTTTTTTACATTTATCCAATAAAAATGTTGAGGCTTAAAATAAGTAAAGAATTCAATTTTAAGCATAAATACTCTAATATTCACTAAAATCTCGATTTACCGCCTTTTAATGGAGAACCCTCATTAAATCTAGTTTTTGTCACTTTTATATGTTCTATTTGAAAAAATAAAATTTTTCATTAGAATCTGGACACAAAAATTTACTTTGGATGAAATTTTGGAATTTTTATGATAATGTTCATTTTTTAATGAATAGTGAAAAAATACTGTATTTTAATTCAAAAGTGTCTTTAAATATAATTTATTTATATGGTTATATTGTCTTTTTAATTGGTTTTAAAGTTTAATTAGAATAAATTTTTACCATTTAGTCTAATGTTGGTCATTGGAAGTAATTTCATTTTCAAATTGAGTATAAACAAGTTTCAATCTTTTGATAGTTATTATTTCTTAAAAACACGGTATTTGTTTTAAGAGAGGGAATTAATTTTAAATTAATTTCTGCCACTTCTAAATTTTGAATTTGGAAAAATGGATTCCATATTTGGAATCATTAGGTCCAAATTGTGTAAAAAGGTAACATTTTTTTAGACATTTTAAATATTTACTTCAGTAAATATTTCATTTACCATGATTAAAGGGTAAATATAGTAAATAAGGGTAAAATATAATATTATAATAATAATAAATTACCCTAACAAGTGTCCTAATTATATTGGATGATATATAGTCGACCATGTACATCCTTGGGTTGAATAGGGGACCCCATAGAGCCACATGGGAGTAATAATGACACTTTATATTAATTAATTTAAAGTAAAGACAAAAATGACATAAACAAATATCTTTTATTAAATAAATTTTTATATGGAGTTATATAAGTTATATTTTTGACTATAAATATTATTTGGAAAGATAAAAAAATTTTCTACATCATGGTATTTTTTTATAATTTTGTACATATAATAAATTTAATTGTTTTTGACACAATTATAATACAATATTTATCGCATTAATAAATGATTTAAATAAATAAGATTATAAATATTAAAAAAAATATCCAAAACCTGTCCAATTATTATTGGATTATTTGATATTGACCACAAGTCATCTTATATTTGTTTTTAATGATTAGTTGACCTTTTGAAACTGAAGATGAGTTTATAATAAAATAATTGTTTCAAACATTCCTAAAGAGCCCCTCCTCTCCCGTATAAAAAACCCTCACTTATAACTCATTCCTCACACTTCTCAAGCCTTTGGATCATCCAAAATATGCTCTAATAATCTCCCAAGATCCCTCTCTTCATCCTTGAAGCCTTACCTTAGGCAGAAATCACCTCAAGAAACCTATTTGGTTCAAACCAAGGGGAGTTACTAAATTTAAAAGGTAATGTCTCCTCTTAAGTTCTTTTGTTTTATTTTATTTCTCCAACCCCATAAACTATTTTTATTCCTTTATTTCGTAAATAAATAGTATCAAAAATATACTAGGATGTTTTTATGAGATGTATTTGAACTAGACGTACATACACCTCCATCTAATGGGTAAAGAACATACTGTTTCTGTGGATGACAAACTAACACCTCACGAAACGATGATTGTTCAATTATCTCGTACCGCCTCTCATGGCAGCCATTAAGATGGAAGTGTGTTTATATATGATATATATTATGTTTATGTTTCCTTTATGCTTCTGTATTTTCCATTAATATCATACCTTTGTGGTTTCCATTATGGGTAAACACGATAATTTCATTTGAGAAAGTGCGTACTACCGCCTCGTCAAAGTGATATGAATCATTTATACCATACGTGGTACGTATAAAGGATAGAGTTAATGATATCATATATGATATTATACTGGAATTATAATAAAACTATGTATCATTATATTTTAATTCCATTAAAATATGAAATAGAAATCAAAGTAGCGTTTATGCATACGTATGACTAACCGTCACCCGGAACGGTGCATTTCATTTCTTACCTCAAAATGTTACATACTATTATAAATACTTGTATATAGTGGATACATATGATATATATGATATCTAAATAATGAATATCATTCTGTATATAATGAACTTTTGACCACATGATTAACATGTAATTATATGAAGTTTAATTTTGACTCAAGTACCAAATATTGACAGAACGATCATTATTAACATAAATGATTAAATAATGTTTATAACATGGTAATAAGCGATATAAAAGTAATAATTAAGTTGAAAAAGTTTCTTAATCAAGTATAAATTAACTTTAGTATATTATTCAGGAAATTAAAGAATGAACGTGTCAAGTCAGACACAAGGTAAGGGAAATTTTTAACCCAATTCCCATTCATTGGGTTGATCTTATCTTTCTTATTTATGTCATTCTTTAATTTATACAAGAAATAATTTTATATGGCATATAAACCATTTTGAATTTTATTTAAAAGGAATCTTTTCTCTATTAAGCGTTTCACTAAACGACAAAAAATATGTTTCTTTTTAACGTACGCGATGACAATGACCTTTCCTTCGTCGTGAGTATTATTTGATCTATGGATTCCTTTACAAGACGTAATGTTTTTAAAAGGAAAATAAATACCAAATACTATTTTAATTTTTTTTTTATTTAAAATTGTTTTTGAAATGGATTAATTATTTCAATGTCTTGAAATGATTTCTTGTGATTGTAAATGAAATGTTATTAGTGAAATGTTTGTATTTGCAATACATTATGTGTTATGATTTTATTTTATGGGTGGTTGCATGATAAACCAAATAACGGTTGGTGTCGTGATAAAAAAGGATGGGTGGTTACGTTATAACCTCCAATGAATTGGGTATGGATGTCAGCCGTATGGCTATTCCATTTAGTGATATGTGTGGAAGATGACCGTATGGTTATTCCATTTAAGTATGTTTATGTCCCAAGTTACCTTTATATTTTATGTGTTCTTTGAATGGGTTTTGTGGTCATATTTTGGTTACAAAAGGGTTAGAAATGATCTTTTATTCATTGATGAGTATTTACTACTTCATAAAGGTGAAAAGTATTACATATGATAAAGTATTCATGGTTTATTTGTTGTTTTGAAAAACTAACAATTTTCCTTCTTTGTGCATCCCTTACTGAGCTTTTTGTGCTCATCCCAAATTTTTGAAATGTTATTCAAAGAACATAAAGTGGAATAGGGTCAAGGATGGGATCATGGAAGCTTTATGTTGTCTGAAACATGGAACTAGACATGAATCTTTTTTCAAAGAGTTTATATTTTGTGGAAAAAATGGAAACTGGGTAGAAGTGTGTAATTTTTCATCTTTTGAGATGTAATAGTTATGTCTTAATTCTCTAAAACTCTAAACTTGAAAAGATCCTCAATGTGAATTATTCATTTACTTCAATATTATGTAACGTTTTAAGACCGGGTCTTTACAGTTGGTATTAGAGGTCGGTTTAGACAACTTTTGGGATTATGAGTTTTCGTTAAACACATGGTTAGTCCCTATGTCTATTATTTCAGTTAAATCATTGTTTTTTGCAGATAAAGGAAATTATGTTACGAATATAAGAAGGAAGATCTCAAATGACATTGCTATCTCTTCCTGATGACTTTATTTCAATAATTGATGCAATGTCATGTTCAGATGAATGTGAAACTTTCTCTAACATAAAGCTCACCTGCAAGAAGTTGTTTGAGATATCAAACACCTCCACTATAACCTGATATCATCGAGGATCATGGTTGTATTTAATAAAATCCCATTTTCACAATATTCACATATTTTCAAGAAAGGTAAATATTTTCAAGGAATTTTAAAATATTTTAACTTATCATAAAATTTTGAAGCATATTATGATTTTGAAAAAGGTGCTGAAGAAGGAGACCCTTGTGCAACCTATTTAGATTTGTTTTTACAATATAGTATCTCAGAACATACTTATAGTATTTTAAAAGGACCATTATTTAAAAGTTTCCACTAAAATTCGGTCCGACTATTTTATAGAAATCATATTTTATCATATGTCTTGAAATTATATGTCATACATGATTATTTTACAAAACTATTTTTCTATGAACACCCATATGTCCCAAGTTGTACAAGGTGTATTTGGATGAAGTAAGAAAAGAATTTTTAAGGATCTATAAATCATTTTTGAAGTGCATGGACCTTATACCTACGTGAACAAGGTAACGATGAAACCAAGTGGACACCATGATCAATGTATGGTGTTCTTTATTCTGGGGATCATTTCATTTTATCATATGGTGGTGAAATTAAAAAAAATGACAATATATATAAGACACCAAGAATTAAGATGTAGAGATCATATTGATTTGGGTTGAAAATCAGAGGAATAAGAAAACCATTGGGGTTAAAACATGGTAGGGTTATTTTTGAGTTTTATAAAAAGGACAACACACAGATCTTGTGAAAACCCGTTGTGTCAGACAAAGCTGCGGGAATCAAACCCACAACCAAAGTGCGATTGGGATTTATCGCCTACCACTAGACTATGTGAAGTCACTGGTTAGTATGACTTATTATTTTTAGTTAAATGATTTTATTGATCAAGAATAAATTGATTTGGGATCTTATGTTTTATCAAATGGATATCCTTAGTATAATAAAATGATTTGGTGATTAAGTGATAAAAGTGATTTTAGAAAACGTTATCTCTTTTGGGGAACAATATATACCTACGAAAAATGGAATACTATGGGGTTTAAATTGTGGGCGTAATGGTCGAAATATTTTTTTTTGGAATATTTTTTCATTTATTTAAAAAATGTGGATATCTGGGTTATTTATGGAAATGACTAACATATCATAGAGAATATGTGATTAGGTTAATTACACTTCAGTATGAGACTTTAATAGCAGTAAATGCTGTTGAGAGATAAATGTTAAGATTTACTATGGAAGACTATGGGATTAAATCCTTATGTGTTTTGGGTTTCATTTTTAGTTTGGATTATTTTGAATAATTTGAAGGAAAATTATGTACTGAATGGTCATTCTTGAACTTTGGGTACTTTTGTGGAATTTTTGAGATTAAGAGTAGTAATTTTTTTATAATGGATTATCCTTTTTGAGGACTATATGATCTCATACTATCCATTTTGGTTTTAGTTGATGTATAAAGACAAGGGAAATATATAGTTCTTCTTTTTTGGATTATGTTATTCTCTAGAGTATAATTCTTGTGCTTTTGATGTGACCAAGTATTTTTGAATGCTCATTGTTTGGAGAAAATATTAGTTTTTGGTAGAAACTTATTAAATTATGAAACTCTACATGAAGGTAAGTATATTTCATTATGTTATTATTATATGTAGTAAATGAATTCCTCAAAATAATGAAAAGGAGCGTAAGACAGAAATTCTGTTGGTTTAAGTTTCCTACTGGGAAATCGAAGACAATTTAACACATCATAAGTTTGTGACTTTCTGGTGGTTAACTTTCTCCTGATCATGTTTTCTACCGCTCTCCATCTGAACTTGACCATTTGTTCTCTCTTCCATATCAATGTTTTCCTACATGGAATCTGAGTATGGGTTATCTCAGGTGACCTTTGTTCTTCCCTTTCATTCTATTAAAGTGTTATTTTTACTGACTCTTTTCCGATGTGGGACTTTTAATGAAGTTTCCAATCCCACTTTTAAAATTGCGAGGATGAAATTCCCAAAAGGGGGGAAGGATGTAACATCCCATGTAAATAAAGAACATGAAAATTTTCTTATTTATTAATATTTGTGAATTAAATATTAATTATACTTTAAAGGGGATTCTATGTTCGATGACATACCCGATACGCAACAATGAGTTTATTTGAAATCTTATGTTGCACACTAATAATATAATATTATTATTTTAAATAGTAGTTAACGCCTAGCTGTTGTATTTGCGAGAATGAATAGAACTAACTAAAATATTATTATACATGTTTTTTGAATATTTTTTTTACATTTCTACAATAAAAGTTTGAGGCTTAAAATAAGTAAAGAATTCGATTTTAAGCATAAATACTCTAATATTCACTAAAAGGTCAACTTACCACATTTTAATGAGAACCCTCTTTAAATCTATTTTTTGTCACTTTTATATTCTTTATTTGAAAAAATAAAATTTTTCTTTAGAACCGGGACACTAAAATGTACTTTGTATGAAATTTTGGTATTTTTCTGATAATGTTCATTTTTTAATGAATAGTGAAAAAATACTGTATTTTAATTCAAAAGTGTCTTTTAATATAATTTATTTATATGGTTATATTATCATTTTAATTGGTTTTAAATCTTAATTAAAATATTTTTTTACCATTTAATCTAATTTTGGTCATCGGAAGTAATTTCATTATGAAATTGGACATAAACAAGTGTCAATCTTTTGATAGTTATTATTTCTTAAAAACACACTATTTGTTTTAACAGTGGGAATTAATTTTAAATTAATTTCTGCCACTTCTGTGTTTTGAATTCAGAAAAATGGATCCCATATTTAGAATCAATAGGTCCAAATTGTGTAAATATGTAACTTTTATTTTTAGACATTTTAAATATTTACTTTATTAAATATTTTATTTACCATGATTAAAGGGTAAATATAGTAAATAAAGGTAAATTATAATATTATAATAATATTTAATTACCCTAACACATGTCCTAATCCTGTTGGATGTTACATAGATAACCATGGGCATCCTTGGGTTGAATTTGAGACCCCATGGAGCTACATGGGAGTCATAATGGCACTTTATATTAATTAATTTAAAGTAAAGACAAAAATGACATAAATAAATATATTTTAGTAAATAAATTTTTACATGGGGTTATATAAGTTATATTTTCAAGTATAATTTTTTTTGGAAATCCTAAAATATTTCTTATATCATGGTACTTCTTTTATAATTTTTGGACATCAAATAAATTAAATTATTTATGACACAATAATAATGAAATATTTACCTTATTAATAAATACTTTAAATAAATAAGATTATAAATATTAAAAAAATTTTCAAAACACATTCAATTATTATTGGATTACTTTATTTCGATCATGAGTCATCATAACTTCGTTTTTAATGATTTTTTGACCTTTCGAAACCGAAGATGAGTTTATTATAAAATAATTGTTTCAAACATTCCTAATGAGCCCCTCCTCTCCCTTATAAAAATCCCACACTTCTAACTCATTCCTCACACTTCTAAAGCCTTTGGATCATCCAACCTCTACTTTAATAAGCTCCCAATATCCCTATCTTCATTATGGAATCCTTACCTTAGGCAGAAATACCTCAAGAAACCCATTTGGTTCAAACCTAAGGGGAGTTACTCAATTTAAAGGCAACGTCTCCTCTTAAGTTATTTTATACTATTTTACTTCTCTAACCCCATAAACTCTTTTTATTCCTTTATTTTATAAAAAAAACAGTATAATCATTATACTAGGATGTTGTTATATGAATGATTCAAACTACACTTACACACACCTCCATCTAATGGGTAAAGAACATACTGTTTCTATGGATGGAAAACTAATGCCTCACGAAACGATGATTATTCAATTATCTCCTACCACCTCTCATGGTGGCCATTAATATGGAACTGTGTTTATATGTGATATATATTATGTTTATGTTTCCTTTATTCTTTTGTATTTTCCATTTATATCATACCTTTATGGTTTCCAATATGGGTAAACACGATAATTTCATTTTAGGAAGTGCGGACTACTGCCCCCTCAAAGTGATATGACTCATTTATACCATACGTGGTACCTATAAAGGATAGATTTAATGATATTATATATTATAATATACTGTAATTATAATATAACTATGTATCATTATGTTTTAATTCCATTAAAATATGAAATAGGAATGAATGTAGCGTTCATGCGTACGTACGGCTTACCATCTCCATGAACAGTGCATTTCATTTCTTACCTCCAAATGTTACTTACTATTATAAATACATGTATATAATGGATATATATGATATATATGATATCTAAATCATGAATATAATTATGGATATAATGAAATTTTGACCACATGAACAACATGTAATTATAAGAAGTCTATTTTTGACTCAAGTACCAAATATTGACAGAACGACTGTTATTAACATAAATGATTACAAAATGTTTATAACATGGTAATAAGTGATATAAAAGGAATAGTTAACTTGAAAAGGGTACTTAATCAATTAGAAATTAAAATTAGTTTATTATTCATGAAATTAAAGAACGAACGGGTCAAGTCAGACACAAGGTAAAAGAACTTCTTAACCCAATTCTCATTCCTTGGGTTGATCTTATCTTTCTTATTTATATCGTTATTTAATTTGTACATGAAATTATTTTATATGGTGTATAAACCCATTTTACTTTTATTCAAAAGTAATCTTTTCTCTATGAATCTTTTTACTAAACGAAAAAATATGTTTCTTTTTAACGGACGCGATGACAATGACCTTTCTGCCACCACGAGTATTATTTGATCTTTGGTTTCCTTAACAAGCCATAATGTTTTTAAAAGGTAAATAAATACCAAATATTATTTTTCATATTTTGGTATTGAAAATGGTTTTTGAAATGGATTCATTATTTCAATGTCTTGAAATGATTTCTTGTGATTGCAAATGAAATGTTATTAGTGAAATGTCTTTATTTTCAATACTTTATGTGTTATGATTTTATTTGATGGGTGGTTACATGATAAATAAAATGACGGGTGGTGCCATGATAAACCATGATGGGTGGTTACATTATAACCTCTAATGCATTGGGTATGTAAGTTAGTCGTATGGATATTCCATTTAGTGATGTGTGTGGAAGTTGACGGTATGGTGAATCCATTTAAGTATGTTTAGTTTCCAAGTTACCTTAATATGTTATGTGTTATTTGTATGGTTTTTATGGTAATATTTTGGTTAAAAAGGGTAAGAAATGAACTTTTATTCATTGAAGAGTATTTAATACTTCATAAAGGTGAAAAATATTACTTATGATAAATTATTCATGGTTAACTTATTGTTTTAAAAAACTAACAGTCTTCATTTTTTGTGTCTCCCTTACTGAGCTTTTTGTGCTCACACGAAGTTTTTGAAATGTTTTTCACTTGACATAAATGAAGGTTCCGGGCACAGCGGAAGCACATGGGTGGATGTGCCCACTTGGCATTTTGTCATTAGCAATGATCAATATGGGATCAATATGACGATAAACGCCAGTCTCCATGGATCGAATCACAGAAAAAGACAAAGAAGAAGGTTTGTACCAGAACCACAAACAAGGATCGTTATAGGTTGATTATAATTAATTTAATTAATTATAAAGAAATACCTTTTGGGTGTTCTTTATTCATTGATGTTCTTGATCACGTTGTCGATGTGATCCGTCATTGCATCGCAGAAGCCAAGTGTATACTCCCTCTAGCGGTGATCCACACATGTACCTCGTATATCTGGATTTTGCCAAAGGATTCTCCAGGTGATAGCATGGAGAAGCCTTTTCTTTCATTGTCCGCCTTAGAACATCTTGATCCGATGGAAGAGGATCTCTCTCGGTCCTGAGAGTGTTCTTGGAGGAAGAGGTTCTTTCGGCCTTGAACGAATTCTCCAGAATTGTTGTGCACAACGATTTTCTAATATGTAGGAAAGGAGTTGGGGTTGTGAGGATATTTATAATCAGGTTTGAGGTTGTAGAGTTATGACAATAAATAAACATGTTACGCATTTCATTTATTTCATTAACACTTATTGAAAACCCCCATTTCGAATAATTAATTCCATGACATGCGCTCACTCTGATTATAATAAATATCATTTAATAAAACAATATTATATCCTCAAAATCCCGACTGGAAAAACTAAACGGTGTGTAATAATAAATACACGACGTGTACTTGTTTTTCATTGAAAACTACATGGCGTGTAAATTAAATGTACACGACGTGTATATATTGTTTTCATTTATTCATTTACTTTTCAAAATAAAAACTACACAACATGTAATAATTAATACATGGCGTGTACTTGTTTTTCATTTTATTCATCCTCCAACATTAAAATGATTTAGGCTTCCTTGAATAATTATTAAACCACATATGGGAATAATACTTATTCTACTTGAGATACTTGAATACACTTAGTGTGTGACCCTCTAGGCCTCTTTCTCATTGGCATTAGGCGGGCTTGCCTAAAGTCCAAGATTACTGTCTAGTAACGGGTCAAGGCACCCAAGAGAATGAAGTTGACACCGCATTGACGTATCACCACATACGAACGTTTATAGTGTAATTTAATCCCTTTTTCTTAATATTTCATCAAGCAGGTTTCATGGTAGTGTCATACACCTATATGTTTTATCCGTCGTTCTTTGACTACCTGAAATAAACTCATCATTCACACCATGGCCATGGAATTTAATGCGACCGTTCTATTTCAATCAAAGGACTGAGATATCAACTTCCACAAATGTAAGGGACAAATACTTCCTCGACTTATCCATTAACAACATGTCACTCGTGATGCACCCAACATACCGTACTTCCCGCCAACTGTCTGCGTGACAGTTTTCTTCAGTAAATCTAAGTGCGTGAGTCATGACATGAGTTAATGATAATCTTTGAGTCTAAGGACCATTACACACGCTCGTAGATTGAAATTTTTGATGACACCAAGACATAAAGAATTTCTACTGGCGGGTCTGTTCTCATAATATCCCATCATGGAGATTACCAAGTGCAAACTCCATGAGAGAGAGTCTCATCTTCTTACGAGTACTCGCACATGACGGTCTGTATACCATGTGTCTTATCATAGTACGTCATCCAACCATAGACATTATTTAAGAATATTGTTATAGAATTTCAAGGTTCTCATCATAGCGGGGATATGCCATGACCTTATCAATGCAACATATATTCCAGGACATTATTATATTATAGTCATGCAGAACAATGAACAATATATAATAAGTGAACATTCATGTAATCAAAGTACAAAATAGTTGGTTCTCAAGACACCAACCCTTCCAAACTCCCACTTGGACTAGAGCCAACTGCCTATGACTTTTAGTATGCTAGAACTCACATGATGATCATGTTTCTGCTGATTCAAGGCTTTATTCAAGGGGTACACCACTTTTTCTTCCGTGTAAATACTCCTCACTATAACATCACCTCTCTGAGAAAAATCCCTTAAGAGATGATAATTCCGAAGTATGTGCTTTGTCCGCTGATGTGACCTTGGATCTTTTGCAAGTGCCACTGCTGCAGTATTATCACAATAGAGTGTGATATGATCTTTACTGCTCGATACAACATCCAGCTCTTGAACGAAGCTTCGCATCTATACTGCTTCTTTAGCTACCTCAGAAGATGCGATATACTCAGACTCCGCTGTAAAATCTTCCACCACACTTTTCTTTGAGCTCTTCAAGCTCACTGCACCTCCATTCAAACTGAAGATGTTTCCAGTCTGTGACTTCATGTCATCTTGATCAGTATGGAAACTAGTATCTACATGTCCTCTGATGACTAGTTCCTCATCTTCTCCATAAACTAGCAACATATCCTTAGTACTCCTCAGATACTTAAGGACAGTCTTGACTTCCATCCAATGGCGGTCTCCTGGATCAGCTTGATATCTGCCTACTGTACTTAATGTGTATGAAAAATCTAGCCTCGTACATAGTATAACATACATGAATGACCCAATCGCAGATGCATAAGGGATTCTTTCCATTCTCTTTCATTACTCATGTGTCTGAGGACACATTTTCTTGGAAAGATGAATGCCATGTGACTCTAGAAACAATCCCCTCTTGGACTATTCCATACTGAATCTCTTCAGTATCTTGTCAATGTATGTACTTTGACTCAGGCCCAACATTCTCTTGGATCTATCACAATGGATCTTGATCCCAAGAATATATGCTGCCTCTCCCAGGTCTTTCATGGAGAAGAATTTATGCAACCATGCCTTAAATGACTGTAAGACAGGTACTTAGTTTCCAATTAGTAATATGTCATCAACATATACAATTAGGAAAATGACTGCACTTCTACTAAACCTCTTGTAGACACAAGGCTCAAATTCGTTCCTAACAAAGCCAAATTCTATTACAGCTTCATCAAAACGAATGTTCCATGACCATGATGCTTGATTTAATCCATAAATGGATTTCTGCAACTTGCATACCTTGTTAGCATCCTATGGAGTCACAAACCCTTCAGGTTGTGTCATGCAGACATCTTCCTGGAGGTTCCCATTAAGAAAAGATGTTTTGAAATCCATTTCCCAAATTTCATTGTCATGGTAAGCGGAAATGGCCAATAGGATTCTTATGAATTTAAGCATCACAACCGGTGAAAAGGTTTCATCATAGTCAATTCCCTGATGTTTTCTAAAACCTTTTGTAAGCAGTCGTGCCTTATAGGTGCTGACTTGCCCCTCCATGTCCAGTTTCTTCTTGAATACCCATTTATTACCAATAGGCTTTACATCAACTGGATGATCTACCATAATCCATATTTGGTTTTGGTACATGGAATCCATTTCAAAATCCATGGCTTCATTACACTTGGCAACGTCTGTGCCTTCGACTACTTCCTTGTAGGTAAGAGGATCATCATTGTCAACCAATAATGAGTCACCATCCTCGGTGACAAGAAAAACATATTGTTCAGGTTCTGTCACCTCTATTGTGCTCCTACATAGTTCTTGTGTCTCTGGAACATATTTTTCTTCCATATGACTTTGTGGCATCTGTTCTTGTACCAACTCATGTGTATCTTGAGCCTCGACTTCATCGAAGTCTATCTCGCTCCCACTATCTCTTTTGGAGATGTGCTCCCTCTCAAGGAATATGGCATTTCTTGCCACTGTAACCTTTTTGTATGAGGGGTTGTATAGGTAATATCCCCTTTTTTCCTTGGGATATCCTATAAAGATACACTTTGTCCCTCGGGGTGCGTGTTTGTTACCTGAAGAGGCCTTAACAAATGCTTCGCTACCCCACACATGTAAATTATATAACATGGCTTTGTGTCCACTCCATAAATCATATGGAATACCATTTATTGATTTAGTTGGTACTTGGTTTAGTATGCGTGTTTCTGTTTTTAATGCATATCCCCAAAAGGATAATGGAAGACTCGCATGACTCATCATTGATCTCACCATGTCCAACAGGGTGCGGTTCCCCCTTTAACTTATACCATTCCACTTGGGCATGTATGGAGGAGTGAGTTGAGAGAAAATCCCAAACTCCCGTAAGAAATCAATGAAATCCTGATTCAGATATTCTCCTCTTCTGTCTGAGCGGAGTTTCTTAATCTTCTTACCAAGATGGTTCTCAACTTAATTCTTGTATTCTTTGAACCAATCAAAAGAATCTGACTTATACCTCATTAAGTAGATATATCCATATCTACTAAAATCATCAGTAAAAGTTATGTAGTATGAGAACCCACCCCTTGCTTTAACTAGAAATGGTCCACACAAATCTGTGTGAACTAATTCTAGAAGCTCTTTATCCCTTTCACCTTTCCCACTAAATAGGGCTTTGGTCATTTTTCCTTGTAGACACGCATGACATACACCAAGTGGATTTAGTTCAAAAGAATCTAAATACCCATCTTGATGTAATTTTGTCAATTGTCTCTCATTGACATGACCTAGCCGGTGATGACAAAGTTGGGTGTGGTACGAGTCATGTGAATTTAATTTGTCATCTATTTCCATTACTTGGTTTGGGTAGTCTAACACATAAAGGCCGTTATATAAATGTGCCCTACCAAAACACATGCTATCTTTATAAAAGTAGCAACATTAATTTCTATACTTGAATATTAATCCATCAGTATCTAATCTGGATACTAATAATGTTTTTAGTAACATAAGGCACATAATAACAACCCTTTAATAGTAAGATCATCCCAGTAGGCAATGTGAGGTGGTAGTCTTCGACAGCTACATCAGCGAGTCTGGCTCCGTTGGCTGCTCGTAGATCCACCTCACCTTGGTCAATCTCTCTGAATATACATGGTTCATATATTTGGATACATATGTGAGAACCACAAGCAGTATCTAATACCCAATTAGTATAAATAGATAGATTGCATTTGATAACAAACACACTTGAATCTTCCCCTTGCTACCATGGCTAGGTGCAATTTTTATTCCAGTGGCCCTTCTTTCCACATGTGAAACAAACAAAATCTCGTTCCTTTGCCTCCCCTTTGATCTTCCTTTTCTTGGAAGGCCTTAAAGAAGCTCTGGGATTAAATATATTCACCTTATCTTTACTTTTATTCACCATGAGGACAGAAGGCTTTTCACGCTTAATGTCATTGTCCACCTGGTGAATAAGGATAAGAAGATCAGATAGAGACTTCTCAATGTTGTTCATGTTGAAGTTTACAAAAAAGTTTGAAAAGCTCTGGGGGAGTGATGCGAGAATGAGATCGGTACCCAGTTCTTTGGGTAGTTTAAACACTAGAACCTCCAAGAGCTCAATGTAGCCAATGAGTCTGACTACATGAGGCCCAGCTGGGGCACCCTCTCCAAGCTTGCTCTGAAATAGAGCCTTGGAGATCTCAAACCTCTCCTGTCTTGCTCTCTCCTGGTATAGACCACGGAGGTTCTCGATCATGATATAAGCAACGATGACTTCATGAGACTTCATGATCTCACTAGACATCGATGATAGAATCAAACATTGAACGTCGAGAGCATCATTCAAATGTTGATCATAGACCATGAAATCTTCATCACTCTCCCCTAGGGTAGGAGAATCAGGAAGTGAGGACTCCAGCACGTAAAACATTCGTTCATGGCATAGGATATGTAGAGGGCCAAAGCTCGACGTACATGGAAATTACATTACTTTTTCAGAATACTTAACACATAACAAAAAACAGACACAACAAGACCGTAATAGTTTAGTGTCTTTGGAAACTCGGAACATAATCTTCTAATCATGGTGAAAGATCTTCAACATCTCCCATAAGGATCTTCCCCTTTTGGTTTTCTTACCTAAAACCTTTCTTTAAATCATAGGGAAAAGAAAACATATAAAGGGTGAGCTCAAATGCTCATTAAGGGTAAGCATGGATAAAATAAAACATACCGTATACATTTGAACTTCAAAAGATGAACATAATATTTAAACATCAAAATCTTGATAAATGACATAAAACATGGAAGTACGTAAAGCATAGATCATAATGGGACATCAATCATGATAAAATAGCATGGGAATAAAACATGTATTTGTGGAAAAACATTAAGCACATGATATGATTTCCATATTAGCCAAGGCATTTCTTCCAAGACCATCTTAGTGGACAAAGCCCCTTTCTGAATTGAGTTCACTCCTTGTTCTAGTCCTGTATTACTGAACCAGGTTAACTTACAGTTCCAGCCATGTCTATCTCATGAGATATAAATCTTCACCCAATGCATTGGAGGGAGATATAGGTCCCACCCATTTCATAATGAAATAATTATTTCGTATGCCACAAAATCATAAATCATACATCATAACATTACCCATGTAATAGAATGGGATTCTTAAACATCATGCTATCATAACATAATCCATATATAAAAAAATGGATATCATTTAATCATAAGAAAAATAAAACCATGTAAATAATGGAGACATTACACTTGAAAAAAAAACATATTAAATAATGTCATTTTAAATGGAAAATAATGTTGATAAAACACTTGAAATGAATTCATGAGTAAAATACCATTTCTTCTTCAAAATAATTTTCTTCTCCCAAAATGTCATGCAATTTTAAAAGAAAAGTATTTTTTTGAAAATACTCCTAAAATATTTTGGAGTACGATTCATGAAAATAAGGCTTTATAAAAACTTAAAAATCATTTCATGCCGTATAGGTAAAAAAACATTCTTCTCGTACTTTTTCCAGAAAAGTCAAAAAAGTACCTCGTATGGTAAACAAAAGAAAGATTCCTTCCATAAGATGTGTTAAAAGTAAAAAGGGTAAAAATGACTTTAAACATACATGGAAGAAAATTAAACCTTTTATGAAAACATTTTGAGAACATATGTACATGGATAATAACAATAACCCCAGTAAATACTTACGAATAAACAATCTCGGATAAAAATGAGATTGGAAAAAATATCCCTTACCTTAGATCTGATATGCTTCGTACGTATCCAAACCTCCTGTATAATGATTTAGATAATTTCATTTACTTATTATGGAATCATATTAATTGTTATGATGTCATAAATGGTTCACTTATGACTTTATATTACCCGTTCTTTTGTAAATTCCATGTTAAAGAGCGTTTTGGGTAAAATCGTTTCATTTGTCATCCGTGTTTTGACTTGTAAATATTCATACAATTACTTAGATCATGATTAATTAATTCCAGAATATAAAACATGATTTATATATAATATATATTCAGAATATACATATATATAATAGATCAATAAATGGAAATAAATGCACCATTCATGGAGATGGTAGGTCGTACGTACGCATGAACGCTATTTTTGTTTCCTTATTGAATTGAATGGAATTAAGTATATGAAATACATATATATATACATAAATCCAATAGCATTATTATGTCATATATTTCATTATTAATTCTTATTATATATACTTTATAATCATTCTTGAATTGTTAACATGGAAAATGAATCTCATCGCGTCGTGGAGACGGTAATCCGTACGTACACACGAGCGATGATATTGTTCCCATATTTATTGAATCGAATTGGAGTGAATGATCTAATATCTTAGAATCAGTATGATGTTATAATAATCATATGTATTTATTATTTACACCATTATACCCATCCAAGTAAGGTGGTGGTGGAAAAAGAGATTACACCACGGCGTGGAGACGGTATTCCGTACGTACGCACGCGCGATTATTTCGTTTTCCTTAGGATGAATAGAAGGTGAAGTGGGGTTATTTCATATTTATAATAACATATCAGTATATTAGTTATACTGATGTTATTACAATATAATTAAAAAACTAAATAAGAGGAGGTAGAAGAATAAATAAATTTGAAAGAATCAGTAACAGATATTACCTCTTCTTCGATACGCCTCTTTGAAACCTCCTCTTAGGGCACTAAGATTGGTCTTTGAAGTAGACCAGAACTTCTAGGATGTTTATAGGGAAGTGGAGAAGATAAATTGGCAGCGGTTGGCCAAGCTTAAAGGCTCAAAGTGGTGTGAGGAGGAGAGGGAGGAGGTTCTCTTTTATAAGGGAGGAGAGGGGCACCTTTGGAATCCTCAAAAATATTAGTTTAATATAAATTCAAACCCCACATAAAAACCTCAAAAAATGACTCAATTCGAATATTAGATGAGATAGTGTTTTAATATAATAATACAATCAAATTTAGACATGTTTTTATCTTATTTTAATCCTTATCATTTTGATTTATCCTTATTTAATCTATTTAAGTTTATTTTTGGTAATAAAATTATAAATTATAAATGGTTATAAATAATCACTTATGTGTTGTTAATTTTGCATAATTGGATACTTTATGACATTTTAGACTATATAAATTTCAATTTAAAATTTTTAAATATTTTTTTGATTTTTAAACAATTGAATAATATGTTATTTTTATAAAATAACAATAGTGTCAATTTTGACTCAATTCATTTATTTGAATTTAAATAAAACCTACACAGAGGATATATTCGAAATAAAATGTTTAAAAGATTCCTATCATGTCAAAGTTGTCTATAAAATTCGTGGAGAACATTAAATAGTTCATATAATATTTATTTTAATATTTTTAAAACCATTTATTTGGTATATCTCTTAATAAAATAATTAGTACAACATTTTTGTATAATTATTTAATATACTTATTTGTTGCATAAAAATAAAAAATAAAATCCTTTGATGAAGATAAATATAAAATCTTTTATAATAATAATTTTACTCGAATTTATCATCTTAAAATAACAATATGTAAATTGTTATCTTTATTAAATTATGAAGGTGACAACTTTGGAATCATTTAAAATAAACTATTATAAGTGTAATAATCACCTTAATAAGGATACAAATGGTCAAAAATTCGGCCAGTGGATGATTAGGGTTTATATACACACTACTAATAAGTTTTGTTCAGATTGTTTGGCCTTTTGATATGTATTATTGTTTCAATAAAAACTACATTATTGATTTTTCACTAAATAAATAATTTGTGCATCATTAATGTATAAGATAATAAGGTAATTAAATAATTCTTAAAAATTACAAATAAATTACCATGATAAAGAAAAAAATTTTATCTTTGAAATGAGTATTTATAACCTAATTTATATGTTTTATAAACTTATATTAAAAATACATTAATTATTAAAGTTGAGTGAGACATATTTCACTTTCCTTTAAATAAAATAAACGAAAGGTCTTAATCACCTCCTAGTGGGTTCCAATGGATTCCATTTTGATCCAAATATTCCTTAGGACGAAATATAAGCATCCAATTATATTAAGACAAGTGTTAGGGTAATTTTATAATATTATATTTACCCTTAATTACCCGATTTACCTTTTACTATGGTAAATAAAATTTACCGTAGTTAATATTCATAATGCCCAAAAATAAAAAGTAGCTTATTAACATAATTTGGAACCAATGATTCCAAATATGGAATCTATTTTTCTAAATTTAATACAATAAAGTTGCAGAAATTAATTTAAAATTAATCCCGTTGTTAAGAAAACGTGTTTTAAAAGTAAAAATATTGCAAAAGATTGAAATGTTTTACCTATGAATTCAATGTAAAATTAATTTTAATGACATAAATTATATTAAATGGTAAAAATATATTCCATTTATACTTTAAAACCATTCAATATTATAATTTAACCCTATAAATTATTGTGATTAAAAAAGTTGTTTTTAATTAAAATATAGCATGTTTTTACTATTCATCAAAATATAAAAGTTACCAGAATAATATGATAAATTTATCCAAAGTAAATTTTTATTTCATGATTGCGAAGAATAATTTTATTTTTTCAAATTAATCTTATAAACATGTCAAAAACTATATTTAATGTGGGTGCGCCATCAAAAGGCGGCAAAACTGCATTTTTTGAAAAATACTTATTTTACCCAAAAAATGTATCTTATTCTTATACCATGTTCTAGAAAATGTGTAAGATGAATAATAATGTTATAAAATTAAAAATGTAGTTAATAGTATTTATAACAGCTAGTCCATAATAATATTATAACAATATACCATTGTTTTGTGAAACCCGATATCGTGTACAACACACGCTATCGAGGAAGGTCGTGATTGTGTGTAATGCAAGCCAAGTCAGGGTTGCGTGTAGTGCAAGACTCCTTTGTTGTTGCGTATAACAAAATCCAACCATATTTCATTTATACAATGAATATATATATATAATCAATGTTTCATATAATAACTACTATCAAACAAACTTGAAATTGTGTGTAACACGATCCAAGATTAGTGTTGCGTATACTACAAGCTAATACGGTGTTGCGTATAGCGCATGATAATCTTGGTGTAGCGTACATCAGAAGACATTAAAGAAATTAAAAAGCATAATTCTCATAAAATCTCGGGTTGTTACATTCTACCCCCCTTAAAATTAATTTCGCCCTCGAAATTCGTCAGGGTTATAAATGGTTTTCTACATGAAAGTTATTTTAATTGAAACCCACATCGTATAATGGAATCCCAAAAACTAAATTTAAACACTAAAGTATGAAACGTAATGGTTACCCAAATTAACTAATCACTGGGTTTCCACATAGGAGAACATAGGTGGAAATATGGATATGGAAGAAAAATCTAACCATCAAGTTCTGATGGAGAGTGGTCGAGGACATGGCTATGATAAAGCCAGCAGTCACAAAGCCTTAAATTTGGGATGATCTAAGGTACCATCTGATTCATCTAATATAAGGGCATTAGGAAAACATTTTTTTGTATTCAAGATCATTTCCCTAAAGTCGAAGAATTGTTGAAAAAGAAATACTTACTTGATTTTGGTATAATATCACCATTGGTCATTCCTTGGATAATTTCCACTTCATCTCTTAAAGAAATGATGTTGAATTTGTCATTCGTGAAGTGTTAGCAGATCATGTGATAGAATGATAGGTCATTCCATCTATCTCAAACAAAAGGTTAGCAAAAGTTATCAAATATACATAAGTCCATCTATAGTGAGATTAATCATATATGAACTTATACTTCATATATCATACTTTTTAATATAATAAAACTAGTTTCTACTAACCAGTGACTTCCTGTAGGCCATTGGTAGGCGATAAAGGCATGTCGCACTTCGGTTGTGGGTTCGATTCCCATATCCTTGTCTGATGCGACGGGTTGTCGCCCGTCTTGTAGGTTATCCCTTTTTCTAAAATTACGAAATTCCATCGATAATATAGAAAACAATCCTAGCCTTAAACAATACTAACTTATGTCCAACATAATCCATTTCAAATCTTTAGGCTTATCCAAAATACTTCTGTCCAAGCTTATAGTATAAAAAAAAATTATTAGAAATGTCATCTACCGAGCATGTGAATACCATCATTTATCCCTGATATATCTTGTTGATCACATTCCAATCATATGAATACCTTAATCATGTATTCTCTTGAAAAATGAATACCCATTAAACCTTAGTGAAAACATGAATGCTGTCAAAATACCAAAATCCCAAAATTTTTATATAGTCAAACCATGATATCACATTGTCCTTATTTTAGTCATGAGCTTATGAACACAATCAGACATATTATTTTCTCTTTAACCCTTAATTATGTGCATATCATCTACTTTCCAAAAATATTTCAATCACTTTTCATGGTTACCCATTCCATACTCTTATGGAAAACCACAATGGACCAATTTATAGGTATTCCAATATACCATAAAAGTACCTCAACAACATTATTCTTGAATACCAATACATAAATACTTCAAACCATCCTCTTCAATGATTGTCATGGAATAATTCCTTCCTTGATTTAGAAGTAACCTCTTAGGTCAGGGCATTGAGTTGGGTAATGCCCATGTTCTCCACAGATAAGACATTGAACACCATAACAGTCTATCACTCTATGACCCTTCTCTCCACATAAATAACATCTTCCCCTCCATTTGATGTATTCATCAAGGTTATTCTTCCCTTCTTTAGAAATCTCATTATTCCTTTCTCTATGCTCCTCAACATGCGAACATGCATAAATGTCCATCTTCCTCTTATTTGATGAATTGGGAATCATAATATCATTCTCTCTAGGCATTACAAAATTTCGCTGCTCATAGTCACCAATTTTTCCATTAGATTCAATGTTAACCCAATTCCTTCTGGTTCCCTCCATTAACTAAAACCAAAAACCATTGTGTAAGAAACAGTTAAAATAATGAGGAACCACATAATCATAAAAAATAACCTATATGATGTATAACTTATGACACCTTCTTTAACCTATGATATCTTAGGATAACCCTAGGTTATTCATGATTGTAAACATAATTCTAGTACTGTAACCTATAGTTATAATAAACCTTAGGGTCATCCCTAGACATACCTTATAAATATCTCTAGGGACCTCACTATAGTTTTCGCGTCCTAGTTTCCAAAGGTTAACTTAACCTTTCCTATGATACCAAATGTAGAGGGACGAAGCTCGATGTACATGAACATTACATTACTTTTTCGGAATACTTAACACATAACAAAAACAGACACAAAAGGACCGTAATAGTTTAGTGTCTTTGGAAACTCGGAACGTAATCTTATAATCGCGGTGAAAGATCTTCAACATCTCCCATAAAGATCTTCCCCTTTTGGTTTTCTTACCTAAAACCATTATTTAAATCTTGGGGAAAAGAAAACATATAAAGGGTGAGATTAAATGCTCAGTAAGGGTAATCATGGATAAAATAAAACATACCGTATACATTTGAACTTCAAAAGATGAACATAATATTTAAACATCAAAATCTTGATCAATGACATAAAACATGGAAGTACGTAAGGCATAGATCATAATGGGACATCAATCATGATAAAATATCATGGGAATAAAACATGTATTTTTGGAAAAACATTAAGTACATGATATAATTTCCATATTAGCCAAGGAAATGCTTCTAAGACCATCTTAATGGACAAAGTCCCTTTCTGAATCGAGTTCACTCCTCGTTTCAGTCCTGTATTTCTGAACCAAATTAACATACCATTCCAGCCATGTCTATCTCATGAGATATAAATCTTTACCCAATGCATTAGAGGGAGATATAGGTCCCACCCATCTCATAATGAAATCATTCTTTCGTATGCCACAAAATCATAAATCATACATCATAACATAACCCATGTAATAGAATGGGATTCTTAAACATCATGCCTTCATAACATAATCCATATATAAAAAAATGGATATTATTTCATCATAAGAAAAATCAAACCATGTAAATAATGGAGACATTACACTTGAAATAAAAACATATTAAATAATGTCATTTTAAATGGAAAATAGTTTTGATAAAACACTTGAAATTAATTCTTGAGTAAAATACCCATTCTTCTTCAAAATCATTTTCTTCTCCCAAAATGTCATGCAATTTTAAAAGAAAAGTATTTTGTTGAAAATAGTCCTAAAATATTTTGGAGGAAGCTTAATGAAAATAAGGCTTTATAAAACCGTAAAAATCATTTCATTCCGTATAAGTAAAAACAACATTCTTCTTGTACTTTTTCCCGAAAAGTCAAAAAAGTACCTCGTATGGTAAACAAAAGAAAGATTCCTTCCATACGATGTGGTAAAAGTAAAAAGGGTAAAAATGAATTTAAACATACATGGACGAAAATTAAACATTTTATGAAAATATTTTGAGAACATATAGACAATGATAATAACAATAACCCCAGTAAATACTTACGAATAAACAATCTCGGATAAAAACGAGATTGGAAAAGATATCCCTTACCTTAGATCCGATATGCTTCGTATGTATCAAAACCTCATATATAATGATTTAGATAATGTCATTGAATTATCATAGAATCATATTAATTGTTATGATGTCATAAATGGTTCACTTATGAAATTATATTACCCGTTCTTTTGTAAATTCCATGTTAAAGAGCGTTTTGGGCAAAATCGTTTCATTTGTCGTCCGTGTTTTGACTTGTAATTACTCATACTATTACATAGATCATGATTAATTAATTCCAGAATATAAAACTGGATTTATATATAATATATATCCATAATATACATATATATAATAGATTGATAAATGGAAAGAAATGCACCGTTTATGGAGATGGTAGGCCGTACGTATGCATGAACGCTGTTTTCGTTTCCTTATTGAATTGAATGGAATTAAGTATATGACATACATATATACATATATATATATATATAAATCCAGTATAATTATTATGTCATATATTTCATGATTAATTCTTATTATATATACTTTATAATCATTCTTTAATTGTTAACATGGAAAATGAATCTCATCACGTCGTGGAGACGGTAATCCGTACGTACGCACGAGCGATAATATTGTTCCCGTATTTATTGAATCGAATTGGAGTGAATGATATAATATCATAGAATCAGTATGATGTTATAATAATCATATGTATTTATTATTTACACCATTATACCCATCCAAGTAAGGTGGTGGTGGGAAAACAGATTACACCACGACGTGGAGACGGTATTCCGTACGTACGCACGCACGATGATTTCATTTTCCTTAGGATGAATAGAAGGTGAAATGGGGTTATTTTATATTTATAATAAAATATCATTATTTTAGTTATACTGATGTTATTACAATATAATGAAACAACTAAATAAAGAGGAGGTAGAAGAAGAAATAAATTTGAAAGAATCTGTAACGGATATTACCTCATCTTCGATACGCCTCTTTGAAACCTCCTCTTAGGGCACTAATATTTGTCTTTTAAGTAGACCAGAACATCTAGGATGTTTCTAGGGAAGTGGAGAAGATAAATTGGCAGGGTTAGGCCGATCTTGAATGCTCAACGTTGTGTGAGGAGTAGATGGAGGAGGTTCCCTTTTATAAGGGAGGAGAGAGGCACCTTTGGAATCCTCAAAAATATTAGTTTAATCTAAATTCAAACCCCACATAAAAACCTCCAAAAATGAATCAATTAAAATATTAGATGATATAGGGTTGTAATATCATAAAATAATCAAATTTAGACATGTTTTGATCTTATTTTAAACCTTATCATTTTGATTTATCCTTATTTAATCTATTTAAGTTTATTTGTGGTAATAAAATTCTAAATTTTAAATGGTTATAAATAATCACTTATGTGTTGTTAATTTTCCATAATTTGATAATTTATGACATTTTCGACTATATAAATTTCAATTTATAATTTTTAAATATTTTGGTGATTTTAAGCAATTTAATAATATGTTATTTTTATAAAATAACAATAGTGTTAATTTTGACACTATTCATTTATTTGAATTTAAATAAAATCTACAAAGAGGATATATTCAAAATAAAATATTTAATAGATTCCTAACATGTCAAATTTTTCTAGAAAATTAGTGGATCACATTAAATAGTTCATATATTATTTATTTTAATATTTGTAAAACCATTTATTTGGTATATCTCTTAATAAAATAATTAGTACATCATTTTTGTATAATTATTTAATATACTTATTTTTTTCATAAAAATAAAAAATAAAATTCTTTGATGAGTATAAATATCAAATATTTTATAGTAGTAACTTTACTCGAATTTATCATCTTAAAATAACAATATTTAAGTTGTTATCTTTATTAAATTATGAAGGTGACAACTTTGGAATCATTTAAAATAAAATATTATAAGTGTCATAATCGCCTTAATAAGGATCCAAATGGTCAACAATTCATCCAGTGTATGATTAGGGTTTATATATAAACTACTAATAAGTTTTGTGCAGATTTGTGGACCTTTAATATGTATTACTATTTCAATAAAAACTATATTATTGATTTTTCACTAAATAAATAATTTCTGCATGATTAATGTATAAGATAAGAAGGTAATTAAATAACTCTTAAAAATTAAAAATAAATTACCATGATAAAGAAAAACATTTTATCTTTTAAATGAGTATTTATAACCGAATTTATATTCTTTATAAACTTATATTAAAAATACGTTAATTATTAAAGTTGAGTGAGACATATTTCACTTTCCTTTAAATAAAATAAACTAATGGTCTTAATCACCTCCAAGTGGGTTCCAATGGATTCCATTTCGACCAAAATATTACTTAGGACGAAATATAAGAATTCAATTATATTTATACATGTTTTAGGGTAATTTTATAATATTATATTTACCTTTAATTACCCGATTTACCTTCTGCTATGGTAAATAAAATTTAACGTAGTTACTATTCATACTACCCAAAAATAAAAAGTAGCTTATTAACATAATTTGGACCCACTGACTCCAAATATGGAATCCTTTTTTCTAAATTCAATACACAAAAGTTTCAGAAAATAATTTAAAATTAATCCCGTTGTTAAGAAAACGTGTTTTAAAAGTTAAAACATTGCAAAAGATTGAAATGTTTTTACCTATTAATTCAATGTAAAATTAATGTTAATGACATAAATTATATTAAATTGTAAAAATATATTCTATTTATAGTTTAAAACCATTAAATATTATTATTTAACCATAAAAATTATTACGATTAAAAAAGTTGTTTTTAATTAAAATATAGCGTGTTTTTACTATTCATCAAAATATGAAAGTTACCAGAATAATATGAAAATTTTATCCAAAGTAAATTTTTATTTCGTGATTTCAAAGAAAAATTTTTGTTTGTAAAATTAAACTTATAAACATGTCAAAAACTAGATTTAATGTGGGTGCGCCATCAAAAGGAGGCAAAACTGCATTTTTTGAAAAATACTTATTTTACCTGAAAAATCTATTTTGTTCTTATAATATGTTCTAGAAAATGTGTAAAATGAATAATAATATTATAAAATTAAAAATCTAGTTAATACTATTTATAACGGCTACTCCATAATAATATTATAACAATATATCATTGTTTAGTGAAACCCGGTATTGTGTACAACACACGCTATCGAGGAAGGTCGTGATTGCGTGTAATGCAAGCCAAGTCAGGGTTGCGTGTAGTGAAAGACTCCTTTGTTGTTGCGTATAAAAAAATCCAACCATATTTCATTTATACATTTAATATATATATAAATATATATATTCTCAATGTTGCATAGAATAACTACTATGAAACAAACTTGAAATTTTGTGTAACACGATCCAAGATTAGTTTTCCGTATACTACAAGCTAATACGGTGTTGCGTATAGTGCAAGATAATCTTGGTGTAGCGTACATCAGAAGACATTAATGAAATTAAAAAGAATAATTCTCATAAAATATTGGGTTGTTACAGGATAACCCGAAGGCGCCAAAACCATTCCTGAAAGTTACTGCTGGTGCATATATTGTCTTTATCCAGAAATGATCATAGAGAAAATGTTGTTGACTAGTTTGTCATTTCGATTCTACAAATTAAAAGAGTAGATTTATTAGTACTTTTTTTCTTTCATTTTATCTGAAATAATGAATTTATTAATTCTCCCACTATTTTATCAAGTCCCAATGGCCCTTACCATTGAACTCGGAATGTCCTGTTGCTTTGACATTCTAGTGGTAAGAATCCATATTCCCCTTCACATAACCCCAACAAGGCTTGGTCAAGCTATTTGGAGGTATTTAGGCAGGCAGGTCTTTGCCAACTGTGAGCTTACAGTTCCTTGATCTGTTGAGTGGACTCCACAATCCTGAAATCCTTACTTGAATTTCCTCAAATTTTGCCTCCAATATTACACCAATCCTAGCAAGGGATAGTCCTATTGATGTAATATGGTTAAGTCTACCTAAAACCATTCATAAGGGATTCCTTTATAAAAGTAAGTGTCCCAAAAAGGGTCGGTCAAACACATAGTTTTATTGATTCTTTCCCTTAATCAAGTAACGGAAGGCTTGGTCTGACTTAATATGGTATTGAGGGATTTTAATCCTTATGCGTAGTTTCTCATTATCACATGCTTGTTAATATTAAGTGATTCTTACTTAAGTGATTAACCATGTTCCGATAATGTTTACGCATATTCCGGTTTTTATTTTATTCCATCTTTACATGCTTGTTTATTTCATTAATTATGTGATCGCGACAACATATACAAAATAAATAAACCAATCAATAAGACAGAAATAAAATAAGATGGTATGATCATGAGCTTCTATTGGATAGCTTATCTAGCGGTTTGATAAGCTAACCCTGACCTAGGAAAAAACACCTTGAACCCGGTGGTTCGTGTTTTGCATCTCCCACCTGTCCACCTTTGTATCTTCTTGCACCGGTTTCACCTCAGCTTCGGGATTTGAACCGTCTCCTCTGGCTTGGGAGATCCTCCATTACAAGGGTTTACATTAAAGAAACCATGGGCATGTAGGCCCTACATTTTATTTGAAGAAGGCTCACAGGCTGACCAATTTAAATTAAATAAATTTAAATGAATCCATACACATACAAAGGGTCTTTGGTCTAGCTCATGATCATCCAGGGGATGAAACGACATTTACGCAAATTTAGAATTCAAATTCTTTTAATCGTTCTTTCATTTAAGATAAGTCGCGCTCGAATTCAATTAATTATGCTCTTATAATTAATCAATTATTTATCATCAATTCATTTCTGAATTTCCTTGAGATTCTTCTCATCCATATTCCTTGTACATGTCTTTGTAATTTTGGAGGAAACCTGGTGAAATTTCTGGAAAGTACACAGCGTGTAGTTTATATTTACACGGCGTGTATTTCTTTTCACCTTTTATCCAAAGTGCACACCGGGGGCTTTGGTATTTTCTCTGTACTTTTGAAATTTTGTAGTACACAACGTGTAGATGAATCATACACAGCGTGTACTTCCTTGTTACATGGTAACCAGCTGGGAAATCCCGTGTACGCGGTATGCATCTTATCTTTGTAAACGGTTTCACCTGGGCCAGAGCAGACTACATGGCATGTTTCTCCAACATACACAACGTGTATTTAGGTTCCACACGTCTTTCAATTCTGGTCAACATGGCACGATTAATACTTAGGCATATTCAATTTACACTACATGGTTTGGAGGACCAGTGCCGGTTCATTGAACCTAAGTACATGGCGTGTAGTATTAATTACAGGCCATGTAATCTTGTGTTGTATAGACAGAAAGAGCGGCTCCTCCAGATGAGTTCCTCATTTTTATTTTAAACAAAATTAAAATTAAAAGGTCGTTTCTGTGATATGAATCGAGAAATAAAGGAGGAAGAATAGACCTAATTTATTCAGATTAATAAAACGATATATTTTGAATTGAATCAAATATAAATGCATAAATTATCAACGAAAATTAAATAACTATAATAAATGTTGTAACCTCACTCTGATACCAATTGAAGGTTCCGGGCGCAGCGGAAGCGCATGGGTGGATGTGCCCACTTAGCCTTTTTTCATTAGAAATGATCAATCCGGGATCAATACGACGATAAACCCCAGTATCCACGGATCGAATCACAGAAAAAGACAAAGAAGAAGGTTTGTCCCAGAACCACAAATAATGATCGTTATAGGTTGATTATAATTAATTTAATTAATTATAAAGAAATACGTTTTGGGTGTTCTTTCTTCATTGATGTTCTTGATCACGTTGTCGATGTGATCCGTCATTGCGTCGTAGAAGCCAAGTGTAGACTTCCTCTAGCGGTGATCCACATGTGTACCTCATATCTCTGGACGTCGGCAAAAGATTCTCTGGGTACTAGCGTAGAGAAGCCTTTTCTTGCATTGTCTGCCATAGGTCGTCTTGATCCGATGGAAGATGATCTCTCTCGGTCTTGAGAGCGTTCTTGGAGGAAGAGGTTCTTTCGGCCTTAAAAGAATTCTCCAGAATTGTTGTGCACAAAGATTTTCTTGTGTGTAGGAAAAGAGTTGGGGTTGTGAGGATATTTATAATCATGTTTGAGGTTGTAGAGTTATGACAATAAATAAACGCATTACGCGTTTAATTTATTTCATTAACTGTTATTGAAAACCCCCATGTTGAATAATTAATTCCTTGACATTCACTCACACTGATTATAATAAATATCATTTAATAAAACAATATTATATCCTCAAAATCCCGACTGAAAAAACTACACGGCGTGTAATAATAAATACACGGCGTGTACATGTTTTTCATTGAAAACTACACGGCGTGTACATTAAATGTACACGGCGTGTATATATTGTTTTCATTTATTCATTTATTTTTCAAAATAAAAACTACATGGCGTGTAATAATTAATACATGGTGTGTACTTGTTTTTCATTTTATTCTTCCTCCAACATTAAAATGATTTAGGCTTCCTTGAATAATTATTAAATCACATACAGGAATAATCTTTATTCTACTTGAGATACTTGAATACACTTAGTGTGTGACCCTCTATGCCTCTTTCTCGTTGGCATTAGGCGGGCTTGCCTAAAGTCCAGGATGACTATCTAGCAACGGGTCAAGGCACCCAAGATAAAGAAGTTGACGCCGCATTGACGTATCACCACATACGAACGTTTACTGTGTAATTTAATCCCTTTGTCTCAATATTTCATCAAGCAGGTTTCATGGCAGTGTCATAAACCTATATGCTTGATCCGTCATTCTTTGAATACCTGAAATAAACTCGTCGTTCACACTATGGCCATGGAATTTAATGAGACAGTTTTATTTTAGTCAAAGGTCCGAGATATCAACTTCCATAAATGGAAGGGACAAATCCTTCCTCGACTTATCCATTAACAACATGTCACTCGTGACGCACCCAACGTACCCTACTTCCCGCCAACTATCTGCGTGACAATTTTCATCAGTAAATCTAAGTACACGAGTCATGACATGAGTTAATGATAATCTTCTAGTCTAAGGACCATTACACACACACGTAGATAACAATTTTTGATGACACCAAGACATGCATAATTTCTACTGGCAGGTATGTTCTCATAATCTCCCATCTTGGAGATTACCAAGTGCGAACTCCATGAGAGAGAGTCTCGTCTTCTTATGAGTACTCGCACATGACGGTCTGTATACCAGGTGTCCTATCATAGTACGTCATCCAACCATAGAACATTATTTGATAATATTGTTATAGAATTTCAAGTTTCTCATCATAGAGGGGATCTTCCATGACCTTATCAATGCAACATATATTCTAGGACATTATTATATTATAGTCATGCAGAACAATGAACAATATATAATAAGTGAACATTCATGTAATCAAAGTACAAAACAGTTGGTTCGCAGGACACCAACCCTTACAATAAATTGGAATAGGGTCAAAGATGGGATCATGGAAAAGTCATGATGTCTGAAACATGGAACTAAACACGACTCTTCTTTCAAAGAGTTTATATTTTATGGAAAAAATGGAAACTGAGTAGAATTGTCTACGTTTTCATCTTTTGAGATGTAATAGTTATGTCCTAATTCTCTAAAACTCTAATCCTGAAAAGATATTCAATGTGAAGTATTCATTTAATTCAATATTATGTAATGTTTTAAGGTCGGGTCCTTATAGTTGGTATCAGAGGTCGGTTTAGACAACATTAGGGATTAGAATTTTTCGTTAAACACATGGTTAGTCCCTATGTCTATTATTTCAATTAAATCCTTGTTTTTCTACAGATCAAGGAAAGTATGTTACAAATGGAAGGAGGAAGATCTCAAATTCCATTCCTATCTCTTCCTGATGACTTGCTTGCAGTAATTATTGCGAAGTCATGTTCGGATGATTGTGAAATTTTTTCTAAAATACAACTCACTTTTAAGCAACTGTTTGAGATATCAAACACCTCCACTATACATCGATATCATTGTGGATCATGGGTTGTATTTAATCAATTATTATTTTCACAATATTCTCATATTTTCATGAAAGGTAAATATTTTCAAGGAATTTTCAAATATTTTACCTTATCACAAGATTTTGAGGAATATTATGTTTTTGAAAAACGTGCTAAACTAGAAGACCCTTACGCAACCTATTTATATTTCGTTTTACAATATAGTCTCTCAGCACATACTTATGGTATTTTAAAAGGAAATTTAATTTAATGTTTCCACTCAAATTCGGTCTAACTATTTTATAGAAATCATGCTTTATCAGATGTTTTGAAAGTATATGTCATACATGATTATTTTCCAAAACTATTTTTTTGCGAAAACCCATATGAACCATGTTGCAAAAGGTGTATTTGGATGAAGGAAGAATATAATTTTGAAAGATCTCTAAATCATTATTGCAATGCATGGACCTTACACCTACATGAAAAAGGTAACGATGAAACCATGTAGACACCATGATCAAGGTATAATGTTCTTTATTCTGGTGATCGTTTCATTTTATCATATGGTGGTGAAATTAAAAAAAATGACAATATATATAAGACATCAAGAATTAAGATGTGGATATCATAATGATTTAGGATGAAAAAGATAGGTATAAAAAAACCATTGAGGTTAAAACAAGTTAGGGTTATTTTTGAGTTTTATAAAAAGGAAAACATGCAGACCATGTGACAACCTGTCGCGTCATACAAATCTGTGGGAATCGAACCAACAACCAAAGTGTGATTGTGATTTATCACCTAAAAATAGACTATGTGAAGTCCCTGGTTAGTATGACTTATTATTTTTAGTTAAATTATTTTATTGATCATGAATAAGTTTATTTGGGATCTTATGTTTTATCAAATGGATATCCCTAGTATAATAAAATAATTTGATGATTAAGTGATAAATGTGATTCTGGAAGACGTTCTCTCTTTTGGGAAACAATATATACCTACGGAAAATAGAATACTATGGGATTTAAATAGCAGGGTAATGGTTGAAATATTATTTTTGGAAGAATTTAAGTTTTATTTTTAGAAATAAGGATATCTAGTTTATTTATGGAAATGACGAACCTATCATATAGAATATGCGATTACATTAATTATACTTCATTATGAGACTTTAATATTAATCTATTCTATTTAGAGATAAATTTTATGATTTACATTGGAAGACTATCGGATTAAATACCTATGAGTTTTGGGTTTCAATATTAGTTTGTATTATTTTGAATAATTTTAAGGATAGTTATGTATTGAATGGTCTTTCTTGAACTTGGGGAACTTTTATTGAATTTTGGAGATTAAGAGTAGTAATTTTACTATAGAGGATTATCCTTTTTTGGGGATTATATGATCTCATACTAACCATTTTAGTTTTAGTTGATGTATAAAGATAAGGGAAATATATAGTTCTTCTTTTTTGGATTATGTGATTCTCTAGAATATGATTCTTGTGCTTTTTATGTGACCAAGTCTTTTTTAATGCTCATTATTTTGAGAAAAGATTAGTTTTCGGTAGATACTTATTGAATGATGAAACTCTACTTGAAGGTAAGTATATTTCATTATGTTTTTATTATAGGTAGTAAATTAATTCTTCAAAATTATGAAAAGGATCGTAAAACATAAATGTTGTTGGTTTAAATTTCTTACTGGGAAATCAAATAACGTTTAACACATCATAAGTTTGTGACTTTATGGTGGTTGAATTTCTCATAATCATGTTTTCTACCACTCTCCATCAGAACTTGACCATTTGTTCTCTCTTCCATATCCATGTTTTCCTACACAGAATCCGAGTATGTGTTATCTCAGGTGACCTTTGTACTTCTCTTTCATTCTATTAAAGTGATAGTTTTACTGACTCTTTTCTGATGTGGGACTTTTAATGAAGTTTCCAATCCCATTTTAAAATTGCAAGGACGCAATTCCCAAAAGGTGGGAATGATGTAACATCCTTGGTAAATAAAGAACATGAAAGTTTTCATATTTATTAATATTTGTGAATTAAATATTAATTCTACTTTATAGCAGATTCTATATTCGATGGCGTACCCAATACACAACAATTGGTTTCTTTGAAATCTTACATTTCGCACTAATAATATAATATTATTATTTAAAATAGTAGTTAACGCCTAACCATTTTATTGGTGGTAATGAATAGAAATAACTATAATATGATCATAAATATTTGTTGAATATTTTTTTACATTTTTTCAATAAAAGTTTGAGGCTTAAAAAAAGTAAATAATTCGATTTTAAGCATAAATTCTCTTTTATTCACTAAAAGGCCGATTTACCGCCTTTTAATGGAGAACCCTATTTAAATCTAGTTTTTGTCACTTTTATATGTAATATTTGACAAAATAAATTTTTTATTTAGAATCGGGACACCAAAATTTACTTGGGATGAAATTTTGGCATTTTTATGATAATGTACATTTTTTAATGAATAGTGAAAAAATACTATATTTTTATTCAAAGGTGTATTTTAATATAATTTATTTATATTCTTGTATTATATTTTTAATTGGATATAAAGTGTAATTAGAATATATTTTTACGATTTAATATAATGATGGTCATTGGAAGTAATTTCATTTTGAAATTGGACATAAACTAGTGTCAATCTTTTGATAGTTATTATTTCTTAAAAACACGCTATTTGTTTTAACAGAAGGAATTAATTTTAAATTAATTTCTGCCACTTCTATGTTTTGAATTCGAAAAAATGGATCCCATATTTTCAATCAGTATTTCCAAATTGTGTAAATATGTAACTTTATTTTTATACATTTTAAATATTTACTTGAGTAAATATTTTATTTACCATGATTAAAGGGTAAATATTGTAAATAAGGGTAAAATATAATATTATAATAATATTAAATTACCATAACATGTATTCTAATCCTATTAGATAATACATAGCTGACCATGGGAATCGTTGGGTTGAATTTGGGACCCCATAAAGCCATATGAGAGTAATAATGACACTTTATATTAATTAATTAAAAGTAAAGACAAAAATGACATAAACATATATCTTTTAGTAAATAAAATTTTACATAGGGTTATATATGTTATATTTTCAACTTTAAATATTATTTAAAAATATAAAAAGTTTTTCTACATGATCTTATTTTTTTATAATTTTTTCACATCAGATAAATTAAATTATTTATGACATAATAATACTACAATATTTACCTCATTAATAAATGATTTAAATAAATAAGATTATAAATATTAAAAATATATCCAAAAACTGTCCAATTCTTATTAGATTATTTTATTTAGAACATGAGTCATCTTAACTTAATTTTTAACGATTAGTTGACCTTTTGAAACTGAAGATGTGTTTATAATGAAATAATTGTTTCTAATATTCCTAAAGAGCCCCTCCTCTCCCTTATAAAAATCCCTCAATTCTAACTAATTACTTACACTTATCAAGCCTTTGGATCAACCAAAATCTACTCTAATAAGATCCCAATATCCCTCTCTTCATCTTAGATGCCTTACCTTAGGCAAATATCACCTCAAGAAACCCATTTGGTTCAAACCAAGGGGAGTTACTCAATTTAAAGGTAACATCTCCTCTTAAGTTCTTTTGTATTATTTTATTTCTCCAACCACATAAACTCCTTTTATTAATTTATTTTGTAACAACACTAGTATACAAAATATACTTGGTTGTTTTTATAAGAATTATTAGAACTACATTTACACACAACTATATCATAATGGGTAAAGAACATACTGTTTCTGTGGATGGAAAACGAACGCCTCACGAAATGACGATTGTTCAATTATCTCCCACCACCTCTCATGAAGGACATTAAGATGGAAGTGTGTTTATATATAATATATATTATTTTTATGTTTTCATTATGATTTTGTATTTTCCATTTATAGCATACATTTCTGTTTTCCATTATGGGTAAACGCGATAATTTATTTGAAGAAGTGTGGACTACCGCCCCCTCAAAGTGATATGACTCATTCATACAATACATGGTACGTATAAAGGATAGAGTTAATGATATTATATATGATAATATACTGGAATTATAATATAAATATGTATCATTATGTTTTAATTCCATTAAAATATGAAATAGAAATGAAAGTAGCGTTCATACGTACGTACGACTTACCGTCTCCATGAACGGTGCATTTCATTTCTTACCTCCAAATGTTACTTAAAATTATAAATACATGTATATACTGGATATATATGATATATATGATATATAAATCAGGAATATCATTCTTGATATAATGAAATTTTGACCACATGTACAACATGTAATTATAAGCAGTCTATTTTTGACTCAAGTACCAAATATTGACAGAACGACCGTGATTAACTTAAATGATTACATAATATTTATAACATGGTAATAAGTGATATAAAAGGAATAATTAAATTGAAAAACGTTCTTAGGAAAGTATGAATTAACTTTAGTTTATTATTCAGGAAATTAAAGAACGAACGGGTCAAGTCAGACACAAGGTAAGGGAACATCTTTTCCCAATTCCCATTCTTTGAGTTGATCTTATCTTTATTATTTATATCATTCTTTAATTTATACACGAGATTATTTTATACGGTGTATAAAAACTTTTTTAATTTTATTCAAAAGGAATTTTTTCTCTATGAAGCGTTTTACTAAAGGACAAATAATATGTTTCCTTTTAACGTATGCGATGACAATGTCCTTTCCCCCGCCACGAGTATTATTTGATCTTTGGCTTCTGTAACAAGCCTTGATGTTTTTAAAAGGTAAATAAATAAAAAATAATATTTTACATATTTTGGTATTGAAAATGGTTTTTAAAATGGATTGATTATTTTAATGTCTTGAAATGATTTCTTGTGATTTCAAATGAAATGATATAAGTGAAATGTTTGTTTTTCAAATACTTTATGTGTTATGATTTTATTTGATGGGTGGTTACATGATAAACCAAATGATGTGTGGTGCCGTGATAAACTAGGATTGGTGGTTACGTTATAAACTCCAATGCATTGGGTATGTAAGTCGACCGTATGGCTATTCCATTTAGTGATGTGTGTGGAAGTTGACCATATGATTATTCCATTTAAGTATGTTTATGTCCCAAGTTACGTTTATATGTTATGTATTATTTGTGTGGGTTTTATGGTAATATTTTGGTCACAAAAGGGTATTCAATGATATTTTATTCATTGAAGAGTATTTACTACTTCATAAAGGTTAAAATTATTACTTATGATAAAGTATTCATGGTTTACGTGTTGTATTGAAAAACTAACAGTTTTCCTTCTTTGTGTATCCCTTACTGAGATTTTTGTGCTCATCCCATGTTTTTTAAATGTTTTTCACAGGACATAAAGTGAAATTGGTTCACGGATGGGATCATATAAAAGTCATGTTGTCTGAAACATGGAACTGGACATTACACATTTTTCAAAGTGTTTATATTTTGTGGAAAAAAATGGAATCTTAGAAGAAGTGTTTACTTTTTCATCTTTTAAGATGTAATAGTTATATCCTAATTATCTAAAACTCTAAACCTGAAAATATCCTCAATATGAATTATTCATTTAATTCAATATTATGTAATGTTTTAAGGCCAAGTCTTTATAATTCATCTGGTGGATAGTGAATATTTGGATGTTTTAGGGAGAGGATATGTCAACATCCGAATGATGAATGGATGAATCTTGAAACTATTATAATTTCTTCACATCCTTACCCTCAATAGAAATATAATTTACATTGTACAATTGGATGCTGATTTTTGTTGAACTATATTTTAATATTGGGTATAGACGGTGATATAATGATCCTTGGGGATTTTATAAGGTGTAAATTATGAGACCCTGTACTTGACCATAAATTTTGATTGAAGTATAATAATAAAAAGTTCAACTTCTGATGGTATAGAAGTATTGAACTATAGGTATGACTATCTCATTGAGAATTAAATATTTTTTATGAAGTCCAAGGGAATATTGAATATTGATCATATGAAAATTCTAAGCATTGCATTTTTCTGATGGGAAAAAATAGAGTTTCCTTTAACTTGGATAGTAAAAAACTCAGGGATAATAAGTTAGAGCTGATTCAATCATTTATTTGTGTACTTGACCATGTATAGTCCTATGGTGTTTTATTTTTATTACTAAACATAATTATTGAATCTATAATTAATGTATGTATTTATTTCCTTAATAAAAGATTTTATTTTTTTAGATTTTTTTCAATGGAATGATTTGGCCGAAAGTAAGTGTGGTCTAAAGATGAAGTGTATCATAATAAAAAATGACAGGGAGTAAACTGAATTAAACTTTCAAAAAAAAATTCAATAAATAAGGGATAAATAATGAGAATATGGTTCCCATAATTCCATAACAAAACAAACTATCGGAAAAGATGAATGAGACTTTCATTTAGAATGTAAGGAGTCAAATGATTCCCTTAGGATCTCCTAAGAAATTTCGGTAAAATATACTCAACATGAAAAATTATCTCACCCACAGAAGTCCAACATCACTAATTGGGCATGAAAATTTATAGGATCTATGGTTATGATAAATACGATACGTTTAGTGTCTAAATTTTTTTTAGTTTATCATATGTGCATGTAAATTCTAAGAACTATGATAAAATTGAATTGAAAGGAAAAATGTTTTTTCATTATCTATGAAGATGAAACATTAAGATATAATTTTTGGGATGGTTAAAGGGAAAAAATAATTAGAAGCATAAAAGTTTTATTTAATGAGAGTATCCTATGGAAGTAATAGACCTTGGAGGAACATAATTTTGAAGGGAAATTAACTGTTGAAATCCTGGTTGATAAGAGTACTAATAACTCATAAAAATTGGAGAAATTAGATATAGATATTGAAAAAATCATAATTCTAGGAGTATAAAAATCAGAGGTACTGATTATTTCTAGAGAAACTGATTATCGTTTGGAATAATTAGATGTATGTGGTCCATATATTCAAGTACCAGATGTTCAGGCACTAGAAGAAGGAACTGAACCAAGTAGTAAATATCAACTAATTTAGTTGAGGAGATCAACAGGAACCAGGAGACCAATGTAGAGGTTTGGGCATGATTTGAACTCTACACTTCTAATGGATATATGTGGACCAAAAATTATATAAAATTGATCTTCTCTTATTGGCTCTAAGTAGTGGGAGGCATCCATGAATGAAGATGTGAATTCATTAAAGTTTAACAGAAAATTAGAGATTGATGAACTATCCATGGGTAAAAAGAATTATAAATAAGTTTGTTTACCATGTCAAGGAAGATTATAAATGAATTAAAATTTATAAATCATGACTAGTAGTGAAGGGGTTTCAATATATGGACGGAGTTTATTTCATAGAAATATTCTCACAGATTATTAAACATTATACTATTAAAACACTGCTATTTAGAGTTTTATCATACTAGCTGTATATAGAGAAAATGTATTTCAAGATAGTTTTTCTTCATGGTGAGTTAGAGGAGTAAATTTACATGAAAAAACAAATAGGTGTTCTAGATGTTGGACATAAAAATTTGGTATTTATACTGAAGAAAATACTCTATGGGATGATGAAGGTTCCACGTTAGTGGAATAAAAAATTCAATGGGTTTATGGAAGAAAATATATTTATATAAATATAATGAATATCATTATTATTACATGAAAAATTATGATAATGGGAGTTTCATAATTTTACTATTCTTTGTCAACGATATACTTCTGTTTTGATCATATTTTTAGAGGATTAAAAAATCTAAAAATTAGTTGTCTAGAAATTTAAAGATAAATGATCTCGGGAAAGCAAGGAAGATATAGGGGATGATGGAAAAAATAGATAAGAATACTAGAACTTTTGTTCTATATCATAAAGAGTATAAATAAAAATTCATTTATGGAATAGAAATAAATGAATGATAATGAGTTTCGTCACCTATTTAGAAAAACATGAAACTGTCCAAGGTGTAAACACCAACAATGGAAGATAAACATCTCTATATGGAGAAAATACCATATTCTTCAACTATTTGAATTATAATGTATGTAATTATTTTTAATTAACAAGATATTAGATTTGAAGTTGGATTTGTAAGAATGTTTATGCCCAACCCTTGAAAGAAACATTGGAAAGATATCAAATAGATCCTTAATTGTTTAAAATGACCAAATGGTAAAGCTATAAGAATTGAGGAGGAATATCTATTAGAATGATTTTTTATGCTAACGTTATTGGAGATTCAGGTTGTTAGAAGATAACAACATGATTCATATTTACATATATAGGAAGAAAAGTTATTTTGATGTTATGACTATAGAATATTTTCACACTATGTAAATTTGAATCATATTATGTAGTGGAAATGGAATCGTGGAAAGAGATGGTATGTTTAAAGAAGTGGTTGAATTAATTAGGAAGTAGTTAAGAAGTATGAAATAATTTCTATTATATAAAATGTTCCATACACTTTGATAAAGTATATTATTAAATACAAGAATAAATAACATCAATATGAAGTACCAAATAATCAGAAATAATATTGGGTAGAAAGTGTTAGGCCTTTAGATGATAACTGGTAGACTAAAATTTGGGAATAAGTTCACCAAGACTTTATCTTGGAAATTGTGAGGCATAATCTTGCCTTAATGGGTCTTTGTTGAATATAATAAGGAAAGGTGGAGGAATATTGTTATTTTAGAGGAATATTTGATGGTGAAATTTTCTAAATTTTTCTTTGGAACATGTCTTCAAGTAGAATATTGTTAGGATACATGTGTTGTAAGTACCAGTTATCATATTCAACGGTAGTTTTTCCATACTAAGTTTGAACTTTTGATTACATCAAGGATGGTCCATGGTGTTAAGAAATCATCTAGAAATAATTAATCAGAAAGAAGAATATGGAAGTATTTACCAGATAAACTAATTGAGGTCAATAGTGTTATGGTAGATTACTAATGGGATTTCATTTAGAGTCCTCTCTATGAATCTTGGGAGGTGTTTTGACCCAGAGAACCTTATAAATATTCCTATAAAAGGAATTGGGGACCTAACACCAAAGTGAGTGTAATGTGTGTGCATAATGAATCCAACACGTGAACAATAACTTATATGTTTATAGAGTGTTATTACTCTTATAATGTGATATTATTAACAATTTTTTCAGTTGATTATATTCTTCAGACATCTAATTAATTGAAATAATTCAAAATGGTACCTCCCATTCTTGTACGACAAAGTATAAATCATGTAGATTCTATTATGTTAATTTATAGATTTATGTACTTAAGTTTAATGTTTTTCAATTTTTTTATTGATATTTAATTTACATTATAAGGTTAATGTGATAGGTTGAATTTTTAAAATGGGTAGGGTTCTTTAACTTTCTACCTATGGTACACTAAGCTGATGGTTTGGAGAAAACATATAGAGGTTCATTTTTCTACATCATTGATTTATATATGAACTTATGATGGATCAATCAATTTTACATCCCATGGTATTCCTATAGTTGAAGTGATTATTATTTCATGTGACCATTTCTCATTCTCCCATACCCACAATACAATTTTGGAGCCACTTTCTATGAATATGACTTCATTTTTATATTAATAAAATTATATTTAATATAATATCACTTTCTCTCACTTATTATATTTCCATGATAAGATTATTTATAGAAATAATATATAAAATAATATAGATTATAAAATTTAAGATAAGGAAACAATATTTATAAAAGTAATTATTTTTATATTTTGGTGATGATATAACTACCTAGAACTTTTATGCATCTTTGATGAAGTGGTTGTGCATGAAAGTGAAAAACCAAAGTAAATAGTTTTAAAAACATTAAAAAGTGATGTTTTTTTGATAATTTATAGTATTTCATGATTTTTATTGATCAAAATGAAAGTATATTAATGTTTTAAATATTCAAATTCAAAATATCTTGTTATCTTTGGGTCTTTAAAGGAAAATTATGTGAATAGTTCTAAAAATGAATTAAATGATATTTAATGTCAAATAATATTTTATAAAATGAATTAAAAATCATAAAATAATATCATGATTCACGTGTATAGTGATTTTTTATAAAACCCCATATTATACATTTTTAAGCAACTTAAAAAATTTAAATTAAATTTTGACCCTAAAATTACAAGTACTTATGAAAATGCCATTGATTATTTACTATAAAAAACATAATTTGACCCTTTCAAAGACACATATGTGTTTGTTTTCACTAAAACTTCTACAAAAATCCTTTTTGAACATATAATACCACATTTATATGCTCCTGTAGTAATCAAATTTTACTTCTTCAAAGGACTTATGCTTAGTCGAAAAGTTGTGTTTCAAAGATCAAGGTAAGGGATTCCAAGATCCATTCACCTTTCTCAATTATGAATCATTATCTTTAATTATTATTAAAACTCAACCCATTTTTCTAAAATTATTCCATTTATATGATATTTTAATTTATTTGATCAATTAATGATTTTGTATCACTTGTTACCTCACAATGAACTCTCTTACATAAGCTGTTATTATGTCAAAATGTGAGGGTTTTTGAAAGATGGTCTTTTAATTTCTACTATGAACTTAATTTTTTGATAATTAAAGTAATAACACAAAAATTTATCCTAAATTATTATTTTATGTATTATATATTTTCTTTTCAAAACTCACTTTTTTTTCTATGTTACAATTTTCTTTAACACTTCCTAAAACATTGCTCACCGTGATGGTTTTACGCAACCTACGTGAACAATGATAATTTCATGAATTAAAGGATCTTATTGGTATTAATAAAAATAATTTTTATGATTTAATACAACATTAATATTTAATTAATATTTTCAATATGATTATGTAATGGTAAAGTACGACGCCTCAAATATCAAATGTAAGAACCTTGTATTCGATAGCGTGCATGAAACATGACACCAAGCACATAAGGTAATATAATATCTGGATAATATATAATATATTTAACATTTAAAATAGATTCTATATATTTCATTGCATGAAAAACTATGTTAGTGTTCATTATATGCAAGAGTGACCATCCTCAATGGCTTGCGTTACAGGAAAGACTGAGTTTTATCGAACAACGATATATTATCAAAAAATGATGAGATATAAAATGGATGTCAAATTAGTAGTTATGAATAGTAATAACTAAAATATAAAAATTAAAGTTTATAATAATATAAATTTAATTTATTAGTTACCGATTAATGAGAAACAAAAATAAGAACCAATATGATATAAAAAGAAGCATCATTATTTTTATTCTTCCAAAAGAGTTTTATCTTAATAAACATATTTAATTACAATAAGTGAATGATTTTAATAAAATATATATTTTTTATATTAAATAAAATATTATTTATATTCATCCATTTGGTTTTATATGTATAAGATAACAGCAAACCCAATTTTACACATAAAGGACTATATTTTTATAAAAGAAAATTTTACCTCTTTTTAATAGAGAATCCAATTTAAATCATAATTTTGAAACATTAATTGATTTAATATTTCAAAATAAACTTAATATTTTAATTTTAATAATAATAATTATGATAGGGTAAATGTTTTATATTTTTTTGGAAACATTTCATTTTTAATGAATAGTAAAAAATACTGAATTTTAGTTCAAAAATACTTCATCATATAATTTATTTATATGGTTAAATTATATTTTAATTGGTTTTAAAGTTTAATTAGATTATATTTTTTATCAATTAATACAATTTATGTCATTGGAATCAATTTTACTTTGAAATAGATCGTAAAAACATAACAACCTTTTGGAGGTTTTTACTTTAAAAACCTGCATTGTCGTACCTCTCGTGGGATGAATTTTATATTAATTAACACCACTTATATGATTGGAATTTAGAAAAATTGATTTTATATTTAGAATTATAATAATTTATAATGTATAATAGGACAATTTTCCAAACATAATAGTGAAAGTAATTAAACTTAAATATAATTGTTAAGGTAAAATTAAGCTTAATAAAGGACTAAACCATTAACTTAGGGGCCTAAATGACCTATCCAATTTTCAAAAACCCATTATCTGACCATAATTAAGATATTTACCTAAAATTTTTGAGTTTTTTTGGTTTATGAAGTCTTTTTTAAGGTAAAAATATTGGTATACCTAACTACTTTTCAAAAATACCAAGTGAGTCATTTTCATCCATTATAAAAGGCCACAACTTTACCCCCATTAGTCACAACTCTCAAACCACTTAGGTTTAGAAAATGTCTACCCAATTAAATTCCAAAACTCCATAACCTAGACCCTTAATCCCCTCTTTGTGAATAAATCCTTCCAAGTAATCCATTTGATATAAACTAAAAGGAGTTACCTGATTTTTAAATTAACACTTTCTAATGATCTCTTTTCTTTCATTTAATTTTCCACAACTTCAAATATTATTCTTCCAGGTTCATAAAATAAAAGCAGTATCTTCAATATAATGATATTTTGTTATATTATGGTTTCTGCCTACACTTAAACTCACTGCCATCTAATGGGTAATGAACCTAATGTTTTTAGGTACAACGATCTACTGCCTCACAAAATGATGATTGTTCATTTTTCCTTTAACACCTCTCATGGTGTACATTATGATGGAAAATATAATTTTATATGTTATATATGATATTTATAATTTATCTAGACTTATTTAATTATTTTACAACACATATATTTATACTTTCGATTTTTTGTAAAAACGATAATGTTGTTTGAGGAAGTGTGGACTACTGCCCCTCAAAGCGATGTGATTTGGGCACATAATAAATGTAATATATAATGGATGGTTTTAATTAAACATATGATAAATACAAAAAAAATATGATATTAATTAAATAATTGACATTATATATATATATATTTATTACCCTTTCACACACTTAAAAAGTGATATTGTTATGCGTGGACATGTGGACTACCGCAACATTGACAAGATGTGGAAAATTGTACATCACAAGAGTTATATATATAAGTATATAAAATTATATAGTATTGTATTTATGATATAATGATCATTCTAGAAATATATTATTCAGATTACCTTCTCTCCATAACGATCATCTACAAATGATAATGTTACTAATGCATATGTACGACCTACCATTTCAATGAGTGTATTGTTGGATCAATTTTTATAAACTTATTTAAATATTGATTATAAAATTATAATTTATGAATAAATATGATAATTATTCTATGATTATTATTCTATATATGATATAAAGTGACACATTTGACCATAGTCAACTTATCTAAGTGGATTTTGACACATAAACTGAATTTTTTCAAAATAGTTGATGCAAACATAATTATTTAAATAGTTATATACAATATATTAATAAGTGAAATAAAATTAATTATAAATATGAAAAAGGTTATAATGAAATTAAATAATTCACATAAGTTTATTATAAAATAATTTAAATGATTTTCACCAGAAAAGGAAACACAAGGTAAGAAATTTCATCTCAATTTATATTCTATTGAGACTTATTTGTTATTATACACCTAGTTTCTTTTAAAAAGTGTATCTACTTAAATTCTAATAATATATCATGAATAATCTTACTTTAACGATATTACAATTGTCATCTATTTTTTTCCGTTTTGATGCTTATTATTTAAATTTTTTCAAAGTGGTATGAGACACTTTAGAATATATAAAGACAATTTTTCTCAAGAACAATTTTTTTAATATTTAATTTTCATTCAAGGAAAATGTATATTTTTTTTAAATAAAACTATTAATTTTTCCATTTTATTATTTATGACATTTTTCATGTATTAACACCATGTTTCCACTATTATGTACTCAAGCTGTTTAAAAAAATGATTTTATGAAAACCAGACATCATTTGTATCTTTAGCCAGGGAACCTGTTTTATTCTAAAGACCATGTTTTATTAAATAGTTTTTAAAAAAAAATTTAAAATGATTTGGTAAATACATTTATACCTGTTCTGTTTTCATTATTCTCCTCCGTGCCCACTTTCTACTCGTCATTTCTTCCTTGGCCTTCTTCTTGCTGTCGATGGATGAGTGCAATGGAAGCTCTAGGTCACTGTAACCTTGATCTGGTATCAAGTGACTCTACGCATCTCCAGGTCAGAGCTGGTGTGGTGGTTACAACGAGGATTTGGGTTTGTGGTTTGGTGGATGATAGGCTTTCAGCACTACCAGAGTTGGCTCTTTTTTTATTTACTTTTGGGTTTCTGATTTCTCGATGAAGGTGGTTCTCAAAGTCATCCATCGCTCAAAGACCTGCTCTGACCTTGTGTTCCTCAGCACCCCTCCTAGTTGGATCTGTTGCGGTGGATTCTTTGAGGTTTTTGGATCTATGGTGCGATGGCATTGGTACTCCTAGTGCGTCCTCAGTCGGTTTTCTCTTGTGATGTTGGCTACTGGTTTGAAAGATCTTCTTGGATTTTCTTCTACTTGGTTATCGATGATGGTTTTTGTGTTTTTTGGTGAGTTCTTGTTTATGCTCTCTCAATAAAGTTGTCAATTTGGATTTCTTGTTTGGTGATTTTAATTTTTGACGTGGTGATGGAGTCGTAGTCGATGGTGATGACAAGGGTGTTGCGGTGACAGTTCTTATATTTTGGTTGTGTTAAGATTGAATTGTTTTTTGGTGACTACAGATATGGTGTTTTTTTTTGCGGGCATGGATGAAGTGGTTCTGACAACTTGGAAGGTATAGTCTCTGGCGAGCAGTTCTTGATGGTACTATTTTTGTTATGATGCACGAAGGAAAATTTTGGGGGTTCTACGATGGCAGTAGGTATCCCACTGGCTATGTGGTGAATCTGGTAGTGATGGTTATGGAAATGATGTTCGGAATGGACGGCGATGACATGATGATGATGGTTCTAGTGCAATGTCGACAATCCATCCTCGAAGCAATGACTGTGTGATTTGCGGGATTTTTTGTTGGTTGGACGGTTGATGACTCTTTCAAATTTTAAATGTGTGGACTGGTTTGGAATTTTGGATATGTGTCCAGCTGTAAGGTATTTTGGTCAAGTACGATTTCCACTCTATCCTCAATGTGTCTTTGATGAAAAAATAATGATTTAGAGTATTAATACGATCCTTATCCTTCATTTTTAGGTTTTTTTGATTTATTTGGTCAAGGATAGAATTTATATTCACATCCTTGATTCCTTTTTGAAACCCTATTAAAATATCCGATATCTTATGATCATTGAATTTCCCCTAATTATCTATATCATCTATAATAGATATTACTATTTCCTAAACTGTATACCATTTTACATATAGTATCAACTTTGACTACTATTTGATTATTTGTGGTAATAATGGTAATTCCATATTATTTATTCAATACGGTCATTTGATAATACATATTATTTATTTTGATTATTCAATATGAGTAATGTTTTGGACTGTAACAACATAGGTGGGGCCCAGTTATAGATATCCCCTCGATGCATCAGTAGTCTCATGATATTTGTCATTTAGAAAGCTACATTAGATGGGTTTTTACACAATTTTTTGTAAACCGTCTTGTGAAAGGTCTTCATGGTAAATGTACCATGTACATAAGAAACATAGCTTCCAATAATAAGGAATTTACCTCATTTAGTTTCAGTTAGTATTCATCTATGAGATTATGTATTTATATATCTATGGATACATTTCATTTTAGTTCAATGATTAGATGGAATGTGTTTTAGTTTCTTACCTCCCATTTTGATTTTTCTTTATCTAGTTATGTGAATGGAATTTCATTCCATTTACTACCTATCTATATTTTTTATGTGATTCTTTATCAGTTTTTTCATTATGTGGTATGTGTGTTCTAATATTTTTCATGCCATAATTATTATTTTCATTGATTCATTATTTCTTCAGATATATTTTTACCTTACTAAACAGTTGAGCTCACCCATATTATGTTTCTTTCTGTAGGAATCCAATAAGAATACTATGAATGATATGCATGGATTTACTAGATGTGTTAAAGTTATCCTCAAACTAATTTATTTGAAGAGAAAACAAATTATGTTAAAATTAGTTCATTCATTCGTAATACTAGCCTCATTTATGTATGTGGTTTACCAAGACTACTAAACTCTTCAATCCTTTGAGATTTGATTCCTTGTAATCATTCCAATGTAATAGATAGAAGATAACTTCTTTTGAATTTATGTGGTTGGGTCTCTATAGTTGGTATTGAAGGAATTTTAGTAGGAACCTTGGGAACTATATTTAAAAAAACAGGTTAAAGAACATAACCCTAAGGTAGAATTTTGGAATTAGTAAATAAGAACTCCCTATAATTTTGGTAAAGTATATATTATCTGTTTCTTCCTAGAAATACATCACTATTTAGATAATACAAGTGGGTGTGGTTCTAGAAGATACGTACCTAGGGGTAATAGCTCTAAAAAGGTATTCTGGACCTGACTTGGGGTAATCTGGTACACGAAAATAGGCCTCACTACAGACTTGGTTTGACACTCCCAGGTGATATGCTTAGGTTAATTCAAATTTTCTTCACAAAAAATTATGAAGGATTTTAACAATGAATCACCTAGGTTAAACCTAATGTGTTTTAGATTGAATATGATGCGGAACTATTTATAAATCCAACTAGAGATATTATGGATAAACCCTATACCACAGAAAGACCTATGTGAAAATAAATGGATGAATTATTTATGTATTTATGTTGCATTTAAAACCATAGTTAAGAGTATATTTAATGATTACATTTCAAGTATTTATATTAGATTTATTTCTTAAATTATATTAATATGGTTTTAGAAAAGGAAAAACTATATACTAGGTGAAAATCTATCACGTCTGGAAAGGCCACGAATCTTAAACCCATGATCAAAAGATGATAATGATTTCATGCCGACCACTAACTGACATAATATACTGGTTATTTTTTCATTTTTTAGTTAAATAATTTTATGAATAAATGTTAATGATGAACTAGTATAATAAATTTTAGGATTATAGATTAATATACTAACCATATTGGATTTGGAAGACATTTAATGTCAAATAGTTAAACTTCTCACACCATTATAGGACTTATGATCCTTTAAAAGTTTTTTTAGTGCATTAGGAATAAAAAAATCATTATTGGTAATTAAATTTGGGGTTTAAAGGGATGGATTAGAATTTTATCAAAGAAGAACCAATATTTTGGATTTTCTATACGAAATTGAAACCTGTCTCCTGAGAATATTTCATTATATTCTTGGTCAAAAAATTAAATTTCAAAAATTAGGAAAATGACTTTTAAATTAAATTTTGACCTAATACTATAATTTACGTTGAATCAATGGCCTTATAAATCATCTCAGGTTTATGGATTTTAGGACGTAAAATTTATCTTAATCATTAAATGCCTTGTGATTTATTACCTAATCACATCTTATAAATATTTATGCTTTTACTCCAAGTATATACCTCAAGATTCCACTGATATTATCCTACTTAGAGACCAAGTTACATGGTATTTCATGTGACCATTGTAATTTACATTATCTCTTTAATAGATGACAGATAATGAACTATCCTTATGATGTGGGAATTTAAACATAGGAATTATCTAACAATATACCACCATGATTGAGTTTAAAATGCGATGACGTAATTTAAATAATGTGGGGAGAACGTGACGCCCCAAAAATCTAAAGTAATAACCTTGTAATCGATACCATATATGAAACACGACACCAAGTGGATAAGGTAATATAATATCAAGATACTATATAATATATTTACTATTTAAAATAGATTCCATATATTTCAATTCATGAAACAGTGAGTTAGCGTGCATTACATGTAAGAGCGACCTTCCATGATGGCTTACGTTACATGAAAGACCATGTATTATGGAATAATAATATATTATTAAAATTTAATCAGATATAAAATAGACATTAAATTTGTAGCTATGAATAGTAATGAATAAACTATAAAATAATGGTTTACAACAATACAAAATAAATTCATCAGTTACCAATTAATGAGAAAAAAAATAATAACCAATTTAATATTAAAATAAATATTTTTATTTTTATTCATCCAAAGAAGTTTTATCTTAATAAACATAATTAATTACAATTAGTGAAAGATTTTAATGAAATATATACGTTATATATTCAACAAACGTTTTTTGATATTCATCCATTAGGTTTTAGGTGTGTAAGAAAAGAACAAACCATATTTTACATATAAAACCTATGTTTTTATAAAGGTAATTTTACCCCTTATAATGGAGAACCCATTTAAAATATGAATTTTGACACTTCATTAGTTCAAAACTATTTTTTCATATAATTCATCCATATTGTTAAATTATATTTTTAATTGGTTTTAAGGATTAATTAGATAATGTTTTTATCAATTTATACAAATACATTCATTTTATACAATTTTACATTAAAATTTATTACAAAAACATAGAAACATTTTAGATGTTTTTTACATTAAAATATTGCATTGTTGTCATGCATGCGGGATGGATTTTAAATAAATTTCTGCCACTTCTATTATTGGAATTTTTAAAAATAAATTCTATATTTGGAATCATTATAATTTATAATTTGTAATACGATAAACTTAGTTTTTTTACCAAAATTATTAGTGAATGTAATGAAAAATAATTAAAATTATTATGGTAAAATTAAGCTTAATAAAGGACTAAACCTTTAACTTAAGAGCCACAATGCCATGAATATTTTCCAAAACCCATTGGGTGGACATTATATTGAAATTAACATTAAATTATTTATTATTCATTTTTTTGAAGACTTTTTTGGTAAAAACATTGGTACACCTAACTTCTTTTCCAAAATACCAAATGAGTCATTTTACTCCATCATAAAAGCCCACCAAAACTCTCCATTACTCACACATCTCAAACCACTTAGCATAGGCCAATATCTTCCTAATTAACTTCCCAATATACATAACCTTGACCATTAATCCTCCATTTGGGAATAAAAACTTCCTTGTAATACCTTTGGTATAAACCAAAAAGTGTTACCTATTGTTTAGGGTAACACATTTCAATGATATCTTTTCATTGTTTCCGTGTACAACGAACTACTGCCTCACGAAATGATGATTGTTCATTTTTTACCACCTATCGTGGTGAAATTTTGATGGAAACAATATTTTTATATGTTATATATGGTATTTATATTTTATTTATACTTATTTAATTATTCTACAACTCATATCTTTATAATTTACATTTTATGTAAAAAAGAAAACATCGTTTGAGGAAGTGTGGACTACCGCCCGCTCAAAGTGATGTGATTTGTTCAGATGATACATGTAATGTATAAAGGATGGTTTTAATTAAAAATATGAGACATAATATATATATATATATATGATATTAAAGACATAGTTATGTTTCTATTAATATATATATATATATATATATATATCATTTTCTTTATTACTCTTTCACACACTTAAAAAGTGACAACGTTACTCTTAGACGTGTGGACTACCATGTCCGTGACTTGATGTGATTATTTTTACATCATAATAATTATATATATAAGTATATATTATTAGAGAATATATTATTAATTATATAATTACAATTCAGGAAATATTTTATAATACTTATTTTCTTTCTATAACGATCATCAAAAAATGAGAAGATTACTCATGCATATGTATGACCTATCATCTCCATGAGTGCATAGTTGGTTCATTTTTAATAATCATATTTAATTATTTATTTTAGAAGTATAATTAATGTATAAATATGATAATTATTTTATTATTATTGTTCTGAAGATGTTATATAATGAACTCTTTGACCATAGTCGACATACCAAAGTTGATTTTGACACGTAAACCGAATTTTGTCAAAACACCCGATGCATACTTAATTGTTTAATTAGTTGTTTAAAATATAGTAATAAGTGAAATAAAAATAATGATAAGCATGAATTTTTTTTCAAGAAAGTAAATAATTAAAATAAGTTTATTATATAATAAGTTAAAGGATGTTCACCCAAAAAGGAAACATAAGGTAAAAGATTTCGTCTCAATATACATTCCATTGAGACTTATTTGTTGTTGTGCACCTAGTTTCATTTATATTGGGTAAATTATATCCCTTTACATGATATATCGGGAATCTACTTACTCTTATGATATTATAAATTTCATTTAATTTTCTTCCTTCATGAGGCCTCTGATTTAAATTGTTTCTATGTGGTATGAGACACTTTGGAATATTTAATGATTATTTTCCTCAAGAAATTTATTACCAATCATTCATTTCTATTCAAGGAATTTATATGACCATTATTCAATAAAACCATTAATGTTTCTCTTATATATGTATATTCATGACCTTTTAAATTATTAGTATCATTTTTATACTCTTTAGAACTGAATATTTTTTAGAAAATGTTTTTAAGAAATCGTGACATCATTTCTCTGTTTAGTCGTAGAACCTATTTTCTTCTAAAAAACATGTTTGTATTAAAGTGTTTTAAAAATTGTTTTTAAAATGATTTGGTATATAAATTTTTACCATTTATTTAATTTACGAATTCCTTCATTGTAATCTTCTTGTAACTTTCCAAACTATGCATTATTTACCTTTTACCATTAAAAAGGAGTGTAATTTTTTACTTCATACAACATATACGAATTTACCCACAATCATTCCTCTGAAGATTCAACTTTCATGTTTAAGAGGTTAACTTTTTAAGGATTTTTTTTAAATTTTATTTTGGTAGAATTTTTTTTTTCAAATGGGTTTCTCATTAAAAAATATATTTTCCTTAAGAATTTTCTTAATAGATATTTTTATAATATTTATATTCATCAATGAAAACAACCCTTTAATTTACTTCACTTGGGGAATGTTGTATTGATACCATAATAATCCTTCATATGGATGGTTTTTGATCGATTCAGTCTTGGATAATATTTATATTAACATCCTTGATTAAATTTGAAATCCCCTTGAAATAATCAATCTTCTATAATAATTGAATTTCCCTTAATTATCCATATAATCTATCAGGGATATTACTATTGCCTAATCTATTTACCATTTTACATATGTTGTCTACTCAGAATGTTGTTTTATTATTTGGGAAAATATTTATAATTCCTTATCCTTTATTCAATATGATTATTTTATAAGGTATATCATTTATTTCGATTATTCAATTTGAGGAACGTTTTTGACTAGTACGACATGGGTGGGGATCGATTATAGATATCCCCTCGATGCATCAGTAGTTTCAAGGGATGGGTTATTTGGATAAAATCCTTAGATGGGGTTTTACCTGATATGTTGTAAAATGTCTTGAATGTAGAGGTACTATATACCTAGGAAACAAGGCATCCAATAATCAAGAATTTCCATCGTTTAGTTTCAGTTATTATTCATCCATAAGATTATGCATCGACATATCTATGGATACATTTCATTTAAGTTTAGTTATTAAATGTAATGTGTTATAGTTTATAACCTTTCTATTTTTATTTTTCTTTATCTAGTTATTTTAATGGAATGTGTTTCTAGTTATTAACTTGCCATATTTTTTATACACTTCTTTATTAGTTTTTGATTATACGATATTTATTTTCTATTATTCGCCATGCCATAATTTTTATTCCCATTGATTCATTATTTCTTTAGCAATATTTTTCCCTTAATGAGAATTTGGTCTATACATTATTATGTTTCTTTCCCCAAGACTCAAAGAAGCATACTATAAAAGATATGAAGGGATTTACTTGATGGATTATAGTTATTCTCAATGTTATTTACTTAAAGGGAAAAAAATTATGTTGTAATTAGTGTATTCATTTTTAATACAAGAATCATTTATATATCTATTTCTTCAAGAATAATAAACTCTTAGGTACTTTGGGATTTGATTCCTTGTAATCATGAGAATTAAATTGATAATAGACACCGAATCTAGGCTTTCCGGGGTTAGGTCACTACATAAAGAATCCTTTATAATAATAAAAGTAAAAGAAAAGAAACATAGTCATTTATAATTGTACCAATTTTGATGAACTAATAAAATTTCATACTTTTAGAATTATATAAAACCTATTCGTTGAATATTTTAGTGTTTAAAAAATAATTTTAATAATACCAATTACCATTATAAATATACCATATTTTTTTGAGATTATGAATCTAATGATCCAAAAACAAACAATGTGAACTATACCAAATTAATAACTGATCAAAACATGATAATAAGGGATAATATTAAGGGAATAAAAATGAAATAAATTATTAACAAATTATATAATTAGTATTATTTTTTATTTTGGAAGGTATTGGATGCATGATGAAATCGCAAACTTTATTTAAGGGGTTTCTTACCTCAATTTATTTTCAATGGGTTATATGAATTCTTCATTGTCTATATTATGATAAGATTATGTGTGTAATGAGTTATTATTAATTTATGTTTTATTTTCACTTGAATTAAATGGGTTTAATTTTTTCAACATAATAACTCCATTAATTATTTACCACTTCAATGTAACAATCTTTGTAAGGGTTTCTCATCTCCAATTTCCTTCCACGAGACCAATTTCATATTAAGCACCATGTTTTAATTTATATGGTGTAATTACTACCCCATGAATATATTTTTACATAATAATTAATGTAATTAATGGTATTTATAGAACCAAATTATTTTATAAATTTTATGGAATTTGATTCAAAAGTAACAAAATTCATAGGGGTTTATGTTTCAATTTAACTTTCAATCCAGATTTCTTATGCCAAAATATTTCTTGGTATAATTATATGTTATTTATATATTAATACTTATATATTTTATTATAATCATGTTATTTCTTGGGTATAAAATTATTATTACAATTTTCTCCATCTTCGGCACTCATATCCATCGAACAATTTTTTATAAGAAAATATAACCTTATTTATCATTTTTAGTTGGGACCCTTTCTCTTCCATATCCATATTTTTATTTTATTAAAAAATTTATTTTCTATATGTTAATGATTTATAAAGATCAAAATTTTTAGCTATAATATTAGTTGATAATTTTAAAATGAATCTTTATAATGTTTTCCAAAACCATTCATTTTTATGTTCTTTACAATAGTGTAAAGATTATGAATTTTTAAACATTTTCATCATGAATGAATTTTCCTAACCACATTAATCTTTTTTATGATTTAAAATCTATTTCATTTTTTCAAGTTTTTACAATGTAAAATTTATTCCCATTATTCTATTAATTTTTCAATGGAAAATATTATTATTTTCTTAAATGTTTTGAAAAGGGATTTCACTTCACTTATATAAATTTTTATTTTCCACTTCACATTTTCTTTCTAAAGTACAGTTGATTTTCAAGATTATACATTTTTATATTACTTTACAAATAATATTTTAATGGTATAATTTAATGCTGATAAAAAGAGTCATGGAAGTGATTTTTATATTTTTTTCTAAAAGTTTTTGGATATTTTTCATTTCTAAAAAAATCACGTCCATTTTCCTTTATATTTTTGAAAGTTATTATAATCAATACAAAAAATTAATTTATGATTAATTGATTGTACTAATAATTTATGTTTTATTTATTATCATGGGTGTATTTTTACATCATTTATAGTATTGAATTAACCACAGACTATAAATAACTCATTTTATAAAAATCATTTTAGGAGTGTTTAAAAAAAATGATTGCTCAATTATTAATTGGGTAAATATTAAAAATACATATAATTGTTAGTTTTATATGGATGAAAATTTAATTTTATATAGATTGTATATATATAAGGTAAATATTTATATTTATTATGTTACTTTTCCAATATGAATGTTTATTATTAATCCATACTCATTATATATTGAATAGTTACTCAATTGTTTCATACGATGAAAGTATTAAACACAATAGGTTATTAGAGGGGCACCACATTAGATAACCCCTTAAGGAATTGATAGGTATCATGAGACAAACTAGATTTGGTATTTGGAATATTCCTTACATATTTATGTATAACGTCTTTTCATGAGGCCTTGAAGGTAAAATTATGATATATGGAATTATCTATAAATCATTATAAAATTAGTTATTTCTATATATGTCATTAGTTACATTCTTATGTCATCCCTAGATATATTACCCCTTTCAGATGGTTATTTATATTCTATATTCTATTATTATTTTTCTACTCTATATTGTTTAAAACTTATGTATTCATTATAGCTTCTACTATACAATTTACCTTATTGATCATTTGAGCTCACAATTTCTTATGTTTCCATTCCATGGGTTATGAAGAGGAATATTATTAATGATAATTTTAAAATATTATTATGAGCCCATAAATTTTTGAGAGATTTTTAAGACTTATTATGGAATAATAAAATTAAGTAATATTGAAAAAATATTGATTGGATGAAAAAGAGTTACGTTTTTTTAATTAATGGCATTCTTAATTCTATAATATTTCAAACCTAAAAAGTTCTTGGGTATGTAAATGACTTACAAAATTCATTGATGTTGTAATTATGGAATGTTGAAATAGGTTCACTTGAGTTAGTGTCAAAACCAGTTTTTAAAGATAATATTTTTAGCACTACATCCTGGTGTATTGGTTAGGTATACTATACCTAGTGTCAAAGTAGGTTTTAGATAACATTAGAGTTTATTCAGATATAGAATGTGTATAATTTATGATTTTTAGGTACCAACATAGGTTAATAAGTATAATGTTGATAATAATTTTAAATCCATAGATTCCCTTTTTAGTTTTTATTTAAAGGTAGATTATGGTGATTAATAATATTTTTTGAGACATTTATTGGTGTAACATACTTGGGTTTAGAAAAATGTACTTTTTAGAATCATGATTTGTAACTTGTGTTTGAAAATTGTTGTAGGTTCTTATTAGATAAAATGGGATTTTTGTAATTTTAAGGTACATAATAGAGATAAATACATTGTATTTTATGTCATTTTATACTTGGAAGATGCCTGTGTGAAATGGGAAAGAACAAGATGCCCAAGTTGGGCATGCTCTCAAGCATGGATCACTAATATACATCATATGGAAAATGGATATAGTGGCCTAAACATGACATGGTGGAAGGAATGAGGATTTTAAAATGGGTTAGGGATTTAAACCATGCCATAGTGGCTTTCAATAGTGGATAACCTAGGTTTAGTGTGATCGAAGACACCATGAGAGAGGTGGGCATCACTATGATCTGTTAGCACATATTTTAGAAATTTAAATCATCCACCAAGATTTTTTGATCATAATATTTTTGAAAAAAATGAAATCACCAGTGGAGGATGTTTAATGCCCCTTGACTTTTCTTTTTTTCTTTATCAATCTATTCTACCTTCCTCTATTGTGAGTTTATCATATTCATATGATTTTCAAATGAATCTAGTGTTAGTATTTTGAAAATACTACTTCTTTGACTAGTGGTCTGGGAAAATCCCTTATTTTAAGGGATTGTTCATACTAATCTAGGATTTTTGGAATTTCAAACATTCTTTTCTCATAATTGTTCTAGGAGTGATTGGTTCTCTTCTTTTACTAAACCTAGATCCTCTTTTGATGGTAGTTTTCATTGGGTAAGAAATATGGTCTTACCCTCTTTTTTTGATTCCCCTTCTTGAATCTCATTCTAAAACCCCTTTCATGTTATAATATATTTGGTTCAAGGCACCCTTGGAATGTGAGATTGATTTAGTTGGTACATGAGCATTATTTGCTTATCAAATCATGGAAAATGTTGATGTTAAGGCCAACATGGTTGAGGTATGAAGTTCTTAACCATTTAGAGCCATTATATATGAGTGTTGTCATGATATATTGGTATGTGATTGTTTGTGTGATACCCCTATTGGATTTTGATCACATGTGTGTGTATAGATGGTGAGACCCATGTTTGATGTTGTTCAAATGTATCTGTGTGTTTTTCTATCGATACGCATGCTTGATTTTCTATTTTTTGCCTATATGTGTTATGATATATTGTGTATGGATGTTTAGAATCTGTTTTTTATTTTGGTAGAAATGTACCTGTGGACTTTGATAACATAGTTACCCCATTTAGGGGAAGTTTGTGAGACATGTGATGATGATAACAATGGACTGAGATACAGAGTGGGGGTATAATTAAATTTTTTCCTAAATCAAGACTCATTATAATTATGGGTACTTATATATGTGAGGTGACCTTATGGTCGACCTTGGTTTATGAATATTATAAATACCATTCTACTAACATAGTGCCAAAGTAGGTATGACTGAGGTTCATGGAATCTTAGATAGTTCATGACCATTTGACACACATTTAGTTGATTCCCGATTGTGAACATATTCATTATCCTGAAATAAACTTCTTATACATGTGTTCTAATGGTAATGATGCATTGGTAGTTTCTTAATGGGTTATAATCACAGCATGTACACGCATCTTGATGTGCGTAAATATTTCTTGATTTAGGATCCAACCAAGCAGGAGGTTCCAGTGACCCATAGATGAGGAGATACAACAAGGGGTTTGTAGGTTATACTCAGAAAAACTCTAGAGTGTTTCAATAATGTATCTAATTAATTTCCATTATTCATATAATTTATTTTGACCTTCTAGATTAGGGGTATTTATTTTATTATTTTTGTGAATTTAGGAACTCTTCATATAATATGATATAAAATTATTACTTTTTATCTTTCACCTTGTTATTCTATAATGTTAATATTTTTTTGTGGGTTTAATATATGATCTTTCATACTATGGGAATAGTCTCCCCATTGATGGATTTTGGACCCTTCCTGCTAGTTAGATACCTCTTTTGTTTGGGGATGCACACATGCGGCCATGTGTAACTTTATCCAAGATCAGGTGATTCAAAATGGGGCATTAAAAATTATCATTATAGGTGATGTTTAATTTATTTTCCTTTGAGATTATGTTATAAGGGTGATAAACTGGGTGGATATCGAGTAAGGGGGCTTCGATGCACTTGGAAAACTCAACTTTTATATGACATTGACTAACTAATTATGAAATTTATTTTACAACTTTATGGGATCTGGGGGTGTTCATGCATCATGAATAATCAGATAGGATAAAAATTAATACATATACATATTGAGTTCCTCATAGAAGTTCTTTAATTAAATAACATGATTTTTGCATCTTTTTTTAATATATCAGTGCTAGAAATAGTTAGTTGAAGATGTGAATCCTATTTTGATATATATATATATATAAAATTTTGGATAATGTGCATGGAAAAAGGACTAGGCTTGTGCCTTGAAAAATATGGGGGTTATACATCGTGTCTCGGTATCTATTCATATAGGTCTTCTAATAGTAACCCTTTATCTGTACAGTGTAACTTCTTATGTTTTACTCATAAACAAGTTTTTATATTAATTCTATGTATTCATTGTAATTTTAATAAAATGGTGCATATAGATTTTGGGATTCTCCAACCAGAGAGGTCATGACAATTCCACTATAGTCTATGTTATAGGATGCACTTTAGAATTCTATTACACCTACTCTATCAGATCAAGTGGTAAACTTGCCTGAGCTTGGAGCCTTATATATTTCTCCAGCTCAGGGAAGAGGGCTGTAGAGGATGATAGCTTACAATAATCAATAATTTCATCTCCATCATCCACCAACATTCCATTCCACTCATGGTCTATGGGATTTAGAGGATAGACTTATATCATTGAATGAATCTTCGATCTCGTAAAGACTCCTAAGGATAATAGGGAGATGTTGGCTGCCTTTTTTAACTAAACTACATTTACCAATTAAGTTATGCTATGGGTTTCTATCTCTTCAAATTCCTTTGAAAATGAATATGGATAGTCTCCAGTGATGTATTAATGTCCCATAGTAGGCTTTGGATACATTAATCTATGGGAAATCATGATCTTAGCGATAATTAGTTTCAATGTGATATTTGGAAAAGACTAGTTGACTATCTATTGAGATCATATATACTAAGACCATAGATGTGTATCATTCACTATGCTTAGAGGAGAGATGTTTTATTTAACCAGTGAGTGGAATCTCATAGAATAAAGGATTAGACTAAAACAGACCCTTATTGGATCTATAATAGCACATGTAGCTTTCATGGTTCACACAATAGAGTTAAAGGTTTATCCCCTTAGTTTTCCTCAAGGGGTGGATTATTATATGTGTGTCTTAGCACATTTCTTCTCTTTTATTCCAAAAGATATAGTAATTGTGTTTAATATTGATCTTGTTCTTGGGGTGAAAATTATATTGATATAACCTTACCATATGAAACTAGTTGAGTTGAGAAAGTTCAATGTGTAGTTAGAGGATTTGGAGGAAAAGGGATTTATATGACCAAGAACATCACCTTAGGGTGGTCCTGTGTTATTTTCCAAGAATGATGACGGTTTTATTCATATATATGTTGACTATAAGAAGTTTAATTGGGTAAAAATGAGGAACATGATCCATTTTCTATTGATTGATGATTTTCTCTTTTAGTGATAGTGATCCCAATGGATTTCCAAGATTAAAATTCATTTATAATATAATCATATGGGAGTTAAGAGATAATTATATTCCCAAGAAAAGTTTTAGGATAGATATGGAGTATATGAGTGTCTTTTCATGCCTTTTGGGTTGAAAATCCTCCAAAGGTTTTCATGAAAATCATATTTTTTCCATCAATATCATAATTAATTAACCATTTTATTCATGGGTGATATCCTGATAGATTCAAGGACATTAGAGATACATTCTATGAACCTTGATATTTTTTGGACTACACTTTGATTAAATCAGATTTTTGAAAAAATAGTTGACTGTTACTTTTAGATTCAAGTGGTTTGGTTAATTGGTATGCAATTTCTAGTAGTGATTTATATAGACCTTGAGAATGTAGATGTTGTGATGTTGTTTGAATGTATCTGTAATGTGATTGAGATTAGGATCATACTTAGGATAGTGGGGACTATAAACACTTGATCCAATAATCTCCCATTTAGTATCACAGAGGATAGTGTTGACCAAAAATGGGAGGAATTTTTGGTGGTCTAATCAGTGTGAGGAGTCCTTCATGATGCTAAAGAAGATATTGGTGATTACTCTAGTTTTTATTCTTCAAGATACTAGGTTATTTTACACAGTTTATTGTGATTCCTAAAGGGTTGGGTAAGGAGATATTTTGAAGATGAGTGATCATGTATTTTTTTATGGGTCACTTCAGCTATGACCCCATGAGAAGAACTAATTATCACATGAATTCGAGTTGAAAACATTTGTTCATGCTCTAAAGTATTTTATACATTTTATATTTGGTGACAGGTCATCATCTACAAAAACCAAAATATAGAATTATATAAATTCTTCCATCATGATCGAAATAAGAGGCATAGGTTTTGAGTGCATTATCTATAGAAATTTTACTTCGATATGGAGTATACTATAGGAAAATTTAATGTCACTATAGATTGTAATAGATGGAAAATATCTAAGAAAATGATCTAATAAAGAGGCATTCATTATAGAAATTACATCTAATGAGTTCGATGGTCGAGTGTCTAGTGGATTCATCTGAGGATCATCAAGTTATGAAATGTGCACCTTTTGTTATCATGTATTCCTTAGTAGAATGGGTAATGGTCATCCAAGAGTTGGATTCCAAGTGCATGATTACGTGTAAATGGTTTTCAGGGAGCAGCCTAGTCCCAAGGATGTCTTTGGTTGGTAAAGAAATTATTTATAAAAATGGGATTATAGTAGTTTTTACTACCCAAAGGGTGGAGATGATGATGGAATCTCATCCTTTACAATGGGCAGTGCATCTAGGGTTAAACACTATGTATTATGAAATAGGACTTTAGTTATTGTAGTTTGATATGAATAGTGACATCACTAGTTTTGATTCATGATTCCTTAACTTCAATAGGATAGATTACAAGAATCAATGTTCATGTGGTTTACTTTATGCACTTCTAGGGATGCTGTGGATGTGGGATGATGTGCCAATGGATTTCATGAAAAGGTTACACAAGATACAAGGGATTCATGATACTATTTGGTTAGTAGTTCATCAGTTGATGGAAGTGTATCATTTCTGACCGAATCAAGAAACCCTTTCAGTGGATGAGTTGGGAAGTTGTATGTATTGAATTTTATAGGTATTTATGGATCCCTTTTGAGAATTATATTAATTAGGTAAACTCATTTCAAAAAGTAGTTTTGGTATGGATTAGATAACTCTTTTGGTACCATGTTTAAACTATGTAGAATGTATCATCTATAGTCTGATAGAAAGTTAGAGAAGGCAATCCCAATTTTAGAGTATATTATTTAAGAATGTTCTAGGGAATTAGTTGGATATTTGGATGATCACTTAACCTTGGTGGATTTCATATATAATAACATTTTTCATGATTCCATTCAGATGGAACATTTTTAGGCTATTTATGGCCAACCATGGCGTTAACATATATTTTCCCTCGAGGTGAGTGAGGTAGCAGTTATGGGGTTAAGAATGATATAGGATACCAATGAAAGAGTTTAGATAATCTAAAGATGATTATTTATACCCCATTTCAGATAACGATCATATGATGATAGAAGTTGGTGGCCCATGGAGTTTGTGGGTCACTATGTTTTCTTGCGGGTGACTCATTGACTATAGAATCTATGATTGAAGAAACAAGAGAAGTTAAAATTAAGATTTATTGGACCTTTAAATATTACCAAGAATGTCAGAACAATGGACTATAATTTGGATCTTTCTTAAAAGAAATCAATTTATGCATGATGTGTACCATGTCTCTCATCTTTAAGGGTACGTTCTTGATCCTTAGCATGTGGTCAACTATGGGGACATTGAGTTAGATCCTACTCCATAATTTATGGATCACCTGATGTGAATAATAGAAAAATTTGACAGTGTGTTGTGAGGAAAGATAATTCGACTCGTTAGAGTCCTATAGAAGCATGAATGAATCCTATTGGAAACATGGGAGTTGGAGAATGATGTTTAAACTCAGTGGTCCAAGTTATATGAGCAAGACCACTAAGGGAACTTCTTGATGATGTGATGTAGTTATTGGTGGAGATTTATAACATCATTTGTTTTAATGTAATATAATTTTGATTCTCATGATGGTTCAACTTGGTTTTAGAAAGTATTATAGGTTCATGGTGGATAAAATAGGGGTTTTGGGAATTTTAGTGTAGTCCATGAGTTGGACCATGCCATTATGCAGGTTGTTTTATTCCTAGAAACCACCTCTGTGAAAAGGGAAAGACTACCACACCTAGATTTGGTGCGGTTCCAATTGTGGAGAGATAATATTTTTATATCAACCATGAAAAGATCAGTCTTACAATGATGTGGTAGAAGGTATGGTGAATCCAATGAAGTTATGGGATTTATCCCATTCCTTAGTGAATTTTCATGGTGGATCTTTTAAGCGTAGCAAGATCAAGGCCACCACGAGCATAATGGGAGTCACTATGTCATGTTGGAACCAGTCTTACAAATAAAAAATGGTTTAAATGACCAATGACTAGTGGATTAGGATGATCAATTCCTTCAAGGGCTTGATTACACTGATCTAGGTTTGTGGGGATCTCAGGATCTTTTATCTAGTCACTGTCCTAGGAGCTACGAGTTATATTTTTTGACCATACCTAGATCCTCTACTGAAGGTAGTTGTCAATGGGTAAGAGATATCGTTATACCCTCATAGTTTGATTACCCTTGTTGAATCTGATTCTAAAAATCCCCTTCATATTGGATTGTAATTAGTTCTAGAGACCCTTTTCATGTGATTTTTATACAATTAGTGGATGAGAATGATTAGGGTATCATATCCTGGAAAATATTGATGTTGGCATCAACCCTATTGTGGTAGGAATTCCCTTACCATATATATCCCTTGTATATGATTGTTGGTATGGTATGTTGGTATGTACTTAAGTGACTGAGAACCATGTTTTATGTTGATCACATGTGTTTACATGTTTATAATGTGATACCCATGTTTATTTTTGATTACAAGTGTGTGTGTGGATATTGATACTCATGCTTGATTTGATATATTGTTACTATATGTGTTATTCCCTATTTTGTAAGGATCTTTGGACTTTGAAGGTTTTTCTTCTAATAGAAAAGTACAAGTGGACCATTAAATCTTGTTTATTCCTTATAGGAGGAGTATGTGCTACATGTGACAATAATGATGATGTACTAAGACATAGGGTGGAGGTTCTATGAATTTGTGACCTGAATTGAAGTAGTGTGAGGATATGATGACCTTGTGGCAAAACTAAAGACATTGTATGAATATGATGGCCTTATGGCCTATCCTGAGGTAGTTTTTTGATAAGATGACCTTATGAATTAACCTAGGTAAATGGAAAGGGTATGTCAAAGTTATGATATATCTTATGATAAAGACTTTTCTTGACATTCTTGTAGCCTGACTAGAGACTCATTAGCCTTATCTCTGATCAAATATGCATGGTGACCTTGTGATAAATCATATTTCACAACTTCTTTTATGGATATAATTCTTGTATGGAGTCAAATTAGGTATATCTAGGGTTCTTGGTGTCTTGGTTAGTGCAAAACTGATCAAAACATGTTTGATTTGTTTCTTGAATGTGAACTTACTTATTATCATGGAATTCACATGTAATTCATGCACATTTATGTTAAATACACACTGGTGGTGTCCAATTGGGTTATACTAATGCTTTACAGGATGATCATAACGTACCTGAAAACATCATGATTAGGGATCTAGGTATGGGCAAGGGACTAATGATAGGGAGTTTAGAAGACAAAGCATGGGGTTCAAGATGGTACCGGGATAGACTTCAGAGTGTTTCCATAGTGTCTCTATTTACTTTTCATTATTCATATAATCTATTTTGACCAAACACTTTTGGGGTTCTTGATTTAATAATCACATGGTTTGAGGTACTTTCCATGTCATATGATATATAATTTTTATTATTCATCTTGTTTTGTGATATTCAATGATTTTTTTCTATTATTATTCATGGGTTTGAATTTTGACATTGTATACTATGTCTATAGTCTCCCCACATAAGAAGTTTGGACCCTTATTTCTAGTCGAAAGCCTCTTGTGTATAGAAATTCATGCATGACATCACATACCACTTTAGCCCAGACTGGGTGGTTCAGGTTATGGTATTACAATTGGATTTTAGGAAGGATAAATGACTGAGGGATACATAACCCGTACGTTTAACATGTGATTTAATTTTACGGTTATATGGAAAGAATGTTATTATATATGGGATACAAGATTTAAGGTAAAGATAACCTTTAAGGTAAATTTTATATTTTATGTGAGGTAATAATGGATAAATAGTTATTATATTTTTTTTGAATATAAATTTTATTATATAGATTAACTTGTGATTAAAAAAATGGTTAATCTTGTGATTAGTTGGTTAAATTTATTTTATAATATTATTGGAACACTATAAGAGTCAAGATAAATGGGAAATTATGGGATAATATAGTATTTTATGTCAAAGATGTGGATATTATTTAAATAATCTTGATTGTGTTAAATTTTGAGAGAATATATGATGGTGATTATATGTAATAGTGATTTAGGTTACTTTTGGAAAAGATTTGTATTTTTGGATAATATATTTCTAGGGAATATATATTTTTAGTAAGAAACATTATGAGTGACTAATATTTTTTGGAGATAAATTCTAATTATATTTTTTAATAATATGTGATCAAATATTTCAATTTTTTGAGTTTTAAATTTGACAAGGAATATTTTGAAAAGGTTTAGTGTTAAATTATTTGTGAAATGATTTTAGTAAAACATTGAGGGTTATTAGAGATTAATGTATTACTTATTTACATGAAGGTTTATTCATATTGAGTATTATCATAACTCATTCTAACAATTTTTGGTTTTAGTATATTTTTAAGGATATGTTGAATAAAGTATTATCCTTATTTGGAACTTATGATACATTAATAGTTAATTTTGGAGCTTCATACATTGAAAATTCATCATAATCATTATCATATATAATAAAAAATAAGGCATTGATTGAAAAACAGGTCAGAATATGATCAAAGGAAAAAATTATGATTATAGAATTAAAAAACTATGTAATTTTTCTCATTCAAAATCGTTATGGTAAAATAATTCCCCAACATAGACAAGGGAAAGATAAATCTATCGATACATTTACGAAAAATAGAACTCAACTATTAACGTATGATTTTGGAAACCTATTCACATTTATTATTATTATATTGGTACACACATAGTTTAGAAATATTTTAGGGACAGTATGTTTATTTTTATTCACTTATAAATTTCTTATCATTATTAAATCTATATATAAGATTATACCTATGTTAAGATACATTCATTTTTGTGGAAATTAAATCAAATTATGGGAATAAAATTTTTATAAGAGGGAGAGAATGTAAAACTTTGATATTTAAATATATAATTTGACTTTAATTTTAAACTATATTAAATATCATGTACCATACACAACTCCAAGCTTAAACGAACCATGATATACTATAGAAATACTATTATTTAAATATGTCTATTACAACTAAGACATTGATTTGATGGGTATGAATAAGAGTAACTGCATTAAGAAATATATATTGAAAATTTTCCCTTAAAAAATTATTTATTTTTTATTAGGAAACATGTAACCAATTTTTAATAATAATAATTAAATCAAATAAGGTTGAAAACCATTAAAAGTATAAAAAGGTAATTTTTTATAAGTGTACCTTTTTCTTATATTTTATATTATTATTTAAAATAGAAATTTAATAATTTAAAAAAAATTTACAAAAAATTGAAATAATATTTAATATCCACATATAAAATATAACTCAGGGTGAATTGTTTCAATTTTTCTAAAAAGATTGATTTTTAGGTGAATAGTATAAATGCCAAATTTTATAAAAAAATTAATTTTTTTAAAATTATTTACAAAGAACAATTATATCATGGATTAGTTCTAAACCAAAATTCATCATATTCAAAAAAAATAATATAATCAATTTAATAAAATTTTATATTATACATGATTTTGGTATACAAGCCATTTTTTCGTAAAATGTGTATTTTTCTAAAAAATATTTTTCATTGAGTTTCATGCACTTATATTAAAACAAATATTTACCACTTATAAAAATTAAATATTAGTAAATATTTTATATATTTGGAATCATAATATTAAAATTATTTTATATGTTCAAATTAATTTTTAATCATAATGAATAGAAACCAAGGTATTGATTTATCAACACAATAAAGGCTAAAATAAAGAAAACATGTAAAATTAAGGGTTAAACCATTAAAATATCAAAAAACAATTAATCGTAAAATTACTGTATGAGGTTATTATAGAAATAATTTTGTATAACATTTACTAATGATTGAATTTGGTTCCATTTTCAGTGAATAAGACCTCACTTTTATATTAATAAAATTATATTTCAAAAAATGTCACTTTATCTAACTTATTATATTGTAATGATAAGGATATAGATAAATATATTATACAAAATAATGTAGATGATAAAATATTATATAAATAATATATATATATATATATATATTAAGATTTTGGTTGATTATATAATTAAGTAATACTCTTATGCATCATCGATGCAGCACTTGTGAAAGTGGGAGAAAAATTCAAGTAAATACATATAAAAATATTAAAAGTGAGGAGTTTTTAATAATTTATAGTCTTTAATTAATTATATGGATAAAAAGGAAAATTAAATTTCATTAAATATTCAAATTCGAACTCAATTTATCTATTGGGGTATTTAATGGAAAATTATGTGAATAGATTCAAAAAAGACTTTAATAATATTTAATGTTAAATAATATCTTATAAAATGAATTAAAAAACATAAAATATTATCATGATTCAATTATATAGTATTATGGTCAATAAATCCACCTATTTTCTATTTCTGAATTACTTTCAATAATTTAATTACTAGTTTGACATTTAGATAATAAGTATTTGTGAAAACACCATAGATCTTTTCCTTTAAAAATAAACGTAATATTTCCCTTTGAAAGTCACACATGAGTTCAATTATCTATAAAATATATACCAAAATACCTCTACCAACATCTAATAACACATCCCTAGGAACCTTTAGTTATCAAATTTTACTTCTTTAAATTCCTTATGCTTAATATAAAAGTGGCGTTTCAAAGTTTGGGGTAAGGGTTTCTAAGTCTCTTTCATCATTATTTGTTACGATTCATTATCATGAAACCATATTCAATGTTAAATTAATTTTATACCACTCTATAATTTATATGTTATTTTAAACTATTTGATAAATTAATCAAAGGGGATCACTTTTTACCTCTCAATGAACTCTCCTCCCTATGTCGTTATTATGTCAAAATGTAGATATTTCAAAGACATACTTTTTATTTCTATTACCCACTTAAATTTTCAATAATGATATCAATAAATAAAAAATTTATCATAAATAAATATTTTTTGAATTATCTATTTTATTTTCTAAAACTCACATATTTTCTATGTTACCCTTTTTAACACTTTTGAAAAACATCGTTCACCGTGGCAGTTTTATGCAACCCACATAAAAAATGACATTTTCATGAATTTTAGTCATTAATGGGTATTTATAAAAGTTAATTTGATGATTTAGTATAACAATGATATTTAATTAATATTTTATTATGATTCGTGAATGATAAAGAATCCATTATAATGATGAAATAAAAATTAAGAAACCTTGGTTACTTCTAACCCTAAAAACAGGCTTTCTGAGGAATGTTTTTGGGATGTAACCATTTTGATGAACTATTGATATTATATAATTGTATAATGATATAGAAAATATTACTTGGATCTTTTATATTTTATGAAACCATTTTACTATGTCAATTTTTCATTATATATATACTCTAGATTTTTAGATATTATGAACCAAACGATCAAAAAATGACCGACGTGAACTATACAAAATTAGAAAATAAAAAATTAAAATAAGGGGTAATTTTTAAATAATAATCATAAAATATGTTCTTAATTAATTATATAATTAATAAATTATTTTTATTTAGGGAGTTTGGGGATATACGTGGCAAGTCAGGACTTAAGGTAAGGGGTTTCTTAACTATATATCTTTCATTGGTTTGTATTACTTATTCGTTGTCTGTGTTATGAAATTATTATGTGTGTAATGAGTTATGATTATTTCATGTTTTTTTACACTTGTTTTATTTGGATTTAAAATTTTCACACATAATCACAACATTTAATAATTATCAATTCCATGTTACAATATTTGTAAGAGTTTCCCTTATCTAATTTCCTTCTTTTAAACATATTTCATATTGCACACCATGTTATATTTTATAAGGTTTAATTAATAACCCATGAATATATTTTGACATAATATTTTATGTAACTGATGTTATTTAGTGAACCATATCGTGTTATATCATTTTATGGCCATTGATTTGAATCTTACCAAAGTCGTAAGGGATTTATTTTTCTATGTTAATTTTAATAGAGAAAACTTATTCTTGAATATTTTTTGGGGGATTCATATGAAATTTCTCTTTTAAAACTAATATATTTTATTATAATTATTGTATTTCAAGGTTTTACATGTATTATTTTTGTTTCCCCCTTTTGGTACTCAAATCCACTAAACTGTTGTTGTTTAGAAAAGATGGCTTTATTTTTACTTATTTGAGGGGAAAAATTCTCTTCCATGTCTATTTTTTTAATAACATGTCTATATATACTTCAATGATTTCAAAAGATCAATTTTTAACTCGATTTTTTATAGAAAATTTTTAAAGGAAAATTTTTAATGTTTTCCAAACAAGTCATTTTTTATTTTCTTTACAATAGTGTGAAGAAAATATCATTTTAAGCCTTTTCAGAAAGAATGAATTTTACTACCTACAGCGACCAAACCTTTTCTTACATTAATATTACATCATTTTAAAGATAAATAACATAATATTTTTACACATAGAGGATCCAAAGGTTTAGTGACTTGGGAAAACTAGGACTATACATAACAATTACAATATCAAGCATAAACATTTATTTAATTTCTTCTTCTCTAGCTTCTTATTGGAACATGTCCTATCCTTAGTACATGTATCCACTTAAGGATATACATCAAAAGGGGTGAGCTAGAAGCCTAGTAAGAGGATAAATAAGAAAAAAATATCATGGGGTGAGCATAATCATAACATGGAAAAAACATCACGAACATGAGAGGAAGCATAAATATAAGACTTGAAATGTGGCAATGCATAAAAATGAAACATCATGTCTTAGTGGTCAACTACCACACATACTTGTGAACCAAGCTAGAATTTTTTTCACACATCATTTCAAATTTACTCATGAGATTAATCACTTTACCCAATGCATTGGAGCGCTGTATAATTCCAGGCGCACCCGTCACATTCAATCATTCATATTGCGTTATATAATTCTGGGTGCACTCGTCATATCATAACATTATCATAATCATGCTTGCCACATGGATCATATATCAAAATTGAACAAAACTAACCCATGTAAAGGAATGGTTTAAATCTCATAAGAATACATTCATAAACTTTGGGTTCCCAAATCAAAGAGGAAATAACATACTTGATACAAGATCCATCAACCTTGAATGAGAAGTAAAAGGTGAGTTTTTAAAAGAAGAGTTCTTTTGGAAGACAATTTGTTTGACATAAACAGTATTGGTAAAAATTTATATCATATAAAAGTAAAGAAAATGATGAAAACTTTATCATTGAGGAGTAACCATATCAAAAATGGAGGGGGAACCCGAAGAAAGAAAATTGGGATCAAGAATTTCCCCTAACCTTTTATCTGAATGCTTCCTTATCATTAATGTCTTGTATATTGACATTATATTCATTAATTAGAAATCCCGAACCTTTTTTACATTAATATGGTTCATTATGGTCTCATTATGTGATTCTATGTTCCTTTGGATGAGTTATAGAGTATAAAAATATTATTCGGGAATGTTTGTTTTTATTGTTTTCTTGAGTGGTTCACTTGTATTCTTAAAGTGTAGTTTGGGTAGAACATGGGTAAACATCCAGAACTGATATTACATGTAATTAATGACATTATAGGATATTTAATGATCTTATAATGAATTATATTAGATCCATGTGGATGAATCGTTAGAAAATAATTAAATGATGATTATTTGGGTTAATTTGGGTGGTTTTTCGATCACAACGAACATGTTTTAATTTATCACTGAGTAATAATGACATAAGTTATTTACAGAACTTTGAATAGGAAATAATACATATAAAAAATCTGGTTCAACCATAAAAATGGTTTCAAGACCAAATCTGAAGGTTGAAATGGAAGAAGAAAGCATGCTGTTCTTGAAGGTGATAAATTAACACCTCACAAACAATGTTCTCTTTAATAAAATAAAAGAAAGAGGGAAAGGGGGATGGATGGAATAATATCCTATTATCATAAATAATTTATATTATATGTATAATAATGGAGTTAAAATACCATTTGGATGAATATAGGTGGGGAGAGATTAAGAAATGAACTTGAACTGGAAAGGAAATTAAAGGAGAAGAGGGAGAGAAATTACCTCTTAAATCCTCCTCTTGAGATTCTCCTTAAAGAAGCAAGTCTTGGTCTTTTGATGAGACCAGTAGCTCTTGAACGTGGGAGAGGGGCTAGGGAAGATTTTTGGGTAGAGTTTAGATAAGTCTTGGAGCTTGAGAGGTGTGAGGAAATGAGGGTGTGAAGGGTGGTTTTTATAGTGAACGAGAGAGGGGTTTCCTTAATATAAAATTCATTAGTTTATTAATTTCTCCTAAGACAAGGAATAGTGAGTCTTGAATGACCACTAATAGTAATTTTATCATGTTATACCTAACCATGTGGGATTACATCAGTAGAACATCACTCATGACTCTATAATTAGCTTATTTAGCTTATTTTTTTGTAAATTACGGTATTTCACTATTCATAAAAATTAAAGTATTTCAAAAAAACACAAATATTTATCCCTACCATTTTTCAATGTGTAGAATCCAAAAATGAAGTCCATTTTTCAGAATAATTTTCTAAATATGATTAATTTAATATTTAATTAAAATCATAGTTTATTACTAAAAAACAGTTTTAAAACATTCATTTACTTATTCAAAAATATAAGTACGTCATACTTTCACTTGAATATTATTTTTATACTATCGTAGGTAATGTTACTATTAATTAGGGTATATAACTATTCATAAGGGTATGTTACTATTCATAAGGGTAGGTTACTATTCACCAAAAAAATATATTTGTTTTATTAGACTCCAAAAATCATCATGAACACAATCGTGTATGTTATATTTTCAAAATTTCAAACACAAAAGTAACAAACTTATGTTTAATGGTCACTTATCACTCAGTATATCATTATTTTTTTTTCATGTTATTTTATGACATAATTATAAGAATGTAATTTCTATTGAAAAACATTGGGTCGTTATAATCTTCCCCCCTTAAGAAATTTCGCCTCTGAAATTTCACTTTACACAAATAGGTGAGGGTGTTTATCCTTCATTAACTCTTTTGGTTCCCAAGATACTTCCTAAAACTTATGGTTCCTCCCAAAAACTTTGACAAGATGGGTTTTCTTATTACATAGAACCTTATCTCTCCGATCCCAAATCTTTACTGGCTGCTCCTCATAGGAACGATCATCTTCCAACTGCACTACCTCTGATTTTAGTACTTGTGAGGGGTCTGGTATGTACTTCCTATGGAGTGATATGTGAAACACATCATGAACATGATCCATATTCGGTGGAAGTGCAAGTCGATAGGCTATTTCTCATATGCGGTCAAGGATCTCAAAGAGGCCAATATACCTTGGGCTTAGCTTCCCTTTCTTCCCAAATCGCATGATTGTCTTCCTTGGAGATATTAAAAGAAAGACTTTATCTCCAATGTCGAAGTCCAAGTCCCTTCGACGATTGTCAACATTGCTCTTTTGCCAATTTTTAACAGCTTTGTTGTGTTTCTGGATGACTTGAACCTTCTCGGTCATCTTTTGATCAAGATCGGGTCCAAGTAGCTTTTTTTCTCTAACTTCATCCCAACAGGTTGGAGTTCTACATCGCTTTCCATACAGAGCTTCAAATCAAGCCATCTGAATACTTGAGTGAAAGATATTTTTGTATGAGAACTAAACCAATGGGAGATGCTGATCCCATCCACCTTTTAATTTTAGAGAGAAGGCTCTTAGCATATCTTCAATCATTTGAATAGTTCTTTCAGAATGGCCATCATTTTGGGGGTGATAGGCCATGCTGAAATTTAATTCAGTACTCAAAGGATGTTGAAGGCTCCTCCAGAATTTAGATGTGATCCTTGGATCATGGTCAGAGACAATTAAGAGTAGAACACCATACAGTCTCACCACTTCCTTCACATATGTCTTTGAAAATTGTTCAAGAAAAATATCTTCCTAAATAACGATAAAATGAGAAGTCTTGGTGAGTCGGTCAACCACAACCCATATCGCATTATTTCCCATTGACGCCTTTGCGAGGCCCATGAAAACGTCCATAGTAATATTTTCCCATTTCCACATGGGTATAGGCAATGGATGCATCATCCCTTTGAACTTTTTTCGCTCTACTTTAACTTCCTCACATACCATGCACATTGATATATATTCCGCAATCTCCTTCTTCATGTTATCCCACAAGAAGTATTCTCAGAGATCATGGTACATTTTGGTACTCCATAGATGGATTGATAATATTGAGATATGTGCATTATCCAATAACTCCTTCTTTATCCCAGGTGATAAAGGCACACAAAGCCGTGTTCCAAACTGAATCACACCATCATCGTTGTTATGGAACTCTGGCAGCTTCTCTTGATTTACTACATTCACCCACTTTATATCTCCACACAATCCCATTGTGCTTCCTTGATCGTCTCTTGGATGGATGGTTGCACAATCATTTGGGAAAGGTAGGATGTATCCCCTGCCCTTATGATTTCCAAATCCATTCTTTGCATATCCAATAAGATAGGGTCTTTCTCAATCCACAGCATGGATAAAGTAGCAGGTTCTTTTCTTCTTAGAGCATCATATACCTTGTTTTCTTTTCCTGGATGATAGTGAATTGAGAAATCGTAATCCTTGATTACCTCTAACCATCTCCTTTGACGCATGTTGAGCTCCTTTTGTGTGAATATATACTTGTGGCTCTTGTGGTCAGTGTATATGTCACACTTCTCTCCATAAAGGTAGTCCCACCAAATTTTTATGGAAAAAATCATGGATGCTAGCTCTATATCATGTGTCGGGTAGTTCTGCTCATGGATATTCAACTATCGTGGGGCGTAGGATATCACATTATCATTTTTCATGACTATGCAACCCAAGAGTTTCTTCGAAGAATCACTATATAAGACAGAACATTCTCCACTTTTCGGTAGTGTGAGTACCGGTGCAGTGATCAGCCTTCTCTTTAGATCCTTGAAGCTTCCCTCACATTCTTCCGTCCAGACATACTTTACCCCTTTCCTTGTTAATTTAGTTTACAATCTTGACAACCGTGAGAAGTTTCCTAAAAAACATCGTTAGGACCCATCTAATTCATAAAAACTAGGGATTTATGTGACACTAGAGGGCCTGGTCCATTCCTTAATCACCTTTGTTTTAAAAGGATCCAAAAAAATTCCCTTACTTGTGATCACATGTCCCAAGACCGTGACTTGCTTCATCCAAAAACCACACTTGCAGAACTTGGCATACAACTTCTCCTTTCTCAATGTTTCCAACACAAGTCTTATATATTCTTCAAGTTCCTCCTTTCTCTTGGAGTAGATGAGAATATCATCGATAAACACTACCACAAATTTGTCGAGGTAAGGTCTAAAGACTCTATTCATCAAATCCATGAAGATTTAAGGGGCATTAGTAAGTCCAAAGGGCGTCACCAAAAACTCAAAGTGCCCATACCATGTTCGGAAGGCAGTCTTCTGAATATCATTCTTCTTCACCTTTACCTAATGATATCCATAACGAAGATCTACCTTAGAGAAGTATTGAACTCCTCTTAACTGGTTGAAAAATTCATAAATCCTTGGGAAAGGATACAAGTTCATTATGGTTATATTGTTGAGTTCCCAATAATCGATACACAACTGCAATTTTCAATCCTTCTTCTTCACAAAGAGCACTGGTGTACCCCAAGGTGATGCACTAGGACATATGAACCCTTTGTCAAGATTCTCTTGTAGCTTCTTCTTTAACTCCTCCAGTTCGATAGGAGCCATCCTATAGGGACACTTCGAAATAGGATTAGCTCTGGGTATGAGTTCAATTGAGAACTCAACCTCACAATCCGGGGAAATTCTGGGTAACTCTTTGGGAAATATATCACCTCATTCCCTCATGATGTGAATTTCCTCAAGTTTGGCACTTTCGTTCAACTCAACCATTTGGGAGAGGTATGCTTCTTCATAGGGAATCAACACCCACACCATTGAAGGGTTTTTCAAAGGAGATTAATGATCTTGCTTTCTTTTTTAGGGAAGCATTGGGTGGTTCGGAATATGAAAAGATATTTTCTTTTCTGAACAGTTGATATGTGTTCTATATAACGAGAGCCAATCCATTCCCATTATAGAGTCAAATTCCACCAAATAAGGTATTACAAGATTTGCTGGAAGAATATTCCCACATACGCTAATAAGAGAGGAGTCTAACACTTGAGTTGCAATGATTGAACCAATTGGTGTTTTTATAGATATCTCTACTTCAAGGTTTCGGGGCTTTGATTCTATAGTTCTATCAAACTTGCATGATATAAAGGAATGCGTAGAACCAGAATCAAATAAGACTTTTTCCATTCTTGAGTGAATATGAAGTGTACCTTGTATGAATCCATTATCATGATCTACCTCTGTAGTAGTGATGGCATAATCCTTTCCTTGTTCCTTTGGCTTCAGTGGCTACTGACACTGATTACCCTTGAGAACTCGAGGTTTAGTGTACTGGTTTTCATAGTGCCCTAGTTCCCTAAAGTTGTATCATTGAAGCTTGAGTGGTTCTCTCCATTAATCGGCTACATTATCCTTCCTTTTCATGTCTTTTCGAAACTCTTTATCATGGTGTACTTCTTTACCACACATGAAGCATTTCCCTGTCCCTTTGAGGTTGTTCCCACGGTGAAACTTCCCACATTTTTGGCATGTGGGTCGTTGAGTTTTCTTCCCACATTTATCATTATATCCACTAGCTTGAAACTCCATATTTCTTTTCTTATCACCATATCCATGGGACCATTCTAAAAACTCTATCTCCACTTGGAGGGAACATCAAACGACTTCTTCATAACTCCCAAAGTCTCGAATTGCAAGAGCCTTCCAAAGGTGTGAATTTAATCCACTAAAGAATATATCAATTTTGCTACCATTGTTGATAACAAAACCCGAAGTGTACCTTGAAAGCCTTTTGAAATTTGATTCATAGGTTGTGATAGATTCACCTTATTTTTTCTTGATCTCTATGAATTCTCTTTCTATATTCATGCGAAGAGTTATTAGGAAATACTTATTAAGAAACAGTATCTTAAAGTCTTCCCATTCCATCTCTTTAATTTCCACCCTTGGATTGGTGTTCTTAATCATATCCCACCATTTATCGGCTTCTACAACTAGATTATAAACAGATAAGGTCACCTTCTCCATCTTAGAATAGTGAAGAATAGAAAAGATCTTCTCCATGGATTTGACCCACTATTCCGCAGCTAGTGGATCAGAAGATCCATTAAACGTTGGTGGTCGTTGCTTCATAAAACATTCGATATCCAGTTGCTCCCTCTTTGGTGAAGGAAGATGTTACCCATTATTATGGTTATTGTTAATAACCTAAGATAATTAGGTAATCATCTCCATGAAGTTCTATACTCCACCTCCCAAATCATTGGGGATGTCATTCGCGCAATCGTTGCATTGTCCCTCGCAAGAGTTGTTGGCCTGATTTATTATGGTTCCCACCATTTTCTAAAATAGAAAAGGTTAGAACAAACATAAGTCAACAAATCATGAATAAATAACTTATTTATTTTCACAATTTATACTAAAATCATAACATATGGGATCCTTATGTAAATATTCTTGTGTGCATATTTTTACTTAGTCTTATGCTATAGGTTTTCTCTAGGGGTCACTAATCCTAATTCCCAAATCAACTAAACCTTTCCTCTGATACCAACTATAGTAACCTAGCCTTTTCTTACATTACTATTACAACATGTTAAAGATAAAACACATAATAGTATTACACATATAGAATTAAAAGGTTTAGTGTCTTGGGAAAACTAGGACTATACATAACAATTACAACATCAAGCATACACATTTATTAAATTTCATCTTCTCTAGCTTCTTATTGGAACTTGTCCTCTCTTTAGTACATATATCCACCTAAGGATATACATAAAAATGGGTGATCTATAATAATTATAATAGTATAGATAATAACAATATATCATGGGGTGGGAATAATAATAACATGGGAAAAAGATCATGAACATGAGAGGAAGCATAAATATAAGACTTGAAATGTGACAATGCATAAAAATGAAACATCATGTCTTCATAGTTAACTACCACACATATTGTGAACCAAGCTAGAATCTTGTTCACACATCATTTCACATTAACTCATGTGATTTTCCACTTTACCTAATGCATTGGAGTGCTGTATAATTCCGGTCACACCCGTCACATTCAATCATTCATATTGCGCTATATAATTCTGGGCACACGCATCACATCATAACATTATCATAATCATGCTTTCCACATGGAACATATATCAAAATTGAAAATAACTAATCCATGTAATGGAATGGGTTACATATTATAAGAACACATTCATAAACTTTGGGTTCCCAAAACAAATAAGGAATAACATACTTGATACAATAACCATCAACCTTGAATGAGAAGGAAAAGGTGAGTTCTTAAAAGAAGAGTTCTTTTGGAAAAAATTTTGTTTAACATAAATAGTAGTGGTAAATGTGTATATCCCATAAAAGGAAAGACAATTATGAACAAATGATCATTGAGGAGTAACCATATAAAAAATGGAGTGAAAGAGGGGGAACCCGAAGAAAGAAAATTGGGTTCGAGAATTTCCCTTTACCTTATATCCTAATGATTCCTTATCTTTAATGTCCTGTATAATGAAATTATATTCATTAATTAGAAATAAATAAAAAAATTTACATTAATATTGTTCATTATGGTTTCATTAAGTGATTTTATGTGCCTTTGGATGAGTTGTAGAGTTTAAAAACATTATTCGGGAATGTTTTTTTATGGTTTTCTTGTGTGGATCACTTGTATTTTTAAATTGATGTTTGGGTAGATCATGGGTAAACATCTAGAACTGATATTACATGTTATTAATGATATTAAAGGATATTTAATGATCTAATAATGAATTATATTAGATCCACGTGTATGAATCGTTAGATATGAATTAAATGATGATTGTTTTTGGTTAATTTGGGCTGTTTTTCAATCACAATGAACTTGTTTTAATTTATCACATAGTAATATGGACATAAGTTATTTAAATAAATTTAAATTGGAAATAATAAATATAAAAAATTCTGGTTCAACCATAAAAATGGTTTCAAGACCAGATCTGAAGGTAGAAATGGATGACGGAAGCATGTCGTTCTTGATGGTGATAAATTCATATCTCACAAACAATGTTCTCTTTAATAAAATAAAAGGAAGAGGGAAAGGGGTTGAATGATATAATATCTCATTAGCATCATAACTTTCAATTAGATTTATAATACTGGATTTAAAATACCATGTTGATGAATATAGGTGTGGAGAGATCAAGAAATGAACTTGAACTTGAAAGGAAATTAAAAGAGAAGAGGGAGGGAAATTACCTCTTAAATGCTCCTCTTGAGATCCTCCTTAAGGAATCCAGGCTTGGTCTTTTGATGATACCCATAGCTCTTGAACGTGGGAAAGTGGCTAGGGAAGATGTTTGGGCAGTGTTTAGAGAAGGCTTGGATCTTGAGAGGTGTGAGGAAATGAGGGTGTGAAGGGTGGTTTTTATAGTGGAGGGGAGAGGGGTTTTCTTAATATACAATTCATTAGTTTATTAATTTCCCCAAAGACAAGGAATAGTGATCCTTAAATAGAAAATAATAGTAATTTTATCATGTGATCCAGGAACTAAGTGGGATTACATCAGTATAACATTACAAATGACTCTATAATTATCTTATTTAGCTTATTATTGTAAATTACAGTATTTCACTATTCATAAAAAATTCAAGTATTTCAGAAAAAAACCCAAAAATTCACCCCAACCATTTTTCGACGTGTAAAATCCAAAAATGAAGTACATTTTTAAAAAATAGGTTTATAAATATGATTAATTTTATATTTAATTAAAATCATATTTTATTACTAAAAAACAGTTTTAAAACATTCATTTACTTATTAAAAAATATAGCTACATCAAGCATTCACTTGAATATTATTTTTATACAATCATAGGTAAGGTTACTATTAATTAGGGAACATCACTATTCATAAGGGTATGTTTCTATTCATAAGGGTAGGTTACTATTCACTAAAAATTATTTTTATTTTATTAGACTCCAAAAATCATCTTGAACAGAACCGTGTATGTCAGATTTTCAAAATTCCAAACACAAAAGTAACAAACTTATGTTTAAAGGTCACTTATCACTTAGTAGATCATTATGTAGTGTTTTTATGTGATTTTATTGCATAATTATAAGAAGGTAATTTCCATTGAAAATATTTGGGTCGTTACACTACCACCATAAAACTTATACATAATTTATATTATTTTCCATGTTTTAATTATTTTAAAAATTTTATATATATTAACATTATTATATGAATTCTGAATGGAAAATATTATTATTATTTTAAAAGTTTTGAAAATGGATTTCACACTATTTATATAAAATTTTATCTTCCACTTCACATTTTTTTACTAAAATATATTTTATTTTGAAGATTATCATATTTTAAATTAGTTTAAAAATAACATTATTTTAGACTTACTGATACATTATAAATATAGTTTTTGATGTGATTTATAAGTTCATTATTGTAGAAATTTTTAGAGAAATTCAATTTAAAATTTTCACTTCCATTTTCCTCTCTATTTTCTAAAGGAATCATCTTTACTATAATGAATTAATTTCTATTAAGTTTATTTTCATAATTGTTTCCATATTATTTATTTTCATGGATCCATTCTATATTATTTCTATTAATAAATTAACTGTATAATAATTAATCTATATTATGTAAACCCACCATTTTATATAAATCATATTGGGGGTGTTTACCAATAATTATAGATTGTTTATTAATTAGTGTAAAATTGAAAAAAGATGCTTATTAATTATATGTGGATTTATATTGAATGCTATAGGAGTTTGAATATTTACTAGGAAGAAAATGATATTTCGTATATTAGTTTTTCAATATAAATGTTTATTATCAAGTAATGTTGATTATGTATTGAATGATTATCCATTTATTTTATATGATAAGTGAATTAGACATAGTAAGTGATGGGTGGGGCCCAATAATAGATATCCACTATATTCATCGGAAGATCTCATAGGAAAAGCTATCTTGAGTATTTTTTGTATACCTTTCCTATTTATGTACGATGTCCTGTCAAGAAAACATAATAATAAGACTATGTTATCTAGAATTGTGAATTATATCATTATGAAATCAGTTATTTTTATCTATGTGATTAGTAATGTTTTTATGTCATCCATATATTAATTACCTTTTCATGATGATTATTTATATTATATATTTTATTATTATTTATCTCATCCATATTTTTTATACATTATGTACTCATGATAGCTTCCATTCGTTTATTTCCCTTAAGTAGAATTTGAGGTCACCTTTTCTTATATTTTCATTCCATAGTTTATTAATAAGAATAATATGAATGATTATTCGAAAATATTAGTATGATTAGATAATTTTTGAGAAAAATTTTGAAGGCTTAATTTAGAATAATAAAAAATAGGTATAGTAGAAAAAATTTCCATTGGAATAGAATGATATAGGTATTGTTAAGTAACTAATTTCTTAATTTCTAAATCTATAAACCTAAAAATGACTTGTCTATGAAAGTTACTGAATCATTCCATTGATGTTGTAATTATGTTAGGTCAAAATTGGTTCACTTGATTTGGTAGAAAAACTAGTATGTAAATATTATATTTTTAGAACTATATTTGGGTGTATAGGTTGAGGCCCACACATTTCATACAAAGGTTTAGATTCATATGAAATATAAATATCTAAAATAGTAAACATAGTGTGATAGGCATCAAACCCCCCACTTTTATAAATAGAGTATAAACCCCCAAGATAGTGAGAAATTTGAACAAAAGACCAACTATCCACAAATAAATAGTAATGAATACCTAAAATCCAATATAATCTTAACCTCACACACACATATATATATATATCATATAAAAAATTTACATTCATGTTCATAACCAACAAGAAAATCATAATCATTATTGAAGTAAGTAAATATTATGCCATACATTTCATGAAACTCCTTACATGCATGGTATACAATTTTTAAGAAGATTAACACTTTAAACTATTTCATACCATTACTCAAAATAGAAAAAATTTATATTCATGAATTAAATAAATGGAATAAACTAAATAAATAAACAATTAATTAATTTAAACAAAGTAAAAACATTGATGAATTTTTTCTAAGTAAATAAATCGTAAAAAATAATTTTTTGCATCATTTATGGAAATTACAAAAAATAAATCTAAACATTTTATATATATATAAATTTGAATAATTTATATTTTTTTATTTACGTGGAATTAAATATGAAATTCTTCATATTTTAAAGATAATATATTCATGAAAAACTTTTAAAACTTTATAAACATTTAACATTTGTTTTTAACATTTTAAATAAACTAAATGTCAATTTTTTTATTTTAATATTGATTAAATAAAAATAAAATACTATTGGTATAATTCAAATAAATTTCCAAATAAATACTTTAATATGAAGATTTCATATCAAAATATAAATTCTTTTATTTATCCTATTTTATAATTTATAAACACTTTATAAATATACCATGTAAATTTTCTTTAAACATATATTGCATATAGTCAAATATATTTGGTATGGTTTAAATTACCCTTATAGTATGAACCAATGAATATTTTTGGTACTTTTAAATTTTTTTAAAAAAATCCATAGTCATTTTTATATAAACCATGACACTATTTTTCTGCATAGAAAACATTACAAGGGTACCACATCATTTTTATTTAGGTAAATAAATTTTTGGTAGAGCCTTAAAAAATTATACTTTTAAAATAATGACATTTTTTACTAAAATAATTTTTTTATTTATTATGGATATATCATTATCATATAAACCATGATCATTTTTTTGATAAAAATGATTTGTAAAATTATCATTTCATAAAGCTATATTTTTTAGAAAATAATTATATACCCATTTTCATTAATCAAAATATGGTTTTAAAAATTGTATAAACCCATTAATGATTTTATTATAATTTTTTTTTGGTTTTGGAAAACATCAATTACCATGATTATTTCTCATAAACACATTATTTTTTAAAAATCATATTTTCTATGATTATTTATCTATTTAAAAATTCAATCCAAACATATTTGAATAAACTCTAATAGCAATAAAGGGCGTTTATGAGAAAATAATTTGACAAACATAGTGGAAATAATCCACAATAACATAGGGGAGAGATCCCTAACTTCCCCTCCGAATATCTATCCTCCCTAACATCACTAGAGTTTATTGTTTCTTATCAAAGTTTATCATTATGCTTTACTTGAATCTATTTCCTTTCATGAATTTTATCCCACATTAGTGGCTCAACATTCCTTTTATTTAGGGTTTGTTCTATGGTTTTTCATTATTCAACTAATTTAGTATTATTTTCATAGGGTTTCATTATATGTATTTTTTATTGTTTTTGGTGTTTTTCTTATCATCCCATGGTCTTCTTATCCTTACTATGGTGCTCCTCCTTTATTCTTACCTTTAGTTTTGACATCAGTATAGTTTTTCTTTTACTATTTTCTCTCCCTCCTTTTATTTATATCATCTTTTTTTCTCTTTAATCAAAGGACTCCAGTCCTTTCCTCATCCATTTTATTTTTTCCTTTATGTAGTTCAGATTTTTGTGTAGCTTACATCCATTTAGCAGTGTATCCTTTCCCATTTTAGTTTAGATCCTTCCACCGCCATTATATTTCTAGGGTGCTTTATCTGGCCCTTAGAGGATGTTCTTACTTCACTTTCTTCTGGTAGTTCTATGGATTATCGAAGATGGATTTAGGTTCTCTCAAAACTGGGTTTTGTGAAGTTGATTGATTTATTTTTTCTAGAATTTGTGTGTTGGATTTAGAAATTTGACACATGTTCTTGAAAACTGGTACTAATGATATCACTCTTGTAGTGGTGAGGGTTCCATTCAGTTATCTTACTATGGATTTTAACATGGGATTTAGGTATTTGGTCATATATGTTTCAGGAACTCATAAAAGTGAAAGTTATAGTTTCTAATATTGTTATCTAGACCGATAGTGAAAAATTCATTGAACACCATTTCCACCCCTACGCCTGTTATGGAAAATCTAGCTTATGAGATGTGTGGAGTCCCATACAAATACCATGATTATAAGGAAATTATAGAATAAACTCAATGTTATGATTGTAATTAAATAAATTACAATAAATAAAACCAATAATTTCAATAACCTCTACAATACCAATATCTTATTATCCTGAAATATCTGATCAATAGCCACAATAAACCAATCAAGTTTACTAACAACATAGGAGTCGAAAATAACCTCTAAACAACAAGGAACCACTTGGGTACCCACCTCAAAATATTTCTCCAAGATGTCAATAAAAACTTCTTCAAAATCATTTAACCCTAGTTCTCATGAATTTCCACCCACTCAACAATAAAAATTTCAAAAATCTCTACTAAGGCATCCAAATAATATCCACCTCTACAATTAAATATTGAAATCCTAATCACTTAATTTTTTCAAAAGGTGGATCAAAGAATTAATACAAAACAAACTGAGTTGAAAAATCAAAGGTTTTACCTTCAAAATTGTAAACATCTTGTTGGAAAATCATCAAGACTCTATCAGACCGATTATTGGGTAAATTTCCCAATAATACTGAGACATATTCAAGATAGGAGGCTAAGAATATAGTTCTTATTAGTGGAAAACAATTGAAATTTTAGTATCCATTGATAGGGAAGGAAAATAATTGAGATGAAACTAAAATATTTTTGAAAATATTAAGTAAATATAATGATGATGAAACACACAATAATGGTCAAATTTGTTTATTGAATCTATGAAAACAAAAAAACCTCCCATAAAAAGAGTAGTTTAAAAATGAAGTTGATTATGGGGCCCTACTATAGTAAAAACCCCATATTACCTTTCTAGAGAGAATGAGAAATGGTAATATAGGGATGAAATAAATGATTTTTTAGATATGTTTAATAAATTAAACATCAATATACTCTTCTTAGAGGCCATCATTCAGACGCCTTTCTATAAAAAAATTGATGAAGAGTTGGACTCAATTAAATTAAAAAAAGAATACCTAGGATTCATCTTTTTTATTAAATAATTCTCTATTATTTTCTATCAGAATGTCACATCAGTGATGTCAGGACTAAAATTATTTTTGATTCCATGCACTATCAAAACATGAAATTTCATAAAATCCTAATATTAATCTCATGCCCATGAGTTTCTTCTAAATATTAAGTATTGAATATTGGAAACCTCCAAATTTTTCAATTCATATGTCCCACTTATTAGTTAAGTGTATATCATTAAGGAATTCATGAAGGTGTTTTAGTCAATGATAGAAAATTAATTTCTACTGCTGATCTCTTTGTATTTGATAGGGAGGAATAATGAGATGTATATTTCATGCTAGAGAGACCATTTATCACCACTATAAAGATATTTATTGATGTGAATCATTGAAGGAAGATTTTCAGGGTTGGTGATGAACAAGTAGTGTTCTATTAGGTGAAATCATCTTTGAAAAGTGGTGATTCATTTGATCATCAATCCAACTGTCCAAATGATGAGAAATATGATTACATATCCATTGAGGATGAGATAGATATATTATCTCCTAAATTAGATGAGTGATGTTATTATGATAACATGAATTACAGCAAACTTATAACAAGGGATATAATGACTACATTCACACCTTAGTCCTCAAGACACTAAAATTAAAATTTATGACTTCACTGAGCACCTTGAAATATTAATTCTTAGAAACTGAAGATAAATTTTCAGTTATCATCAGCTCAAATTTGAATGAATTTTAATAATACAAACTAATTTAATTCCTACAATGGCCAAAAAATGCGATTTCCTAGGGAGTGGTAGACATAAAGGGGATTATCCCAACAATTTTCACCCATAAAATTCTATTTGAAGAAGGAAATAATCCAGAACACAATCCTCAGAGATGACTCTCCCATTTGATGAAATAATTAATTAATGCTCTATATCTTCTTGATAAAAACATTATATATTATATCTTTGATAGTGAGTGTGTGATCCCACTATAAGTCATCCCAATAAAACTTAGATTGAATATTATAAAAAACAATGAACATGATTTAATCTAGAACCAAACCATTAATAAATAGAGGGTATGTTTTGACTATATAAATATCAACACGGTATCCCAAAAAGAACATTTTATAATCCCCATCATAAGGAAAATGTTTGAGATATTAACTGGACATGAGTTTTATTATTTTTTAGATTGATACACCAAATACAATCAAATTGTTATTGACCTAAATGATTACTCAAAAACCATATTCACTTACCATTTTGAAACAAAAACATATAAAAGGATAACATTTTGAATGTGTAATGCATCAGAAACTTTACAGTTGTTTAGGAAACACATTTTTTATGACATGGAGGAGTATTTTTTTAAGTATTTTTAGGGATTATTTTCTTGCATATAGATGATCTTATAAAGTTTCCATATAAATCTAGAGTTAATTCTGCAACATTATAAAGAAAAATACCTAGTGATAAACTATGAAAAATTTCATTTTATGGTCCATGGAGGCATAATTAAAATAAAAAATATCAAATCATTGTATGGAAGTAGATATTTAAAAAATCATGTTGATTAAATATTTTCCAGATCACACAACAGTGAAAGGTATAAATAGTTTTTTGGTCCACACAAGATTTTATCACCAATTCATCCAAGATTTTTCAATAATACTCATCCCATTGACACACCTATTATCTAAGGACACTCCATTCAAACTAACTAAATTGTGTTAGTGGGACGCAATACTCTTAAAAATATCTTGGTGTCAAATCCTTTCATAGTATCACTTGATTGAGATGATGACTTTGAATTGATGCGCGACACCAGCTATTTTAATGTGGGAAATATTTTAGGGAAGTGAGGTGGAAGAATATTCCTCCATATCTATTATCCTAACCATACCATAAATTAATATCAAGTTAATTATATGATGATAGAGAAGGATTTTATAGCAGTGGTCTTAAAATTCAAAAATATTGGATCATACCTCATTCGTTCCCAAGTGGTGGTGTGTACAGATCATTCATAACTTAAATACCTATTGAGAAAAAAGGATACCAAAAAAAGGATATTAAGGTGTATCCTAACTATATAATAATTATATAGTCATAAATTACACAAAAGGGACTAAAATTTCATTACTGAAAACTTATCTATACTTCCACTATCGAGAATTGAGGATGACGAAGATTTGAGTATTTAGGAGTGTTTTCCAAAAGAATCACTTTTCAATATATATACTAAATAAAAAACATGGATTTTTGATACAGTGAATAGTATTTCCAAGATATATATTAACCCACACTTCTCTTATCAATAGGGGAAGATGTTATTGGTCGATTCTCCATAGTATTTCTAGGATGTGCTATTATTATTTAGAAACTTTTCTAATGGATTGATGCAACATTGCATCCCATCGTATAAAATTCAAATCATGCTCAAATTTTTTCACATGTCACCATATGGAGGACATAATGGGTCTGAACGCACCATGGATAAGATCCTACAAATAAAACTTTTTTAGTCTATATTCCATTGGGATGTAGGGATCTATGTAAAGATATGTTATCAATGTAACATCCCAGGTAATTAAAGAATAAATAATTTTCATATTTATTAATATTAGAGAATTAAATATGAATTTTAATTAAAAGGGGTTGCTATGTTCGATAGCGTACCCGATACGCAACGATGAGTTTCTTTGAAACTTACGTAGCACACTAGTAATAAAATAATATTTTTTTTTAAAATGTTAGTTAACAAGTAGTCGTTGTACTGGCGGGAATGAATAGAAATTACTAAAATATGAATAGATATGTTTTTATATGTTTTTACATTTACCCAATAAAAGATAAAGGCTTAAAATACGGAAAGAGTTCAATTTTAGGCTTTTATACTCTAATTTTCACTAAAGGTTCACTTATCACCTTTTAATGGTGAACCGTCATTGAATATAGTTTTGATCACTCTTATACATTCTTTTGGACCAAATAAAACTCTTATTAAGAATCGGGACATCAAATTTTACTTTGTGTAATTTTTGGTACCTTTCTGATAAAGTTCATTTTTTTTATGAATAGTGTAAAATGTTGCATTTTAATTCAAAACCTCTTTTTGATCTAATTTATTTATATGATTAGATTATGTTTTGAATTGGTTTTAAAGTGAAATTAGAATATATTTTTACCATTTTATCCAATGGTGGTCATTGGAATCAATTTCGATTTGAAATTAGACTTAAACTGGTGTCAATCTTTTGATACTTATTGTTTTGTAAAAACACGCTATTTGCTCTGGCAGCGGGAATTAATTATTAAATTAATTAATGTGACTTATATGATTTGAATTTTGTAAAATGGACTTCATTTTTGAATTCGGAATATCAAATATAGCTTAGGGTGAATTTTTGGTAATTTTCTGAAAAACTTCAATTTTTGATGAATAGTGAAACCACTAAGTGGTAATCAAGCAAACTGATTTTTCAGTTAAATGAAAGTTTACCACTAATGTGTATTGAATTTTGAAAATACGACATACATGGTTGTCATTAAGAAGTAAAATGTGGTTCAATGAGATTATAATAATTTTTTGGTGAATAGTAACTTATTAAGTTTTTAATCGCGATTAGTGGTAATTAGTGTAGTTTATGGTATAAATAATACTTTAATAATATAAAATGACCTAGACACATGTCCCAACCTCATTGGTTGTGTCATGGCCGACCAAGACAAGCCATGGCCTAACTTGGGGACCCCATGTATCCACTTTAGTTGGAAAATGACAATAATATATTTTTATTTAATGTTAAAGTGAAAGTGACACAAACATAATATGTTTTGCGAAAACAATTTTTAAGTGGGGTTATACAAGCCCAAATTTTGATTATAAATAGTCATTGGAAAGCTAAAAAGATTTCCTATATCATAGTATTTTTTTTATAATTTTTAGACATTAAATAAATTAAATTATTTACGACATAATAATGATGCAGTGATGACATCATTATTTAACGATTAAAATAAAATGGAAAGATAATGTAAAATCTAAAACCTACACATGGCCAAAACCAATTGGATTAGTGGATTTAGAATCCTTATCACCTTATCCACGAATTCTATCAATGTGGGACCTTTTAAAACCGAAACACATTTTCAAACAAAGTTATATTTCTTTACTTTCCAAAAGTGCCCCTCCTCTCCTCTTATAAAAGGCCCCCACCTCCACCTTATTTCACACACTCTTCAAGCCTTTGGCTCGGCCAACCCCTGCCCATTTGCTCTCTCCACATCCCTCTCCTCATCCTAGAGGATTCCCTTTGGGCAGAATCCTTTCAAAGGAAGCCTTTAGGCTCAAACCAAAAGAAGTTACACTTTTTAAGGTATTTCATTCTCTCGTGTTCATTTGTTTTATTTTTCTTCTCCAACCCCCTAAACTCTTTTTATTTACTTCTTTTGTAACAACACCAGTATCTTCAATATACTAGGATGTTGTTATAAGATTTATTTGAGCTACACTCTCACACAACTACATCAAATGGTTAAAGAACATACGGTTTCCGTGGATGGCGAAATTCTGCCTCCCGAAACGATGATTGTTCAATACTCATTTAACACCTTCAAAGGTGGCCATTATGATGTCACTATTTTTATATATGATATGTAATATGTTTATGTTTTACTTATTCTTCTGTATTTTTCATTTGTGTCTTACCTTTATGGCTTCCATTATGGGTATACGCGATATCTTCACTTAAGGAAGTGCGGACTACCGCCCCCTCAAAGTGATGTGATTCGTTAATGCCATATGTGGGACGTGTAAAGGATGGATTTAAAGTTATTATATATGATGTTATACTGGAATTATAATATACCTATATATATCATTATCATTTATTTCCATTAAAGTATGAGATAGAAATGAAAGTAGCGTTCATGCGTACGTACGGACTACCGTCTCCATGAACGGTGCATTTCATTTCTTATCCCCAAATGTAATGTACTATTAAAAGTACATGTATATAATGGATATATAAAATTAATGATATATCTAAATGATGAATATAATTCTGGAATTAAAATATACATAAGTCTCATTTAGTTTTAATTCCATTAATATGACAAAGAAATGAAAGTAGCGTTCATGCGTACGTACGGCTTACCGTCTCCATGAACGGTGCATTTCATTTCTTACCTCTAAATGATTATGTAATATTTTAAATACATGTATGTACTGTATATATATGACATATATGATATCTACATCATGAATACCATTCTGGATATAATGAAACATTGACCAAATTAACAACATGTAAGTGTAAGAAGTCTATTTTTGACTTAAGAACCAAATACCGACAAAATGAACATTATTAACATAAATGATTACATGATGTTCATAACATGGTATAAAAGGAATAATGAACTTGGAAAAGATTCATAATCAAGTAGAGATTAACTAAATTTTATTATTCAGGAGATTAAAGAACGGTCGGGTCAAGTCAGATACGAGGTATGGGATTTCGTCTCAATCTCCTTTCGATGAGGCATATTTTGTTTTATACACAACCTTCTTTTATACGGTGTATAAACCCCTTTGACTTTTACGTTTATTCAAAAGGAATCTTTTTTATACGAAGCGTTTACCAAACGACAAAAGGGAATGTTTTTGTCGTACGTATGCGGCGACAACGACTTCTCCGCCGTCGTAACCGTTATTTGAGTTTCGGCTTCTTCTACAAGCCATTCCTTCTTTTTAAAAGAAAAATAAATACCATGTTTTACTTTTCTTTTATTTTGGTATTGAAAATGGTTTTCATAATATTTTTATATCAATGTGTGGTATTGATATCTTGTGATTGAATGGTGGAAATTTTATGTTTCCTTTATGCATGTTTTATGTGATACGATTATGTTGAGGTTCTTGGGCATTATTATGAAGAACGGGTGGTTCCGTGATAAACTAAGGGCGGGTGAGCCCGTTATAGCTCTCCAATGCATTGGGTAACGCGAAGGAGTGAAACATTAAGGTTTCTCCGAAGAGATTTTTAGGGAATATACTGTGATGGGTATTCCAAACGTAACCAAGAGGGTTACTCCCTACGTAAGAATGTTATGAATGCCTCAAGTTACCTTTATGTCTTATGATTTCTATGATTTATTCATGATTTTATGAGGTATGTTAAAGTGATTATGTTTTATGGGTAAAGTATGATTTCACTCTTATGTATGTATGTACCCATGTTTCCTTTCCATGTTTTTATAACCCATACTGAGTTTTTATGCTCATCCCAAGTTTTTGAAATGTTTTTCACAGGTCAAGGGAAAGGTACATGATAAGATGATAGAGTCAAGGATGTGTCAAGAATTAATCCATGTTTTATTTTAAATGTGTTTCCATTGATGGGAATGAAGAATACTATCTTTATGTAACCACTTTGTTTATATGTGGAATGTAATGCAAGTTTTATGATCTAATTCTCTAAAACTCTAAACCCGAAAAGATCCTCAATGTGTAATCTTGTAATAACTCAAGATTAAGTAAGGTTTAAGGCTGGGGCCTTATAATCAATGCCAATGGATGAGAACCCATGAAAAAAAACAAAATGACCCAAAATCTATCATTTATGTTGAAATATTTGATGTATAGGGAATTAATTTCATCTTCCCATTCCTTAAATCTTATTGTATTTATTATAACCTGGTTGAAAAGGACTATATTTCAATGGGAGTAGTAGCCAACACCACCACCCACGACACAACCAAGGTGGTCATGAAAATTTGAAGGAATTTTTTTATCAATATTTTGATTTCACCTATTACTCAATAGTGATTGGGGAATACAGTTTATAAATACATTTAAAAAATTAATTATGGAATGATATGAAATTATATACAACACTTTAACTCCTTACTACCCATATAAAAGCATTAAAGTTGAATTATCCAATCGAGAGATTCAAGAAATATTAGAAAATATAGTTTCTATATATAGGTAGGAATAGAGCCTAAAATTGGATAATGAAATTTGGGCATATCACATGGAATATAAAATACCCATGAATACTCATATGTTATGACTTGTTTATGATAATCCATGTTACTTGATAGTTTAATTAGAACATCAATCATATTGGGATATTAAAAAACTAATATTGGGTTCTTAAAAAGATGTAAAATCGTGATTTCTACAAATGAATGAGTTAGATGACATTTAATGGGATGTAAAATAAAATTTCATAATTTATAATGGAAAAACAAAGAAATTTAATGACCAATACATTTAATGACATATCTTCACACTAGGAAAAGAGGTAAAACGTTTTAAGTCCTATCTGAAGATATTCCATGGGAAACTAAAATTATGATGGGTCTGTGAAACCCCATTTCCATGCTTCTCCATCTGAAATAGTATAACAACATTAGTGTTTGACACATATTATTACATTATTTGAAGAATAATTAAACATGAATTTCAAACCAAGGATTATACAGTCTAGTATATTTGGAACATTATATATATAAAACTAAAAACATGGAATTAGAAAAAAACATTATATTAATTATTCATATAGAGCTACTAACTTTCTTTGAGCTCATAAATATATACAGGATGACTAGGTGAATAAATAGACAAAATGGATGATCTAAAAAGTCAAGTAAGGTAATAAACATTAGGATAACGCATATCATATAGGTTAGAAGTCTTAACATAATGAAATAAAACCACACAGACCATGGATAAAAATATGAAAGAATAACATATAATATTTTGGATCATTCAATCATGGAAACATTGGAATGTGTTAGCAACATATATCATGACATAAACATGAGTTAAGAAAAATTGCAAAGACTATATCACATGGTGGGAAAATCCCATAAAGGAATCAAGTTTACTCTAGGTACCAACATGATGTCTCGTGATACCAAACATTACCCAAGGAATTGGAGAAATATCTAAGGGAAACAATCACAAAATGTTTATTCATATGTGTTCCACGTGAATAATCAAACATTAGGGATAAATATAAGAATTTTCCATGGAAATAAATGAGTATCATAATCATGTCATAAGGGATAACCAATGGGAATATCATAATAGTGTACTTAGAAGAATGGATTAAAATCATACATGGATATTAAAAAGGGAAAATAGGCATATACAATGATAAATTATTTCTAACTTAATTGAAAATATATAAAATTGTGTTTAAGAAACTTTTACAGTATTCACTTTATTATAGTTTATGGAAAATGATTTTGGAGAATTTTAAAAGGGAAAAGACATAAATATTTATATGAAACCAGAAATGAACTTAGATATTTTTTCATGACATAATTACTAATTTTATACATAATTTTGTGGCTTAATAAAATATGCATTGTACTTTAAAAATGTAATAAATATGGAAGTTCCCTTTAATCGACCTTGCATATCCAAAAGAATCAAGAAGTCAAAATTTTAAAACATGTATTTCCCCATTAAATAAAGAATAATTGAGATAGGTATATATTTTTGAAAAAAAAGTGTATTATGATTAAAAAATTAGAATTAATAATTAAATTATGGTAAATATATTGAAAGCGTAACCCAATGGATAAATGGAGGTTCAGAGAGAATACCTTACCTTATGTATAAACGTGTTCTGCACCTATACTGAATGTCCTGGATAATCAAATTATATTAATTAATTTCTAAATATAGAACTTATTATACTTGAAATGTATTTATGATTAATTTATTAATCTCGTTAATGGCCATTTTAGTGAGTTATATTGTTCAACTTCATCATTTTATGAGTGTTTATTTTCTTGGATTTCATGATCGGTTCGCTTGTATACAAGAATAGATGTTTATATAGAATGAGAAAAATTATCCAAAATTTAAATTATATGTTATTAATGAACATAAAAAATTTTAAGTGATATTATATATATTATTTAGTTATATGGCATGATGATGATTCATTAGATAAAATGTTAATGGAAATGATTTAATTTATTTTGGTAGTTTTGACTACCATCACAAAATTATATATTTTTAATTTATATCATATTTATATATTTGTTATAGAACATTATATAAATTATAATATTGATTCTAAAATATAATTTTACCATAATACCGGTTTTATTAGTGGACGTGAAGGTGTTAGTGAAAAATGAAAATGCATAATCCATGATGGTAGTAAATTGATACATCACATGTGATGTTTTCATTTCTCAAATAAAAGGGCGATGAAAAAGAGTTTGATGATGGATATTACATTATCATAATAAAATAATAGTATATATAAGATACTAGAGTTAACATTCATGTCTGGATATAAGAGGTAAGTAGTCGATAAGAAATTAAAAATATATTAAAATAAATTAAAAGAGAACAAAAGAGGATTTTACCTCTGGAATTTATTCTCCTAGAGAACCTCCTTAAGGAACTTGGGTTTTGGAGTTTTTCTAAGACGATAAGTTCATAGATTATGGGGAGAAGCATGGACAGAGTATTAGATATAATTTGGAAAAATTTCATTGTTTTGGAGGTGTGAGGAGAATAAGTTGTGAGGTGTGGTTTTATAGTGGGAGGAGAGGGGTGTTTTTCATAATTTTATTCATTTATTTTTTATTTGGGATCAAGACTATAAATAGTGTTAATTATTTCAAATTAGTATATTAAATAGAGCATGTGATTTCAAGATAATTTCCACTTACATAATCAATGACTCAACGATTACTCAAAATTTAAATTAATTACTTATGGTGTTAAATACCGTAAATTATCATGTTTTACTATTCTCAAAAAATTAAACTATTTTAAAAAAATCCAAAAAATTCACCCTAACCATTTTTTACATATATAATTAAAAAAGGTCCCCATTTTATGATAATATGTTTTTTAAATGATAAATTTAATTTTTAAATAAAATCACCATTTACTCCAAATATACATATTTTTATATTGTAACATATTTTTCGACACATTGAAAAATTAGTTAATGTCTCATAAAATAATATTTTAATCATAATAAAAAAATATATTAATTTATGAATCTATTTTTTTGAAAATAATTTTTCTTTTAAATCATTATTTTAATTGTAAAATTGTATAAAAACAATTATGTTTTACAAAAATACAGATATTTAATTTATCATTTTCAAAATATTATTTACTTAAAATATGATACAAATATATCATATTTTCATTTATAAGATACATAAATTTTATTCATACTTTCATAGGTGAGGTCACTATTCTATTGGCTAGTTTACGAGTCTTAATGGTCAAATTACTATTCCAACGGTAATGTTACTCTACCATTGTTAAATGTTCCTTAATTTATTGAAACGCCTCTTATTTAATTCTTTTTTAATTTATAATTTTTTTATTGTGTTATTTATGTGATTTGATTTTATTTATACTATGTGACAGTTATAAATGGTAATTTGAATTGGTAAAATTATAGGTTGTTACATCCTCCCCTCTTATGAAATTTAACCCTAGAAATTTCATTTTGCATACTATGGTGAAAACAAGTGGGGGTACTTCTCCTTCATCACTTCCTCCAAATTTCACATTACCTTTTCGAAGTTATGGTTCCACCATAGTACTTTGACCAGGTGAGTGGTATTGTTTCATTTAACTTTATATCTATGGTCCAATATCATCACCACATACTCCTCATAAGAGAGACCAATTTCCAAATATACTACCATGAAGGTCAGTACAAGTGAGGATTAGGTACGTACTTCCTTAATAGGAATATGTAGAAAACATCATATAATTGAGATATGGTGGGTGGAAGTGCTAGTAGATAGTCCAAATATCTAACATAATCATGAATCTTTAAGGGGACAATGTTCCTACGACTCATCCTTCCATTATTCCCAAATCCCATGATGCTCATCCATAGAGATATGTTGAGGAATACCATGTATCCAACCTTAAAATCTAGGTCCCATCGACAATTGTTTGTATAAGTCTTATATTAAATTTAGGTAGCCCAATTATTCTTCTGAATGATTTTCAAATTTTCTACCATTTCATTGACCATTTAAGGTCCTAGTATATTATATTCAATTACTTTGTCCCATCATTCCAATTTTCTTCATCTTTTCCCATAAAGGGCATAATATGGATCCATTTGGATTCTTGAGTGGAAACTATTGTTGTTAGAGAACTAGACCAGAGGTATATATGGGTACCATCCTCCCTAAAGGTTCATATAACATTATGTCAACATGTTTTCTAGTATCTGAATAGTTTTTCATATTGGTTCTTAGTTTGAGGATGCTAAGGCATAATGAAGTTCAACTCATTTTTTAGATTTTGTTGGAAACTTTTATAAAGATTGGAGGTAAATATCAGAACTCAATCGAATACCATTGATAGTTGTAATCCATGAGTCCTCACACCTTATTTTATGTATATCCACACAAGTTTATCAAGTGATAAGTGCTCTTGAATTGTGATAATGTGAGATATCATTATAAGATGATCCATAATGATCCATATAGAATTATTTCCTATTGATGTATTTAGAAGTTCAATGACAATGTCTATGGATATGTTTTCGAATTTCCATGTTGGTATGGGTAATAATTTTATCATCCCCTTATAATTTTATCATTTTATCCTTCAGTTGATGACATAATAGCCATTTTGATGTATAATCAACGATATCATTCTTCATATTCTCCCACCAATAGTGCTCTTAGAGACCTTGATACATGTTTATGCTTCCTGGGTGAATCGAGAATGTTGAGATTTGTGGAACATTAAAAAGAACATTGTTTATCTCCAGATTAGATGGTAAACGTATTCTTGACCCAAATCATATGAGTAATTCCTCAGTAATTTTAATCTCTGAGGGTTTCCCATTTTTGATATCTTCCTCCTTTTTCTGAATTTCCACATCATTTCTTTTAGCATCCTTTATTTTTTCTTAGAGAGATGGTTGATAAATCATTTGAGAAAGGATTGATGATATTCCATTCTTAATTATTCCATTCCCCATCCTTTTCAAATCAAAAATATTGTGTCCTTCTCAATTATGATCGTTGATAACATGTTAGTATCATTTCATCTTAGAGCATCCGCTAGATTATTTTCATTACTAGGATGGTAGTTGACTGGGCAGTTTTAGTACTTGATGAGACTTAACCATCTTTGACGGAGAATATTAATATCCTTTTGTGTAAATATATTTTTGAGGCTCTTATGATTATAATATTTGTTACACATCTCTACATAGAAATAATGATGCCATATTTTCAACACAAAGATCACAAACGCCACCTCCTAATAATGCATGGGATAGTTATTCTTATGAATTTTTAAACACCATGAAGCATAGACTATCACATTATCATTTGACATCAGTATATATCCAATTCCATTATTTTAAGAATAACTATATACCACATATAGTTCCCCACTTTTAGTAGTGTGAGTATGGGTGTATTGATATGCCTCATTTTTAACTCTTTGAAACAATCTTCACATTCACTTGTACAGATAAACTTTACTCCCTTAAGGGTCATTTGGGTCATTTTGTTTGACAATCATGGGATATTCTTCAATTTTTTTTTGTAATTTCCATATAGACCAAGGAAACTATAGATATTCATTAGATATGTTGTCCTGTGAGACTCTTCAATTGGATTGGTCTTGGAAGGGTCCACATAATTTTTTTATCGAAGATAACCTTCCCTAAGAATGGTACTTCATCCATCCAAAACTCAAATTTACAATACATTGAATATATTTTCTACCTTTTCAATGTATTTATTACAGTATTTAAATTATCCATATATTCTTAATTTATATTGGATTATATCAGAATATCATTGATAAAGACAACCAAATTTTTACAAGTTAATCTTTAAAGACTCTATTAATTGAGTCCATGAAAATTTCTAGAGAATTAATTGGTCTGAAAGGAATCACTATGAACACATAGTTTCCATAACTTGTTCAAAAGTTATTCTTGGTAATATCTTCCTTATTCTATTTTAATTGGGGGTACTTTAACCAAAGGCCCAACTTAGAAAAATAATTGGCCCCACATAACTGATCGAAGAAGTCATATATCTATTGTTGGGGATACTTGTTATTTATCATCATTTGTTTGATCTCATGATAATCAATGTATAGGTGTAGTGATCCACCCTTATTCATAATATAGAGGGATGGATCACCCCATGGTGAATTACATGGGAATATGAAATACTTGTCCATATTCTATTGTAACCGATTCATTAGTTATTCCAACTCAATGGTGGCCATTTTTTAAGGTATATACCATATAGGTAGAGATCTAGGAGTATGTCAAATCAAGAACATAACCTATTGGCTAGGAGGAAGAATATACAATTCATTAGGGAACACATCTGTATAGTTCCTCATAGTGGTAAAGTCTTCGATCATGATTCTGTCCTTTATATCAATCATTTGAGCAAGATATGCTTACTTATAAGGCAATAATAACCATAATTGAAACAATAATTCTGAAATATATTCATCCTAAAATTTATAGATATACAGAATTAAAGGATGCCTTGATATGTTTTGAGTGATATCCTTTTACCAACGGTTGATGTTGGTTTTATATGAAGATAGGAAATCCATTCCCAATATAGTATCAAAATCCACCAAAGGAAGGATGAAAATATTTTTTGGAGGTTCGGCCCACAAACATTAAGCGGGGATGAGTTATATACTTTGGATGAAATAATTTCACCATTTTCTATTTTCACAGATAACTCAACATCAATATTTTGAGGTGGTGGTTTAATATCTCTACAAAACATGCAAGATCTGAAAGAATTCATAGAACCAGAATCATATAGTGAGTTCTCTATTGTTGAATTAATACCAAACATACATGTCACACCATAATTTTTAGGATCCACCTTGGAAGTAGTGATATAATACGCCCTTCATTGTTTTCGTGGAGGTTATTATTGTTGATTTTTTTTAACAACCCTTGGATTAGGGTATTTGGTTGCATAATTCCCATGTTACTTTTAGGTGAAACACTGCACTACATGCTAAGTGTTGATCTGAACCCTCATTAATTCATCCATATTAGTGGGATTATTCATATCCCTTTGACTATTATTATCTAGATTCCTCTATTTTACACATTTTAAGAATCTTATGGTTCCCCCTAGTCACTTCCAGTGATGTTTCTTCCCAAACATTTAACACATGGGATATTGGATTTTTTTTCCATCATGGGATTTATATGTTGATCCTCCCATATTAAACTCCATTTTATGAATTTTATATATAGGCCCATGAGACCACTAAGAGTCTCTGATCTCTGTTTCAACCTTATGGTCACAACGCATAATCTTCCCATAGTTTCTAAACTCTCAAATTATAGAAACATTTCATATACTTAGATTAGTTTTCTAAAGAACTAATACACCGTGATTTTAATGTTCATGAAAAATACAAAGGTTTATCATGAATTCCATGTAAATTTTTCCTCATCTTTTCTGATAGGATCAACTTTGTTTTTCTTTAGTACAACGAACTCCCTTTTCATGTTAAAAGAGAGAGTTTAGGGAAAATATTTATTGAAAAATATTTTCTTGAAATCTTCACATTCCATTGAATTAATATCCCCCATATAATTTGTGTTTTTGATTAGTGTTCACCACTGATTATCTTCCAGATAAAAAATATAAACCAATAGTATGAATATATCTTTTTCTAGGAATTGAAGGATTGATAATATCTTCTCAATAAAGTTAATCCATTGTTCTATGATGTTAAGATCAGAAGACAAACAAAATATGGGGGAACATTTTCATATAAAGGATTCAAACATAGCTTTCTATTTCTTAAGAGAAGGAGGGAGTTACACATGATTCAGGTTATTATTCATAAATTGATCCAATTGAGAAAGTACTGTCATTATGTTTTTAGATACCATTCTATCTAGATTTGGCATTTCATTAGGGAAATTCTCACATTGACTGTTGGAAAAAGTTCTCCTATTTACAACCATTAAATAGGAAAAAGTACAATTTTGGGGGCATAAATACTTAGCTAATAAGAATATAAAAATAATCATTTCACATAAAAGTAAAAACTTGTAAATTGAAATTATATCCTATTTTTTTGATTCTCTAAGTTTCAGTCTATATTATCCATGGTGGGAGAAGTATCCCCACGTTTCTTATTAGAGATTCATAGTCCTAATCTCTAAAAATAGCTATACCATCATATAATATTAACTATAACATTTCTATCTTTGTAAACACATTATTATATTATTTTAAGCATAATTAACCATCAAATAGAGACTAAGGATCATATAATCTAGTGTATTTGGAAGATTAGTTACATAAAAATGAAAACATGAAATTAAAATAAAACAACTTTTTATTAATCATCCATAAAGAGATCCTAATTTTTTTTTGGTTTCCTACATTTTCATAGGATAACTAAGGGAATACATAGAAAAACGTTATGAGCTGAAAATCCCAGTAAAGGAATAAACATATGGATAAAGCATAACACATGGGTTAGAAGGCATAATATAATAAAATAAAAAGGCATAGAACATGAATAAAAATATGGATACATAATGTATAGTAAATTGGATCATGTTATCATACAAATATAGAAATGTCGTAGAAACATATAACATTACATAAAAACTGGTCAAGGATAATATCCAAGATAGTATAACAAGATGGAAAAAGTCCCATAAAGGAATCAGGTTTACTCCCTATCCCAACATGATGTGTCATGAGACTAAGTATGATCCAACATAGTGGATCACTTTCTAGGTGAACCTAACATAACATGTTCATGCATATGTTTTCCATATGAATAATTCATCATAAGGGATAGACATCATGATTACCCATGGAAATAAATTTGTATCATAATCAATTCATATGACATAATCGAGGAGAATATCATAATAGTGTCCCTAAAAGAATTTATTAAAACCATAAATGGAAACTAATAAGGTAAAGTATGCATATATCACTATAAATTATGACAAAATAAAGTGAAAATTTATTAAAATAGTGTTTCAGAAACATTAGATAGGAACCACTTTAGTGCAGTTTATGGAAAATGATTTAGGAGTCCTTTAAAAAGGGTAAGGCATATTTTTTTATATAAAAACAAAAATTAAATAAGATATATTTTCTTGATAATATTTTAGAATTTATAAAAAAAATAGTGTATTAGAAAATAGTAGGATGTGTACTTGAAAAAGAATAATAAATAGATAAGTTCACTTTAATGGGTATTGATTATCAAGATGAATCGAGAAGGGAACATTATAAAACATGTGTTTCACTATCAAAGAATGAAGAATTTAGATAGGTACACATTTTTGGAACATAACCATAAAATGTATGAGGATTTCATAATAATAATTAATAATTTATTATTTGTATATTTGATAGAAGTTGTAATCAGAAGGAAAAATTGAGGTTCAGAGAGAATCCCCAACCTTATGTCTGAAAGTGTTCTTCAATTATTCTTAATCTCCAGGATAAAAAATTAGATTTATTAAATAGTAAATCCAGAACCTACTATAAATTTATTTTATTTATTATAAATTTAATATGTTAATTTAATTCCATTTTTTAAGTTATATATTCTAATTTAATCATTTTAGGTGTGTTTATTATCTTAGTTTTCAGGATCAGTTCATTTGTACACAAGTATCGATGTTTATGTATAATTAGAATAATTAACCAAAATTTAAAGTATATGTTATTAATGAATGTACTGAAGTATAAATTATCTTATAAGTCATTTTTATGTGGTATTAGGATGATTCATTAGAAACAATGTTAATGAAAAGGATTAATTTTTTTTAGCATTTTTTTGATATTCATGAACTAATTTCTTTTTATTTTCTATCAAGTTTATATATTATTTTTAGAACATTATATAACATATAATATCTATAACAAAATATGATTTAACTATAATAATGGTTTTATTTCTAGTCTTGAATAAGTTAATGAAAAATTAAAAGGCGTCATCCATGATAGTGGTAAATCAACACATCCTGGATGATGTTTTAATTTTTAAAATAAAAGGGAGAGAAAAAGGAGTTTGATGATGGATATTCCATAATCATAATAAAATTACATTATATATATATATATCTAAGATTATATAGTCAGTATGCATGTTTTTATATAGTAGTTAAATTTAGATTCAAAAAAGAAAAAAAATTTAAAAAAATTAAAATAAATTAAATGAAATTAAAAGAGAAGAAAAGAGGATTTTACCCCTTGAATTTGTTCTCATTGAGAATGTACTTAAGGAACTTGGGTTTAGATTTTTGTTGATACCATAAGATATAGGATGTGGGGGAGAGTTTTGGGAAGATTATTTGGAAGAATTTGTAAAACCTTTAAGCCTATGGAGTTGTGAGGAGAAGAGGTGGTGAGGGGTGATATTTATAGTGGTAGGAGAGGGTGTTTTGATAATTATATTCATTTCTTTTTTATTTTTGATCAAGAATATAAATAGTGTTGATTCTTGTAAGTATAGTAAATGGAGAATTTTTTTAGATAATGTCCACTTAAATCATCCATGACTCAACCATGACTCAGAAATTCTTTTATTTATATATAATGTAAAATACCGTAAATTACCGTATTTCACTATTTACAAAAAAATCAACAATTTTAGAAAAATAAAAAAATTCACCATGACCATTTTTCAAAGTGCAGAATTAAAAAATAGAATCTATTTTAGGAAAATAATTCTCCAAATATGTGATATTTATTTTTTAATTAAAATCATCGTCTACTAAAAAATATACAGATTTTAATATTATAACTGATTATATGACACATTAAAAAAATAACTAAGGTCTCATAAAATTATCTTATAATCATAAGTAAAAAAAACATTAATTTATATATCTATTTTTTAAGAATAGTTTTTCTTTTAAATATTTATATCAATTATAAAATTATATATAAACAATTACTTTTTACAAAAATATCAACAATTAATTGATCATTTTAAAATATTTATTTACTTATACCAAGATATAAATATATCATACTTTTATTTGTATGATAAATATATCTTATTTATACTCTCATAGGTGAATTTACAATTCTATTGGCTGGTTTACTATTCCTAATGGTCACATTACTATTCCAATGGTCAAGTTACTATTGAGCTGGTAAAGGTTCCTTAATTTCTAGAAATACCTCTTATTTAAATCAGTCTTCATTTTTAATGTTTTTGTTATGTTCACTATGTGATTTTATGTGATTTACACTATATTAAATAATTATAATATGGTAATTTCCATTGGTAAAATTATGGTTCATTAAATTCTTCCCCCCTTTATAAATTTCACCCTCAATATTTCATTTTCCATACTATTATAAAAACAAGATAGGGTAATTATATTTCTTCACTTCCTCTAGTTCCCAAGTTTCCTCTTCGTACTTATGGTTCATCCATAGTAATTTTACCTGGTGAGTAGTCTTTTTGCATATAAATTTACTTCTATGGTCCAAGATGTTCATTGGATTCTCCTCATAAGAGAGATCATTTTACCACTATACAACCTTTGAATTTTGTACATGGGAGGTATCTGGTGTGTAAGTCATTAAAAGGGATACATGTAATACATCATTTACTTAAGACATGGTTGGTGGATATGCTAGTCCATTGACCACATATCTAATATGATCAAGAATCTCGAAGGGTTCAATGTACTTGGGACTCAACTTTCCCTTATTCCCAATTCTCACCCATGGAGATATATAGAGGAATACCATGCCTTAAACTATAAACTCTAGGTATCATCACTGATTATCTATATAGCTCCTCTTTATACTTTGAACAACTTAGATATGCTGTTGAAGGGTTTTCCCCTTTTCTACCATTTCTTCAACCATTTTAGGTCCTAGCAACTTAGTTCACTGAATTCATCCCATCATTCTAGTGTTATATAGCTTTTCCCTTAAAGGGATTCATATAGATCCATTTGGATACTTGAGTGGAAACTATTGTTATAAGATAAATCAACCATAGAAAAATGTTGGTCCTATCTTCCCAAGAAGTCCACAGAACATGCTCTCAATATTTCTTCTACTGTCGGAATAGTCCTCTTAGATTGGACATCAGTTTCAGGATGATAATCCATACTAAAGTTCAACCCATTGTTCATATCATGTTGGATATTCTTCTAAAAATTGGTGGTAAATCTTGTATCTCCATCATATACAATCAATAGTAGTACTCCATGTAGCCTCATAACTTCTTTGATTTATATCTATATAAGTTAATTGGGTTATAAGTCCTCTCAGATTATGATAAAGTGAGTTATCATTGTAAGACAACCCAAAATGACCCATATAGAATTAATTCATCTATATATATTTGGAGGTATGGTAAAAATTTTCATGGTGATGTTTTCTCATTTCTTTATTCGTATGGGTAATGGTTGCAAAATTCCCTTTGACTTTTACCTTTCAGACTTCACATTCTGAAATTCAAGGCACTTTGATGTAAATTTAGGGATCTCCTTCTTCATATTATCTGAAAAATCATTCTCTTAGAGATCTCAATACATATTTGTGATTCCTAGGTGAATAGAGAATGTTGAGCTATATGGATCATTTACAAGTAGTTTATTTATCTCTGGATCAAATGGTACACATAGTCGTGACCCAAATCATATGAATCATTTCTCATCAATTTTTAACATTGAGTATTTCCTATTTCTAATATCTTAAACATTTTTCTGAATTCCCATATCATTTCTTTGATCACCCTTTATTTTCACCATGAGGGATGGTTGATCAATCATTTGAGAAAGGATTGATGATATCCATTTCTTAATGATTCCCATCTCCATGCTTTTAAAATCTAATAAGATTTGATCCTTCTCAATTATAATCATTGATAATGCTGCAGGATCCTTTCTACTTAGATCACCCTCCACATTATTTTGTTTAATAAGATGGAAATGGATTGAGTAGTCAATATACATGATGATATATAACTACCTTCCCTATCTCATATTAATTACCTTTTATGTGAATATATATTTGAGGCTCTTATGATCAGTATATATCTCACACTTCTCCCCATAAAGATAATGATGCCAAACTTTCAATGAGAATATCACATCCTCCAACTCCAGATAAGGCATGGAATAGTTTTTCCTAAAAATTTTCAACTAACTTGGGGTCATAGAATTCATTTTATCATTTTATATTAGTTCACATCCTGATACATTATTTTATGCATCTATGTATACCAAAAAAGTGTTCCCACTTGTCGGTAGTGTGAGTACTGGTGCAGTGGTAAAACTATTTTTCAACTCTTAGAAGCAGCTTTCACATTCACTAGTCTAGATAAACATTACTCCTTCTAAGTCATATTGGTAAGTGGGTCTAAAAATAATGATATTTTCTTCATAAATCATTCAAAATACCCAGCTAGACCAAGAAAACTACAGATCTCCATTATAGATGTTTTCATAGGCCACTCTTTTATTGGATTTGTATTGGAAGGGTACACAAATATTCTATTATTGGTGATAAAATTCCCTAATAATGATAATTCTTCCATCAATAACTCATATTTACTATACTTTTCATAGATTTTCCTTCTTCAAAAATTCTATAGAACAACATTCAAATGCTTATCATGTTTATCCCTGATCTTGTATTATATCCAAATATCATTGATAAAGACCACCCAATTTCTATCAAGGTAATCTCTAACGACACTATTCGTTAAGTACATGAAATGTTCTAGAGAATTGGGGAGTCCAAATGGAATCACTATGAAATCATAGAGTCCATAACTAGTTCTAAAGGTAGTCATGGGAATATCTTCCTTCTTCAACATTAATTAGTGATATTTAGACCGAAGGTCCACCTTATGGAAATAAATAGACCCACATAGCTGACTGAAAAATTCACCTATCCATGGGAGTGGATACTTGTTCTTTACAATTATTTTTTATAGATAATGGTAATCAATATAGTGGTACATTGATCCATCCTTCTTCTTAATGATGAGGAAAAACACAGCCCATGGTGAAGAACTCATGCAATTAAAAAATTTATCCATATTCTCTTAATTTTTTTCCAAATCAATGGTATTCATTTTATAAGGTTTCATTGAAATAGGTAGATATTTAGGAATAAGTGAAATCATGAACTCAACCTCCCAACCAAGAGGAAGATGAGGTAATTCTTTGAGGAACACATCAGTGTAGTCCCTCACAATTGGAACGTCTTCTATCATGATTCTCCCCTTTTTCTCAATCATATGAGCTAGATATACTTTCCCATAAGGAAATAACATCCACAATTGAGTTGATTTTTATGAAATAGATTTACCCTCCTCCTTACACATTTAAAAATTTGGAGGATTCATCAATATTCGAAGAGTGATATCCGATTCCTGACAGTTGATGTTGGATTTATATAAATATATCCAATACATGCATAATATAGAATGAAACTACACTAATTTAAGAATGAAAATATTTTATGGGAGGTTTAGTCAAAAAAACTTAAATTGGTAGGAGTTATATACTTTGGAAGAAATAATTTTCCCATTTTCTATTCTCATATATAACTCAATGTCCATATTTTTAGGTGGGGTTTAAATAGTTTTACTGAAAATAAAATATATAAAATAATGCATGGAACCAGAATAAAATAGTATATTTTCTATTTTTTAATTAATAACCAGCATACCTACCACCAAATTATTCTTGGGATTGACCTCAGTAGTAGTGATAACACATATCTTTCCTTATTTCCATGGAGGCTTTTGTTTTTGATTGCCTCAGACAACACTAGGCATAGGGCATTGTATTGAAAAGTTTCCATGTTCTTTGCAGTTAAAAGACTACCCTATAGGCTAAGTGTTGATATAAAACTTCATTTATTCTTCCACACTATTAGTATTCTTCATATCCATTCCAAAATTATTTGCAATATTCCTCTCATTTCCATATTTAAAGTATCTTATAGTTCCCCTTAGGCAGTTCCCATGATTCTTATTCTCAAAAGTTTGTCATATGGAATGATTATTTTTCTTTACATCACGTGATTAATCTATTTTGCCTCCCATAAAAAACTCAATTTTCTACTTTTATCTCTAGAACCAAAGAAGCTCTGAGATCCTCTGATATCCATTTCAACCACAAGGTCATAATGAACAATCTTATCATAGTTGTCAAAGTCTCGAACCACCAATTCTTTTCATAGTCTCGACGTTATTCTACTAAATAATGGAACTACATTTATTTTAGTGTTCATGAAAAAGATAATGGTGTATTGTGAAATCCTTTTAATTTTTTTCTCATACACCCTAATAGTATCAACTTTATTTTACATCAGTCCTAGGAACTCCCTTTCCATCTTATGATAGATATTTTGTGGAAAATATTTATTGAAGAATTTTTTCTTGAAATATTCCCATTTCTTAGAATCAATTTCTTTCTTAGACCTTGTGTTTTTTATCAGTATCCACCACTGATTAGATTCCCTATTAAAATGATAAACCACTAGTACAATATTATTTTCTAATGAGCATTTAATGAAAAAATATCTTCTTAATGGAGTTAATCCATTGTTCTACGATGATGGGATCAAAAGAGACACTAAATATGCGGGGACTCTGTTGCATAATGTATTCAAATGAAACCTTCTATTTATTTCTATATGGGGGGTGTTCCCCATGATTCACATTATTATTCATAACTTGATCTAGTTTAGAAAGAACAATCATTTAGTTTTGAGCACCCTTTCCCATCACATTTGGAATTTTATTAGGGTAATGGTCACATTACCTATCAAATTGACTATTGGAATATGTTCTCCCATTCATAGACAATGAATAAAAGAAATACAGTTTAGGGGCCTTAAATACTTATCTGATAAGAATATAAAAATTAAACAATGAACATAGAAGGATAAAATTGTAAATGAAATATATATCCTATATTTTGATACTTTTAGTTTCAATATAATATATCCTTTTTTATGGAATTATCTCTAGTGTTCTTAATAATGATTTCTAGTCCAATTATCCGAAAATATGTAAACTATCGTTTGATTCCAATAATAATTTTCCTAGACTTTTACACATATTATTACATTATTTTAAGAATAATTATCCACCAAATATAAACCAAGGATTGTACAGTCTTGTGTCTTTGGAATATTTGTACATAAAAATAAAAACATGAAATTATAATAAAACATATTTATATAAATAATCCATAAAGAGATCCTAAATTCCTTTGGTATCCTACTTCTGTCTAGGATACCCCAAGGAATACTTATACTTGGGATGAGCTAAAAATCATAGTAAAGGAATAAAGATAGGGATAACACATAACACATGGGTTATAAGGAATAACATGATGAAATAAAAAGGCATGGAACATGGATAAACATATAGAAGAATTAACAATATAACATTGTGTCATGTAATAATGTAAATATAGTAATATGGATGAAAAATATAACATTACATAAAAATTAGTCATGTCTAACTACCAAGACTGTATCACATGATGGATAAAGTCTTATAAAGGAATTCAGTTTACTCCCTATCCCAACATGACGACTCTTGAGACTAAACAATACCCAATGAATTGGAGAACTATCTAAGTTAAACCATACTTACATGTTCATTAAAATGTGTTCCATATGAATAATAAAACATAAGGTATAAACATAAGGATTACCAATTAAATTATATGGTTATCATAATCATGCCATAAGGCAAGACTAATGGAAATATACAAATGTTGTCCATGAAAGAATGGATTAGAATCATAAATGGACACTAATATGGTAAAATATGAATAAATCATGATAAATTATGTATAAATTATGGGAAAAAAAATAAAAATAATGTTTAATAAACTTTATAAATGAGCCACTTTAGTGAGGTTTATGGAAAAAGATTTAAGAATCTTTTAAAAGGGAAATACATAATAGTTTGTATAAAGAAAAAAATGATATAATATAGTTGTTAATGATAAAATAGGTTATTTAAAAAATATAGTGGTGGATTAAAAAAATATGGAGTGTACCTAAAAAGGGTAAGAATTAGAGAAGTTCCCTTTAATCTGGCATGCTTATCTGGAAGAATTGAGAAGAGAACCTTATAAAACATGTATTTCCACATCAAAGAAAGGATAATTGAGATATGTACATATTTTTTCTACATAGAAACATAATATATGAGGATTAAATAATAATAATTAATAATTATATATGTGTAAAGAGATAGAATGAATAACCTGATTGAAAAATGGAGGTTTAGAGAGAATCCCTTTCCTTATGTTCGAAAGTGTTCTACAACTATATTTAATAACTTTTATAATAAAATTAGATTCATTAATAAATAAATAGAAAACATATTATAAATTAATTAATTTATTATAAATTCAAAAAGTTTATTTATGGCCATTTTGGTGAGTTATATAGTTCAATTTAATCATTTTCGGAGTGTTTGTTTTCTTGGTTTTCATGATCGGTTCTCTTGTATACAAGTATGGATGTTTATGTAGAATGGGAATAAATATCTAGAATTGAAATTTTATTTTATTAATGAACTTATATAAGTTTAATTAATCTTACATATCATTTGGTTATATTTTATATAATTATTCATTAGATAAAACATTAATGAACATGATTTAATTTATTTTGACGGTTTTTATGACTATAATGAACTTATATCTTTTTATTTTATATCATGTCTATATATTTGTTCCCGAAAATTACATAACATATAATATGTATAATAAGATATTATTTAACCGTAATAATTGATTTATGACCATCGTTGAAGGAGGTAATTGAAAATGAAAACACATCGTCCACAATGGCGGTAAATTGACACATTAGAGACGATGATTTAATTTTTAGAATAAAAGGGAAAGTAGAAGGAGTTTGATGACAGATATTAAATTATAATAATAAAGTGATAGTTTTTATAGTATAATATAGTTATAATTAATTTTTCTATATAGGAGTCAAGGATAGAGTAAGAAAATAAAAAGAAATTAATAGAAATTAAAAGAGAATGAAATATGATTTTACCTCTTGAAGTTCTTCTCCACGAGAACCTCCATAAAGAAATTAGGTTTAGTATTTTGTTGAGAATAGAAGATTTTGGACATGGAGGGGGGGGGGTGTATTGAGAATATTATTTAGAATAATTTTACATGCTGAAAGTATTTAGAGGTGTGAGGAGAAGAGGTGGTGATGAGTGTTTTTGATTATTTTATTCATCTGTTTATTATTTTGACCCAAGACTAAAAATAGTATTGATTATTGTGATTAATTATAGTTAATTGATATTTGAAGTTTGATATAATTTCTAATTACAACATCAATGACTCAACCATGTCTCAAAAATTTATTTTATATACTTACAATATTAACTACCGTAAATTACTATATTTCACTATTAAAAACAATCGTCTATTTTAGAAAAATGAATAAAATTAAACCTAACCATTTTTTTATGGGTGAATGTAAAAAATGGTATCCAATTTATGAAGATATTATTCTGAATATGGTAAATTTAATTGTTAAATAAAATCATCATTTACTTGAAAACTACTGATTTTAATGTTATAATTAATTTCAAAACACTTTGAAGAAATAATTTATGTCTCATAAAAATATCTTATAATCATAAGAAAAAAATATTAATTTATGAATCTATTTTTTTGAAAATAATTTTTATTTTAAATCATTACATTAATAATAATATTATATATAACTAATTACATTTTACAAAAATATAAGCATTGAATTTTTTATTTTATAAAATTTATTTACTTATACCATGATATAAATATATCATATTTTCATTTATAAGATAATTTTTTATCTACACTTTCATAGGTGGGATCACTAATCTATCGATTGTTTTACTATTCTTAATTGTCACATTACTATTCCAATTGTCAATTTACTATTCCATTGATAAAGGTTACTTAATTTATAGGAATACTTATTATTTAATTTTATACTCATTTATAATGTTTTTATTGTGTAATGAATGTGAATTTATATTATTTCTACTATATTAAATAATTATTAGAAGGGAACTTCCATTGGTATAATTATGGGTCATTACATATATGACCGCCACCACATTCTAAGACCACACCTTCCAATGTATCTTCCATGTGAGATGTGATCCAGAGGAATGATTCTATTATACAAGGTATTCTAGCGAACTATAGGTGGCTCTATATTCATTTCAATATTCCCTAAACTGATCCATCCCATTTTACCACTACTTCCCCACCACTGGCCACTACATCTAACCAGCCACCACATACTGTCACAAACCCTAGTTCAACATCAATTCCCACCCCACTCACTATTGTAACATTTCCCACCAATGTCACCATTTCCTCCAGAGATTTCAGACCCTACTTCTATGTAGGGGTTTTTCATGAAGAAGGCTCATTGGGGGTAATGGCCTTTCTATGTCATCCACATCCCAAGTTCCATCCATAGATCCGACGTCCAGAAATTCATCTCTAATATGGATCAACATCTCCCCTCAACCCATGATGACCAAGCCCGATTTTAGCACTAGGACACCTTATATATTAGTTAACCCAACTTCCTTGGCCACTATTGTGGCCCTTGAAATGTTAGGGAAGATCAAGAAACCCACTATATAGGTGGTTACCCTGATTATAATAGCGGAGAGTCAACACACATTTTTTACTATTTTACATGTATACCTCTCCCCCACTGTACTATGTTTTGGGTGTTTATTTTTCTACTTACTATATTCTTTATACTAATTGTATTTTCCATATTATCTAATAAAAGATATATGATTTTTCACTATACATAGCTTGATTACATTTTCATTTTTTATTTATTAAGTTAGATATTCCTTGATCTACTACATCTTCCATGGTTATTGATGAGTCTCTTATAATTCCATATGGCCTCCCCCACACGGCATTTCCTCATGTCAATGACATAGAGGGACATATCCAGGATCTCTGTATACAACCTATACATAAGTCCCCTCCATGATCCACACAAATTCTCCAACTACCTCATAATTTTTTTGGATGGCCCATTCTTGAGGTGGAAAACCCCCCAATGTACCCCCATTCACACAATGATATTTTTACCAATTCCTACAACAGACAATGGAAATTTGAGACGATTAACTCTAAAGACTGATCTTTGTTCCATCCTTTTGGATGATGACATCATTGCTATTTGTTTATGGGAGGAAACCCATACATTTTTTCCTGAGGTTTTTTTGATTTTCTTATGATATTTTATTTTTATTTTTCTTTCTATTTTTTTCTCATAGTTCTTTAAAAAATTATTTGTAGCACGATCCATGATTTTTTGAGAATATTTCTACTACTATTTATTGTGTTCACCTACCCATTTTTCTTCTTCCATATTTCTTATCTCCAACGTACTAATGGTTTATTTAGTGCTATTATTTTTATTCTAACAATTTTTTTGGTGCCTAGTTTCACATCACCATATGGATTTTCTCCTATAGAATGACCTTCATTATAGGGTGATCTCAATTCCCTACTTTAAATTAATAATTTTCATTATGAGTATATCTATGATATTATTTATTTTTCTTCCAAATCACTTTCCAAAATAGTGTATAGACTCTTTCATTTTATGTGTGTGAGGAGATATTACTGAGCTTGAATGTGTTTCAACAACATTATTTGTTGTTATCATTAACCTAGGAGACATTTTTCATTGAGTTCATGATTAAACTTGAAATATTATTACACCAATTTAAATTAAAGAAAATGTTTTGTTGAAAAAACTATTGAAATATATTTTATTATCACTTATAATTTTAAAATCATTTTTCTATTGAGTAATTTACTTTCGATTAAAGATTGTTTCAATTGATTTTTATTAACATATTAATATTTTTTATGCGCTGAGTGATTTTACTATTTAATTTTTTTCTAGTCCCAAGAGAATTTTGGACCTATATTTTCATATTAATGTCTAATAATATTTCATGAAATATAATATGGGAATGTAAAACTTTCAAAACATATATTGAGATACTTTCAATACCATGAATAAAAAAATGCACAGTTAAAATAACTGAGAAATATTTTGTTGGAAAACTTATCTTGATACCCACCAGTACATTTATCCTTCTTAATTCTATAGAATCTATGAATGAACTTATCAAGAGTGAGCCATGTTACAATTAAATTTTATACATTACTACCCAAATCTTGGTGTAACTGCATGATTTTAACTTGAATAAGTATATAGGATATGTTCATTATTGATGGATGATTGATTTTTACTACAGATAAGATATAGAGTGACATTCCACAGGATTTTTGAAAAAATGACCATGGTTATTTTGATATGCCATTTTGGATTATACTATTAATAAAGAAGAAAAAAATGATATTTATATGGGCTTTGTATTATGGGGTCAAAAATTATCATTACCAAACTGATGAATATTATGATGAATCATATGTTCATAGTTTATGGATGTGAGATATGTCTTATACATGAATTTTAAAAAAGAACAAGATACTTTATTTGTAATTTTATGACACATGTGGGATCTTCAGTATGCTTTGGGGAGTGTGGTAATGCCGTGTACTTGAACAAGTTATTCATTTAATTATTTTGGAAGATCATGTATTATATATAAGAGTTTACCCTCTATTTTGAGCATAATGTTTTATCATATATCCAGATATCCTCTACCTTAGAGTCCTTTTAAGATGTATACCAAAGCCGTCATGATTAACTGTGTGTTTATATTTATGATGTGGAGATTCCAGAACCAATGTATGCCTACGGTTTAAAACATGTATTCAAGTGGTGAGCATAACTACAATTTCATATTTCCTTGAGTGATGATAGAAAATTCATTGTGATGTAAATTTAAACATTGGTAAAACTTCTAAGTAACAGTTGAAAAACTAAAATTTTAAAAAGACAAGATTTTAATTGAGAACATAATTATGAGGCATGACTTATGTGTTTGATGGAATTATTTTGGAGGACTATCTTTTTACATTAAAACTTAGTTTTATTTTATTGGTTGTAATGCACATTTACTATTTAAAAATTATCTCATTTGGAATCCCTATGGAGTTTTTTTTCTTGAGGACAAGAAATTTCATAAGTATGGGGAAATTTGATAAGAATAATTCATATATATATTTTGGATAAATTTCCTTGGGATTTATTCATGATATATTCAATAATATGATGGGATTTGTTTGATTTTTTAGGAAATTGGAAATCTAATCTCAAAGGGGGAGATGATCCTATTTCAAAAAATTTAGACATTACACATCACGATACCTATTAAAGATGTGAATTCCTCAATAAATGACCCATGAAGACAAAACACCATGGCATAAATACATTAAATGTCATGAAAGTTTTAAATTGGTAGGGTGTGAAATAATTTCACACCACAAATAAGTTACAACTCATGAAACCATCTGACTAAAAAAGTTAGATTTCACGAACAAGTTTCACACTCTGTAATGTGCACTTAAGGAAAATATAGAAGCTATTAAATCCAAAAGATATGGAATATATGGGAATCTTAAATATTTTGATGATCTGGATACACGATATGAGAATAAATTACACTATGTAAAATATAAAGGGAAGAGTTATTTGAACTGGTATACAATGTGTGATATTTAAACATCGTTGAACTGGTTCAATTGCTGATTTTATATCCAATTGCAATAATCCATTATGATTATTTTAATCAAGTATGTGTGTTAATTGATTTAGTATTTCCTTAATCATGTATTTATTTAACATGAATTGGTTAATGAACCTTATAATCATGCTGGTGATTAATCATTCATCTAATACCATCGTTATCTTGCACAAATAATCCTTTAAGGTTAGGGGTAAAGAGTAAGGATGGACTAAAAGAAATATCTCCTTAAAATAAAACTTGGTTAACCATTTAGATAGTAATTAGGTTAATAATTTTTTTGACAAAATTATTTTTCAGAACCATGATCTAGGTAATTTCAATAAAAGGACCCTGACCTAATTGGAATTGAGAAGGTTATGACTAATTGCTTGTAACACTTCCAATCTTTGATGCCAATCCTTATAAACCGTGGTTCTTAAATAACTCTCATCTAAAGAGTAGTTCCCATATTATTTAGATATAATTAGTTTTTTCAAAACCAATTGGTGGCCTCCACACTACATTATAGCCTAAGTTATTAGACCATGGAAAACTACATTTCGGAATACCCATTGACTAAGACCAGAAATTGATCTGAGAGATTTTCTTTATATTCAAGTAAAACCAAAAATTGTAATTATTATAAACCCAAATCTATGAATGTCGTGTAGGGAATCCATCTATCATGTTCAAACTACTTGATCCCAAGCTTTTCCAACTTTTCTCTATGGAATATACGCACACTACCACTATTATATGTCTCTGCAACAAGTACAGTTTGGGAATTTATAAATATATAATTTGGTCATTCTCGAAGGAATTAAGGATTTCCTCTATATAACTGATAAAATTTATATTTTAATTTTGTAAGTTTAATTTGAAAATTAAATATTGAGTATAAATTTATACTAACAACTGATAATTCTCACATTGATTTTTATTTAAATTTTACAATAGAATTTTGGATGCTTTCATTAGAAGTTAGATTTTTATTACTAATTTAAACTAGTAATTGAAAAATATTCACCATGGATTTTAATGGAAACTTTATATCATATCATTAAAATCTTCCATTATAAATCAATTTTTGGGTACAAAATTTCATTGTTAATAAAAACAATTTAACACAAATTTTCCTTGAAAATTTATACCAATTTTTTTATGTTTCCATTTTAAATTAAATTTCAAGTCCAAATGACTATATGTATCCTAAAAAATTCATTGTGATTTTTTAAAACTCTATTTTAGTTTTTGAATGATTCATAGGAAATTAAATTTGAAATAAAATTTTTATGGGTATGTGAAAAGATTCATTATAAAATTTCATTTAAAATATATAATGAGATTTTCAAAAATTCATTGAATTTTAAATTTTATGTAGATATTTCCACTAATAATTGGATATTTTCAATGTGAATATTTTTTAAAAATTTAATTTTGTGGATTGAATATTCTAAATAGAAATAAAATATTATATATATATATATTCACATAAAAAAAGAAAATTTCATCTTAAATTTATATTATAAATATTGCTATTTTAGTAGATGATAAATTTTAAGAAAAAATTTTCATTTTTTATTGAGAAAATTATAAATGAAATTACATTTAAAATATATTATATAATTTTAGTGTATACATATTAAATTAAATTTTGAGTAGAAATTTCTACTAGTAATTGAAAAATTTCACTGAACATTTTTATTTAAAATTTACAATATAATTTCATAAGTTTCTAATTAAAATTAAATTTATAGTTGAAATTTACATAAGTGACTAGAAAATTTCACTATAAATTTTTAAAAGAAATTTATTTTAGAATGATGGTGGTTTCATAAAATGTTAAATTTTAATTATAATTTTACAAAGGTAATTCAATATTTTCACTATGAATGTTCATTGAAAATTTTTAATTGAATTTTGAAACTTATTTAAAAATAAAATTTCACTTATAGTTAGAAATATACACATGGATATATTAGAGAAAATTTTTATATTTAATGATATTTTAAATAAAGAAATACACCATATAGTGGTTCATGGAAACTAATTCCATATCCAACCAATTATTTTTTAATAAAGGAAGGGTGTTGAAAGAGACAACACCATATTTGGATGGTTTATGAAGAATACATTGAATGAAAAACTACCTTCTTCAAAAACCTTTTGAGGAAGGCACTAAATAAAACAATACCTTCTTTGGAAAGTTTACAAAAATAATATTGTTTTATTCAGCACCGTATTATTTTACCCTTTGAAGAATGATCTATCCCATTAAACACATTTTTTAAATTTTTAAACTTTATTTATATTGTTTTATTTTATCTAAATATTTTTTACTCAACATTACTTTTGACAAAGTATTCTAAAAATAATACACCCCATCATCCCTTTCCCAACACCCCCTATTATTAGGGATTCCTCCTTACCATCCCTGCTGGGGTTTCCATGAGGGATTCACACTCCACTTTTTAATATATTCAAAGAAAAATGTAGTAGTATTAATAGTTCATTAATAATAATAACTAAAAAAATAATTAAAATATTTTAATAATTATTAATAATAAATATATAATTATGTATACTAAATATAAGTAATTAAAATAATGTTATTAATAATTAAATAATAATTTAATTCATAATAATTATTAATTAATTTAGTAATTAAGTAATAATAAAAATAATAATTTAAAACAATTAATTATTTAATAATTTAATAAATAATTATAATTAATAATTATTATTAATGTAATTTTATAGTAATTAGTTATTATTATAATTAATTTAATTAGTATCCAATAATATAATTATTGATCCAATTAATAATAATTAATAATGTAATGTAATTTATAATAATTAAAAATGATATTAAATTACAATGTGAAATTAGCCAATAGCCTTTAGTATAGGCTCCTACGTAGCATAAAAAGTAACTAGGTTCATATCTATGTAGGATTTCTGAGCAGTATCTGTAGAACTTACTATAGTAGTGAATATATTCACCTGAACTGGGCCTATAAGGCACATATTTGGGATTTTGGGCTAAAGAGCCTTCAGGACACCATAACCGTTTAGACTGCAGGGCCTTTATGACTCTATAGGACTTTATGACAATGGATTTTGGGCCACCTAAACTTACATTCCCATAAATAATTTACCAAGACTTTATGCTAGTGTTGTTATTGACGGGTGGGGAAACATAAGAGTAAATATAGGATCTGATGGTCTATTGGACGTGGAGGATCCATTATGGAGTGGCTAGCACACACCCGTTAAGGGACCCAATTATGGGAGAAAGTTATGACTAACAAATTATGTGAATTACAGAAAATAATCTCTATTGGCGAATACAAAATATAATTAATGTCGGATACTTCAGTCTGGGGTCTTGGTCTTGAAACTTCAGGTCATGTATTGAACTTGTGTCGCTAGGCCTATAGGCTATGTAATGTCCTTGTGCCATTGGAATGTCAGTCTATGTAAGGTTTCCCTCCCAACCAAGTTACAAAAGTATTATCTAGAAATTAAAATAAAAAAGTCCTCCCAACCCTTAAAAGCAGTAATCAAATTATAATAAATAATAATATAATTAAAAATTCATAATTGAATTTATCAGAAAGAGTCTATAGAAGAAGGTATTTAACATCCAAGAAATTTATCATTGAATTTTATTGTTATAATTATAAAACAAATAATAAAAAAATCAGAATCATAAATGAAGAATGATACATTAGTTATAAAATAATTCAATAATAATACAAAAAATTATAGAAGGAAAATAAATAGAAAATAAGATAATGATAATAGAAAAATTTGGATATACTTGATCCATTAGAATGACCATACACATGAATAATTCTATAGAAATAAAACATAATTTTAAAAATATAATATTCATCTAATATTTTATTATATATAAACTTGAGACACAATATAAGTGAACGGAGAAGGAATTAAATAAGTTGTATTTATAGAAATAAAGGAACCTACACTGTTGGAATATTAACTCGACTGTTTGAATAGTAATATAACTGTTAGGAATTTTAAACTAGAAATTAGAATAGTAACCTCTCTAATAAAAAATATATATAAAAATTATACATCTTATAAGTGAATATATGCTATATTTATATCATGGTATTAGTAAATAAATGTTCCAAAAATGATAAATTAAGTGTTTGTATTTTTGTAAAATGTAAATATTTATTTAAACTTTTATGATTAATATAATGATTTAACGGAAAACTAATTTTAATAAAATATAATTCATAAATTTATATTATGTTTTTCATAAATAATTATATAATTTTATGTGACTAATTAAATTTTTAAAGGGTCAAACAATTAATTATAATATTAAAATCGATATTTTTCAAATACATAATGATTTTATTTAAATAAATTACATATATAGAAAATTATTTTTTATAAAATAGATATATATTTTAAAATCTACACATTAAAAAATGGTTAGCGTGATTTTTTGGGATTTTTCTTGTATATTTGAATTTTTGGTGAATAGTGAAATACGACAATATACGGTATTTTACATTATAAGCTAAATACATGATTTTTTGAGTCATGGATGTAGTAAGAACCAACTATTTTGAACCCTTATAAACCATTTACTATACATATTAATAATAATCAACACTATTTATATTCTAGATGAAAAATAATAAACTAATCAATATAGTAATAAAAAAATACCCCTCTCCATTATAAATATCATCAATTCTCCTCAAACCTTATAAGACTTGTAGATTGTCAAAATTATACACAGTTAACTTCCCAAACCTCTAACCCACGTCCAAGATATATTGGTTTCAACCAAATACAAATTTCAATTTTCTTAATGGGTTCTTCAATGAGTTGATATTCAAGAAGTAATGTTGACAAACTATCTCTTTTAATTTCATTTATTCTTATACCATATCCTCACCTCCATAATCTATAAAAGAATAATAAATCTATTATAATTTATATAATTTAATTCTCTATTTCTAATTTAATATATGATGTCCACCTCTTTTCTAATCCCCTTTAATTCAAATAAATGAAACCATATTCTAAATTATTATGGTTTACCGTCTCTATGGATAATGATTTTTCCTTCACCATTACCCCCTTAAAATGTGGTAATAAAAAAATTATTATTATTGAAACATATTTTAATATTTATATTATATGTTTTTATTTTTTTAACTAATATATATAGACATAATATTAAATTAAATGACACTAGTTTGTGATGGACAGAAAAAATAGTAAAATAAACTAACCATTTATTGTTAGCATTTTTTCAAACGAATCATCCACATACAAGAAGAAAAAATTATATATGGGATCATGTAAAATTATATAAGTGATTTAATACCATATAAATTTACTTTTGAATAATAATTTCTCTTTGAACATAACTTTAATAATTTTACACAAGTGAACAGACCATGAAACTATGAAACGAATGCTCCCAGAATTTATAAAGTATACATTATAACTTATTGAGATAGTCATAAATTATCTTCGAAATTTTATTAAATCAATGAAAAATAAAATAGGTTATTAATTAATTAATCTAATTTTATTATCCAGGACATTATGTGAAATTAAAAAACACATCCAAATATAAGGTAAGCAATCTCTATGGACCTTTTTTTTCATTGCGGTACACTTTCTCTCTCTTTAACCGAATTTAATTATTCATTATTGTTAAATAATTCTCTTAAATTATATGTAAATGTTCAACACATATGTATATATCTAAAATAATCATTAAGTTATGGGCTAAATACATTTTTGAAAATGTTCTATTCTTTATACCATTAGATAAGAAAACCTGAATAAAGAGACCTTCTCTATTTCTTACCAATTTTAATGTACATTTCCAAAATATTTTCAAGAACCAATATTAATCTAATATAATTGATTTTATCATGATATTTATTTAGTTAAATTATTGTTTTATGAAAAACATTATTCCTTTACCCCTTAACGATTCCTTATTCTTTTCCCTAAAACCATGTTAAAGGGACACATTTACAAAGTTATATAACCACTATTTTTATATGTTTTCACATAAGTCAGACATAATTTATCATGATGTATGATGATATTATATTATTAATGATAAATTATTATTTAAATCCTTTATTTCTTGTATACCAATATGATAAACCTTTTTTTATTCCTTGTGATGTGATTACGAAACCAATTTCTTTCCACGGGGAACTTTTATATTTATTCCATCTGTTTTATTATTTATTTAGAACACATATTCATTGATATATTAATATGGGTTCACCAAGATAGTACTCTAATGCATTGGGTATTATTTAATCTCTATAGATTTCATGTATGGGATTAGAGAATGAACCTAATTTATTAGGGGACTTTTACACCATGTGATATAGTTTGGAAGTTAGCCTAAACTACTATTTATGTCGTGTTATATGTTTTTTCCACATTCCTGTATTTTTAGGATCATATTCTCCAATAAAGAATATATTATAATTCCATGTGTTTATTCATGTACCTTGTATTTTTTATTCCTCCATGTTATGTCTTCTAACTCATGTTTTGTTTTTTATTACTATGTTTATTACCTCACTAGGATTTTAGGCTCATTCATTTTACCTATATATTCCCCAAGATATCCTATGAAGTTGTACGAGCTCGAATGGGGGCAGTATCTAATTATGGAAAATATAGTATATTCTTGTTTCATTTTTTTCATTATATACCTATTCTACCAAATATACTAGAATTTTTTATCCATGGTTTTATTTAAAGGATGTTTACTTTTAAAATCATGTAATAATATGTGTAAAAGGATTGGATCACTATATATGGTATTAGAGAATGATCTTGGTATTTTTTGAAATTAGGACTAGAAAACTTTAGTAATAACCCTAGGTATAATTCTGTCACCATGGATAACTTATATTAAAACATAGGGAATCAAAATTTTGGATATACATTCCATTTATAAGTTTATTTTTTATATATTAATAGTTAACTTTCAATACGATAATTATACTAGTATTCAAATCACTATAATTAGATTTGATTTCTTTTGTTAGTTAATTGAAGAAAATAAGAGAACTCATATTAAAAATAAATGTGATAAGAAACCTGATGATTCCCCAAATGGGATACAAATAATTTTGGGAAGGAGAGCCCAAAACTTCATGAAAATACTAGCTAAATAGGATCATGTATTGAATTATTACATGAATCATGTAGAATTACACCCTTCTCTTAAGAAAAATAATGTTTCGGTAGAATAAATTATATGAAAAAAGCCTCATATATTTAATGTATATTTAAATAACCTTAACATAGAACAATATATTAACTCAATTGATAATATATTCTATGTCCCTGCTCAAAATTATAGAATGTCATATGGGCGGTCTATCATTTTAATGAGGAAGCTGGTCATTAGTGGAATCTGATTAGAAACACATTGTATAAGAATGAAATTGATTCTTTGAAATGGGAAGAATTAAAGATATTATTTTTCAATAAATATTGTCCCTGAATATGGCATCTTAAGATAGATATTGACTTTCCTAGTCTGATATAGAAGGAAGATGAGTATATGGGAGCATATGTGGAAAAATTCACAAGTCTTTCATAGTATGCTTCTAGCTTTGTCATCAGTAATGAATGTATGGTTGACCAATTACTTAGTGGGTTGAAACTGATTTTATGAATATTCTTATAAATTCAAGACTTTGATAGATATGAATAGATTGTTCATTGTGATATTAAGACCGAGATGAAGACCGGTGATTATCAGTGGCATCATGGGATTCGATAAAAGAAACATATGATTGAATTTTCTTCAAAAGGGATAATTTGAATATATTATATAGGAATTAAAATCTATAATCCCACCTATTAAAAGTATAGGAATTAGTATTTTGGAAACTCACTAAGGGGAAATAGAAGGTTCTTCATACATTTAAAAGAGGGGAACCAAGATAATAAATTCCAATGTGAGATCAAGAAACCCACTAATGAGGAAGTGGAAAAGATGATTCAGATGTATATTTTTTCTATATTACAATACATTAATTAAAAATAACCTGGGATATTTATGATCTAATGTCTAAATCCATGGGTTATCCAAGACAATCTATAATAACAACATCCAAGTCAGCAAGGTAGGGTATTTTCTGTCACTACTACTAAGGTGGATCCTAATAATGACAACATTTACATTGTCTATTCATTCAAGAATAGTGAACATAGTATTTTATTATGGTTCTATGAATTATTCTATATCCGGAATTTTTAGTAGTTTGTTGAAACACTACCTCAAAACATGAAGGCTGATTTATAAATGGGAATAGAGAATTGGGTCATTACTGCATATAAAGTGTATAAATCCTCCCCAGTTAATGTTTTTAGAATGAACCTCTGAAAATTATCATCTTTCATCCTTTAGTTTTTGATTCAATATTGGGCATCAAATGGATATATTTATAAAAATACAACATCAATTTTTGGGATAGGAAGATCACTCTTCACATCTTAAGGCATCCCCTAATTCTATTCATGAGCAAGGAAAATGATGAATCTTTTTCAGAAAAATCATTTAAATTATGGATATTATTGCCTTATTAGAATTAATATGAAGCTCAAATTCTTAATATAATGGAGATAATCATGATCAAATACATTCCCATTGTGTGGGACTGCACTAATGTGTTCCCTAAAGAATTCCCTGGTATTCCTCCAGACCGAGAGGTTGAGTTACCAATTGATCTTATACCTGGATGTCTACCCTTATCAAATACTTCTTATAGGATAAACACTATTGAGTTGGAGTAAATAAATAAGTAGTTATAAAAGAATCTAGAAAAGGGTTTAATACACTTGAATGCTTCACCGTGGCGTGCACCCGTCCACATTATCAATAAAATGGAAGGATCAATGTGTCACTTTATTGATTATTGTGAACATGAAAAAATAATGATAAAGAACAAGTATCCCATTCCATGGATATATGAATTATTTGATAAAATACTTGGGGAAAAGTATTTATATATGGTGAAAATTCATTCCAAATATCAAAAACTAAATGTGATGAAATAATATATTACCAAGACTTACATTCTAATGAGGTATGAACATCATGAGTTCAGAGTAATTCCCTTCAGAGTAACTAATGATTTAACAATTTTTATTGAATTAACGAATAGAGTCTTTATATATTATCATGACTTGTTTTTGGATGATATTATTATATACTCCAAAAATATAGAGGAAAACTAGGAGAATTTGAATACTGTGAAAATTATTTTGCGAAGGCAGAAGCTTTATGAAATGTATAATAAATGTAAGTTATGTTGGGGGAGTTTTAATTATTGTCCATTTTTATCACTAGAAAAGGATATGTGTGTACCCTTTTAAAACAAATTTAATAGAAGAGTGTCCCAGGACAACATCTGTAATAGAGATCCACAATTTCCTTAGTCTAAAAGGGCATTATCAACGATTTTTGAGGAAATCCTCATGAATTTAAAACCCAATATACAAGATGACTCAGAAGGGAGTATAGTTTGTCTTGACTAGTGTATGTGAAGACTACATCAAAGAGTTGAAAAAGAGTCCTTCCACTGCACTAGTACTTACACTTCTGAAAAGTGGTGAAATATTTTTGGTATACATCGATGCTTCAAATAATGGATTAAGTTGTGTACTTATGAAAAATGATAAATTTCTAGCCTATGCATCAAGGTAGTTAAATTTTCACGAACAAAACTATCCCACACAATATCTGGAGTTGGGAACTACTATATTTGCAATGAAATCATGTTTAATTATATCTATGGGGAGTATTGTGAGATATATATTGATTATAAGAGCCTTAAATATATATACACATTGAATTAGATTAATACGAGTCAGTGAAGATGGTTATAACTCATAATGGATTATAACTTCTCAATCAAATACCATATTGGTAAAGAAAATGACGTGGAAGATGATCTAAGAATAAAGGATATTGTAACATTATTAATGATGGGAATTTATAAGGATCCAATATTCTTAAGCATTAAAAGGGTGGAAATGGGAATTATAAAGTAAAGAACATCATCATTTCATTATCAAATGATTGATCAGACATAAATTATATAAAAAATAAAGGTTTCTCAAAGAGATGATATGAAAATTTATAAAAATATATAATCTCTAAAAATGGTAAATCATAATAATTCAAAATTGAAAAAGAAGATGTCATATTATTTGCGTCATGAATATGTGCAGCATTGAAACCTGAGGTAAATAAAGTCATTTTGAATGATATTCATAGCTTAAATTTTCCTATCCTTTCAGGGAGAATACAGATGTATCATGATCCTAGAGGGAATTATTGGTGGGACAATATGAATAAGGATATCACTGAATATACATCAAAATGTCTCATATGTATGCAAGTGAAATATGAAAATAAAAAGACTAAGGGGATAATGTAACCATTACATACACCTACATGGAAATGGGAAAACATCACCATGGAATTTTTCTTTGGACATCCAAAGACATCTAAAGAAAATAATTCTATATGGGTTGTCATGTATCATCTTACAAAGACATATAACTTTATTTCAATTCAAGAGTACTTGTCACTCATTTATATTGTATGAATATATATCAACGAAGTGGTGAGGTTACATGGAGTGTCATTATTGATTGTATCCAGTAGATACCTGATATTTACCCTCATGTTCAAGAAAAGTCTCTAACAATCTCTAAGAACTAATCATAATTTTAATATGTACTATCAACCTCAAACCAATGGCTAATTTGAGTAGACCATTCAGAAACTAGATGAAATGTCTAGAGCATGCTCAATGGATTTTAAAGAATGATGGGATCAACATCTTCCATAGTTCAGGTTATCATAGAATAATAGTTTCCACTGAAGTATCCAAATAGCCCTATATGAAGCTCTATATGGGAATTGATTTAGAACACCTGCATATTGGGTAGAAGTTAGATAATGTATGTTTCTTGAACATGAAGTGGTAGAAAATGTGAATACTATTCAGAAACACATCAAGGATACCCAAACATAATAGACGAGCTATGAAGAAAATCGTCAATGGAAATTTGAGTTTGAAGTTGGGGATAAGGTATTACTATAAAAATCCCCATGTAAGAGAGTCATGAGATTTGGGAAGAAGGGAAAGCTAAGTCCCAGGTACATTAACCCCTTTTAAATTATTTATTGTATTAAAGTTATGGAATATCAACTAGCACTTCTGACAACTATTTTTCACATACATGATGTATTCCATGTATTACTCTTGAGGAAGGACAATGTAAATCCCTCACATGTACTAAACATAGAGGTGGTATAGATGGAAAACAATCTCTCTTATGAGGAGAATCTAGTAAATATTTTAGACCATAGAGACCAGTATCTATACAAAAATATACACATCTAGTTAAGGTATTATAGACAAAACATAATCAGGAAGATGTGATGTGGTTATTGGAGAAAGTGACGAAGGAGAAATACCCCCAATATATTTTCACTTTAGTATGAAAACTGAAATTTTGAGGGTGAAATTTTATAAGGGAGGAAGAATGAAATGACCTAGAATTTTATCAGTGGACTTTCCATTTTTATAATATCGAAAAGACAAAATAATGAAAATTATTCTCATAAATAAATAATGATAAATTATTTCTAAAATAGTGCAATAATAATTCAAAGTATTATAATATGGAAATAAACAGAAAATAAGATATTGAGAATATAAAAACATAGATCTTCTAGATCCACTAGAATGACCGCACCCAAAAATAAAGTTGTAGAAATGAAATACAATTTTAATAATATAATATTATTTTTAATGATTATAATATATATATCCTTGAGGGAAATTATAATTGAATAGAAAATCAATTAAATAAGTGATATTTATAGAAATTAAGGAACTTATACCATTGAAATAGTAACATGACCTTTGGAATAGTAATCGAAAAGTTATGATTAGTAATCCAGCTATCAGAATAGTCACCTCACCTATAAAAATAGAAATAAGATTTAGGCATCTTATATGTGAATATAAAATATATTTATAACGTGGTATATGTAAATAAATTTTTTAAAAATTATAAATTAATTGTTTCTATTTTTATAAATCATTAATGTTTATTTACAATTTTAAAAATAATATAATGATTTAAAAATATAATAATTTTCATAAAATATGTTTCATAAATTAATATTATGTTGTATTAAAATTATAATATAAATTTTCAGGACATTAGTTAATTGTTCCAAGGGTTAAGAAATCGATTATAATATTAAAATCAGTATTTTTAAAATAAATGATGATTTTATTATAAAATTAAACTTCTAAAATTTAGAAAATATTTATCATAAAATGAATTTTACATTTAAAATATACACATCAATAAATGGTTAAGGTGAATTTTTAGGATTTTTCTAAAATATTTTTTTTCGTTAATATTGAAATACGCTCCTTTACGATATATACCATTATAAGATAAATAAATGATTTTTTGAGATATGGATGATGTAAGAAAACATTAGTTAGAACTAACCTAAACTATTTATTGTATTTAGTGATAATAATCCACACTATTTATATTCTTGATCCATAATAGTAAACTAATGAATAAAATAATAAAAAATACCCTTCTCCTCCCCTATAAATACCACCCTCACCACCCCTTCTTCTCAAACATTATAAATTTTTTATCTAGTCAATATTATACTTAATTCTATTCCCATGCCTATTCCTCACATCTAAGCGATGTTGGTCTAAAAAAAGACCAATTCAATTTTCCTTAAGGGGTCTTTCAAGGAGGTGATATTCAAGAGGTAATTTTCTCAAACGATCTCTTTTAATTTCATTTCCTCTTATACCTTCTCCTCACATCCTTCATCCATAAAAGTATAATAACTACAGAATCATTTCAATATTTTAATATTATATTTATAATTTAATATCTTTTATACACCAATTTCCACATCCCCTTTAATTCAATGAAACAAATTTGTTGTCCAAACTATGGAAATTTACCGTCTCCATGGATAATGATTTATTATTTTTCATTAAAGCCTCCAAGGATGGTCATAAAACCATTATTATGAATAAAATAGATTTTAATATTTATATTATAACTTTTCTCATGTTATGGATATAATATTTATAGAAATAATATTAAAAAAATGAAATTAGTTCGCGATGGCTAGAAAAACTGCCCAAATAAACTAAACATTTATCATTAAAATTTTATTAAATGAACCATCCTCATACAATAAAACTAAATGTTATAGGGGAATATTTAAAACTATTTAATTTCTTTAATACTATATAATTTTAATTATTGTGAATTATTTCCATTTTACTAGAACTTCCATATTTTACAAAATTGAACCGACCATTAAACTATGAAATAGATTCTCCCTGAACAATGAAATTAATATTTATATCTCATAGATTTGTTCATAAAAGAAAATAATAAAATAAATATAAATTAAATACATATTTAGTATGTACTTAATTTAGTAATTATTTAATCTAATATCATTATACATGAAATTAAATTATAGTGCATAACACATTCAGATATAAGGTAAGTGATCTCTCAGAACCTCCATTTTCCATTTTTGTTACGCTTTTTGACTATTTTACCAAATTTAATTCTTTATTATTCTTATTTAATTTCCAAATTTATATGTAAATTTCCCACACATATGTATCTATATAAATTATGATTTAATTTATGGGTAGATACATGTTCTAAAAGGTTCCATTCTCAATATATTTCGATTAAAAAACCTGATTAGTGGGACCATATCTGTTTCTTGCAAATTTTCATATAAAATTAATTACTATTTCAAGGAATAAAATATTATTATAAAATAACTCATATTATCATTAAAATAAATTTTTCTTCAATTATGGTTTTATGCAAACAATTATTCCTTTATACTCTACAAATATTCTTTGTTCTTTTTCTTAAAACTGTGTTAAAGAGGCACATTTCCAATGTTACCTAACCTCTATGTTTTACATATTTTCATTTCAGTTGGACATAAATTTTCTTTTTATATGCCTATATTCCCTTATTAATTTACAAGTATGATTTAAATCCATTCATTCATGGATACCATTATGACACACCATTTGGTTATGCCTTGTGACATGATTATAAAACCCATTTATTTCCAAAGGTAACCCTTATGATTTTACCATATGTTTAATTATTCATGAAGAACACATATTAATGAACATTTTATGATTCATGAACCTATTTTTAAATCTAATACATGGGGTAATGTTTTTTCACTTGAGACATCATTTGTTTGATTATGGTATAAACCTAATACATTAAAAGACTTTGTCCATCATGTGATATAGTCTAAGCGGTCACCCTCGACTCATGTTTATGTCATGTTATATGATGCCTATATATTTCCTATGATTATATGATCACATTAGTTGATGTTAAACATATTATACTTCCATATTTTTATTCATATTTCAATCATTTTAATGTCATCATGTTTTCCTTATAACTCATGTGCTTTGATTTGTTACTATTTTCATTCCCTTACTAGGCTTTTTAGCTCATCCCTTTTTCCTATGTATTACCTAGGTTATCCTATGATGTTATAGGATATAAAAGGGATTTAGGATATCATTATTGAAATGATCCACCATGCGACTATAAAAGATATTTTCTCGACCATGTTCACCATAGTAGTGGAGTTTCTTTCAAAATAGAGCCTAATCCAATTGAATTTTTTTTCTTACCCCAAAAAATTAATGCAAACCTAGAACTCATCCTCTAAAAAGATACTAATGTTTAGAGATAAAGAAAATGTACCCTTGATAAAGTCTCGATAGTTCCTAAAGATACCACCATAAAAACCCAAACTAGGCATGCCAAGGGAAACCCATCAATATTCACCATATTATAAGAAGGAATAGGTGGGATATATCTCATATATTTTTACCATGGAGGATTCTTTGGAATAACGATATCACTTAACATATTAGGTATAATAAGTTTATGAATGAATATATTCATAAAACCAATTTTAATGATAGATGAAACTTGAATGTATTTAGATATATACACTAGACATCCAATAGCTTTATCACCCTTCCATAAAATCGGATAGGGTTCCTTTACATAAAAATAAAATTAATGAAAACATCCACACAAAAAAGAATGAAGTCATTTTTTATTTTACATATGGAAATACTTGTGATATCTTTCTAGGTATTTAGCCTTCACTCTTTGATCAAAGAGTGGTAGTCCTTTGTAATTGAAGCGAATAACCCTATTATTTACCCCTATGAGGTTATCTATATTATTACTTTTAGAAAATTACATGAATTTAATAAATAAAAATAAAAATTTATTCTATTTATATATTTCCTAGAAACAACTTCATAGAAATTAAAATTATTTTAGGGTTCATAAATATTATTTTTATCTTTGATAAAAAGAGAGGATATCTTTTTCATAAATAAGATGAGTGGGTGACTTCTGGTTCCCTGAGGTCATAACTGAGGAGATATATCTAGATTCAAATTCCTTGAGAATGAATTTACATAGATAGTCTTAAAAATACTAAATAGTAAGGAAGAAAGGGGATATACTTTCTTACCACTAGAGAATCCAAATTATACCTTTATAGATCAATTCATAAAAAATGAAAGTCCTGAGGTATTCAAATGATATTGGATAATCCAAAGAAATTTTCTAGAGAATCCATATATTTCAAGAATATTTATGATGAAATAATATTCAAGGGTGTAAATGTATTTAGAGATGTCCAATTTTAAGGAAATATTTATATTTCTAGATTTACTTTAATAAAATTAAAACACTTAGATGAAGTGTAGTGGTATTTCATAATTTTCCATTAGGGGAAGAAACTAAATTGATTTGGAGAGAAAATTTGGTTGAAAATATCTCAAAGTCTAAGTGAATAAATATTATCAATAATTATGGGGAGGGTATTCTCAACAATAAAGGGAATTCCATATTTAATTTCTAGGGAATGATACACCATAGGTATAAGGTTGAAAAAATTTGAATTAGATCTATGTTGTAATAATTAAATTTTGAAAAATTCTTGAACAATTTGACAAATGTCCGGGTGGATAAGGCCCAAAAAGACCCAATGAACTTTTTAGTAATTCAATTTGGGCTAGAATCACTATAAATATCAATGGATAATAGAGAATGTTTAATATCCATTAGTGGAGTGATGGAGGTATGGAAGGTATTTTTATATCCGAAATGGATCAGGGCATGGCATTAGTAAAGGTGGGGTCATCACACTTACAGTACTATTTGTTATAAAGAACATTAAAGTAGCATATCATGGAATTTAAGATTTAATCCTCATCTAAGATTCAATCACTATTAACCATAATAAAATATTTTTCTTCCTTCTCTTCATACATATATTCATAATGTTGAAAAGTTTAGTATTTTTTTTCCTTTATTGATCTATGTTCAGATGTAACTATTTCTCAAAAACCCCATCATTTGTGGAGATTAACTCATCCAACCTAGTGATACTTTGAACTCCCTCTTGAGAGGGGGTATCATGTTATATGGTTTTATCATGAAATTATCATCATTACTTTTCATAATTTTATATTTCCTAAACAATATTAGAGAATGAATACTTATCCAAATCCTACATGGATTTTTTTACAGCTCTATGTTTGTCCCTTAGCTATGGAAAGGGACTGATTTCAATGCACAAAGATCATACATATTGAATAATTGATCTGAAATCATCATGACTCTACTAAAAATTTAAAAAAATTAAATGGAAAGGGGGAGGTCGTCTAGTCAATCAACTAGACAAACAATAATAAGGGGGAGTGATCAGAGTGGATTTTTAGAAGGATGGAGCATTATAAGATATAATCATAGTCATTCCCTTATGGAGAAAAGAAATATCTATTGATTATGGAAGCCTATATATAATTAATATTTCATATAGTAAAAGGGAAATTTATAACCATATTAATGAATTTTATAATGAAAATAATGATAAATAAATATTTGCAAATACACGAAGGTAGAACATATGAACTTATATCCCAGCTTCTTATTGTGGATAAGAACATTTTTAATGCCAAAAAACAACCAAGTTGCATGGAACACTACTTAATAAAGGTGAAAAAGTTTCACAAATTTGACTCCTCTCAATATATAAATTATTAGAATTAATTAATATGGTCATAGAATTTTGATAATACATATTAAAATAAATTGTGATATGTTATGGAAAAGCCAAATGTGCGGTGGATCTAAACCCTTTATATTGGAGAATTAAAATTGTTTCCATAGTAGAAACTCTATTGTTATAAGAAACTAAATCATATCTAGAAGAATAATAGTTAATTAGTTAAAATCATTTTAATTGAACCATTGGATCAAACAGACCAATGTATGGATTATACATCTTGATGAAATGTGTAAGAGCTAAAGAGGTATTAGATTTGTTTATCCCTATATAGTTCTAAAAGAAGAAATTAATTTTGATGAATACTTAGCCATGTCAGGGAAAATTTATTCTATTCCACCTTAATAGATAGATTAATTCCTTTTCCTTTATAATTATTTAGTTTCTTATTAATGGTTTTCTTTCTATATGGCATTCAATGTTTTCATGATGTTTATATTTCTCAATGGTATTATGGTTATTTTTTTCCAGAGGTTGAGATTATTTAGCCTTATTGGCCTATAATTTTTCACCAATGGGGTTGAATTTATTTCTATATGTATTAACTCCTAATGGTGAATCCTTATATGAAATCATTCTAACATATTTACTCAAAGACACATGGGTGAAAGTTTCTCCATATTTTTCTTGAGATGTGGTCCTTTCCACGGACCCACAATTGTTCCTCCCAGGTGAAGTATTCTAGTACTAGGACACTCATTTAAAGAATATGGGATGTGGATTTAAACTTTTTTCCCCATTTATTGACATAACTATGTAATCTATGGTGAACCACAACCATACTAAAAGCATAAGGATCCCATATGATGAATTTTAAGCACAAAACTGAATCTGAAAAATAAGTGGTTGAAATTAAAGCCTTGGTAAACATATGCTCATCAAAAAAAATAATTGATCAAAGGATCTAAATCTAAATACCTCAATATATTTAACCTGTTCTTTATATGTCTTCATGTATACTGATCATAATATTTCAGGTGTGAGAACATAAGTCTAATGAATTCTTCACCATCACGAAAATCACCACTTCTTCATTCCTATGATGTGTGAAGAAGATGATGATATAGTTTCTTGGATCACGACCCTATCTCTCTAAGAAGTGGGATAGTAGAGAGAGGCTTTTAATGAATGAGAAATGAATAGAAATTATAATTATAACCTCCTCCTTCCTTTATAACTATTTTCCCAATACATAGAAAAGGCTCCCTGACTCCTATTATATGGATTACATACTAAATAAATTATAAATTAATTATTAAGATAGACTTAATGATTCAAAAATATTAGTTATATATTCATCAGTTACTTATAATATAATAAATATATTATTTGATAAAACCAGGACATTAACTTGATTCTTCATTCTTGAAAATATTAAATGAACCTTGAATATTAAAAAAATATTAATTGTTAAATATTTTTACCATGTATTCATTTTAATATTTATAAATAAATTTAACAAATAAAATCAACCCTATTTATTATAAACTTGAATACTATGATTTTATTAATTTATTGGTGATCATATATCCTCAGACATATCCTATATACATTGGTGGGTCCAACCATGTCCTATACTCTTAATCATCAAAATATAAAAGCTTTTTTACCACACTATTATGTGTTACCCTCTAGGACCTTATCTTGATATATGTAAATACAATTCACTGACTAGGAATAGAGTCAAGTAACCCAAAAAGGCCTCTAAAGAGACATGGGGTAGTCATTGAAAATTCATATTTCCTATGAACACACACAGTGTAATATAATCTATTTCTCTCATGATATACTATAAAGGAGGAAGCACACATGTGTTATCTTCCTTTATCACTTCATTATTCATTGACCTTACTAGTCAAAATTGACTAATTATACCATGGCCTTGAACTTTGTAAATATAATATCATCCTAATCATTTGGGCATGAGATATCTCTTCAGACCTGAAGACACAAATTATATATTGATTCTTAAATCAATGTCTTTATAATAACCCCTACCCATATAACCTAGAGACGATGTCTTATTTTTTTATATTGGTATAAGAAACAAGGAATCACATATTGAGAGACCTAATAGTTTATTATTATTCGTAAAAAAGACACATAAATAATTCCCATATTATATTTGAAAAAACAAATTACAACATAAGGTTTTTTCAAGAAATTTTTTTCCCTCTCGAACATCCTTTAATATCAATCATAGAACAGTTCAAAGATTCATGGGAAAGGAAAAAAACAAGGGTGGTCTCAAATTATAATTAAGGATTATGTATAATGGATATTATCATGAATCAATAAGCACAATCAATATGGGAAGGTATATAAATGAAAACACATTTCATTTAATTATTAAACTAAGAATAAAAAGAATCTAGAGAAAATATAATTATGAAAATATAATGGATAATAGGATAACTCATAATCAATATAGAAAGGTAATTTAATGAAAAAAAATTCCATTTAAAAATTGAACTACCAATGAAACAGATCTAGAGATAAAATCACTACAAAAGTCTCATGGAAAATAAGATAATACATAATCAATATGTCAAGATAAATAACTAAAAACACATTCCATTTAATTAATAAAAAAAAGAATAAAATTCATCCATATACAATAGCTTGGTAAAATTATGATTGACAATAAAATAATTCATAATAAATATGGAAAGCTAAGTAATTGAAAACATATGTCATTTAATATAAAAAATCAGGAATAAACGAATCTATAGATAATGTCATAGTAAATATATCATGGTTAATAACAAATGAATTATTAATGAAAAAAATTCTGTATTATTGGACATCGTGATATTAGGCATCATGATACCTCTACTATCCATATATTTCTCAAGAAAGTTTAAAACTACAATAAGTAAACCATTTTATGCATTCTTATTGATTAACCACATGATACTAATGATGAATTTTTGGTTAATCTATAATTGTGGCCCACCTATATCTTCATGTACAAATCATTCCCCATTTATTGAATAATTGATTTAATTCATGAATAATGTGCCTTATCATTAAATATTTGTTTTGAGGGAAGAATACAAATTTATCAATATTTCCTCATATAAAAAATGAATTTCAATATAGAATACCATTTTTTGAAATTAAATAATGTTTAGGAAAATAAAATATTCATGAAAAATATTAAGGGTATTAAGGGAAAAATTAATGTTCAATGATTAGAGGAAAGTGAATATTTCACTACAATGTTATTCACTAAAAAAATGAATCAAGTGAATTTCATTTCATTCCTTTTTCAAAATTATCATAAACCATTGATGTAAAAAATAAATATGGTATCTATACAAGATATCCATAGTTTAGTATATATAGAATAAAGGGGTATTATTCATGAATATGAATACCATGAAAAATCATTAAAAAATCATGAGGAATATATCCTTTTCATTTTAAAAATCAAATTTGAAATATAAAAGTTAAAAAATAATTTTGAAAAAAAATATCCTTTAGAAAAACATTTTTAAAATTAAAAATTATGTTTTAAAAAATTGTTTGGTCATGATAGAAGGAAATTATATTCATGCTGAGTATGTTAAAACAAATATTACAATCATTTCTCGATAAAATCAAAATAATGCTTATTTTTTAAAATGACATGAAGATTACTTTCATTTTTTTATAAAATTAAAGTGTAAACAATTATATAAACAATAATTTTTAAATGGATAAAAGAAAATTTTAAATTTTTTAGAAAAATTTATTATGGAAGAGTATATATTTCTGACCAAAGAGAGAAATAGAGCTATATATTCTTAAAAAACATTTTATAAATTAATTTAGGTACCAAAGAGTGAAAAAATAGTACTATTACTTGAAAATATAATGAATATATGGTGGAGAATAAAATGAAATGGATTTATTAGATAATGGTCAAATAATTACATTCAATTGACATTATAGAATAAGCAGTCTCAATTAGAATTAGATTATAAAATAAACTCCTATAATGATCATAATGTTTATGTAATAATTAATGAAGGAATCAAATACGTGAGTCAAGTGAAAATAAAATAAAAATAAATTGAACAGAAAAGATAATTTATTCAAATTTCAGTACACACATAATCAATGAATATCAAAGTTAATGATGAAGTAATATATCCCAATAAAAAAATCTAGCTATGAAATTCACTACCATTTGTTAATTTTCAATTCAAATCCATATGGAGGAAATAATTAATATTTAAAAATAAAATAATATGAATTATGAAATATTCATGATATTTCAAGTAATGGGGAAATATATACATCATATAGAAGAATTTAGGTGCATAACATTACAATATCCCTTAATGAATATAAATTTAGAAGAAGCCCCTTACTTGATGCTTTTGTTGGTTGACTGTGCCTTAAAATATTGTATAGTGGTTTAAAGAAATTTATTAAATAATTATAGAACCATATTAATATTTATTATATTTTATATGATCATTTTATAACATCATTTCACATATTTTTTAAAAACCATTCATTATTTTCATTATTTTAAATGTTAGCTACCTTGTTTTCTCGTTATTCATTTGTTGTAAAAGTTATGTTTCTTTTCATATTCTATTGTTCCATCATATCCATAATAAAAATAATGACATAATTTCTATATTTATTAATCAATTTTAATTTTACGACAAATCAAGAAATATGGTTTTGACAAATGAAGTATGTTACAATCATGGAGAGGGTAGAACATACATACACATGAGTAACGTTTTCATTTTTCAATGATCATTATAGAAGAAGGTAAGTAATATTTTTAGCTTTAAATAATTATCATATTATTTTAAATACCATATTATTTCATTATATATACTTATATATAACATCCATGTAGCGTGGTGATCAAAATAGAGTCACATCACTTTGTGAAGGTAATAGTCAACACGTACACGAATGATGTTATCATATTTAAGTGAGTAGAAAGGTAATAAAATGATATATTATCTCTTCAAAATGATAAATATTCCATGAATATAATTAATATTTCATTTAAATCACATATATTCATTGAATGTATGCTTATTATCTTACATGAAAAGTGTTAGTGAAAAACTACTCACATCGGTTCACGAGGTGGTAGTCTGACGTACACATGAGGGACCTTATCATATTCCCTATAGAATGGAATGTATAAGGGTATACATGATATGATTAATCCATAAGAATAATTATATTATTTATATCATATATATACTTTATATCTGTTAATATACCCAACCATGGGAGGTGGTAATGGAAAACATATGACATCGGTTCGTGAGGTAGTAGTCTGTCCTACATAGGAATCGGGATTTTGAAATCCATTTGATTGAAGTGAAGGTGGTTTCAGGTCATGTCCATAACATAACAACATCTTAGTATATGGAAGATACTAATGTTATTATATCGATATTTTATAATATTAATTTAAAGAGATGTAGGAAGGAAAAAAACACTCATTAAAGAACGTTACCTCCCCTTTGAGTAACCTCAGAAGGTTATCAACAATGTGTTTCAATAGTGGGTTACCTTGACCCAACTTAAAAATTAATTTTAATTAATATATTGTTTGTAATATTAGATATAAAATATTTATTCTTACCATTATATTGTATATATTTCTTCATCCACTATTAAATTTTAATGTCCACTGATTAATTGTCTTATCAAAATGGTTATAGAAGATCCAAGGATATATTGAGAACCTCAAGATACCATGACATTAATATTAAAAAAGGTCTTATGGTCAATATACATATTACTATTTGGAAATTGTATATTTTTGACTATCAGATGCTGGGGGATCATATGAATTGAGACTTCTTCTTATGAAGTTCGAACTTGCTGATCTATAGTATTGAGATCATGTAGAAAGACCCACCAATTGGAACACCACAAGTTTTGGGTGTCATTGATTATTCCTATATATAGAAATGTGTATTAGTATCATGAATTTATGTCATTATGAATTCATTCCATTTGATTACATACTTTGATGCAAGGTGAAAACCATGAGAATGGAGTCATGGAAATGTAGTTTGTGTTGGGTGCGTCATTGGTGGCATGAAATTGGTTGAATGATCAAGATAATATTTTTCACTTCCGAGTTGAGGAGGAGATATCTTGGGCCTAGTTGATAAATATGGTTGTACCTTCAATAAAAAATGCCCATTGTAGTTGAAGGTAATTCTATCAGGTAAAATCAATAAATAGTAAAGCAAGAAAAGGATGATGACAAAAGTGTACAGTGTACTTCCGGAGATATCCTAAGATAATGAGATTATATTACATAGTGCGTGTTTGTAAGTTGGTTGTCATTATTATGACTTTTAACTATCTATTTAGGGGCCTTAATGAGTTTCTAGGCTCAACTCTTGGTCTGTTAATATTATATACAAATATTGAGGCATGGGCCTAGAGGGTCACACACAATAGCGCTTTCAAGAATCTATCATATTTTGTTGAATATGAGTATATGACATGGTGGACCCCACCAAGGGGTCTTTATATTGTACATATTAAATCAATCACCAATAAATAAATAAATTCATTATTATTCAAGTAAAGAATAATTTCATTGAATTTATATATTACAAGTATTTATAAGTGATTAAGTAAATATGAGGATTAATATTATACGAATGAATATTGATTTAATATTCTAGGCTGGATTAAAATTATCAGGATTTATGCGTCAAGTTGATGACTCAAGATTATCATGTAATGTTTGTAATATATATTAACGTATTTGATAAAAATATTAATAATATTATAGTTAAGTGGGTTCATCATAATTAATTATTTACATCACTTATTTAGTGGATGTTCAAAACATGTGGCTGGGGAACCCTAACAAAGAATTATAAATATTCTCTATATAAGTTGAGATAATCTCATCCTAAAGTTAGATTTTACTTTATTATAATTGATAGACTCTCTCTCCTTCTAATTCTTAAATATAGAATTTCCCAATCCAAGAGTACGATCCATGTTTGCCTTCACGCATTGAAGATAATAGATCGTGGTGATCATTGCTGCATTGAAGTGATTGTTGGAGATCTACGCTAGAACTAGGAATCTGAAGAATTAAATACATAAATATTCGGAAAGTATGTTTTGATGATCTAGAGAGGATCAAAATAGAATCCTTTGGGCAATGATCATCAGAAAATTTTGACTGAAAAATGAAAAGAAAATCAGAATGTGGCAATAATTTAATTTATTTATTATGAATTGATTAAGCCATGTGGGATCCTCAGACCATACTGAGGATAGATCACTAGTGATGAAAATGTTACTTCACTCTGATGATAGAGATTTTTTAATTCCTAGCCCACTGGCTTCTGCTATATATCCCGATAACTTTAATTGGTATTAGAGTGAGTACATAGTTTTTTAAGCCATGTAAATTATTTTCTTTTAAATTATATATAGATGGTAATAAAATGGTTTCAATGAATATTACCATGCATCAATATAATTTCATATGGCCATCTTATAGCCATCTGAATAAATTTTATGATCAAAATAGTGTTTTGTATATTTATGTGTTTTTCGTTTTTAAAATTTTTTAAGAACACGTTAAATAATTTCCATGATTTCTAGGTTTGGTTTTACCATCAGTTTTTGTGTATATAATATAAAAATATCATCATCATTATTTAATAATAATAATAATTATTATTATATTAAAATGTCTTAGATGAGCCTGTGAATTTTTAGAGGATCATTCATGAACATGTTGAACTATTGGCATGCAACTTTACAATGTAGACCTAAAAATTAAAAAAAATCTTCCTTTCTAAGATGATGTTCCCATTACAAAAAAAAACAATAATTTTGGTACCCAATTCTTCCTTTTATCTCTTTTTGAAATCCTAATTCTTCTAACTGGGTACCTTGGTATGCAGTTTCCCTCCGATCACCCTGATTGACAACCTCGAGACATTGTTGTCGCCCAGATCTGGAAACTACAGCTGCCTCACATAGTCGGTACGACAAATTTCACATCTCTAGACTACTAACCATTTTATACTTCCAGCTCCCTGTGCTACTTACCGAGACTACCAACCCGAGGGAGAATCGTATATGATGTTTCTTCTGACCTCCTTCAAAATTTCCTCCACTATCTCCTCCATGAATATCACTAGTCTAACAGATTCCTCTGTTTCTTGTCTCTAGCGATTCACAGGATTATGACTCTAGTGAGGTCCCTCAGGCTATCATCTACTCTAATCAGGCATATTCAACTATGACCACATGCCATTGCGAGGTACAACTGGCCCCGCTACCATCTGCAGGCTAGACCAATTACCCCCATATGCAATGTAACCACGACAGGGGCCCAACCAGACTAGATCATCCCTACTGAGAGTTGAGGTGGGTCTTTTTGACCCAGAACAGGTCTGGGAAGACCGACTTGGGCCATAATAGCACTTTATGAGGTTCTCTACACCCAAATGGGGCCACGGGGATATGTCTCAGACCAAAAACAATTGATTCATGGTTCTCATGGACCAGATTAAGTTAATAAAAAAATCAACATTAATTAATTTTATTTATTTAATTTTGGTTTAAATTTAAATTAATTAAAATTAATATTGGTTTGAAATTTCAAATTTAATAATATGAAATGTTAATTTAATTTGAGTAGCAAATTAAATTATTTTTCCAACTCAATTTTTTGATTTATAATTAATTTTAAAATGTAATTGAATAAAATTAATTATTTAATTTTATTTTAATACCATTATTCCTTTAAATTTATCACAATTTAAATTTTCTATTTCCCATTTATTCATTTATACTGATTTGTCTTGATTTTGGTAGTGACTCAGGTTTTTTTGAATTAGATAATTATTCATTACATGTGATGATTGTAATATATTGAAAATTAAATGATGGTCTCTGAATCATCTTTCATTCATTCAAATATATATAAGGGTATGCACATCCATTGCACATATTTTACAATCCCCTAGATTCCCTTGCCAGCACATGAGTATATTTTTATATCAATCACGATGCTTCGAGATGCATACCTCTCCATGATAAGGCGACACTCTAGATGTGAATTGAATAAATTGGATCATGGGAGACGATAAAGATAATATTTTCCAAATTTTTTGGTAATAATTTCCAATTTTTAATCCTTTGAAATTATCAATTTGAGATTATATGGATCAATTTTTGATTTATGATGTGTTTTGAGAAAAATTGTGAAAATTTCTCAATTATGGATTTTTTTGTAGATGTTCACGTCAAAGTTATTTAGGAAATTTATTTAATAATATAATTCGAAATTGATTAATTTTTTTTGGAATCATTATTTAATTTCCTTCAGCTTTTTCTTCTACACCAGGGTCTAATTCTAGTATTTAGAGGCCCTAAATATTCAAGGAAGCTAGGATATTTTCCATGTCCAGAGTGTGGACCCCACCACCATAATAGAATCCCATCTTATCCTAAAAACCTCAAATTGAGGTGATTCCACATATAGTAGAATGATGATACATACCAGTAACTCAAAAATCAATTTTATAGAGTTTTAAAGTCATTAAGGTTTCCATTGAATGTTATACATTTGAAGGAAGATTTCTAGAACCCTTATCCACAAAATGGAACAGTCAATTAATAATTCACAACATCTTCATCCGATGGATAAATGGGAAGATATTTGGAGAGGAGATGCGAAATAAAATAGGGAAAAAATGTCAGGAAAGGGACCTCATAAGAACCATCTATTTAATGTATTAAAAATGCAACAACTTTTGGAGGATATATTCTACCTTTAAAATTAGAGGAGCTCCTACATCTCAAATAATTAATTCCTATCCTAGAACCATCTAGGAAACTAAGGAGAGGTGTCCAAGGGCCATTTAAAAATTATATTTCATTATTTTCTCTTTATTTTAGTTTAATTTTACATTTAACACATTCATCTTTTTTATTAAAGTATTTCCCATTTTATCTTCCTTCTTTTTTTGATCAAACTCTAATTATATCATTCTCTCTCTTACCTCTCTCCATAATGATTTCTAACAAAATTTAAATAGAAAGATGCTAACATGAGGTTTGAATTTGGGGGGAGGTTTCTTGGTGTTCTTTATTATTTCACTTCAAATTCATAATGGTTTAAATATATTTGTGGTGGAGGTGAGAATATTTCATGGGTGTGGCAATCATCCACCACAAATCTATTTCCAAATAAATTTCTTTTCCTTGATTAATTCATTTTCCCTCCCCTATCTTAGGAAGAAAAATTCATACGGTGGATTTGGGGTTTCCATAAGAGATGAAATAGAAGACGGTGGTGCCGAGTCTTTTTTTGGGATAACATTCTTGGTTGAGGTGTTATCCTCATTGAATATTGGAGGAGTTGTGGTTTGGTGTGCCAGAGACATGCTAAAATCACACATTCATTAAATAAAAGGATATTAATTCATTATTTTGGTTTCATAAAATTAATTATCACAATGAATTTAAATGATAAATAAATAATGAATGAACCTGTGTTATAAATCCCTCTGACCAATTTATTTCTTCCCTAATTTCATTCTATCTGCATCTACATCTGCATTATATATAAAGTTTTCATTTCATTATTTTAATTTCAATAGTTTACCAATAACCACTAAACCCATCAGTTTTAGTAAATTATAAAAAATGAATTAGAATAGATGAACTATAATATGTGAGTGATCTAACTATGATGGTCCTTAAGTGATATGACCATTGTCAGCCACTTTGTTATATTAAGAAAATAAATTTTCTTTTAGAACTCCCTGTGATAGGCATTCACCAAAACAGGCTCTGTTTCATAATATTCAATAAACTATTTATTTAATTATTCTATATTCACATCTTACGTAGATTTAATTGCATTTTTTTAAAAAAAATTATTTTTCCATGATGTTTTTAAGTGGCCATTCCTACAAAACATAGAACAATTACTCATAGGTGTAGGAAGAAGAAACAGACTATAAAGAGGAGGAAATACAATGAAGAGTTTATTACCTTAAAATAATGGTCATGAAAAAGAAATGAGGCATTGAGACATGGCTCCCACATCAACATTTGATGAGCATGATCGATTAACATAGAATTTACCTAAAAATATTCATGGAAAAGAAGGATGTTCCACTAGTCCTTCCCGATTTCACTGAAGACATTGATGATTTTGTGGAAAAACTCAATGTGGTAGATCTTGACCACTTACCTCCATCCAATGATGAGAAACTGTAAGATGTACTTTCAATTGAAGAAGATATTGAAGTCAAACTGACTTAGGGAGATGATAAAATCTTGAACTCAAACTCTTTTAATTTTATTGAATTTAATTTTAGTATCACCCCAAATAGTTTTTAATTTTATGATATGGACATCTCATATTATTCCTCAGAGGATGATGATGAAAAATAAATTGCAACTGTTGAGGAACACCTAGGGCTCTAAGAAGACATTTACTATTCATTATAGGGAGTAAAATAAATGAAAGATAATATTGCACAAGTATCAATTGAAGAGGAGGAGTTTCCATACAGCATCCTACACCTGCCATGGAAGCTGTACCAAATTGTGAAGGGGTAGATCTAGTATACTTTATACATGGAGTCCTAAAAAAGAAGAAATAAGTGGATGAAAGTAAAATCCACATGTTGTGGTTCATGTCAAAGAATCCCCAACCACCATCATACTTTAAATAATAGCTGGTACTACCCTCTGGATGCAGTAAGGAAGCCAGGGCCCATGTGGGTGACCGTACCAAGATTTATATTTACATGATTTCACGGAATTTATATTTAAATATCAATTGACAGGATGTAGTTCATCAAGAAGCCCCCCTCCCATTAACATTTTAATCTTAAATGACATAATCCTTATGATTTATTGAGTTTTTTTTATTTTTGAGGATCATTATGGAGAAGGAATACTCAATTGGTTGAAGAGGGTGGAAAATTTATTTCATAAGGGAGTTCAATTTTAATTTTTAACTTTTTATCTTTTTATTTTTTTTTAAAAATCATTATTTGAGATGTAAAGATAAACTGTCATGCCCACACATGAATTATACTCTACATAAAATATCTAAAAGACATGAGTTTATTAAAAATATTGTGATTCAATATTTTATATTTAATTGATAATAACATTTAATGATTAAAATCTAAAATTTAATGTTTAAAGTGAAGAATAGATACTGAAATTATGACTTTTGAATTTAGGGAATTGATGGATTCATGTAAATAAAATTCCCCATCCATTTTTCATGCTTTAAATTTTTAGAATTTATGTGAATTGATTTTTTTTATTGATCATGACTTGAGTGATTGTACAACATCATATATCTCACTCCCGAGAGGATTTCTAGAATATGTAATTCCTATTTATCTTGAGCATATTTATTGAGTGATCATGCGACATGTAACCAACCAAAACATGTATTTAAACTTTTCAAAGCTATTACTATGAAAAAACACATTTAAAATTATTGATCCATCCTTAGAAAATACAACTATCCTTAAAATAAAACCTTTACATCAATCCTTATTTTTGCCTATAGAGACTATGAATGGACTTGTTTGGGAAGATCCATGTTTCAAGAAATTTTTATCCATTCCTAGAATCCAATTACTATTTGTATGATATTTTAATGTTGAAGTGTGGGGGTAAAGGGAATCATAGTGGATGAGATGATATATAGTGTAAGGAAGAAGTGTGGGTGTTCTATTTTTTTAATTGAAAAATGTTGGGGAATCATTCATTATAACCTATTGTTATTCCTCGGTTGAATAAAAAAATAAAAAAATGAGAAAAAGAACCAAAAAATGAGAATAATGGGTTGTGATTTAGGAAAACATAAAGTTACTATTTTTAGACAGACAATGTTCTAATCATATGTGGTTGGGTGATAGATATGAGGTTTGATCTAATCCTAAATTTTTAAAAAAATAGAAAATGTGAAAATGTAAAAAATAAAATATTCAAGAGGGTCAAAAAATCATTCGTTATGCTTATTTGATCAAAACCTTCACTGGGAGTTTTGGGAAATAGGGTGCTGCTACTCTTATGGGGAGAACATGATTACAATTTTTGATATCATACGTTGTACTTAAGAGATAAAAATCCTCCTTGAGCCATAAATTTTAAATTATCAAATCCTATCAACGACATTCCTCATATTCATTTGAACCTTTATTGAAAGTCCTCAAGATTTTATGTTCCTTTATTCTTTATATAGTAAATAAAGTAGTTCATTTACAAGCCTATGGATAAGGAGCATGTTCCCATGATATGACCATTACTCTACATGAATTGTATCATTATTGATGTGATAAAAGACACAAAATTGTGGTATATCATGACTTGACATGTTTAATAATAATAAATCAAGGAGCTTGAATAAATATAAGCAGAAGTTCCATGAATTTTGAAAGGGGAAAAGTAAAATATATAAAATTATTGTTTCTTTGAAAAATGTAAAATTTAATTGATACTTCATGTGAATTTTTGAAAATTTGAGTTGGAATTCATTTTTTTTGATTTTATGACTTTGGAATTTGGATATTGATAACATCAGTTCCATATGAAATTTAATGTTGATATTTTATGCGTGAGGACAATAATGGTTTATGCATGTGGGAATAGATAGAGATAATATTTTCCACATTTTTTTTTCTGCATTTTAATTTTTTTAATCCTTCCAAATTATCAATTTGAGATTATATAGATCAATTTTGGATTTATGAGGTGTTTTGATAAAAATATTGAAAAGTTCTTAATATTGTTTTTTATAAATTTTTACATGAAGTTTATTTCGATCATTTATTTAAAAATATAATTCAAAATTTATTGAATCATTATTTTTTAAAATTATTATTTAATTTCCTTTAACTTTTTCTCCTAGACCAGGGGTAGATTCAAGCATCTAGAGGCCCAAAAAGTTCACTAAAGTTGCGAAATTTTCGGGGCACCTAACATAGACTCCACCAAAGTAACAGAATCCCATCTTAGCATACACTCATTCGATTGAGGTTATTTCACATTTAATAGAACAATTACACATAGGCATGTCTCTAAAATTATATTGAGGGAGTTTTGAAGTCATTAAGGTTTTCATTAGATGTTAAACTTTTGATGGAAGATTCCTGGAACCTTCATCTAGAAAACATAAAAGTCAGTTAATAATTTATAGCTTCTTCATTCTATAGAAGAATGAGATGAAACTTGGATAGGATATGCGAAATACATTGGGGAACAAATTTCATGAAGAGGATTACATGTTAATTGTCCATTTAATTGGTAAAAAATGCAACAACTTTTGGTGGATGGATCGTGCCTATAAAATGAGATGAGATCATCCCTCTGAAATCATTCCTTCCCATCCCCACATCATCTGTGGAACTAAGGAGAGGAGGAAAAATGCCATTTTAAAATATTATTTGTTTATTTTCTTTTTATTTTAGTTTTCTTTTACATGTAACACATTCAAATTTTTTAATGAAGTGTTTCCCATTTCTTCTTCCATATTTATTTTACTTCTAACTCTAATTATCTCATTCTCTCTCTTACCTCTCTCCATCATGATCTCTAATCACTCTACAATGGTAAGTGACTAACCCGATGCTTGGACATGGGGGAGGTTTCCTAGTGTTCTTTATTATTTCCCATCAAATTCAAAATGTTTTAACCCTATTTGTGGTAGAGGTGGGAATATTGAACATGAGAGGTGATCGTCCAACATGAAACTACTTTCAAATCCCTTTCTTTTCCATTAATAATTCATTTTCCCTCCCTTATATTATTCAAACCCATAATACAATGGATTTGGGATTGCTATATGGGATGAAACAACATATGGAGGAGTCGGGTCTTTTTTGGGATAACATTCTCAGTTGAGGTGTTATCAATGTTGACTATTGGAGGAGGTGTGGTTTGGTGTGATAGAGATATTCTAAAATAACACACTAATTAAATCAAATGAAATTAATTCATTAATTAGGTTTCATGAAATTAATTATAAAACTTAATTTAAAATATAAATAAATCATGAATGAACCCATGTTATCCAACCCTACGACCAAGTTCTTTCTTCCCCAATTTCATTCTATCTGTATCTGCATATTTATTTATATTTAAAGTTTTTTTTTTAATTTCACTATTTTTTAAAACCCCTAAAACCATAATTTATTGCAAATTTAAAAAAAAAACTAAAAGAATTAGAATAATTTAACTAGAATAATTGATTGAACTGAATGTAATGCCCGTCAAGTGAGAAGATCCTAGTCAACCACTGTGGTGCATTAGAAAAATAATTTTTTTTATCATGCCCTATGACTGGAGTAAATCAGGTGAGCAACAATACAAATTAGGACTCAAATCAGGTATGAAACCCCCAATAATAGGATTGGTATGTTATAAATTAATCTCAATTGAATTATGATGACTATTTTGGGTCGATTTATTTCTTTTATGCCTCATTTTTTATTCTATGAAAGTGAATGATTATTTCATGATCACATAAAATAATAAACAAAATAAAATTCAGAATAAAACGATGAATGATTTTCTATTAATGTTCAGTTGTGAGAATGAAATCCTAACACAAACATGATTAATATAAATGTATTAAATTCTTCTAGGGAAAAAATAGAAAAAACACTAATTGAAATATAAAGTCATTATCAGCCTTCCATCATTGACATTTCAACAAAACCGGGCGTTTGGGGTTCTTATCATTCCATAGATAAGGGTGCCTCTTACTGCTGGGGAGTTATTATTAGAATAGTGTATTGAAAAACTAATGTGGTTGTATGGATTTTCCATATCTAACAAGCCATCATTTTAGTGGCATGTGTTTATGGAATCAAGGTTATGATTCATGGAATATTATACTTTACTCAATAAATCAAGGAGCCATGAGTTAATGTGGTTCACCAACCAAAATTCTACCTTGAAAGCTTTGAGTAGTGGCATATACATATCTTGTAGACTATAAGGGAAGGATCAAGGATCATTTCCACTAGGATACTTAAGCAGAAGAGTATTCTGATTCTAGTACATAGGGATGAAAAAACTTGACAAAATATTGGGAGACCTTTTATGATTTAATTAATTAAACATAATATATAAAGTGGTAATCAATATAAAAGTTTAGTATATTAGTTTTATTTTTATAGTAAAAGGAAGTAACACCAAAAATACACTGTAATAAATATTAGACAAAGTAAATGCACAAAATAGGGTGAATTTATATGTGTAGTACATATACTTGTACATAATACTATGAAATTATAAATTCAAGGTGCTAGTGTTCCCTATACCAGTTAATTCACCTCATGAAGTGAGGGTGTAAAATATATTATAAAATACTCATGTATAAAGAATATAATAGTTATTTCATTATGAAATCATCAATGTATGATGTCATTTGTTGTTAATACATCAATACATGATTGATATAACATGAATTCTCATATCTGATAAGTTTATAAGAAGAAGGTAATGCTTTATATGAATGTGATGATTACACTGGATATGTGTAAATTGGAATGTAGATTATGATCATTCAAGTCATCCCATTCAAAAAATAATTTACTCTAGCCTTATTTTAGGTTACAAAATGAAAAATATTGATTAAAATATTTATTACATATTTAGGTATGGTTCTCCATGTAAATAAGAATATAAAAGGCAGATTAATATTAAATTCTTATAGGGAAAAATTAAAATACAAGGCTAAAATGCCAATGGAGGATTCACAATGCCCTTATATGAAAGAGGAATTGACATGAGGTTATTTTCATTTCATTTCATGAGATAAAACTATGGAAGTTTAATCCCAATAAAATGACCTGAATATTCATGTTAAAAATTTCATCTTTTGGTATATTCATCAATATAAAAGTAATTTTTCAGTATAACTTATTGGGTATTAAATACAATAGGATTTTAAAATATTTTTATTGATAAATAATAACAAATAAAGCATACAAACCTTACTAGAAGTAAAGTGTATTCCTTAAGAGGTTGGGAAAGGGTGATTCATATGTTAGTGGTGAGAACTACATTACTTCTATATTTATGAGTGATTGATTCAACTAAAACTATTATATATTATTAAAAAAATATTTAACATCACACGACCTTTGAAAAGAAGGAGTTATTTTTCATGGTTTTAGAATAAATGTAGTTTATGGTATTTAACACTCAACCAAGAGTTCAATAATAATTGAATCGTATGCAATACATGATGAATATAAAATTAAGAGTCATTTACAAAATTGTGGCAAGATAAATATTTGTTAATACAAACTAAGGAAGACGTAAAAAATCTATACACTTTAGTATTTAGTCTCGTTAAATCTAAACACATTTTATATTTTCGATGTATTTAGTTTTAGAGAGAAGAATCTATAGAAATAAAGCTAAGAGAAAAATCTTATGCAATTAGTTCAACAAGAGAGAGTGAAAAATTTCAATGGTATGATAGTGGTAAATATACTATATTATATTAATTTATGTAATTAATTAATGGTAAGGTGAGATATGGTATATTCATGGTTAGAATATATGTGTTCCTTTAGGCATGCATATAGAAGAATACCTTGACCAAGAAATCATCTATCAATATAGTATTGTGTGGAGTAATTCCTAAACACACATTACCTTATATACATCATTACATAGATATTAATTAGTAGTATTGATTATATAGTGTGACATGTTAACATTTATAAATAAAATATAGCATGAAGAAATTACTAAATGACCATTTTATACACAAATCTTATGATGTAAGGATTATCAATTTTGAATGAATAGAAACATAAAGTACATTTCATGACATTAGTTGAAAATAATGGTGTTATACCATAACTATTTGCCAATTTATACTAACAAATGGATATTATATGAGTCATAATATAATGAAAATCCATTATGTCATAAGGAAATGTGTTTATATGCGAAGAGTTTTTTAGGATATCAAAAAACATACAACATGTACAAACATGTAGTTCTTCTATTGTAATTATCATAAAAGATTTTTAGGATATTACAAAAATACCTAACATATAAAAGTGTAGTCAATTGATAAACTAAATTTATGTATAAGGGTTCACATCTCAATTAGGGATAGTGGGTGAAATATTGAATTGAGTTTAGTCTATTCAAGAGATGCACATGTAGTTGGAATAGGAACTAGTTCCTCAAGTTCATGTGGAACATGAATGTTCTTGAGACATGTACTGCATAGGATGGGTAAAACCATAGTGATGGTTTTGTATTCCCCATGATTGGTGATAAATTATTCATTTTGAATAATTAATTTAATAAGTAAAAAGTATTTGAAAATTATCCGAGTTTGGAATGATAAATTAAAATTAAATAATGGATTCCATGTATCAAAGTGCAAAGGGGATTATTATTTTGAACACTATAGTGGGTATTCATCTAAGACAATATATATGGATGGTACAAGTGAAGTACCAATAATGCTTGATTGCTAATACCAATTCATTATTCCTAGATCCAATAGAATATTACTTGTCATAGATAATATCTATGATCATTTTATTGTGCATTATATTTCAAGATCACCTTTCTTGGAAGATGTATATAAAATGCAACAAAAAAGGTATTTTGACATCATAAAATTATAATAAGGTTTTCAAGTTACTGAAATGAAATTTAGGATTAATGTATGAAACTAAATCATATAATATTAATTTGGAATGAATGTTTTCCATGTTTTGACCATAGGTCAGTGGGAGCATCATTTTTTTCCAAGTAAAATTTATTTGGAAACCTATAAAAAACATATATCGGTTATACAACTAGCTATGACCGGGTAGAAATTAATTCTCTAGTGACTGAATTAAAGTGTCAACCATTGTTCTAGGGAATATTATCTATTGAGGTATCTCTAAATATTTCTTAGACCTAGTCAATCATACATATAGTGACATGGTGTTGTAAAATAAAAGTTGTAATAATTCATGTCTGAATTGTTACCAACGTCACATGAAATAATCTCTCTAGTATGACATGTCCAACACAATAGAGGAGATTATAGTGTTGAGTCAAGTATCAAAATCTTAAGCGATGGATCAATAAATTATTCCCTGATATGTATATAAATTGATATTTATAGGATACACTTTATAGTAGGAAAATATTAGTTATATATTGGAGAATTTCAAGGGAAGAAGTTAAAAAATTATTAATATACTCAAGAATGTACAAAAGTTATGTACCAGGTATATGGAGAAAAAAGGGTACTATTTTTCAAGGGAAAAAAACTAGTATTCTTTCGATCCATGTGATCTAATATCACATTTAGGATACGGTGATGAGTGAGAAAAGATCCTAAAAACAATTAGTAGTCATACCTACAATTACCGAGTACGTTGTAACTTCTATGGTAGCTAAGAAGTAGTTATTAAATGCAGTGATTTGTTACAGGTTTTGGAATCACACCTACCAAGTAAGGTTTTATCAATATGATTATTCTGTTACTGGTACTTGACAATATTCCAAGGTTTGATAGTGGATAAAATAAATATACTCAAGGATAACATCTCTTTAGGGGTTTTACTAAAAGAGGTGAGGCTGCATATAGTAGAGTATCCATATAGAGGAATCATGGAAGACCAACCAACAAAAGCTATCACTTAGTAGAAACATGATCGTAATCATGTGAGAGATAATAATCATGGATAAAAATTTAGATCTAGTGCATGTGGGAGTGTTGTAATAGAAAGTTCCCTAGAACCATCTTAAACAACAAATTTAATTACAATACATGTATGTTTTAGATATAAATTATCTATGCAGACTATTATAGTATGTATACATCTACATTAAGTATTTAATGGTAATATCCATAAATTAATTATCATATAAAAAAATGTTATAGCAGATCCCAAGATATTATGAGAACCTCGAGATACTATGACATTAATATTTAAAAAAAGTTCAAGGTTATAGATACATCCTACTAACTGGATATAACAGTTGTTTGGATATCAGGTCCTACGGGCTCATAAGCATTGATACTTATCCTCATGAAGTTATTACTTAGTGTCATCTCATAGTGAGATAATGATTAAAAACCCTCCAATAAGAACACCACATGTTTTTGGGGCCATTGATTATTCCTATCTACACACATGTGTATTTGTCTCACGACATGAGATAATTATCAATGTGTTCCATTTTACCATGTAGTTTAATTTAAGGTGAGAAACATTAAAATGAATTCATATAGAGGTACATTGTGTTGGGTGCATCATTTCTAGATTGACATTGGTTGAATGATCAAGTTATGATTTTTATATTCAGATTCAAGGAAGAGATTTATTGGGTCTAGTTAATCTAGATGATAGCACCTTTATAAATCCATGACCATAGTATTTGACGGAAATTTCATGGAGTATAATCATAAAATAATAAAGAAAGGAAAGAATTATGACATAAGTTTGCATCATGAATTATGAGATATTGTATAACAAAGAGATTATACAACATAGTGATTGTTTGTATGCTGGTTATCATTACTATGACTTATCCTTATCTCTTTAGGATCCACGATGGGTTTCTAGAATCTTCTCTTGATCTATGAATATTATTCTCTACTATTGAGATAAGGTCCTGGAAGGTCACACACAATAGAATATTCAATAATCATTCATATTTTTGTTGAATTGGAGTATATGGCATGGTGGACCCACCATGATGTCTGAGTATTATCGACATTTTATCTATCACCAATAAATAAATAAATTCATTATTATTAAAGTAAATAATAATTGGATTCAATTTATTTATGAAATTTATTTACATGTGATTAAGTAAATTCAAGGATTAATATTATACGAATTAATATTATTATAATATTCCTTGTTTCTTTAATATTATCAGGAGTTATGAGCCAATTTAAAAGCTGGGGTTTATCACATAATATATTTATTATATATCATATATATGTGATGAAAATATAAATATTATTATGGTTCAATTAGTTCGTCATAATTAATTTTTTATATCACCTAATTATTGTCTATTCAATACTCGAGGGATGGGAAACCCAAAGCAGGTATTATGAATATCCACTATATAAGTGGATAGAATATCATCTTAAAGATATAATTCAATTTATTGTAATTGAGAATCAACTTCCCTTTCTGATTCCTATAGAGGTAATTTCTCAATCAAAGAGTAAGATCTATGTTCACATTCTTTCATTAAAGGAAAAGGATCATGGTGATCATCTCTATATCAAAGTGATCGTTGGAGATCTTCACTAGCACCCAGAATCCTATAAATGTTTTTGTGAAAATTCAAGCAGCAAGTGTGAATTATCTAGAGGAAATCATAATTGGATCCTTCAAGCAATAAATGCCAGAAACTTGTGATGGATGAGCACACATAAAAAAAGAGGTAATTATTTGATTTATTTATTATGATCTAATTAAACCATGTAGAATCCTTAGACTATATTGGGACTAGATCCCTAGAGATGATGAAGTTATGTCACTCTTGTGATAAATTTTATTAAATTATTGGCACATTGGCTTCCATTTTGATCTACGATACCTTCACAAAGCCTCCCAAATTTAGATTTATACCAAATATGATCCTTCAAAAATGAGAGGATGGAATTTTGGAATTTATTTTGGTAGATCCTGTCCAATCCAAAATATTTTTAAGGTGTGAATATGAGAGAAGAGGGGGTGTCCTTCTATAAGTTAGTTGAGTGGAAAATTTGTAATTTTTTAAAATAAAATGTTGTGACCAAATTTTACACTTGGGAAAAGTGTCCAAAATAGATTATTATTGATAAATATACATGATAAATTCAAAATATGAACATTAAATATAGTTTATACAAGTTGTTAGTTCAACTTATTTTTTACTGTTTTCAGTATTCATTATGGTAAAAAATAATTTTCCCTTATTAGAAAATATAAATTATGATTGTACCAAATATGGTATATATTTTTCAAAATTATATTCACATGAGTGAGAAAAATTTAATTTAAAAATAATCCCACCGACATGAAGAGAAAGGAGTTTTCTAATGAAAAAAAGATCAAAATATTACAATGTTTTTAAATAACAATTCATTATAGAAACGATTACAATGACATAAATTAGATTAACAGAAATATAACTAAACTAATGTTACATTAAAACCAATATATAATATAATTTATAATTTTAAATAATTTAAACCAAAAGGTAGTTTTGAATTATGATTCATTTTTTTCACTATTCATCATAAATTGAAATATTTAAGAAAAAATCCAAAAAATCATCCAATGATAATTTTATTTGAGTATTTATAAAATTATGTTATTTTTATAAAATAAAATCTCTAAAATTCATAATAATTAAATTTATATTTTTTTGCACAAAGAGCGACTAAATAGTCTTTTTTAAAACATAATTTTTCTCAGAAAACATTTTTTTTATTTTAAATTATTATTATTTATTTATAATCAATAGATTACCATAATATTATTAATTTATTTAGTACTATTCATAAACACAAATTTAATATCCAAGTTATAACAGTATATTATGTTATAGTTAATATAAACTCAGGGTTTCATGTTTTGTAATATATCGAATAGATTAAATTTAATGAAATATATTTGGTGAGTTATTTTAGAATAGTTTTGAATGTTATACATGATATCACATATAACTTATTATTTTATAATTTCATGGTGGTACATTTTCCTCACATAAAATAAATTTTGCCCTTATAATTTTTCATAAATCTCTTTAATCAAGGGTCTGATATTTAAAAATTATTTTTTTGAAAACCCACATCATAAAAGGAGTTAATAAAACATCCTCTTAATATGTGATAAAGAGATATACATTGGCCATATGCAATAACATATAACCATTTTTCTACATATAATAACATTACTGGAAATTAAAGATATGTAAATTTAATAAATGGATAAATAAATTTAGAGAGTGTTTGATATCATTGATTACAAGAAAAAGAATGATTAATAGAATGTTAAGGAACTTAAAATAATAAATCCATGGTGATTTAAAATTCTGCTTTATTAATTAGATATGAAGGTAATAGGATATATTTTTTTGGTTTTGATATAATTTTCCCAAAGATGATAAAATATTTTACTGACTAAGAATATATGAAAATAAACTTACTTGATACATTTCTATTACATAAGAACCATATCATCATTTGGTTGTTCATTGATCAATTTAAAATAAATCTCCTAATCCCAAAAATAAATATCATAAAATTGATTTTTATTCTTAATGAATTGTAATTCACTTTTAGTTGGTCATAATATATATACAAGAGTGAAAAGTCTTTCCTTATTTTACTAACTATTTCCAAGACCAAAATAGTTAGCACAAGTTATCAATATAATACCTTAATCTCTATAACTCAATCATAACAACACTGGTTCATAATTAACATTTAGTCATCAAATAATATAACAAAAATAATAGATATTAAAAAATAAATCACATATTCCAATGTTAGGTGCTAAACCCTAATCATCCTTTAGTCTTGGGTTCAATCCCCACAGCCTTGCTGGATGCAATGGGTTTTACTTTTTCCAAAAATTTATTAATATAATTCCTATAAAATTTCCAAATTGTGGTGACATGTAATTAATAGAAAATCAAAAATTATATAAACCATAAAGGTTACCAATACCTTTAATCTTAAGTACAAAATTTAAAGTAATTATTCCTCCAATAACCAATGTGTTGTATTCAAATAATTGATTTCTAAAAATATAATTATCCTTTGAAAAATACCATGACATAAAACCTAAAATGTGGTGTTTAAGAAATTGAAATTATGATCAATCTTAAACTCATAACCCATGATGGTATCCATATCTCCTATATCGAAGAAAAAATGTATTCTTCTAATAGTTTACACCATCATTAGATGATTCATAATTTCTATAAACAAAATAAAATTGGATAAAATACTTATAAAACTTAATTATTTTTCTTGATATATAAATACTTCATTTATTTTATTTCAACATAGGTCCATACTTGATTCATAGGTTAAACATTAGAAGAAGAAATTAACATGGATAATTACCAGGTTCCCACCATTTCAGACAATAAATTATAAATAGATCCCTAGGATAATATTTATTTATATACACTGTAATCTTCATTGATCTTGAGAAATTATTTTCTCTCTAATCTTCCTTTCCGCACATAAATAATTTTAAAATTCTATTGAGACTCTTTCCCCAGTGACTCCTTCCACATTTATGATAATAATGAAATATACCCTTTTTCCTCTATTGAATCTACCACTTGAACTCATAGAAAACTCTATCCCTATATTCTCTGGTGATTCCATGAGTTATTTAAGGTATATGTTGTTAATCATATTACAAGATAAATTATTAGGCTTAATAATAATATCGGTCAATCCATTAATCACCCCATTTGGTTTCCCTTGGTCACCACATTTTTCTTTATGTTCAATTTTTACATGACTTCTTTAGGTTCTATTCATTTACTGAAATCAAACAGCATAGTGTGGGTAATAATAATCCCAATGGGTAAAAAATAATATAATTTATAGATTATTTAAATCATGAAACTTTTTTTTAAAAAATTATGATACTTGAGGTTTAACTTAGTTCAGTCATTGTCAAAACCTACTAAAATACATCACAATGATTTGTAAATAATGTGTGAACTATAATAAGTATATCACTCTGGTATGTAAAACCAAATACATAGTTAGGCCCACTTTCATGTACCATGAGATGATCAGGACAAGACCAATGTGACCTTTTTAGATTCATTACCCCTAGGTTCATATATTCCTGAACCATGTATCATTTTTATATCCATACAAGGATACAATTACAAGAATGATAACATAATCTCTACCTGCCCAAAACATTATGATTTTATTCTATAATTATCCTCATATTCGATCATAATTTTATGTTCCTAATATATGTTTTCCTAAAACCATGTCACAATGTTTCTAACAAAAGTCCTTTGAAAACAACTATAGTGATATAGGCCCCAATAACCTTGATCTAGTGTCCTAATTTATTACATATTCATAAGATACAAGGAATCACACCCCAAAAGACCAAAAAGTTTAGTAGTTTTTGTAAACAAGTAACATAAATGATTCCTATATTCAATTTCAAAACAAAAATTTGAATTTTTTTTAAATTTAAAGTTATTCTCTCTATTATATCCTTTCATATCAATAATAGTACACATCAAGTATTCCTAGGAAATAAAAAACTAAGGTTGATATAAAATGATTCGTAAGGGTTAAGTACAACCAAAGTTATCCTGATTCAATAATCATAATTATCATGGAAAGGAAAATAACCGAACAAACAAACCATTTAATCAATAAATTGAGAATAAGATGAATCTAGGTATAATATCATTATGAAAATATCATGGATAATAAGACAATTCATAATCAATATAGAAAGGTAAGTAACTAAAACCACATTCCATTTAAATAATAAACTAAAAGTGAACTGCATCTAGAGATGATATCATTATGAAAATTTCATGGATAATAAGACAATACATAATAAATATAGAAAGGTAAGCACATGAAATAAAATTCCATTCAATAAATAAAATTAGGATTAAATACATCCAGGATAATATCATTGTGAAGATATCATATATAATAAGAGATGAAATAATAAATATGGAAAGGTATCTAACTGAAAAATTATTCAATTTAATCAATAAACTAAGAATTAAATACATCCATATATCAAATCATAAAGAAAATATAGTGGATAATAATAAATTTATTCTTAATAATGGAAATTCATAATAATTGGATTTTAGGATCTTAGGCATCATGATACCTCTATCGTCAAGATATTTTATTAAGACAGCTTAAAATTACACATAGAAATATGTTTAATACTATCTTACTAATTTACCACTTGAGTATACCTATGTATTGAGGGTAAATATATTAATAAGAAACATCCATATCTATATTTCCAAATCATTTATCATATATCAAATATTCTATTTAATTCATGTACAATGTGCTTTATTGTCAAACATACAAATTATCTGAAGAATATTAATTTATCAATATTTCTCCAGACAGACAAATTACATTCAATCTAGAACAATGTGTTTATAAATGATATATGGTTTAATAAATAAAAATATCCATGATAAATAATATGGATATTTAGGGTAAATTTAATGTCTAATGATCACAGGAAAGTGAATATTTCAAGGTAAAGATAATGACTACATAAAATGAATCAAGAGAGTAAATTCCAATACATTCCTTGGTCAAAATGATTATAAAACATCCATGGAAATAATAAGTATAGTATAAATACAATATATTCCTAGTAGAGTACTTTTACACTAATGTTTTTGTGTCGATAATGAATAGAAATTCTTAAAAAGGCCTCTAAATTTTTTTAAGGAAAATATACTTTTCATTTTGAAAATCAAATTTTCAAACTAAAATTTATGAAAATATTTTTAAAATAATTTTATTTGAAAATAATATTTCAATCTTATAAATTAAGTATTAAAACATTGAGTGGTTATGATAGAATAAAATTTCATTCATGCTGAGTTTGTTAAAAGAATGACTTCTTTCACATTTTTAAGAAAAGATAAACATGACTTGTTTTAAAAAAGTATTAAAGATTCTGTTCAATTTTTTTAAAATGTAAAAATGGGTAAAAATTTATTTAATAAATAATTTTCAAAATGTTAAACAAAAATTTAAAAGTTTTACTGAAATTTTTTTTGAAATAAAATGTATTTTGACCAAAGAGACCAATAAAGTCATATTATCTTAAAAACGTTTTATCAATTATATTTAGCATAAAAGAGTGAAAAATGTAACCATTACATAAAAATATCATGAATAAATAGAGTAGAAAAAAATGAAATGGGTTTATTACAAAACTATAACATAATTCCATTTTAATTGAAATTTTAGAACAAACAATCTCGATTTGAATGAGATTGTGAAAAAGACCCTGATCATTAACTTTAAGTGAGAATTAATCAAAAAAAAATTATGTGTGTCAAAGGTATATCCATATAAAATTTTTTTATGTAAAATATAACTTATTAAAAATTCAGTATAAACATAATCATATAATATCAATGACAATAAAGAAGAAATATAACCCAATGAACTAAACTGAGTTCTTAAATTCATTACAACTTGTTAAGTTTCAATTTAAATACCCATGGACGAAATAATTCAAATTGAAACATAAATTAAAATGAATAATGACTTAATAATGATAATACAAGTCAAATGGGATGTATATGCACCATATAAAAGAAATTATATTCATAAAATTACACTATTCCCCAATGAATATAAATTGATTCGAAGTCCCTTACCCCACATTTACTTTTGGAGGAACATAATTTAACCTCATTTATAAGGGTTTTAATTAATTTATATACTTATTCTAGTACCATATTAATATTTATAATATCATAAACTATATTTTATAACATATTATCACTTATTCATTAATAATAATTCATTATTTCATTGTTTCAAATGTTAATTGCCACGTTTTCTCATTCGTTCTTTATTATGGAAGCTCTGTCTCTTTTGAAAATTATATAGATCAATAATATAAATAATAATAATAATTTCATAATTATTATATTTATTCATAAATTCTAATTTTAATGCCAATAATGAAATATGGTTTAGATAAATGGAGTACGATACAATCATGGAGACAGTATTCCATAAGCACGCATGGGTAACCTCTCCATCTTGCAAAAATATTTATAGAAAGAAGGTATGTAATATTTTAACATTAAATATTGACAATGATATCATAAATACCTTAATATTTATATAAATATACATATTTATGTCATACATGTAGTGAGGTGATGAAAAGAGAGTGACATCGCTTCGTGAAGGTGGTAGCCCACACATACATGAATGATGTTATCATATTCAAGTGAGTGAAAAGGTAATAAAATAATATATAATCATATCATAATAATAAATATTTAGTTAATATAATAATTATGTCACCTATATCACATATATTCATTAATTGTATCCATATTACATTCCATATAAATTGGTAATGAGAAATGTGTCACATCATTTTATGATGTGGTAGTCTATTGTACACATGAGTGATGTTATCATATCCCCTATAAAATAGAAAGTAAATAAATTTATATAAAATATAATGACTCCATAATTATAATAATTCTATAAATATCATAAATATATTTATATCCATCTTCAACCCCATCCTTGAGAGATGGTAATCAAAAAATGAATGACATATATCATGAGGTACTAGTCCTCCATACACATGAATGAATATTTCATAATCCATTTGATAGAAGTGGTGATGATTGAAGGAAATTACCATAACATAAATCCAAATTTGTTTATCTAATATTTTTTTTATAAAATCATCATGGTTTGATAATAATTTATAGAGGTGGAGTAACAAATAAAATAAAAACCATTATTGAATAATGATACCTCATCTTCGGGTAACATCCTTAGGTTATCACCATTTCCCATACTAGGTCAACTATATTACCAAAATAAGGTTTATAGGATACAAAGTGAGAATTCAGAAAGTAATTTTTTCAATTATTTGAAGAAAAAATTGTTTTAAGTTGTAAATAAGAGAGTGGAGGGGGTGGAATTTTTTAATTGAGGTGAGTGACACCCTTATAGTTTTTGAAAAGAAAAAAGTGTAACCATGTTTTTCAAAGGAAAAAGGGAAAAATTAATTATTATTAATTCAAAGAAATAATAATGTCTAAATATTACCATATAATATATTTTATGCAATGTTTTAGGTCATTTTAACACTTATCCTTTTAGTTTAACCCCTGGTAAATCTGTTTTTACCTTTACCTTGGAAATTCAGTTTTACAATTTTGACTATTCATTATTGTAAAAGATTATTGGGACCTTATTAGAAAATATAAATTATTCTGATTAAAAATATGTAATCCATTTTCTCAAATTCCATTAACATATGTGAGAAAATTTAATTTAATGTAATCCTATTTACATGATAAGAATGTAGTTTTTAAAGAGTAAATGTTCAAAAGATCACATATTTTTTATATCACAACCCAATATGAAAATGATTGAAATTACTAAAATTGGATATATATATATATATATATATAATTTAACTAATTTTACTTTAAAAACAATAAAAAATTAATTTATCTTTACAAATAATAGAAACAAAAAAGTAGTTTCAATTAAAACTATTTATTTTTCACTATTTATAGAAAAATGTTATATTTCAGAAAATTACAAAAAAAATATACCTAAGATAATATTGATATTATTATTTCAAAAAATAATTTAATTTTATAAAATAATTTTTTTTATTATTGTAAAATTTAATTTTAAATTGGGTGTTCAAACCGAGACTAAACCGCCTTTTAGAAAAAATACAGTTTTTCCAGAAAAAATTTCTTTTTATTTAAAATACTTCTTATTTAATTTAAATTATATAGATTAACATATTATTCATAATTTATTTATTTATATTCATACCCATCAATTTAATGACTATATTATAGTGAAAGACTATACTACGGTTCATTTAGAATTGGGGTTGTGTATTCCACAAGATTTCGAAGAGATTATTTTAAAGAAATATATTTTATACATTTTTTGAGAGAGGTATTTCATGTTAAATATGATATAAAACAAATTGTTCTTATTTTAGAACAGGGGTTTGTTATAGTCATACTAAAAATTGAGATCCCATTGGAAGCTACTTCAATATGAATTTATTTCCATAGGTTTTTAATTGCATTAAAGTATGTGATCAAATAGAATATAGTGATCATAATCCTTAGATAGGACACCAATACATGTGTTTGAAAAAAAGGAACTACCAATGACACCCAAAAAATATGGTGTTTCTATTGGAAGGTCAGTTAGCATGATCTCACCTACTCGAGATTACTATGTGTGACCTTTATGAGAAGAAGTCTACTGAATATAGAAAATCCTCTATATCTTCATGCATCTTGAATCAACTCTTAAACATCTAATTTAGTTGAATATAAAAACACCACTATTTATTCGAAAAACCAATGGGTGATATTCACCACATGGAAATTATTAGTCAAAATGATTATAAGTTTATGAGTAAAAAATTGGTGTTGGAAAGAACAATGTTTTGTTAAAAATATCAATATTTTTCATATAACTCACAAAAAATTAATAATGAAAATTGTAGCTTGACCAATAAAACACACTTTTGATATCAAATAGCCTCTAAAAACCGGTATTACATTAACATTAAAGTACATGGTTGATGAATGAAATACTTATGAATTGGAATGAAACAACCTTTTTATATAAAAAATGTGATGTAACTTAGATTATATATCTTCTGAATCTACACACCATGAAAATTTTATTTTAAATGAGTTTAAGAAGAATTTAAGTGCAAATCTATAATTCCCCATTACTATCTTCACAAAAAGTCACGACTTTCAAGGATGATTTTAGCATGGAAGGCACTTGTTGGGAAGTTTTTTGATGTGATACGCTTCCTTCAACAACTACATGATAATCTGAATAGATACAATTTTATTATTGTAGCTTTAAGGTACCTTTAAATGAACTTATATAATACCATAATGTTAGTGTAAAAAAAATAAACATGAAATATTAAAAAAATATTCTTCTCAATTTTTAAATCCATCAATTCCAATGGACTACCGTCATTTTAAAATTCCAGATATCACTTTTTTTATTCCATACTATCCTCGATACCCACTAATCATTAGTAATAAATCAAGAAAAAATATATTTTAACACTGTTTCTTGATCATTTCAGACTACTCAGGTATATTTCAGCATTCATACATATGATCTAGCTCAAATTATCCAAGTTGAAAGATTTATTGACATATATACACAACCTTGACACCACTTGTTATATCAAAACTATAATCAATTTAATTTTATGAGTTTTAGTCACCAAGAAAAATAATTTAATCATTTTCATATTTGTCTTGAATCAATTTTCAACATGAATTTAAAGATTGATAGAACTTCTTATTTCAAATCACACATGATGAAATGTTGGAATGGATTGTATCTCACCATATAACACTTAACTAATTAGTCTTAAAGATAAAGAATATGTGAAAAAAATATTTCCACCCCCTTAGATGGAGAAGTTTGGTTGATATTTGTGGACTAACCCTTTTTTCTAATCTTATTCCAGCCTTTGATTTAAAAATTTGAATCCTAACATTCCTCCTTACATATATTTATTTTTACATCAATTTGAGAAACCTCCCACTATTGTACATATCCATTGAGTCCACATTAGTGAAATACATTCCCAAATTCTTCTTCCTATTAAAAGAATTCTCCACTATTATTCTATTCATATTTTGTAGTGTCATCATTGGGACAACTGAACCCTGTATTTATCTTTTTTTTCCTTGGATTCCATTAAAGAAAACTCCCTGTATTAATTCTTTTCCAAAAAATTATTATAAACTTCCTCATCATAGATCACAGTAAATATAGTTATAGGTTAAATAAATCTCTCATATTTCCATTCATAATTTATGTCACGACCCGTCCTCGGGGTCCGTGCCATGACTACCCCAAGCCCGCCTTCCATAGGCCAGGGGCTGGCGACTAGCACCAAGGTTTAATTTCTGGTAAAAGGGAAGGCATTGCCTTTGTAAAGTAAACAAACACCACAGATCAAGCAAGCAGAAGTAAACACTAAATAAAAACTAGGTACAACAGTAAGTGCGGAAAAGTAAGTGGGCCAGTATACAAACCCAAACTAAAAGTAAAGTACAACTAGAAAGGGAAAATAGAAACTGAAAGTAAAGCCGCAGCCTCGAGCCGTCCACTGGAAGTCCCACCTGAACGGTGGGTATATATAGCCTCCAAAGCTCCTCGAGTCCAGCCGTCCGCTCCGAGTACGCCCCGCCCAGTGGTCCATCTACGGGTACCGACCTACTCCTCGTGCCTCAACCACGATCAGCGTTGTCCGTCGTCTGCAACCAACACAACGTAGTGTGGGCATAACCCATGTAGGGGTGAGTATAAGCTACTCAGTAGGGACCCCGAGACACCGGCAGGTCTCCCAGAATCCACAAAGGATAATCCAAAAAGGAAATATACAAACATGAAGTAACATCTGGAATTTTCTTAGGTATATGCCCATACATATACCTATGTCATAAATTCTCGTTCGGTTCCAACATCCGAGCCCATGTACAACCCAGTCCACACAGGAAAACACAACACAATCCACACAGGAAAGCAAAACGTAATCCTCACAGGATATCAAGTCAATCTTATCGAAGATAAGGATTGAAAGTCAAGATTCATCTCACATAGGTATACTTCTTCGTAAGATGATATAGATGATCAGATTTAGCCTCTGATTCATCTAATCCGTCGGACCCACACATGATCGATAGGTACAAACCCCCACAATGACCCACAAAGAATCGATAGGTAACTAACCCCAGGAGTGACCCACATAGGATCAGACCCACACATGATCTGTAGGTGCTGGCCCACTCAGGACCACTGAGCACTGACCCACACAGGATCTGACCCACACAGGATCAGTAGCACTGATCCACGTAGGATCGCTGAGTGCTGTAGTCTTCACCGTCGAATCCATGAAGGATGTCTGTACATTCGTCATCGTCGTCGCATTCGCAGCCAGCTCTAGGGTTCCCGCACACTGCAAGATCGTTCGGGAGGGTCCGCTCCATGATCCGAGGGGCTGATACATCAATAGAGACATAGTCCAGAGTTGATGTATGCAAAAGCTCCGTATTGTCAAAAGGAACTCAATGTGACAGACGGCGCGTCGATCGGACGCCCGGTATGAGAGTTATTGGCTTTTTCGTCCCAGGGGCCTAGTTAGTTTTTAAGTGAATACCAACCCGACTGTACTCCAACTATGTCCAAACCTCGAACGGAGTAATTCAAAAGGTCTGTCTCACTTAGAGTAATCCATCAAAGTCGACGACATGTCAATCGGACGTCCGAAGCTCAAGTTATGAGCATTTCTGCTCTGAGGGCCCAGTTGGTTTCGTGTACGAACCAACCCGGCCGAACAAAAAGTACTCCGAAATCTTGAATATAATATATTGAAACGTCCATATCGATCTAAAGATTGCATCGCCGCTAACAGTGCATCGATCGGAGGACCACATCCCAAGTTATGGGCAAAAGACCGTGAGAGGTCCGGAAGTGGGGGTTTCGGGCCCGGATCGACCCGACCCAAGGCCCCCTGGGTCGGCCCGAACCGGTTCAACCCGACCCTAGTCCGGGTCCGGCCCGGCTGGGCACGGCCCGGTGAGCTGGCGAGGGCCAAGTGTCTCAGCCGTTTCGGCCGAGTGGATGTGGGGGGGGGGGGGGGTGCCTGCCCCCTGTTTGGTAATCGCGGCCCCCATGATGGGGGGCCGCTCTTGTCCGGTCGGCCCGCTACGGTTGGCCGGCTGCTGCCGAAACAGGACTGGTACTGGCCGGTCCCCCTGCTCCGATGTCGGTGGCCCGGAACCGGCCGCCGGTCCCTGCTCCACTGCGGTTCCTTTGGGGTTCTCCGACGGGGTGCGACGACGCCACGCCCTTGTTCGATTCAACATAGTGACGCTACAGAGCCGCGCATTTGTTTCCACAAGACCCCGTGCAGTGCGACGACACCGCGCCATCCCCGTTCCATTCAACCACAAGGTAAACATGAGAAAAAAGGGAGGAGGCTCATCGGTGTTTGTGCGATTCGGCCCCCTCCCGTTAACTGATAAAAAGCGGTCCAATTGTACAGGGAAAGATGATGGAAGAAAAAACGAATATCATCAACAACAAAATTCCCCTACCTCGAGTGTGGTTTGAATGGAGATTCTTCGCAGAAAAACCACCGTGGAAGAAGAATCATCACGTCACGGAGAAAATATTCATCGGCGTCACATCGTCGATCTCCGAGGATCCGGTGTTCTTGTCAACCTTCGTTGGAGGCCGGCGTTCTTCGCATTCATCACGTTCTTTGTCGAGGAAGAACAACTTCAAGAGCTTTTACTTTTCTCCCAAAGACTCCACACAACAAGTTCCAACAATAATAAAATAAGTACTTCATTTATTTTATTAACATGACTTATGAATTTTAAATTTCAAACATTGAATTAAACCCCTTAATTAATTCATGCCATGTTGTCTTAATAAATGGAGGGTTATGGAAGGTTAGGGAAAATGAAGCGGTGGGGTTCGTGTGGGCCCCAAAATTCTCATAACCTCCCATGGGAAGTTGGGTGGTTACCCCAACTTCCACTCAAAGGCTTAACCACTAGAAGGAAATAAATATTGTAGCTCAATTTTTATTTTCAACATCCACAATTTTTAACAACTTTTCCCGTGAAAACGCAACTCCAGAAAAGGTGTTCCTAAGCAATTACCGGCGCTGCGAATCCATCGGTGCCCTCAGAATTCGATTCCGAGCACTGGTTCAAAAGTTAAAAAACCCGCTCCTTTGTTCACTGAACATACCCGAGCTAAACTTCAGATAGAAATTACGGGCACACCGAGCCTCGGAATCAAGTGCTGTCAGAAACCGCATTCTTGTAAAATCCCACAGAAAATTAAGAAAAAATTTCCCTTGAATTTTATGGGTCTTTACATTAATCCCACCTCAGGGCTTTACGTCCCTGTAAATATACATCAAAAACTAGGGGAACAAATGTGGGTACTGTGCACGCATCTAAGCCTCCCGCTCCGAAGTGCTCTCCTGGAGGTTCCCGTGCTGCCATCTGATTCGCACTAGAGGAATCGACCATCCACGTAGGACCTGCTCCTTTCAATCCTCGATCTCCACTGGGACTTCCTCGAAGGTCGCCCCATCATCAATATCCATCTCCCCATGGTCAATGATATGCGTCGGGTCATGCACGTATCTCCTCAGCTGGGATACGTGGAAAACGTCGTGCACCCGGTGCAACATAGGTGGTAGAGCCAGGCGATAAGCCACCTCACCAATCCTACTGAGGACCTGGAATGGTCCGATGAAGTGAGGAGATAACTTTCCACCTCGGCCAAATCTCCGTATTCCCCATCGAGGTGAGACCCGCAAGAAGACGTGTTCGCCATCCACAAACTCTAATGGCCTCTGCCTCCTTTCAGCATAAGACTTATACTGGCTCTGAGCTGTCCTCATCCTATCCTGGATGACCTGGACCTTCTCTATCGTGGCTTGGACCATCTCCGGTCCCACAAGTGCTGACTCCCTAGGGTCTATCCAGCACAGAGGAGATCTGCAAGGTCGGCCGTACAATGCCTCGTATGGTTCCATCCCGATGGTGGAGTGGTAGCTGTTGTTGTACGCGAACTCCACCAAGGGTAGGTGGTCCTCCCAGCTGCGACCAAAGTCGAGGACACATGCACGGAGCATGTCCTCGAGAGTATGAATTGTCCTCTCTGTCTGACCATCCGTCTGAGGTTGAAAGGCAGTGCTCAGACGTAGCTGCATCCCAAACGCCTCCTGCAACCCCTTCCAAAGCCGGGAAGTAAAGTGAGCATCTCGATCGTAGAAGATGGATGATGGCACACCATGAAGCCGTACAATCTCCTGAACGTAGAGATGTCTCGAGCTCTCCACTGAGACATGATCTTTGATGGGTAAGAAGTGAGCCGACTTGGTGAGTCGGTCAAAAATCACCCAAATAGAGTCGTGACCTCTGGAAGTGCATGGAAGTCCAGTCACGAAGTCCATAGATATGCCGTCTATTTCAACTCTGGGACCTCCAAGGGTTGTACCAAGCCTGCTGGTACCTGGTGCTCTGCCTTCACCTGCTGGCAGGTGAGGCATCGAGAAACTAACTCTGCCACAACCATCTTCATGCTCGGCCACCAGTGATGGCGTCTATGATCCCAGAACATCTTCGCCACTCCAGGATGTACCACCAAAGGGCAATTGTAAAAATATCTCAGCACCTCCTCCCGTAAAGCAACTGGTACCAAGGTACGTCTTCTGAAAAGGACGTCATTCTCTCCTCCTAAAGAGAAACCATCAGGTGCCTGTCCTGAGGATATCTACGCACACCGTGTCATAGTCGGTGTCCCCACACTGTGCCTCTTTGACCCGCTGCAGTAGTGGAGGAGTGACTGTGAGTGACTGAAGAAAGGCTGCTCCATCGCTATCTATGAAGGATATCTGCAAAGCAGCCAGCTGATATGTCGCCTCCCCAAGTAGCTGAATTCCTGTCCTCATGCTGAGAGCATCGGATACCACGTTCCCCTATCCATGAGTATAAACTATCTCAAAGTCATAGTCTTGGAGGAACACAAGCCATCACCGTTGTCTCAGGTTCAGGTCCTCCTTCAAGAAGATGTAACTGAGACTCTGGGGGTCATAATAGACTGTAAAGCGCTCTCCCATCAGATAGTGTCACCACATCTGTAGAGCGAAGACCAATGCTACTAACTCCAAGTCATGGGTAGTGTAGTTATTCTCATGCTGCCTCAACTGACGTGATCCATAGGCAATCACAGCTCGGTCCTACATCAGGACACATCCGAGTTCGGTCCCTGATGCATCACAGTAAACTACGTACCCAAATCCCTCCTCCGGTAGCCTCAAGATAGGCGCGCTGGTCAATCTCTATCTCAGCTCCAGGAAGCTATGCTGACATTTGTCCGACCACATGAAGTGTTTCCCCTTCTTCGTCAAAGCTAATAGTGGTGCCACAACTCTGGAGAAGTCTACCACAAATCTATGGTAGTACATATCTAGACCCAAGAAACTCTGCACCTCCGTCACGCTCCTGGGTGGCTCCTAAGCTAGCACTACCTCGATCTTCGCAGGATCCACCGGAACACCCGCCTCAGAGATGACGTGTCCCAAGAAGTGGACCTCGCGTATCCAGAACTAACACTTCGAGAGCCTTCCATAAAGCTGGTGCTCTCAGAGTGTGTCTAGTACAACCCGCAAGTGGTTGGCGTGCTCCTCCTTAGTCGTCGAGTAAATCAAACTGTCATCGATGAAGACCATGACAAATCGATCAAGGTATGGCTGAAAGATCCTGTTCATGAGGACCATGAACACTGCTGGGGCATTGGTTACGCCGAATGGAATAACCAAGAACTCATAGTGTCCATAACGACATCTGAAGGCCGTATTCTGCACGTCCTCGTCCCGAACTCTGAGCTGATGATAGCCTGACCTGAGGTCTATCTTCGAGAACCACCGTGCTCCCTTGAGCAGATCGAATAGGTCATCAATCCTCGGTAGCAGATACTTGTTCCTCACTATCACCTGGTTCAGGTGACGATAGTCGACACAAGTTCACAAGCTCCTGTCCGCCTTCTTGTTAAAAAATATTGGGGAAGCCCAGGGTGAAACACTGGGTCGGATGAATCCCTTGCCCTGCAAGTCCTCCAACTGTACCCGTAGTTCTTGATGCTCAGAGGGAGCCATCTGATATGATGGGCTGGATATCGGGGCTGTCCTGGGGTATAGATCATTATAAAATTCTACCTCTCTATGAGAAGGTAGTCCGGGAACGTCGTCGGGGAAAACATCCGCATACTGATCCACCACTGCAGGAAAACCAGGACTCCACACATCAACTTCTCCTAGGATGAGGCTAGCCAACTGATGAGTGATGGGCTGTCCTCTCCTCTGCGAGAGTCCATCCTGTGCTGCGAAGGCTCCCTTCTCGCCGGTGAATGTGAACCTGCTCCCGTCGGTGCATACACACTACACCTTGCGCCTAATACAGTCAATATGAGCATGGAATGTAGATAACTATTCAATGCCCAAGATGACGTCGTAAGGCCTCGACGCTGCTACAAGAAGATCCCAGCCGAAGCTCTCGCCTCCTAGAGTAAGCTCACACTGCCGACACCAGTGTGTAATCATCGAGTCTGCTCTCGTAGGAGTCTCTAGCCGTAAGGATCGAGCCAACAGCGCTATCGGAATCTACGAGCTCCGAAAAAGGGCAGCGACTCTGAAAGAATGACTCACTCCTGTGTCAATAAGAACCGCAACAAGGGTGGAATAGACACAGATAGTACCTCGAATCATCTCAGGCATGCCGTGGTCGTAGGCCTCTGCTGCCTGAAGCTGTGCCTATCTCTGCCCGCCAGCTCCCTGTGGTCGGGGTGGACCTCCTAGTGGTGGTGGTGGTAGAGCCTCAAAGCGTCACCCACCACCTGTTGCTCGGACAGCTCCTCTGCCTTGTCCGCCTGCTCCCTGCGGACCACCACGGTCGACCCTCTGCCTCTACCTGGGTGGTCCCTCAACCTTTGGCTGCTCCTCTGCACGGTGGGTCGGGCAGTCACGATCCATGTGGCCCTGCCCACCGCATGCGTAGCACTGTCTACCTCTCGAAAGACTGGCTCCACACTGTGTGCCCCGCACCACTAAGCCAGTGTCCTGACGTCGTCTACCTGAGGGTCTGGTCTGCCTGGACCCATGTGTCATATGTCGACTGCCTGCTGCAGAAGACTCTGCTACATGCCGCCCTGTGGTAGGTCTCGCTGCTGATGCAGGCTTAGCAAGGAAGCTCTCGATCAGAAGGGCTCACTCCAGTACCCCTTCCTGTGTCAGAATGCTGAGGGAGATCAGAGATGCCCTGATATCCTGCCTCAATCCCTGCTCGAAAGTCCGAGCCCAGAAGAATGGGTCCCATACCATGTCCGTCGAATAACACGAGAGATCTGTAAATCTTGCGGAGTACTGGGCGACCGTCAAGCTACCCGGCTGTAGCTGTAGAATCTCCTGGATGTGCACCACATGGAGGGTGGCTAGGAAAAACTCTGAGCGAAAGAGGATCTCAAAGTCCGTACAGAGAAGAGATGCCTCATCATACACCTGGAGCATCAAGCTCCACCATCTGCCTACTGCCGTGTGCAGGAGGCTCACTACGAGGATCACCATGAGGTCTTCTATTGTCCTCGCTAACCTGAAAACTCGTACAACTACCTCCAGCCAATCCTCAGTGGCCTGAGGGTCCATCTCCCCGCGGAACCTGGGCAGTCGCTGACGCTTAATCTCGTGCAGTGCACTGAGGCAACGTCCATCATCAATGGCTGGGGTGGGTAGCATCGGTGGCTCGACGGAGAGAGGTACCGCCGGTGCCTCTGCTGTCAAAGGTCCCTGTACCGAGGCCTCGTCGCTCGGTGGGATGTCGTCATGCACAATGCTCGGAACCCTAGCTGGATGCCGTCGTGGGGCCATCCTGAAAATAGACAGGTGAGCCACGGTCAGAACAGTATACCTGATGAGCTGACACAAAGTAATCACAAAGAAAACTTGAAAATCACATGCAATCAATGTTTTCATGTAATAAGTCGGAAATCAGAAGTCAGGGTCCTGGTGTACGGATACGTCAGCCGCCACACCAACACTAGATTCCCTGGAATGGTAACCACACTCAATACTCTTAACACTATTTCTTCACATAGAAAAAGATCAGAGTCCTGAGTTCTATGGTAGAACCGAACTCCTTTAATACCAATTTGTCACGACTCGTCCTCGGGGCCCATGCCGTGACTACCCCATGCCCGCCTTTCGTAGGCCAGGGGCTGGCGACTAGCACCAAGGCGTAATTTCCGGTAAAAGGGAAGGCATTTACTTTGTAAAGTAAACAAACATCATAGAGCAAGAAAGAAGAAGTAAACACTAAGTAAAAACTGAGTACAACAGTAAGTGCAGAAAAGTTAGTGGTCCAGTATACAAACCCAAACTGAAAGTAAAGTACGACTAGAAAGGGAAAACAACAACTGAAAGTAATGCCGCAGCCTCAATCTGTCCACTGGAAGTCCCACCTGAAGGGTGGGTACATATAGCCTCCACAGCTCCTCGGGTCTAACCGTCCACTCCGAGTACGCCCCGCCCAGTGGTCAATCTCCGGGTACCGACCTGCTCCTCATGCCTCAACCATGATCAGCATTGTCCGTCATCTGCAACCAACACAATGTAGTGCGGGCATAGCCCATGAAGGGGTGAGTATAAGCTACTCAGTAGGGACCCCGAGACCCCCGCAGGTCTCCCAGAATCCACAAAGAATAATACACAAAGGAAATATACAAACACGAAGTAACATCCGACATTTTTTTAGGTATAAGCCCATACATATACCTAAGTCATCAATTCTCGTTTGGCTCCAACATTTGATAACAAGTACAACTCAGTCCACACAGGAAAACACAACCCAATCCACACAGGAAAGCAAAACGTAATCCACACAGGATATCAAGTCAATCTTATCGAAGATAAGGATTGAAAGTCAAGATTCAGCTCACACAGGTATACTTCTTCATAAGATGATAGAGAATATCAGATGTAGCCTCTGATTCATCTATGCCCTCAGACCCACACATGATTGATAGGTACTAACCCCCGCAATGACCCACAAATGATCGATAGGTAACTAACCCCAGAAATGACCCACACACGATCGAACTCAAACAGGATTTGTAGGCGTTGGCCCACACAGGACTGCTGAGCGCTGACCCACACAGGATCTAACCCACACAGTATCGGTATTACTGATCGACGTAGGATCGCTGAGTGCTATAGTCGTCACCGTCGAATCCATGAAGGATTTCTGTACAGTCGTCATCGTCGTCGCAGTCGCAGCCAGCTCTAGGGTTCCCGCACACAGCAAGCTCGTTCAGGAGGGTCCGCTCCACGAGCCGAGGGGATGATACATCAACTGACACATAATCTGGAGTTTATGTATCCAAAAGTTCAGTATCGTCCAAAGGAACTCAACGCGACAGACAGCGCGTCGATCGGACGCCCGGTCTGAGAGTTATTGGCTTTTTCGTCCCAGGGGCCCGGTTGGTTTTTAAGTCAAAACCAACCTGACTGTACTCCAACTATGTCCAAACCTCGAGCAGATTTATCCAAAAAGTCAGTATCACTTATAGGAATCCATCAAAATCGACGGCATGTCAATCGGACGTCCGAATCTCAAGTTATGAGCATTTCCGCTCTGAGGGCCCGGTTGGTTTCGTGTACGAACCAACCTGTCCGAACCCAAAGTACTCCGAAACCTTGAGTGTAATATATTGAAACAACCATCTCGATCCATGGATAGCATCGCCGCTAACAGTGCATCGATCGGAGGACCACAACCCAAGTTATGGGCAAAAGACCATGAGAGGTCCAGAAGTGGGGGTTTTGGGCCCGGACCGACCCGACCCGAGACCCCCTAGGTCGGCCCGAACCGGGTCGACCCGACCCGGGTCCAGGTCCGGCCCGTTTGGGCACTTCCCGACACAGCGCGCTGGCGATGGCCAGGTGGCTCGGCCGTTTCGGCCGAGCGGATGTGGGGGGGGGGCGCCTGCATCCCTGTTTGGTTACTGTGGCCCCCATGATAGGGGGCTACTCTTGTTCGGCCGACCCACTCCGGCCGGATGGCTGCTGCCAACACGGGACCGGCGCTGGCCGGTCCCCCTGCTCCTATGTCGGTGGCCCGGAACCATCCGCCGGTCCCTACTCCGCCCCGGCCTCGCTCCGGCCGCGGTTCCTTCAGGGTTTTCCAGCACGGCGTGACAGCGCCACGACCTTGTTCGATTCAACGGCTTAGTGCTACGGCGCCACACATTTCTTTCCACAAGACCCCGTGGAGTGAGACGGCACCGCACCATCCCTGTTCCATTCCACCACAAGGTAGACATGAGAAAAAGGGGAGGAGGGTCGGCCGTGCTTGTGCGATCCGACCCCCTCCCGTTAACTGATAACAAGCAGTCCAATTGTACAAGGAAAGATGACGGAAGAAAAAACGATTATCATCAACAACAAAATTACCCTACCTCGAGAGTAGTTTGAACGGAGATTCATCGCGGAAAAACCATCGCGGAAGAAGAATCGTCGCATCGTGGAGAAAAGATTCGTCAGTGTCGCATCGTCGATCTCCGAGGATCCGGCGTTCTTGTCGACCTTCGTCGGAGGTCGGCGTTCTTCGCGTTCTTTGCGTTCTTCGTCGAGGAAGAAGAACTTCAAGAGCTTTTCCTTTTCTCCCAAAGTCTCCACAAAACAAGTTCCAACAATAATAAAATAAGTACTTCACTTATTTTATTAACATGACTTAAGAATTTTGAATTTCAAACATTGAATTAAACCACTTAATTAATTCATGTCATGTTGTCTTAAGAAATAGAGGGTTATGGAAGGTTAGGGAAAATGAAGGGGTGGGGTTCTTATGGGCCGCACCATTCTCATAACCTCCCATGGGAAGTTGGGTGGTTACCCCAACTTCCACTCAAAGGCTTAACCACTTAGAAGGAAATAAAAATTGCAGCTCAATTTTTATTTTCAACTTCAACAATTTTTAACAACTTCTCTCGTGAAAACGAAACTCCGGAAAAGGTGTTCCTAAGAAATTACCGGCGCTGTGAATCCATCAGTGCCCTGGGAATTCGATTCCGAGCACCGGTTCAAAAGTTAGAAAAAACCGCTCGTTCATTCACTGAACATACCCAAGATAAAATTCAGATAGAAATTCCGGGCACACCGGGCCTCAGAATCAAGTGCCGTCAGAAACCGCGTTCTTGTAAAATCCCAAAGGAAATTAAGAAAAAAATTTCCATGACTTTTACTGGTCTATAAAATTTACACATTTCTTGAAAAAGTAGAATATCCTCCATAAAACATAATTTATTTTTATGATAGATTTTTTTTAAAATGACCAAAGTTATAAAAATGAAATAATTTTAAAAAACATACATCATAAGTGCTATGAAATAGGATAGATTTAACACTATGAGAGTGGTTATTTAGTGGATAATTTTTAGGAATTATTACTATTAATTCATTTTATTAATATTGTTAAGGTTCTCAATCCACTCAGTGGTATCTCATAGAGTGACCTTATAATCACAAATGATAAGAGAGGGGAAAAATATTTACAAGTTTCCTTCAAAAGACCTCATCCTTTAAATGTTTGTTATAAACCCCAACATATATTCTCCACTATAATATTATTTTCAATTACAATAGTTCATGTATAAATTGGTTGAACACACCATTAATTGATCCTCTATGGTTATACCCTCAATGATCTAACTCATCAACCTCAGTTGGTTATACCCCCACAACTGTATTCTCTTACTACCAAATCCAGCTAAGAGAGTTATCTTTCTTCCACATCCTTATTAATAACTTTACCTACTCTCATATCCATCTAAATGGATTATATTTCTCCCAGGTGAAACTTAGAGGATTATCCTACTTTCAACTCCAATTGAAATTATTATTTATTTCTTCAAGGATTAATCCACTATAGTATTATATTTTTTTCTTCCTCCATGATATTTCCAAATCAAACTTTCTCATGTATACTTTAAGAAACTTCAACAAAAACTAAATGAGTTGGTCAGTCAATATCAATAATTATGATCACATGTTTATGATTAGTTTCCTTAGATAATCAATACTCTAGATATCATTCGTTATAATTTTTATGTGTTTACCTAAACTAGATATGTGAATGTGATCTACAAAATATCATCATGATTATTTTATAAAAGATGAAATCTAGAATAACTAAATTGAATCTTCTAAAAAACTTCATGCATATAGAATAAATATTATGGTTTTCAGAAACCATAGGAAATAATATTATTGGATTATTACTTTATATTTTAGATGTTTTAATTTTTGAAATTTATTTTTTTATCATCATTTTATACTACCACCTAAATATAGTATAAATTAATGTGGATTCATAAATCATGCAAGAAAGAATGCACTATCTTTTAGATACTTATTTATTTATCCTTTTCAAAAACACTAACTTTTTATTTCAATCCAAATATTACGTCTTCCTCTTCCATAACACCATAACAGTCACATGGTATATCAAAGTTGTTTGTTAAATTTATTGAGGTTTCATGGATCAATTTATTCTTATCCTTCATGTAATATATTGTGGGTGTATGAAATATCTTAGGGTATCTCAATTTGTTTTCACAATGCTTACGGGATTTTTGGAACCTGTTTTTTTATGAAGGTATTAAAGTGTTTTAAACATAATTTGATGTCCTGTGAGATCTCATTTTAATGAAAAATAGTGTTTTACATTTGCACGTTTTTATTCATAAAATTACAACTCTTCTCAATATCAATAAAACATCCTCAACGTTGGTTCTTCTCCTTAAATAATTGGCAATACACAACCTTAGATTAATTCATTCACTAAATTAGTATTTTTAAATAATTCTATGTCTATTAACACTTTTAATTCATGAAGATACCAACATTGATATTTTTGAACATATCATAATTTTAATCTTTGTGTTTCCAAAAATTGAGTCTCCTTTTCCTAAATGAAAAATCATCCTTCTCGAACACACATGCATGATCCTAATCATTCAAAATGATCGAACACTTCCATGAATTGGTAAATGAATGAAAAACCACATGTTTTTTATATCATCCATATAAAAATTGACTGATCATATGCATTCAAGAGTGGGATTTCATGAAAGATATCTGATCGATCATGAATGCCTCATCCCTTCAGCATCATCATGGAAGATGGATGGAAACATGATTACTGAATACTGAAGTTAGACAACACACAAAAACCACATCGATAGGTTAAAGACAAAATGCTTGGTAGATCGAAAAACCAAGATAGATTTTTTCAGAAAATTGATGATCTTTACGTATCATTAAAGGAGGATCTATAGTACTAATGCATTGCTTCATCTAGTATCAGATCCCTATATAGTCTTCGGCCACTAAATAAAAATCTTAGTGCCACTTCACCATTGATCTAACACTAGGTTCAACACCTAGAAAGCATCACACACCACATGGGTTATTAATGTAAGATCTCCCACATGTGTTCCACTATCCATACCCTATGGTCACTGTGCACCAATTGTATTTCCTAACAATGTATGAATTTACCCCTATACTCCATAAGGGAACTTAATCTCATCTTTTTCACCATGTTAAATACTATAGACTAGCACTCCCATGATTTAGAGTCATCCTCCAATGAGTGTGGTATTCATATGGAACCATAGATCACGTGACAACCCAAATTTTATAGATAAGTCTAATTAGAAATAAAACATAGATAAATATAATTATATAATTCATGAAATCAATACTTCCTCAACTTCCTCATAAAAAGTAAACATTACTTTTCATGGACTTATTCTATATAAACATCTCTTTCATTAGTTTTTCTATAAACAACATGTCAACCCTATTGAAACATGTCTTGGAACATAAGGCTCGTTAAAAAATCATCAAAATTAAATAACAAATTGTTCAAGAATGACATAAAATGTCAATAATTGAATCAATAACAATTCTAAAAGCATCACAACTTCATATCAAAGTCACAAAACACATATTGATGAATCATTGATAGTAAATGATAAACTGGGGATCAATATTCTCCCCCTTTGTATTTTTTATCAATATCTCTTCACATTATAACAATCAATACGTGTGATCAAAGTCAACCTACTGACAATAAAATATAAGGATAAATGGGGTTATTCTAACCTATTTAATAAATATAAAAAATTACCTCCTCCCTAATATGATTGTTTCTTGAACACTTCCGAGTAAGGGACGATATCACATGGTTTTCTAAGAAAAGATCCTTTAGTCAATAGACTCTAATTATATGCGGACTAACCTAGTATAGAACCAAAGAGATATATAACTCAGATTTTACATGTTTTCCATAAATTACCATGCATGTGATATCAATACTAGAACTACTTATTTCATAAAATATTGGTTATGAAAAGAAATAAATGATCATACACACACTTTACAAACTCATCATAAGGTTTAGGTACAAAAACAAATATCCCACTTTTTCTCATATTATCAACAACCAAGAACCCACTTAATTGATATGATGCATAAAATTAATATTTAGGGATGAAAGTGTGATTATCACACATAATCTTCCAATTTAAGAAGTATATTTAGAATTTCGACATTCAATTATATAGTAAGGATTTAACAGATTCATCTCATCAATTACACCAATAAAGGGATAAATACATATCATTAAATTCCCTTTATGTCAGTGAAAAATAAAGATATATATACATAGTAGAATAATTAGGAACATTCTTATATTAAAGAGTAACATTATGGCTAAGATATATGTCTAAACTTGGAAAATTATTTTGTCCCAATCTAAATAAAATTCTTATCATATTTCTTGTGAAATAATTTTTTATACTTAATTTATTAAATAAAATTTATTTCCTTTAGTTTTATAATTATTTTCAAATTCCCCTAATTGCTCATCCAATTTCATTTGATTTGGACAAAAAACTAGGTATTCTTTCTATAAAATATCTATCTTCTCGTAATTTTCACATGACTTACCATTGTGCTTATATTGAATTATCTTCCCTTTCAAAACATATTAAATATATCATGGTTTTATTGCCATGAATTTTTCAACTATGTGACCCTCCTGATTATATAATTCAAAAAAATATTCTTAGTATTCATATCTGTTCTAAATTGGAACCGTGGATGTATTTTTGGTCACCCCATTCATTCTTTGAGAACATGTTATCCTATATTTAACTTTAATTACTCTTGATTCTTGTATATTTCATGGTAATGACATGTTATACCATAGAGATTATATTTTCCCCATAACTTTCATAATACTATCCAAAACTACTAAACATGAATATTCTACCTTGTTATGCATTCTATCCAGACTTTTTTGTTTCTATAATTATTCAGACTGAGAATAATTTAACCTAGGTGGATGTGTTTCTATTGACACATTTCTTTCTCACTTTTATGTATGATTTGATATCTTACTTTTATTTTTTGTCCAACCAGGTCTAGAATTATTTTGGTCACCTACACTATTAGAAATAAATCTTATTCTTTGAGAAAGATTAAGTTCAAATCAAATTTTTACCTTTAGACCCTTTATTTCACTAAAATTTAAGGAATAACCTTTAACCATAGTTGAATATATGAAATATTCTTTACATATATTTTATTTATATCTTTTAACCCTAAAAACAATCCAAATGTTTTTATTAATTATATTATTATTACAACATTCTTCATACCATATTCCCACATCTCCTACAACCCCAACAATATCATATGAATCTATTTATCTAATTTCTAGTGTATATAGTCTTGATTTCATAAAAAGAGACACTTTATATTTTTTAGTTGAATCAGAACTCTTTTGGACACTTCTGAGGGAAAATATATTTATAAATCCACTCCAATTCATCCTTCATCTTATTTATTTTATCTCTATGAATTTTCTATGATTATTACCAATAATTATCAATCTATTTAATATTGTTTTATTTATACTTTGGTTTAGAGGAATTGAAGTCTATATAAGCATTTTGAAAATTTTCAACTAAATGGAAATCATCTAGAAATAAAATATAAAACAGATATTTATAAAAAATCTCTTTGCAATTCTTCAAAATATTCACCATATTTTTTTTAAAATAAAATTTTTTCAATCCTTTGTTTCACATGTTTTATGAGAGGGTTGTGTATTGAAATCTTTTTGATCAATTCCCATTCTATAACATCAAAATCTTCTTCTATTTATAAATTTTCATCTAGAATACCCTTGATACATCCAACGATACATTTTTCTACTTTTTTAGGAATTCTATCTAGATGTTCTATGAATACAAAAATAATATAAGTACATGATACATACTAATCAAAACATGATAAAATTTCATCAGAAGATTCACAATGAAGATAATTATGGAAAATTATACAGCTTCTATTACCTTTAATTTATAGTGTCTCTTCCTTTACTGTAAGATTTTTCTTCATTATCCTTACATGTATTTTAGTAATATTTTCAGAGTCATGGTAGAAATATCTATATTAGTTTCCTTAAGAGTAACTTCCTTTTTCTCTATCCAAGGTTTCTCAATTATTTTGTGGATTATACACTTAATAAAAACTCATTTGGATATTATGTGGGAACCTAGCTCTGACACCACTTATAGAGCCCCAGGCCAGTTATCTACTCTGAAAAGGTGAATATGTGGTTTACATTTATGAATTATTTTAGTTTTGATTAATCATATTAAACTAGTAATGGTTATCAATCCACTCAATGATATCTCATAGTTTCACCTCATATGAATAAATTATAATAGAGGCACAACACAAAATATTTACAAGGTCTAATAAAAAAATACATACTTTTTTAAATGTTGGTTATACCCCAAACAGGGATTTTATACTATAATATTATTTTCCATTATATTGTTTTAAGAGGAAACCGGTTTTATACACTAGTAATAAATCCACCAATTGATGTTGGTTATACAACATAATGTTCAAACTCTATTAGCTTGATTAGTTATAACCCCAACCATCTTATCCTTCTCCCAGATTCAAAAAAGACGCTTGTATTACTTCAATCTCTAATTGAAAGACCTCACCGACTCCCAACTCCATCTCGGAGACTTCTTTATACTCCTAAAAACCAACTGAGATACTTATCCTACTTCCATCTCTAACCAAAAGAATTATTCCTTTATTTAAGGATTAATAAAATGTATTAATATATTTAAATCTTCCTCCATAAGGTTTTTGAATCATACTTACTAAGGTACACATTTATAACCTTAAAAAACAATGGAAAGAGTTTTTCGATCTTGATCAATAATTTTGATAACCTTTTTATGATCATTTTCCAAAGTGAAACTCTACTCAAAAAATTAGTTATTTTTTATGTTTAATTTATAGCCTCACATAAATGTGTGCAAGTGAAATACACAATATATTAAAGATTATTTTATATAAGATTAAATCTTGAACAACTCAATTGAATCTTCTTAGAAACTTCACGCATGTATAATACATCACATGGTATTCATAAACACTATCACCCAATAATCCCATTTTAAAATTTTACGTGTTGGGTTTTTAAATTTTCCCAAGTGTTTTTATTATAATTTTTTATACTGCACTCTCAATACTATATTAATTCACATTTTATATAAATTCATACAATAAAGCATGAATTTTATTCTCTGTAATTATTGTATTCTCCTTGAAACAAAAAATTCCTTCCCATTTAAAACATGATATCCTATATTCTATTAAATGAAATCCATAATAGGCACGTAGTATATTAGAGCGGTTCATGAAAACCATATAGTCTACATGAAAAAACTTATCATTATATTTAATGAAATGCATTGTTGGTTTATGTAATTTCTTAAAATTTATCAAATAGATCACGTAATCACAAAGGCTATCAAAACACAAATTCTTTTCAAATATATTTGAGAGTTTTAAACCCAATTAAAAGGCCCATGGGATGTTCTTCTTTATAAAATCAAATAACATCACGAATGTTATATTTTATTTAGAAAATGAGTTCAATTATGGATATTGAATATGCATTCTCTACATTGGTTCTCCTCCTTTTACAGTTGAGTATCCACCAACATAGATTTTTTCCTTCACTACATTAGCCTCAAAATATAATGAATTGAATATCCATTCTGTTAATGATTTAAGATATAATCATTCATATTTTTGAATTTGGATTCATATTAATCATTATGATACTAAAAATCAATTCACCTTTTCCTATGTTACAAATCTACCTTTCTAGACTCACATGAATGATCCTCACTAGTTAAAATGCTCAAACAATTCTATACACTAGTAGATACATGAACAAGCATACATTTATTCATATCATAATCAATATAATAAAAAATTACTAACCATATGAATTTAATATAGATATTTCATGCATGATATCAAATTTATCCTGAATTCCTCATCCCTTCATCATCATCATGGAAGATAGCTGGAAGTATTATTGCTGATCAATGAAGTCAGAAAACCCACCAAAAATTATTTCAGATGTTAAATATGACAATATTTGTAGATCCAATTTCAATGATTGATTTGATCAGGTGGATGATGTTTTTTATGTATTATTTAAAAACTATATATAGTACCCATGTTCTGCTTCATCACATATAGGATCTCACTACAGTCACTTAATTATATTCACCATGCCGCTTCACCCCCAATAAGATACACTATTTGGCACCCAATACACATCAAAAAATATATTGGGTAATCCAATATTCTTTCCTATATTCTACATAATATGGGTACAATTCCCCCAATGTACTACCTTCCTATGCTCTTGATCACCCATGCGCTCGACGTGGGCTCTTTTCCTCCTCTTTGCCACCATGTGAAATACTATGGGCTATCTCTCCTAAGTGGTAGTGGTATCCTCCCACATGTTTGGTATTGAGATTACACCTTATAAAAATATATTTATAGAATTCAATAAACCCAAAAATCCTCAAGCTTTTTATAAAATAATAATAAATATTTTCAATGTGCCTTTTCTTTATAGCCTTGTTCTTCTTCTGAAAAATACTGTAAACAATATTCCATCATTATTGGAAATTTTATTGGAACTTAAGAGTGGTTCAAAAATCATCATAATGATATAGATAAATTTTCACGTATGACATCCAATTCTAATAAGTGAATCTATAATACTTTTCTATGAATCGCCACATTATCTCAATGTAACCAAACACATATTGATAAATTATTGAAAAAAAGAAACATTTTGGATCAATTATATCTTATTACTATCTTGGTAGAAGTGGTAAAGGATAAAATTATCATCCATAATTGATATTTAAAACTTTTAAGAATATAAACATAGTGTGAGAAAATTTCATATAAAAATAGTATTATACTCCGATATTTTAGGATTACCTATTTTAATATGTTCATATAGTTTTCCTAAATTCTCCAAAAATTCATTCTTGTATAAGGAAATATACTAGTAGATGATTTCACATGATACCCTTCATCATTTTTCATTTTATATAAAGCATGAATCTCTTAAAATATCTATTTAATTTCTACATCAATTTCAACTAATTTCCCATTTAAATTATCAAACTAGAAGTTTCCGTATTCAAGAATAGACTTCATCTTCTATTAAAACAATTCTTTTAGACCATCCAAATATACTATATGGTGTTTTTCCTTTAATAATTTCAATTTTATATCTTGAATACGAGTTGTCATCATATTAAATTGTCCATTCATTAAATTTATCATTCTTGTCATAGAATATTTAGAGTAAATTACCATGTTTTCAGATTATGATATTTGTTCCTCATATAGTTTCTATAATTTTTTCCCTCTAATGTTTCTGAAACTGAACATCATTTTTCATGGATAGAATTTCCTTTTGTCGGTTCCACTAATAATTTCCTGATTTACCATATGATGTGGTTGCATAATCTTTATACCCTTCAAGTGATGTGTGAATTGTATGTTTATATTTATAAGAAGTGTCAATTAGAGTATTAGATATATAAATATATATGTAATTTTTTTACCATATTGGGTGTTGAATACTTGAAATCATTCTTCTTTATCATATTCCTTTTCCATTTAGAAAGATGAAATTCCTCAAGGATAGTATGTTCATCCATGACTCCAACTAATTTAGGGACCTATCTAGAGTCCGATCAATTTCCTTCATTCAAAATTGATGTTATTATATAAAATTCAATATGTTTTATCCATATTTATTTTTATGTATTACAATGATAAATTACATCTTGAACCACTTTATTCATGGTATCTATTAAAAAATTATTGACGCATTCATCAATATCTAACTTCCTTTGATATGCCTGATAAAAATGATAGGTCTACATCGAAAAATATATCTAAATAATAAAATATCACAAGATAATCCAATATTATCTATATAATATGATATAAATATCATTTTCAAACTCGAAAAGAAACAAATATAAAATTTATGAGACTTTATTGTTGAATCCATTTTAAGAACAAACTTATCAACATAGATAATATAGGTTGAGGAAACATGACACCTTTTGGATCTGATACCAATTATTAGAGATGAAACACTTTGGGGGTGAATTAGGGTTATAGAAAATTTATTTATTTAACTTTATCCAAATTTATCATCTTATTTTAGGACCCTTTTACCATGTGAACATGAATAAAAATTCAACCTTTTTCTCTCAAAATCACTCTTATCATACACTATGCACATATATAGAAAATACAGAACACAATAACACTAATATTTTATGTGGTTCACCCAAATGGAATAATCCATAGAGCATATTCAAATAATGTATTAGTGTGTTAGGAAACAATAATAATAACATTCATATTACAATGATTCAAAAAGAATCATTTCCAAACCAGGGTGACACCCACTTATCTACTATGTGCATTGATTTTGTAGAGGTTGAACTTTTTTTTATACAGGAGGGTCTCTTAATGATTATCATGGTTCAAACTAGTTGATTGTTTTATTCTAGATAGATTCTCATTGACATTAAATTCTTGTATCCTCCATTATTCAAACAAAATAAGAACAAAATCTCACACATTGGGTTTTGGTTAGTGTATTCCCTTGAGTTGAATCACACTTATAGATGATGATAATTTCAAGAAAATGGAATTACCCTTCCAAATTACTATATATCCATTTGTTGAAATAGTCTCCCTTATTATCCTTCCCTTACACCTTCAATTTCATTTCACCAATTGAGGTAATGCAATATACTGAATATAAATATTAAAAAACACCACATGGGTTCTTCTCCTTATTCTTCTCTTTATACATAATATTTTTCTGCTGAAATAAGCATGCTCCTCCCACTATATTATATTATTTTACTTGGAATCAGATATAACCATGTTACATTGTATCTTCTTCTACAGGAGGCAAATCATTATTTCACAAGAATAACTCTACTTATTTATTCTTCAATGTACCATACATTTCTATATAGTGATCACTATTCACATCTTGGAAATCTATGATATGGAAATATTGTAATTAATTATCTCCTGTCACAAAATTGTTTGAAGAAGTATTTAAACATGCTTTCTCTACTCTATGAATATAAGATGATGATGTATATTATACCAAGATCTTCTCTATGCTTCATGATATCTCCATGTGTCTCATGTGAAAAATTTACCCATATGCTCCAAGATGTTCATCCAATGAATTCACTATCCATCTTAAACAATATATTTCTAATTATATGAGTATCTTGGAAAGATTATTTCATTGCAGATTTCTTTTAAACCATAAAATATTTCATGATATCATTTATCAAGTTTATTTTTCATTCCTCTAAATATTTATCACCATGAAAACATGATGCTGACGGGTTTGATACTATCATGTGTAGTCTATGTGACTTGATAATTATTATGTAACTATTAGGACAAATTTATTAAACCGGTCGTACATTGTTCCAAGCATCACTCATTAACTAACTCTATATTCATTTCTTACATCCACAATTATATCAAAAAACTTATATTCTTGAGAATCATTTACTCTTAAACCATCTTCATCTTTGAACCTAGTGGCATAGATAAATTATTATAACCATTTCTTAGTTAGAACATGGTAGTGGGAAACTATGTTTCATGCACACTGAACATGATGAAGATTAAAGACATGGAGGATGACAATGTTTCATTCTTTCTATTTTTAGTTTTAAAACATCTACAGTAACCTCATATGAATTCATCCCACATAAATGTATTCTCTATACTATTTTACATTTAATAAAACATGATACATTATTAGGATAGTGATAAAAATTTACGGTTAATCCTTCGGTGAGAAATTCTCATTTTATTATCAGATTCATACACAACCCTACCCATTCCAACCCACTAGGGTTATTTCTAATTCTTCCACTATCATAATAAAACACCAAGAATTGTGATAGTCATGCTCATCCCCACCTAACTAGAAGTAGGGTACTTCAATTTTGGAGTTAGTTGGTCCATATTTTCCCACTAACTTTCTTAAAAAACATTTTCAAATAATTAACTTCTCTCTCTATATATTTTTTATCTACATAAAATCAATATTGATTCAACTCCACACATGAATTTTTGTTTCTTCAATTACGACCACAAGAATTACTTTATACTTAATAAATATAATCCACCATAATTTATCAAACTCAGTAGAAATCCATATATCTCAAAAGGAGGAAGTAATTTAAAAAAATATCAAATGTATTTTGAAAATAAAATAAAATAAAATTAACATGTTATATAAAAGTATGGGTGGTGGTGTTTATATTTAGTAAAATAAGAATAAGTACTATGTAAATATATATTATATATATATATATATATTTTAAAGGAGATTGTGAAAACCCAAAAATATTTTTTTTGATAATAAATTAGGAGGTGTGATCAATATAAATCAAACTCTTCACTTCATTATTAATCATTTTAATTAAAATTTAAAAAAATTAATTATGATTCTATAATTTTTTGAATCCTATAACTCTATGAGAATTTACATCAAACAAAATGATGAAACGAATTAAAACCAATGATAGCTTCAGAAAATGAAATTATAGAACCCTAATTTTGTTGTTACTCTAAGGGTAGATTTTTGTCTGTGATGAACTAGTGAGTATATACCTACTGAATTTATGGAAAAATTTAGTTTAGGGACAATATTTTATCTTGGTAAATTTATACTCGTGGTTTTTTACCGATTAAGATCACACTCTCACAATTGACACAATACTCGACCTCTTGATTTTTGTGTTAATTTTTCAATTTATTTATTAGTTTCATTTAGTTTAAAAAATAAATTCAGAGATAATATTATATGAAATAATGTAGCTCATTGATTTAAAAAAATTAAATAAAGTTATAATTAGATCAATTACTAATAAAAATTACTCTTCCATGGATAGTGTAATCATCGTAGAAATGATTTCTATTCGCAAAGGTTGTGGAAATAGTGAAACCTAATAAATATAATAATCTTTATTTATAGTCCAAATAGGACGACTAGAGAATATGAAAATTGAATAAAAATAAATTAAATATAAGAGAAACTAGAAGTCAATTATGAAAATACAAACATCAAAAAACTAAGATGAAGAATAAGGATTCCATGAAGGAATCCTTGCTTCTAGAGATATCTCTCTTAAAATACCAAGATAAATGGATTTAAATAAATTGTAATCTTCCCTAAATCTCTTACTAAATTTAAAAATCCATCTAAATGATAGAAATACATATTTATATAGTGCATGGGAGGCCAGAGTTATAAGAGGTTTCAAGTGTGAATTGATAAATTCAACCATATATTTTATTCAAACATAAGATACCTTGTTGACCAAAACAATGTGTGAACCAGCTATATATCAAAAAGAAATATCTTTATGAAAAAGGATCCCATATATTATCTCTAAATATGAGCACAATGAAATAATGCATGAATGAGTTATAACCCAAATACTGAAGTGGTGTCCAATATGGTAAGTCTAGTCCCACATTGACTACACAGACCATTGAATTTAATCAAATGCACAATATTACTTGAATGTCCTGAATTAATGTTTTATAATATTGAGTGAGTAACACTGTTACAATATATTATGTTCAAATAATCATATAAAAATAATTATATCAGAAATACTATAGTGAAACTTTAAGGGTCAAAACTGGAGTGTTCATCAAATTTAAAAATGACTAATATAGTCTCTAATATTCTATAAATAAAAATATTTAAAAAAATATTAGGAAATTATGTCGTTTATTATGAATATAATATTCAATATAAATGTGTTTTATCAAATTCCCCACACTTAAACTTTTTCACTGATGGGAAAAGTCACATGTATTCCCAAAAATTATGACAAGATATGCATATTCATATTCCCCAATCCTCATTGGAAATATAGGAAAAGTAAGAATATCACCAAGAGTAAATTGTTGGAACCGTGGTCTTCTATGCCTGAATTGGAGTATGGTTTGTGTTTGTTGTCAATCCTTAGTGGAATTTCAGAATTTGAACCAGCAATGTGATCCTACAGTTCAATCAAACAATAGTTTTGAAGGTGGCGCTGTTTCCTAGTGTTTGCCAAATTTTTGAGCATGAAAATCAACAAATAGATAATAGTGTTTTTGGAAAAGAGACTTGCGCATCATGTACTTGAAGGAGAGTAAACTTGCTTGCCATATTTTTTTCATGATCATAACATCAAAATATTGCAAAGGAAAGTAGTTCGTGCAAGTATTGGTTGGGTCATGCAAGTGAGTTGCACGATAGAGGCTAGGGCGGTTGGAGTTGCGCGCCGGGACTTGCGCGCCGTGAGGACACTTGCACGCCACCACACAGGGGGTCCAGTTTTCCTATAAATAGAGGACCACACCCTCATTTGTTATGATGTTCTAGACTTATAGATTTTTTGAGCTCTCGTCACGCAAGTGGTTGATTCGCGCAAGTGGTTGTTGGGTCGCACAAGTAATTAATTAATTTAATTCTAGTATTAAAATTAAATTAATTAATTGGGACCGAATGATTAAATTATTAAATTAAAATCAGAGTAAAATTTTAAATCATTAATATGCCCTCAAGTTTATTTTTAATGAATGTTTAATTTTATTCTTCATTTATTTTATATACGCGAGTTTAATAAGTATATGACTGATCATGAGCCGTAGACCTACTAATTAATGTATGGTGTTTGTTTATTTAATTTAGTTATTTAATTATTGCATGTGGTTTTGTAGTAATTATTTTTAAATAAAAGGGAGATATGTGTGTCGTCTCAGAGTCGTTATATGTATAAGGGCCTACGCGCCCATTCTCAGAGTTATATATTTTTACCCCGAGACCCCCTCGCCTATATGAGAGTAATGTTGTATAACGACGAGAAGAAAAATTACGCACTTCGTGCATAGTGACGGCGATGCACCAGACCGGAGTTGGATGCATTGGATGAATAGACATTACTATTCAAGTTGCAAGTCACGCGACTAAAGTTACTTACCCATAGGGTTTTAGGTTGGTCCGTTATTCACTCAATGGATCAACCAATAGTACCAGATCATTATCAGGTGTTCGTTTTATTTTTCGTGGTTTATTATTTTTGTGCATGTGTAATTTATTGCGCGATCACATAGTATAATAATAAAAAAGCATGCGAGATAAAATGAACATGTGATGCGATGAAATTTCTATTTATTGCATGGTCAGTTGTGAGTGCGATCGCATAGTACGTGCTTAAAAAATTAGAAAATGATTTCTTTCATCACACTAAAAATAATAATTCCCTAAAATATATATTAAGTCTAAACAGCCTTCCGTCATTCAAATTTGGACAAAACCAGCTGTTTGAGGTGTCGGTTCATGCCTTAGCTGAGGGTGCCTCTTACTATTGGGGTGTATTTATAGGAATGATGGGTCGAATTAACTAAAGTGCTAGTAAGGATTAGCCCTAGATAACTTTATATCATTTTAGAGTAAAGCATTGTGTAAATAAAATTTTAATTTTAAGAAGCTGGGACTTCACTCAACAGATCAAGGAACCGCATGTTAACGCGGTCGGCCAGCCAAAATCCTACCTAGAACCCTCTAAGTAGTGGTGTAGCCTTAGCTTGTAAACTATGACGGGTGGTTCTAGGATCCTTTCCACTATTATACTCAAGCGACACAGTATTCCGATTCTAGCACAAAGGGTTCCTAGAATCCAATAAAATAGTGGGAGACATAAAATGATTTAAGTAATTAATCAAAATGTCTAAGCCGGTAATCTAGATAGAAGGCACTTATCTGCTAAAATTTATTTTTGTAGAAAAATGGAAAGTTATACCACAAGATTAAAACTGAAATATTATAATGTACAAAGTAAATGTCCACAGTGACACGAGTATCCATGAATAGTACAGGCACGTGTGCATAGTACTATGATATTGGAAACTCAAGGTGTCAGTTTCCCCAACACTGTTAAACTACCTCAAGAAGCGAGGGTGAAAATTGCTTATAGGAGACAAATATAAAAAGCATATGATAGTTATATCATTATGCTTTCAACAACATCTGATGTCAGTTGCGGTCGCTACGCTAGGAAATAGATGATATAACATAAAGTCTCATCTCCGAGATATTTGGAAGGAGAAAGTGAAGCAATGATATGAATAAGGCGAAGTTTACACCAGAATGTGTAAATTTAATGATTGATCATGATCTTTAAATATCATTTTCACCACATTACTCAAGTCTCGTTTTAAGTTACAAAACGAACAAGTATTGAGTAAATGCTTCATTACCTATCTTGGTAAAGTTCGCAAAGTGAATAAGAATAAAATACAATTAAGCTTTAATTCTTATAGAAGATAAATTGAAAGAAAATGTGAAAAGGTCAAAGGTATTTAATTCCAATGACACATTCGTGACGTCCTTCAATTAATGAGGTATTAACAATGGTTATATGCATTTCATATTATAAAATAATGCTGTTGAAGTTTAAAAGCAATAAACTTATTTAAATAAGCAAGTTTCTACTTTTACATCAGGCGTATTCATCAATGTGATGTTTCCTTTTACTACTTGGATATTAAATACAATATGCTGGTAACATATGTGTATTCTAATACGATAAACAAGTTAATAAAGAAACCTTACTAGAAGTCAGCTGTATTCTCAAAGTGGCTATGAAACGGTGATACCTAGGCCAGTGGTGAGAAGTACACGACTTCTTTAATTTCCATGTGAAAGATTCATGTTGAACTATTTTTGAGTACAACCACAAACATTAATCTCATGTGTCCTTGGACGCAAGGAGACATTATTTCAGTTTCTGAAATGAATTTTGTTTTTGGTAAACTCAATCACTAGTTCAGTGATACATGAATCATAGGAAATTAGTGATGAATATAAATGTAAGACTTATACCCAGTTGTGACAGGATAATTCTTTGTCAAGTAATACTAAAAATGGACATCATGAATATACCATGTATGGTATTTAGACTCGGCACAACTAAATACTTTTGGTATTATCGATGTCTTTAGTTTGGACAAAGGAGCCTTTAGAAATAATGGTACGTCATAAAGATTTTGGAAATAGTTCAACATGATTATATGAACTATTCCACGTATAAGCTAGAGGTATATATACTTCAGAATATTATTTTATGTAATTAAGGAATATCAAAGTGAAGTATTTTCATGGTAAGGAGATATGAGTTGCTTCGGGTTGGGATACCAAATAATATCTCGACCAAGCATTCATCAATCATGATAATGTAGCGTGGAGCAATTCCTAAACACACATTACCTTATCGACCTCACTCCATTGATGTGAATGGGGAGGATTGATTATAAAGTCTTACAAATCAACATTGATCAACAAAATGCAGCGTGGATTAATTCCTAAATGCACATTTTATACATCAAAATGTCCATTATATTTCATGAAATGATTTTTAAATAACAGCGATATCCCACTACCATATTCAAACTATAATGAAAAATGGATATCATACGAGTCATAGTATAATGTAAACCCGTTATGTCATAAGAACATGTGTTTGGAGGCAAAGAGTTTGTTAGCACATAAACAAACTTGAGTCAAGACAAACAAATTGTACATTTAGTGTAATAATCCTAACAGTTGTTTAGGAAGTTACATAAATCCCTATGATAGAAGAGTTGGTAGTAAAACAATTGACTACACTTCTATATAAGGGTGCACATCTCTATTAGAGATAGTGAGAGCTATATTGACTTGTGTTTAGTCATTTCTAAAAATGCACAAGTAGTTGGCATAAAAACTACTTCCACAAGCGCATGTGGAACAAAGAATGTTCCATAGACACATACTGCGTTGGAATGATAAAAGCATGGTGATGGTTTTTATATTCACTGCAGTCGGTGATCTATTATTCAATGTGAATAATATTTTCAACCATTAAGTAGTATATGGAAATTAGCTAAAATTTATAAGACTAACTAAAATTCAATTAATGGATTCTATGTATCAAAGTGAAAAAAGGGGCTATTATTTTGAATACTGTTGTGGGTATTCAAGTGAGTTGATACATGGATGGTACGAACATAGTACCAATAAGGCTCAATTGTTTTCACCAATTTGTTATGCCTAAATCCGTTAGAATTTTTCTTAGCATAGCTAATATCCATGATCATTTTATTTATCATTGGATGTCATGACCACCAATCTTGGATGGTGTCTATAAGACACAAGCAGAATGGGATGATCACGTCACAGAATGCTAATAAACGTTGCAAGTTACTGAAATCCGGTTTAGGATTAAAGTAAGAAACATGATCATAATATATACATTTAAAACAAATGTTTTCCATGTGTCTACTAGAGGTTATTGGGAGTGATAATGTTTTCCAATAAGAAATGTGTTCGGTAACATATGGGAAAAAAACATTGGTCGGACAGTTAGTCTAGACCAAAATGAAATTTACTCTCCAATGATTGACTTAAAGTAGCAACCTATGTTCTAGGGAACATGATCTACTAAGGTAGATCTATAAGGTTCTTAGTCCTAGTCAATCATACATATAGTGACATTGTATTGAAAAAATTCATGTTGGAATGATTCAAGAGATGAATTGTTGCCTATGTCATAGGGCATAATCTTTCAATGTTGACCTGTCCATGACACGGGAAGAGATAAATGCAGTGAGTTGAAATCCATACGTCAGAGAGATGGATCAATCACGTATGCCATGATATGTACAATAACCAATATTTCCAAGGTATATTTTACAATAGTCAAATATCAGTCATATCCAGGAGCGCTACAAGGGAGGTAGTCAGAACAATCTAATTGTACTTTGGAAAGTACAAAAGATATGTACCTGGTAAATGGAGAAGAAAGGATACTAGTTTTTGGGGATACGAACTAGTCTTCCATAGATCAATGTTATATAGTATTGCAGTTAGGCTAAAGGATATGAGCGAGTCAAGCTCATATATTCCTGTGGTGGCCATATCTATAAGACAGAGTACATTGCGGCTTCTAAGATATCTAAGAAGCAGTTAAATGTAATGATTTGTTCCAGTTCTTGGAATCACACCTGGTGAGAAAAGTATTATCATAATGTAGATTATGATATTATTTCTACCCAAGATGTCAAGGTATGACAATGGACAAAAGGGTATATACTCGGGATACCATCTCTTGAGAATTTTTACTCAAAGTGATAAGGTCGCTATAGCAGAATAGCCACGTGGAAGAACCATGGTAGACCTAGTATCTAAGGCCTTTACTCACCAAAAACATGATGTTCATCATGTGGGTAGCTAACAAGTTTGGTTAGCAAGTTGGCTCTAGTGAATGTGGGAGTGTTGAAATAGTGGGTGCCCTAGACCCGACTATTCAGTGCTTTTTATTACCATATCGTGTATAGAGTTAACTATGCATGATGTAATCTTACTATTATAGTGTTGACTTTTTTGGGCCCACTATTGAAATGGTAATGTCCAAAGATTAATTTTCATATCGAAATGTTATAGCAGTTCCCAGGCTATAATGAGGACCTCTAGATACTATGACATTAATCTTAAATATATTTTCTATGGTCTAGATACATATTACAAATTGGACATAGAATATGTATGACCATTAGGTGCTGGGGGCTCATAATCATTGAGATTTCTTCTCATGAAGTTCCCACTTGGTGATCTCTAGTAGTGAGATCATGAGGACTGACCCGCCAATAGGAACACCACATGTTTCGGGTGTAATTGGATGTTTTTATCTATGATCATGTGTCATGGTCTCCTGACTTGAGATCATTACCAATGTATGTCATTTGATTTCATACTTTGATGCAAGACTAAAAACATGGCAATGAAGTCGTGGCGAGGTATTTTGTGTCGAGTGCTTCATTGGTGGAATGACATTGGTTGAATGGTCAAGAAAGGATTTGTCGCTTCCAGGTTATAGAAGTAATATATCTCTGGCTATGTTGATATGGATGGCAGTACCCTTATAAGACCATGGCCATGACAGTCGAGGGTAAATCCATCCAGTCACATCAATAAACAATAAAGCAAGAAAAGGGCGATGACACGAGAGTGTGTCCTGCTTTATGAGATTTTATAGACAAAGAGATTATTTTACACAGTGGGTGTTCGTAGGTTGGTTGTCACTGCTGTGACAATCCTTATTTCTTCCAAGGCCATGACGGGTGGCTAGATCCCGCTCTTGGTCTATGAATACTATTCACGGCTGTCGAAATAAGGTCCTAGAGGGTCACACACAATAGCGTATTCAAGAATCTACCCTATTTAGTTGAATATGAGTTTTGGAAATGGCGGGCCCCGCCATTGGGGTTCGGGATTTTCCCAGAGTTAAGCGACCACCAATGCAATAAATAAATTTATATTATTCGAATTTAGAATAATTAGTGTTGAATTTATTTATTAAATGTATTTACGAGTTTTAAGTAAATACATGAAAAAAATATTAATTGACGAATATTAAATTATTCAAGGTTCAATTAATATTTATGGGAGAGACGAGTCGGGTTAATGACTTAATTATTATCATGTAATATATTTCAATATATTACAAGTAAACGATAATAATATTTATGGCTCAGTTTAGTAGTCATAAAATGTCATTAATATTGCGTTAAGTATTCAGGGCCGACGAGGCGATACCGTGTATTTTAATTGAGCACTATAAATTGAAGAGGAGGGGAATTTTACAAACACTATTCATGGAGCTTATCTCTCCTCTCCTCTCTCCCACATTCTAGAGAGAGATGCTCTGGATTCAAGGAGATCAGATGGAGCTCTCTCTCAGGCATCGCTAGTGATGCGATGCGTTGGTCATTGGAGCGTCAAAGGCATCGTCGCAAATCCGCGCTAGCACCCGGATTACAATGAATGGCGCTCCCATGGATTCCTTGAAGCACGTGTGGATGATCTAGAGGAATTCAGCTTTGTATTCTTCGAGCAGTGATCTCCAACGATGAGCAGACGTCGTGCACGACTTCACATTTAAACCAGGTATTTTACGGTTTAATTTTGTGCTTAAAATCCTCCACGCGTGGTCCTCGACTTTGACCGGGCTGCTCTGCACTGACGTCGGCAAGTTTACGGTGAACGGCGGGGGTAAACTCTTAAAAACCCACCTATTTGGGGCTTCCGCTGCAGACCCGGTTCCAACAGAGAATCTACATACATCATAGCATGTAAATACAATAGAGGATGCATTCTTATGCAATTATGAAGAGATCTTCACATCTCTAAACTGAGTGTGACTTTACCAAGTGTAGTGAGCCAGGAGGAGTCAATGGGAGTGACCTGAGGGAAGTAGTGAGCTATCCCTGAATCTTTGTAAAGGTAGTGAGACTGGGACAGAGTGACTGTTCTTGAACTGTTGTAATCCAAAACTAATGAAGATTAGTGGAATTGGGTATGACAGACAACCTGTCGGCGTATGCTCCTTGGATGTAGCCCTTAGTGGTGAACCAAGTAAAAAGTGTTCTGTCTTCTCTGTGCATGTGAATGTATTCTTTCTGATCATATTCAACATACCGGTTTAATAAGTTCCTACCATTTTCGGAACAAGATCCATCACATTAACAGAAAAAGTTGTCACCCTGATTCAGCCCTCCCCTCTCAGGGTGTCCCAGGGTCCTTCAAGTGGTATCAGAGCATAGAGGTTTCTAGTGTTGAATCAGTCCTTTGTCATCAGGGAGAATGTAGTCAATGTCAGGGGAGTCCCTCACATCGATGGAAGTAATTTCCAGATATGGAAGAACAGAATGAGATCTCATCTAAGATATCTTGGAATGGAAGTTCTATTTTCTATTGAGTAAGGAATACAAGTCACTAATCCAACAGGCCTGGATATGACTAACACAGACACGAAAATTCTTGATGCAGATGCTAAAGCACAAAATGCACTCACCGAAACCCTTTCTGATCAGATCTACCTAAAGGTGATGAATTTAACCTCAGAAAAATCCATGTGGGATAAACTCAAGAATATTTATGAAGGAGATAGAAAAGTGAAGGAGGCAAAACTAGAAGTGTTGCACAATAGGTTCGATGATTTGAAGATGTATCCTGATGAGAATGAAGACTCCTTCTTTAATGAATTTACTGAAGTAGTTGGAGATATTAGAGGCCTAAGAGAAGAAATAAAAGACGTTGACATTGTGAAGAAAATTCTGAGAAGACTTCCACCCCTTTACAATGCAAAGGTATCATACCTTGAGGAAAGAGATCTTTCAAAACATTCTCTGGATGACCATTTAAGTAGCTTGGTAGAATATGAAATGATAATCAAACCAGAAGATTCTATGACTCGTATGAGAAAGGAAATGTCATTTAAGGCCATGGATAAACTAAAAATCTCAAAAGATAGTAGTGGTGAAGATTAGAAGAAAAATAACTTCTTTCTCTCATTGAAAAAAAGTTCCAGAAGGGAAAAAGTAAATTCAAAGGGAAGTTACCCCCCACATGTTTTTGTTGTGGAAAAGTTGGTCACATTGCCTCTCAGTGCTTAAGAAAGATCAATGATGAATATAGTGAATATGAAAGCTTCGAGAAGCCTCAGATAAGGTTTTTCAAAAAGGTAGACTTCAAATATGGAAAGAAAATGCAACGGAAGAGTTTTTTCTGTGAAGAGGAAGAAGATGATAATGAATTCTATGATGAAGAAGAACCAGAATTCAAATGTGGGAACCATGATTCCATGATGGCCACTGTTTAAAAAGTCATAGGATACTGGTGGAGAAAAATAGTTGAAAACTTGTGCAGATTCTGAGATGAAACTTAAGGATGCTGTTAGTAAGCATAAGACTAAATGTAAAAGTTGAAATAAGTGGAAATCAATTGTAGAATAATCAACTAAATATGTTGATCAACATGAAGCTAAATTTGAATGACTGGAAGAATTTGTGAAGGTAAAATCTAAAATAATTGAAATCAATGATGATGTAGTGGATCTGAAGCTGAGAATTGAAGAGCAGGAAAATATCATCAATGACCTCACCTCCATAATAGAAGAAAAATCCAAGAATGTTGAGGGTCTTTAGTATGATTTTGTTACTCTTAGGAGTAAACATGATATTGAATCAATTCCAAAAGAATCAAGGAATATAATAAAATTTGGAAGATTCTCAGATACAAAAATTATTGGCAAGAGCCATGTGTGGTTCAGATGGGGTTGGAAAAATCTTGAGTGTTCAAAGACCCGCTTGCATGGGAAAGAGTGCAATTGGCTGTAAAGCTGAGACATCAACTGTTGGAAGTGAAAAGATCCAAAATAAAGATAAGATGAAGGTTGAACATGTTGAAACGTTGCCTAAAGTGATTAAAAAGGAACCCTCAATCCAAACTAAAATGAGAACTGAAAATTATCCTCAAACATTCAGAAATTACTTATAGTCTAACCATTCTCTCAAGGAAGAAGGTATGAAGAGAAATTCAAGTGAGAATACATTTCCTCTCATGAAGTGTCAGTTCTGTGGCTATTTGGTACATATCATGTCTTATTGAGAAGAGGCCAGGAGCTATCTTAATTGGGAAGATCTGGGACATCAACAAAGGAGAATGACTTCATATCCTAATTCTTAAAGAAAAACAATTTAAATGGATATCATTTTTGTTGTTCTAACTTGGGACATAAGGCTACAAATTGTAGGCAGAGAAGGGACATGCACACCTCATAGCGAAGTTCAAGACAATTCAAGTTACGTCAGCAAGACAATGTTTCTCTTTCATGCAGGTTTTATCCTCTCAAAGAAGATTTAGACTATGAAGAACTTGGGTACGTGGAAGAGATAATTGAAAGGCCATCAGTTCTCTATACTCAATCCAATGTCTCTTGGAAGGAAATGAAGAAGATTGAGAAATCCAACCTTGCAGAGGTGGCCCTCAAAGGTACAAAGAACAATAGTACCTGGATTCTTGATAGCGGTTGTTTATCTCATATGACAGGTATTGCCGTCCTGTTAACGGATATCAAAAGAAAGGTTGATTGTATAGTATGATTGGGTAATGATGGAGCTTTGAAAATCAAAGGCAGTGGAAGTACCGAATTAGCTAATGGAGAACTAAAGAAGACTGAAATCCTTTACGTAGATGGTGTACGTCATAATCTACTCAGCGTGAGTTAACTCTATGACTTGGGACTTATAGTTACTTTTAATCCGAAAGGTTTAACTATCAAGGTAAAGACATGAAATTCACTTATGAAGGGATGCAGAACAGAAGGGAACCTGTATCAGGTTGATAGTGAAGAGAATGTCTGTTACATGACTGTGGAAGAAGAAAACAATTTGTGGCATCGGAGACAAGGACACATCAATCAACAAGACATGGAGAAAATATCAAAATAGAGGATTGTAATGGACATTCTCAACCTGAAGCGTCAGCATGACAAGTATTGTGATGCTTGCATTCATGGGAAGCTGGTCTGAAGTTCATATCGTCTAAAGAAGAAAAGGGCATCTCACCTTCTTGATATGATTCATATAGATGTATGTGGGCTGATAAATGTTGCTGGAACTCATGGAGAAAGGTACTTTGTTCTTTTCATAGAGGATTACAGCAGGATGGCATGTGTGATGGTCATTCACAGGATGCGACAAGTCCTTGACTGCATAAAAACATATCGGCGAATCACCGAGAATGATACCGGAAGAACAATCAAACTGTTGCAATCTCACAATGGAGGAGAATACACATCCATTGAATTTGAAAATTATCTGAAGAAGCATGGGATACAACATGAGGTAGCTGCTGTGAGAACTCTACAAAAAAATGGAGTTGTTGAACGTAGGAATTGACAGGTGAACAACATGGCACGAACTATGCTGATTGAGAGTCGTGTTCCACGACATTACTGGAAAGAGGTTGTTCAAGCTGCAGTGTATATTCAGAATCAAACAAGACATTATATGGGTGAAACGAAGACACCATATGAATTGTGGAATGGAAGGAAGCCCTCTTTAAAATACTTCTATGTCTTTGGAAGTAAATTCTTCATCAAGAACAAAGAAGGAAATCAAGGGAAGTATGGAAAAAACACTGATGAAGGAATTTTCCTCAGTTACTCACTGAACAGAAAAGCCTACAAATGTTTCAACAAGAGTTTAAGAAGGATTGTGTAAAGTAGTGATGTTATGATAATTGAAGAGAAAGCCAAAAATACTTCAAGGATGTCATATGCTTATGTGATATAAAGTGAGGAATAAAGTGAACGTAGAGAAAATACAAATATAGAAATAGAGGAAGTTGTACAAAACATTCAGCATTCACATCATGATGTTTACTCAGAAGAAGAATCTGAAGAAGAAACTGTGGATGAATAGAATGCAATAGAACCTCGTAGGAGAAATCAAAGAGTTGATATTGATCCATCCAACATAATTGTGGACAAGAGTGCACCCCCTCAAACAAGAAGGATGAGGAATAACATGCAATCTGCATTTCTCTCAGTTGTGGAGCCATCGTTATTCGAAGAAGCTGCACAAGATGAATCTTGGGTGAAAGCCATGAATGAAGAATTAAATCAGATTGACAAGAATCAGACATGGGAACTTGTCTAGAGACCCTAAGTTCACAATGTGATTGGTACCAAATGTATCTTAAAAAATAATTTTGATGAGCATGGAAGTGTCATTAGAAACAAGGAACGACTGGTATTTAAAGGATAATCCAAGATTGAAGGCATTGATGTTGAAGAAATCTTTGCTCCCATAGCTAGACCGGATTCAATCAAGATTTACCTTACCATGGCACTCCAAAAAGGATATAAAGTATATCAAATGGATGTCAAGAAAACATTCTTGAATGGTGTACTCAAAGAATAATTCCACATTGAACAACCTGTGGGTTTTGTTCATTGTACTGATGAAACAAAGGTCTACAAACTAAAGAAAGCTCTGTATGGTTTGAAGTAGGCACCACAGGCGTGGTACTCGCGGATGGATTCGTATCTCATGAAGCTGGAATTCAAAATAGGAAGAGTTGATCACAATATCTATGTGAAGAATTCTACAAAAGATCTATTCATTGTTCTAGTCTACGTTGATTATATCATATTTGGTGGCATTAGGAAGAAATCGGTGGACAGATTTTCCAATCACATGAAATCAGAATTTGAAATGTCTATGATTGGGGAGCTCACATATTTCTTGGGGCTGAAGGTGATTCAAAAGAAGGAATACACTTTCATTTCTGAGGAAAAGTATACAAGAGAGCTATTGAAGAAGTTTAATATGCAAGACTCCAAACCAATGTCAACTCTGATTGCATTTGGAACTAAACTTGGAAAGCATGAAGATGGGGCATCTGTAGATCTGACAATGTATAGGAGGATCATTAGGAGCCCACTCTACCTGACAGCAACACGACCAGATATTGTCTTTGTCATATGTCTTGAAGCCTGCATTTAGAGTAATCCAAAAAAGGAACATATGGTAGCAGTAAAAATAATCATGAGTTATATTAATGGTACTCACAATTCTGGGTTATACATTGCTACATGAAGAGATAGTGAATTATCAGCATTTTATGATGTTGACTGGGCTGGCAACGTTGTGGACAGAAAATCCACCAGTGGTGGTGCTTTTTGTATTGGGAATAAATGTGTTGGTTGGTTGAAAAAGAAACAAGAAAGTAATTCTCTTAGTACTGTTGAAGCTAAATATATCTCTGCCACAAAGGCATGCACTCAACTGCTATGGATGAAACAAAAACTAGGAGATATTGGTGATGAGGTAATGCAACCAATGGTCATTTACTGTGATAACAAGAGCGCAATTGATCTTATGAAAAATCTTGTTCAGAATTCTCATACAAAACATATTGAAATCAGGTATCACATTATCAAATAAAAAGTTGAGAAAGGAGTCATTATAATGGAGCATGTTGGAACTGCTGAGAAAGTGGCTGATATTCTAATGAAGCCACTATCAGCGGCTGTGTTTGACAAGCATCGGTTGAACCTCGGTGTTCATCCACCACCTAGTGCATAAGGAGGTTAGGAAATACCCATCTCCTCATTTATGTTAACTGTTTTTATATATTTATGGATGTGATACAATTTTGTGGTGGAGATACTATCTAGGGGGAGTATGTATTGAGCTGAATAATGAACACATTACTGGTCTTTGGGTTTCCTGTTAATAGGGGAGAAAAGAATAAATTCAGTGTCATAGGATTAGGCGGAACTCAGCCAACATGGCATCATTGAGAATTACAATGCACTAGAACTCAATTAAAGCTTTCTCTCTTGTTTTCTACACCTAGCATTGCTCACATAGACTTAGAATGTTGGCTGAGTTGATTCTTGCGCTTTTGGTTTGCACATGGATGGGAATCTATTGAATTTATTTTCTAATTGCCAACAAACCCAAATGGGGAGATTGTTGGAACCATGGTCTTCTATGCATGAATTGGAGTATGGTTTGTGTTTGTTGACAATTCTCAGTGGAATTTCAGAGTGCGAACCAGCAAAGTGATTCTACAGTTCAAGAAAAGAATAGTTTTGATGGTGGCGCCATTTCCCAGTGTTTGCCAAATTCTTGGGCTTGAAAATCGGCAAATGGAGAAAAGTATTTTTGGAAAAGAGACTTGCATGCCGTGTACTTGAAGGAGAGAAATCTTGCACGCCATATGTTTTTCATGATCAGAACATCAAAATATGGAAAAGGAAATTAGGTCGTGCAAGTATTGGTTGGGTCACACAAGTGAGTTGCATGACAGAGGCTAGGACGGTTAGAGCTACGCGCTGGAACTTGCGCTCCGTGAGGACACTTGCGCGCCACCGCACAGGGGGTACAGTTTTCATATAAATAGAGGACCACCCCCCTCATTTGTAATGAAGTTAAAGACTTATATATTTTTCAAGCTCTCGTCACGCAAGTGGTTGAGTCGCGCAAGTGGTTGTTGGGTCGCACAAGTAGAGGCTGCGTGTTTGTTGTTGGCTGTGCGACCAAGGTGATTAGGGAGTTAAAGGCACAGTGTCGCGCAAGTTTGGAGTTGAAGGAGGCGGTGTCGCGAAAGTGGGTTGGTGTCACTTGCGCGCCGAATTTGAACCAGACAAGTGACTTGCACGTCGGGATTGAAACTTGCGCACAAGGCTTGGAGAAGCGCGCCAGGGTTGTTAAAGTAAATCTGTCCCTTTGAAGATGAACAAAAGCTGGATGATTGCCTAGTACCCTCATCATAAATTGAGATTCATCTACTGGTGAGAGTTGTACTTAAACAGAGCATCTACATACAACAGAGGATTCATTATTATCCAATGATGAAGAGACCTTCATGTCTCTAAACTGAGTGTGACTTCACCAAGGGCAGTGAGCCAGGGGGAGTCAATGGGAGTGACCTGGGGGATGTAGTGAGCTGAATCATTGTAAAGGCAGTGAGCCTAGGACAGGGTGATTGTTCCCAAACATTTTTAATCCACAACTAGTGAAGATTAGTGGAATTTGGTATGACCGAAAACCTGTCGGTGTATGCTCCTTGGAAGTATCCTTTAATGGTGAACCAAGTAAAAAGTGTTGTGTCTTCTCTGTGCATGTTAATGTTTGCTTTCTGATCATATTAATCATACATGTTCAACAAGTTCCTACCAATGTGGGAAAAAGATCCATCATATTAACAGAAAAATTTGTCGCCCTGATTCACCCATCCCCTCTTAGGGTGTCCCGGGGTCCTTCATAAATATCATTAAATTTTAAAGTCATCATATCATAAATTTTTTTCAACAGAAAATATAGTGACATTAATGACACTAATCATAGAGAAACAAGTAATGCGTGTACTATGAAACTAATTCCCCATGTTTGTGTGTGTCAACCATTTCAAGCTCATATATCCACCCTTTATTCAGTATATTCAAGTCATATAAATTTTTTTTATTACCATGTTTAATTCCACCAAACATATTCTACATTTCTTTTCAATAAAAATTCATGACCCACACACATAAGCTTTCCCAAAATTCAAACCTTAAGCTCCCGACATAGATATCCTCACATGCTGTACATTTCATCACCCACTATTTGTTAAGATAATATATATATATATATATATGTGAGTGTGTGTGTGTGATTTTATTTTTTATATTTTTTGTGATTTATTTTTTTAGGGTGTTCAACTGTCAGATATCAGGTACACATGGTATAGTAATGAAACTGATCATAATATAAATGAACATATAGATAAAACATTGATATAAAATGAATTTTTATTACTTAACTTGGATATACCATCAATTGATTAGAAAAAATTCACAATTCATAGTTTCACGAAAAGTGGCGTGGAGAAATAATTCACACAATTTTTTAAAAAGATATAAAAAATAATGGTGTCAAAACAAAAAAAGTTTTATAATTACAGATCCAGTAATATCATTAATAACATCCATTTTTATAAAAATTAACCCTTAATAATGAAATATTTATCATGTTTATCATGATACAAATGAACTTTGAAAAAATGCATTTTTCTTAAGTTCCACATGATACATGACATGTTTTTTTATTATTTTGCTTTATTTTTAATATTTAATAGAAAACCAAAAAGAAAACACACTCACAACACTAAAAATGTAAATCCAAAATAGTTACCTAATACATTTTCCCCTCCCCCCACATAAAATATTTCATTTTCCTCAATATGAAACTATTATACGTTTTATTCAAATGAAATGTAGAATTTTTGATGGAAAAAATAATATAAAAGTGAAAGGTTAGGAACAAAATGATATTATCATGTAATGATGGGTTCATGGAGTGTGATGAAAATAATTACATCAGTTTGAAGTCCTTAAATGTATTTCTTGTAAGTTTTCCCATTGATTTAGAATCTCCTTCATGTTTCCTCTAGTGTGATCTCCACTAAACCGTAAGGGGAACATTAGATACAACAAAAGGACCAAACAATTTAGAACACAACTAACTAGGAATCATATTTAGTAATGAACTGTAGAGTAGAAATTTATACACTACATAAAAATCTATTTTTCTTTGATCATTCTATCGTGATCCTATTTGGATCTTTCCTTATAAGCCCATGAGCTCTCATATGATGATAAATGAATCTCATCAAGATATTTAATTTTTATTTTCATTTGGTATAAATCTTAGGATAAATCCATGTTTCATTTATTTATATCCCAATATGCCTGATGGGTAATCTTCATAGGAATATGAAATTCTTTACCAAAAAAGATCATGTAGGGGGATAAATCAATGGATGGTTTGAATATTACACTATAATCTCACAATGCATCATCCAAACGCTTTCTCCAATCCTTCTTATTCGGTTGCAGAATTTTTTCTTAAATTTGTTTGAACTCTCAATTTGAAACCTCAACTTGGCCATTAGTTTGGGAGTGGTATGAAGTAGATGTTTTTTTATCACCCCATACTTCTGAAGAAGGGAATTCAAATTCCTATTTTAATAGTCCATCCATTGGTCACTTATGATGGAATTTTTAATCCAAACATATTGAAAATTTGAGCCATGAAAAAATCCACTATGACATCAGACCCATCATTCATATTGGATTTGGACTCCAACCAATTTATAATATAATCAACAAAAACCATAATTTTCATGAAATAAAATGAACTTTGAAAAGGACCCAAAACAAAAGAAAATATCAACAAATAATATGGGTTGTTAGGGATTCTCTTGTCTCTTTGAAATGTTTCTAGTGTATTGGAAATGTGAGGAGGACTCAAAAAATAGATGAGACTCATGGAAAAAGATAAGACAATATAATCATGAGTATAAGACTTTATTATCTATCTGTTAGGGGCCAAAGTGTCCACGGCAAGAAAGTGAATGATAAAAATAAAAAACAAACTAAAACTCATGATCAAGCACACACCTCCTAATAAAATGGTCACTAAAAATGAACCAGATGTAGGTATAAACTCACACATAAAACCTATACTCAATATTTAATTTTTAGACATTATATTATTTAATTTTAAAAGAATTTAATAGGAAAAAAGATAGTTCACTAAATCTAAAATCCATGGATGTTTACCTAAGATTACATAGATATTCTCATTTGGGAATGTGTCTTGTAGTGGTACATGGTCTATGGATTCATCCTATAGTGTGTGAGTAATATTACTCATGTGGTATTCCACCATGTTCTCTAACCCATTCATTTCATTAATCTCAACATCAAATTCCAGGAAGGAGAATCAAATAGATAAGTCAGGGATTTTTATCTGGCTTCTTCAAGAGGTACCTTAGAGATGAATGTTTATAAAAAAACTACTTTAGATCCAAATAAATATGAAAATAATTTATCCAAATAAAATATAATAGAAAAAAAATCCTTTTATATTTTGGTTTAATTAACATTGGATGAATCCAAATTTTTAAAAACATAAAGAATCACTTAATTCCACCCTCCACCCTCTCAGATAAGATAACTCCAACTATGAAGTTGGATGCATCACACATAAGATCGTAAGGAATCTCTCAACATGGGGTCTATATGACCAGTGGAGTGGAAAGACACTTATTTATCTCATAAAATGGTAACCTACATGAATAATTTAAAAATAATTCAATATCATTTTAAAGATATCAAGATAAGGGTAGAGAAGTATTATTGAAATATTTGACAAAGAGTTGTTAAAAACCAACATTTATAAGGAATGATCGAGTATAATGAAAAAATATAGGATATGTAAAGGATGAAATAATATATACCTTATATTTATCAACAACTATTCTATTTTTGACACTACATTCCCCAATACAATTCAATGATCTACCATGTAATGAAAATTTTCAAAGTTCAAACCCATATTATTTTCAACACAATGATTCAGAATCTTTACTAAATAAAAGATGCATTCATAAAATAAAGATGAATACACTATAAAATCATCCATAATTGCCTCCATGAAGGTCTCAAGGAAATTTGAAAAAAATACTCACCATGAATCTGTAGAAGGATCCGGGGGAATTGTAATGTCCAAATGAAATCATTAGGTAGGAAAATGTGCTGAATGGAAAAGTGAAGTTTCTCTTATAGTAATCCAATGAAGCTATATGAGCCATAAAATATCCATAAAATCCCTCAAAGAAACAAGAGATAATATTTCCATCTTTCCTCTGAAGCATTTGATCAATAATGTGAGGAGAAATAGTCCTTAATATTGGATTGATTTAGTTTCTTATAATCAATACACATACTCCAACTATCTTTCACCCTCATTAGAACTAACTCATCTCTATCATTTCTGATAACAATAACACTAATTTTTTAGGCATAACCAAAATAGGACTCACTCATCGGGACTCTGAAATGGGATAAATTATACCTTCCTCGAGAAATTTGTAAACTTATATTTTAAAAACATTTAGAAGATTCAGATTAATTCTCGTATTTGGATACACAACCATTTTAGACCCATCATTCATAAGAATCCTACTCATGTGAATAGAGGGGATAATACCAGATATATCACAAAAGGTATACCCGATTTCCTTTATGATATCCCTCAAATGATTAAAAAGTTTATTTCATGTTCAAAATAGATATTGTTTGACATTATAACATGTAATCTATCACCACTCAACATGTTTGAGTATTTGATATATAGTTTAAATGGATTATTATATTTTGTATGGATACATTTAAGGAACTGAAACATGTTCACAATGAACATTAGTATCATAAAATACATCCTAAAAATTAGATAATAATGCATCAAATACATCACCATACTCAATAGCCGTGTCATAATTAGAGTGAACAAGATCAAAATCAAAATATGAATCCATAGAAAACGCAAATCCAAGAGTGGAATTTGCATTATAAATAGGCATGTATGTTCACTTAGACATCGAACTAGCACTAATTCTAACAATCTATCAAAGTATAGGACCGTAAAATTCCTTGGGCCATTTACGTGGTGGTTAAAAATGTGAGATAAAAAAATTATAATGGTCCTATGAGGGGTACTTCATGTAGTATATATCATTAAATATCAATAATTCTTCAATATAATTCATGGAACACACACCCTCAGGGAAATTTATGAATGTTTTTTCAGTTTGGAAGAAGGTTCTACCTAAGATAATTGGAGCAAGATAATTTAATTTATTATCCTTCATGTTAAGTGAATGTGTTATCATAACACATTAAATTGATTGTGATTTAATGAAGATTTTTTAGTCTTTGAAAGACCCTATGTCATCTCTAAAGGAGAGTTGGTGGGTTTATAGTGTGAATTTTTAATAAAAAGAACAAAAGATAGGGTGGTTTGAAAACAGTTTTAAGAAAATGACTTGATTTAAATAGTTAAATAGTCGATAAATAAAAGTTTCCTTTTAGAATTATGAGATAAGAAGATCACTTCAATTTCACTACACATATTGGATAGTTTATTGTTCTAGAAATTTGATATGGTTTTGTTTAATTATTTGGTTGAGGGTTTGCATGATCTTGATTCCCCTCTTGCCTCTCAAAATGTTGCACAAAGTACCAACCCTTGACACAACAATCGTGTTTTCAAGGATTGAACTTTAAGAACATATTATTGGCTACCAATGCATACTAATATATTTTTTATGTGTGAGAGAAGGAGAAATCTTGTGTTTCACAATCAGAACAACCCATGTTTCCTACTTGAAATTCAAACTGAATCGGTGTTGAAATGAAAAGTGGTTCACTTAATTAAACCCATGAAATTAATTAAGTGGAAAATCATGTCTAGATAAAACATAAGTGAAATAAACTATAGAAAAATTACAAAAACCCATTAGAGTATCAAGTGCCAGAACTCCCTCCCATGTATTTGTAGCTCCCTCAAAATGATCATCCACCATTTAGCTCACCATCGAGTGGAGGAGAAGGCTCGGGTGGAACTTCTTATTCATTGTTGATCCCTCTTTGAGGATTGGGGCCTCTAGAACTTCAAGAATGAATAGGATACTCCTCAAGGACTCCAAAATGGAAAAGATTCACTTCTAGTTTGAACTTAAAAATGGGGAACCCAATGTTCAGTTTTATAGGAAAATTGGAAGGTGGTTTTGCGCACACATATTTTTTAAAACCATTTGTTACATGGGTTTCGACCTCCATACAACCTTATATAACTTTTAAGAAAATAAAAATGCTATAGAACCACCTCTTGGATATCTCCACCGACAGTTTCACACAATTTAGAAAACTATATCCCGAGATATGGACATATCACAACACACCACTTTTGACTTCGTGCTGATTCATTGTGCTGGACAGATCAAGTCGGTTGGGAATCATAGATGATGAATGAAACTTCAGTTCCTTCATATGAAATGTATACCATTAATTTTTGGACCATCCCATAGAATGGAATCCCATTTGGATGCATGATGTAGTTGCAATATTCAGTTGATTTTACTGGTGTGCATGGATCCTGCGCAGTTTTACCCATTTTTCTTAGACATCATCGTGGGCCCTCCAAACCACCTCCTCCTATAGTGGAATCATCAAAACAAGTAACATTTCCCTTTTTTAACAGTGATAAAAACTAAATAAATCATTTAAAAATGGAATGTAATTTGTTATAATTTTTATAATTTTCAATATAAAACATGTTTAACATAGTGGTGTAAGGGTGAAAATTAAATAGTGAATCGCGGTGCGATCACACCACCACACCTAAAAACATGAACTCTGGGGAAAAGTTATATTTTCAGAAATTATGCATGTAGATATTTCAAACTTCATAAAGATTTAAAATTCAATAAATATTTAATTCCTGATAGAAATGTGATAAAATAAAAAACACACCGAGGAGTTATTCTCAATGTTCAATGAAAAACACATCTTGAAAATTTTATCCAAATGAAATTCTTAGAGATAAATGATACCAATCAACAAAAATAATTTAAAAGTTAATCATGTCGCTATTTCTCTATGTGTATGTGTGAAAACCATTTAATGATATTCTTTCCACTTTCTATCAAGTAAATATAAGTTATTTTAATAATTTTTTACTTTCAAGATCCATTCCAGAGAACTTTTCCCACATCCTTTGAAAACAAATTTCAAAACCCACAAACAAAATCATTCCAAGAAGTCAAACCGTAAGCTTCCTACCAAGATATCCCCATATTCTGTACATTTCATCACTCCCCTCAATTTTTTTCAAAATATGCACTTGGAACAAATCTCACACTCTTCTCCCAACCCTTGATTGATCTCCTCACGATATTAATTGTAATAGTTATAACAAGATCAAAGGGCGGGGAATGGTAGTTTTTCACATGGCCAATATACAATTCTTTTTTTTATTTTTTTGAGGGTGTACAATAGTCAGATAACTGGTACACATGCATAGGTCAATCTGGTACATTAAAAAAATAGATCGGATAAGGAATGAATGAATGGAAAAATAATTTGTAATGTAGGGAAAAATCAACCTAACTCATATTTACCTTCCTTTAAGTAAGCAATTTTTCACACAACATGGTTGGGTGAAAACAAATGTGTGGAGAGAATAATTGACACAATATTTCTATAAACTATTCACAAAAAGGGAACCATTCTTCTTAATGGTTTCAAAATGATACAACCAATTATATCATAGACAAAGAACTAAATTTCAAAATAAAGTCACACCACATTATTGAATTCTTAATGAAATGCACATTTCATCATATTTTATTTGAATGTTATAAAAACATGAAATACAGATATTACACTTGCATTTTCAATATCTTCCATGATTAAACAAGCATGATTTTCTATCATAATGTGGGAATAAAAAAGTGATATGCCGACACGAAGGTGAGGGAGAGGGAATGGGGAAGGTAATAGTACAATTGAGCAAGCTAAAAAAAGAAAAGGAAGAAAGATGATGAAAATTCCAAACTAACACAAGAATTTACTCATCCCCCCATACCAAATGTGTGAATTGTACTCACTATAATTATAGAATGCAAGAAGGAAGGATAAAACCTTGTGTGTGACATTTTTATACTACTTATTGAACTTGGAGTTCCTCCCTCGGGGACTCCAGGATGGATTCATGGAAGTGATTCATCCACTTCCCATTCAAAGTGATGTTTTTCTTGGTTTATTCATTTTGAACATGGACAACACCAAATAGAGAGACATTAGTGACAATTTATGGTCCAAACTAGTAGTAACTAAGCTTACTTGGATGATACTTAATCCATGTATTGTAGAGGAGTAACTGTTTCCCAAATTGGAACTGACGATGAAGGATGAGACGGTCGTGGTCAGCCTTAGATTGCTCTTTATAAATCCCAGAGTTCTCAAATTCATTTCTTCTCATTTCCTCCATCTCCTGAATCTAAAACTTCTTTTGATCACTTGCACAAAAAAGATTAGAATTTCATTGTTTGATGGCCTAGTAATCCCGGTGCTAAATCTAAATAGGGAGGTGACAAACATTCCAATCACTAGCTGATATGGTGACATTCCAATGGGAGTTTTGAATGTGGTATGGTAAGACCATAAGGAATCATTGATTCTAAGACCCCAATCCTTTCTATTAGGGTGAACCATTTTTTTTAAGAATTTGTATTACTTATCTATTTAACCCCTCATCTTGACCATTGGTCTGTGGGTGATATGAAGTAGACACTGTATGACTGACCCCTTACTGATGCTAAAGTGATTGCATTATTTGGTTACAGAAATGAGAACCCAGGTCACTGATGATAATCCTAGGTAAGCCAAACCTACAGAATATTTGGTTTCTACAAAATTATACCACTAACTTAGAATCATCTTCCCTTGTAACTCGTGCCTCTACCCATTTTGAAACTTAATCCACCACCAATAGAATGTACAAGTTATCAAATTAATTGGGGAATGGTACCATAATATCAATGCCCCAAACATTAAAAATGTCCTGGAAGAGCAAGGGTTTTTGTGGCATCTCATTTCTTTTTGATACATTCCCCATTATTTGATAGTGATGACAAGATTTATAGAAGTCATGGGAATCCTGAAACAATATCTGATAAAATAGACCAGAATCGAGGACCTTGCGAGCTGTCTGTTGGGGACCAAAGTGGCCCCCATAAGCAAGAGTGTGGGAGAACTTAAGGACAGACCGAAACTCGCTATCATGAACACAACAACTGGTGACTTGATCACTATAAGTGCACAAAATGTAGGTGTCATACCAAATGTACCAACAAGACTCATGGTATATATGAATGAAATGTTTTTTTTGAAATCAGTAGGAATGCAAGATACTACCAAATAATTTTCAATTTTAGCATACCAAGGAATAAAGTATTTCACTCTGTACAATTGATCATCAGGAAACATTTCATTTATAGGAATACATGGAGATGCGTTAATGTCCAAGGATGGTTGGATAAAACTACTTTGGTCAGCCACCACATTCTTTGGTTGTTTTTAATCTCTGATTTCTAAATTGAATTCTTGAAGGAGGAGCATCCAATGAAGGAGGTGTGGTTTGGATTCCGGTTTCATAAGGAGATACTATAGGGATGCATAGTCATAGAATACAATGTATTTGGACCCTAAAAGGTTTTTCCTAAATTTATCCAAGGAAAGCCCTATGTAAAGGAATTATTTTTCAGTTAAGGTGTAGTTTTCTTGGGCATGGTCCAATGTATGTGAGGCATGGGCAATGACATGTGGACCTTGATCGACCCTTTGTGACATGACTACCCCAAATGCATAGTTAGAGCCATCACATATGAGCTCAAATGGTAAATCCCACCAAGGAGGTTTGATTACTAGGGGTGACGTGAGACTCGATTTTAACTTATTAAAAACTTCCTCACATTCTTTATCAAAAACAAATTCTTTTTCTTTTTGTAGTAACCGGGAGAGTGTGAGTGCAATTTTACTATAGTCACGAATGAAACGATGGTAAAATCTGTCAAGACCTAGGAAATACCGCACATCCCATACATTTTTGGGGAATGATAAGGAAGAAATGAAATCCATTTTTGATTTATTTACTTGGATACCATACCTAGAAATGACATGCCCCAAACTATACCTTTTTTCACCATGAAATGGAACTTCTCATAATTTAATACAAGATTATTTTTAATACAATTACATAGGAATAAACCAAGACTACTCAAACCATCATCAAAAGAGAAGCTATAAACAGTCAAATCATCCATGAAAATAACCATGAAATTCTCTAGGTAATTCGATAAAATACTAACCATACATTGGTGGAAAGTACTCGGAGCATTATAGAGACCAAATGGCATCGTCCTATATGAAAATGTTTTAATGGGGAAAGTGAAGGTTGTCTTTTTCTGATCCTTGGGGGAAATATGGATCTAAAAGTATCTTGAATACCCATCAAGGAAATAGTAGTGGGACTTAGACTCTATCCTCTTTAACATTTGGAAAATGAATGGAAAAGGGAAATTTTCCTTCCTAGTGTGTTGGTTTAGTCAATGATAGTTTATGTAGAGAAGCCAACTATTATGGAAAGGAGTTGGAACCCATTCATTGTTTTAATTTTTGATTACTATAAGGCCAGTTTTTTAGGTACTACTCGAAAGAAACTGACCCATTTGCTGTCAGAGATGGGGTAAATGATTCCAGCAGCAAGTAATTTTTTTTACTTCATTTTTTCAAAACATCTAATTATAATTATAAATCAATTATTAGTGATTTTTCATCAATGATAATGAAATACCTTTATAGTCACTAAAAATAAATGATAAAATACTCTTTATCAACAATTATTTATAAGCATTTATAAAAGTGTCCCAATCTATTCAAAAAATCGTAACCATTTTCAAAATTGTCATGATATCATAATCTTTTCATAGAATCCACCCACTACTGATGCTACTTTTTGGTTAATAAATTCTAAAATACCATCACTTAACTATTTACAGTTACTCGAAAATCATCAGACATCCGGTGCTCAATTTTATTTAGGGTTTCCAAAGAATATTTTCTTCAAAAAAGCAAGGTAGGCCTTTAGATTTTCTCTGTGTGTTTTTGGTTTTGTTTTTGATTTCTTATTTGATGATGTCACGATTTATTTTTGGTCTGGTCCATGTATACTATTTTGATTTTATATTATGAACATAAATATTTGTATATTATTTGTTTTTTGATTAACTACAGATTTGGATATCTCGTTTTTGTGTTTATAAGTTTTTGTTTTAATCAAATTTCTTCTCTGTCTATATATGTACCCCAGCTTTCTCCACAAGCTTAAATGTTTCATTGTTTTTAAATTTTATAGAATCTCTTCTTGTCTGTAAATAATACACTTTAATAAATATTTATTCCACTGTATAAATAGTGAATTTTTGGGATATAAAAATGTTAAACGAATTAGTAAATTGATTTAGAAAACCAATTCATAGTCTCATGATGGGGAGAACCAACAATAGAAGTTAATTTTATGAAATTAATGTATGATAATTTTTTTATTTAAATTAAGTCTTAATATTTTGTTGTAAGGGTTTTTACATATGTTTTTATAAGGCCCCAGCCTTAAAAATTACTTAATCTTGAGTTATTACAAGATTACACATTGAGGATCTTTTCAGGTTTAGAGTTTTAGAGAATTATATCATGAAACTTGCATTACATTCCACATTCAAACAAAGTGGTTACATAAAAGACAGTATTCATTCTTCCCATCAATAGAAACATATTTAAAATAAAACACGAATTCTTTCTTGACACATCCTTGACACTATAATCACATCATGTACCTTTCCCTTAACCTATGAAAAACATTTCAAAAACTTGGGATGAGCATAAAAAGCTCAGTAAGGGTTATAAAAATATGGAAAGGAAACATGATTTCATATATACATAAGAATGAAATCATACTTTACCCATAAAACATAGAAACTTTAACATACCTCATCAAATCCTGAATAAACCATAGAAATCATAAGAAATAAAAGGTAACTTGAGGCATTCATAACATTCTTTCGTAGGGAGTAAACCTCTTGGTTACATTTGGAATACCCATCACAGTATATTCCCTAAATCTATTCGGAGAAACCTTAACATTTCACTCCTTCGCGTTACCCAATGCATTGGAGAGCTATATCGGGCTCACCCGCCCTTAGTCTATCATGGAACCACCCGTCTTCATAATAATGCCCAAGAACCTCAACATAATCGTATCACATAAAACATGCATAAAAGAAAACATAACATTTCCACCTTTCAATCACAATATATCAATACCACACATTGATATAATAAAAACATTATGAAAACCATTTTCAATAACAAAATAAAAGAAAAGTAAAACATGGTATTTATTTTTCTCTTAAAAAAAGGTATGGCTTGTAGAGGAAGCCGAAACTCAAAAAATGGTCACGGCGGTGGAGAAGTCATTGTCGCCGCATACGTACGACAAAAACATTCCCTTTTGTTATTTAGTAAACGCTTCGTATAAAAAGATTCCTTTTGGATAAACGTAAAAGTAAAAGGGGTTTATACACCGTATAAATGAAGGTTGTGTATAAAACAAAAAATGCCTCAATGAAAGGAGATTGAGATGAAGTCCTATACAAAGAAGGTATCCTTAGTTTAAGGATAAATCAATTACATAATTATGTTTGAAAAAAGAATACACCAAATATAAGTGGATATTAAGTGTAAAATAATAAAAGGTCATTCACACATATTCAAATGATGACATATTCAATAACTACATGTTGAACCCAAAGAAATCGAAATTGGGTTAAGAAGTTCCCTTGACAGCCTAACGGTGTCACATCAAAATGAGTTGATGAGAGTTAAAAAGTGTATCTCATCACTTGGACATAAAATTTATATCAATAAGGATATATGAGAACATATCCCAACATAACAATATGTAAATTAAAAGACCCAACAAAATAAGTCTTCTAAAAAGAGGAGGGTGAAAGGTTCCCCTACCGACTTGGGTATCTTTCAAAACATACACCCCATGAAAGAAGGACAATACATAATTTATATAAATACTCATAAAAGAAAGTATATTACACAAATAGTAGAATAATGGGCAGTAAATACACCACTCAAAGGATATTGTGGCAAATGTAGCATAAATCTCACAGGAATAAAAGTGAGATGAAAAATCCCTTACGAAAACTCGGCAGCCAAATGGCGCCACATAAAACATACAAAAATGGATTGATGAGATTAAATAGTGTATATCATCATATTAACATAAAGATTATAGAAATATTAATATAAAACAACATCCCCCAACATAACAAAGAGGAGCTTAAAAGAAGTGACATAAAAGAGAGTACTTAAAAAGAAAGAGAGAGGCAAGATCTCTTACGAAAATTCGGCAGCCTAACGGCACCACTCAAAACTTCCAAAATGGATTGATAAGAGAGAATAGGGTCTCTCATCATATGAACATAATAATTACAGTAATATTAATATAATAGAAGATCCCAATAACATGAAATATGATCATTAAATGGAATGACATAAAAGAGTGTACTTAAAAAGAAAGAGAGGAGTAGGATCCCTTACCTCGGGTCCGACTTGACTCGGTCATTCTTTAATGTCCTGAATAATAAACTTGAGTTAATTTCTAAATTCTTTTGAAACATTTTCAAGTTAATTATTCCTTTTATATCACTTATTTCCATGTCATGAACACTATGTAATTATTTAAGTTAATAACGATCGTTTTAACGATCATTGGTACTTGAGTCAAAAATAAACCATTTATTATTACAAGTTGTTCATGTATCCATTATATCCAGAATGGTATTCATGATTTAGATATCATATTTTTCATATATATCCAGTACATGCATGCATTTATAATATTACATAATCATTTAGAGGTATGAAATGAAATGCACCGTTCATGGAGACGGTAAGCCGTACGTACGCATGAACACTACTTTCATTTCTATTTCATATTTTATAGAATGGAAACATAATGATATAAAGGTATATTATAATTCCAGTATAATATTATATATAATATCATAGTTACATCCTTTATATGTCCCACATATGGTATTTAACGAATCAAATCACTTTGAGGGGGCGGTAGTCCGCACTTCCTTAAATGAAGATATCGCGTTTACCCATAATGGAAACCATAAAGGTATTCCCAGAAGGAAAAATACATAAGTTTAAGGAAACCATAAACATATTATATATCATATATAAATATAGTGACATCTTAATGGCCACCTTTGAAGGAGTTAAAAGAATGTTGAACAATCATCGTTTCGGGAGGCTTAAATTCACCATCCACGGAAACAGTATGTCCTTTAACCATTGGATGTAGGTGTGTGTAAGTGTAGCTATAATAATTCTTATAAAAATATCCTAGTATATTGAAGATACTGGATTTGTTACAAAATAAATTAATAAAAAGAGTTTAGGGGGTTGGAGAAGCAAAATAAAACAAATGGACTCAAGTGAAGACATTACCTTAAAATCGGGTAACTCCCTTTGGTTTGAGCTCAAAGTCTTCCTTGGGAAGACTTCTGCTCAAATTGAGGCTTCAAGGAGTAAGAGAGGGATGTGGAGAGACAAAATGGTCAGGGGTTGGCCGAGCCAAAGGCTATGGAAGTGTGGGTAAGAAGGTAGAGGTGGGGGCCATTTATAAGAGGAGAGGAGGGACACTCTTGGAAAGTAAAGAAATGTTACTTTATTGTCAAACGAGTTTCGGATTTTAAAGGTCCCACATTGATATAATTCTAGGATAAGGTGATAAGGGTTCGAAATATACCCACCAAATAGGTTTTGGACATGTGTAGGTCTTAGATTTTACATTATCTTTCCATTTTATTTAAATCGTCAAATAATGAGGTTATCGCTGCATCATTATGATTTCAAAAATAATTTAATTTATTTAAAGTCTAAAAATTATGAAAAAAATACTATGATGTATTAAATATTTTTATCTTTCCAAGGACCACTTATAATAAAAAATATGACTTGTATAACCCCATTTAAAAATTGTTTTAGTAAAACATATCATGTTTGTGTCATTTTTACTTTATCATTAAATAAAAAGATATTTATGTCATTTTCCAACCAAAGTGGATCCATGGGGTCCCCAAGTTGACCCATGGATTTTATTGGTCGTACATGACACATCAAATAAGGGTAGGACATGTTTCAAGCTCATCTCATATTATTAAAACATTATTTTTACCTTAAACTACACTAATTACCTCTAATCGCGATTAAGAACTTAAAAGTTACTATTCACCAACAAATTATTTTATTCTCATTGAACCACGTTTTAATTTTTAATGACAACCATGTATGTCGGATTTTTGAAAATCAAATCACAAAAGTGACAAAGTTTCATTTAAACGAAAAATCAGTTTCTTTAACTACCACTTAGTGGTTTCACTATTCATAAAAAATTGAAGTTTTTCAGAAAAAACCAAAACTTCACCCTAAGCTATATTTGATATTATGAATTAAAAAATGATATATATTTTAAAAAATTAAAATCATATAAGTCACATTAATTAATTTAATAATTAATTCCCGATGTCATGACAAAAAGTGTGTTTTTATGAAACAATAAGTATCAAAAGATTGACACCAGTTTAAGTCCAATTTCAAAGTGAAATTGATTCCAATGACCACCATTGGATTAAATGGTAAACATATATTCAGATTACACTTTAAGAGCAATTGAAAATATAATCTAACCATATAATTAAATTAAATGAAAAAGCAGTTTTGATGTAAAATGCAGTATTTTTCACTATTCATTAAAAAATGAACATTGTCAGAAAAATACCAAAAATTTATCCAATGTAAATTTCAATGTCCCAATAATAATGAATATGTTTATTTTGACAAATATAGATTATAAAATTGTCAACAGTTTGATTTAAAAAGGGTTTTCCATCAAAAGGCAGTAAGACAATCTTTTAAGAATATTAGTGTATTCCATGCCTAAGATTGTATTTATTTTCATTTTAAGCCTCTAAAACACTATCTTAGTCATTAATAGACATAGATAAAAATATTTATTATTCATTACTCACTTGGGATGTTACATCCTTCCCCCCTTTAGAAAATTGCATCCCTAAAATTTATTTACTTATCAAATAAATGGGGGTACTTATCCCTCATTGCATTTTCAGATTCCCATGTTGCCTCTTCCATCATGTGGTTTTTCCACAAAACCTTTACCTGATTAATCACCTTATTTCTTAACACTTGCTCCCTATGGTCAAGAATCTGGACCAGTTGTTCCTCCTATGAAAGGTTCTCTTCCAGCTGAACTACCTCTGGACTCAAAACATGAGATGGATCTGGCATATACTTTCTCAACATAGAAACATGAAAATCATTGTGTACCTGAGATAAACTAGGAGGTAAAGCCACCCAGTATGCAACTGATCCAACTCTCTCCAGAATTTCATATGGTCCAATGAACCTTGGACTGAGCTTTCCTTTCTTACAAAATCTCACCACACATTTCCATGGCGAGACTTTGAGAAAAACATGATCACCTACCTCAAAAGGTAGATCCTTCCTCCTATTGTCTGCATAACTCTTCTGCCTACTTTGAGCTGTTCTCATGTGTTTCTGAATTAGCTGAACTTTTTCTGCCATCTCTTCTACCAATTCTGGTCCCATCAACTTCCTTTCACCCACTTCATCCCAGAAAGCCGGAGTTCGACAACACTTCCCATATAACACCTCAAATGGTTCCATCTGTATACTAGAATGAAAACTGTTATTATATGAAAATTAAACCAAAGAAAGATGTTGGTCCTAACTTCCCTGATAATCCATCGAACAAGCTCATAGCATATCCTCCAAGGACTGAATTGTTCTTTCCAACTGCCTATCTGATTGAGGATGAAATGTTGTACTAAAATTTAATTCAGTACCCAATGACTTCTGAAGGCCTTTCCAAAAGTTAGAAGTGAACCTAGGATCACGATCAGATATGATGGAGAGAGGAACTCCATGTAACCTGGATATCTCTTTATGATACAAACAGGAAAGTTGATCTAGGGAAAAAGTATCTCGTATAGCAAGGAGATGAGCAGACTTGGTCAAGCGATCAACAATAACCCAGATTGCATTATTACCTCGAGGGGTCTTTGGCAATCTCACAACGAAGTCCATGGATATATTCTCCCATTTCCACTCTGGCACTGGTAAAGGCTGAAACATCCCTTACGGTAACATCCGCTATGCTTTAACCTACTGACAAGTCAAACACTTCACAGTAAAATCAGCAGCATCTCTTTTCATTCCATCCAACCATTAAAACTCCCATAGACCTCTGTACATCTTAGTACCGCCAGGATGAACTGAAAACAGAGAACTATGAGCTTCACATAACAACTCTCTCTTCAACTGTGAATCACAAGGCACACACAATCTCTTCCCAAATCTCAAAACGCAATCACTATCAATGTTGAATTCAGACAACTTACCCATCTGAACCAGCTCTACCGTTTTCTGCAACTCACTGTCTTGCTTCTGTGCTTTCTTGATTATGTCTGATAGAGAAGATTTCACTGATACCTGAAACAAAATAGAAGAACTTCCTACACCAACAAATTCTATGCCAAAGTTCAACAAATCCTTAACCAGAGGATCACGTTCCAAACGCAACATTGTTAATGAAGCATTAATTTTTCGACTCAAAGCATCGGCCACTTTATTTTCTTTTCTCGGATTGTAATGAATTGTACAATCATAATCCTCGATTAATTCCAACCATCTCCTCTTTCTCATGTTTAACTCTTTCTGAATGAATATATACTTTAAACGTTTGTGATCAGTATATATTTCACACTTTACTCCATACAAATGATGCCTCCAAATTTTTAAAGCAAAAACAACAGCAGCTAATTCCAAATCATGTGTAGGGTAATTTACCTCATGAGTTTTTAACTGACGTGAAGAATAAGCAATTACCTGATCATTCTGCATTAGGACACAACCAAGTCCTTTCAATGAAGCATCACTGTATATAACAAACTCACCATTCCTGGAAGGTAGTTCCAAAACTGGAGCATTCACCAATCTTTTTTTCAATTCCTGAAAACAATCATCACATTCTTTTGTCCAGATAAACTTAACACCCATCCGAGTTAGCTTAGTCATTGGACTAGATAACCTTGAAAACTTTCTAACAAAACTTCGGTAATAGCCTGCCAAACCAAGGAAACTACAAATCTCAGTTACATTTGTGGGTCTTGGATAGTCTTCCACAACGTTTTTTTTCAGGATCAACAGTTATCCCATCTTTAGAAACAATGTGACCAAGGAATGAAATTTGTTGCAACCAAAACTCGCACTTTCTGAATTTCCCATACAATTTCTTTTTATTTAAGGTTTGAAAAATAACCCTTAAATGTCTTTCATGCTCTTCTTTACTTTTACAAAACACCAAAATATCATTAATGAAAACCACAACAATCTTATCCAAGAACTCATGGGAAATTCTATTCATTAAGTCCATGAATACAGCAGGTGCATTGGTTAGCCCAAAAGGAATTACTAAAAATTCATAATGGCCTTATCTTATACGGAACGTGGTCTTCAGAACATCTGCTTCCTTTACCTTCAGCTGATGGTACCCCGATCTCAAGTCAATCTTTGAAAAATACTGAGCTCCCAGGAGCTGATCAAACAAATCATCGATATGAGGCAAAGGATATTTTTTCTTAACAAGGATGTTATTCAAGTCTCTATAATCAATGCAAAGTCTCATTGAACCATCTTTCTCTTTAACAAATAAAACAAGAGCACCTCATAGTGATGTGCTAGGTCGAATGAAACCTTTATCTAAGCAATCTTGCAATTGCCTCTTCAACTCTGAAAGTTCAATTTGAGCCATTCGATAACGGGGTTTTGAAATTGGATTAGCATCAGGAACTAAGTCAACAGTAAATTCAACTTCCCGATCTGGTATTATTCCAGACAACTCATCAGGAAAAACATCAGGATACTCATTTACCACTGGCACATCATTAATCTGAACAGTTCCTTTATTTTCAACGATGTGTGCAAGGTAACATTCATTTCCATCTTTTATAAGTTTCTCGGCCTCTTGATAAGTTATCAACAGTAAGGGTTCATTCTTGTACACAAACTGAAATTCTTTCTGAAAAGAAACTTCTTTAGCTCTACATTCAATCTTAGCATGGTAAATAGTGAGCCAATCCATACCCAGGATAACATCAAATTCTACTAGAGGTAGAACAATAAGGTTTGAAAGTAGTTTCTTTCCACAAATAAGGATAGGAAGATTCTTATAAATTCTTTTTTCCTCAACATTTCCCCCAGGTGTTTTTACCAAAAGTTCAGGAGTCATTTCTTGAGATGGTATTCCCATTTTACTAGAAAAGGTTTCAGAGATGAATGAATGTGTAGACCCCGAATCAAAAAACACACTGGAATAATCTGAAAAAATAAACAATGTACCTGATACAACTTCATTTGATGGCCCGACATCTACTGAAGTAGTTGCAAAGGATTTCACCACCCATTTCTACTTGTATTCTAACTGCTTCCCATCACTCAAGCTCTTTGTCGGACACTCGTTTGCATAGTGACCCATCTCATTGCACATATAACATTTCACTAACTGTAAATAAAATTTGGTATTACCTCCACCTTGATCATTTTCAGTGCAATCACGAGCCTTATGTCCCATCTTACAACATCGGTAGCACTTTCCAGAATTCAGAAGACATTCCCTAGCATGCCTTTTTCCACATTTATCACAAACTGGAAACTTAGTTTTTCTACCATCATACTTTTTTGAAGAATTCTTACCTTTCTCCTGCCACCTCGGTCTCTTCTTTTGTTGGTTGTTGTAGAACACTTGATCATCGGCAAACTCCATTTCCACCTTCTCAGCACATCGAACAAGCTTCTCATAACTTTTAAACTCATGAGAAGCTAATGCCCTTTGATATTTTGGCTTTAATCACGAGTAAAAACGATTGATATTACTATCAAGGTCTCGGATAAAATTTGGAGCATACCTTGCCAATCGAGTGAACCATTCTTCATAGGCAGCCACTGAGTCTTCTTCTTGCCTCAATTCCATGAATTGTTTTTCCATCCTAAGTCGAACAGCCTTAGGAAAATACTTCTCAAGAAACATACCTTTGAATTCATCCCAGTCGAGAGCATCAATCCATCAGTGTCCCTGATATTTTTAACCATCCACCACCACTGATCTGCTTCACCCTCCAAACGGTAAATAGCAAGACTAACCTTTTGATTGAATGAACACCCCATGACATCAAAAATCTTCTCCAGTGCTTTAATCCACCCTTCACCTAACACAGGGTTAGATGATCCTCTGAATGATGGGGGATGTTGCCTTATGAAATGTTACACCACTGACATGTTCCTCTGCGGTTGATCTGGCTGATCTCGTGCATGGATACCACCACCATTTATCGCTTGAGTCAACTGCACCATTACTGCAAAAAACTGTTCAGTTCCAATTACGACCATCTCATGATGCTGATTCAGAAGGTTATTTCCTTCTATATTCCTTCCTAGCACTGCTTCCCTGTTTCCTCTGCGGAAAACCATTCTGAACAAACATGTCTTAGATGAAGCAACATGGTAATCTTCAAATGCTATATCATTTCAATTTGACCATAAAAAAATATTTTTGGATAATCATTTAATAGAATTCTAACTCCTAAAGTTATCTACACCGACCATTGATACCAACTATAAGGCCCTAGCCTTAAACCTTACTTAATCTTGAGTTATTACAAGATTACACGTTGAGGATCTTTTCAGGTTTAGAGTTATAGAGAATTAGATCATGAAACTTGCATTACATTCCACATTCAAACAAAGTGGTTACATAAAAGACAATATTCATTCTTCCCATCAACGGAAACATATTTAAAATAAAACACGGATTCCTTCTTGACACATCCTTGACACTATAATCACATCATGTACCTTTCCCTTGACCTGTGAAAAACATTTCAAAAACTTGAGATGAGCATAAAAACCTCAGTAAGGGTTATAAAAATATGGAAAGGAAACATGAGTTCATATATACATAAGAATGAAATCATACATTACCAATAAAACATAGGCACTTTAACATACCTCATCAAATCATGAATAGACCATAGAAATCATAAGACATAAAAGGTAACTTGAGGCATTCATAACATTCTTACGTAGGGAGTGACCCTCTTGGTTACGTTTGAAATATCCATCACAGTATATTACCTAAATCTCTTCGGAGAAACCTTAACGTTTCACTCCTTCACATTACCCAATGAATTGGAGAGCTATATCGGGCTCACCCTCCCTTAGTCTATCACGGAATCACCCGTCTTCATAATAATGCCCAAGAACCTCAACATAATCGTATCACATAAAACATGCATAAAGGAAACATAACACTTCCACCTTTCAATCACAAGATATCAATACCACACATTTATACAATAAAAACATTACGAAAACCATTTTCAATACCAAAATAAAAGAAAAGTAAAACATGGTATTTATTTTTCTTTAAAAAAAAGGTATGGATTGTAGAGGAAGCCGAAACTCAAATAATGGTCACGGCGGCGGAGAAGTCGTTGTCGCCACATACGTACGACAAAAACATTCCCTTTTGTTGTTTAGTAAATGCATCATATAAAAATATTCCTTTTGGATAAACGTAAAAGTCAAAGGGGTTTATACACCGTATAAAAGAAGGGTGTGTATAAAACAAAATATGCCTCAATGAAAGGAGATTGAGACGAAGTCCCATACAATGACGGTATCCTTGGCTTAAGGATAAATTAATTACATAATTATATGTGACAAAATAATACACCAAATATAAGTGGATATTAAGTGTAAAATAATAAAAGGTCATTCACACATATTTAAAAGATGACATATTCAATAACTACATGTTGAACCCAAAGAAATCGAAATTGGGTTAAGAAGTTCCCTTGACAGCCTAACGACGTCACATCAAAATGAGTTGATGAGAGTTAAAAAGTGTATCACATCACTTGGACATAAAATTTATATCAATAAGGATATATGAGAACATATACCAACATAACAATATGTAAATTAAAATACCCAACAAAATAAGTTTTTTAAAAAGAGGAGGGTGAAAAGTTCCCTTACCGACTTGGGTATCTTTCAAAACATACACCCCATGAAAGAAGAACAATACATAATAGATGTAAATACTCATAAAAAAAATTATATTACACAAAGAGTTGAATAATGGGAAGTACATACACCACTCAAAGGAAATTGTGGCAAATGTAGCATAAATCTCACGGGAATAAAAGTGAGATGAAAAATCCCTTACGAAAACTCGGCAGCCTAACGGCGCCACATAAAACATACAAAAATGGATTGATGAGATTAAATATGGTATCTCATCATATTAACATAAAGTTTATAGAAATAAGAATATAAAAGAACATCCCCCAACAGAACAAAGAGCAGCTTAAAAGAAGTGACATAAATGAGAGTACTTAAAAAGAAAGAGAGAGGTTAGATCTCATACGAAAATTCGGCAGCCTAACGGCGCCAATCAAAACATCCAAAATGGATTGATGAGAGAGAATAGGGTCTCTCATCATATGAACATAAAAATTACAGTAATATTAATATAAATGAACAACCCAATAACAATAAAGATGAGCTTTAAAAGGAATGACATAAAAGAGTGTACTTAAAAAGAAAGAGAGGAGTAGGATCCCTTACCTCGGGTCCGACTTGACTCGGTCATTCTTTAATGTCCAAAAAAATAAACTTCAGTTAATATATACTTGCTTAATAACCCTTTTCAAGTTCATTATTCCTTTTATATCACTTATTTCCATGTCATGAATACTATGTAATTATTTAAGTTAATAACGGTCGTTTTAACGATCATTGGTACTTGAGTAAAAAATAAATGCTTTATAATTACAAGTTGTTCATGTATCCATTAAATCCAGAATGTTATTCATGATGTATATATCATATGTTTCATATATATACAGTACCTGCATGCATTTATAATATTACATAATCATTTAGAGGTAAGAAATGAAATGCACCGTTCATGGAGACGGTAAGCCGTACGTACGCATGAACGCTACTTTCATTTATATTTTGTATTTTATAGAATGGAAACATAATGATATAAAGGTATATTATAATTCCAGTATAATATGATATATAATATCATAGTTCCATCCTTTATATATCCCAGATATGGTATTTAACGAATCAAATCACTTTGAGGGGGCAGTAGTCCGCACTTCCTTAAATGAAGATATCGCGTTTACCCATAATGGAAACAATCAAGGTATGACCAAAATAGAAAATAAATAAGCTTAAGGAAAACATAAACATATTATATATCATATATAAATATAGTTATTTCTTATTGGACACCTTTGTAGGTGTTAAAAGAATGTTGAACAATCATCGTTTCGGGAGGCATAAATTCACCATCCACAGAAACAGTATGTCCTTTAACCATTAGATGTAGGTGTGTGTAAGTGTAGCTCTAATCCTTCTTATAAAAACATACTAGTATATTTAATATACTGTATTTGTTACAAAATTAATGAATAAAAAGAGTTTAGGGGGTTGGAGAAGCAAAATAAAACAAAAGGACTCAAGTGAAGACATTACCTTAAAATTGGGTAACTCCCTTTGGTTTGAGCTCAAAGGCTTACTTGGGAAGACTTCTTCCCAAAGTGAGGCTTCAAGGAGTAATAGAGGGATGTGGAGAGACAAAATGGGCAGGGGTTGGTCGAGCCAAAGGCTTTTTAAGTGTGGGTATGGAGGTAGAGGTGGGGGCCTTTTATAAGAGGAGAGGAGGGGCACTCTTGGAAAGTAAAGAAATGTTATTTTATTTTCAAATGGGTTTCGGAATTTAAAGGTCCCACATTGATATAATTCGAGGCTAAGGTGATACGGGTTCGATATATACCCACCCAATATGTTTTGGACATGTGTAGGTCTTAGATTGTACATTATCTTTCCATTTTATTTAAATCGTCAAATAATGAGGCCATCCATGCATCATTATGATGTCATAAATAATTTAATTTATTTAAAGTCTAAAAATTATGAATCAAATACTATGATGTATGAAATTTTTTTATCTTTCCAATTACTATTTATAATCAAAAATCTGACCTGTATAACCCCATTTAAAAATTGTTTTAGAAAAACATATCATGTTTGTGTCATTTTTACTTTATCATTAAATAAAAATATATTTTTGTCATTTCCCAACCAAAGTGCCTCCATGGGGTCCCCAAGTTGACCCATGGATTGTCTTGGTCAGCCATGACACATCTAATAAGGGTAGGACATGTGTCAAGCTCATCTCGTATTATTAAAACATTATTTTTACCTTAAAATACACTAATTACCTCTAATCGCGATTAAGAACATAAAAGTTACTATTCACCAAAAAATTATTTTAATCTCATTGAACCACATTTTATTTCATAATGACAACCATGTATGTCGGATTTTTGAAAATCAAATCACAGAAGTGACAAAGTTTCATTTAAACGAAAAATCAGTTTCTTTAACTACCACTTAGTGGTTTCACTATTCATCAAAAATTGAAGTTTTTCAGAAAAAAAAACCAAAACTTCACCCTAATCTATATTTCATATTATGAATTCAAAAATGATGTCTATTTTACAAAAATCAGATCATATAAGTCACATTAATTAATTTAATAATCAATTCCCGTTGTCTTGACAAAAAGCGTGTTTTTATGAAACAATAAGTATCAAAAGATTGACACCAGTTTAAGTCCAATTTCAAAGTGAAATTGATTCCAATGACCACCATTGGATTAAATGGTAAAAATATATTCAGATTACACTTTAATACCAATTAAAAATATAATCTATCCAAATAATTAAATTAAATGAAAAAGCAGTTTTGATGTAAAATGCAGTATTTTTCACTATTCATTAAAAAATGAACATTGTCAGAAAAATACCAAAAATTTATCCAATGTAAATTTCAATGTCCCAATAATAATGAATATGTTTATTCTGACCAATATATATTATAAAATTGTCAAAAGTTTGATTTAAAAACGGTTTTCCATCAAAAGCCAGTAAGACAATCTTATAAGAATATTAGTGTATTCCATGCATAAGATTGTATTTATTTTCATTTTAAGCCTATAAAACAATATCTTAATCATTAATAGACATAAATAAAAATATTTATTATTCATTACTTACTTGGGATGTTATAGTTTTATACTATGAATTATGTTGTTTTATTTTAAGAGAAACCTTAGTAAGGGTGATATGATATTTATTTTCATTCAATGGCACTCTATTTTAAAATTTAGTATAGGGTTGTATTAATTTTACAATGTTTTGATATTCTATTGTAATAGTTACATATATTTTTATGAATTTAATTTTATTTTATAAAGATATATATATATATATATATATAAATATATAAAATTAAAATAATTCATGGAGGGGGAGAAATACAATGAGAATAATACTCTATATAAACAAGAAATAACTTAGTGACTCTCAAACCCAAGACCTCACCAAGACCCCGCAAAGTCGCAACCAACCATGCCAGACTCTGGGGATATATATATAAATATATATGTAAATATATATATTTATATCTATTTATATGAATTTTCATAACTTATAATGTATGAGTGATTTTCTAATTATTTATTCACAAATTATGGTTATGGATTTCTAAATTAGGAAGAGATTAAATTTATTTTCATTAAAAATAATGTATAATTGTGTATGTAATTGTGTGTATTATAAATTCTATGTTATATATATATATATATTTACATGTGTATGGGATAAATGTTTCAAGGGTTTGTATTTATCGCATTTTTTATGATATATCTTGTTGATGTGTATTATTCATTTATACCATGTTCATTATGGACCACCCTAGAATCTCAAGGATATGGAAATTCATATTATATATCCTCCATTGAATCCTTTAAATGTGTATATATCATGATAAAACCTCCCTAGAATCCTTGGGATGGTTCGGTGTGGCTATATGAGATCCCAAGAGTCTTGAGATGTTTCCAAATATTTGATATAGCATTAATTTTAAATTTAATAATTCTTTTTGTTTCTACATCACTTGTTCCAAAAAATATAATGGAAGTCATCAAATTCAATATATTATAAATTATTGTAATTTATTGCTCGAGACTCATCCCCTATATCTTTTATAGACAACTATCATCCTTAACACCTTCATCTCCTAAAACCCATTTTTGTACTGTGTTTCTCGAAACTCATCCCCTTATATTTTTTGTTTCTTGTACTACTATGGGAATTATTCATCCATTTGATTACTACTACATATATAATTTCAAGCAACATTGGTGCATGTCCCCAAGAGATGAAGGATGTTTCAAACAGCAAAATTCAACGATAAATGTCCAGAAGATGAGGTAATGAGGATAAGTTGTCTTCAACTTTCACCTTTGAATTAAATCATAGGATAAAACCTACCACATTAGAGTAATTATTTTCTTAAATCTAATAACCAATTTTCTTCAACATACTAAAATTATTTTAAACAATACAATGTTGAGTTTCCCATGTTATAATTTTCTATAACTATCACCTTTGATAATGAATAAATTATGTGTATTTATTTATATATTTTCCAAAAATTAATATTTTATAAACGTAATAGGATGGATATGAATTGAAAATGGATCCGTGCTAATTTTTCGACAAAATAGTATGAATATTGAGTTAAATAGTTCTTTAATATTGTAATAGAGAATTCATAAGACCCTTGAAAAATACTCTATTTGTGTTTATGTTGTTGTAATTCAAGGAAAATTAATCCGGAAGAGTTGGAAGAACATATGATTTGTCAAAAAATAGATCAAAGATATAAATTTTGGACTAAACATGGGGGAAAATAGAAATTGGACACTAATTTCGATGATACAATGGTTTATGAATCAATTAATATGAATAAAATTGTACATTATGATAGATATTACATTATAGAAATGAAAATGGAAACTGAAAATGACATTATTGATTTTAAATAGATTTTTGAGGAGTTAAATAGTTGTTACAATAAATCATTGTATACCAGTTGTACTAAATACATAACATTGTATGCTTTATTGAAGTTATGTAATTTGAAATCTTGAAATAGATGAAGTTACACTAGCTTTATAGAACTAATTGGTCTCATGAAAGAAATTCTATCAAAAGAAAATGAACTACAATGCCAAACATATGGAGCTAAAAGAATGTTACATTAAATGGGCATGATCTCTAAAAAAATACAAGATTGTCCAAATGATTTCATATTGTTTTTCAAGGACAATGAATAACTCATAAAATTCAATAAGTGAGGAATATATTGATATAAGAAAAATGAATCAATTCCTTCAAAATATGTATGATACTGTCTTATCATTCAGAAGTTTATAAGACTATATGAATGTACGAAAACTGAAATAAAATTAACATGGAGTACAAATGAAACAATTAATGATGGGAAACTATGTATTCTAGAATATTATTCTCAACGGAATAAAATTGAGTATGAGTTTCTTGAATTTTGAAATGAGATGAGAATGTTTCATCTTGCATTATCTATAGACGGACTAAATCCTTTTGGTGTACAGAGTAGCAGTCAAAGTATATTTTTCATCATGTTGGTAAATTTTAATTTTCCACCATGGCAATTCATGAAGAAAAAATACATTATATTGTATCATCATATATCTAGATCAAAGTAACCCGATAATGATATTGATTTCCATTTGGTTCCATTGATCGATGATATGAAATTTATGTGGGATATAGGTCTTAAAATGTATGATGCTCATAAAAGTGAATAATTCACATTGAATTCCATGTTATAAATAAATGATAAATGACTTCCATTCTAATTAAAATTTAACAAGAATATAATTAAAAGAATGTTGGGGGTATCCCATTTGGAAAAAATGCACATAGTCAGTTCGGTTGAAACATTCATTGAAGAATGTGTTTTTTGGACATCGTAAAGTTTTACCTCAATGACCTAAATACTGATCCTAGATGACAGTATTCAATGAGAATATAGAATAAGGTATAACACTCTCTCTAGGAATTGTTGATGAAATATACAATAATGTAAAAAATATTGAATTTTTTTTTGGTAATCCATTTTCAAAAAAACCAATCAAAATAAGGTTGTAAGAAGAGATCAATTTTATTAATAATTTTATTGATTACATGCTTGTAAGAAATGTATTTGATAGGGTTATTTTCATGTCACTAAATGTTCCTAAAAGAAAAATGTCGAATCAATGCTAGGTTAGACTTGATTGAGATGTGGATAAGGGAAGACTTGGAACCGATGAAGAAAAAAGGACAGACTTGTCTTCCTTCAGTAGGTTACACTCTATTCATATATGAAAAAAATTTCATTTTTACATTTTCCTTACTAGTGTAAAGGTTCCATAGGGGTATTCATAAAATATCAATAATGTCGTGTCAATGGCTAATTTAAAGTTACACGGACTAAAATAAAATGACTACCATATTTTGATGATAGATTTAATTATTGATGGATTACATTTCCTTATACATCAAAATCAATATCATACATTAACAAGAACCTATTTATTTTTCAAATCCATATGTAGTAAAGTTGTAGACCTGATGAAGTTTCCCACCATGAATAAGGAGATTGTACTAATTTTATGTGATTTAGAGGTGTTTTTCCCACCATCATTATTTGATATAATAGACCACCTAATGGTTCACTTTGTTAGAGAGGTTCAAATATGTGGTCTTATCAATTACAGATGGATGTACACCATTGAATGATATATAAATATTTTGAAAGGTTATGTCAATAATCTTAGTCGGCCAGATGGTTATTTTGTCGAACTATATAGTGTTGAAGAATATAGTTATTTATTTGATGACTAAATCTCAGATGTTGAAAGCATCAGTCTCCCAAAGTATCAACATAGAGAACAACTTCAAGGCAAAGGGATTTCTAGAAGAGATATTGTTACAATTACCTTGAAAAAGCGGGAGAAATCACACCTTTAAATATTATATAATAGTGAATATTTTGGTCCATACATTGAATCCCACAAATAAGTTATTAGAGATTTAAATCCATAAAGGGTTGAAATATTGATATCAAATACACATAATAAATATTTTATAGGATTATTCAAAGGTCAAATTTATATAGAGTTTTATGAAAACCGAAATTCAATTATCGAATGACTTTAATGGATAGTCAGAGGACCGAATGAAAATGTTATTTCTTACAATGGTTTTGTAATAAGTTGATATATTTTCTTTAGAAAATATCATGATGAATTAAGTACGATGAATAATAGTGGGGTTGCGCTTGTGGATGAAGTGATCCACATATCTGGTTCCAATGAAAAAATATAATTTATCCAAATATGTCATATTTTGGCATTATCCAACAGATATAAAGATTGTATTATAAAACATTACATGTGATTCTTCTCTATTTCAAATGAGTTTAAAATATCAATGGAGTGAAAGTTGATGAAATGGGCTTTGTGAAGGTAAATTTAAGCGTGGAAGGGGAAAAAGAGATCAATTAATAATGACATCACAAGATGTTCATGTATTTTATTCCTCCAATCCAATAAACAATAATGGGTTGATTATCCTACTAGAAACTAAAATATGTTTAGTTAGATGAAAATTCAATCAAGAATTACCCTTTCATTGGGACATCAAAATCTGTGCATGTTGGTCCAAATGTAGAAAATGTCTTGTACATTATAGGGGACCAAAAATAGGGGATTTGGATTCTCAATATCAAAACCAATTAATTTAAACAATTAAAAAATGAAAGCTAGTTTAATGAAAAGTTAGTTTTTTTAATATACTATGTTTACCTCATAACATTATATGTTCTATATGGAATTAACATAATCTAAATTAATTGTTTGAGTAATAATGCAGACAATTCCTTTTACACATGATGATATTACCAATCCCTCAAAATAACGAACTATAATGAAGGAAATCATTTGAAAAAATGTAAAGGTGATGTTTCAATATACATTTTCTATTTTATTTAAATATTATATAATTAAATGTTGATTTAATTTTCATTATTCTGTTTTTGAGTTTGTTTATTTTAGAATATTTCTATCCATGTGTCATGCCTTTCCATGAAGAGAAATGAAAATGTCTCTACTCAATAACAAAGGTAGTCTTGATGTTTTCCAAATAAAATCATTATCCATAGAATTAATATATTGTTTCATATTTATGTTTTTTATTTTTATTTTTAGTATTACTCACATAATAATTGTTTTCATATATAGGAGGATTATTTTTTTAGTTAGGGTGGTGTTTCCATATTTCATTCATTTATACTCCAAATCTCCCACAGACATCTTCTCCCTCAAAACCATTTCACCCCTATAGTGTTGTATTTATCAGTTTATTTCAAGTTATCACTATTATATATACAAGAAGAGAAATTATTCTTCTTATTCTCAATTACAAAGGCAATCTGGATGTTTTCATAGTAAAATCATAGTTTATATAATTAACATATCATTTAATTTTTATGTTTAATTTATATATTTTTAGTATTACTCTCATAATAACTATTTTTTATACAGGTGGATTATTTTTTTTGAGTTAGGGGGGGGGGTTCTGTGTATCTTTTATACCTTTTGGCACCTAACTCTCTACATACTTCTTCCCCCTCAAAACCATTTCAACCTTGTAGTGTTGTATTTATCACTTTATTTCATGTTATCTCCATTGCCTCTAAATGACGAGAAACAACACTGTATTTGCTCAATTATAGAGGTAATCTTGATGTTTTCACAGTAAAGTCATTTCCCATTGAATTAATATATTGTTTCATATTTAGGATTAATTTATTTTTATAGTATTATTCATATAATAATAGTTTTCATATACAGGTGGATTCTTTTGTTCGAGTTGGGTTTATCATTCCATCATTAAAACCTTTCTGCACCAAAACTTCCACATACTTCTTCTCCCTCAAAACCATTCATGCATGTAGTGTTGGCATTTATCAAATAACTTCATGTTACCTTCACTTCTCAATCACATAAAAAATCCTGATATTTTAATAGTAAAATCATTGTCCATAGAATTAATGTATTATTTCATATTTATATTTAATTAATTTCTTTTTAGTGTTACTCATAATAATTGTTTTCTTATACATGTGAATTATTTTTTTCTAGTTTATGTGGTTTTTAGAAGCTTCTCATGCTGTGTTGGATGTTCAGAAAATAAAGTCAATGGAAATCATGGTAAAATTGAAAGTTAGGATTTTTTGAGACTTTGGGATGTGTAGGAATTAGACTCACCTCAATCCAACACACGATGTGATCAGTATGAATCCAAGTAATTATTTCTATTTAATGTAGATATTTGTAAAAAATACAATTGACATACTCAAAAGTAATAAAAAATACTTAGATTATATTGAATCTTTTAAAAAAAATTCCATAAGTAATTTGTAATGTGTAAGAATTTACTACACCTCAATCTAATACACGATGTGCCTGATGTGACTCAATTTCTCCGCTGTCAGTTCAAAATTGACATTTGACATTAAAAAGTTTCACTCATTGAAAACTGAGAAAACGCCATTGGATTTGGTTGATAATTTAGTGATTAGATTCATAAATCATTTCTGATGTGTAAGAATTAGTCTCATGTTATACTGATACACGATGTGATCTGTATGATTCAACATGCATGTTTTAAGTTTAGAATAATATTTTAATAAAAAATGAATTTGAATTTCTTAAAATTGAGAAAAACATTCATATTGTTTTGATAAATTAGGAAAATAATAGATATATAATTTAGAATGTGTAGGAATTATCCAAACCTAAATCTGATGCATGGTGTGACATGTATGACCCTAAGTACGTCTTTATTTAAAATTGAGATCAATTATAGTAAAAAAACAATCTGAACTACTCAAAAATGAACAAACACATTCACCTTGATTTGATACATTAGGAAAAAAATCCACAAATGATTTTATACATTCATGAATAATTATAACCACAATCCTAGGTACGGTGTGACTGGTATGACTATAAGTGCGTCTTTTTATTTAAAATTGGCATCAATTTTTATTAAAAATGCCAACTGAACTACTAAAAAATAGAAAACACATTAAAAAAGTTTAAATATTTTAGGATAACAATCCATATGTCATTTGGGACTTTTATGAATCTTCTACGCCTCAATATGATACAAAATGTGATCAGTATGAGTCAAATATCATGTTTCAATTTTAAAATTTCATTTTAGTAAAAAAAGGGAAGTGACGTACTCAAAACCAAGAAAACACATTCATAATTTTTTAGATACATTTAGAAATTGATCCATAATTAATTTAGGATATTTAGGAGTTATTCTCACCTCAATATGATGGACAATGTGACTAGTATGACTCAATGTAAAACTTTTTATTTAAAAGTATCTTTAATTTTAGTAAAATGGACAACTTTTCTACTCAAAACCAAGAAAAAACATTTAGATTTTTTTGATATTTTACTAAAATTATCCATATGTCACTTCTAACATGTAGAAATCATACACATCTCAATACGATACATAATGTGCTTAATATGACTCAAAGTGTCCGTTATTAGTTTAAATTTGACCGTTTAGTTCAAAAAGTGTCACTCACTAAAATAAGATCAAATGAGATCTTATTATATTTATAAAATATTAAAACAATTATAATTCATTTTTTGAAGTGTAAAAAATTGTTTCATGTCAAAAAGATACATGATGTGATCGAAATGAGTCAAAAGGGTGTGTTTCCAGTTTAAAAGGACATTTTAGTAAAAAATAAGACTAATGTACTCAAAACTGATAAACAACCACCATATTGTTTTGCTACATTAGGAAAATGATCGAAATTTAATTTGAGACATTTTGGAATCAGCTGAACCTCAATCTGATGCCCGGTGTGACTGGTATGAATCAATGTGTGTATTTTTATATAAAATTGACATCATTTTTAGTAAAATTAACATTTTAGATTTATTTTTTTATCACTAACATGTGATTTTTTCTTATATTGGTGTATTATTTTTCTCCATAAGGGGTGGTTTGTTTTGAAAAAGGATGTTTCAAAAAAGTATTAAAAGGTAAAGGAACATCGATGTTTTTGAATGTATGTAATAATTTTTATTGATGTAATTGTATAAACCAATGTTTTTAATGTCGATAATATAGTTTTTTCTTCTGTTTGTGTTGTAAATATCATTTCATTTAAATAAGGTATTGGGACTTGTTTTTTTTATATCTGGTGCATTTCTGGTGCAGTGGTGTACTGTTACAACACACGGCAGTATGACCCTTTATCAGCTCTTTTTATAAGCACTAATAAAGAACATATTTATTAGTTATTTTAAAAGTGATGATAAAGTTCAAATTTATCAGTTCTTCTATGAGTTTTGAAAACAATCTTTTATTAGAACTTTTATAAGTACCGATAAAGGTATGTTTATCAAAGATTCTATAAGAACAAATAAAAAACCCTTTATTAGTGCTTCTATCAAGACTGATAAATGGTTATTTTAGTAGTACTAAATGAAAGAACTGATAATGGGGTTTTATATTGGTGATAAAAATATCACTAATAAAGTTCTCATTTATCAATTATTCATTTAGCACTGGTAAAGTACACCCTTATTAGTGCTTTTTCAGTGCTGATAAAAGTCCAGAGCTCTTAACCTCGCTCATGTAGTCAGTGCTTTTCTAGTGCTGATGAAGTCCATTTCTAGCACTGTTAAAGGAGTATTTTGTAAAAGAAAAACTCTATCACTTGTCCAATCTTAGAACTAATACCAATATTACATAACCCCACCCACTAGGTCCCCTCCTAGGGTGGCAGTTAATTGAGTATTCCACCCCAAGACATTCTAGAATAGTCCATGGGCTAGTTACTAACACTAAGAAGTCCTAATACTTATGGGTGACCTTATCTTATAAAAAATTCATTAGATATAAATCACCAATAAAAAAATACAAAACCATATAGGATATAATCATCTAATGGAAATGGGAAATATGCATGGATAATATTTTCAATGCTTTCTTCAAGGCGCACCCATGCATTTGCACATGGGTTTTTTTTCACATTCTAGATTCCCTTGTTACCATGCATTCTCTCATTCCATTGTAAAGAAACATTCATTACATTCATCAGAAATATTATCTCATTGATTGAAATGAGATTATGGGACATCATCTCATCTTTCCATGGATTCGTTCTTGGTTCTCATCGCCAAGTCTGAGTTTTCCTCTTAGATTAATACTTGTCCATGAAATGCAATCCCAGTTCCCTCTCATTGAGGATTCCAAATAATTAAGTTAATTTTTTATGGACATTACAGGGGTTATGGGAAGGGTAAAAACCTTCAGTCAAGAGATTAGTCACATTGGGAATCACTGACATGTCTGGATGTAGGAGCATTGGTCACCTGGAATCTTCCTCATAGGAGGGAATCTGATGGGAATATATCCCAAGGAATCCCATGTTTATCATGACATATCTGATTCCAAAGGTATAACTTCTATGTCTTTTACGTCAGAAATCCCATGTTTAGCATGGGGTAGATAATGCGATAGTTTCATATTATCCAAGGCTTTCACCTCAATCATCCCACGCTTAACATGTAGTAGCACTATGAAATAGGTAGTGAGATTAAAGTCATGAGGAGATAGAAAGTGGATGGATCAGAATGACCCATGGAGGAAAACCAGGGAGTCACATCCCTGGGAGGGACCACCTAAATGGTTTACCAGATGGTTGGATCAGAGCGCCTATGGAGGATTATCCAAGCTGGTGTGTACTCTAAAGGGAATATTTCACAACATGAAAGTTAGTATAACACCATTGGGGGTACATTATATAGGTTTGTTCCTATAAAGGGGGTACCAATGATTACCATTGGTTGGGATTCACCACTAGGGAGGCAACCTATGTACCCTATTTAGAAGATAGGGATCAAAAACCACCCAAATATATGGATGGTATGGTGCAATATTTATGCAATGGAGTGACCCTTCGCAAGAGGATTTCTCTAAGTTAAGTATATTTGTCGGGATTACACATATGAGCATCCAAATAAGATGGAATGATATTTCAGAGATGTTTCAACCTAGGAAAAATTAGGATGAATTATGGGTGCAATTGATTAAACGGATGTGTTAGTTGTGTGTATCAGGCTTCGAACTCATGGATACATACTATGTACCATAGTTTTCATTGAATCAATGTCCACATATTTCAAGAAGGGGGTGCTGGTGATTAACCTAAGGGGGAGGACCAAAGGATCGGAGCATATTGTAGGGGATTACACATGGAAGATTCCCATAAAAGGCGTATGAGTGTCAAGATTGATGATAATATCAAAGACCATGTGAGAATGATCGATGTTAGAAAAAATATGAACTAATAGACCTATTAGTCAAGTCAAAAATGATGTAGTAACAAGAGTTGACGTGGGGATTACTCATGAAAGATGCCCAAGGTAGATCTCATTCCATGTGAAGAGGATCTCATTCTTTGTGAGCGGGGATTAGGCGTGAGAGCTTCCCATGGTGATAAGGACCAAAGGGAGAGGGAGTGGGAGGGGGTTATGAGAATAACTTTATCCTCTATTTTTTATATTAGAGAATGTCGCATTAAATTATTTATCTGGATAAGCCATGGGTGGAGGAAATATGTGAAGGAGTGCTAACTCTTTCAAGAAAGGCCAGGGGATTACTCTAGGAGGGATTCCCCTGAGGATTTCATTCCCTATGAAAGGATCTTATTCCACAAGGGGAAGATCTCATTCCACGTGAGGGTAGGTGGTTTGAGGACCATAAAATGTCCCTCATACACAAAATCTTCTACACTTTCTCAAAATGGTAAATCCATAGTTTAACATCATATGAAGAGGATGGAATTACTAGGAAATTTTACTTCATGTGGTTCAGATGAGGGGGAATCACTCATCACCCCTTTGAAATTCATAACCATCACAAAAAACCCCTTGGTTGGGAAATGGCGTCAGAATAACTAGGTTGGAATGATGTGAAGGAGTGATCAATCACGAGGTCCACGTTAGTGTACTTATGCTGAAAATAAAAAATACTTGACCAAACCTATACAGAAAAGAAAGGTGTAGGGAATATCATTCCACACATTAAGTTGAGTGGGACATAGGAATGAGTGGAAAAGGTCATATGTAGACTTAAAGTGTAGCTGAAGTAATCCTGAGATTGTATGAAGGTTTGGAGAACTCGACCTTAACGAAGAGGTGTCAGTAGAAGGGAGGCAACATGAAATGTCCTAGGAGTGGGTCTTTGTGAATTAGGTGGATCACTAAGAGGAGATGTGTGAAGATAATGTGATTCATGGAGATAAGAAAAGATGAACATGAGTAGGCTTTGAAAAACATGGTGACCCTACCTTGGAATTATGTCATGATTCAGGAAAGGAGTTCTTTGTGAAGGATTAATTCTTTACAGAGTCTCAAGTACTGCATGGGGCCTTCTTCCTCCATGAAGGATTTGGGACTTCATGAAAGGAAACTACACTTTAGGTGTAGGTATTTAGTGACATGGGAATGATGTTTTCCCATGATCAAATACCTTGAATATTTCTTTTTTTTTGGTTTGTGATGCTCAGGTGCTTAAAAAATCAGACATAGGAAGTAGAAAGGTTAGAGAAACCGTCTGTTTATATTGGAATGAGATGAGTATTTATAGGAAAATGGGGATCACAATTCTACGAGGCACACTATGAAGAATAAATGGGCTTTGAAAATGATTTTAGCTCTATTAGACTCATGAAATCAACCGTAAAATGCCATAGCGCAGTTAAGAAGTGGCATTAGGCTCCAGGAGAGTGCTGTCAATGGCTCACATGTTCCCGTTAGTGGAGGATCTCCTTGAATAGTATTAAAAAAAGACCATTAATATGATTTATTAGGTCAATTTGAGATTATATTATCTTCTAGCCGATTTTGGAATCCACAAATAACGATCTGGAACATATTTCAATGCCACTAACCCCCCCCCCCTCATAATGAGAGTTGACATGAATAGGAGGGTCAAATTCTGATGGAGAATCACCGCAAATTTTATCAAAATACTCTTCCTCACAAATATGGATTGTGATTCATGTATCATGATAGGCATAGGCATATATTCTATCACAAATCCTGGGCCGGCCACATGCTTATAAATAGTACCTAGGGGTGGCTCAAATAGTACCAGATCATGACACAATGCATCACCCATCCAATCTTTTCATGAATCTTATTACCATCATGATAATTTCTCCTAAAACACATTATTTTTGGATTGGAATTTTTGGATCCTTTATTTGTGGATTCCTTTTGGAAAACTAGGTATTGTGATAAGCTATTTACTATGCAAGATGAACAGGGTAATATAAGGCTCTATGATATGTTACTCCCTGAATTTTAATCCAGAAAAAACTCCATGGAAGAAGATAAAAAATCACTTAAGTCTTGGATTTTATGACCGTTGAAGAAGCTGATTGATAAGTGCTTCCTGATGTCGTTCGAAGAGAAGAGATGGAAAAAACATTATGATTGGGGAGTACATTTGGATCCACTCTGACCACAAATCTCTACTTTTGATGTTGTAAAAAAATTAGTATCTCCTATGCAAGATATTTTCTTTATATTGATTTGGTTTAAGGGATAATGTCTTCACACCACTGGAAAGAAAGGACGGACCAACTTATTGGATCATGGGAGTACCTATTGGGACCATGTTGGACGGAGAAGGAAGTAAGAAGAGTTTTCTGTTATAGAGTGTTGTCTTTTATTATCAATGAATCTAAACCAATTCACATTTTAAAGGACTTGAAAATCATACGATGATTTTCTGATTTTTATTTCACAAATATCATATCTTAATAGAAATTATGATGCAAGCCTTATGAAGTAAATGGGGATTAAATTTTCTGCGAGTCATATACAGTTTTGATTTGAAGGAAATATGCAGTTGGAAGATAGGGAAGTTATATTACCTTCCATGGAAACTTTGACAATGCCAAAGATGATCTATCAAAGGATATATATCAAGATAGTGGATTTTGTGATCAAAGAATAAGAGTTTTTGATGAAACAAAATCACAAAAAATAATCATGAAGGTTATGGCCAAAGCATATATTGAAGGTGGTGTTGTTCTCTAGTGTTTGAAAAAAATTTGGGCATTAAAATTGGAATATGAACACATGTGTTTTTGGTATATAAAGATTCATGATTAATTTAATGGGGTTTTAATAGTTGTGCTCAATTTATGTTTTAGGATCAAAACATTGAATTTTGGAAATGTCCTAGAATGCGTGTAAAATAGGGCACAATGCGCAAAAAATGAGGCTGCACGAAAGATTGGTTTTGCGCGTGATATGGAAAGCTATTTATAATTTTGTGTACAAGGAGTGTTTTGAGATCATAATGGTGAAAAATGGAAAAGGCATGAAGGAAATGAAAAAATCATGAAATTTCATGAAATATGATGTTGTGTGAAAGAGATTTATGTGCATGAAGAGGGTTTAACGCGCATAATAGTGTTTTTCACGCAGGACCAAAAATGCCTATAAATACAAGGTGATACCCACAAACTTGTTAAGGCTTGAAAATTATAGAAATATTGAGCTCTAAAGCATGTAAAAATATACGCTAAGGGACGTTTTCAAAAAAGTGATAAGTTTCACGAAAAAGGGAAGTTGTGCAAAAAAGTGATATGTTGTGAGAAAAAAATAAGGTTGCATGAAATAGGTTTTTCATGGAAAAAAAGAATTTTTACATGAAAGGCATTTGAATTGCGTGCAAGATACCCTAAAGGCTATGTGAAAAAATATGGGGTCATCAAACATATTTATTTGTCTGTATGGTAGTTCTTACTAGCTTCTGGGAAGGAAAGTGAAGAGATGTACTTCATAGAATACACTTGTTGAATTGTAAAAAAGCATTGAAACATTGTATTACACTATATGTGCTAAGAGGGTGCACACACACTTGTAGATTCTCTTCCATGTTCTAGATGAGTGTATGGGTATATCTTATGCATTTTATTCCACATAAAAGTATTGTTTTCTTGTGGACTGTGTGGTATTGTATTATTTATGTTCCTCACCAAGTATGTAGCTAACATTTTTGAGTAGTAAATCATGTAAATCTTGTGTTCTTGTGGTCGTGTGTGTTCATTTGGTAAATAACTCTTTAACAATACATGAAGGTTGTTTCAAATATAATGGAAACATAAAAGAAAAATATATCACTAATTAACCCTTCCCCTAACATTGATACTTGGATCCTGATTGGGTAACTTCAGTTCCAACACAATACCAGTGGTACAGGTCCATTGTATCCCATATCAGCAAAGATCAAACACTCATCACTATGGCCTGAAATTACAACCACATCAACAATATCAAAGGGGAGAAGCTGGAGGTTGATGTGTATTCATAGAAATATCATAATATTATCAATATGAGCATAAGAAACACATAGAATGGATCGAATAAAGACTTGGATTTTCATCTAGGTTGTTAAATCACTAATGAGTTGTATTGGGCCTACTAGGCATGAGCATAATGCACTAAATTTTGGGAAGAGCTGGGGTGGGTAGGTCTCTATGATGCAGCATGGGCTTCTCAGTTCCATGTCTACTAGCCATGGGAAATCATATGAAAGGTATTGAGTAGGTGGTTGGCTAGGGACCAACAGATTTCATAAGTATCATGAGGAGGTCAAAATCATCCTATTGGATCTCCATAACATATCTAGGATCCCTATAACGGGGAAGATGTATGATGAGTTTCTCCTGGCAGATAATTCATGGTATGACCAATAGCACCTACAATTTTTTGATAAGGTGTCGCTAGATCTGTTGCCGAGCACTACCGTAAAAAAGAAGGGAATGAGGGAGGTCCACATCAAGAAAAGGTGTAATTATTTTTTGAACTTCCCAATGTATGATCCTGCTGGAGGTGAGGGTACATCTAATAAACTGACAACAAGGCCCTGCACTTGCCTAAGAAGATTCTAGCAAAGCAAGGAAAGATCTTACTGGCATATCCTGGAAGATATCCAATAGATTTTATGGGGATATAACATCAATATTGGGCCTCAACCCATATTTATAATGGTCAGGTATAATATGAAATTCATATCCAGGTGGATTAATTCAGCGAGGGATGTACACATGGGGGGACAACCAAGAACATTTATAATAAGAGTGATGCTGGAAACAAGGAAGGGCACAAATCATAGGATCCAAGTGCTAGAGAAGTTGTATAAAGTAAGCTGGCATATCAGGGAGGTAAAGAAATCATGAACCATGTGCATACTACTCCATTTTCTTTATAGTTGGGTAGCCATATCCATGGGGGGATACAAATATCCAAACCAAATTTCCTCACCCAAGACAAACATCAGGCTAATGATTTTGAATATAATTTGGAGTTTCCCATTCAAGATGGGCTTAAAATCCATGCTAATGTAAGACTGGTAGATAAATTTAGCTTTCACTCATTGCGTCTACCGATGGGGGTAATAACCAATGATGTCATGGGACCTAAGGAGAAGTGGTAATATATTCTAGACTTTTGTGGTGGAGTGCTATATAATGGGTGGACTGCAAGACGATCTGCGAGCCATAAAAATCACACCGGTTTGCGAGGCAGTTCAGGGGTCTGTAGAGGCTGACTCTAAAGGTGTAATTGGAGGTACATCATGAAAACCACTCATCAGTGATGAGGTATCTCTATCTCATGTTGATGCATGAGGATGGAAAGATGCAGAATGAGTTACTTCCATCGACTACCACGTATAGGCTATTCTATGTGCACATGAAGAGCTAGGAGGCCTCCTGTCCCGGAGTTATGCTGAGGAAGTGGAATATCTATGCCAACAAAGGTTTAGTCCCTCTACATCAGGGTAAAGTCCAAATGGTGGAGAGATAGAATTGAAGTGGAAGGGATAAGGCACATCGTGGAGAATGATTAGTAGTAATAAAGCCAATTTTTCAAGGTCATACACCGGTCAGATGTGAAGGAGGAGTGGAAAAAACCCTAATGCATTGATTCAGAGGAACTTGGGAAGAAAGGTAAACATAAAGAGGGTTCCTCAAGATGCCTTCCCATGATTCTGGGAAGTAGTTACGCTGTATGTACATCCCCAAAGATGTTGTCTACCCTGAGTCGCTTGAAATTTACGATGTCAACATGCAGTTTATCAACCCTTTCAAAATATGGGACCACCTCAATAGATATGGGATAGAACTCATGGGGATCAGTTACACCAAGGAAATTTTATCGTGCCTCTAGAAGAGGGGGAAAAATATATGGTGGATTTGGAGGAACTAGTTCACTGTTGGAGAACTGTGCATCTGAGGAAAAATAGAGTAAAGTTACTATTAGACCTGACCTCCCCCCACTACTATTTTCTTCCACGATGGATGTGTTTTATCCCTTTCTTGAGGAATTATATTAATCTGGGGGGGGGGGGGTACCAATTAAGGGATCCCCCTAGAGAGTGAAAAAAGTATATATTCCTTGGGGGACTTTGCCAAAATTCTCAAAGTAAGCCTTAAATAATTTTCCTATATTGTGCCTTCCTTATGGTTTATATAGATTTCTAAAACAAAATATTATCAATGGAGATTTATGGTGGCCACAGCCTGGTATCATGAAATATGATATCCAGGATCCTGATCAACCACTTCTCAACTTTCATAAGTTCTCTTCATTACCAAGTCATATTCATTGTTTTATTTACTAGGTGGACTTATATATTCCCTAACAGAAACATTTTGTGGGTAGTATGTGATATTCTACTAGAAATGGACAGAGTATCTGGGGTAAAATTACCCAAAGGGGAGATAATCCATGTCGAGATGACCACTCAAGATGACCTAGACATGACCTCAGGTGAATAGTTAGTTCCATATGTGAGTGAAGCCATTGGTGGGGTAGAGATTAGGGATTAAAGGGAAAACATTGGTGAGGTGGGTTCAAGTAAGGACTACCAACCTCACAACGTGAATCCCAACCCATATAATGTTATATTAGAGGAGGACCATACTACTAAAATTCTCACAGCCTACTTGGAGTATGATCCTATAGATCCCGTAGAGTTGAATGAGTCCGACTTTGATGTGGTAAAGGAGAACTGTATCATCTAGTTCCAGGAATGGAATTTTATCAAAATTGTTTTTACCAAAATCTTGAATTGTAATGGGTGATCCATATGGGGTCCCATCACCACTGGTTACACAATATATGTCTCGAAGGGGTGGATGATCGAGGTCTTCAGCTTCCAATTCGAAACTACCTCACTGAAAAGATATGGTAATGTGGTCAACACCTGAATGTCATTGAGAATCAGGAGAAGTATCAAAACATTCGAAATCTCTAGAAGGTAAACCGAGAGATTCTTCACATGGACGAAAAATTAGACAAGAATTCCTACTTTATTGGCAATCAATCAAAACTTATCATAAAACTAAGGGCCCTACTAGGGGAAACTGAGTAGCAGATACGACATGTGTAATGTAATGTGGCCGATATCAAGGTCAAGTAAGACCAAGAACATATCAGGGTAGATAAGATTTTCTCAGAAGAATATGAAGAGGAGTTAGAGCTCAAAAGGTTACAATAGATCCTAGAGGGCGCACACCAAATGTTGGTGGAGAAAAAGTTCTTGACCTTAGAAGTAGAGCTATTGGGGCACTTTAACAAGACTCATATGAGGCACTAATGTGTAAATGTCCTTTTCTACTAAATCAATTTTCAAACAGATTGTTGATTTTTTTTTCATGGACACATAATTTTTTCACTTTTACTATCACAATATTATTGTACTTCTTCAATAAAAATGTCAAAAGTATATTTCCAAAGAGAAGAAGCTGTAGAATAAAACAAAAAAATATTGTTAGTATCTTTTCTATGTTGGTTACATCAGTTAAATTTATTGAAAAGTTGGATAGAAAATGATTGAAGATAAACATTAGTGGGTAATCTGTTTTGCGCAATATTCTAAACAAGACTAAACCACGAGGGTGTAATCCATGGCTACTCAAAAAATTTAACCAACTGAAATTGTTATTTGAATTTTGAAAGTTGTGATTGTAAAATATTTTGGTGTCAAGAACACCATTATGAGAAGGTTCCCAAATAATAAAGTCTTCTGAGTTGAAATAGGGATAATTATCAATGACCTGAATAATGTTATTAGGAAGGATAATGGTCTAAGAATTTAACACTTCCTAAATATCACAATTTGTGTGTTTCAGAAAATTATTTGGAGGAAACATGGAGATTAAAGGGGTACTATTCAAGTTTTCCAACAAAAAAAATTCGTGGAAGATTCATTGATAACCATAAATCCTATGTTAATGATGATTTTGTAAAAGTGTTGTCTAATGGTTGTCCAATTAGAAGAGATAATATTTTTAGAATTTCATTTCTTTAAATTGTCAACAATTCTTTTTTTAGAAATAAAATTGAGTCTGAATCGTTATGAAAGTGGTTCCAAGTTAGTCTGTCCTGTAAGGCCTCATTAAAAAGAATATGGTTTGTATTTCCATGTACAACTTTATCCAAAAGCTTACAAAAAGTATTCCCTGGGATGGTCTCAAGTTTCCTTTTCTTAGAAATATGTTTGGAACAATATTTGTATTGGAAGTGATTTGACCACTATTTTCTAGGCCATTTGGATGAGAGTGGTGAATCTTTCTTGGTCTCTTACAACCCGATGGATGAACTATCTTCATTCACTCATGGAGACCAGTTAAATTGTTAGAAATACCATCTACAAAGCCAACATGGTGGAAAATGGTCTTGTTCATTTGGGAGTTAACTATGTCATAACCTGGCTGGTTGACCTTCCTGATGGCCTTCTTCTGATTTATGATAATGATTGAAAAATGATTCCATCATTTAGATGTTTTTAATCCACTCTAATTTAATATAATAATTTGTTTCTTGGTAATTAAACAAGGCACAACCTCTTAAAAACAAGTTGATCATACTTTTGAAACAACCAGTGAACAATCCCTAATAACTTGTAGGTTATTCTTGGTTTGAGAAACAATGTATGAAAACATACTTTATCACTTCATATGAGAGTTTTTGATAATCCTAGAAAATATGGGGTCTACTATTCTTAACTGACCATCAAGAGTGTTTATGATGGGAGAGGTTGGGGCTAGGGAATTGGGAACTTGGAGAAACCAAGCCACATTTACCATCATGTGATAGTTAATATATGGGAGAATGAATGGGGTTTTGGAATCTATCAAAACAATGGGGAATGAGAAGTGTCAATCACAATGGAAAAATTCATAAAGAAAGGAGAGTGGAATGGAGACATAGGAAAGAATCTGACCAAGTTCGAATCAAAGAATCTATATTGTTAGGCTGGAGTGGGTTCAAACAAACATGGTTCAACTTCTGACCATGTTTTAAACACATATCCTATCTAGAATCCTCATACAAAGTCTTCAAAAATGGTTTCCCAAGATGGTTGGTGATCCAAAGCAGCCTGAGACCAAACCATTAGGGTGTCCTTTTAGATATGGAAGAGGATGAGGATCCAAATAAGTATCACATGAATCAAGGGAGTGGAGTGATGGAATGTCTAAAAAAATTCCAACAACCATGGGATTAAACCACTATGTCTTAGAATACACTGATATAAGAATATTGGTATGAAAAAAGATCAAACCCATCTTATAAGGAAGTTTCATCTCAGATGCCAAGTGATAGCTGAAGATGTGAACAATGCAGTACCTAACCAGTGTTTGGAAAGGAAATTTTAGGCGAGGGTCTAGGATACCTTTTAGTTTTAAGTCATTAAATTGAGAAGGATGGACACATAGTTTAATGTCATATGGTAAAAAAGATACAATTTACTATCACATGACCCAGATTTGTCCCACAGTTTAACATCATGTGACTGGGATGTTGCACACAGTTTAAGGTCATACTACCGAGACACTGTACAATGGTTTAGAGTCACGTTTCATGGAATATAGTAATGCCAATTCCCAATACATTTGTGAGGAATAAAAGAAATAAAACCAACAAGAATGAGTGAAAAGTGTCTTATGTACCACACAAGAGTTACGAAACAGATTGATGTCAACATGAATAAGGACCATGGGGCCCATGCTTCATCAAACATCCATATGGAGTCTCTTGGTCTGAGGTCATAGTGTTTGGACCATGATGTGATCATTTGTTTCTAGACCACATCGATACACACCCCACCAGAATTATAAAGGCTAGGTGATCCATGCTTGGTGTGGGAAACAATGAATGGTACTGGGGGTTTAACTGACCTATTCAACCACACACTAGAGGATGTGAAAAGGATAGAATCCCATCATGATATGGGGGAGTGGAGTAGAATATGTCAATACCTTCAAGGTTGTGATAATGGATCGACTAGTGAGTAAGGATCGATAGCTGGACAAGTTAAGAACATAGGGATCATGATAACACCATTCATGAATGGGGTGAGAAAACATAGAATCCACTAGTGGCCTAATTTAAAACACATGATTCACTATTTTCTATTAAAGATCTATTAGGGAATTGTCCTGGTATAGGAGGTGATCTATAATGGCATGTTACCATCACCATTAGGGTGTTTTATCTGGATTTGAAAGATGGTGGATATATGAATCTAGAAATACTTGATGTGTGGAATTGAGCATATCATAGGGTGGAACCGAAAACTGGATATTGCAAGTAGTTTAAATTTGTGTTTCTTGGACTAAAAAAACAGTTTGAATTCATGATTCTTCGACTATTTAAAATAGTTTAATGCGGTGTTTCATAGAATATGAAAAAATGGGTGTTCAAAGTCACCCATGTATTGTAATATGACTAGATGTGAAAGAGCCAAAAAGGGATCTGCACTATGTGAAATGGACCTGACGCAAGTGATTCTCAGTCTAAAGTCATATGGTTTGTACCAACTATATATAGTTTAAGGACATGTACCTAGTCCATATATGTGTCCAAGGGGTCAGAGGATTGCTGATCATATGGCTGGGCTCAAAGACAAAATGTCTGGGTGTAACTACATATCCCATAAGGATGGAAATCAAGCCATAGTTTGTTCTCAAAACAAAATGTGGTAGGAATATTACATTGGTAGGGGTGATCATCTCTAGAGAGGGATATTAGACATCACATGATTGTCATGGGGAATCCTGAACTTGTTTAGGGAATGGTTCTGGTTTAGAATCATGCATTGAGGATGTTAGATCTTAGTTAATGGTCAAAGAGTTTGGACCAAGGGAGGCATCTCATGTGAAAATGTGTAATGTGGTGTTAAAAAATCCTAACATAAATGAGTCAAAGGTGGACCAAAACCAAATGAATCATATCATAAGAGACCATCACATTGTTTAATATCATGATTCATAGACTATAGTCTCTTAGTTTAAGGTCGCGATGTTTAGACCAAGGGGGGAGGCTGCCCAGAAGGAAAATATATGGTGCGAAATAAAAATGAATACGATGTAAACAAATGTTATGAACCCCGATTACATAACACATTTTACCAATAAGACTTTGACACTATACATTTAGACATTAATATGGAACAAATGGTAGAAATATCAGATGTGAACAACAAAAGAAGTCTCACATTCCATTCAATGGGGCATGATGGTGAAAAACAAAAGAGGACATAAAACTGTGACTTGACCAGAAAAAAAAGTCTTGGAATCACTACACATCCCATAAGGATGGGGATCAGGCCATACATGGTTCTTGAAGCCCTGTGAAGTTTAATGCCAGGCGGAGAGGATATTAGTGACCCAATGTGACAGAGGAGAAATGTTGTGTATATTCCCACGGATAGAAACCCAGGTGCCACTACGTATCCTGAGATGATAGGAATTGAGAAAAAAATAGTTCTTGTAATATGGCATGGTAGATGACCAGTTCTGAATGTGAATTTTTCTCATAATAAATTACCATGATGTTGTAGATTTTTTTCGTTGTGAAACTAGGATGACAATTATAATTCATTTTAAAGTCACATTAATAAGATGTTGGGGTGAGATGTGTTCCAAAGGGGATGTGTATAGTGTGAAAATTATTACCCAATGTGAATGAGGACCATGGAGGGCCACACCACACCAAAAACTACATATGAAATATCAAAACCATTAAAAGTCATGATACATGGACATATAATTTTAGTTTAAGGTCATAGAACTTTGACCAAGGTGCCTAATTTAATGTCATGTGCTTGGGATGTGACTCTCCTTATGTGAATTACTATTTGAAGAACATGTAATTTTTTAGGACACTAATTCTCTCTCCATACATGGTTATCAAAGAGTATACACTAGTGGTATAGTCCTTATCAATGATATACGGTCTTACCCACTTTGGCTCCAACATTGATGGTTTCCTACACGATATCATTATTTTTCAGAGACCCAAACCCTGTCACAATGTAGGAAAGAGAAGTGGAAAAAATTCTTGTTGAATGCTATGGATATCTTGTTCTGGTAACTCTCTAGGTTGTGCAAGGATCAAAGCCTATTAATTTCTGGGGATTCTGACTCAACTGGACAGAATTTTGATATTCCATATGACTATTTTGGTCATTGAAATATGTTTCGAGCAATAGGAACTATATATCAATATACATGAATACCTCTATTTCGTACACTAGGGAATATAATGTCACCTGGGTGAAGTTATGATTCATCGTTTGATAAGCCCAACAAGCATTGGGGAGTTTTTCTCGGAAACTTTTCTTATTCAAGACCACCATTTTCTGCAAAAATTTTTAGGGGGTTTTATTAAATGCCTCAATCAATCCATTTTCCTACATGTGATAGTTTGAAGTATGGTTGGATAGGGTATTGTAATTGGAATAAAACTTCTTCTGCTCAATTGCCTAGAATTTAGTTCCATTTTCCGTGAGAATAGTGTGAGGGAATTTGAATCGATAAATGATGTGGGAGATCACTAATTCAACCACTAGTTGGGATTCGACAACATTGAGAGGAATTTATTCTACCCCCATAGTGAAGAAATATATTATGGTTAGAATGAACATGTAATGGTGAGCTGTTTCTAGTGGATAAGGTCCCATGACATTAATTACCCATACTACAAAGGTCAAAGAATACACAGTAGTATGGAGGGGCTCCAACCGTCAATGGAAAATATTGGCATGGAACGGACATGCGTGGAACCACATAGAGAACTCCATACAGCCATGGAAACAGGTAGGAGAGATGTATCTTAGTATATGAATATATTGGTAAAGATTCTACCCCACTATATGTCCACCGCAAGACCTAGTATGAACTTACCACATAACCCATTGAATCTCTTCTCCTTGAATGCAACAAAGGATAATTCCATCAACCCCCTTCTATAGAGAGTTTTATTAAGGGTGTGCCCATTTTAGAGGATAAACTATGTTGTGCACTAATGAATTAAATCATGTCTGGCGTTTTCTAGTAGGATAACCCAATGTCAGAGATAATTGATGGAATAATTTGTCTATTTAGAGGTTTCATCTTCTATAGGGGGATCTGGAGGTCCTGAAATGGAGGCACCACTAGTCAGGTAATTTAAAAATGGGATATCATCATCATAATCATCTAGAATTATGGGATAGAAAACCATTTGATGCACTACATGAATGAACAAGTCATCTAGGTTAGGGTCTGCAAGATATACAGCTAAACTTTCTAGGGTTATGGCTCTCCCATTCTATGACCAGGACACATGAGTCACCTCTAGATGAGAATATAACTGTACCATCAACTAGAGTGTGCGCTGTAATAGAGGAATGAGTTCTTGATTTTTGATGATGAAATCATCATTAGTCTACATGATTACTATTTTGGAGTCTCCCTTCATATGAAAATGAGGTACATCAATGTCAAGGGATAGCTAAATAACTTTAATTGGATCCTGATACTCTGCATCATTATTAATGCATCCCACTAATATAAGGAATGAATATAGAAGGATAGCATGTGGAAACATAATAAAGAAAATCCCCAGTCCTACTATGTCGAGATTGGGATCATTAATCCTTCAATTAGTTAGGATATGGGAGGCACCATCAAAATTCATCTACCAATACAACATATATTGGTCCAGTGAAAGTATGGTCTCATCTGGGATGTCAAGATCCAGGAATTATCTATGGGAGAAATATGGACATCCAATAAGTCTTCCGATGCCTAACCCATGATGGATTTCTACGAGACAAACCTGATGTCCATCTTTTATAGAATAACTACACAACATGTTAGCTGACCTGTCAATATTGGGCAGTTCAATATATAGTTTAGTAGGTCCACTCAGGACACCATCTATATCTCATGATGCTGCAAATAATGATGAAACTTCTATACTATGAAAACATGGTTATGACATATCTTCTCGATGGTAGAGTATGTTTACTCAATTTCAAGGATAATGTGACTAAGATATTATATATTTTTCTTCGTCCCTTCATTGTTCTTCTGGGTGATCAATGCGCTGAGGTATCGTTCTAGGGTAGTTACATAGAGGACTAATGGGTTTCCTAAAATAGGTGGCATCAGAACCAGAGGTCGTATAAAATATTACTTGATCATTTCAAATGTATTCTATCACTCTCTGTTCCATTTGTAGACTACACCTTTCTTCATGATTCTATTAAAAGGATTAAACTTTCTAGCCATATTCATGATGAATCAGACCATTGGCCTTGATCTTCTCGAGGTTGATCTTGATTCCTCTATATCTGATGGTGAAGCTGAGAAAACCTCTAAATGTAACCTCAAAGGCACACTTCAAGGGGTTCATCTTCAAATGTAGAGAGTGGAGGAATCCCAATAATTTCCCAATATATGTGAGATGTTCATGTCACTGGTAGTATTTAACCACCAAATAATCCACTTTGCCTTCCAATAGGGTCCTGAATATTGGTTTGATGATGTGGTGCATGTTACACTAATAAGTGGCCCATGTATTCTTCAGACCAAAGGTAATTACCTAATAACATAAGGTCGCTTGTGGCGCTTTCAAGGCAGTAGTATCCACATATTTGGGGCCATAAATATCTAATTATAGAAAAATATCCATCGATAAAGGAGAGATCCTAGAAGCCAGCTATGGAACCAATCAATAATTCTCTCACTGGAAGGGGAAAACCATCCTTTAGACAGTGGCAGTTGATATCCCAAAAGTCAATACAAACATTTATTTGTCAGTTATTCTTCCTAATATGAACAATGATGTATAAAAACTTGGGGTATTGATCTTACTTGAATAATATATCTTTGATAAGTTTGTCAACTTCATTATTGACCAGGTATACTTGAGAAGGTTTTTTTTCATGGAGGATGGTTGAACCCGTGATGACTTAATAGAAGACCAAGATGGTGGATGGCGACTTGAGGGTTGTTTCTTGAAATCTCATAATATATAGAAGAAATAAAATCATGATGGTACCTCCATAAATTCAAATACTACTATTTTTCATCTGGTATCATGGGTTTACTTATCTTCATTGGCCTTGGGTTTGACTCGGTGCAAGGGTTAACCTCAACAAACTCATCAAAAGTGGAAAAGATGCCCTCTTCAAATGTAGGAGAGGTGTCTTCCAGATATTCTTCATCATATTAGGTAGGGGAATCATTATAAGGAGGTGATTATTCTAGGATGACTGATTTTGGAGGAGTAGTGGTGCTTCATTGGAAGGAGGTAGAATATTCTGTAGGTGACTGCCGCTCTACTGAAACCATTAAGACATAGGTTATCTTGAATATTTCATCCGGATTTTGAACATGAGGCCCATGAATAATGTAAAATAAGTGGTGTTGGGTCGGTCTGTGTTGGTTCAACCCGATCAATGGAAAAATGATGGTTTGATGTACAACCGTATCTATGGGTAAATCATATCAATAGATAATAGGTGTATAGTATTCTAGTATAACATGAGCCTAGCCTATATATGAGTACAAGCAAATCCTATAATGTTCTTTGTACTTTGGAACTTGGTTCCTATTACACTCAAAAATGATGAAGCAATTTCCAATGTATGGCAACATACCCTCTAAATAGTAAATCTAGAGGATTAAATCATTATCTAAATCCATCCATGGGTTGGACGCAACTATTATGCACTCACTCTCATTGGTATGAACCTTATTGTTCTTACTATGATAGTAAAAGTCATCCACAAAATGGGATTCAAAATTTCTTAAGAGAGATACATCACCATGGAGTACACCTACTCAATCATTGAGGTAGTAATAGAGGAATTGCTGATATGTGGAGGGAACCACTTCTTGTAGATATAGCCAATGTATACTTATATAGGAATTGTAAGTGGTGTCCTATGAAACAACAATGAATTCAACATTTTATACCAAATTTATGAACTGGGACTTGATATAGATCATATCACAATGTCTTCTCTCAATCCAATCATAACCCTATATCATTAGGAAAGAGGGACTCTAATCTTCTTTAGTCATTCCTAGCCTAAAGAGCATCTAGGTGGGAATGAGATTGATCCTTGAATCTATGTCCACTGGATAGTGACAAACATCCAGGACTTTGAGCAGACCAATGATGTACAATAGGAAGATGTTCCCCTACATATGGAATCCATCATCTTCTCTAGATAACGATATGATGGATTGGAATTATTATTGCATAAATTCCTTGGAATAGAAGTTCTCTATAGTTGCTACCTTTTTTTCAAATTGGAGGGGGATTCTAAAGTCCTCTTCAAGGGCCTCATGAATCTCCTCTGATAGGAGGATGGCATCATGGATTGAGATATTTGTATGAATGTTGGTGATATGAATTAAAAATCATTCCTTCAAGCCAAGAACACATTTCTACATGCATGGGGTTGATCTTTGGAAGAAGGTATGTAAAACACTACTGGAAGAACCACTAGATTCTAACTGGTGCTGAAAATACCCTACCACTCATCCAAAAAACTACCCATAACCACTACTAGATGACTGATTCCTGGATGAGACCTGACTTTATCTAGACTCAACTTATCATGATGTGGCCATGGCTATTTAGGTTAGTCCAGTAACTCAATCAACTATTAAGATGGATAAATCGAGGTGGGATGGAAGGACTATACTTTATGATCTTTGTGAAATACTTATTTCTTCATTTCAATGTCATGCATAAAATGAAATAAATAATTGTAATAATAATTTCATCAGTTTTTCTGTCCTCAACTTCTTCATTGATGGCATCAGCCTAAGACATTTGGAGGGATCGCTTGACACTCCTTGTAATCAGGGACCGTATAAGGGTCCACCAATTCAATGATATTCCAAGAGGTATACTCTCAGTCCACATAAAAGGAGTATTCAAATAATGGTAAAACCTTGGTGGGATTTCCATATTTGGAGGCATAAAATCACCGAGAGTGCTGGAATGATTTGGTACTGATGATGGACATTTATTTCCCATGATCCGTTGATGCCAATTTATTCCTGATTTTAAAAGCTTATTATGTATATGTAGATGTATTAAATGAAGGAGGAATGATGACTTCATGAGGATTGAGGTGGTCTAAGTGGTAATAGATGAATCCATGGGTGAGAGAATCTTCCCTAAAATCCAACCAAACTTTATTCTTATGAGTCCCATAGTTGATAAAAATTATTCCATTCACTAGAACATTCAATGTCATTGTTGCATTAAATAGAGATGTGTGTCACCTATGTCAGGACCTCATCTAACATTGTTACAATATTTTCCATTTGGTATTACAGCCAATCCTTGAACACAAAACATTTCATGATAATATTTCAATGGATTGTGTGGTAAGGGAAGTGGTTGGAATGATTAGTCAGCTCGGTCTCATGGGGACTCCTACATTCTATTAGATTCAGAATCCTTTTTTTAAGAAACCAAAGAAGTAATCGAGGACCTTAAATTTATGAATGGAATAGGCATTGATTCTCTTATATGGGATGGGGACTCTAGGATCCTGGTCCTAACGAGGGGATGATCCTTGAAGAGGGGGTAGGGCCATATTCTCTTGTCTACGTGGCAGTGCTTGTGGAGGGGGTGCTTGCCAGTTCTGTGCTAGGTGAGGCTAATCATGAGGATTTTCCCCTAATGGGTTTGGTCTTGGGGATGTTTTTCTAGAAAAAAAACTAGTGGCTTTGGGTCCCCTAAATATATTTTGGTAGCAGTGTATACCTTTTGGATATTCTTTCAAGAGTTGGGAGTGGTAATGGGAATGTCATCCTGGATTTCTATAAGACCTCTTCTAGGAACTAGGAATTGTTTGAAAAATCCTGAAATTATGCAAGGAAATTATGAATGATGAGGGTAGGGAATAGTTCATGATTCACATTCTCCACCCATATCATCATCAACTTCTCATGAATTGACAGAATATCAAGTGAATACATGAGTCCTTTCTCTATGTAAATGCAGTATATGATGCACTCTTCAAGAAATTACATAAACATTATGATTTCATTAAAACATTTTTCCCATGTTGGAGTATAATTGCTAGGTATAACGTCTACTGAGGTCTTCCCAACCATTGATGGACTCTATGGGTAGATGGTTGTACCAGATGAACACATACCCTTCTAATTTTTGATCAAAGCATCAGAGCATGACTGCTTCCTTCTACTCTGGAGTGCCCAACATGGGTCAATACCTTGATATTTACTGGGATAGATGCTGCTGTTGGTTTCCCATCCCAATGAAGGAGGTGAATGTAGAATTTCTAAAATTTTTAGGTTCTTGCATGTCCTTCGCCCATGCTAGATATGGATTTCCATCATGTGGTGTTTCCACATATTGCATCTCCTGGGATTCAAGGTGAGTAGTGAGAGTAGATATCAGATCTACATGGATGTTATGCCTATCATGTTGAGTATTTCAAACCACCAATACTTTGACATTATCCTCAATGTGGTAAGCATGATTAATTACTCATGGAGTGATCTGTGGAGTGGCTTTCAGAGAAGATCTTTTTGGGCCCCGAAGGAGTTTGACATACTAATCAAAAATATTGGGTGATGCATACCACATTCACTTTATATGAGCTCCAACTTTGATTATTTTTGGTTATTCGGGATCACCAAGCTCGATTGGGGGAAACTGGCCAAGAATGACTTTTGGTTTCCTCTATTTCCCTCGTGGAAGAGGAACATGATCTTTTTGAGGGAAAAAATAATATGGGAAACACTTAGAACGTATTGCACTGAAAATAATATTATAATCTATGATATGTTGATATAGGGTATCCATTACAATATCTTCCTCTATCCACTACATGACATTAGACCGGGGATTAGAATTCCCAACCTATTTATTGAATTTTTTGGTATTTTGACCATTAAGAAATGATGATGGGGATCACCAATGATAAGTTCATGCCTTTTTAGGTGGGTGAGAACTCCTATGTGAGGGTTCACATGATACTATGCTACCCCAGTTGTCCGATTCTCTTTTTGAGACACTACATTAATGTCCCCATCCTTAGGCAAAGTGAGATTACTCATATTTACCATAACACATGAAGTCATGTCCTTGATATTTCCCAGAAGGTCTAGCTATCCCCGGTTAAGACTAAGTAGAGGGTGGTGTAATGTCTATATCAATGATTTCTCACATGTTTGGACACCTATTAAATGATTCTTTAGAGCACTGTGAAGCACTAAACAGATATATATTGAATGGTTCTATGACAACTTAGTGATGTTGGATGTTGCACCATTGGGAGGGATTCTAACACAACCATGCAACATTGCTGATCAATGTTGTCAATGTGATTTATAAACCATGGATAGACCAAATTACGACCACATATGAATAAGAACATTGAATAGGAGGTTTTATAAAATCAAATAAATTAATCTTGTGTGAGTGACCCCAAAATTTCAAATTCGGGTGTCACAATTGGCCATAAAACATTGGACAACTGATCATTGGCCAGAGTATCCCACAAGTTTCCTTATTCAGAAAAATATCCCTACTCTTGTTTATCCGATGATTTTTCAGTTCTTGGAGGTAGACATATAGTGTCATGGATAGGGACCAGTGTGGTGGTGAACTCACTAAAGGAGGTGTCATTTCATGGGTTGACAGATCACTGCATTTTGGGTCATTTCTCGGGGGAGGTACCAACCTCATTATAATGTCCTTGTTGGAATGGGTATTTACCAATTCCTTATGTGGTAGGGTAGCTTTCATTAGTGGATTTTATTATGGTTTCTTATCATCTACCAAACCCCATAAAAAATCTCTATGATCTCGAGTAGAGGTAGAGAATGACATCAGAAATGATAGGGATGACTGCACGACGAGACCCGGGAAGGGAACCAAATATTTACCCTCACACATGTACCTTCAATGTGATATTGGTATATTTTGGATTTCCCCATTAAGGATGTAGAATATCACATGTCAGGATCCTTCCCTCAAACTCTGATTCAAATGATTGGGTTGAAGACTCCATCATAGAATCAAACTCTGCTTCGGTGTCTGATAAGAGAACGTGATTAACAATGAAACCGCTATTACCAAGAATTTTTCTTCTAGCGGTGGTGGTTCTCCCTTCTACCCTAGGATGGATAATCCGGAAAAATAGGTTATTCATTTTGAGAAGGACCATGGTACTATTTTTTCTGGGCGTGGATCGGCCGTCGTATTTTATTTTTTGGGACAAAGGTAGTTCCTCTGTATCAGTTTTGGTCCGATCGTGGAGGATGTCCACTTGGACTACTGGGATCATGGTGAGGGCCTCCACATCGAATGTGAGAAGAAGTGTGAGGACGTAAATTGAAAGGATGAAACTAGAGATGGGTAGGGCCGTTGTGTTGAATATCAAGAGTAAGTGGAGGACCTCTGTACTAATTGCTGGATGTGCGGGGAAGACCTTTACTAGGATCGATGATATAGCGGGGATGACAGATTCTTGACCTGGTAAAAATATTTTGAGGTATTCCTAGTCTACTAGTGGTGATATTATGAGGAATGAATTCATACTAATTATTTTTTATCTGAGGAGGGCCTTTGATTTTGTGTATGATGGAGTGGGGAGGTCCTACACATGAGTTGGGAATGATGAGAAGAGGAACCTCTCATTGGAGGACTATGAAACAGTGAGGACCTCTATATCGTGAACCATAAGAATGGGGAGGACCTACAAACCTGATGCTAATGATGTGGGGAGGATCTCTTCTTTAACTGATGATGGGAACATGGGGAGAGCATCTATGTTGTGTGTGAGAGTGGGGAGGGCCTCCACACTTGTAGGTGATCATATGGGGGAGGACCTCCATACTATGTTTTCTCATCTTGTCCTGGCCTGTAGTGACTAAATTTTAGACCGTTGTTAGAGAGAGTCTATACAACCTAATCATGGGGTGGTTGGGGTCTCGATCCCAACCGGGTTTTGATGATACCATGCTCTGTAGTAGTAGGGATCTCGCAGAAGATGTCAGTAACAGAATTGGCCACTAGGGCTATGGAAAATGATGCCCCCTGATGGGAATACTCCTAATATAGAATATGATGTTTCCATTAATCTATTTGGATCAGGGATCGCAATGCTAGGGAACAGTACATCTATTTCTCATCATAATGTATCGATCGTATTTGGAATTGATGAGGCCTAATGTGAGCCCTCCTTTGAAGCTCTCAGGCAGTAGTCGTATCCCAGATAACCCAAGAATCCCCCACCTCCTTAGTGTAGGAGAATAATTTTTAGGATAATTTTTGAGATAGGATCCAAAAATGGTTCGTCATTGGATTGGTGAGATTTGGTTCCATGTGCAACCCTTGGGGGTAGAGTTGCCGATGAGTCATAATAGCCTCCAGGTCCTGGCAGACCATATCCCTTTTTATAATGAACCCCTTTTTCTCATACTAGTGAATGATTTTGTCCATAACCATCCCCCATATGATCTATTAGGGCGAGATAGGTTAGGGGTTCTTGGTAGTTGTAGTTGTAGATGAATTCTTGGGGGAGGTGGAGTTATGAAGGATTGATGCATTGTTATTTCTCCTGCCCCTACGTCTCTGAGCATTATGTTGATGTCATCCTTCAACATGGATCCTATAAGGTAAGAAGACTCAATATTCAGTATGGATATTAGGAATTTAATGACTAATTACATAGAATCATCAAGTCTTCCAAGGACATGGAGAGAGATCCATGCCAATAATGACACAGACTAGAATGACCATTGATTAAATGAAACAATATCTAGTAAGTTCCATGATGGGACCAATATTTTTTTGCTGGGTCTAAGCACCAGATAGATAGATCTGGTGACCTGATCATCTATTGATGTGTCAAATTCTACTAATCCCCATGTTGAGGAGAATATTTTCACTTTCAGTTCACCATTTCTATTTCTGATTCTTTTTTCAGGGAACACCAACGTGTCCGCACATGGGTGGTTTGCATGTGCAAGATACTCTTATTACCCCTCATTAATTCTTTCCAAAGGTAGACTAAAATCATCACATTCATCCATGATGTAAAATACTTGATCGAAATGAGATGATGGTACATCATCTCCTCCTTTTGTGGATTCCTACTTGGAACATGTCTCCTCATCTAGGACTTCCTTATAGATTAATATATGTTCATAAAGATCATTCCTATTTCCATATGTTCTGTGGATGATGATTAATTAAATTACTTATATATTGACCATTCAAGGGGTCTGGGAAGGGTAGACAGCTATGGTTATGATAATATCCACATTGGCTATCACAGTCATGTTATGATTCTGGAACATTAGTCACATTTAATCATCCACGTTGGAGGAATTTTATTTGGAGTGGGCCCAAGGAATATTGTCTTGATCATGAGGTATCAGATTCTAGGGGAATATTTTCTAACTATTTCACCCCATTCATCCCATGTTTTACATGAGGTATCACTATGAAACATTTCATGATTTTAATGTCTGGAAAATATTGAATGATATTTGATAACAATTACACATGGACCAGGGAGGTACATCACTAGGATGGAGAACCTAAATAGTTTACTAGATAAATGGATCAGAATTCATGTGAAGGCAGATCCTGGGTGGGGTGTCCCATAAAGGGAATATTTCACAATTGGAAGGTTGATCTGCACATCAATGGGTAATGATTGGAGTGGTTCCTTCCTAGGATGGAGGAACTAATGTTTACCATTGGTTGGGATCAAACCACATGGAGGCATCCTACGTACCGTATTTAGAAGATTGGGTTCAAAACCCACATAGTAAGTTGGATGGTATATTGTGGTACATATGAATTAGAGCTTCCCTACACATGAGGATTTTTCTTGGTTGGAAATATGTGTGGGGATTACGCATAGGAGTGACCTAGGTGTATTTCAAGATCTTTCTAAGATGTATTGTATCAGGGCAAATCAGGATGGATTAAGGGTGGTGTGGAAGAAATGGATTGAATGTATGGGTTTTTTGGTTGTATAAATATTAGACCTTAGGGAGTATTTATATTTACCTATGTTATCATGGAATCAATGTACATGTAGTTTGAGGAGGGGTGGTTGGGGATTAAACCTATAGAGGATTCCCAAAAGATCAGATCACGTGGTTGTGGCTTACGCATGTAAGCGTACCATCGAAGGCAGATGGTTTTAATAGATGCTGATAATCTTTAAGCCAATGTAATTTATGCTCGATGTATGAAACCAGAGGAATAAATAGGCCTAAAATGAATGTCATGAAATATGTGGCAACGAGTGATGATGTGGGGCTTATTCATGGATGTTTCTCGAGGATGATCACATTCAATGTGAGGAGGATCTCATTCCATGTGGGTAGGACTTAAGCATGAGAGCTTCCCATGGAGACAAATCCAAAATGGGAGGGAGAGGGAGAGGGTTTTTAGTGTACCCATCTCATATCCTATTTTCATATACTAGATAGAAACATTTAATGATTTATTAAAAAATTCCCCAGGCGGAGACAAAGTGGTGAAAGAGTTCCACCTCTTGAAAGAAGGACTAAGAGATTAATCTTGGAGGGATGACCATCGGGATGTCATTCCCTGTGGAGAGGATATAATTTCATGTGAGGAAGATATCATTATGTGCATAGAAAAGTATTATTTAGACCATCCCATGTCACTCATACATGAAATATCCTTCACTTTCTCTATAGGGTAAGGCAACAGTTTAATGTCACGTGGGGAAGACTGTGGTACTATGTAGATTATCATCATGAAGCTCAAACTTGGGAGACTCACTCCTCACCCCTTGTACTTATATAACTATGTAACATACACCATTTTGAGGTGAAATTCATAAAATAAATCCAGGTTGAAAAAATGTAGAGGAGTGATAAATTATGAGATCCATGTGAGTGTATAGATGCTAAAAAACAAAAGATATTATCATACATATTATGAAAAAAAGTTACGGAATCTCATGCCACACCAGAAGCTGGTTGGGAAACTAAAATAGGTGGAATTTTTCATATGAATAAATGATGTTCAGATAAACTGATCTAAGAGGGAATGAAGTCTTTAACCACTTGACCATAGCAAAGAGGTGTCAGCTGAAGGAAGGCAACATGGAGAGGCCCAAGAAAGGTGATTCACGAAGCAAGGTGCATCAATAAGAGGTTCTGTGCGAAGCGTAGGTGCTTCATGGAGATTAGAAGCAATGTGAAGGAGTAGGATTCACAAAACATGGTGTCCTTACCTTGGAATGAAGTCACAATTTAGGAACAGAGTGCTTAATGAAGGGTTAATTCTCCCTGATGTCTCAAGTACCCATTTGGGCCTTCTTCTTCTGTGAAGGTTATAGTGCTCTGTGAAAGGAATTCCCACCTTAGATGGATATTTTTAGGGACTCGGGAAAGTCGGTTTCATGATTATCCAATACCTTGAATGACTTATTTTCCATTCAGTTCACGATGATTAGATGATTTCTGAATTGGGACTTCAGAAGTCAAAAGATCCGGGTAATCATCTGTTTATGTTGGAATGTGATTGATAAAGGGGGATGATAATGCTAGGAGGTCTTCCACAAAGTAAATATTGACTTCAATAATGGTTGTGTCTCCATCAGACTCTGAAATTTTTCTATCAAATTTTATAGCATAGTCGTGAAGTGGCATCATAAACACAGAGATTCCATTTAGTGCCTTGAACGTTTATGATAGTGGAGGATCTCTATAAAAGATCTTAAATAAGGTGACTCTTAAGATTATTTCTTAGGTCGGTTTGAGATTATATTTTCTTATAATCAGTTTTGGATCCCTCGACTAATATCATAGAACATATTTCAGTGAAAGTGCATACATTTAGTAAACAACATTTGAAATACAATATAAATTACAATAGAAAGGGGGAAATGAATACAATGAACAACAACTTAAAATATGACTAGCTGCCTGCAATTAAGTGGAAGTGAATCACAACATCTTTACAACAACAAACTCAAGTTTTTTTGGATATAAACCTTACTAATATCCAACTAATGTCTTTCTATACTACCTTCACAATCTCTATTCCCATAGATATCATCACCATCATATATTCCATATTTAGAGTCACAATACTTTTGGGCACAATTCCCATGGTAGAGTGTGTATAAAAATTGATAATGGGGCACCGTAGAACCATAAATGGGCTTAGAATACTAGTCAACAAAAAATTAAGGGACCAAACTATATAACCACCAATGAAAAGGAATGAGGGATTGATACAAAGGGGGAGCAAATATGAATTTACTTTCAAATAAATTCAACTACCTCAAAGGAGAGAATGCAGACTCCACATTAGTCAAATTGATCTATAGGATGGGTAATTAATTTTTTTTACCCCTCACCACTATGAATGAAATCGTATCGACGAAACGTCCACTAATTCTATGTAATACGAACTCCATGAACATACCCACACCATAAGGGAAGACACCACTCTTCTCATCCATGTCAGGTGAAAACATATGTTGAAACTTATATCTTAGAGGTGATGAAACAATGAATGAAAACCCAATGGAAAACAATATATAAACTACGAAGCCTTAACTTGGGGATCTAATCCAGAATATCCCAACTCTAAAGTCTTATCAACCATGATCCACCAAACATGCACCAACATCACTACTCACCCATTTTACAATGTGACTAACAAAACATACTAGTGAATAATTATTCCAAAAATATTCCTCATGAAAAAGGCCCACATGTACACCTCACATAAATGTCTATGAAAAGGGGGTTTCAACATAGTGGGAAACCCCACCCCATCAACTATATAATTCTCAAGTTCTTCCATCATTATGTACGTGTATCTCACATTCCATTCCATAGTGGGGGGGGGAGGTTATCTTCTCATAAACCATCACCATAAAGACGATATTTTATACATAATATCTTGGATCTTGTTCCTTAAAAATACCATAAATGACTGAGGTGAGAATTACCTTCTCCATATAAGGTTTATCTCACACATCATGGGGCTGATGAGAGGCCATCACATCGAATGATAATTTTTTTTCCAAAAAAAATACACAAGGGACTAATATCCCCATCAACACCCACATAATGGAATGATAACAACATGAAGAGATTTCTAATGATAAAACATGGCATATAGGAACTGAACCACATGTCTTTGAGGGAGAACCACCCCAATCATTGAATTTTCCACAACCACTACTCTCTATCGTCATTAGCTACACCGAGGTGATATATAGAAGGGAGAAATAATTATCTTCCATAGTGTACACTGAACATAAGGTCCCTCAAAAGAGACTAAAAGATAAAAACCTGATCCTCTAGTCCAAAAAATATTCACCAAATCCTTATCTAGTGTGCATGTGAAGGACTCAAGCTTCACTTTCATCTAAGAGTCCTCATAGGATACAATATAGCAGATAGGTCATTTAGAAATAAAATACTAAAATATAACATTAGTTATATAAATATAAAATAAAAATATTCATATATAATAATGTATAAGGACTTTTGTGGACAAAAAAATTGCACCATCACGATATATATAAAAAATACTCAAGATAAGCTATTTATTTGTCTGAATTAGACAATCATGCTTGGGTTCTGAAAAACAACCCATAGAGTGGTTGGTATCCCACATTTGTGATTACATGTACACTATGTCACTTGAATGGAAGAGGGAGGATTTCTCCACACAAGTTAATCACATCCACATGTGCCAAAAATTTGCTGTTATGCCTCCCCTCGAGCAGGTCAGGTGAGACCCGACCATTTGTCTCGCTCGGTATACGACTGGTTCTACATTGGGTTAACCATTGAGGGAGAAGGGAGGTATTTCCCCGAAAACCATACAGATGGTAATTTAGCATCCAATTATAGATGATTATATGGATGGGGGAAACCATATTAGTTTTTCCCTTTCATGCTCACATTACACATGGATTCTTCCATAGGTTATCTGGTCTACCATGAGAAAGATGACCCTTGAAATATCATCATCAAACACCCCTAAATCACCACTAATCGTAGATTCCTCTATTGAAAATTTCATGCCTCATTTCAAAGCTACGTATTAAGACCCTTATGGCCTGTGCCATTATGGTTAGACACCCAGGCCACCTAGCCTTCACCAAAATGTTTGGGAAGCCCCACGCATTGCCTCATTTCATCGTCTAGCATTGACTGAGATGAGTGGCTCCAATATAAAATTACTCATCTATAATCCAAATCCAGAAAAAAAAAAATAAAACAAAAACAACTTAATATCAAAGAAAAACTGAAAAATAAGTTTTGCGTTGATATATAAACATAAGCTCTTCAATCTGCAATCATCACCAAGGATCGATCATTTCCATTTGCATCAACATGTAATCAACACCCCTACATCCTATAATTCTTGTTTTTATGGTTATAAACCTAGAATTAGGGGGAAATGGATTAAATATAGGGTTATTTATATTTCTTTACGCAATTAATTAAAAATTCCTGCCATGGTGATCACCGTTGAGAATCCTAATGAGAGCTTAAGAAATGAACCTCCTAGGGTAAATCCATCATTTCAATCATAATGATGGTATTATATTTCCCATTTTAGTATCCACTCTAAAGGGAAAACATAATTTATGATAAAGAGTATAAATGATTAAAAATATGTATTTTTATCAAGGCCTTTCTAGGACTACATTTCCAAACCAACTCATCCTTGGGACAAACACCACAAATCATAATCATCAGAACCATCATATAATTTTTTAGGGTATTTTTATATAATAAAATTACAATTTTTCCCTTCTTATAGGACTATGTATATAGAATATAAAAATGAGATAACACTCTCTCATGATAAAACTGAGGTTGAAACATCTTTTTAGATCTATCTCGTATAAATTTAATTCATTATGCGATTTATGTGGTAAAATAATTTGAATAGCTTATAATATTTTCATTGGTGAAAACTTTTACCATATTATATAACATCCTCTTAAATATAACATTGAGAAACCAACCACTTTTTATTCCTAAATAATTGTCCAGATTTATTAGAATTATTCTTAAAAAAACATTTTTTCGAAATCAATTATTAATCTTTTAGTGACTTAACTAACTCGCATACCATATTCCTTGTAAATTTATTTATCTATAATTGAATATAAAATACCTCATTTTAAATGTAAAATTCATTATAATCATTACATGGAAAAACATTTTAAATAAATGTGAGTGTTCTAAAATATTTCTTACTACATTTATTATTTTTAATCAAGAATGTACATTTACTATAATATTTTAATGGGATCATCCATATGATTTTTTCATATTCTCTATTGAGAATATTATACCCTCTAAATTTATAAATTTTATCCTTGATTCTAATTTCCAAATGATTATATAATCCTATATTAAAATATCTAAATTCTTCTTCAATATAATCCATTAATATTTATTTTCTTAAAGGATATTTCTCATAAAACATGACATGAACATATTCTTCCACTTTCACGCTTCTTTTTTGTAAACTCTATTTGATCGAATGCGGTTTGAATAAACTAGAAATATACCATCATAATAGGTTTCAACAAACCTATCTATATTATAATTAGTGATAATAATGAATAAATTACATCCAAACACTCTAAAATATTATAACTTTTTATTCCTTCCTCTCAAGAGTTCATAACACATATCGTTCATAAATTGACTTTACATAATCATATTAGAAACATAACAGGCCATGTGAATAATTTTTTCCAATAAATACTAATGTTATCAAGGCTCATTTAACATGATTCTTTTAATAAATTTAATTATTATATTCCTTCTCTACTACTCCATTCTACTGTAGAGTCCATAGTATTTAAAAAGTATGAGAATAGCCATTATTCTCACAGAACATATCAAACTATTGGTTTTGGTATTCACTTATATTATCACATTTTATTAATACAATAATGTATCCTTTCTCATTTTACACAAGGTCATAGTATACAATAATCCTTGAAATAGTTTCAATTTTGTGTTCCATTAACTATTCCCAAACAAATTTGGTGAGGTTATCCACAATGAAAAACTTATACTACATTCCTTTAAGGCTATTAACATGATTTGGTACAAAAAAATAAAGATTCACCAACTCATGTGGTCAAATGGTGTTCACTTACCCAACTGACTTGAAATACTCTTTGGACTAATTTAACATTTAACATAGATAAAAAACCTAGGATTATCCACTTTATGTTCAGGTTTCTTTAATGTTATATATTGATTATCCCACATGTGTAGAAGTCTAAAATTTATAGGAATAAGACTTCTATTATACAAGATTCTACCTATATGAACAACATTCAAAAACATTAAATGTTTCATTATTTAATCATCAATGTTCATGAAATACATGTTTGAAGAAAATAATATAGAATAATTATCAAAAAAAATTATCATTATGTAATTTAACAAGATATCCATCATTAAATAACTAAAATATGACAAAAATATCATACAATAATTTATTATCATATATAACTTTACTGGAAATTTCAAAATCTAAAAAACAAACATCATCGAAACCTTTTACCTCACCTTTGTAATTTTAATGAAAAGTTATAGTTCCTCCATCACGTCTATTGAATTATTTTAAATTTTATGTATCTATAGAAATATAACTAGAGAATAATTGTCTATATTCCAATTTCTTCTTTGATAATTTGAAGGCTCCTTTCCTAAACAAATCAAAAATAATAATATTTTGGTACCCTTTGTACTCTATAACTAATTTGATTAGTCATTATACCTTTAAGCACCCATACATATTTTTAAAAAGTATTAAAATAGGATAAAATAGAAAATGATTTATAGATATATGTTTTGGTCCATCCCAATTTCTATGGGTTTCTATGTGAAAATTAAATTGTATAGATACCATCCTTTCAGGATCCAAAACAAATAAAAAATTACTACTACCTTTATATCTCTTCATAAATATGTTCCTTTATAACTTGGGAAAATTTTCATTATATCCAACACTATTATTTCTCCTAGTTATCCTATTTAAAATTATCATAGATTTATATTGCACTATTAAATTTTTATAATCCATATTTCAAAATTAAAATTTCACCCGTTAGCTTCAAAAATTCCACCAGATTTTATGATTAAATCATGGATGTAACACTCCATAATTTATTAACTTCTTCATTCCTATGCTTTTTTTCCTCAACAATATCCTCTCTATCTTCCAAAAGACTCTTTTAAAAACTATATATATTAATGATACCATTCCAAAAATTCTTAACTTTTTCAATAATATCTATTATTATTGGTTTATCATATTCAGATTCATAATCAAAATCACATATAGAATCACTTATTACATTCAAATTTTCCATCTTATTGAAATTTTATAACACCTTATAAGTTCTAGATTCATTAATTGAATAAATATATTCACTAAAACTCCACATTTTAGCCATATAAAATTTATCATTTCCTAATAATTCATGTATTTTCATTCAATATTCAACCTTTCATAGCCAGAATTGATATTCCCTTTATTTATGTATTAAAAAAAGTGGCATATATAGTGTTGAAGTTAAAGACAAAGTTATATTTTATAGATCCTTTACACTCATCTTTTCTATTGTCCCCTCCAGGAAATTTTATACAATCGTTATTCCTCGATAGGTATTTCTAAAAACCATTTACAATTGTTTTAAATCATATATTTTACTTATCCTATATTATAATTTGGATAATCAGTAGAAAAAACCGTTATAGATTTAAAAGAAACATATTTCATTTTGGTAGTCTCTTTCTCAGCTATATTCCTTAACTCCATTTTTTATTGAAATAGAGATACAATATGCTCATATAAAGTATAGAAAGTTAAATTATTTCTTCCAACATTGGTTATCTTATTGGAATTCAACCTATTTTGAAATGATATTAGAACACATTAAACTTTAATAAAAATCTATAAAGTTTCTCCTAAATCAATCATACCATTCACAATTCCATTGATCTTATTAAACATTTGATTATAAGTCTCATTTTCTCCCCTATTGAAGTTCAGGTATTTATCTCTTATCATGGTAATACTTTTTTCTCTTCAAATTTTCTATGAAATAATGAGTAACTTGAAAAATTATCAGTATCATGGGAAATTTTATAGGAATATACATGACTAAAAACATTACAAATAATATACAACAAATAATATTAATGATTTTATAATTACGAGCATACATAGTTTTATCATTATCAATGAGTGAATCGTGATCTACCATGGGTAATTTTCAATACAATACCATTGATGTTGAGTTCTTATATCCAAAGTTCATTAGATATTCCTCTATTCTCATCGTACAGCATCCATAGTCATTAACATCAATTTATGGTGGATTATATAAAATCCATCAATCTTATAGACCTTGAAAGATCCAAAAATAATATTTTTCACATAGAATATGAAGAGTTTCGGATTTGGTAATTTATGAAAAATATAAATCTAGAAGCACCAACACTTTGATACCAATTTATTTTCCATATGTAAATAAGGCCATTAATCAAGGAGGCAGTGAATTGAAAAAATTTAAATCTAAAAACTGAAATCATTGGATAAGAATATAGATATTTGATAGTATTTTAGATAAAAAATCCTATATATTCTCTATAAAACCCCTCTACTCCTTGAGAGGTGTGAATCACACTATGTCCATAATTTTTTAAAGAATGAAAAAACCAGTTAAAATATACTTTTTTCTAATGGTGGTATAACTAGTAAAACTCATGCATTTTAGTTATGTGAAATAAATATATATAGCACATACAATTTATGCAGGTATAACCAATACCAATATTTATTTTATATAGAAAATAATAAATAAATTTATAGATAAATAAAATTTAATAAAAATAAGATATTAGATCTCTAAAATAGAAGATCAAAACTAAAATAATAAATCATGAACAACCATTGTAGCATGATCACTTTAACCTAAGAGTGTCAACACATTTAGTAATAGTTGAATCTTTTAGTAGCATAATAATGAAGTTTAAATTTATAACCATTTAGTACATGATGAAGTTATCTTCAAACTCCATTTATAGATGAATTAAAATAATGGTATTTCCAAAAATTCAATAATTCTTTCATGTTATTGATCAACAATTCATCCGATCTACCCATAAAAATAACTATGTAAACATTAGAACTTTCAATTGACACATTATTGATTCATCGTTTCTTGAGGATATAACATTGTCTTGTAGAAAATCATGAAAATATATTAGGAAAGATATGTTAGTACATGATATTACATTCACTTGAAAATGCACTCTATATCCTCTTTCTAGTATTATATTCACTACTTGGAATAGTCTCATAGTAACCCTTGATATTATGTTGACATTATAATTCATAGTAAACTGGTAATCATAGAATTTCATTGGATAAAAAATATATTCATACAATAGCTCATTACAATACATTAATCTGAGAGCGTAGAATCACAAAAACCCTAAAGATTACATTTTTTCTAAAACATAACATGCATCAACTCATCTGCACTACATTGAAACTAATTATATATCATCTGAACCATCAAGAATCCATTTTCATTCTTAAATTTAATTAGCTTGAACTCTTTAATTACAATGGTATTTTTATTAGTGTGAGATAGTCTATGGATAACTCTTAACATTACATTGGATTCTAATATAGATTCTTATAAATGAATTTTCATATTTTATATCTAAAAATAAAAATAATAGAAAAAAATAGTGTTTTATTATATCTTTAGACTAAATAAAATAACCAAAAATACAAAAGAACATTAAAAAGATATTTTAGGTTAGTTCATAATGTAAACCACAAACTAAAAGTAAAACTACTGGTTTCTTTTAAAAGTGGACTGTAGTTACAATTACGTAGGGTATAGTTTTAAAAAGAACACTAACATAGGTTATGTTGTCCTTGGTATAGTTTCATCTACCAATCATGATCCATTCACTCCATAACATTGTAAATCTCCCCATAAATATTCAATGTATGTCATAAATAAAGAAAAAAAACAAAATTGCAATGTTCTACGTATGAAAACAGAGGAATTAATTGATCAAGGATCCAAAAAAACTTTTAAATATGATGTAAATATTCATCATTATATGGAATCCTATTTAACTCTCATATTATAAGGGTGATAAGGCTAAATAATAAATTATTTTAATATAAAATTTTATCTTTTCTAGTATTTTTGAAAATTTTCTTTCTCATGTAAGAGGTCGGACCTTAGAAATATGTCAAATTCCTTTGTATTGATGTTGATAAAAAATTAAACTCATTTATAACAATTAATCATGAATAAAAGTTGGTGGTTCTTTGGTATTTATTTATGATTCAAAATAACATATTGCTATTGGGGATGATAAAAATAGAGTAGAGAGAGCTTTACTTGGTCAAAAAATCATAATGTGAAAGGAATGGGCGGTAGTGCTTACGTTGATACATTTATTCTTAATAGGTAAATAAATCATTGAGTTATTTAAGGAATGAATATTTACATAGACTTGTGTCGATGAAAAGACCTTTTCTTACAAAACATTTTTGCAATGAGATCATGTTTATTTCCCTAGACTTCATTAATATGACAGTTTTCACTAGAGGTTTATATTTTATTACTAAAAAATGTTTATCTAAAATTATACTTCATTTATGTTCATATTTTAATGATAAAAAATAACATCTATGGTTTACCGTTTCTAAATAAACTAGTCCTACATGTTAAATAATAAAATTTAAACCATTATTTGTTGATGAATAAGACACACCCTTATTAATACATGTTGCTATATAATATATTGTTATCAGATCACATTTTATGGTAAGAATATCCATTTTTATATTGGATTATTGTAATATAATTAAAAAATTTATTCATAATGGAAAACCAATATACACATATAGTTTATTTTAAAAAAAATAGTTACCTACTGATGTAATTAAGATATTTAAAATACATAAAATATTTTCAATTTTTTTGTTTTTGGTAAGGTAAAAACCATTGATTCCTTATCCATTCATATAGATATAATTTGGATTTTTGATTCATTTATTCATGGTATTAAAGAGTATTACTCTATATTTGAATTAACATTACTCTATATTTATCACTAGCATTGATAAGGCCTTCATCAATCCCATTTTCTAATTTGAAGATGTTAGGAAAAGATTTTTAATTGAAGAAATAGTATTATAGAGTCTTGAAATAATGAAAAACCTTATCCAATACATATAAATATTTTTTAAGATATTAAATTTAATAGAATCAACATATTATTTTTTTATCCTTCCTATTTTTTTACACTATTTAAGTGTTATATCCTAATTGTAGTTGAAAAATATTTATGCTTTCAATATGAGTAAACAACGTTAGATTTCATAAAATATTATGGTATAATTTTATTAATGATATGATGATAAGAAAATTTATGTCACATTAGTTTACACAATCAGAGAACTTTTAATAAACCCCTCCACATTTTTATGAATATTGAGTTCATTGATAGAAACCAATGAAAAGATTGATTTTATGGATTATATGGTTCTAATAAAGTAACATTTTGAATAATTACCATATAAAACCAACAATTTTAAAAGTATTCCTCCATAATATAACATAATGTAGTGATTGGAGACTATATTCACCTTATATATCTCCATATCTATTTAATTCAGTGGAAAAATAACCAGTAATAGTGGAAGTGGTGTCTATGTATTAAGGAATGACCTCCATATTCAACAATCAGGAGGGGTATTCTAAAGGGGTTCTTCTATTAATTCCTCTCAAAATTATCATACCTATAAATTCTTCTTAATTATCACCATATTTGTAGTTTTCATATTAATTTAAGTAATGATATAAAATATTCGTCCATATAAAGGGGAAATTACAAGTGGGTGTTCTGTGAACACGACCCTTAGTAACCATATCCCCCACACATTCTTCTTAATTATCCAATTTAAATATTTGATATCAATTTTAGTAACCATTTATCTTGATTTATTTCTATAAGATTTTGAATCTCTTCTACATAGATTTCATATCTTCCTCTCCCCTATAGAATGAAATTTTTTTCACAATTAAAAACATTATAATTTTTAAAAATAAGACAACTATATGATAATAATTATAATTAGTAATAATAACTATTTTTCTAAAATAATTTCTTTTATTATTTTATGTTTAAATCAAGATGAAGGTAAATACATGCATATAGTCTAATTATATTAGTTCACATTCCCCCAAAGGGATTTAATGAACCCTTTTAGGCTCTGAACCAATCCCATGGTACAAATATTAATTGTAAAAAATATCCAACCTTGCTATTTTTGTATTGTTATAATACTGATCTATAGTGATCCACTACAATACCATAATAGTGCTTTGGTATTGTACCACTACTGTGTCCCGTACAAAGTGAAAACTATTATAAAATTGCAACAATACTCTTTCATGAAGAGTGAAAACATTATAATCTTTGACCACTTATTTAAGTGGATATATTAAGAATATCCATTTAAAAACACTCATCACTTATGAAATGTCCGTACATAGAATAGACCTCTTATGTTTAGGCTAGTTTTAAACATGAAAATAAGTAATAATCATGGCTTAATTAGAAATGTTTATTAAATCAGCATTTAAAAAACTCTTAAAAATAGATCCATTTATTAATAAAGACATAAAGTTTTATTATATTAAAAGTATAAAATATAAAATAATGTTTTTATAATAATTAAAACATAATGTAATGATTTCATTTAAAATTATTATTAAATATATTTCCATCTAGAGGTTCCAACCATGAGATAGATCACAAAATGTGTCCTATAGAAGGCCCTATTTTTAATATATCTCTATGTAATGCCTAATTTATTATTCAAGTGACAAAAAATAGATCAAATAATTTATTTTTATTAGGATAGGATAATAAGGTTAAGTTAATCCCCAAGCACATGTATGAATAGAGTCATTCTTGGAAAGTATTTCCAGATTTTTTATTGAAAATTTTTTCTCTTATGAAATTTGAGGTTTTATTTGAACATAAAAAATAAATATTAATATTATACATTTCACTTATGGTAAATTTATTGAAATTTTTTTATTCTCTTTTATAAAAAATTTCCTATATTCTAAAAACTCAGTTAAATGAGTGGAACAAATAAAAATTTTCACCATGAAATATGATTAAAATTATAAAAAATTAGTTAAATCCAATGGTAAGTATCAGAAGATGTTTTTTATATTTATTTGAAACACATTCTAGGAATATAAAATATTTTTTCAATCTATATATTGTTAATAAAAAGTGAAATATAAGGGTTCTAATAAATTATCCAACAGAATGCCTATTTTTTTTAAATTTATTATCCTAAATTATAAGTTCTATAATTATAATTTAATTTTTTTTACTAACAAAGATTATATATATAAATTTTTAGTTTATATAAATCACTTAACAAATTCAAGGTGGAAAAAAGTCCATATCACCATATTGTTCATCTTAATAATATAATTGAAAAAAAAGTAATATAGTTGGTGGATGATAAATATTATGTTACTCCTTCTAAAAAATTAAGTATATCTAAAAGGTGTTCAAACTATCCTTTTTAAATTATGAGATTCAGTTGGTAAGAATTTTCTTGCATCATGAAAAACATTTTATTTGGAAAATATTATCAATATGAATCAACATGATTCATGGAGCATCAGTTGATACTCCCTCCATTTCCATGCCCAAATATTACAAACCATGGGTCATTTTTTTCAAATATATTCTCAAAACAGATTCTTTAGATACCTAGATAACAATATTTTTACTTTTAAAAATATACTCAAATTTAATTATATTCATTAAATGGCCAAAAATCAAAATATCATGAATAAATGATAATGAAAAAACAGAAATTCCACCATCAGTGATTTTATGCATTTGGATGTTCTCAAGAGTCTCCTTCTTTGATCCATAATGACTAGAGAGATTATTGATTCTATACATCACCCCAACTTTATATATACTAGTAAATGATTTGGACTTATACACATATAAAACACCAACTAATGGTTCAAATTTAAATATATATAATCACATGGAACAAAATTTTACTCATATATTATATAGGTGATAATGAAAAAAATATTTTAATTTAAAATTTATCATTTATAAAAAGGTGATTAAATTTAACCATACCATATAAGAGGTGGACCCCCAAAAATGGAAAAAATAATATATCATATTCATACGAATTAAAGTTGATATGGAATTTTAGGACAACATAGATGAATAAAAACTTACGGTTCATTAGTATTTAAGTCTTATTCAAAATTATATATAAAAAGGAGGATAAAAATTTAGATTTAGAGTTATACTTTGTTAATGCAATATTCCATGAATTTAAGTGTAGTGGTTTATGCTTGGATGCATTAGTTCTTAATTGGTAAAATGGACTTCGAAACATTAATGTGAAATAAAAAATAGGTGTATAAAATTATAAGCATGAAAAAGAAATTTTCCTAAGAAATATGTATTGAATGAGATCATGATAAATAAAAAATACTTCATTAATATGATATAATTTTATTAGAGGTATATATTTTAAATTGTTTTGGATAAGTAATTTCTTTCTTTATATACAAGAATTGATGGTATATATATTTGTTTTTTTATTTCTTTTTTCTAACCAATCAAATCCAACATGTTGAATTTGAAAATTTTAACAATGAGTGGTTGATGACCCAAAAATTCCCCCATTAATAAAATATGCAATATAAAATATATTTTAGGATCAAATTTTATGGGATAAAATGTAATACCATGGTATTTTAGGAAACATTTGCCTTTAAATAATTTCTTCTGTAGCTTGTGTTACACACAAGACCATGTTTTAACAAACCAAAATAAACTATTCAAATATTATTATGTGACAGTTTCATCCTAGCCATTGTATTATAAGGTATGAGTACTATTTTCTAAATTATCAAATATTTATGGTTTATACAGGAATAAATTAATTTCATTGGTTAACAATTGATTAAAAATATAAAAAATCTTTTGAAAGTAAAAGAAATATTCATCAAGAGAACTATTTTTATGAAAAAAAATGAATTATCTAAATATATTAAATAAATCAATTTTAGTGAATTATTTTAATGAAATATATATATTATAAATTTTATTTTTTTAACATTCATCCAATATTTTTTTCTAGTCATGGAATAAGAATTAAATCCATTTTTATACATAAAAATGTATTTTTTTTAAAAGAGAGTTTTCATCACATGTTGAATTTTTTTAAATTTTAATTTATAATAATTATATAAATGCAATTCAATAAAATGGATTCGATATTTCAAATTAAAAGGACCAAATTTGAAAAAATGGTCCCTTTTATATTTGTTCAACATAAATAGTAACCTTAGTAAAATCTATCACCTCAGTAAATGGTAAATAATGTTATCCCAGGTTAAAACTAAGTGATACAACTATAAATTATAATTAAAATTTTTATTGGATGAATTTAATTCATCCTGTACCACATTAGGCTCTATTTTTTATTTTCTCAGGGGTACTAGTCAACAAAAATGATCTATATAATATTTAAATTTACGAAAGTTAGAAAATGTCACTCGATATGTTTTAACTATCTTTTAAATGTCTTCGTAGGGAAAAAATAAAGACATGAAAGAATATAAGTTTAAATTTTGATATTAATGAAATTATTTTCATGATAATAATATATTTCTATTTTTTAGTAATTATTCAATGACAATAAGTGCTTACGCTACACTGATGTAGTATTGGCACAATTAATAATAAAACAATAAGTTTGAAAATATTAAATGCAATATACTTTTAATGAGTTAATATGTACCATTAAGATTTTATATTAATATGAAATATTAGTTTTATTTTAAAAAATTTAATCGAAATATAAATATGTATTTGTGCCTTTTATGTCAAATTAATTGAATAGTTCCTATGTTGGAAATAATAATATTTTATGCAAATAATTTTTTTTAAATTACATTGAAATCATAAAAATATTAATATATGAAAATGTGGATATACAATTTTCTAAAATTTCTACTATTTATCATTTTAGGCCATTTTTAACCATCATTATTGATAAATACATTATTATATTTAAATATTTTATGAAACACCTTGAGTACCCCTCCCCTCAATTATAAATGGGAACCCCTCCCCTCAATTATAAAAGGCACCCCCTTTATAATATTCACACAACATTGAGCCTTATAGATCAAATAAACTCTTCTAACATCTCATATAAACATCCCTATAAAAATTATAGAGGTTTTAGTCTTCCCAAAATACTATCACTAGATCCCTTAATATTAGATCTAAAGGAGTCATTTCAAAGGAGAGGTAGTCACCTTAACTGATCAACTTTTTTAATTATTATTTTACCTCTTATAAATATGTAATATTATTCATAAAATTAGAAATTAATTATAATAAATATTCGGAAATGTTATAATGAGCATGATACCACATATATTCACCCTATTTCCATCAATCGGGAAGTGAAAGTATCGCTCATGTGTACGTTCAACATACTATCTCCACGTATCGGTACATTTAAAAATTCATATACAAATTTAATAGATTGTTATTATTGTGGGTTTAATGTTTAAATAACATATTTATGAAATAATTGTGTGTCTGTAATGATACTGTCATATCTACCTTATTACCTACCAAATGGTAGAAAAATGATAATGGCGTTCGTATGTACACAAGGATTTCCACCTCCACAAAGCGATGAGATTGGGTTTTCATATCATTTTTAATTGTATGGTATTAAAAATGTATTTAATTAATATATATTTCGTATATTATATAAAAACAATTCTTTGAATGTGATTTATTATTTATCTTTTTTTTCATTCTATCTATCGAAACTTCGAAACAATATTCATGTGTACGTATGACATACCGTCTCCATGAACTGTGTCATTCAATTTTCTATCTCTAACTATTATGGATGACTATGAATATTTATATAGTTGATATATATTATCTTTATGTTATTATTAAAATTATTAATTCAATGTAACATGATCAATTTACAAGTACCAAAACTACCAAACCAAATCATATAAGAAAAATGTAGTAGTCATCATCCACAATAATGATTTTAATAAAGTTTTTAATGAACATGAGATTAAATGTTATATGTAAATAATATATTTCATGATATATTTTATTATCATTATGTAATATATGTACCATAAATATATTAATATGGTACAAGAGGTTCCAATCCCGTCAGACTAAACTTGACCTAAGGTAAGGGATATTCATCTCAAATTTATTCCCACGAGACACATGCCATATTCACCACTTGTTTATTTTATATGGTTTATATACATGAAAATAATATATTTTATTTTTATTACTTAGAATTTTAGGGATATTTAAATATCCATATATGGTTAATTAATTCATAGGGATTACGATTCAAATGTTACCGAACTGGTAAGGGACTTTGGTTTTAATCCTATTTTAATCAAAATTGTTTAGTCTTCAATTTATATTGAGGAAATTATATGATCCTTATCTGTCAATTTTTTTTAATGTTTTCTCTCCTATGGTTATTTAATTAAAATTCATGTTTACCTTTCATTTTACTCACCTAAAGTACTCAATAGACCAAAAATATTTTATTTATGAAAAATAGACATTATTTATCTCTTTTGTCAAAAAACCTTATTCTTATATATCCATATTTATCAAAAATGATTTTAAGAATGTTTTTAATATTCCACTATAATTTTTAAATAAATTTTTACCTATGATTTATTTTTAACAATTTCATTAATGGAAACATATTATCATTTTCTCAATGAGGTTCTTTTTGAATTTTTATATAAATTGTGAAAGGGATGTTTAATTATAACTTATAAGGTATGAATTGAAATAACCCATTTCCTTAATTCTAAATGTTTTTATGATTAATAAATAATTTTAAAAGGTTATTTTCAAATGAAAATGATTTTCATATAAATTATTTTTCATGATCATGTGATTTTCCACTATGATTATTATTACTCATACTACATTTTTGTTGGTTTTTATTAGTTGATGGAACCTAAAATAATAAATTAAATGATGAATGTGAAAGAAAATATAATTATTTTCCTCCTATAAAACAAAATTTTATTGTTTCCATAATGAAACATTTCATTGCTATACTGACACAACTTTTCCAAGTCATGGATCATACTGATCCTCAAAAAGAGAAAAGGAGGTAACACCATTTTGTTGAGTCCTTAAACTGGAAACATCCACACTATTTTAGTTGTTCCATGGATCCAATAGTTGCTGAAAAATGGATTAGTACCATTGAATAGATATTTTCCATTCTCCAAATCAAGGAACATAAAACATTTGTCCAATCCATTTATCATTTGGAACTAAAAGAATATCAATGGTGAAATATTATTTAGAATATGATATTAGAGGAAGGAATTAACTCTATTGGGGTGGGATTATTTTATATGGATTTTTTTCAGTAATTACATCACTTAAATTCTAAACACATGGATAAAGAATGAATTTCTCGAAATATAGTATAAGTATAATTATTTTATTGGTACCTGTGAAACTAATTTTATAATACATTCAAGGTATGATTGTAGTTTAATAATAATCCCAGAAATAAATTGATCCATTCTTTCGTGAATTAAAACCAAGTCACTTAAAGGAATTACATGTAATATAACTTAGTATATTTGAAGAAATCATTAAATTTTCACTCAAGGTTGAAATGAAAAATGGATATTTCCACTATTCTAAGAATTTTGATAATAAAAGAAAGTTAGAGTCTAATGAGAACTCTAATAAATCACTTGAATGAATGAAATTATAATATCCTAAATGAAAGAAAATTGGGAATAAAAAACATGGGAATTACTAGATAGGAACTGGGAAGTGTTTTAAATGTGGGAAGGATGTTAATAAATCCAGTGAATTTCATAATATGGTGAATGTTCAGTAGATAAAATAGAGGAAATTAATTTGCATCTAATGAAACAGTTATGCTAACATTCTTCAAATTCAAGGAGTATGAGAATTATTCTAACCAAGGAATGAATATAAATGTTTTTTTGATTGTTTTCAACAACCTCCCAAGACCAAAATAAAATTTAAAGTATCATATGATCACAACTATAGAAGTGGGATCTGATAATGAAGTGGTGAAAGGTAGAATTGTCATCCCCTCAAAGAAAAAAATATTTTATTTTATTCTAGATCTACCAAAGCTTTTATATATAGGTAATTTTAAAAGGGTATTAAATTAATAACTCAATGATTAAATATTGAGTTAGTGGTGAAAACTTCTAATGATAAAATGGTTATATCTCATGTATATTATCCCTCTACAATTATGTTTTGAGGTAATGTGATTATTGTAAATCATTTTATTATCCATTTCGTTTAATTTGATGTGATTCTAGGCATGGATTGGATTTATTTATCTGCACCTCATACTAATTACATTGGAATGGAAGTCAAAATTTCTTATTTGAAATGAACACAAGATCAGTCATTAGTGTGATGGAAAATATTATATTTTGATGGAAATAACATCCATTATATGAGTATTGATTTAAATTTATAATTATTGTTTATATTAGAAGTTTGGGAATAAACTCACTATAAATAACATTCTCATTGCATGGGATTTTATTAGTGTATTTTTGTAATACTTTCCTGGTATTCCCAAGAATCGTGAAGTAGAGTTCTCAATATAACTCATACCAAGTTCAATAAATGTTGTAAATAATTTTATATAGAATGATGATAATTGAGTGGTAAAATTTAAAATGAAACACTAAGAGAATATTGATAAGGGATTCATTTAGAAAAGCGTGTCAAATTGGGGTTCACCTATTCCTTTTTAGGAAGAAATATGGATTAATGGGACTCTATATTGATTATTGATAATTAAAAAATGTCACAATCAAGAACATGTATCTTATACCTAATATTATTGAACGGTTTGATCAACTAGAAGGAGTTAAATATTTTTCCAAGATTTAAATTCATTACAGATATCATCATTTGAGGGTTAGAATGAAGGATATACACAAGAAAACATTTTGTAAATGGTATGAACACTAAGAGTTTATAGTTATTTCATTTGGATGAACTAATTAACCTATTATCATATTGAATTTAATAAATATAATCATTATCAATTATCATGATTAGTTTGTGGCAGTATTTATGGAAGATATTATTATATATTCAAAGGGAAAGGAAGATCATAAAGATCACTTGATAATTGAATTTAGGTCACTAAGGAAGTAAAATAATTATGAAAAATTTACCCACATTGAATTTTTTATTAAGAATGTTTAAATATGGGGTCATATCATTTCAAGTGAGGTTATATTAGTAGATCTTTAAAATATAGTTATTGTTGAACAATAGCGCGTACCAACCACAATGGTTGTGATCCACATTTTTCTTATCTTGTATTGATATTATTGGTTCTTTGTGGAGAATTTATCATGAATCCTTAATAAAATCCCCAACGTAACCCAAAAAGGATCCAAGATCATTTGGATGGATTAATTTGATGTAAATTACAAGGAGATGAAGAGAAGGTAGGTCAGTGCACATGTTCTCACATTGTCATGCAGTGAAGAAGGGTTTTTAATATACAAAGTTTCATCTAATTAGAGAATTTTATTTTTCCCATTTGGAATTATATTGTTATAGATTATTCCTTACACTAATTCTTGGTTCATGATAAAAATTACTGAATTCTTTGTGGATATTAAGTATTAGTAAATGATTCATGAAATATATTGAGGAATTATCTTTATAGAGAAATGTGTGATATATATACTGATCATAAATGTTTAACATATATATTCACATAAAAAGAGTTGAATATTCACCAGAGTAGAAGGTTGGATATGATTAAAGATTATGATTTATTAAAAAATTACCACCAATGGAAAGAAAACAAGGTCACAGATGCAATTTGTCGAAAGGATCATTCTATATTATATATGATGAGGATCAGGAAAGATCAAATATTTTTAGATTTAGAATGGATTAATATGAAAATATTGAATAACGGGGAAAATATTTTATTCCAAAATGAGTTTTCAACAACCTATCTAAGTGAATATTAAAGAGTCGCAGATGAAAGATGTGAAACTATAAAAAAGGATAGAATTTTTTTTGATTTTGACATTGATTTTGATTGAATAGTAAGGTCTAGAAACTATGTATGTGACCCATCCATTGATGATTTTATGAAGTATATATTATAGGAATATCAAAGTTAGTAATTCTATATTCATACGAGATTTATGAAGACATATATATATATATACAAATTAATATTTCTACTGGGATAAAATGAATAGATATATTTAAAAGTATGTTTCTCAGTGATTGGAATGATAGTATGTTAAGGCTGAAAGAAAAAATTATAATGGGATGTTAAAACTATTACAGATACTAGAATAGAAATGGGAAAATATTACCCTAGATTATCCTGTTAGAGTCCCCAAAATAAAAAATGGAACAGTGTTATATGGGTTATAATAGATTGTCTTATAAATTCCTCACACTTATTTTCCATCATAGATGACTCCTGCAATGATAATCTTGGCACAATTTATATTATTTAAGTGGTATAGTTTCATGGAGTACCACATTATATTGTATATGATTAGGATCTAAGGATTACCTCAATGTTTTAGAGAATCCTTTAAGAATCATTGGATAAAGAGTATAATTTTATTATAGCTTATAATCCTTATACATATGAACATTCTGAGAGAAAAATTCAATACATAGAATATTTTATTAGTTTATGTTTTATGGATTTTGAAGGTGGAAGGGGATAACAACTTTCTATAGTTTAGTTTTATTATAAAAATATCACTCACTTGAAAAATCTGATAGATCCATATGAATACCTATACAGATAGAAGTATAGAAATAAACTTTTATGGGAGGAATTTGTAGAAATAAATATTTTGAGACCTAATATTGCCAAGGAAATGACAGAGAAAGTTAGATCTATTCAGTATCACATAGATATAGCTCAAATATGACAGAAATTCTATGTCGATGATCATCAACATGATCTAGAATTTGATGTTGGTTAGAAATGTTTTCTATGAATTTATTTATGGAAATGTTTAAAATATTTAGAATAAGGTAAATATGATCTCTAGTTAAATTATCCCCTTCTATAATCATGATCAAGTATGGACAATAACTTATCAGTTAGGGTTTCTATAGAGTCTCTCTCACGTTCATGATGTGTTCCATGTATCTCTATTAATTTAGAACATAAATGACCCTTCACATGTACAAAAATCAGCGGTCATTCTAATGGAAAAAATATCTCCCTTATTATGATCAACTGATGAAGATTATATATCATAGAGGAAATTTTTTATGAAACAAGACCACTCACCCATTCATTTGTTTTGGTGAAATTATCAAACTAAGGTAGCAACATGGGAACTCGAGGATATAATGAAGCAAACATATACTAATTGGTTTTTATTTGAGCTATTAATTTCAAGGAAAAATTTCATTTATAGGGGGATATAATGTAACAACAAGATATTTTAGAAATATTTCACTTTAAATAATTTCTCTCATAGCTTGTATTACATGGAACACCATGTTTTAATAAAAATGATATAAAATTAAAATATTATTGTTTGATAGTTACTACATTTCCATTGGATTGGTGTGTATGAAAAGTAATAACTAAATTATAAAACATTATGGTTTATACATGTGTAAAATAATTTCATTAGTAACCAATAGATTAGAAATAAAAATAAAATCACATTAAAGTAAAAGAGATATTTTTCAAGATGATTTTTTAAGCGCACAATCATGTTTTATTCTAATAAATAAAATTAATAACTTTTAGGGAATGATTTTAATGAAATTTATATATTATACATTTAATAAAATGACTCATAATTCAACAGATGTTTTTTGGAGTCATGAAATCATAATAAAATAAAATTTAATAAATAAAAATTTAATTTTCTAAAATGATAGTTTTAATATTGTGTTGCATGATTTTTTTTTAAAATTATTTATTAAAAATAAACATATTGAATTTGATTAAATTCATTACACATATTTAATCCATAGGTATAAATTTTTTTAAATAGACTCCTTTTATTTTCAATATAAATAGTAACCACAGTTAAATTTATCACCACAATAGAGGGTAAATAATGTTAACATTGGTTAAATCTATGTTACCATCCTTATGTTTTCATCCTAATTGTTATAGGATGGATTTAATTCATCAATTATTACCTCCATATTCATAATTTTTTGTTTATGGGGAAATTATAGATGAAACTATTCTATATAATATTTAAATCAGTGAAAGTTACAAAATATCACTCACTTTTTTTTAAATAACTATTTTGTATCCAGAACGGAAAAAATAAAGTTAAAAAAGAATATAATTTCTTATTTTTAGGTTAATGAAATTATTTTCATGGTAGGAATTTATTTATGAATTTCATTAATTATTTAATGATCTTAAATACTTTTGCGACACCGATGAAATTTTATTACAATGAATAAAAAATATAATTAATAAATTTTAAAATATTAAATGTAATATAATTTCAGTAAGTTATATTTTTCTACACTTATTTTAGATTAATATGTTTTTTAGTATTATGTTAAATAATTATGTTCTAATTAGAAAATTTTATTTATGTATTTTATGCCCAAATCATGGTGTAATATATATATTGTAAATAATGATATTTTATGAAAATAATATTTAAATAAATTACATAAAAATAATTGAAATAACAAACTAAGTTAAAAGGAATAGTATATAGTCTATTATTTCATCACTTTACCATTTATAGGTCATTTTAAACAATTTTAATTGAGAATTAAATTAATATATTTTAATCATTTATGAAATTACAAGAGTGACCCTCACCTTTATTATAAAATGAAACTCCTTCTTTCTCTTCATCAACAACATTTATCCTTATATATCGACCGAAATCTTCCGAAATCTACTCTAGAATTACCTAGATACATTTTAGAGGCTCTATAATTCCCAAAAAATCTAACACTTGAGCCCTTAATTAGAGATCTAAAGTATTCCTTTTAAAGAAGAGTTAATCACCTTAACTGATCACTTTCATTTTAATTATTCATTTATGTACACTTAATCAATTATATTATTCATAAAATAATAAATTAAGTAAAAAAATATAATTAAATTTAATTATGATTGTGAAACCACATTTATTCTCAATATTTTCATCAAAAGTGAAATGAATGTATTTCTTGTGAATAGATACGGTTTATCGTCTCTAGATAGCAATACAAGTCATTTTCCGGCATAATCTCTCACATATGTTTTTATGATTACTTTAATGGTTATGTATGATATTTAATTTCAGTAATATTCTTCTATAATGATAGTATCATATATAAATTACTCTCTTATAAATAGTTGGGAAAAAATAACGTCGTTTGTGCATACGTGTGGAATACCACATCATTTAAGCGATATGATTGATTTGTCATTTCTATTTTACATTAATGGTAATAAAAATTAATTTAATGAATATATATTAGATAATAATTATTTATTAAATTCAATTTATTTATTTTACTTAATTTCTTTCCATCCATCGAAAAATGGAAACAACGTTCATGCTAGTGTACGACAAACCGTATTCACGAAGGGTGCAATTAATATTTCAATCTCTAACTTTTATAGATGAATCAAAATATTTATATAATGAATATATGTGATATTTAATTCATGAATAAAATTATTTGTATGATGAACCATGATCAATATACATGGACCGGACCTACGGTATAGAAGCATACTTGAACAATGAAGAAGTTATCAGCTGAAATATAGATTTTAATAATGAATTTGTAATGAACGGGTGATAAAATTATTATAATTAAATGATATATGGTATCACATATATGGTTACATGTTTTTAATATATTTACAATAAATATATATTTATTATACATGATTTTACAATGTGTACAATGAAAATCGTACTTATGGTAAGGGATTTTTGTCCCACCTTTATTTCTACAAGACACATGCCATATTTACCATTTGATTCTTTTATGGGGTGTATATACTAACATTTAGTAAATTATATAATGTTTAAAATGAAATATATTCGGATTTACATATAAATTAAAGTTTATTTCTTTCATGGGTATTTTGGTTAAAATGTTTCCAAAGCAACAATAGACTTATGTTTCAATTCTAATTTAATCATGTTATTTTATTCATTATTTTACACTGAAGAAATTCTAAGAACCATATCTAAGAAACACATATATTTTTATTCTACTATGGTTATTTATTGGAAAAAAAATTTAATTTTATTTCCTACCACTTAAGTATTCAATATAATGAATTGGGTTTTAAAGAAAATCAAAATTATTTCTATTTTCGGTGAAAAACAATTTTCCTCCATATATATTATTATAAAAAATGTTTTTAATATTTTTTTTGAATATTATAATATTATTTTTTAAGGAAATTTCTAACCAGGATTTAATTTTTAAAAAATGGTTTAAATTAATCTTTTTATCATTTTCCAGACATGATAATTTATAAATTTTTACCAAAAATGAGAAATGAATGTTTTCTTTTAACTTATGAAATAATAAAAGAATTTAATGATGTAACGACCGATCAATTTTTTTAAGAGTAATCCACATGATTCAAAGTTTATATTCAAATGTAATTTTTTCTATAATATTTAGGCAATATTTTTAATTTAAAATATGTACTCAATATAGAATGATTTTTTCCTCATGAAATATTTTAGTGATATTTTTTGTCAAATTTTCATATAATAACATCCATTGATGTTAATTATAATTACTGGGGATATAGACTAATAATACCATTATTAATGTTTCTATGGATTTTTAATGAGATGTTTATGAAACCCATTTATTTTCCTTAGCTTATGCTATCATTAATTGATAAAATGTTTATGAAACATGTTTTTTTTTCAAGGGTTATGATGTGAAGAAATGTGATTCTATTATAAAGTTGTGAACAGATAGGTACAATTTTCATTATGTGATGGGTCGTTACATTATATAAAATGATGGTGGTTATATTATAAATAAAGATGGTGGTTATGTTATAACCATGGATGGTGGTCACGTTATAACCGATGATGGGTGGGACCATAATTAGATAGTCATATAATGCATCGATTGATGACTGGTATCTCTTGAGGTAAACAAGATTGGATAAGGGAGTGAACAATGTTCAGTAAGGGACTTTTTACACGGGGAAAATTTTCAGAATGAACTGTGAATAATATCATGGAATGGGTAGTGAACCCCATTCACTATGATAGTATTTTCATTGATCCTTGTGTACTAAAAAAATTATTTTCTTTGCTTATTCCAAAATTCCACATATTATGACAATGTTATTATCTCATAAATCATATTCTTTGATTCTATTTTGATTCACATTTTATGATGTGAAAATACATATACCATAAATCAAGATTATAATATTTTACATGAATTGTAATTTTTTCAAAAGTTGTTCATATGTTATCAGACCCTTATGCTCATGTGATATTTAAGTATTCACTAACATCTCTCTTATTTAACCAAACTCATAATTTTAGATAACCATTTATTAGGCTTCATTTCCTAAGATTAAAAATAATGGTATTAGTTATGATATTTCTAATAATTGAATTAGTTATAAATAATAAAAAAAGAGACACTTATGAACCTATTTTTTATGTGTCTATTCTTCCAATGAAATTATACCTATAAGATTATGGAATGGATCAAAATGTAATGTTATAAATAATCAAATAATAATATGTAATATATATGTTTGATAAGTATGATTCCCTATATAAAATACATGTTTAATATATTAATATAAATCGCATAATAAATGTATTAATAATGGAAAACTATTAAACACCTATTTTTTATTTTAATAATAAAATAGTTACACTAATATATAATAGAGATATTTAAAATGAACATTTTATGTTTGATGTTTGATTTTCTTTTACAGATGAGTCAATACAAAATTTTCTATTTATATTTATATTATTATAATTTTGGATTCATTGAATGATGTATGAAAAGATGACATCTTCATAGTTTTGTGAAATATATAGAAATTTAAAGTATCTCTATGTTTGATGAGGTGTAAATTGTTGACATTTTATAATTTTTAAAGAACCATATAAGTCTTCTTACTTATATTTATAGTATTATAGAGTTTAAAAAAAATTACTACCATTATCATCTGTATATACACCATTGATGAGATTAGAAACTGATGATACTTGAATTCTTAATATTCTTCTTTTTTTTCTCCATCCCATTTTCCCACACTCTTAGTTTTTTATCCTAATGTGATTGAGAAAGGATATATAGATTCCTTATTTATTGAAATTGGAAATTTATTACTCTATTATCACTTATTTTTCCTAAAGAATCAGTAGATGAGAACATTGAACTCTATATATTCAATACAGTTAAAATTTTCTATATACCCCACCTTTTTATCAGAATCCCCAAATATTTTGGTAAAAAAAGTAATATTGTTAGTTTCACTAAAAGATTTGGGGCTTGAAAGTTCATATTTGGAACAACTTAGAATAATGGCCATGCGTATAGTACTTGTTTAAAATGTTTCCTAAAAAAACCATAAGCAATGAATCATGACCATCTCCACCTTATACCTATTTTCAACCATTATATATATTATAGATATTACCAATAATATGGGAAACCTTATTTGGGTCTTCATAAAAAACACTATAGTAACCTTTATCCACTATATTGAAATCACCTTCAGTTAATCATTTTGAAAATTCACTGAGATTTCATTGACTTCCTCAGAAGGGGTGTCCTCATTATGTTATTCTATTAACATCTTTATCAATTAAAAATTTTCTTTACTATCTTCATCATATCATTAATATATTAGGGAATTTTTTACTGTGAAATATTGGATATCTCATTCAGTCCCTTTTAATAGAATTCTCAAGAAGTTATTCTATTATGTCCTCAATCATTTATTATCATTCCCTATTATTATTTTTCTCTATATTATTTATATATATGAGATTAATTTTTTTTGGAAATTCTATGTCAAAATCATTGTAAATTGGGGCTTGAATCTATTCCCTTTAGATCCTTACTCTTCCTCTCTACCCTAACACATTATAAATTTTAATAATTAAATATAATTCATTTTTTTAAAAAAAATATCTATTTTATGACAATTTTTTATTAAATATTTTTTTATTCAAAATTAATTACATTAAATATTTTAGGTTAAAATCTATGTATGGTAGACAAAACCATATATTACAATTAGATTAGATTACCATCCCTCTGAAGGGTTGATAAGAACCCTATCAATATTCTCCATAACCCCATAGTATAGATATCAATAATTATTAATCTCTAATAGATATAATTTATGTATATTAAAATACACTACCACTATAATCCATTATAACATTTCTTTAGTTTTTTTACAATACTACTATAGTGTCCTACATGTAGTAAAAAATAATGTGCACTTAAATCAACATACAATATATATAGAGTAATTTTTTGGATTATTTCCATATTTTTATTTATAGACCTTGACTTTAAATGTAATTATTTTTAAATATATGTGAATTTTAAAATTCTGAGAAAATTTATGTTGTGTGATTCTGAGGCCCAGAGTGTCCGGGATGATTTTCTGAACATTATTTTGGGTATATTCAAAAAATGTTCGAGTGGGTTTTTCAAAATTTTGAACCGATGCTTGGGATTGAAATATGAGGGCACTGTTGAACTCGTAGGGATGATATTCACTTAATAAGACCTTCACCTTGACAAAAAATGGTTGATAGTGAAAGATAGATTTTTGGGTTTTTTTTGGACTTAATAAAAATAAAATACGCTCATATTTTATTTAATTGTGTTGTAACCACCCACCATGTGGATGTTTAGGTGTGGGGTCCACCAGAACTAAACCTCCTCTTCTTGATTTATTGTGGTGGGGACCACCCGACCCCTTATTAATGGGAGGAGAGGAAAGCTTCTCAACCCCCCTCATAAATGTGTGGGGAGCCTCTTTAAAACCTCCCCAATTTTATTAGTGCCAACACACCATAGTAATTGTTCCAAATCCTCCCCATTAATTAATTGAGCCAACACATCAATTAATTATTTAAGCCTTTTTGAATATTATTCCAATGACATAATAGATATTTCAATATATTATTTTGTCTATGAATTCACATGGGTGGAATTGGGGAGAGAAGGAACTTGGGAGAAAGCTCCCAATGAAGAACGCTCCACTGATGAGGAACACCTTTGACTATGAAGGCTGACCTTGACTTCAACTTTCTTTCTTGTAACTTCCTCCGATGTAGGACATGTTCGTCTACAACGAATCGACGTCCGCCTTCTCATTCCAACATCAACCAACAACGAACAAGGTAGGGGATTTTGGTGAATGATTTTATATACCCATGTTCTTCCCTTCTAGAACAAGGAAGAAAGATCATCTTTCTAACTATTTTATCCGCATATGTTTCCTTTTGTGGGTTTTCTTATTAATCATTGAGGGAGGGTTTGATGTCCTTCATTCTTTTGAACCACTTGCTACCACTCTAATGCAGAGAGTGTGGGCCAATCTAACATGGACCGACCTCTCCACAACCCTTGTGTTGTATTGAATTGTTCTTTGAAATGAAGGAAGGAAAAGAAGGCGATGAAGGAAATGGTGCCGCCACCCGAAGCCTTCGCGACCCACGCCACCCCTTCAGCACTCCGGAATCCCAACTAAACTGGCCTCACACCGCCTCCTGCCGAACCAGTCCCGTCCATGCTACGCCCCGGCCGCGCCGCACCCCGGCCACCCCAGCCTCCCGACCGATCCACCCTGGCCTCACCATTCACCGACCGAGCCACCCCGGCCGCTTCGGCCTCCCTGCCAACCCGGCCCCGGTGGAACCACCCGTTGGACGAACCGGCTTCAGCCGCGCAACCTCGGCCCCCTGGATGATCCACCCTAAGTTATGCCAATGCGACCTCCTAGCCTAACCGACCTCATGGCTCCTGTCTGTGCTAACTACGTAGTGCTCTTCGGGCCAAACCTCCCACACACCGACCAGCAGCCGGTCCGTACCCTTGCTGCCGGTATGCGCTCTCACAGCTCTCCGCAGCCCCTCGCGGCCTACTGGGCTAAGCACAGCGGGCCGGGCCAAACCCAGCGGGACGTACCAGATCCAATGGGTTAGGATTGGTCGACCCAAACTGGGTCGAGCCAGGTCGGTTCGACAGGGTCGGACCAGACCCGGGCCCACTGCCACCCATTTACGTTCCTTCGGCCATATCTCTGGCACCTAACATCCATTTGACGAATCGTTAGTGGTGTTGAAAATCTTGGAGCGTGAAGGTTACTTTGAGTATACCCCACTAGAGTTCATGGTATAGTTGAGATATGGTCAGGTTGGATCATGCACGAATCCAACCGGACCCCGAGGACTAAAAGGCTAATAACTCACAGATCGGGCGTCTGATTGATGTGCTATATGTGACTTTAAGACCCTTATGACATGGAGCTCCTTTGAGATACTTCTTCGCGAGATTTCATAATAGTTGGAGTATCGACTCGTAGCTTGGGGAGTAGATCTTCCTGGAGAAGAGTGAGCGTAGTGGGGAGACATTGTTGCTGGTTGAGACCTAAAAACTATTTACTGTCTGACTCGGAGTGACTCTACTAGCCTAGTGGGGAGAACCTTGGTGTCATGGAAGACCCACAGTGGGGAGCTCCTTGGTGTCATGACTGACCCACGGTACTCGACAGGAGGAGTACTTTAGTAGGCTACGGGGGGGGGGGGGGGAGTGCGCTTGGTGACACGACATACCCATGGTGGGGAGCGCCTCTGTGTGACGCGGCAGACCCACGGTACTCGACAGGTGGAGGACCTCAACAGTCCAAGGTTAGTGGGAAGAACGCTTGGAGTCAGGGAAGGTCCATTGTACTCGATAGAGGATGAGTTCCCCAACAGCCGAGGTTTCGATAATGTGACTGGGGATGTTACTTGATACTACCCATAGAATAAAATCCTGATTGAACTGAGTCATTTTTTCTGTGTTTTCCTAATGATTGTGATGAATCACTTAATAAACTAGGTATATGTATGGGAATATACCTAAGTGGGGTTATCTGTTGATTTCATACTTTGTGGTTTACCATTCAGGGATTTTTTGAGACCTTTATGGTCTCGGGGTCCCTACTGAGTATCGTTATACTCACCCCTACACGGGCTATGCATGAACTTCATTGTGTTGGATGAAGATGACGGACATCGCTATCAGAAGCTGAGAGTGCTAGGATTGGATGGTACCTAGAGGTGGACCATATGGCGTGTCGGTACCCAGAGGAGACAGACAGACTCAGAGTGCTGAGGAGGCTATTTGTACCTACCCTTCAGGTAGGAATCCCAGAGGATAACCCAATAACTTCTTTTCTTTGTTTTTCCTCAGTTTTATTGTTTTCAGTTGTACTTGTACCTTCACTATTGGGCTTGTATTCCAGCCCATTTTTCATTTAGCACTCTTTTGGTTATACAGTTTACTCATGTTGTTATCATTCTATGTGTATTTATAGGTTATAAAAAAAATGCCTTCCCAGTTTTAGGGAGTTACGCCTTTGTTGCTAGTGGTCAGCCCCTGGCCTATGTAATGTGGGTTTGGGGTAGTCATAGCACGGGCCCCGGGGGTTGGGTCGTGTCAAATTGGTATCAAAGGAGTCATCTCTACCATAGAACTTAGAACTATGATCTTTTTTTAAATTAATAGTATTTAGTGTATTGACTATGGTTTTCAGTTCATGGAGTCTAGTGTTGGTGCGGTGGCCAATGTCTCCGTACACTAGGACCCTGACTACTGATTTATGACTTGGTGCATGAAAACACTGATTGTGTGTGTGTTTTCAATAGTTTTCTTTAGGTCAGCTCACTAAGTAAGCTCACCAGGTATAAATTTTGACCATGTCACATCTGATTATTTTTAGGATTCCCCCACGCAGACTGCCAGTTAGAGTTCCGAGAGTTGTACTTACTGATATCCCACCGAGTGATGAGGCCTCGGTGGAGGGCCCTTTTCTAGTTGAGGCACCAGCGGAGGCACCAGCGGTACCAATCCCCATTGGTACATCAATTCCACCAGCCCAAGAAGCAGACGGTGCATGCCGCTTGAGCACGTTTCATGAGTTCCAGCACCAGAGGCCACCCAGGATCAGGGGAGAGATGGACCAACAAGCAGATGAGGATTTCCTGGAGGCTATGGAAAGAGTTTTCCGACTGGTAGGGAGAGCAGCTGATCTCATGGTGATTCTTTCTTCTAGCCTTCTACAGGATGTAGTGGGCAGATAGTGGAGCTTGATGCTGTAGGTCTAAGATGAGTTGACACTTCTTTGGGAAGACTTGGAGAGTCTATTTCAGGAAGAGTTTGTTCCAGTGACTCTTCGCGTAGTGCACATACAACATATACTTCATCTACAGTAGGGAAACATGACTATAGCTCAATACTCAGTGAGGTTCACTGACCTCTCATGCTACTCGACAGATATGGTTTCAGGCCCATTCTTTTGGGTTCGGACCTTCGAGTAGGGACTCATGCTGGAGATCAGGGCTTCGTTGATATCGCTTAGTATCTCGATGCAGACGGGGGTGTTAGAGTGAGCCCTCTAGGTGGAGAGTTTTCTTGCTGAGTAGAAACCAGTAGCGAGACCCACTACCAGTCATCAGATAGTGAAGTCTTCTACTACTGGTAGCAGACAGACTACACAGAGGTCCAAGCAGACCGGACCTACATGTGGATGACCGCATGGCTCAGGATCAGTTGTGCGGGGCACCCGAAGCGGAGCCAGTCATACCATGAGCACGTAGTGTTACTCATGTGGCAGGTAGTGTCAAATGGTTCATCACTGTTTGACCCACCGTACGGATGATCGGCAGATGGTCGAATGACCACCCAGGAAGATACAAAGGTTTGATCGAGGTGGATGTGGTAGAGGAGCTGGTTATGCAGCTGGCGGTGGGAGACGATTCAAGATGTTATCACCACCACCACTAGAAGGTCCACCCCAACCGCAGAGAGTAGTTGGATAGGGCAGAGCACATCTCCAAACAGCTGAGGCTTACGATCATGGCACTCTGGAGACGATACGAGGTACAATTTGTGTTTACTACACCTTAGCTGTAGTACTTATTGACACAGGTGCCATTCATTTTTTTATTTCCACTGCCCTCGTTTGAAGCTCGGAGATTCTGATGGAGCCATTGGCTCAATCTTTATCATTAGAGACTCCTATGGGAGCAGATTCATTGATATCACACTTGTGATGGTAGTGAGATCTTACTTTAGGAGGTGAGAGCTTCAGCTGGGATCTCCTAGTAGTGGCATCGAGGACTTATGACATCATCTTGGGTATGGAATAGTTATCTTTAGTCCATCCTTAGATTGACTGTATTAGGTGTAATGTGCGGTGTGTCCACATGGATGGGACCCATTTTACCTTCACTGGCGAGAAGGGAGCCTTCGCAGCACAAGATAGACTTTCTCGGAGGAGATTGCAGCCGATCACTCATCTGTTGGCTAGCCTTACCCTCAGAGCTATTGATGTGGAGAGTCTGAGTTATCCTGTAGTGGTCGAAAAATACAGAGATGTTTTCCCTGATGATACTTCAGGTCTACCTCCTCATATAGAGGTGGAATTTTACATTTACTAGTATCCCGGGATGGCACATATTTTTACACCAGCATATCGGATGGCTCCCGTGGAGCTTCAGGAGTTGCGGGTATAGCTAGAGGACTTGCAAGGGAAGGGATTCATTCATACCAGTGTTTATCTCTATGCAACCCTGATTCTATTCTCCAAGAAGGCTGATGGGAGCTCGAGGCTTTGTGTTGACTATCGACGCCTGAACTAGGTGACCATGAAGAACAAGTACCCACTCTTGAAAATTGAATACCTCTTTGATCAGCTGAAGGGAGTACGGTGGTTCTCAAAGATATACCTCAGATCAGGGTATCACCAGCTTAGTGTTGAAGAATATGATGTGTAGAAGACAAACTTCATATGTCGGTACAACCACTATGAGTTCTTGGTTATGCCATTCGGTATGACCAACGCTCCAGCAGTGTTCATCGGACTCATGAATAGGGTTTTCACCCGTACCTTGATCGCTTTGAAGTGGTCTTCATCGACGATATTCAGATATACTCGACTACTAAGGAGGATCATTCTTATCATTTGCGAGTTGTGCTAGACACACTTTAAGAGAACCATCTTTATGCTAAGCTCTTGAAGTGCCAGTTCTGGATCCAAAATGTTCACTTTCTGGGACATGTCATCTCGGAGGCTAAAGTTGCAGTGGATCTAGCAAAGAATGAGGCGATACTTTCTTGGGAGCCACCCAAGAGTGTGACAGAAGTACGGAGTTTCATGGGCTTGGCTAGATACCACTGGAGATTTGTGCTAGATTTCTCCAGTGTTTCATCACCACTATCCGCCTTGATGAAGAAGGGGAATCCCATTGTGTGGTCGTAGAGATGCCCGAAGATATTTTAGGATCTAAGGCAGAGGATGACTAGTGCCCCCATCATGAGGCTTCCAGAGGAAGGCGTAGGGTATGTAGTCTACTGGGACGCATCAGGGACCAGACATGGATGTCTTTTGATGCAAGAGCGATTAGTTATCGCTTATTGGTGTCAACATTTGAGGGAGTATGAGCAGAACTATGCAACCCATGACTTAAGGTTAGTAGTAGTGGTCTTCGCCTTGAAGATGTGGCGACACTAACTGATGGGTGAACGTTTTATAGTGTACACATATCACAAGAGTCTCATGTATATCTTTTCCCAGAAGGACCTGAACTTGAGACAATTACGTTGGATTGAGTATTTCTCGGACTATGACTTCAAGATACTGTATACTCCTGGGAAGAGGAATTTTGTTGCAGATGCACTCAGCAAGAGATCTGGTATACAACTACTAGGAGAGGCGATGGACCAACTGTCTGCTTTGTAGATATCCTTTTTGGATTGGGATGGAGAAGATTTTCTTCAGTCTCTTATAGTCACTCCCCCACTTCTTCAGTGAGTTTGGGAGGCACAACGTGGGGATTATGATTGCGAGACATGACGTGCTCTGATATCCATAGGACATGTACCAAATAGTTTTTCTAAAGGTGGGGAACATGTCATCATCTTCAGATGACGTACCATGGAACCAGTGTCACTTCAGGAGGAAGTGTTGAGGGAGTTCCACACATCCCCTCTAGCGGTACATCTAGGAGTGGCGAAGATATACTAGGATATTTGATGACAACACTGGTGGCTGGGAATGAAGAAAGCAGTTGAAGATTTTGTTTCTCAGTGCCTCACTTGTCAACAAGTGAATGTAGAGCATGAGGTACCAGCATTCTTGGTTCAACATTTTGAGGTCCCAGAGTGGAAGTGGGATGGATATCCATGGACTTCGTGATAGGACATCCACGTACATCCAGTGGACATGACTCTATTTGGGTGATCGTCGGAAACTCAGCATATCATCCCACCTCCTACCGATCAGAGAGTAGGGTTCAGTAGAGATCTTGGGAAACCTCAATGTGAAAGATATTTTGCATCTAAATAGAGTACCTTCGATGATTTTCTTCGATCATGATGCATGTTTCACTTCCCGTCTATGGAAGGGGTTGCAAGAGGCTTTCGGGATGCAGCTTCGTTTGAGAACCGCCTTCCATCCTCAGAAGGATGTCTAGACTGAGCGGACCATTTAGATCCTCAAGGACATGCTACGTTCTTGTGTCCTTGACTTTAGTCACAGCTGGGAGGATCACTTACCATTGGTGGATTATTCGTACAACAACAGCTATCACTACACCATAGGGATTGAATCTATTGAGGCGTTGTACGGGAAACCTTGCAAATCCCTGTTGTGCTAGACTGACCTAGGGGAGTCAGCACTCATGGGACCAGAGATGGAATAGTATACCATAGAGAAGGTGCAAATCATACAGGAGTAGATGTGGACTGCAAAAAGTAGGCAGAATTTGTATGCCGATAAGAGACGGAGACCTCTAGAGTTCAAGGATGGCGACCACGTCTTTCATCAGGTCTCACCTTGACGAGGTTTGCGAATAGTTGGCCGAGACATCAATTTATCACTAAGGTTAATCGGACCTTTTCAGGTCCTCAGCAGAGTTGGTGATGTGGCATACAAGTTATCTCTTCTACCACAGTTGCACCAAGTGCACGATGTCTTCCATGTATCCCAACTAAGGAGATACGTGCATGACCCTTCTCACGTCATCATGCATGGCGAGCTGGATGTTGATGATGGGGAGACTTTTACAGAGGTTCCAGGGGAGATTGAGGATCGACAGGAGCAGGTCCTTCATGGATGGTTGATACCTTTGGTGCGCATTTGCTGGAAGCATGAGAACCTCCAAGAGAGAACATGGGAGTGGGAGGCACATATGCATGCTCAGTACCCCCACTTGTTCCCTTTGTTTCAGTTGTGTCTTATGGGGATGTAAAGCCTGATAGGGGAGCCTGTAAAGACCCGAAATTTCCATGTATTTTTTTTAAATATATGGGAATTTTACGAGTCCGCGAAAATTGAAGGTGTGTGATTCCGAGGCCCGGAGTTCCCTGAATGAATTTCTGAACATTATTTCAGGTACGTTTAATAAACATTTGAGCGAGTTTTTCTAACTTTTGAAGGGGTGCTCAGAATTGAAATCCGAGGGCACCGTTGAACTCACAGGGTTGATATTCTCTTAAGAATACTTTAAGATAGATGAGAAATTGTCAAGAGTGAAAGATAGTTCTTGGGTTTTTCGTGGACTTAATAAAATAAAATAAGATCATATTTTATTTTATTGTGTTGTAACCACCCACCATGTGGATGTTCAAGGGTGGGTTCCACTGGAACTAAAACTCCTCTTATTTATTTTTTGTGGTGTGGACCACCTGACCCCCTATTACTGGGAGGAGAGGAAAACCTCTCAACCTATAAAGACCCGAAAAATTCAAGGAATTTTTTTTCTTAATTTTCTTTGGATTTTTACAAGAACGCAGTTTCTGAGGGCACCTGATTCCGAGGCCTGGTGTGCCCAGAATCATTTTCCGATGTTTGGCTCGGGAACGTTTAGTGAACGGACGAGTGGGTTTTTCTAACTTTTGAACCGGTACTCGGAATCTAATTCTGAGGGCACCAATGGAATCATAGCGCCGGTAATTGCTTAGAAACGCCTCTTCCGGAGTTGTGTTTTCTCGGGTGTGGTTTTTAATTTTTGGGCTTAAAGTTAAGAAATAAAATAAATTGTACGAAAAACATTATTTTATTTCACTTAAGCCACTTGGAAGCCACTTGAAGCCACTTAATGCTGCTTAAGCTGAGTTGATGCGGATAGGGTGCTATCCAAAAATATCCTACCCTCTTGGTAGGATATTTGTGAGGTGGGGCCCGCACGAGCCTCACCGTTTCTTTTCCGCTAAGTAACATAACCGCGAAAACCCGTCATTATGAAAGTCAACTGACACGTTTTCTTAATTTCTTAACGCACCAATTAATTTGGCGGTTTTATTCGTTGAATTAATTGGGCGGTTTTATTCGTTGAATTAATTATATGAATTAATTTAATCATTTCTTAACCTGTTTTCAATTCGTTGGCGTAATAATAAAATAAGAACAACGCATGACTTCTGGAAAAATGTTCGTTGAGAGGATTTGACAGAAACTAAGAGTTCTTCATCCTCCTTCGCGAAGAACGCGAAGAACGCCGAGCCCTCGGAGATCGACGACACAATGCCAAGTTCCATGACGCTGGCGATTCTTCTTCCGCGACGTTCTTCCGCGACAATCCAACCCCGCGACAACCTTCGATCGGCAGCGACAAGGTAGGGGGTTGCGCTTTTGTTTTTAAATTTCCTTTGTGGAATAAAAAAACAATATGGATTTAATTATAATTAATTAAATCTATTGTTTCTTGGTCCTCGGAGTTCGTCGACGCAACGAAGGATACCACGACGACGCGACAATCCCCTCCTTCTGTGATGAGCAATTCCGTGAAGAACGCGCATGTGACGACTTGACGAGGTTGGGGTTTTTATTTGAGAACCATACTTTTTTTCCCGTGATTGTTTCTTTTAAAACAAAGAACCCAGTTTCATAAGAACAATTTTAATTTATTAAAATTGTTATTGGTTATGATTCCTTATATTGATTAATCCTCCCAACTGTTATCATCTAACGCGGAGGGTGCGGGCCAAACAAACACAGCCCGACAACCCTCCGCAGTTCTTCGTTGATGCGCGGATTGGAGGGCGATGACAAAACATACCGCAGGGACGATCCGTTGTTTCCGTAGTGAAGAACGGGACCCGGGAGGAGCTCTGGCACAGACTGGAAGGAAAACGGACCACCAGAGCAACTTCGGTGGCCCGCAGAAGCCTCCAGCGATGGCGCCCCGGTGCACCGCCGGACAGGGCCGCTGAGGCTTTAGCCGCGGTGGCGGCGGCCAGCGGACCAGCCGCCGCGCGGGTCCGGCTCTCAAGCACGGGACGCAGCTATGTCGCGTCCGTTGACTCCAGCGCGGCCCCACGTGGGGCCACGACACTTCCAACCCGCGGGGGCAGCGCCCTGCGGCTGCCACGGTTGGCCGCTCGGCCGAGCTGAGTCGGGCCGGCCCGACCGGCCGGGTCGCACCCTGGCCGGACCGGGCCGCGCCGAACCATGTCCGACCCGGACCCGGGTCGGGTCGCCCCGATTCGGGCCGACCCAGGGGGGGTTGGGCCGGGTCGGTCCGGGCCTAGACTCCCCGTCTTCGGACCGCTTTCGGTCTTTTTCCCGTAAGTTGAGCTACGGGCCTCCGAAGGACGCACCATCAGCGGTGATGCTATCCTTGGATCGAGAAGGTTGTTTCGGTATATCGCACTCAAGGTTTCGGAAAACTTTGTGTTCGGCTGGGTTGGTTCGTACACAAAACCAATCGGGCCTTCGGAGCAGAAACGCTCATATCTTGAGCTACGGACGTCTGATTGACGTGCCGTCGACTTCGTTGAATTCCTCTAAGTGAGACGAAACTTTTGGCATACTCCGCCCAAGGTTTGGACGTAGGTGGAGTAAGGTCGGGTTGGTTTTGCCTTATAAACCAACCGGGCCCCTGGGACGAAAAAGACAATAACTCTCAGACCAGGCGTCCGATTGGCGCTTCGTCTGCGATGTTGAGTTCCTATTGTCAATACAGAACTTTTGGATACATCAACTCTGGACTATGTGTCAGTTGATGTATCAGCCTCTCGGCTCGTGGAGCGGACCCTCCTGAACGAGCTTTCTGTGTGCGGGAACCCTAGAGGTGGCTGCGACTGCTACTGTGACTGCGATGACGACTATCCAGAGATCCTCAGTGGATTCAACGACGACAACTACAGCACTCAGCGATCCTTTGTGGGTCAGTGCTACAGGTCCTGTGTGGGCCCGATCCTGTGTGGGTCCAATCCTGTGTGGGTCAGCGCTCATCGGTTCTATGTGAGCCAACGCCTACAGGTCCTGTGTGGGCCCGATCCTGTGTGGGTCTTTGCGGGGGTTAGTACCTATCGATCCTTTGTGGGTCCGAAGACTTAGATGGATCAGTGATCATCTTTATCGTCATCCGAAGAAGTATACCTGTGTGAGCTGAAACTCTGTTTTACTTTCCTTTGTGGATTGTGTTGAGCTATCCTGTGTGGGTTTACGTTTTACATTCCTTCGTGAATTGTGTTGAGCTATCCTGTGTGGATTTTACGTTTTGATTTCCTGTGTGGACTAGGTTGTACTTGAGCTCGGATGTTAGAGCCGAGCGTGAATTGGTGACTTAGGTATATGTATGGGCATATACCTAAGCAGTGTCGGTTGTTACTTCGTGATTGTATCTTTCCTTTGTGGTTTATCCTTCATGGATTTCGGGAGACCTTCAATGGTCTCGGGGTCCCTACTGAGTAGCTTATACTCACCCCTGCACGGGCTATGACCGCACTACATTGTGTTTGTTGTATACGACGGACAGTGCTGATCGTGGTGGAGGCTTGCAGAGGAGGACGATACTTGGAGGTGGACCACTTGGCGAGGTGTACTCGGAGCAGTAGGCTGGACCCAAGGAGCAGTGGAGGCTTTCTGTACCCACCCTTCAGGTGGGAATTCCAGAGGACGGCTTGACGTTGCGTCTTTACTTTTTCAGTTGCTGTTTTTCCCCTTTCAGTTGTACTTTATAGTTGGGCTTGTATTTCCGGCCCCCTTTACTTTTCCGCACTTACTGTTGTACAAGCCTTTACTTAGAGTTTAATTTTCCTCTTGCTTACTCGGTGGTGCTTGTTTACTTTACAAAGGCAATGCCTTCCCTTTTTTCCAGGATTTATGCCTTGGTGCTAGTCACCAGCCCCTGGCCTATGGAAGGCAGGCTTGTGGTAGTCACGGTACGGGCCCCGAGGACGGGTCGTGACAAATTGGTATCAAAGGTGGTCAGTTCTACCGCAGACTCTGATCTTTCTTCTATGTGAAGCAATAGTGTTTAGCATATTGGGTGTGGTTATCTGTCCAGGGAGTCCAGTGTTGGTGGAGTGGCCGACGTATCCGTACACCAGGACCCTGACTTCGGATTTCCAACATAATGCACGAAAACATTGATTGCATGTGTGTTTCAAGTTTTCTTTGTGATTACTTCATATCAGCTCACCAGGTATACTGTTCTGACCGTGGCACACCTGTTTCCTTTTCAGGATAGCCCCACGACGACAGCCAGCTAGGGTTCAAAGTGTGGTACGTGACGACAGCCCGCCGAGCGACGAGGCCTCAGTAGAGGGCCCTTCGACCGCGGAGGCACCGGTGGTACCTCTACCCGCTGAGCCCCTGATGATTCCAGCACCAGCCACTGACTTGCACTTCACCTCAGTGCTCTGCACGAGTTTTAGCGCCATCGACCGCCTAGGTTCCATGGGGAGACGGACCCCCAGGCAGCCGAGGACTGGATGGAGGTAGTGGTGCAAGTTTTCTGACTAGTGAGGACACCAGCAGACCTCATGGTGATCCTCGCAGTGAGCCTACTGCACGGAGCAGTAGGACGATGGTGGAGCTTGATTCTCCAGGTGCACGATGAGGCCTCTCTCATCTGGACAGACTTTGAGGGCCTCTTCCTCTAAGAGTTCGTCCCAGCCAACCTCCGTGCAGTGCGCATCCATGAGCTTCTTCAGCTGCGGCAGGGCAGCTTGACGGTCGCCTAGTACTCGGCGAGAATCACCGATCTCTCGCGCTACTCGACCGACATGGTACGAGACCCATTCTTCCGGGCCCGGACCATTGAGTAGGGATTGAGACATGATATCAGGGCATCGCTGATCTCCCTCAGCATCCCGACCCAGGCAGGAGTACTGGAGCGAGCCCTTTTGATCGAGAGATTTCTTACTGAGACTTCTCTAGCACCGAGACCTACCGCCGGGCAGCACGTAGCAGAGTCTTCCATAGTAGGCAGTCGGCGGATGACTCAGGGGTCCAGTCATACTAGACCCTCACGCAGACGGCCTCAGGACACTGGCTCAACAGTGCGGGGCATAGAGCGTGGAGCCAGTCTTTCGAGAGGCAGGCAGTGCTACACTTGCGGCGGGCAGGGTCACATGGCTCGTGACTGCCCGAACCACCGTGCCGAGGAGTAGCAGACAATTGAGGGGACACCCAGGCAGAGGAAGAGGGTCGACCGTGGTGGTTCGCAGGGAGGAGGTGGATGAGGCAGAGGAGCTGGCCAAGCAGGAAGGTGGTGGGTGACGCTTTGAGGCTCTACCACCACCACCCCCAGGAGGCCCGCCCCGACCACAGGGAGCTGGCGGGCAGAGACAGGCACAGCTCCAGGCAGTGGAGGCCTACGACCACGGCGTGCCCGAGATGATTCGAGGTACAATATTTGTCTATTCCCCCCTTGCTGCAGTTCTTATAGACACAGGAGCGAGTCACTCTTTCATAGCCGCTGCCCTTGTTCGGAGCTCGGAGATTCCGACAGAGCCGTTGGCTCGATCCTTACGGCTAGAGACTCCTACAGGAGCAGACTCGACGATTACACACTGGTGCCGGCAGTGTGAGCTTACTCTAGGAGGCGAGATCTTCGGCTGGGATCTTCTTGTTGTGCCGTCGAGGCCTTACGACATCATCTTGGGCATGGATTGGTTATCTATAGTCCATGCACAGATTGACTGCATTAGGCGCATGGTGTGATGTGTACGCACCGACGAGGGAAGGTTCACCTTCACCGGTGAGAAGGGAGACTTCGCAGCACAAGATAGACTTCCGCAGAGTAGAGGACATCCCATCACTCATCAGTTAGCTAGCCTCATCCTAGGAGCTGTTGACGTGTGGAGTCCTAGTTTTCCTACAGCGGTGGATTAGTACGCGGACTTCTTTCCTGATGACGTTCTAGGGATACCTCCTCGCAGAGAGGTAGACTTTCATATCGACCTGTACCTCGGGACAACCCCGATATTGACTCCAGCATATTGGATGGCCCCCGCTGAGCTTCGAGAGCTACGGGTACAGTTGGAGGACTTGCAGGGCAAGGGTTTCATCCGACCCAGCGTTTCACCCTGGGATTCCCCAGTATTGTTCACCAAGAAGGAGGACGGGAGCTTGTGACTTTGTGTCGACTATCGTCGCCTGAACTGGGAGATAGTGAGGAACAAGTATCTGCTACCAAGGATTGATGACCTCTTCGATCAGCTCAAGGGAGCACGGTGGTTCTCGAAGATAGACCTCAGGTCAGGCTATCATCAGCTCAGAATTCGAGACAAGGACGTGCAGAAGACGGCCTTCAGATGTCGGTATGGCCACTATGAGTTCTTGGTTATGCCCTTCGGCGTAACCAATGCTCTAGCAGTGTTCATGGGCCTCATGAACATGATCTTTCATCCATATCTTGATCTATTTGTCGTAGTCTTCATCGAAGACATTTTGATATACTCGACGACTGAGGAGGAGCATGCCTACCACTTGCGGGTTATACTAGACACACTCCGAGAGCACCAGATTTATGGAAATCTCTCGAAGTGTCAGTTCTAGATATGTGAGGTCCACTTCCTGGGGCACGTCATTTCTGAGGCGGGAGTTGCAGTGGATCTTGCGAAGATTGAGGCGGTGCTAGCTTGGGAGCTACCCAGGAGAATGATAGAGGTGCAGAGTTTCTTGGGACTAGCTGGATACTATCAGAGATTCATGCCAGACTTCTCCAGAGTTGCGGAACCAATCTCAGCTTTGACAAAGAAGGGAAAACCCTTGGTGTGGTCAAACAGATGTCAGCAGAACTTCCAGGAGCTGAGACAGAGATTGACCAGCACACCTATCTTGAGGTTGCCTGAGGAGGGAGTAGGGTACGTAGTCTACTACGATGAATTAGGGACTGGAATCGGATGTGTCCTGATGCAGGAGCGGGTAGTGATCACCTATGGATCACGTCAGTTGAGGCCGCATGAGCAGAACTATTCTAAACATGACCTGGAGTCAGCAGCAGTGGTCTTCGCTCTGAAGACATGGCGACACTATCTAATGGGTGAGTGCTTTACAGTCTTTTCTGACCACCAGAGTCTCAGGTACATCTTCTTGCAGAAGGACCTAAACCTGAGACAATGGAGATGGCTCGAGTTCCTCCAGGACTATGACTTTGAGATAGTCTATACTCCTAGGAAGGGGAACGTGGTAGCCGATGCCCTCAGCAGGAGGAAGGGCATCCATCTACTTGAGGAGGCGACAGAGCAGCTAGCCGCTTTGCAGATATCCTTCGTGGAAAGAGATGGAACAACCTTCCTCCAGTTTTTCACATTCACCCCTCCACTACTGAAGCGAATCAGAGAGGCACAACATGGGGACACTGACTGTGGGATGCGGCGTGCACAGATATCCTCAGGACAGGCACCTAATGGCTTCTCCTTTGGAGCAGTGCACGACATCCTTTTCAGAGGACGTACCTTTGTACGAGTTGCTTTACGATAGGAGGTGCTAAGAGAGTTTCACACTTCTCCTTTGGCGGTACATCCTGGAGTGGCGAAGATGTACCAGGACCTCAGATGACAGCACTGGTGGCCGGGCATGAAGAAGTCTGTGGCAGAGTTCGTTTCTCGATGCCTCACCTACCAGTAGGTGAAGGCAGAGCACCAGGTACCAGCAGGCTTGGTACAACCCTTGGAGGTCCTAGAGTGGAAGTGGGATGAGATATCTACAGACTTCGTGACTGGAATTCCACGCACTTCCAGAGGTCACGACTCCATCTGGGTGATTGTTGACCGACTCACCAAGTCGGCTCACTTCTTACCCATCAGAGAGCAGGGCTCAGTGGAGAGCTTGGGGAAACTCTAAGTTCAAGAGATTGTACGACTTCACAGTGTGCCATCATCTATCATCTCCGATCGAGATGCTCGCTTTACTTCCCAGATTTGGAAGGGGTTGCAGGAGGCGTTCGGGATGCGGCTACATCTGAGCACCGCCTTTCACCCTCAGACGGATGGTTAGAGGGAGAGGACCATTCAGACTCTCGAGGACATGCTCCGCGCAAGTGTCCTCGACTTTGGTCGCAGCTGGGAGGACCACCTACCCTTGGTGGAGTTCGCGTACAAAAACAGCTACCACTCCACCATCGGGATGGCACCATATGAGGCATTGTACGACAAACCTTGCAAATCTTCTTTGTGCTGGACAGACCCTGGGGAGTCAGCACTTGTGGGACCAGAGATGGTCCGGGCCACGACAGAGAAGGTCCAGGTCATCCAGGAGCGGATGAGGATAGCTCAGATCCGGCATAAGTCTTATGCTGACAGGAGGCGGAGGCCACTAGAGTTCGAGGATGGTGACCACGTCTTCTTGCGTGTCTCACCTCGACCTGGATTACGGAGATTTGGCCGAGGTGGCAAGTTGTCTCCACGCTTCATCGGACCATTCTAGGTCATCAGCGGGATTGGCGAGGTGGCTTATCGCCTGGCTCTACCACCTCAGTTGCACTGGGTGCACAAAATCTTCCACGTATCTCAGCTGAGGAGATACGTGCACGACCCGACGCACATCATTGACCATGGGGAGCTAGACGTCGATGATGGGGAGACTTTTGCGGAGGTTCCGGTGGAGATCGAGGATTGACAGGAGTGGGTCCTACGTGGATGATCGATTCCTCTTGTGCGCATCAGATGGCAGCACGGGAACCTCCAGAAGAGCACTTGGGAGAGGGAGGCTCAGATACGTGCTCAGTACCCACATTTTTTTCCCTAGTTTATGATGCATCTTTACGGGGACGTAAATCCCTGAGGTGGGAGTGATGTAAAGACTCGAAAAATTCAAGGAAATATTTTTCTTAATTTTCATTGGATTTTTACAAGAACGCAGTTTCTGACGGCACCTGATTCCAAGGCCCAGTGTGCCCGGAATCATTTTCCAAAGTTTGGCTCGGGTACGTTCAGGGAACAGACGAGCGGGTTTTTCTATCTTTTGAACCAGTGCTCGGAATCGAATTCTGAGGGCACCGATGGAATCGCAGCTCCAGTAATTGCTTAGAAACGCCTCTTCCGGAGTATCGTTTTCTCGGGTGTGGTTTTTAATTTTTGGGCTTAAAGTTAAGAAATAAAATAAATTGTACGACAAAATTTATTTTATTTCACTTAAGCCACTTGGAAGCCACTTTAAGCCACATAAAGCTGCTTAAGCTGAGTTGATGTAGATAGGGTACTATCCAAAAATATCCTAACCTCTTGGTAGGATATTTGTGAGGTGGGGCCCGCACGAGCCTCACCGATTCTTTTCCGCTAAGTAACTCACCCGCGAAAACCCGTCATTATGAAAGTCAACTGACGCGTTTTCTTAATTTCTTAACGCACCAATTAATTGGGCAGTTTTATTTGTTGAATTAATTGGGCAGTTTTATTCGTTGAATTAATTCTATGAATTAATTGAATCGTTTCTTAACCTGTTTTCAATCCGTTGGCGTAATAATAAAATAAGACCAACGCACGACTTCTGAAAAAATGTTCGTAGAGAGGATTTGACAGAAACCAATAGTTCTTCATCCCCCTTTGCGAAGAACGCGAAGAATGCAAAAAACATGAAGAACGCGAAGAATTCCGATCCCTCGGAAATCGACGACGCGATGCCATGTTCCGCGATGCCGGTGATTATTCTTCCGCGACATTCTTCCGCGATAATCCAACCCCGCGACAACCTTCGATCGGCAGCGACTAGGTAGGGGGTTATGCTTTTTTTTTAAATTTCCTTTGTGGAATAAAACAACAATATGGATTTAATTGTTATTAATTAAATCTGTTGTTTCTTGGTCCTCGGAGTTCGTCGACGCAATGTCGGATACCGCGACGACGCGACGATCCTCTCCTTCCGTGACGAGCAATTCCGTGAAGAACGCGCGTGCGACGACTTGACGAGGTAGGGGTTTTTATTTGAGAACAATCCTTTTTTTCCCGTGATTGTTTCTTTTAAAACAAAGAACCCGGTTTCATAAGAACAATTTTAATTTATTAAAATTGTTATTGGTTATGTTTCCTTGTTTTGATTAATCCTCCCAACTGTTATCATCTAACGCGGAGGGTGCAGCCCAAACAAACATGGCCCGACAACCCACCACAGTTCTTCGTTGATGCGCGGATTGGCGGGCGACGACAAAACATGCTGCAGGGACGATCCGTTGTTTCCGCAGTGAAGAACGGGACCCGGGAGGAGTTCCGGCGCAGACGGGAAGGAAAACGGACCACCAGAGCAACTCCGGTGACCCACAGAAGCCTCCGGCGGTGCGGCGGCGCCGGCGGTCGGAGGCGGCGGCGCCCCGGTGCACTGTCAGATAGGGCTGGCGCGGCTGAAGCCGCGGTGGTGGCTGCACGGGTCCGGCTCTCACGCACGAGACGCGTCTATGCCGCGTCCGTTGACTCCAGCGCGGCCCCACGCGGGGCCGCGGCACTTTCAACCCGCGGGGGCAGCGCCCCGCGGCTGCCACGCTGGGCCGCTCGGCCGAGCCAAGCCGGGCCAGCCCGACCCGACAGGTCGTGCCCCGTCCGGACCGGGCCGCGCCGAACCGGGTCCGGGCCCAGACCCCCCGTCTTCGGACCGATTTCGGTCTTTTTCCCGTAAGTTAAGCTACGGGCCTCCGAACGACGCGCCGTCAGCGGTGATGCGATCCTTGGATCGAGACGGTCGTTTCGGTATATCGCACTTAAGGTTTCGGAAAACTTTGGGTTCGGCCGGGTTGGTTCGTACACGAAACCAACCAGGCCTTCGGAGCGGAAATGCTCATATCTTGAGCTACGGATGTCCGATTGACGTGCCATAGACTTCTTTGAATTCCTATAAGTGAGACAGATCTTTTGGCATACTCCGCAGGAGGTTTGGACGTAGGTGGAGTACGGTCGGGTTGGTTTTTCCCTAAAAACCAACCGAGCCCCTGGGACGAAAAAGACAATAACTCTCAGACCGGGCGTCCGATTGACGTGCCGTCTGCGACGTTGAGTTCCTATTGTCGACACGGAACTTTTGGATACATAAACTCTGGACAATGTGTCAGTTGATGTATCAGCCTCTCGGCTCGTGGAGCGGACCCTCCCGAACGAGCTTGCTATGTGCGGGAACCCTAGAGCTGGCTGCGACTGCTACTGTGACTGCGACGGCGACTGTGCAGAGATCCTCAGTGGATTTGACGACGACGACTACAACACTCAGCGATCCTTTGTGGCTCAGTGCTACAGGTCCTGTGTGGGCCCGATCCTGTTTGGGTCCGATCCTATGTGGGTCAGCGCTCAACGGTTCTGTGTGAGCCAGTGCCTACAGGTCCTGTGTGGGCCTGATCCTGTGTGGGTCTTTCCGAGGGTTAGTACCTATCGATCCTTTGTGGGTCCGACGACTTAGATGGATCAGTGATCATCTTTATCGTCATCTGAAGAAGTATACCTGTGTGAGCTGAAACTCTGTTTTACTTTCCTTTGTGGATTGTGTTGAGCTATCCTGTGTGAATTTACATTTTTCTTTCCTTCATGGATTGTGTTGAGCTATCCTATGTGGATTTTACGTTTTGATTTCCTATGTGGATTGGGTTGTACTTGAGCTCGGATGTTAGAGCCGAGCGAGAATTGGTGACTTAGGTATATGTATGGTCATATACCTAAGCAGTTTCAATTGTTACTTCATGATTGTATCTTTCCTTTGTGGTTTATCCTTCGTGGATTTCGGGAGACCTTCAGGGGTCTCGGGGTCCCTAATGAGTAGCTTATACTCACCCCTGCACGGGCTACGCCCGCACTACATTGTGTTGGTTGCAGACGACGGACAGCACTGATCATGGTGGAGGCTTGCGGAGCAGGACGTTACCTGGAGGTGGACCACTGGGCGAGGTGTACTCGGAGCGGTAGGCTAGACCCGAGGAGCAGTGGAGGATTTCTGTACCCACCCTTTAGGTGGGACTTCCAGAGGACAGCTCGATGTTGCGGCTTTACTTTTTCAGTTGCTGTTATTCCCCTTTCAGTTTTACTTTACAGTTGGTCTTGTATTTCCGGCCCCCTTTACTTTTCCACACTTACTGTTGTACCAACTTTTACTTAGTGTTTACTTTTCCGCTTGCTTACTCTGTGGTGATTGTTTACTTTACAAAGGCAATTCCTTCCCTTTTTTCCGGGATTTACGCCTTGGTGCTAGTCGCCAGCCCCTGGCCTATGGAAGGCGGGCTTGGGTGGAATTGGAGAGAGGAGGAACTTGGGAGAAAGCTCCCAATGAAGAACGCTCTACTGACGAGGAACGCCTTCGACTACGAAGAACGACCTCAACTATGACTTTATTTCTCGGAACTTCCTCTGATGTAGGAAGTGTTCACCTACAATGAATCAACATCTGACTTCTCACTCCAAGGTCAACCAACAATGAACAAGGTAGGGTATTTTTTTGAATGATTTTTTATACCCATGTTCTTCCCTTCTAGAACAAGGATCGCGAATCAACATTCTAACTTGTTGATCCGCATATGTTTCCTTTTTTGGGTTTTAGGATTAATCATTGCGGGAGGGTTTGATGTGCTTCATTCTTGTGAACCTCTTGCTACCACTCTAATGTGGAGAGTGCGGGCCAAACTAATAGGGCTAGACCTCTCTACAACCCTTTTGTTGTATTGTGGTGTACTTCTAAATGGAGGGAGAAAATGGCGATGAAGCAAACGCCATCGCCACCAATAGCCTCTACGACCCATGCCATCCCCGCGGTGCTCCAGCATCCTGGGAAAACTGGCCCCGCGCCGCCGTCGACTGAACCAGTCTCAGCCGCGTGGCGCCCCAGCTGCGCCGCCCCCAACCGCGCCACACCCCGAAAACCCCTTCCTCCTGGCTGAGGCGTCCTTGCCACGCCGTACACTAGCCGAGCTCCCACAACTACTACAGCCTCCCGGTCGAACTGGCCCTGGTCACGCCGCCTGCTGGCCAGACCGGCTACGACCGTGCCACCAAGGCTCTAGGGATGTGCCACCCCAAGCCACGCCCCCATGCCCTTCGAGTTGAATCGGCCCCATGTATAAGGCCCCAGCCTTAAACCTTACTTAATCTTGAGTTATTACAAGATTACACATTGAGGATATTTTCGGGTTTAGAGTTTTAGAGAATTAGATCATAAAACTTGCATTACATTCCACATATAAACAAAGTGGTTATATAAAGATAGTATTCTTCATTTCCATCAATGGAAACATATTTAAAATAAAACATGGATTCTTTCTTGACACATCCTTGACACTATCATCATATCATGTGCCTTTCCATTGACCTGTGAAAAACATTTCAAAAAACATGGGATGAGCATAAAAAGCTCAGTGAGGGTTATAAAAATATGGAATGGAAACATGAGTTCATATATACATAAGAATGAAATCATACTTTACCCATAAAACATAATCACTTTAACATGCCTCATAAAATCATGAATAAATCATAGAAATCATAAGACATAAAGGTAACTTGAGGCATTAATAACATTTTTACGTAGGGAGTAACCCTCTTGGTTACGTTTGGAATACCCATCACAGTATATTCCCTAAATCTCTTCGAAGAAATCTTAATGTTTCACTCCTTCATGTTACCCAATGCATTGAAGAGCTATATCGGGCTCACTCGCCCATAGCCTATCACGGAACCACCCATCTTCATAATAATGCCCAAGAACCTCAACATAATCGTATCACATAAAACATGCATAAAGGAAAAATAAAATTTCCACCTTTCAATCACAAGATATAAATACAACACATTGATAAAAAAACATTATGAAAACAATTTTCAATACCAAAATAAAAGAAAATTAAAACATGGTATTTATTTTTCTTTTAAAAAGAAGGTATGGCTTGTAGAGGAAGCCGAAACTCAAATAACGGTCACAGCGGCGGAGAAGTCGTTGTCACCGTCGTTTAGTAAAATGATTCGTATAAAAAAAATTCCTTTTGGATAAATGTAAAATTCAAAGGGGTTTATACACCGTATAAAAGAAGGTTTTGTATAAAACAAAATATGCCTCAATGAAAGGAGATTGAGGTGAAGTCCCATACCTCGGGTCCGACTTGACTCAATCGTTCATTAATGTCCTGAATAATAAACTTGAGTTAATTTCTAATTTCTTAAGAACCTTTTTCAAGTTCATTATTGATTTTATATCACTTATTACCATTTCATGAACACTATGTAATTATTTAAGTTAATAACGGTCGTTTTAACGATCATTGGTACTTGAGTCAAAAATAAGCCCTTTATAATTACATGTTGTTCATGTATCAATTATATCCAGAATGGTATTCATGATGTAGATATCATATATGTCATATATATCCAGTACATTCTTGCATTTATAATATTACATAATCATTTAGAGGTAAGAAATGAAATGCACCGTTCATGGAGACGGTAAGCCGTACGTACGCATGAACGCTACTTTCATTTCTATTTTGTATTTTATAGAATGGAATAATAATGATATAAAGGTATATTATAATTCCAGTATAATATCATATATAATATCATAGTTCCATCTTTTATACATCCCACATATGGTATTTAATGAATCAACTCACTTTAAGGGGGCAGTAGTCCGCACTTCCTTAAATGAAGATATCGCGTTTACCCATAATGGAAACCATAAAGGTATACCCAAAATGAAAAATACAGAATCTTAAGTAAAAAATAAACATATTATATATCATATATAAATATAGTGACATATTAATGGCCACCTTTGAAGGTGTTAAAAGAATGTTGAACAATCATCGTTTCAGGAGGCATAAATTCACCATCCACGGAAACAGTATGTTCATTAACAATTAGATGTAGGTGTGTGTAAGTGTAGCTCGAATCCTTATTATAACTACATTATAGTATATTTAGGATACTGGAGTTGTTACAAAAGAAAAGAATAAAAAGAGTATAGGGGGTTGGAGAAGAAAAATAAAACAAAAGGACACAAAAGAAGACATTACCTTAAAATCGGGTAACTCCCTTTGGTTTGAGCTCAAAGGCTTCCTTGGGAAGTCTTCCTCACAAAGTGAGGCTTAAAGGAGTAAGATATGGAAGTGGAGAGACAAAATGGGCAGGGGTTGGCCCAGCCAAAGGCTTTGTGAGTGTGGGTAAGGAGGTAGAGGTGGGGGCCTTTTATAAGAGGAGAGGAGGGGCACTCTTGGAAAGTAAAGATATGTTACTTTATTTTAAAATGAGTTTCGAATTCAAAAGGTCCCACATTGATATAATTCTAGGATAAGGTGATAAGGGTTCTAAATACAACCATAAAATAGGTTTTGGACATGTTTTGATCATAGATATTACATTATCTTTCCATTTTATTTAAATCCTTTATTAATGAGGTAATCGCTACATTATTATGATGTCATAAATACATTTATTTATTTAATGTCAAAAAATTATAAAAAAAATACTATGATGTAGGAAATCTTTATAGATTTCAAATTAATATTTATAGTAAAAAATCTGACTTGTATATCCCCATATAAAAATTGTTTTTGTAAAACATATTATGTTTGTGTCATTTTTACTTTTACATTAAATAAAAAGTTATTTATGTCATTTCCAAACCAAAGTGGCTCCATGGGGTCCCCATGTTGACCCATGGCTTGTCTTGGTCGGCCATGACACATCCAATAAGGTTAGGACATGTTTTTAGGCCATTTTATATTATTAAAGCATTATTTTTACCTTAAACTACACTAATTACCACTAATCGCGATTAAAAACTTAATAAGTTACTATTCACCAAAAAATTATTTTAATCTCATTGAACCACATTTTACTTCTTAATGACAACCATGTATGTCAGATTTTTGAAATTCAAATCACAAAGGTGGAAAAATTTCATTTAAACGAAAAATCAGTTTTTATAAGTACCACTTAGTGGTTTCACTATTCATCAAAAATTGAAGTTTTTCAGAAAAATACCAAAACATCACCCTAAGCTATATTTGATATTCTGAATTAAAAAATGAATTCTATTTTACAAAATTCAAAACATATAAGTCACGTTAATTAATTTAATAATTAATTCCCGCTGTCAGAGCAAATAGCGTGTTTTATGAAACAATATGTATCAAAAGATTGACACCAGTTTCAGTCCAATTTCAAAGTGAAATTGATTCCAATGACCACCATTGGATTAAATGGTGAAAATATATTCTAATTTCACTTCAAAACCAATTCAAAAGATAATATAATCATATAAATAAATTAGATTAAAAAGCAGTTTTGATGTAAAATGCAGTATTTTTCACTATTCATTAAAAATTGAACATTGTCTGAAAAATACCAAAAATTCACACAAAGTAAATTTTGATGTCCCAATCATAAAGAATAAGTTTATTTTGACAAACATAGCTTATAAAATTGTCAAAAGATAGATTTAAAAATGGTTTTCTATCAAAAGGCAGTAAAACAATCTTTTAAAAATATTAGTGTATTCCATGTTTAAGATTGGATTTATTTTCATTTTAAGCCTCTAAAACACCATCTAGTTCATTAATAGACATAGATAAAAATATCTATTATTCATTACTTACTTGTGATGTTACATCCTTCCCCCCTTTAGAAAATTGCGTCCCCGCAATTTATTTACTTATCAAATAAATGGGGGTACTTATCCCTCATTGCATTTTCAGATTCCCATGTTGCCTCTTCCATCATGTGGTTTTTCCACAAAACCTTTACCTGATTAATCACCTTATTTCGTAACACTTTCTCCCTATGGTCAAGAATCTGGACCAGTTTTTCCTTATAAGATAGGATCTCTTCCAACTGAACTACCTCTGGACTCAAAACATGAGATGGATCTAGCATATACTTCCTCAACATCGAAACATGAAAAACATTGTGTACCTAAGATAAACTCGGAGGTAAAGCCACTCTGTATGCAACTGATCCAACTCTCTCCATAATTTCATATGGTCCAATTAACCTTGGACTCAGCTTCCCTTTCTTACCAAATCACATCACACTTTTCCGTGGTGATACTTTGAGAAAAACCTGATCACATACCTCAAAAGAGAGATCCTTCCTCCTATTGTCCACATAACTCTTTTTAATATTCTGAGCTGTTCTCATGTGCTTCTGAATCAGCTGAACTTTTTCTTCCATATCTTCTACCAATTCTGGTCCCATTAGCTTCCTTTCACCCACTTCATCCTAGAAAGCTGGAGTTCGACACCGCTTCCCATATAACGCCTCAAATGGTGCCATCTGTATACTGGAATGAAAACTATTATTATATGAAAATTCAACCAAAGAAAGATGTTGGTCCCAACTTCCCTAATAATCCATAGATTAAGAACCTAGAATATCCTCCAAGGTCTGAATTGTTCGTTCTGACTGCCCATCTGATTGAGGATGAAATGCTGTACTAAAATTTAATTCAGTACCCAACGACTTCTGAAGGCCATTCCAAAAGTTAAAAGTGAACCTGGGATCACGATCAGATACAATGGAGGGAGGAACTCCATGTAACCTGACTACCTCTATAACTCCCCGACCCCAGCTACCCAGAGTCGGTGCATTACTTCGTAACATTGGCATGATCACAAAAGATCAAGTCTCGAAAGACTGATTAGTTTAGTAGCCTTGGAAACACTAGATACATTCATAAGTCTTACATTACATCATAAAGTAAAACAAAACTACAACATCTTCTCTTCATATCCCCTTATATTATCCCTGCAGGTCTTTCATAATATACTTCTTCACATCCTGGGAAAAATTAAAACATTGAAAGGGGTGAGCTCAGATGCTCAGTAAGGATAACAATATTGCGGAAGCCTTCATAAATAATCATTAACATTTAAGGCAATGTATAACTAAAACAAAAGCCTTTGTAAACTTGAACTTTAGCATAATATGGAAAAAATAAAATTAAATAATGCCATTTACTTACTCAGATGGATATTCTACTAATCGAATAATCCCATGCAATATCAATAACCACTTTCATAATGATGGAATTCATAATGCCAGACTATCATAACCACGTAGCCAAGGCCTCGTGCCAAGACCATAAATAAGATTTTGTCAAGGCCTCGTGCCAAGACACTAGTTTGTCTCATGAGACCTACCGATGCATCGAGGAGCTATAGCGGGCTCCACCCATCACTTATTAAGTCCAATGCATTCTTCATATGAACAGGTTTAAACATATCATAAACCATAACATAATCGTATCACATAAAACATGCATAAAGGAAACATAAAATTTCCACATTCCAATCACAAGATATCAATACAACACATTGATATAATAAAAACACTTTCAAAACCATTTTCAATACCAAAATAAAAGAAAATTAAAACATGGTATTTATTTTTCTTTTAAAAAAAGGTATGGCTTGTAGAGGAAGCCGAAACTCAAATAATGGTCACTGCGGCGGAGAAGTCGTTGTCGCCGCATAAGTACGGAAAGAAATACATTCCCTTTTTGTTGTTTAGTAAAACGCTTCATATAAAAAAGATTCCTTTTGAATAAACGTAAAAGTCATAGGGGTTTATACACCGTATAAAAGAAAGTTGTGTATAAAACCAAATATGCCTCAATGAAAGGGGATTGAGACGAAGTCCTTAAAAATATCATTTTTAAAATAAAATAGATCTATTTTGTGTATTCACTATAGGTACACATGAAGAAAGTAAAAATACAAAATAGGACATAATAATATCATGACATAATTTGAAAGTAGGAGATTAACCCAAAGAATGGAAATTGGGTTAAGAAGTTCCCTTACCTTGCATCCTGTCCTGACTCGACCATTCTTTAACCTCCTTAATAATAAACTAGAGTTAATTCCTATTTACATAAGAACCTTTTTTATGTTCATTATTCCTTTTATATCCCTTATTACCATGTTATGAACATTATGTAATTATTTAAGTTTATAACGGTCATTTTGTCGATCTTAGGTACTTGAGTCAAAAATAACATTCTTATAATTACAAGTTGTTCATGTGGTGATATATCCATTATATCTCATATATATCCAGTATATATATGCATTTATAATATTCCATAAAGTTTAGAGGTAAGAAAAGAAATGCACCATTCATGGAGACGGTAAGCCGTACGTATGCATGAACGCTACTTTCATTTCTATTTCATATTTAATGAAATCATAATGATATAAAGGTATATTATAATTATAGTATAACATCATATATAATATCATTTACTCCATCCTTTATACATCCCACATATGGCATTAACGATTCAAATCACTTTGAGGGGGCGGTAGTCCGCACTTCCTAAAATGAAAATATCGCGTTTACCCATAATGGAAACAATAATGGTATGACATAAATGAAAAATACAGAACCTTAAGTTAAACATAAAATATAGTGACATCTTAATGGCCACCTTTGAAGGTGTTTTATGAGTGTTGAACAATCATCATTTCGTGAGGCAGAAATTCGTCATCCACAGAAACCGTATGTTCTTTAACCATTAGATGTAGGTGTGTGTAAGTGTAGCTTGAATACTCATTATAACAACATCCTAGTATATTGAGGATAATGGTGTTGTTACAAAAGAAAGGGATAAAAAGAGTTTAGGGGTTTGGATAAGAAAAATAAAACAAAAAAACATAAGAGAAGACATTACCTTAAAATTGGGTAACTCTTTTGATTTGAGCCAAAGGCTTCCTTGGGAAGAATTTTTCCCAAAGTGAGGATTCTAGGAGTAAGGGAGGGAAGTTGGGAGAGTATTTGGGAAGAGGTTGGCCGATACAAAAGGCTTTGAAAGTGTGAGTAAGGTGGTAGAGGTGGGGGCCTTTTATAAGTGGAGAGGAGGGGCACTCTTGGAAAGTAAAGAAAAGTCACTTTATTATAAAATGAGTTTCAGATTTTAGAGGTCCCACACTTATATAATTCAAGGCTAAGGTGATAAGGGTTCTAAATCTACTCATCCAATATGTTTTTGACAAGTGTAAGCCTTGGATTGTACATTATCTTTTCATTTTATTAAAATCGTTAAATAATGAGGTCATCACTGCATCATAATGATGTCATAAATAATTTAATTTATTTAATGTCTAAAAATTATTTCAAAAATACTATGATATAGGAAATCTTTTTATCTTTCCAATGACTATTTATAGTCAAAAATATGACTTGTATAACCCCATGTAAAATTGTTTTAGTAAAACATTTCATGTTTGTGTCATTTTTTACTTTAACATTAAATAAAAGGTATTTATGTCATTTTCCAACTAAAGTGGCTCCATGGGGTCCCCAAGTTGACCCATGGATTTTCTTGGTCGGCCATGGCACATCCAATGAGGGTAGGACATGTGTCAAGCTCATCTAATATTATTAAAACATTATTCTTACCTTAAACTACACTAATTACCTCTAATCGCGATTAAGAACTTAAAAGTTACTATTCACCAAAAATTATTTTAATCTCATTGAACCACATTTTACTTCATAATGACAATAATTTATGTCAGATTTTTGAAAATCAAAACACAGAAGTGGTAATATATCATTTAAACGAAAAATCAGTTATTTAACTACCACTTAGTGGTTTCACTGTTCATAAAAAATTGAAGTTTTTCAGAACAATGCCAAAATTTCACCCTAAGTTATAATTGATATTCCGAATTCAAAAATGATGTATATTTTACAAAATTCCAAACATATAAGTTGCATTAATTAATTTTATAATTAATTCCCACCGTCACAACAAATAGCGTGTTTTTAAGAAATAATTTATATCAAAAGATTGGCAATTGTTTATGTCAAATTTCAATGTTAAATTAATTCTAATGACCAACATTGGATAAAATGGTAAAAATATATTCTAATTATACTTTAAAACCACTAAATAGTATAATTTATCACTATAAATTATTTTGATTAAAAAAGTTGTTTTTAAGTATTTTTCACTATTCATAAAAAATTAGAAGTTCTCAGAAAAATACCAAAAATTCAACATAGGATAATTTCGATATTCTGAATCCAAAAATGAAGTCCATTTTGAAATATAAAATTTTTGTAATTTTAAAAAGTGGGTATTACTATTCAGAACAGCTACTTTGATTAGTTGCGGTGTGTTAGAACTCGAAGTTGTGTACAATGCAAGCTATTGCTTTATTGAATGAGAAGTGTATCATAGAAGCTTGGGGTGTTACTACCTCTTTATGATACAAACGGGAAAGTTGATCAAGAGAGAAAGTATCTCGTATAGCATGGAAAAGAGCAGATTTGGTCAAGCGATCAACAATAACCCAGATTGCATTATTACCTCGAGATGTCTTCGGTAATCCCACAACAAAGTCCATGGATATATTCTCCCATTTCCACTCTGGCACTGGTAAAGGCTGAATCATCCCTTTCGGTAACTGCCACACTGCTTTAACCTGTTGACAAGTCAAACACTTCACAGTAAAATCAGCAATATCTCTTTTCATTCCATCCCACCAGTAATACTCCCGAAGATCTCTATACATCTTAGTACTGTCTGGATGAACTGAAAACAGAGAACTATGAGCTTCACATAACAACTCTCTCTTCAACTGTGAATCACAAGGCACACACAATCTCTTCCCAAATCTCAAAACACAATCATTATCAATGTTGAATTCAGGCAACTTACCCTTCTGCACCAGCTCTACCTTTTTCTGCAACTCACTATCTTGCTTCTGTGCTTGCTTGATTCTATCTGATAGAGATGATCTCACTGATACCTGAAACAAAACAAAAGAACTTCCTGCACCAACAACTTCTATTCCAAAGTACATCAAATCCTTAACCAAAGGATCACGTTCCAAATGCAACATTGCTAATGAAGCATTACTTTTTCGACTCAAAGCATCAACCACTTTATTGGCTTTTCCCGGATGGTAATGAATTGTACAATCATAATCCTTGATTAATTCTAGCCATCTCCTTTGTCTCATGTTAAATTCTTTCTGAGTGAATATATACTTTAAACTTTTGTGATCGGTATATATTTCACACTTTACTCCATACAAATGATGCCTCCAAATTTTTTAAGCGAAAAAATAGTAGCTCATTCCAGATCATGTGTAGGGTAATTTACCTCATGAGTCTTCAACTGTCGTGAAGCATAAGCAATTACCTGATCATTCTGCATTAGGACGCAACCAAGTCCTTTCAATGAAGCATCACTATAGATAACAAACTCACCATTCCTGGAAGGTAGTGCCAAAACTGGAGCATTCACCAATCTTTTTTTCAATTCCTGAAAACAATCATCACATTCTATTGTCCAGATAAACTTAACACCCTTCCGAGTTAGCTTAGTCATTAGACTAGATAACCGTGAAAAATTTCTAACAAACCTTAAGTAATAGCCTGCCAAACCAAGGAAGCTACGAATCTCAGTTACATTTGTGGGTCTTGGCCAGTCTTCCACAACTTTTGTTTTTGCAGGATCAACAATTATACCATCTTTAGAAACAATGTGACCAAGGAAAGAAATTTGTTGCAACCAAAACTCACACTTACTGAATTTTCCATAGAGTTTCTTTTGTTTTATGGTTTGAAAGATAACCCTTAAATGTCTTTCATGCTCCTCTTTACTTTTAGAAAACACCAAAATATCATCAATAAAAACCACCACAAACTTATCCAAGAACTCATGGAAAATTTTATTCATTGTGTCCATGAATACAGCAGGTGCATTGGTTAGCCCAAAAGGCATTACTACAAATTCATAATGGCCATATCTCGTACGGAACGCGGTCTTCGGAACGTCTGCTTCTTTTACCTTCAGCTGATGGTACCCCGATCTCAAGTCAATCTCTGAAAACAACTGAGCTCCCCAGAGCTGATCAAACAAACCATCTTTATGAGGGAAAGGATATTTGTTCTTAACAGTGATATTATTCAAGGCTCTATAATCAATGCAAAGTCTCATAGAACCATATTTCTTTTTAACAAATAAAACAAGAGCACCCCAAGGTGATGTGCTAGGTCGAATGAAACCTTTCTCTAATAAATCTTGCAATTGCTCCTTCAACTCTAAAAGTTAAATTTGAGCCATTCGATAAGGGGGGTTTTGAAATTGTCTTACCATCAGGAACTAAGTCAACAGTAAACTCAACTTCCCGATCTGGTATTATTCCAGGCAACTCATCAGGAAAAACATCAGGATACTCATTTTCCACTGGTTCATCATTAATCTAAACAGTTCCTGTATTTTCAACGATGTGTGCAAGGTAACATTCATTTCCATCTTTTACAAGTTTCATTGCCTCTTGATAAGTTATCAATAGTAAGGGTTCATTCCTGTACACAAACTGAAAGTCTTTCTGAAAAGAAACTTCTTTAGCTCTACAGTCAATCTTAGCATGGTAAATAGAGATCCAATCCATACCCAGGAAAACATCAAACTCTACTAGAGGTAGAACAATAAGGTTTGAAAGAAGGTTCTTTCCACAGATAAGGATAGGAAGATTCTTATAAATTCTTTTTGCCTCAACATTTCCCCCAGGTGTTTTTACCAAAAGTTCAGGAGTCATTTCTTGAGATGGTATTCCAATTTTAATAGAAAAGTTTTCAAAGATGAAAGAATGTGTAGACCCCGAATCAAACAACACACTGGTATAATCTGAAAAAACCAACAAAGTACCTGATACAACTTCATTTGATGGCCCGACGTCTGCCGAAGTAGTTGCAAAAGATTTCACAAACCCTTTCTGCTTGTAGTCTAACTGCTTCCCATCACTCAAGCTCTTTGTCGGACACTCGTTTGCATAATGACCCATCTCATTGCACTTATAAAATTTCACTAACTGTAAATAAAATTTGGTTTTACCTTCACCTTGATCCTATTCAAAGCAATCACGAGCCTTATGTCCCATCTTACCACATCGGTAGCACTTTCCAGAATTCAGAAGACATTCCCCAGCATGCCTTTTTCCACATTTATCACAAACTAGAAACATAGCTTTCTTACCATCAGACTTTTTTGAAGAATTATTACCTATCTCTTGCCACCTTGGTATCTTCTTCTGTTGGTTGTTATAGAACACTTGATCATTGGAAAACTCCATTTCCACCTTCTCAGCACATCGAACAAGCTTTTCATAACTTTTAAACTCACGAGAAGCTAATGCCCTTCGATATTTTGGCTTTAATCCTGAGTAAAAACGATTGATTTTACTATCAAGGTCTCGGATAAAATTTGGATCATACCTTGCCAATCGAGTGAACCTTTCTTCATAGGTAGCCACTGAGTCTTCCTCTTGCCTCAATTCCAAGAATTACTTCTCCATCCTTAGTCAAACAGCCTTAGGAAAATACTTCTCAAGACACATACCTTTGAATTCATCCCAGTCAAGAGCATCAATCTCATCAGCGTCCCTGATATTTTTAACCATCGACCACCACTGATCTGACTCACCCACCAAACGGTAAATAGCAAGACTAACCTTTTGATTGTCTGAACACCCCATGACATCGAAAATCATCTCCAGTGATTTAATCCACCCTTCAGCTAACACAGGGTTAGATGATCCTCTGAATGATGGGGGATGTTGCCTCATTAAATGTTCCACCACTGACATGTTCCTCTGCGGTTGATCTGGCTGATCTCGTGCATGGATACCACCACCATTTATAGCCTGAGTCAACTGTGCCATTACTGCAACAAACTCTTCAGTTCAAATTCCGACCATCTCAGGATTCTGATTCGAAAGGTTATTTCCTTCTGCATGCCTTCCAAGCACTGCTTCCCTATTTCCTCTGTGGAAAACCATTCTGAACAAACATGTCTTAGATGAAGCAACATGGTAATCTTCAAATACTATATCACTTTAATTTGACCATAAAAAAATATTTTTGTATAATCATTTAATATAATTCTAACTCCTGAAGTTATCTAAACCGACCTCTGATACCAACTATAAGGCCCCAGCCTTAAACCTTACTTAATCTTGAGTTATTAAAAGATTACACATTGAGGATATTTTCGGGTTTAGAGTTTTAGAGAATTAGATCATAAAACATGAATTACATTACACATATAAACAAAGTGGTTACATAAAGATAGCATTCTTCATTTCCATCAATGGAAACATATTTAAAATAAAACTTGGATTCTTTCTTGACACTTCCTTGACACTATCATCATATCATGTACCTTTCCCTTGACCTGTGAAAAACATTTCAAAAAATATGGGATGAGCATAAAAAGCTCAGTAAGGGTTATAAAAAAATGGAAAGGAAACATGAGTTCATATATACATAAGAATTAAATCATACTTTACCCATAAAACATAAGCACTTTAACATACCACATAAAATCATAAATACATCATAGAAATCATAAGACATAATGGTAACTTGAGGCATTCATAACATTCTTATTTAGGGAGTAACCCTCTTGGTTACGTTTGGAATACCCATCACAGTATATTCCCTAAATCTCTTCAGAGAAATCTTAACGTTTCAATCCTTCACGTTACCCAATGCACTGGAGAGCTATATCGGGCTCACCCACCCTTAGTCAATCACGGAACCACCCGTCTTCATAATAATGCCCAAGAACCTCAACATAATTGTATCACATAAAACATTCATAAAGGAAACATAACATTTCCACCTTTCAATCACAAGATATCAATACAACACATTGATATAAAAACATTATGAAAACAATTTTCAATACCAAAATAAAAGAAAATTAAATCATGGTATTTATTTTTCTTTTAAAAAGAAGGTATGGCTTGTAGAGGAAGCTGAAACTCAAATAACGGTCACGGTGGCGGAAAATTCGATGTCGCCGCATACGTATGACAAAAACATTCCCTTTTGTCATTTAGTAAAACACTTCGTATAAAAAAGATTCCTTTTGGATAAACGTAAAAGTCAAAGGGGTTTATACACCGTATAAAAGAAGGTTGTGTATAAAACAAAATATGCCTCAATGAAAGGAGATTGAGGCGAAGTCCCATATCTCAGGTCCGACTTGACTCGATCGTTCTTTAATGTCCTGGATAATAAACTTGACTTAATTTCTACATGCATTAGAACCTTTTTCAAGTTCATTATTCCTTTTATATCACTTATTACCATGTCAGGAACACTATGTAATTATTTAAGTTAATAACGGTCGTTTTAACGACCTTTGGTACTTGAGTCAAAAATAAGCCCTTTATAATTACATGTTGTTCATGTATCCATTATATACAGAAAGGTATTCATGATGTAGATATCATATATGTCATATATATCCAATACATACATGCATTTATAATATTACATAATCATTTATAGGTATGAAATGAAATGCACCGTTCATGGAGAGGGTAAGCCGTGCGTACGCATGAACACTACTTTCATTTCTATTTCGTATTTTATAGAATGGAATCATAATGATATAAAGGGATATTATAATTCCAGTATAATATCATATATAATATCATAGTTCCATCCTTTATACGTCCTACATATGGTATTTAACGAATCAACTCACTTTAAGGGGGCGGTAGTCCGCACTTCCTTAAATGAAGATATCACGTTTACCCATGATGGAAATCATAAAGGTATACCCAAAATGAAAAATACAGAAGCTTAAGTAAAACATAAACATATTATATATCATATATAAATATAGTGACATCTTAATGGCCTCCTTTGAAGGTGTTAAAAGAATGTTGAACAATCATCGTTTAGGGAGGCATAAATTCACCATCCACGGAAACAGTATGTTCATTAACCATTAGATGTAGGTGTGTGTAAGTGTAGCTCGAATCCTTATTATAACAAAATCCTAGTATATTGAGGATACTGGAGTTGTTACAAAAGAAAAGAATAAAAAGATTTTAGGGGGTTGGAGAAGCAAAATAAAACAAAAGGACTCAAAAGAAGACATTACCTTAAAATCGGGTAACTCCCTTTGGTTTGAGCTCAAAGGCTACCGTGGGAAGTATTCTGCCCAAAGTGAGGATTCAAGGAGTAAGAGAGGGAACTGGAGAGACAAAATGGGCAGGGGTTGGACGAGCCAAAGGCTTTGGGAGTGTGGGTAAGGAGGTAGAGGTGGGGGCCTTTTATAAGATGAGAGGAGGGGAACTCTTGGAAAGAAAAGATAAGTTACTTTATTTTAAAATGATTTTCGGATTCAAAAGGACCCATATTGATATAATTCGAGTATAAGGTGATAAGGGTTCGAAATCCACCCATCCAATAGGTTTTGGACATTTTTTGGGTCATAGATATTACATTATCTTTCCATTTTATTTAAATCCTTTATTAATGAGGTAATCGCTACAGTATTATGATGTCATAAATACATTTATTTATTTAATGTCAAAAAATTATAAACAAAATATTATGATTTAGGAAATATTTTTATCTTTCCAATGAATATTTATAGTAAAAAATATGATATGTATAACCCAATATAAAAATTGTTTTCGTAAAACATATTATGTTTGTGTCATTTTTACTTTTACATTAAATAAAAAGTTATTTATGTCATTTCCCAACCAAAGTGGCTCCATGGGGTCTCCAAGTTGACCGATGGCTTTTTTGTATCTTCCATGACACATCCAATAAGGTTAGGACATGTGTCTAAGTCATTTTATATTATTAAAGCATTATTTTTACCATAAACAACACTAATTACCACTAATCGCGATTAAAAACATAATAAGTTACTATTCACCAAAAAATTGTTTTAATATCATTGAACAACATTTTAATTCTTAATGACAACCATGTATGTCGTATTTTTGAAATTCAAATCACAAAGGTTGTAAAATTTCATTTAAATGAAAAATCAGTTTCTATAAGTACCACTTAGTGGTTTCACTATTCATCAAAAATTGAAGTTTTTCAGAAAAATACCAAAACTTCACCCTAAGATATATTTGATATTCTGAATTCAAAAATTAAGTCTATTTTACAAAATTCAAAACATATAAGTCACATTAATTAGTTTAATAATTAATTCCCGCTGTCAGAGCAAATAGCGTGTTTTATGAAACAATAAGTATCAAAAGATTGACACCAGTTTAAGTCCAATTTCAATGTGAAATTGATTCCAATGACCACCATTGGATTAAATGGTAAAAATATATTCTAATTTCACTTCAAAACCAATTCAAAAGATAATATAATCATATAAATAAGTTAGATTAAAAAGCAGTTTTGATGTAAAATGCAGTATTTTTCACTATTCATTAAAAAATGAACATTGTCTGAAAAATACCAAAAATTCACAAAAAGTAAATTTTGATGTCCCAATCATAAAGAATAAGTTTATTTTGACAAAAATAGCTTATAAAATTTTGAAAAGATAGATTTAAAAATGGTTTTCAATCAAAAGGCAGTAAAACAATCTTTTAAAAATATTAGTGTATTCCATGCTTAAGATTGGATTTATTTTCTTTTTAAGTCTCTAAAACACTATCTATTTCATTAATAGACATAGATAAAAATATCTATTATTCATTACATACTTGGGATGTTACACCATGCCTCTGGGGCGAGCCACCCATGTGTCGCCCTTCGGGCCAAAACTCCCACGCGCCTACTCGTGGCCGGTCCGCACCCTCACAGTTCTCTATGGCCCCTCGCGGCCGACTGGGCGGGGCCTAGAGGGCCGGGCTGAACCCAACAGATAGGCCCGCCCAACGGGCCGGGCCAGACCCAATGGGTTAGGTCGGGTCGACCCGAACCGGGTCTGCCCAGACAAGGTCGGTCCAGGTCAGTGTGACCGGGTTGGAGCAGGCCGGGGCCCACTAAGGCCCATTTACGCTCCTTCGGCCATATCTTAGGCACCGGACATCCGTTTGATGAACCATCAATGGCACTAGAAATATTGGAGCATGACTGTCCCTTTGAGTATACCCCAACTGGAGGTTGGTGTATTGTTGAGATAAATTCATATTGGATCATGCATGAATCCAACCGGGCCCCCCCGAACAAAAAGGCTAATAATTCACCAACCGGGCATCCTATTGACGCGCCGTCTGTTACGTTTATACACCTATGATGTGGAAGAACTTTGTGATACATCTTCATGGGACTTCGTGACAGTTGGAGTATCAACTAGTATCTCATGGAGCGGATCCTCCCGGAGATGAGAAAGCATAGTGCGAAGAACTAGTAGATGGCTGAGACCTGACGACTGCTGAACGTTTGACTCAGAGTGACTCTACTAGCCCCGTTGGGAGCACCTTGGTATCACGGTAGACCCACAATGGGGAGTGACTTGGTGTCATGGAAGACCCACAGTACTCAACAGGAGGAGTGCCTTAGTAGGCTACAAGGGGGAGCGCGCATGTTAATGTGCAGACTCACAGTGGGGTGCACCTCTGTGTGACGCGGTAGACCCAAAATACTGGACAGGAGGAGTATCTCAGTAGTATAATGTTAGTGGGAAGTGCGCTTGGTGTCGCGACAGTTCCAATGTACTCGATAGATTTGGAGTTCCCCAGGAGTCAAGGTTTTGATAATGTGACTGAGGATGTTACTTGGTACTGCCCCTAGAATAAAATCCTGGTTGAGCTGAGTCAATTTTTCTATGTTTTCCTCATAATTGAGATGGATCACTTGATAAATTAGGTATTTGTATGGTAATATACCTAACTAGGGTTATATTTTGATTTCATAAATTTCGGTATATCGTTTGTGGATTTTGTAACACCTTGAGGGTCTTGGGGTCCCTACTGAGTATCTTTATACTCACCCCTGCATGGGCTACACCCACACTTCGTTGTGTTGGATGTAGACGACATACCACGCTGACAGAGGCTGAGAGTGCTAGGACTAGACGATACCCGGAGGTGGACCATACGACGCGTTGGTACCCAGATGAGACGGATGGACGTGGAGTACTGAGGAGGCAATCTGTATTCACCCTTCAGGTAGGAATCCCAGAGGATGATCCAGCAGCCTCTTTTTTTTCTTTTTCTTCTGTTGTATTGTTTTCAGTTATACTTTTACCTTTACTATTGGGCTTGTATTCCGGCACCTTTTTCTTTCAGATCTCTTTTGGTTATACAATTTAATCGTTTTCGTATCTTGTTGTTTGTGTTTACAGGTTATAAAGGAAATTCCTTCCAAGTTTTGAGTAATTACACCTCTAGTGCTAGTCGCCAGCCCCTGGCCTATGGAAGGCAGGCTTAGTGTAGTCACGGCATGGGCCCCAGGGGATAGGTCATGACAATTTATGTACTTTCTTTGTGAATCATTATCTAATAAAATTTATAAACTTTGAAAGAGGTGTTAAAGGGAATGAACTTTAGGGTTCATGTTAGTTTTTTCATGGAAATGTAGAAAAATCATGGCACACCAATACCCAATAATTAACGAGGCCTTGAAAAAATGACCAATGTCAAAAAAAATTTACAACATGGTCTTAAAATTCAAATAAATTAAAAAAATTAAAAAACTTATGTTTTTAAAATAAACAAAATCATAATGTTATGATTTATTTAAAAATAATAATAATAATTATAATATATCATCATCTTATGTGTCCAACCATGAGTTGGGTCACCAAATGAGGTCAAATCAACTATATATTATTAATCAAGATTTAAATGATTTATAATTTGTTATTCAAGTCAGAAACTTATGCCTAATAATAAATAATTATTGGACCGATATTTTTAGGGATGGACTATTCCTAGGCCTATGTGCATCTTGGAATTGCTTTCTCACAATTGTTTCCAAATTATTTTTTGAAAAAATGTTTTGTTATGATATTTATGGATAAATTTGAAAATACATATAAAAAATGGTTTCTAGAACCCTTAAAATATTATAATCATTTTGATCAAATATGTGGTGCTTATTATATATAAAAAAAATGCATACACTTCCTTAAAACCTACTTAAATTAGAGGAAGAAAAATAATTATATAATAAAAATTATTAAAACTCTTTATAAATATAGGTATCTCAATTTGAGACTATCATAATCAATTTTCCACAATAGTTTCAAATGATTATTTGGAATACCACTTATCTTTTCATGTTTCATATTGCATGTGAAAAGTGTTACAAATTTTTTTCAATAAGTGATCTAAAGGAGATCCAATTTTTTAAAATTTATTATCTTATGTGATAGTGATATAATTAAATTGGACATGTTTTTTCAAATATTACTTTAATAGTAAACCATTTAGAATCAATATAACAAATAATAATGTCTAAGTGGAAAAAATGTATATATCACTCTATCATTCACCATAGTAATTCGATTGAGAACAATTAGATGGTTAGTGGACAATAACCCTTGTATTACTCATTAAAAAAATATTTATAAATTATAATATATATTCCCAATTTCATTTTTTACTTATGAGGACTAGTTTTGATTTTATCTCTAACATGAAAGAATAATCTTTGATGAGTAAATATTGTAAATATAAATCTATGTACTTACTTAAGAATCTGTTGATACTACCTCTATTTTTATTCCCAAATCCTCTACATCAAGGGTTTTATTTTCTTGAGAGATATCTATTTCTCATCCTACATAGATATATATAACCATATCATTATCAATAACATAACCTCATATTGAAGTTGTCTTAATAAACACTCATGAACCATAATCTATTGAATCAATCGTATTGAATAAAATAATAAATCCACATTTAGTTATTTGATATATATTAATGTAACAAGGATATCACCTTCATTAATATATAATGAAAATTTTACAATGTGATTCTATCCACAATCACCTCTTCAGTTATCATGACATATGTTTAACCATATATCTATTTAAACCACAAAATCATGGTTCCAATATTAAGATCTATAATCACATGAAACTATATTTAACTCATATATTATATAATTCAAGAGTAAAAATATATATTTTAATTAGAATTACCTTTTATAATAATTAATGAAGAAAGGTCATTTGATTAGCCCGTAAGGGGAATAGCGCTCTAGGGTTTCCATCTCGTCGTCGCTGCCTCCTTCTGTCTCGACCCAGCGCAGCGCTCCCCCTCATTCTCGATGAGTTCATGGTGGCGGTCCCCTGTCATGGTGGGGTTGTTATGGATCTTGTCTTGCACCATTGCTTGCCTTTTATTGCTCTATTACCTCTTCTATAGATATGGCTTCCTCGACGGCATGATGACGGTTCACAGTCGGGTTCAAGATTCTGCGACCTGTGGGACGCCACCTAGACTCAGGTGGTTGCATAGGGAAGTTTGTCGGGGTATCATCGAGCGTACCAGTTGGTGGTGACGTGTCTTGGTTGCGTCAGTACTTTTTCCCAGTGTGCTGGTGATGTTCTGTTTCCTTTTGTTTTCCTCATTCGTGTTTGGATTTGGATGTTGTTTGGGGTTCGTGCATTCGCAATGGCGTCGGCGTGGCTCTGCCACTGAGATTTGGTTACAGCACCGATTTGAACCTTTTAGAATATTCTGGATCCTCTTCAATATCAGTGTGTTGTATATGGTTGTTTCTTTTGATGAATCTGTGATCAGCAAAGCCCGTGTGTTGTTTGGTTACTGCTTGATTTGGCATTGTTTATTTCTTTGTTTTGGATGGATGGGGGATGAAAGAGGTTTTTTGACGCCTTATTGTGTTGTTTTTCTGTTTGTTTTTGACAATGGAATTGAGCCCTTCCCGAGGGCTTCGGTGTTATGGTGGTGATGGCGACGAGGGGTGGACTGCGAATCCAGGAAAGTGACATGAGGAGGAGATTTTGAAATCTTATTTTGTGTTTTGATGTTTTGGGGGTGGATTTTGGAGGCTGTTCGTGATGTTTAAATTTTGGTCTTTTGGTGTTTGAAATTTGTCTCTTGTATTGTGAGTTTAGCACTCACCCTTAAATTTTTTTATTTAGAAAATGAAAAAAATTATTTTAGGATCAATAATTAATGACATTTACCCACTATAAGATGTGGAGCCTCAAAAAATAAAATAATAATAAATATTTCGCGTCCCTCAAAATTAATTTTGGTAATTTTCTAAGGAAATTGATGCCTATAAAGATAAATTCTAACTTAAGGGTTTTCAGTATTTAAGTACGAGTACAAATATTAATTATAAAACAAGAGTACAAAAATAATGAGAGAGAGAGAGAGAGTTTTACATGGTCGATGGAAGTTTGCTGTGAAATAAATGTGTGGTCGGGTGTACTTGGATACATTGATGATTAATATATACGTTTTCATTAGTATTATTGAAGTGTAATATAAAATAGGAATGAAAATGAAAAGCCTTCCTCTTATAAAATATTCGTTAAATGATATTATGGTTATTACCGTATACTTCATCAGTATGATATATGTTGCCCATAGGATTAAATTTTATTCATAAAAAACAAAATTGATTTTAGAAAACATTCCTCTTTTATGTTAATATATTGATGATTCAATTGTTTTACCCTTGTTTACCCTTTTAAATCAAGCTATTCTTGTATGAAAAAAATTAAAATTAAAATAATGAGTTCTTAATGACGTATACACTTCCCCATCAGTGCATTATGTAATGGAAAATATTATTATAAGATCAAATTTTCAATTCAGATGATCCATTACTAGAAAATATAATAATAAATTATTTAACAATAATAACTATAATATAAAAATTGTAACCACTCACAGTTTCTTTATAAAATGAAAAACTTACTTATTGATACCATTAAGATATTCAAAATTCACATTATATATTTTAATTTTTTAATTTTCTATTTCATATAAGAGTTTAATCAAATCATTCCTTTTTTTTCTTTATATAGATTTCATTATGATTTTCAATTTGTTTATTTGAATATATAAACCAAATTACATCACATTCTGGGGACATATCATTAAAAAAATTTAAAGTATCATTAGTTTTTATAATTCATTCTATAATAATATTTCCAAATATCTAATGTAATAGACTATTATTCATTCATGGATATCCAATGTTCTAGAGTCTATAAATAATAACAACCTTTATCTAGTGAATACACATCATATCTATGTCTTGAAATTGATGATATTTGAATGATTCGTTCTCTTATTATTTTCATATTCCTATTTTCTAACTCATTAAAACTATTATATCCTAACTGATGTGAGACATTATAATAATAATCTATATTATCTAGAAGGGATTACAATACCAAAATAGTCACACGTACCCAAGAGCCGCAGTGAATGAAACCTCATCACTCACCATAATGATTAATAGACATCCATGGGGACAAATTTATTACATATTAGTGGGTTGAGGGAATTACATATATAGATTTAAGGCCCACTATGATATCCCTTTTTGTAGGAAAAATAATTTTAATCCTAAAGGATGAATTATTCTAAAACATTTTAGGTCTAGTAATTTTAATTTCAATGCTGAAATTTTTTATAACCCTTTGAAGGTTCTACATTTATTATCATAAAGTCTCACTTTTACCTACCCATTGGAGGACTTGCATTTATAATAAAAGTTTCACTTTTATTTCAACTTTTATTAGATGACCTGTACTAACCACATGGGGCATGCCAAGCCCCAAAATATGGTGTAATGGTTTTCCACTACAACCACCGCACTAACCAAAAGCACAGATGTCAAATATGTTTTATTTACCCACCAACAATGTCGAATATCATAGATCAATTAAAATCCTACACAAAATCCCACACACATTCTTAGGATAAGTGTCATCTTTCTGGTGTTAACCCCACATTATTCTTTAACGATGCTTGCCTACATCATTTTTTGTTAGCTGCATGAATCACCCTACTGGAATCATCCCCATATCCCCATTTGTGTTCTATTTTTCACTACCCAATCCATTATGTTATTTTATCTACTTTTATCTATAGAGTAGGAAATCGTCCAACACTATCATTTGCTAATTACATACCACCACTCTCTCATGTGCACAACGTACATGGCCAAAAATAGAGTTACCTTACAAAGGGTGAAAATAATGTGGAGATGGGGTATTGAATATTGTAAATTAGATTTGGAAGTCATCGCTTCAGTGGCACTCATTAAAAACATAGGAAAAAATTATTTTAAAATTAATCACTATTAGGTATGGATTACAAATAACATATAGTCAAACACACAATATTTTTATTTTTACATGAATCAGATCATATACCCCCTCAATAAAATATCCCCAAGCAATATAATCCATTAAAATTATATGTCCCCTAGTCACTATGTTTTAAAACCCATTTTCATGGATTTAAGGTCCAATTTTTTTCCCAAATGCCCCTTCTATGAATATTATTTCAACAACACTTCTTCTACTAAAATATTACTTATACTATAGTAAAAACAACAATTCTAGAACAACTGTAGTTCCTATGCTACTATAATTCCTCATTACCTACTATAGTACATTAGGAAATCACCTCCTCTTGGATTTGAGCATGGTTCTATTCAATTCTAGTGCCCCACCAAATAACTCTATGTTTCCAATGTACAGGTAAATTTGTATACCACATTTTTTTATTCTTCTATCCACCTCTACGTTTCTAGGCCCATAAACCTATGTCAAAATCCATATTCTTAAGAAACATGTAGAATAAACCTCCCAACAATTATTTCTAGGACCAAGCCCCAAAAGTCAAACCATACCCATGCTGTAACGTAGGTAAGAGTGGGACATCATACATACATCCCCCAAGTATTATATTTTTGTTAAATTTTTACATTGATTTTTTTTATATATTTCTTCTTACCTAGTTTCCCTATTCTAATCAAGTTATTAAAAATTTAAAAAATGAGTGGTTAATGAATCATGCATTCCCTATTCATGCTTGATAAAACAGGAAATACTATAGGATCCCATATTATGGAATTAAAATCAATTGAAAGAATGGATTATTGAAAAGTATATAATTATGATATTCATAATAGAAAAATGGTAAACACTAGAAATTTCTATAAAATATCAAATAGTTACTTCTAAATGCAATTAATATATTCAGAATACATACTAAATAGTTCCCCTTTAAATTTTTTATTTTCTATAACGGTAGATTTCATCCTTATCTAATTTTATATATGCCATTAGGATTCAAGACTCACTAACTTGCGTATATAAAGATTAATAATCCACAATTTTTGGGAATATAATAAAATTTATAAATTCTCATTAGATTTGAGAAGGATTTATCCAATTGCATTTTATAATTTTTTGGAGAATATGATTTGGATTCTTACCTGACTAGAACATATTTCCAATTCCAAAAAAATTACAATGTTTATCTAATGTATCTATATATTTATACTGAACTAAAATTGAATAAATTTGTATTTTACATTTTCCTTAATTTTTTTATCCATCTTGTTTTCTCACTATTTCATTATTTTATATCCTAGTGAGAGTGGAATAATATATAACCATTATTGAAATGAATATGAGTTGATATTTCGAATTCTATTTTCATATAATTTTGTAAATTAATTGATAGATACAAAAATTGAACTATCTTTATTTAACATGATTTGAATATGTTTTTACCGTATCAACTACTTTCCAAGAACACTAATTGCATAGGTACATAACACAAGATAAGAAACATCCTTGTAATAGTTGGTAGGAATGAAGTAAAACATAGAATTGAGAAGAGTAATGTCTAGTTTTAGGCTACCTTGTTTATCAATGTTCATTAAAACTCTATCCTCAAGCTATAACTCATGAACATATTTGTAAAATCCCACCCCCTCATTGGCTTGAGTTGAGGTGAAATTGCTACATTCCAATAAATAACATCCCCAAGGCACCAAAGGATAGCAATAAATGTTGAGGGATTCATAAATGATTAGGGGAAATTTTTTACTTCGAGATAAAACAACTAACCAAATGATCTATTTCCAAATATAACTACATAATTCATGGAAGAAATGTATTATAAATCCATATGATGCGCATGAAAACAATAAAAAATCATACCCATACCAAAATCAGAGTACTAAGCGGAAGAATAATATACAATAATCAAATACCCAAGCCATATAAATACATCTCCACTCCAAGCTCCAATATTACAAAACAGCCTAAGCATCATGGTGCACCACTAAAAAAATGAGCTGTCTTACCTTTATTTTAATATGAAAATAAAATATCTAAAAAATAACCCATGTTCCAAAGCAGGGTGTCACAGCCCATCCCCTGGGGCCCGTGTCGTGACTACCCCATGCCCAACATACATAGGCTAGGGGTTGGCAACTAGCACCAAAGGCGTATTCCCTAAGACTGGGAAGGAATTTCCTTTATAACTTGTAAGCACACACAACCAAGAACAAAAAAAATAAAAACTCAAGTAAACTAAATAATAAATAGAGTGAGTGCAGTAAGTAAAAGGGGCCAGAATAAAATCCCAACTGGAAAGTACAAGGAACTCTGGAAAGTAAAATATGACTGATAGGTGAAAAGAAGCTCCTGGATCATCCACCACGAATCCTACCTGAAGGGTAGGTACAACTCAAAAACGGTCGTCTCTACATTTCGCCTCGTCTAATGTCCACATCCGACCAACCTTCAGTCCTGGTACACTCTCCCTCAGTCAATGATGTTCGTCGTCGGCACCAAACACAACAGGGTGTGGGCATAACCCATGTAGGGGTGAGTATAATGATACTCAGTAGGGACCCTGAGACCCTCAAGGTCTCACAAACCCCAAAAAGGATAAACCACAAATCATGAAGTATTTTTTTAACCATACTTAGATATATTCCCATACATATACTGAAGTTATCATGTTTACCCATCTAAATCATGAGGAAACATAGGGTCCAACCCAAAATCCCATATCTCAACCGTTCCACAAAGGAAGAAATACCATGAAGGTATGTACCACCCAGGTATACCAAACAGAAGAATACAACCAAGGAATTACCATAAAAGAAGACTCAACTCACACTTGTTATAACTTAAGTACAGTAGTAGAGATGATTAAATGTAACTACTGAATCATATTACTTTGTTAAGAGGCACACCCACACAAGATCTCTCGGTGCTAACCGACATAAGATCGGTTGGTGATGAACCACACAGGATTGCTGGTGATAACCCACAAAGGATCTCTAGGTTATGATGCACACTGGATCGCTTAGTGCTGACCCACACAAGATCACTAGGTGCTGACCCACATAGGATCAAATGGTGTTGACCCACACTGGATCTCTTGGTGATAACCCCCATTGGATCACTTTGTGATGACCCACACAAGATCCCTAGGTGTTGACCCACACATGATCACTCGGTGTTGACCCACATAGGATATCTCTTTATTCTTCACGTCACAGCCAGCTTCAGGGTTCATGCACTACACTCTCTTATCTCCATGAGGGTCCACTCCATAATCCACTGGTCGATACTCCAACTACCACGAAGACCCACTAAGAAGTATCCCAAAGGACTGCCACGTCATAGGGGTCACAACACAATAGATAGTGCGTCAATTGGATGCTTGGTCTGTATGTTATTAGCCTTTTAGTCTTGAGGGGCCGATTGGATTCATGCTCGATAAAACTCGATTGTACCCCTACTTTTTTCAAATTTCAAGTGGGGTATACCAAAGGGACTGTCTCACTCCATGGTTTCTAGCACCACTATTAGTTTTTCAAATGGACATTCAGTGCCAAAGTTATGGCTAAAATAGCATAAATGGGTCGTAGTTGGTCCAGGTCCAGTCCGACCCGGTTGGACTGACCCAGCCCGACCTGTTGGGTCCGACCTAGCCCGCTAGGTCTAACCTGGCCTGCGCTGGGTGGCCCATCATGGGCAGCAGCCCAAGGGGCAGCGAAGGCCGTGAGGGGACGTGGGGGACCATGGTGGTGCGAGGGTCTATCAGGGTCTCAAAGGGCCGCGGGACAGTGGCGGTCGTTGGGCGGCTGCGGCCACGGACGATGAAAGAAACAGGGCGGCGGTGGCCGCAGGTGGTGGAGGCTGTGGTGCAACGGTCCGCAGTGGCTAGTAGTGCGGCGTGGTCGCGCGTCGTGTCTGCTCTAGCTTCCGACTTGAGCAGCCGCCCTCTGTTGTCACCTTCGTCATGGCCGGCCGTGGTTCCGTCCACCGTTCTCATGATCCAATGGTGCGAAACACCATTAATGATCACCGTCATCATCGTGATGAACACAAAATATATAGAAGAATGACGGAGGGGTCAGGCCAGGTTTTTTTGGCTCGCACCCTCTACGTTAGAGCGGTAGAAAGTGACTCAACAAAATCAGGAATAAAGAACAAAAAACTCTACAATTTTATACGAATTGTGGATCAACTCATTTTGGTTTATCCACATTCACCATGATTTCCAAGAATGAGGAATTTAACCAAGAAAATTCATGAATTCAATAACAAACCCCCTACCTTGTATGATTGCTCGTTGACATCAAAGAGGAGGAAAGAACGAATGTCTGTTGACGATGTCCTACATCGGTTGCCTTTGCAAGGTGATTCTGATACAGCCTGAGGTTAGTTTCCTCGTTCATCAATCTCTGATGGTCGTTCTTCATTGGGAGGTGAAGTTATTCATTGGATAACTTTAATTGTCCCAAAATCTCTCTCCTTCTCCTATGCCAAAAACCATCCCCCAATCGACCCAAAAATTAATTATCCAACATTATAGGATATGATGGAATAATTTTAAAAGAGAATAATTAAATAAATGAGTTTGTGTATTAATTAAAGGGGGGTGGCATAATTAATCAAGGGGAAGTTCAAGATACTTCCCCTCATTTATGTGGGAGGGTCAATGTGGTTTTAATCTCAGGTGGTCCCCACCACCATAACCTCTCATGGGTGATTTTAGGATCGGTAGTCCCCACCTCCATAACCTCAAGGGGAGGTTTAATTCTAGTGGTCCCCACCTCTCAACATCCACAAGGAGCTTCAAAATAAAAAAAATAAAATTTTAAACCATTTTATTTATTTTATTCTATCACGAAAAAGTGAAAAACTAAATTCCACCCTCGACCTACTGCAGTCGAGGTGAAGGTCTCCTTAAGTGTACAACGGCTCTGCGAGTTCAACGGCGACCTCATATATCAATTACGAGAACCTGTTCAAAATTTATAAAAACCCGCTCAAACTTTTACTGAATGAACCTGAAAAGATGTTCAGAAATTCATTATGGGAACTCCGGGCCTCAGAATCAGGTACCGTCAATTTTCACAGACTCATAAAATTACCATATATTAAAAAAAATAACATGTAATTTCCAGGTCATTACATTCTCCCCACCTCTGGGCAATACATCCCCCTAATACACATCACAAACTAGGTAAACAAGTGGGCGTACTGATCAGGTATCTGAGCCTCCCACTCCCATGTGCTATCTGGGAGGTTTCCGTGCTTCCAACGAACGCGCACAAGAGGTATCGATCATCCATGAAAGACCCACTCCTATCGATCCTCAATATCTACTAGAACCTCCATAAAATTTGCCCCATCATCGAAATTCATCTCACCGTGGTCAATGATGTGAGAAGGGTCGTGCACGTATCACCTCAATTGGGATATGTGGAAGACATTGTGCACCCAGTGCAACTAAGGTGGAAGAGCTAAGCGGTATTCCACCTTGAAAAATTTGCTGAGGACCTGAAAATGTCCGATGAACCTTGGAGATAATTTGTCTTCTTAGCCGAATCTTCACAAACCTTGTCTAGATGAGACCCGTAGAAATAGGTGGTCGCCATCTTTGAACTCTAGAGGTCCCCATCTCATGTCGGAATATGACTTCTGACTACTCTGTGTAGTCTTCTTCCACTTCTGGATTATCTGAACCTTCTCTGTGGTAGCCTGTACCATCTTTGGTCCCACTAGTGCTAACTCCCCTGGGTCAGTCTAGCACAAATTCAATCTAAAATGTCTTCCATACAACACCTCAAAAGGTACCATCCCAATGGTGGAGTGATAGCTGTTGTTGTATGCAAACCCCACCAGAGGTAGGTGATCCTCCCAACTACGACTGAAGTCATGGATGCAAGCATAGAGCATGCCCTTGAAGGTCTGAATGGTCCGCTAAGTCTGACCATCCGTCTGATGATGGATGGCGGTGCTCAAACGAAGCGGCTTCTTGAAAGCCTCCTACAAACCCTTCCATATCCAGGATGTAAAACGTGCATCACGATCAGAAACAATCATCGAGGTTACCCCATATAACCTAAAAATATCTTACAGATAGAGGAATACCAAGATCTCTACTAATCCTTGCTCTCTTATCGGTAGGAAGTGGGCTGACTTATTGATTTGTTCAACGATCACCCAAATCGAGTCATGACCCCTGGATGTATGTGGGAGTCCTGTCACGAAGTCCATGGATATCTCATCCCACTTCCACTCTAGGACATCTAAAGGCTAAACCAAGCCTGTCGGTACCTGATGCTACACCTTCACATGCTGGAAAGTGAGGCACCAAGAGATAAACTCTGCTACTTATTTTTCATTCCTGGCCACTAGTGATGTCGTCAGAGATCCTGGTACATTTTCTCCACTTTTGGATGTACCACTGGAGGGTATGTTTGGAACTCTCTCATCTCTCCTCTCGAAGTGACACTGGTACCATGGTACATCCTTAGAAGAGGATGAAATCCTCCCAACCTTTATAAAATCCATCAGGTGTCTGTCCTGTGGATATCTAAGCAAGTAGTGTCTCGTAGTCTGTTTCCCCATGTTGCGCCTCCCTGACTTACTGAAGAAGTGGGGGAGTGACTGTAAGAGACTGAATGAATGCTGCTCCATCTCGATCCACAATGGATATTTGAAAAGTGGCCAGCTGCTCAGTCGCCTCACCTAGCAGTTGTATACTAGATCTCCAGGTGAGTGCATTTGGTACAATTTTCCCCTTCCCAGGATTATACACTATGTCGAAGTCATAGTTCTGGTGGAACTCAAGCCAATGTCGCTATATCAAGTTTAGATATTTTTGAGAGAAGATATACCTGAGAATCTTGTGATCAGATTACATTGTAAAACTCTTGTACATCAAGTAATGTTGTGTAATCAACAAAGTGAAGACCACTTCTACAAACTCCAGGTCATGGATAGCGTAGTTCTGCTAGTGCTATCCTAGTAGTCACGAACCATAAGTGATAACTTCTCACTCCTACATCATGACACATCCAAGCCCGGTCTCTGATGCGTCATAGTAGACTACGTGCCTTACGCCCTCCTCTGAAATCCTCAAGATGGGGGCAACAGTCAGCCTCTACCTCAACTTCTGAAAACTCCTCTAGAATCTCTCCGACCACATGAAGTGATGCCCATTATTCGTCAATGCTGATAGTGGTGATGCAACTATGGAAAAATCTGGAACAAACCTAGGGTAGTATCCAGCCAAATCTAGAAAACTCTGTACCTCTGTAACAATTCTGGGTGGCTCCCAAGAAATTACCGCCTCAATCTTCACTGGATCCACTGCAAATATAGCCTTCTGATATGACATGTCCCAGAATGTGAACCTCTAAGATCCAGAACTGGAACACAGAGAGATTACGAGAAATTTTGTGCTCTTAGAGTGTGTCTAGAACAATATTAAATGACAGGCATGCTCCTCCCCAGTAGTTGAGTAGATTAGAATGTCGTCGATGAAGACTACTTCAAAGTGATCAAGGTATGGTTGGAAGATCCTGTTCATGAGTCCGATGAACACTACAGGAGAATTGTTTATACCGAATGGAAAAACAAAGAGCTAGTAGTGGTCATACTGACACCTAAAATCTGTCTTCTTCACTTCCTCATCTCATACTCTAAGCTAGTGATAGCCTGATCTGAGGTCTATCTTTGAGAACCACTGTGGTCCCTTCAGCTGACCAAAGAGGTCATCAATCTTTGGGAGTGGGTACTTGTTCTTCACCGTCACCTGGTTCAGGCACCGATAGTCGACACAAAGTCTCAAACTCTCATCCGCCTTCTTGGTGAAAAAATCTAGGCTGCCCAATGAGAAACACTAGCCCAAATGAATCACTTCCCCTTCAAGTCCTCTAGCTGTACCCATAGCTCACGAAGCTCCGCAGGAGGCATCAGATACATTGGTGTAGATATCAGGGTCGTCCCGGGGTACAAGTCAATGTAAAATTCCACCTCTATGTGAGGAGTTAGACCCGAAACATCATCAGGGAAAACATCCGTGTACTGGTCCAACACTACAGGATAACTCAGACTCTCCACATCAACCGCTCTGAGGGTAAGGCTAGCCAACTAATGTGTAATTAGCTGAATTATCCTCCAGGTAAGTCCATCCTGTGCTGCAAAGGCTCCCTTCTCACTGGTGAAGGTAAACATAGTCCCATCCATGCCGACACAACACACTTTTCACCTAATACAGTATATCTGAGGATGGACTGTAGATAACCAGTCCATAACCCAGATGACCTTGTAAGGCCTCGACGCCGCTACTTGGAGATCCCAGCCAATGATCTCACCTCCTAGAGTAGCTCACACTGTCGGAACTAGTGCGTAATCGTCGAATCTGCTATTGTAGGAGTCTCTAGCTGTATGGATCGAGCCAACAGCTCAGTCGGAATACCTGACCACCGAATGAGGGCAGTGGAAATAAAAGAATGAGCATCACTTATGTCTATAATTACTACTGATATGGTAGAGTAGACACAGATCATACCTCATATCATCTCTAGTGTTCCATGGTCGTAAGCCTTAGCTACCTGGAGCTAAGATCGCCCATATCCTCCTGCTCCCTGTGTTCGGGGTGGAATACCTAGTGGTGGTGGCAGTTACATGTTGAAGCATCGCCCACCGTCAGCTACATAACCAGCTCCTCTGCCATGTCCACCTGCCCTCTACATACCTCCTTGGTCGAACCTCTGTGTCTTCCTGGGTGGTCCTTTTACGATCTGCTGATCATCTGTACAGTGGGTCAGACAGTCACAAACCATGTGACCCTACCCGCCACATGCGTAACACTACATGCTCCTGGCATGACTGGATCTTCCTCGGTTGCCCCGCACAACTGACCCTGAATCCTGCAGTCGTCCACCTAAAGGTTGGGTCCTTTAGGACCTCTGCGACATCTATCTACTGCCTGTTATATAATACTCCACTACAGTATGATCGGTGGTGGGTCTCACTACTTTTGACTACTTAGCAAGGAATCTCTCCACCAAAAGGGCTCGCTCAAAAACACCCACCTATGTCGGGATGCTGAGTGAGATCTTCAAATCTCTGATCTCTTGCCTGAGTCCCTAGGTGAAGGTCCGGGCCCTGAAAAATGGGTCCTGCACCATATTAGTGGAGTAGAGTGAGTGGTCAGTGAACCTCACTGAGTACTGATCCACAGTCTTGTTTCCCTACTGCAGATGAAGAAGCTCATGTATGCGCACTGCGCGAAGAGTCACTGGAAAAAACTCTACCCGAAACAGGCTCTTAAAGCCTCCCTAGAGAAGCATAATCTTATTGTGAACATGGAGCATCAAGATCCACCATCTGCCTACTAGTTTCTGTAGGATCAAAATAATGATGTAGATGCTCAATATACAAGAGGGGGGGGGGGTGAATTGTATAGTTTAAAAATTTCTTTGGAACCTTTAAAGTTAGTTACGAATAACTATGGTTTCCTTAAGAAAAGGAAAGGGCTAAGTTTAACAAAGTTTAAACTAAAGAAATTCACAAAACCTCTAATACCAAATGAAAACTTGGAAAGAGATTCCGAATGTAGGTTCCGGAAATATGGTTCTGGAAATTGAAACTTAACAAAAGATTACAATATGAGAGTCTACCTTAAAGCGTATAGAATCTAAATGAAGCAGAGTACGAGTAAAGAAGTATAAAAAAGTTATACTTTCCTTATAATAAAAAATGCATTGGAAACAATCAAGTAGTAAAACTATAAGTAACAAGATATAAGTCTTAGAAACCAAAGAGAAGGGTATCCAACAACCTTGGATAAGGGTCCCTTGATTTATACTTTCAAGCATGTCTGTCTTGCCCACACCAGGGTAAGCCCTCGATACGAAGATCGGAGTATCTGTCTTGCTATCCCCGCAAGCCCTCAACTTCATGGTAGTTGTTCACCTCTGTCTTCCTTAATAAGGAATCCCTCAACTTCAAGGTATTTGAAACCTCTGTCTTCCTATCCCTGGAAGTCCTCGAATGTAATCACCAACATTCGAAGTCGCACGAAGCTTTGAGAGTTAATAAGAGCTACTCCCTCTCTAGAAATCACTTCAACAGCATGTATGGACGATGTTGAAGAAGTTATCCATCAGTTGCGAGCATTTTCAAATGAGCTCATATTTATAGGCAAGGTCGGCCTCCTTTCCAACGGTCATAGTTTCCTTAAAAATCGGAGGGACCTGTACACGTGTAACTTAACCAACGGTTAGTTTAAAACAAAATAGACGACATCATTTTATAACAAAAAAAGTGTAATAGAATGTACGACATCTTTTTAAGTCTAATTGAAAAGTTTGGAGTGAAAGTTCGGAGTGTAACAAAAAATATCAAAGTTTAGAAAAATTATAAAAGTGTAAGCAAAAAAGAAAGTTTGGAGTCTAACTAAAAAATAATTTTCGGCGTCTAAATAAATTCGGAGTGTATAAAAAAAAGATGATCAGATTCTGTTTAATAGGTGAATTCGAAATGAGCATTCGGAATGAGAATTCATCATCAGAATTCGTAATGAGAATTCATCATCAGAATTCGTAATGAGAATTCGATGTTGAACTTCATAAGGATTCATATCCTGAATTTGGAGTAGAACTTAATCAGAGTTCGTATCTGGAATTCAGAATGAAACTTTATTACAGTTCTCAACCAGAATTCGGATACTAAAACAGAATACTTCATATCAAAGTTTCAAACAATTCTGAGAATATTGAAATGAATACGAATCTTATACTTAAGAAAAATATGGATGAAAATATGATAAGGATAATTTTTCTTACAAAAGCGATTTTCCTTATAAAAGAAATTTTCCTTATAAAAGTGATTTTCCTTATAAAATCAATTTTCTTTATAAAATAGATTTTCCTTATAAAATCAATTTTCCATTATAAAAGAAATTTTCCTTAAAGATAAGGTGTTTGTGATTTTCAAAACAACGAGGAATGGAAAGGTCATAAGGAAAACCTTATTGACTCAACAATCTCCCCCTTTTTGGAAAGCACAAACATCCTTATGAAAAAGAAATTTTAAGAAGAAAGAATTCATTAAGGCTTATCTCCCTTTGCTAATGGATGTAGATGAATACGACTGACTCCCCCTTAGGCTTTGAAACTATAAGGATCGTATTCTAGATTTCCAGAATGATATTTCATTATGAATAATAATGTCTTCTTTAATGAGAAACTCCCCCTTAGATAAACTCTTATTAGAGTTTGTTTTATTTCTCAGCCTTTATTAAGATTCTTTTTCCCTTTAATTAGAGTTCTTTTCCTTCTCCCCCTTTGTGATTTTCAAAAAGAATTCGAGGGAATGGAAAATATAACAAAGTACCTGAAAAATTAGTAGTAACAAGAGAAAAAAAATGGGGAAGCACAATTTCTATTAAGTTTAAAAATTTCAACAACAAAAGAGTTAAGGTACAACAAAAGATCGGATATGTCTATTTAGGATCGTTCTCCTTCGCCATGAGACCCTTTAGAATAGTCTTTATTTTTTAAATCTTTATGATCTTCTTCAGCTTGCTTCTCTAACACAACAATTCTTGCACTTTGGACTTCAATCTTTTATTCCTGGGCTTGAAACTTTTTTTCCTGAGCTTTAAGCTTTTCTTCCTGATCCTTCAACTTTTCTTCAAACTCAATCCGATGATCCCTTTAAAACTTCCAATTTTGAGAGACAGAATTTAGCTTCCCATTCAGATCTCTGCCTTCTTGAATCCAGAAATTCTTTTCATTTGTCAATTTCTCTTCAATGGAAGAAGTTAGCTCATTTATCATCCTGTCCTCTGTGTCAAAAGCATCCTTTACATTAAATTGAAATTCATCAAAGAGCCTCATTTCTTCTACAGTCTTCCTTGAACAACTGGTCATCCTCTTGCAAGATCTTTTGTGGGCTTCATAGCCGACAAAGAAAGATTTCAATTGAGCTTCTATCTCAGCACACTTATCCATAACCATAGATACAGAGTCTGTTTTCTGATTCAAAGCATGCTGGAGAATCTGACATCTTGAATCAATGCTTGAGAAGGTCGGAAGAGAACCTACTAACTTCTTTAAAGACTGAACAACAAATTCATGCCCTAATGAAGATGACTCCAAATCCGAGACTCTTCTTGGAGATTTTTCTTCTTCAACTAGGTCAAGCATTCTCTTTGAAGAACTACCAACTTCTTTTCTCTTCACCACTACTGAGCTCGGAGTATCGACAAGAATTTGCTTTCCCTTGTCTCTTTTCGGAATGGAATCCTGTTTCAGAGTTCTTTTTTCACTATCAGTTACTTGAATAATATTTTCTTCATCATCAGCAACTTTTTGAGCTACATCCTCTACGTTCTCCATTTGAGCAACATCATATAGAAGTTGTTCTTCTTCTACAAGATAAGCTACTTATTCTTCTTCTTGCTGCTCATCGTTTCCAGGAGTGACTAATTTCGAAGATTCGACTTCTGAAGTTCAGAGCGACAAATGTTCCGAAGGTGTCCCCTTATAATCATCTACTTGTTTGAAAACATCTCCAGTTTCCCCACTGCCTTCAGCTACTACTTCTTCCTCTTCCACTCGCTCAATTTTCTCTACTTCATCAGCAGTCTTAGCAACAGCTTCTTCCGGAGCGACGAAATTTCATCCTGGAGTCTCAGGAAGAGAGTCCAAGGAAAATGATCTCAGAACAAGAATATTTGTTGAAACCATCTCATTGAACTTCAACGATGCCTAAGCTACCTCTGCATTAAACAACTTCTTATTAAGATTCTTTTCTTTGACTTGTTTTTCTATCTCATCCGCAGTTCTTTCCTTCAAGGCCTTAGACTCCGCAGGATCCAAGCCAAACTGAGGCTCCCCTTCCACTCTTTTTTCTTTGATCTCCCTCCATTTAGCAACTACCTCATCTGGGTAAGCTTTCTTCTTCTTTAGTTTTGGAGGTGCGGAATGAACTTCCTTAGACTTGGGATTCTCTGCTTGAACTTCAACTTCTTTCAAATTTATCTTCCTTACTGGCTTAGAGTATTCCAGATCAGAAACATTCGGAACTGCTTCTTCTTGAGCAGGTAAATCAATAAACTGACCAGTCTTCTTATCAAAGGCTACATCCATCCTTTTGAGAGTGCCATCACTCACCAACATAATCTTGCAAACTCTTCTCTTAGACATGAAAGCCTCCTTGAAAGACTCAAGGCACCAAACTATCAACTTTGAGAGGATTACTGGATACATTATGATCTGAGCTCTCAGATTCAATTTCTTAACATTCTCAAGAGTAATGAGAATGTGCTTCATCAGGTTAAACTTCCTCAGATTTTTCAGAAAATCTGGGATGTAGATCTCACTGTTCTTCAAACTATCTTTGTCACCCTTTCTCAGTACGATAAGGCCTTGTACCCATAATTATAGAATTCGAAAATTCTTAGATAAATTAGCAATCTTCGGAGCCTTATCATCTGCCAGTTCGAGAGTTTCTTATACTTTTTCCTTGTCGAAGCTACCCTTTTAATCCGGCAAGACGTGGGATATAAATTCAGATTCTACTTCATTATTCATCCCTACCAAGCTAGTTGCCTTGGTATATGAAAGCTTATAAGTCTTACCATAATACTTAAAAGACAAATTTTCTCTTCCATCTTCCTTAAGAAAAGAGAGTGTCTCATAAAACTCTATAAGAAAATCTGAATAGACTTCATCTTGATTCCCAGGTTTCGACACAGCAACATCTTCCCATCCATTAAGCCTAATATTCTTGGATATAAGAGAGTCATACTTGTTGAAGAAATCAGGATGAACCAGCCTTTCTCTATATACTAACCACTTTGAAATTGGCTTAGAGGAAGACATGTCTTGAGAAGCTACTTCCAAAGACATTCGGATCTGAAGACCTCTGAGAAGTTACGAATGGAGAAATCTGAAGATTGGAACTGCTTTAAAACGGAGAGGCAGATCTTTGGGATGCTGGAGCATGAAAACTGATGTGGGACAACCATTTGGGGTCCCCTTTATATAGGAAACGAGAAAATGGTTCAACTTCCACGGTTGATCGAACGGTTGTGACAAGCTGAGATCAAATCTGACGGTCGAAAACCAATTCTCATGAAAACTTGAATCCGATCATTTGAGGTTTTATTAAAAACAAAGATTTAAGAAAATTATAATCCGAAAACAAAATATAAGAAAATGTCATTAAGTAAATTATGACTACGAAAAACTTGAGTAAGGAAATCATACCTTTCGGATTGGTTTAGGAGGATTATTCGTAATGGATAATATTTGAAGAAAAATTAACCAAAAAAAACACACAAAACTCACTACGAAAAAAAACATAGTACGGAAAACTCAGTATGAAAAACATTATAAGAATTCCAGTACGAAAAACTCATTATGAAAGACTCGATACGAAAATCTCGTTATGGAAATACCAGTACGAAATTTCCCTTTCCAGAAGTTTTCATTACAAAGTTTTTTGATTCCAGAAGTCTTCTATACGAACATATCCATTCTGGAAAATTTAGTTCCATTAATTCAATTCCAGAAATTTAGTTCCGAAAAGTTTGAAAAACTATCTTTGAAAAAATTTATTAATTTCACAATCAAATGTACCCCCCCCCTATAGAAGGGAGTTTATTACTGTAAGGAGACTTTTTCAACAGAAAGTTAATTAAGAAAGATTAACTTATGGTTATCATTCCTAACTTCTATTTAATGTATTCAAATCTATCAGAAGGAAACGATTTTGTGAAAATATCAGCAAGTTGATCTTTCGTTCCGATAAACTGAAGAATAATATCTCATTTTTGTGTGTGATCCCTAAGAAAGTGATGCCTAATATCTATGTGTTTTGCATGAGAGTGATGTGCAGGGTTCATACAAAGGGCAATGGCACTTGTGTTATCACAAAAAATTTGAGTTTTATTAAAACTGAAGCCATAGTCTGTGAGTGTGTGTTGCATCCACAACACTTGAGCACAACAACTTCCAGCTGCTACATATTCGGCTTCAGCAGTGGAAAGTGCTACATAATGTTGCTTCTTGAAAGACCAAGAAACTAACGAATCTCCTAGGTAATGACTTGTCCCGGATGTACTCTTTCTATCCATTCTACATCCACCAAAGTCAGCATCAGAAAATCTTTTTAGAACAAAATCATTTCCAGAAGTATAAAATAATCCTATATCCATGGTTCCCTTAAGGTAGCGAAAAATTATTTTTACTGCCTTTAAGTGAGATTCCTTAGGATTGGATTGATATCTTGCACATAAGCATACTGAAAACATTAGGTCTGGTCGACTAGGTATTAAGTAAAGTAAACTTCCTATCATACCTCTAAAAGATTTTTGATCTATTGGTTTCCCAGCTTCATCAAGATCTAATGATTTTGAGGTACTAATGGGAGTACTTATACTCTTAGTGTTGTCATAACTATACTTTTTGAGAAGATCATTAATATACTTATGTTGAGATATATAGGTTCATTCTGGTTTTTGAGAAATTTGAAAACCAAGGAAAAATGTTAACTCACCCATCATACTCATTTTAAACTCAGATTTCATTAAACATGCAAAAGAATCGGTTAAATATTGCTGAGTTGAACCAAATATGATGTCATCAACATAAATTTGAACAATCAAAACATTTTTCTTATCTTTATTTATAAAAAGGGTTGGATCTTCATTTCTAATACCATAGTTATTTTGAATCAAAAATCCAGTAAGTCTATCATACCAAGCTCGTGGGGCTTGTTTAAGACCATACAGAGCTTTGGAAAGTCTAAAAACATGATCAGGAGGTTTTGTATCTTCAATGTCAGGAGGTTGTTCAACAAAAACTTCTTCTTGAACATAACCGTTAAGAAAAGCACATTTCACATCCATTTGAAAAAGTTTAAAATTAAAGAATGCTGCAAAGGGAAGTAGAATACAGAGAGATTCAAGTCTAGCTACTGGAGCATAGGTTTCTTCATAGTCTATTCCCTCTTGCTGATTATAGCCTTTAGCAACAAGTCTAGATTTATTTCTTACTATGACTTCATTTTCATCACATTTATTTCTGAAAACCCATTTTACTCCAATTACAGAAGTTTCCTGAGGTCTTTCAACCAAAGTCCAGACTTTATTCCTTTCGAATTCATTTAGTTCATCTTGCATGGATTTGATCCAATCATCATCACCTAAAGCTTCATTAGTGCTTTTAGGTTCAAATTGGGAAAGAAATTCTAAATGTTCTACTTCATTTATTAAGGAACTTCTAGTCCTTACAGGTTGATTTACATCACCAATGATACTATCACTAGGATGATTTTTAGGAAACACCTGATTTGGGTTTTGAAAAGCCTGTTCATCAATATAGGGTAGAAAGTCTTCTGGGGTAAACATTTCAGGAGTATCTTCTTGAACATTTTCCTTATCAGAAGGTTCATCCATCAAAGGTTGATAATCAGTTTTTGAAAGCACATCCGAGGATATAGGCTGGGATTGTTTAAAAAGAAAAGGATCAGACTCATCAAATTTTACATGCACTCTTTATTCAACAGTACATGTGTTTTTATTAAAAAACTCTATAAGCCTTAGATGTTGTGGAATAACCTAAGAAAATTCCTTTATCAGATTTAGGATCAAATTTATATAAGTTATATTTATTATTCAAAATGAATACTTTGCAACCAAAAACCTTGAAGTAGGATAGTCTTGGTTTTCTACCATTCCATAACTCATAAGGGGTTTTATTAAGAAAAGGTCTAATCAAAACTCGATTTATAGTATAGCAAGCAATACATACAGCTTCAGCCCAGAAATGACTAGCTATAGAATATTCACTCAACATGGTTCTAGTTATCTCTTGAAGAATTATATTTCTTCTCTCAACTACACCATTTTGTTGAAGAGTTCTAGGTGCTGAAAAATTGTGAGTAATAACTTTTCTACTACAAAAAGATTCAAAATCAGAATTTTGAAATTCTCCTCCATGATCATTATGAATCGTTTTCAATGGAAGGATTTTCTCATTTTTAATGTGAGCTCTAGAACTTTATAAATAGGAAAAATATTCATATTTCTTTACTAGAAAATAAACCCAAGTAAATATAGTGTAATCATCAACTAGAACAAACACATAGTATTTGCCTCCAATACTTCCAGTTTGTGTTGGACCAGGAAAATACATGTGCACTAACTGTAATTCATCAGTTGTTGAGACTTCACTGACTGATTTAAAACTAGATTTATGTTTCTTTCCATATTTACAATTATCATAAACTTTAGAAGTATGAAATCTAAGCTCTTGTAGATCCTTAACTAGTTTCTTCTTAGAGATTTTACATCGGTTTCTAAGGTTACAGTGACCTAGTCTTCTATGCCATAACCAGGAATGATCTTCCATTGCACCTAAGAAAGGTAAATCTTGGATCCTGAGGTCTTCTAGGTTCAAAGTGTAAACATTCTCTTGCCTATTGGATGAGAGAATAAATTCTTCCTTGGAATTGTGAACTAAGCACCTATCATTCCTAAAATCCACATGGTATCCTTCATCACATAACTGACTTATGCTAATGAGTTTGTTCTTAAGACCCTTTATAAAAAACACATTTGAAATCAATTTTTTTCCTAAAATAACAATATTACCAATACCAACAATCTCTCCATTATCATTGTCTCCGAAAATTACCTTTCCTCCTTTCGTTTTGATAATCTTTTCAAAATAGCTTTTGTTACCAGTCATGTGCCGGGAACATCCACTATCCATGTACCATGTATTGTTGTTGGTATTCTCTTTATTTTCCCGAAATCAAGAAGAAAATTACACTTTCGAAATCTAAACTTGTTTGGATCCGAGATTACTGGATAACAAAATTTTAGGTACCCACATCTTCTTGGAAAAGTAAGATTTGTGAAATCCTAAGGATTGGGTTTTGTTTAAGGAACAATTCTTTTCCCAATGACCACCACATTGACACTTATTACAAAATGGGGCACTTTGAGGAATAAAATAATTTTTACTAAAAAATGGTTTTTCATGGGTATAACCAAATCTGGATTCATTTCTTAAAGGTCGTATCTGGGAATACATTTTATCAAAATTTTCCTTACCATGGGTAAAGTTTGATAAACACTTCTTTAAGGAAAAAATTTCAGACTTGAGTTTTATAACCAAATTTTTATCCTCAAAATCATTAGTTTTAGAACTAGAGCAAGGCTCGAAAACATTTTTCATAGAAATTACTTTTTCTAACTCTTTAGAAAGATTGTTCTTCTCAGAACTTACATCCTCATGATTTTTTAAAATACATTCAAAATCAGATTTTTTCCTATCAAGATCTTTAGAAAGATCTGATATCTCTTTTGTAAGAATAGAATTCCTAGAGTTTTCCTTATCAAGTTTCTTATTGAGTTTAGAATTCTCAATCTCAAGATGTTCCGAAAACCTAGATACTTCTTCATAAGTAGGAAATGTATTTTATTCATCAGAAGAGGATTCTTCATCAAAAGAGTTATAATACTTACTATCATTAGAATTTAAAGAAACATTGGTCAATGATTCAGCATTTCGTACCTTATCCATAAAACAATGATCATCAATAGGTAATATGGCTATAAGACCAAGATTCGTCTGTCCTGATGATTCGTAATCAGAAGATTCATATGAAGAATCACCACCACTGGCACTCTAGGTGTCACTAGCTTTCAACACTTTCTTAGATTTGGATTTATAATACTTCTTTCTGTTCCTGTCTGAATGCCTTTATTTCCTTTCTTTCTTTTTGAGCAAAGGGAAATCTGGTCTAATATGTCCAGCTCTCTTGCATTCATAACAAGTAACTTCTCCATCTTTCTTATCTTTCCCGTCCTTTTTCTTATACTTGGATTGGAAATTTCTCTGACCAGCTATCTTGTTCATCCTTCGAGAAAGATTTTCTAAATCATTTTATGATATTTCGCTCTCACTATAATCTGATTGAACTAACATTTTCTTAGACTTGGATCTGGTTACTCTCTCAGGAGTCTTAGCTTTCATATGATTTGATGTTGTTGTAAAAGCAATGATACCATTTCCATTTTTCTTTTTGATGTTTTCAGCATCTCTCTTCATTCTGGTTTCATGTTGTAGAAGAGTTCCAAATAACTCATCAAGAGAAATTTAAGTGACCTTCCTATTCTCATCTATAGCAGTTCTTTTGGATTCCCACTCATTAGGCATGATATCAATTATCTTATCCACAGGTGCTTCATCATCTAACCCTTTTTCTCCCATAGACTGTAAACTGTTGACAATAGTCATAAATCTCTGTTGAACTTTACAGATTGGTTCACCATAAGGAAAATTGAAGCCATGATATTAAGCTCTAAGCATAGCTCTCCTAGTCTCAATCACTTTAGAAGTTCCAAAGTGTGTAACCTATAACTTCTTCCAGATACAATTAGCTACTTCACAAGAAGAAACTTGGCTATATATATTTCTAGTCATTGAACACAGTAGAGTATTGTGTACCTTCTAGTTGAGATGATACTCTTGCTTTTCCTGGTTAGTGAAAGAGTTAACTTCCTTATCAGGAATTTTATAATCTCCAGTAAGCATAACAAAGTTTTCCACTCCAGTATTGATAACAAAAGTTTTCATTCAATCTCTCTAGTACTCATAATCATTACCATCAAAGATTGGTGGTCTTGTAGGATTTAGATTATCAATTGAACCATCATTTACTCCTGCCATACTTAAAATAACCTTTGGAACACAAACTTGTTAGTAGAAAAAGTTCACAATCACAATGTTCAGAATGAAAAAATTCAGAATAAGAATTTTAGGAATGACAATGTTCAGAATGAAAAAGTGAGCAAGAAAAACTTATACGTGAGTAAATGTATTTTAGAGACCTCCTCTGATACCAATTGTAGGATCAAAATAATGATGTATATGCTCAATATACAAGAGGGGGAGTGAATTGTATAATTTAAAAATTCCTTTGGAACCTTTAAAGTTAGTTATGAATAACTATGGTTTCCTTAAGAAAAGGAAAGGTATATGTTTAACAAAGTTTAAACTAATCAAATTCACAACACCTCTAATACCAAATGAAAACTTTGAAAGAGATTCCGAAAGTAGGTTCCGGAAATATGGTTTCAGAAATCGAAACTTAACAAAAGATTAAAAAATGAGATTCTACCTTAAAGCGTATAGAATCTAAATGAAACAGAGTACGAGTAAGGAAGTATAAGAAAGTTATACTTTACTTATAATACAAAATGCAGCGGAAACAATCAAGTAGTAAAACTACAAGTACCAAGATATAAGTCTTTTAACCCAAAGAGAAGGGTATCCAACAACATTGGATAAAGGTCCCTTGATTTATACATTCAAGCAAGTCTGTCTTACCCACACCAGGGTAAGCCCTCGATTCGAAGATCAGAGTCTCTGTCTTGCTTTCCCCCCAAGCCCTCAACATCAAGGTAGTTGGTCACCTCTGTCTTAATCAACAAGGAATCCCTCAACTTCATGGTGTTGGAAACCTCTGTCTTCCTATCACCGGAAGTCCTCGAATGTATTCACCAACATTCAGAGTTGCACGAAGCTTTGAGAGTTAATAGGAGCCTCTCTCTCTAGAAATCACTTCAACAGCATGTATGCACAATGTCGAAGAAGTTATCCATCAGTTGTGAGCTCTTTCAAATGAGCTCCTATTTATAGGAATGGTCGGCCTCCTTTCCAACAGTCATAGTTTCCTTAAAAATCGGAGGGACCTGTACACGTGTAACTTAACCAACAGTTAGTTTAAAATAGAATAGACGACATCGTTTTATAACAAAACAAGTGTAACAGAATGTACGGCATCGTTTTAAGTCTAATTGAAAAGTTCTGAGTGAATCTTCGGAGTGTAACAAAAAATATCAAAGTTTAGACAAATTATAAAAGTGTAAGCAAAAATAAAGTTCGGAGTCTAACTAAAAAATAATTTTCGGTGTCTAAATAAATTCAGAGTGAATAAAACAAAGATGATCAGATTCTGTTTAATAGGTGAATTCGGAATGAGCATTCGGAATGAGAATTCATCATCAGAATTCGTAATGAGAATTCATCATCAGAATTTGTAATGAGAATTCGATGTCGAACTTCATAAGGATTCGTATCCTGAATTTGGAGTAGAACTTAATCAGAGTTCGTATCCGGAATTCAGAATGAAACTTTATTACAGTTCTCAACCAGATTTCGGATCCTAAAATAGAATACTTCATATCAAAGTTTCAAACAATTCCGAGAATATAGAAATGAATCCGAATCTTATACTTAAGAAAAATATGGATGAAAATATGATAAAGATAATTTTTCTTACAAAAGCGATTTTCCTTATAAAAGCAATTTTCCTTATAAAAGCGATTTTCCTTATAAAATCAATTTTCCTTAAAAAAGCGATTTTCTTTATAAAAGCAATTTTCCTTAAAAAAGCAATTTTCCTTAAAGATAAGGTGTTTGTGATTTTCAAAACAAGAAGGAATGGAAAATTCATAAGGAAAACCTTATGGACTCAACAGTTTCTGTAGGATAATGGCAGTAAGGATCACAATGAGGTCAGCTGGTGCCCCTACCAGTCAGAGGACTCTCACTACAGCCTCAAGCCAATCCTCAGCTGCCTATGGGACTGTCTCTCCCCTAAAACTGAGTGGCCTCTCACGCTGGAACTCGTGCAATGCGGTCAAGCAGCGTGCACCCTCTGCTACTAGGGCTGGTGGCATCGATGGCCGAACGTGTAATGGTACCACTGGTGACTCTACGGGAAGAGGTCCCTGCACCGAGGCCTCATCACTTGGTGGGCTATCAGTGCGTACAATTCTCGAAACCCAAGCTGGCTATTTGTGTGGAGGCATCATAAAAAGAAACAGGTGTTCCATAGTCAAAAATTTATACATGGTGAGTTGAATAAAGATATCACAAAGAAAACTATTGGAAACAAAGACACAATTAGTGTTCTCGTGCACTGAGTCAGAAATCAAAAGTCAAGGCCCTAGTGTATGGATATGTTGGCCACCGCACCAACACTGGATTCCCTAAACTAATAACCACACTCACTATACTTAACACTATTTCTGTTAAAAATAAATATCAGAGTCCTATGTTCTACGGTAGAACCAACTCCTATAATACCAATTTTTCACGACCAGTCCCCCGGGGCCCGTGCCGTGACTTCCCCAATCCCACCTTCTATAGGCTAAGGGATGGCGACTAGCACCAAAGGCGTATTACCTAAAACTAGGAAGGCATTTCCTTTATAACCTATAAGCACATGCAACCAAGTACACAAGAAAATATAAATTCATGTAAACTGAATAGTAAACCGAGTGAGTGAAGTAAGTAAAAGGGGCCAGAATACAAGCCCAACTAGAAAGTACAAGGGAAACTGGAATGTAAAAGATGCCTGATAGGTGAAAATAATCTCCTAGATCATCCACCACGAGTCCTACCTAAAGGGTAGGAATAGCTCACGAATGGTCGTCTCTGTGGTTTGCCTTGTCTATCGTCCACCGTCGAGCTACCTCTTTTCCAGGTACTCTTGTCCTCTGTTAGTTCTGTTTGTCATCTACACCAAACACAACAGGGTGCGGGTATAGCCCGTGTAGGGGTGATTATAACGATACTCATTAGGGACCTCGATACCCTCAAGGTATCACAAAATCCAAAAAGGATAAACCACAAAGAATGAAGTCGTATGTCTACCCTACTTAGGCATATTCCCATACATATACCTAAGTTATCAAGTATACCCATGTCAATCAGGAAGAAACATAGGGTCCAACCCAAAAGCCCAAATCCCAACCGTTCCAAAAAGGATGGAAAACCATGAAGGTAAGTACCACATAGGTATGCCACACAAAAGAATACCACCAAGGTATTACCAAGAAGTAAAGTAGCACATGGTACAGACTCAGATCACACTAGGTATAACTTAAGTACAATAGTAGAGATGATTAGATTTAACTACTGAATCATCTTACTTTGTTAAGAGGAATACCCACACAAGATCGCTCAGTGGTGACCCACATAGGATCGCTAGGTGCTGACCCACACAGGATCTCTAGGTGCTGACCCACACATGATCGCTCGGTGCTGACCCACATAAGATCACTAGGTGGTGACCCACACAGGATCGCTCGGTGCTGACCCACAATCAATCTCTAGATACTGACCCACACAGGATAGATTGGTGTTGAACCACATAGGAACGCTCAGTGCTGAACCATAGAGGATCTCTTTGTGATGACCCACAAATGATCTCTTGGTGCTGGCCCACACAGGATCCCTTGGTGCTGACGCACATAGAATAACTCTTCATTCTTCACGTCACAACCAGCTTCAAGGTTCCCGCACTTTGCTCGCTTGTCTTTGGTTGGGTCCTCTACACAAGACACTAGTCGATATTCCAACTGCAAATAAGTCCCATGAAGAAGTATCCTAGAGGACCACTATGTCATAGGGGTCTCAACGCAACAGACGACACGTCAATCAGACGCTCAGTCTGTATGTTATTATCCTTTTAGTTCCAAGGGCCCGGTTGGATTTGTGCACGATCCAACCCGACCATACTCCATCTTCATCCAAATCTCATGTGGGGTATAACAAAGGGACGAACACTCCTCAAGGTTTCTATTTCCTTTTACGATTTGTCAAATGGATGTCCGGTTCCAAAGTTATGGCCAAAAGAGTATAAACAGGTCGTAGTGGGTCCAGGGCTGGTCCGACCAGGTCAGACCGACCCAGCCTGGGATGACCAGGTTCGGATTGACCCAGCCCAACCTACTGGGTCCATCTCGGCCCACTGGGTCTGGCCCGACCTATGTTGGGCGGTCTGGCCTATACGGGGTAGCTCGACCTAGGCAGCGGCCCACGTGGCGGTGGAGGCCATGAGGGGCAGCGAGGGGGTGCAGAGGGCTGCAGGCGGCATAGAGGGTCGTGGGCGGCTCGGAGGGCCGCAAGTGGCTCGGAGGGCAGTGAGGCGGTGGGACCGCTGGGCAGTGAGGTCGTTGGGCAGTGGGGGCCATAGATGGTGGAAGCTACAGGGAAGTGGCGGCCACAGGCGGCGAAGGTCGCGAGGCGGTGGTGGCCACAGGCGGCGGAGGTCGCAAAGCGGCGGTGGCCACGGGCGGCGGAGGTTGCGGAGCGACAGTCCACCATGGAAGGCCGTGTAGCTCGGTCGCGCGGCCTATCTTCACCGGCGACCGGTTTGACCAGCCACCCTCCGTTGTCACCCTCGTCGCAGCCGGTCATGGTGTCAGCCACCATTCTCATGTTCCACTGGTGCCAAACTCCCGTACCAGTCGCAGTCACCATTGTGTTGAACACAAAAATAAAGAATAATAACAGAGGGGTTGAGACATGTTTGTTTGGACCACCCCCTCCACGTTTGAGCGGTATATAGAAACTTAACAAAATCAGGAATCAAGAATGACAAACTCGACAATTTAATATGAATTGTTGATCAACTCGTTTTGGTTGATCCACGTTCTCCATGCCTTCCAAGAACAAGGAATTTAACCTAGAAAATTCATGAATTCAATAACAACCCCAACCTCATTTGATTGCTTGTTGACTTCAATGAAGAGGAAAGAACGAATGTCGGTTGAAGACATCCTTCATTGGTTGCCTCAACAAAGTTCTTTTGATTCGGCCAGGGGTCAGTTTCCTCATTCTCCGATCTCCGGTGGTCATTCTTTGTTGGGAGGTGAAGTTCTTAGTTGGAGAACTTTAATTCTCCCAAATGTTATCTCCTTCTCCTTTTCAAAAAACCTTCCCCCAATCCACCCAAAAATGAATTATCCAACATTATAGAATATGTTGGCATAATTTCAAATTGGAATAATTAATTAATTGAGATGGTTTATTAATTAAAGGGTGGGTGGCATAATTAATCAAGGGTAAGTTCAAGATACTTCCCCTCATTTATGTTGAAGGATCAAAGGGGTTTTACACTCAGGGGGTGCCCACCACCATAACCTCTCATGGGAGGTTTTAGGTTCGGTGGTCCCCACCTCAATAACCTCAAGGGGAGGTTTAATTATGGTGGTACCCACCACCCAACATCCACAAGGATTTTCAAAATAAAAAAAAAAATTCACACCACATTATTTTATTTTATTCTCCCACGAAAAAGTGAAAATCTGACTTCCACCCTTGAACTACTATTGTCGAGGTTATGGTCTCCTTAAGAGAATATCAGCGCTTCGAGTTCAACAGTGCCCTCAGATTTCAATTTTGAGCACCGGTTCAAAAGTTATAAAACCTCACTCATACATTTACTGAAAGTACCTGAAACAATGTTCAGAAATTAATTCCCAGCACTCCAGGCCTCGAAATCACATGCCACCAATTTTCATGGACTCATAAAATTCCCATATTTTAAAAAAAATACATGTAATTTTAGGGTATTTTCATAGGGGGTGAATAATAATACTCAATATATTTTCCCAAAATTACATCCCTACACAATCCACTATGATAGATCAAGTTAGAAAATTTATATAATACAACTTATATAAAACCATTAAAACATTTCAACAACATACACAAGCCAAAAAAATATTACCAATGTTATTTATCAAATAAAAATATTTCTACAGAAAGTAACCAGATAAGAAATTAACCATTTATCCTATTTTATACTGGCATAACACATTTCATTGCACATTACCCATTTTATACACCGCAACCACACACACAACTCAACCTCCCCATATTAGTGCTACCACTGAAGGTAGAACTACAGGTCAAACCCCACCCCTTTTTATTGTGGTACTTCATTACCATTTTTTGAACCCTTTGATGGTTGTAATGCATGACCACTACCATCCAAAATATAACACTTTTAAACATTTTGAAAAAACAATTCCAAAACACAATTTCAACCAAACATACCAAAACCATTTAAATAAAATCAACCATTTATTGATATCACCCTTATACCACATCCATACCACATAATATTTCAAGGAAACAACATTTTTATCGAAAAATATTTTCACAATATACATCCTAAAATTAAAAAAATAAAACAATTTTAAAATAATCATTTCCAAATTTGACAATGAATCACATTGCATAACTATATTAAATTTTCCCCCAAATCCCCCAAAACATCAATAAGAGGTTTCACACAAGCCTATAACATCAATTTCACAACAAATTTCAAGAAAAAAATTAATTTGGAAATAATCCTTCTAGTTCTACCATGTGGATTTTAGAGTTAATCCACCTACCTTTAAGGTTTTTGAATTAACATAAAACGGAACAAATTCCCACCAAATCCTAGTGAAAAATCCACAAAACCACCTTAGATCCCTTCCCCTAACATGAACAAGTCCACTTTTCTCCATTATTGGAATAAAAAACCATAGATATATCCATAAATGGTAAATATATGAAACCTCAAGAGAGAGAGAGAAGTAGATATAAGGAAAATTAAGAAACCCACTAAAAAGGAGACTTAATGAGGGATATCCATCTCAACCACACCCTAAAATGGATTCAAATCACTTCCAAAATTAGTGGTGGAGGATCCATGACATTAGAGAAGAAAAACTCCTAAGTGATGGTTGAAATAGGGTTAAATGTGGTGTTTTGTTTAAGAATCATGTGAAAAAAATTTCTAAAAAACCCACCTTTTATCCTAAACATGGTTTAACTACATGGTTATGAAAACTGTACGCTAACCGTGCATCAAATACTACCCCATAGGGTACCCCGCATAGTTATCCCTCATAGTTAGAAAACGATGAACCAACTGTGTGTATGCCCACTGTCTCATGATTCACAATTTAGATATGGGTACAACAATTGTTTGGTAACTGTGAGCCTTAACCATACACCAACTCTTATCCCACAAGCTCCTTATGCATTGTTTTTTGGAGAAGCTATATAGTTTTCACTAATCGTGCTCAAATTGTGAACCCTTAGAAAAGACCTAAAAAGTTTCCAAAAACCATTAAAAATATTCCAAAACTTACCCAACCTAATTATATATATAAAAATCATAAATAAAGGCTTATATACATAAAATTGGGGGGTTCTACATTCTCCCTACCATTGGTCTTTCGGTCATTGGATTTTAGAAAACCATCACTTTCCCAAAATAGATTCGGTCATTGTTTGTCTACGTCTATCTCCCATTCCCATCTCTCATCTTGAATATGACCATATTTCCACAAAAAGCACACTATAATGATGATTTTGATTTGAAAGAAATTCTTTTACTCTTCCAAAATCCTCACTAAAATTGACACCAATGAAGCATCCTACTCTAGCTTAACATGATCCCATCGAATCAGATAGTCTGGATCCCAATGATACATCTATAACTAAGATATGTGAAAATCATTATTCACCATAGTAAACCATGGTGGAAATTCCAACTAATATTATACCACATCAACCTAATCAAGTATCTCAAAGGAAACTATATATCTCGAAGATATCTTGATCTACTTTCAAAAACAATGATGTCTAAGCCAATGAGAAATTCTCAAGAACACAAGACCACTCACCTCGAACAACAAAAACCCTAGAAGATGATCGGTATTTGATTTATGATGGCTATAGGATTTTTTCATTCTCTTCTGGATCAACAAAATCTTCTCTGTAGTCTCCTGGACAAGGCTCGGACTGATCATAAATTTCTCACTCATTTCCACCAAACAAAGTGGAGAACAACATGAATTCCCATATAGTTCATCAAATGGATCTATACGTATTGACTCTTTATAAGTATTATTTTATTAAAACTCCACTAATAACTTTTGATCCTACCATGTACCAAAAAAATCCATTAAGAAAACCAGTGACATGTCTTCAAAAATTTGTATCGTCCTCTCATATTTTCCATCCATCTAAGGATGATACACTGTACTTGTAGTCAACTAAGCCCCAAGAGATTATAGTAAGGATTTCTTAAAATGAGACATGAATGTAGGGTATCTATCTAATATAATCAAAACTGGTACATTGTATCACCTTACCTCCTCATGGATTTGATTTTGGATAGGTCCTCCAATATATGAGATTCACAAATTGGTATGAATTGAGATGACTTTGTGATCTAATCCACAATCACCCATATGGAATCATGCTTCATAAACATTCTTGGGAGACCTATAAAACATCCATAACTATATGATCCAATTTACACACTGGGATTTGTACGGACTAATACATACCTACTGTCCGCTGATTCTTTGTGTTGAATTTTTGACAAGTCAAGCACCTATAAGGAAAACCAGTCACCTCCCTTTCATACCAGCCCACCAAAACTGCACTTTCAAGACCATATAATTTTTCTGATCTCTAGTGTGGACATCTATTCTAGAATTATGATATACAGTAAGAAGTTTTTCCTAACAGAATGTTAGTACAACCATCCAATTATGTAACCACAACACCAAATTCCCATCCAATTTTCAGATATCAACGGTCTCCCCACAACTGAGTTTCAACCTCATAGCCATAGATTATGAATTGGAACTCTGTGCCTCTTTAACCAAAATAAATACATTAGGAACCAATGAAACTAGAAATAAAACCTCAAAATCACCTCAGTACTCACAATACAATGACATGTTTTCTATGACCACCATTAACTACTATTGATTCAAAGAAAGTTTTGGGACATAAGAGTATGACTTCCTGCCTAATGCATCCACCACCGAATTTCATTTAACCAGTTTGTAAATCAAGTCAAAGACAAACAAATTGAAATTCTATATCCATATACATTTCCTAAATTTCATGTCTCTCTAAGAGAAAATATTATTTAAAAGTTTTTGATCATGAATCATTGTGAATTTCTCACCAAAGAGATAGTGATGTCAAATTTAGAAAGAATGAACCACCGTAGACAGTTCCAAATCACGTTTTAGGAAGTTATTCTCCTGAAACCTCAACATTAATGGGAAATATGCAACCAAATTATTCCATTTCAAGAGAACAATCTCAAACCCTAATCCCAATGAATCATAATACACCACATACCCTTGCCCTCTCTAGAGAAGAACCAGGATTGGTACTGATGTAAAATGTTCCTTAATCTCTTCAAAAGACATCCGAAATTGATCACTTCATTGAAATGGAACATTAATCCTTGTAAAAGTTTTCACTTATGAAGATAGTCATGATAAGTCATGAAACTAGTGTTGGTAATACACAACTAGACTAAGGAAGAATCTTTAATAAAAAACATTCTTTCGTAGTTTCCATGAGATTACAGCCACTATAATATATGGAACCAATGCAAAACCTTTCTCAGAAATAACATTGATAATTAAACATACCTCTTGAATCAAAAAATCACAGTTTGATAATTTGGAATAAAACCAATGATCACTCAGTATTCCCAACATCGTCGCCAATTTTTTCTCCTGGTACAACCTTTCCCATGAATACACCAATATATCATTCACAAACACCACCACAAAATAATCCATATATCTATAAAATATCTAATTCATATCTTCCATGAATACAACTGGTGTATTTTTAAGACCAAATGGTATAACCACATACTCATAATGACCATATATACAGCTAAATGATGTGCTCAAGATATCCTCTATCACACCTGCAATTGATAATATCTTGATCACCAGTTAATTTTATATAACAAATGAGCCCAATTCAATTGATTGAATAAAGTGTAAATGCATGGGAATAGTGATTGGTTCTTTATCATAAATTTATTAATATTAAAATAATAAAAAAATTCAAAGAGTTCCATTAGCCTTTTTAAAAAACACAAATAACATTGACCAGGAGATACAATAGGACAAATGCACCCTTTTTTCAAACTCCTCCAATTTCACATTAAATTCCCTCAATTATTGTAGTTCTATCCTGTAATATGAAAGAAAATTTTTACTAGTCCCTAGATGGAGATCAATCATAAACTTCACTTCTCTTATTGGCAGAAACCCTACAAAATCATAGGAAAATATTTCCATAAAATAATTAACATTTACCAGAAAACTGCTTCTTCCAATATCTTCTATTGATGAAAAAGACAAAGAAATGAAATAATATGAGATTGTCCCAATTGAAAGTTCTAAAAATCCCATAGAACCCACCTTTACATTCATCTGTCCTCTGAAGATATTCTCAATGATATCATCTATAGTGAAACTAACCGTTCATTCATAATAGTCTATGTGGGCATTAAGTATCATCAACCAATCCATAACCATGATAATTAAATAAATACCTCTATCAAGAAAAGAGAAGTATCACATAAATTAAACTCAATAAATTATTATACAAAATTCTCTATAAAGAATGGCTTGACACTCTATTTGAAGCAGAGTAATATGAGTTTCAATATAGATTTAATAATTTCCACATTGAAATATGACAAATCAACAGCACAAGAAGCAATGAAATAATGAGACACACCTGTATCAAATAATGTGTTTATAATGGTAGAATTTAAAATAATTATACCTCGTTTCATGGATGGACCCAACCGGTTATCCACCATAACTTGCTCATCTGTATACACCTATATATTTTCCACACTTTTATCTTTATTACCATGTAGAAGATTCCCTTGCTGAAGTGTCATGGTGTTTTAGAATCACCCTAATTGTCATTGTTCTGCTAACAAGGAGTGTGATACTTCCCCTACTCCCATCGAAGCATACGACACCTCAGTCCATGAGATGATTTTCAAAAACCAGACCTCAAAACATTACAATAACAGCACAAAATATTCCCTATATTGTTGCAATTGTGGCATGATCTAGGTGGTTCTTGACATTCTCGCATCATGTGTTTTATAAAGAGACACATTGTAAAAATCATGGCTTACTCCGAGGCTTTAGAAAAAGATCCACTGATCTTGTAGTTGGATTTTCCGCCATACTCCCACATTGGAAATAAGTCTCCCTATTCATTTTTCTCCCTGTATTAGAGTTCCCACTATTTTCCATATGTATCAAAATTCCTTCTCCACTCTTAACCTCAGATATGTCCCTTTCAACCACTATTTCTTTATTTACCGTCTCTATATAATTTGTTATATATAGTACCTAAATCTTCAAATTAATTTCCTACCTCTATAACACCCCAACCGTAGTTACTCAGAGTCAGTGCATTATTACATAACATTGTCATGATCACAAGGAAATCATGTCTCGAAATACTGATCTGTTTAGTATTATTGGATACAAGATTCGTACATAAGTTCAACTTTACAACTTGAAAAGAAAAACAACACGAATTTTATTCCATTGAAAACATCCAAGCCTCCTAAAATTCATGTAAGTCACTCATAAATAACTTTTTTTTTATCCTAGAAAAATGAAACATAATAAAGGGGTGAGATCAAACGCTCAGTAAGGGTAAGAGATACAACAGAAGATAAGATAAATATTAATCATGGTGAATAATTGAAACCACATACCTTTAATAATAATAAACACGAATACTTTTATGGAAGGAATATTAGTTGAGTAAATAATGCCATAATAAAACATAATCATTGGTAATCTACTAGTCGAATGACCACATGAACCATCAATATTATTTTCATAATGAGGGAATGTATAATGTTAGACATTCTAAAACATTTTGTCAAGGCCTCAGCCAAGACATCAAAAAATGATTAAGTCCTCGAACAAAACCATATATCAAAATTGGGAAAGGGCCTCGACCAATTCCACATCTAGTTGTTTCATTAGACCTACCGATGCATCGAGGAGCTATAGCAGGCTCCACCTGTCACTTACTAAGTCTAATACATTCTTCATATGAAAAGGTTTAAACATATCATAAACAATCGTATTAAAACAAAAATAAAAAATTTAAATACCTTAACCATAAACCATGAGTGGTTTAAAAATAGCACATCCACAGTCAGACATATCACAAAACCTTCAATATAATGTGAATGTTTTGTATCATAATAAATCAACTTCAAATAAACTTAAGATCCATCAAAGGATGTTGACATAGATGAAATCAAAACCCCTTTTAGAGAAATACATATTTCTATTTTGAAATCATTAAAGAGTCACATAATTATAAAGAAAACATTTATTTTGAAAATATTCTTATAATCTTGTAAGGTATGCTTCGACGAATTTATAACAGTGAAAAATAGTTGCACCCGACGTATAAGTTAAAAAAGACATTCTTACCTTAATTTTGTCGAAAAGGTTAAAAATGACCTTGTTTGGAAAATGACGGAATGATTCCTTTAAAAACACATAAGATTATAATGGACATTAACCCATTTTCTAGTAAATAGTAAAAATGTTTTGATATACATTTTTAATAATCATGGTTGTGGATGACAAAGAGGTCGTAGTAGATAATTACGTATAAACTACATCGTATAATGAAGAGATTGTGAAATAAACCCTCACCATGTAATTTTACTTGGTGGAGGGTAGGTTAAAATCCTGTATAATAGTTAAATCATTGTTATTAAATTATACGAGAATCATATACATAAATATGAAATCATATATTATCTTTTAATATTATTTTTTTAATAATATTTTAGTATTATCGTCATTTCGAGTGTTCACTTACTTGTTTTCTTTTATATGTTTTGTTACATAAGCCATGTCTGTTATCCATACATTTTATATTATTCATATATAGAATTATTTCAAGTCCTTAAACATTATTTTTAATCATAATATTAAAATTAGACTTTAATGGATATGATGGGGAATTTATCTTATCGCGTTCGTGGAGACGGTAGTCCGTACGTATGCAGGATCGACAATATCATTCTTTTGATATTTAAATAATATATAATTGGATGGTGTATCATATATAAAGAATAATTATCATGTTATATTTATTATTTACATGAATTACATATCATTATTATACACATCCAAATAATAATTTATGGAATAACAATTACACCACGACGTGGAGACGGTAAGCCGTACGTACGCACGTATGGTAACATGTCATTCAAGGGATGGATAGAATAATGAATTTGGTTTTACCATATTTATAATAAAATCACAGTATATAGAATATACTGGAGTTATAATCTTATAATGGAAACAACAAAGAAAAAGGAAGTGGAAGAAGAAAGGAACTTGAAAGAGGGTGGTGAAAACATTACCTCTTCTTCGAGTTCTTCCTTTTGATTTGATAAAAAGGGCTCCTTATGTTAGCTTTCTGATCAAACTAAGGCCTCTAGGTTGGATTGAAATATGTTTAGAGGCTATTTGGTTAGGTTTTGGCTGATCCAAAAAGATTTTAAGGTATGAATTTGAGAGAAGGGGGAGTTCCCTTTTATAAGAGGGATGAGAGGCACCTTAGGAAAAACATAAAATATTATTTTATAATAAATTAATATTCAGTTTATAATGGCTCCAAAGTGACCTATTTCAAAGCTATGGTGGGGATGGGTCTAAATCCTTTCAACCAATAGATTTTAGATAGGTTTTGGTCACTATATTAACCTTATCCTTTATATTTAACTCTTAGTTAAATAGCTTGACATTTACCATTTGTCTTTGTATTTTTATATTATATGGTTAATAAACATACTATATACATCCAAGAGAACTCCAAGTGATTCGTTAATGATACAAATATCATTACATAAGTCATTTGGACGAACCTTAGATTTTTAGGAATAAAATATCAATTAATAATATAATATTTGTTTTAAATACTCCTTTATGTCAATTTTTACACTATTTAATAATTGATTTTTTTAAAATTCTAAAAACTTTATTAATTCTAAATAAATTCATTTAATCAATCATAAAATATCATATTAACCAATAAAATTAGTTTATGGCATCAAAACATTCAAATTATATTTATTTTAAAATTTATAATACCAATTATTTGATTTTTCATTAATAAGGAAAAAACATCATCATCATTGTGTCATAAATAAATTTAATTTTTCAATGTCAAAATATAAAACCATTATATATGAAATATTTTTAGATTTATAATGATTATTTATAGTCGAACGCATAACATATATAACCCTAAGTAAAAATTGTTTTGTTAAAAGATATATGCTTAAGTCATTTTTGTATTTACTTTAACTTAATTAATATAAAGTGTCATCATCACTTACAAGTGGCTCTATTAGGTCCCCAAATCGACCCAAAGATGCCCATGGTCGGACATGTATCAAAAAATAGGGTTAGAAAACATTTTAGGGTATTTTATTATTGTTATAATATTATTTGTTTACCCTTATTTCTGGATTTACCCTTTAACCATGGTAAATAAAATATTTACCGATGTAATTATTCAAAATGTATAAAACTAAAAGTTACATAATTACAAAACTTAGACCTCTTGATTCTAAATATGGAATCCTTTTTTCTAAATTCAAAACAAAGAAGTTGCATAAATTAATTTAAAGTTAATTCCCGTTGTCAAAACAAAAAAGCGTGTTTTTAACAAATAATAACTATCAAAAGATTTACATTTTCTTATGTCCAGTTTAAATGCAAAATTATGTCCAATGACCAGAATTGAATTAAACGGTAAAAATATAATCTAATTATAATTTAAAACCACTCAAATTCATAATTTATCACTATTAATTATTTTGATTAAAAAAGTTGTATTTAATTAAAATTTAGTAATTTTCACTATTCATCAAAATATGGAAGTTATCAAAAATGTACAAAAAATTCACCCTAAGCTAATATCGATATTCCGAATCCAAAAATGAAGTCCAATTTGAATAATAAAATTTATAAAATTTCAAAAACTTGGTATTACTATTCATAACAGCTACTTTTATTGGTTGTGGTGTGTGTTGGAACTCGAAGTTGCGTACAACACACACTATTGTATTATTCAAAAAGAAGAGTACCATGGAAGCTTGGGGTGTTACATTCTCCCATACTTCAAATAATTTCATCCTCAAAATTTCTAGAATACTACCACATGAAAAGACTCTGGTGGTTCTTCATCATAAGTTCCTCGGGTTCCCACAATGCCTCTTTCATCTTATAGTTTCTCCATAGAAATTTTACCAGACGAGTCGTCCAGTTTTTCAGCACTTGTTCTCTGGTACCAAGAACCTTGACAGGATCTCCGCAAAAATATAGATCAGGTTCCAGTTCTAATTCCTCACAGGTGATTACATGCATTGGGTCAGGCATGCATTTTCTCAATAGTGATACGTGGAACACATCGTAAACTTTGGAGAGATTTGGCGGCATTTCCAAATGATAATCTACAACCCTAATTCGTTCTAGAATTTCAAAAGGCTTGATGTACCTAGGGCTCAATTTTACCTTCTTACCGAAACGTATAACACCATTCCATGGTGATACCATCAAGAAAACACGATATCCAACCTGAAATTCCAAATCCTTCCTTCGGTTATCGGCATAGCTCTTTTGACTACTTCGAGTTGCTTTTATGTGGTTTTGGATTACCTTCACCTTTTCCATAATTTATCCACCAGTTCCAGGCCTACAAGTTTTCTTTCACCAACGTCATCCCAACCGGTTGGTGTGTGACATCTCTTTCTGTATAACACTTTATATTGTGCCATCTGGATACTCGAATGGAAGATTTTGTTTTAGGAAAATTCTACCAGAGGTAAATATTGATCCCACATACCTTGAATGTAAAGTGAGAAAGATCTCAACATGTCTTCTTAGGTTTGAATAGTCCATTCTGATTGTCCATCAGTTTGGGGGTGGTAGGTCGTGCTCAAACAATGTTTAGTATCCAATGCTTTATGAATACATTTCTATAATCTGTAAGTAAAACAGGGATCAAGATCAGAAGGAATAGATAGTGGTACTCCATGAAGTCTCACAACTTCATTAATATATAGTTTTGATAGACGTTCAAGTGGTAGATCTTCTCTTATAGTAAGAAAATGTGCTGACATGGTAAGACGATCAAAAATGACCCATATTGCATCGTTCCTTCTAGGAGTCTTTGGTATCCCCATGACAAAGTCCATCGTAATATTTCCCCATTTGCACTCAGGTATGGGAATAGGTTTCATGCCTCCTTCAGGCTGTTGCCTTTCAGCTTTCACTTGTTGAAAAACCATACATCTTGACACAAAATCAGCAATCCCCCTCTTCATGCTATACCACCAAAAGTGTTCCTTCAAATCTCTATACATTTTGGTGCACCCAAGGTGTATATAGAAATTGGAACTATGAGCATCATCCAAAAACTCCATTTTCTTGATCAGGTATATCGGGAACAGAAAGTCTCTTCCCAAATTTCAAAATTCCTCCTTCATACACAATGTCACTCAATAGCCCATCATTCACAGCTTTAATCTTCTTTTAAAATTCTTTATCATCGGTCTTAGAACTCTTAATCCTTTCTAGTAAAGATAGTTTTTAAACCATTTAAAAAACTATCGATGTTTCACCTTCCATGGTTATCCCCATATCCAACTTTACTAGATCCATGAAAATTAGATCGCTTTCAACTCTTATTTTGTTCAAAACTCCATGATCCTTTCTACTCAAAGTATTTTCCACCTTATTTTCCTTCCCCAGGTGGTAGTGTATTGTGAAATCATAATCCTTGAGTATTTAAATCCATTGCCTTTGCCTCATGTTGAGTTATTTCTATAAGAAAATATACTTCAAACTCTTGTGATCGGTATATATCTCAAATTTTTTACCATAGAGATAATGTCTCCATATCTTCATAGAAAATATTATAGCATCTAACTCAAGATCATGAGTAGGATAGTTTTTCTCATGAATTTTCAGCTGTTGTGATGCATAGGAAATAAACCTATCATTCTACATAAGGACATTACCAAGTCCTTTCTTTGAAGAATCACTATAATTAACAATCCCATCATTCCCCGATGGTAGAGTCAATATAAGAGCATTGACTAATCTTTTCATCAGTTCTTCAAAACATTCTTCACAATCTTTTGTCCAAACAAATTTAACCCCTTTACGTGTGAGCTGTCTTAATGGGTTAACCAATCGGGAAAAATTATGGAAGAAACGTCGATAATAACTTGCTAAACCACACAATTACATACCTCGGTTATACTCGTTGGTGCTGGACATTCTTGGATTGCTCTTGTCTTATACTAATAAACAGAGATTCCATCCTTAGAAAAAATATGGCCAAGAAAAGAAATCTCCGGAAGCCAGAATTCACACTTGCTAAACTTCCCATATATTTCATGTCTTCATCCATCAGGATAATGTGCAAGTGATTTCCATGATCTTCATAGATTTTAGAGTATACCAAGATATCATCAATAAATACCACTACAAAGTCATCAAGATATTCCTTGAAAGATCTGTTCATTAGATCCATGATGAAAGAGGGTGCATTAGTCAGTCCAAAAGGCATTACTGTAAACTCGTAATGCCCATACCTGGTTCGAAATGCTGTCTTCGAAATGTCTTCCTTCTTCACACACAACGATGGAATCTAGATCTAAGTTCAATCTTTAAAAAGTACTGAGATCCATGCAGCTGGTCAAATAAATCATCAATGCGAGGCAGGGGATACTTGTTCTTTATTATTATATCATTTATGTCTCTATAGTCTATATGTAACCTCATAGAGACATATTTTTTCTTAACTAAAAGGACAGGGGCTCCCCATGGAGAATCACTAGGGTGAATAAATCCCTTATTAATAAATTCCTCTAGTTGTTTCTTTAATTCCACTAATTCCACAGTGGACCTTCTATAAGGGGTCTTCAATATGGGCCTTGAACTAGAAATTAAATCAATGGAAAACTCAATTTCTCATTCTGGAGGATGTCCACGTAAATCTTCTGAGAACATATCAACATATTCTTTCACAATATGTACATCCTCTATTTGAACATTCCTTTCGTCACCCACAATTATTTCATTCTCTTCCTCCCCAATAATTGAATTTAGTTGAGCCACATGGGTTGGTTCTAGATAAGAATTAGGTTGTGATGATTCTGCTCTAATGATAAGGTGTTACTTATCATCATAATCAAAAATTGTAACCTACTTCTTCTTATAATAAATATTTGCATCATGGTTTAAAAGCCAATCCATTCTGAGAATTATATCCAATTCAATCATGGGTATGATGACGAGATCAGCATATAAAGAACATTTATATGCTCTAATAGGAACTGATTCACAAAACATTGTAGCTATGATACTTCCCTTAGGATTCGTGTCTGAAAACTCCCTTGTTAAATCAAATTGGAAATATCCAATTTTCTTAGAAAAATGGGAAGATACAAAACAATGTTATGATCCAGAATCAAATGAAGAATTTTCTAAACTTGATAAAACCATTAAATTATCTGCCACCACATCTTTCAGAGCTTCTACCTCAGCAGTAGAGATCGCATAATCTTGGCCTTGATACATTGGCCTTTTCTGAGGCAATTTTCCCTGAAACATAGGACAATCATTTGAATAATTTCCCATCTCCCTGAAATTGTAGCATTGAAAATTAGTAACATCTTTTTTTCCCTTACAATCACCAGCTAGATGGTATTTCTATCAACATTTGTAGCATACTCCTTTTCCTTTTAGACAGGCACCTGGGTTCTTCCTTCCAAAATTATCACAGGGAGGAAATTAAATTATTCCCCTCATCCCTATTAACTTTTTTCCTTTCCCAGAGTGTTCAGCAGATCTCTTTTTTCTTGCTCTGATTTAAAGTCATAAGACAAAGAGAATTCATTTTCTGTCTTGATAGCACACGAGACAATATATTCGTATGATGAGAAGGATTATGATACAAATTCTTGATGGAGAAATGGTTTTGACCCATGAAATAAATGATCAATATTACTTCTTGGGTTACACATATTATATACTACTTGCCTCGCTAACCTTGTAAAGTTAGCTTCATACTTTGCGACGTTCTCATCCACCTTTTGCCTCAGACTCAGAAATTGTCTTCCCATTTCTGCTCGATGGTCATAAGGAAATTATTTTTCTAAGAAAATTTCTTTAAACTCCCTCCATTCTATATTTGATATATCATAATCTTCCTTCGTGATTTGAATTAATGACCACCATTGATCAGCATCTCCAGTGAGGCGGTAAACTGCCATTACAACTTTTTCCCTTTCGCTACTCCCCAAGAAGTAGAATATTTTCTCAAAAGAATTTATCCATTGCTCAGTTACTAGTGGATTTTCATCCCCATTGAATGTTGGTGGTTTTTTCCTCATGAAGCGATCTAACATTGATCCTCCACGCTACAGATCAGGGTACTCCATACGGGTAAGGTTATTATTTATAACCTGAGTGAGTTATCCTAGTATGGTGATTAGCTGATCCGCACCAGTTGTATCACCTGATCCACTATAATTATCTTGAGTAGGAGGTAAATCCCTACATGTAGTGTTTCCATTGATATAGTTTCCATTACTTCCACTAGGCGCCATTTCTAAACAATGGAATACACTAGATTAGTTTATGAATTGCAATACATAAATCCAAACTTGTAAAACACATAACATAAATTGAACAGTTTGTGGATATAATCCATAATCATAAAAATGTTTTCTTTAAAGAATTATATACTCATAAACACTTCATAATGGTTTATAAAGAAAATGATAATTATACTAAGCATATCCCCCATGAGTGTCATAACCAAGAGTGCTGCAAGGCCCGTTGTCGTGCACCAGTTCCTGTTCGATTTTGGCTCAAAGCGTTGTTTTTAGGTTTTACCCCTAGGTAATTCTATGCCAGAGTCTCCTTTACCTGCTTATATCTAGGCAGGGATGTATTTCATGGAAAACTCACAAAATATCTATAGTTCCAAAATTATAGGAAGTTCTTCTATTCTAATCCTGAAAGTCTATCTTAGGGCTATGTGCTCTAATCAGAGTTTATCTAAATCTGTCTTCCAAGGTTTGTACTAAAATTACTCTGATACCAACTGTAACGCCCTAACCATAGTTACCCAGAGTCGGTGCATTATTACATAACATTGGCATGATCACAAGGAAATCATGTCTCAAAAGACCGATCAATTTAGTATTATTGGAAACACGATTTATACATATGTTTAACTTTACAACATGAAAAGAAATACAACACAAATTTTATTCCCATGGAAACATCCAAGCCTCCTAAAATGCCTGAAAGTCACTCAAAACTATATTCTTCATATCCTGGGAAAACGAAACATATGAAATGTGTGAGCTCAAAATCATAGTATGGTTAAGAGATACAACGGAAGATAACATAAATATTAAGCATGGTGAATAATTGAAACCACATGCCTTTACCAATAATAAACCTGAATACTTCTATGGAAGGAATATGAGATGAGTAAATAATTCCATAATAAAACATAATCATTGGTATTCTACTAGTCGAATGACCACATAACCATCAATATTATTTTCATAATGAGGGAATGTATAATGCTGGACATTCTGAAACATTTTGTTAAGGCCTCGACCAAGACATCTACAAATGATTAAGGTCTCGACCAAAACCATATATCAAAATTGGGAAAGGGCCTTGTCCAATTCTACATCTAGTTGTCTCATGAGACCTACCAATGCATCGAGGAGCTATAGCGGGCTCCACCCATCACTTACTAAGTCCAATACATTCCTCATATGAAAAAGTTTAAAAATATCATAAAAATATGTATTGAAACTAGAATATGAAATTTCAATTCCTTAACCATAAAACATGAATGGTATAAAAAATATCACATCCCTAGTCAAACATACCAAAAATTGTTCAATACAATATGGAAGTTTTGTATCATAATAAATCAACGTCAAATAAACTTAGGATCCATCAAAGGATGTTGACATAGATTAAATCAAAACCATTTTTAGAGAAATACCTCTTTCTATTTAGAAATCATTTAAGAGTCACATAATTATAAAGAAAAAATTTATTTTTTAAATATTCTTATATGATTGTAAGGGAAGCTTCGATGATTTTATAATGGCAGAAAATAGCCGCACCCGCCGTATATGTTAAAAAATACATTCTTACATTAATTTTGTCGAAAAGGTTAAAAAAGACCTTCTTTGGAAAACGAAGAAAAGATTCCTTTCAAAACAAATAAGGGTATAAATGACTTTAAAACTTTGTCTAGTAAATAGTAAAAATGATTTGAAATATATTTTTAAGAAACATGGATGTGGATGATAAAGAGGTCTTAGTAGATAATTACGTATAAACAACCTCGTATAATGAAGGGATTATGAAATAAACACATACCTTGTACTTTTCCTTGGTGGAGGGTAGGTTAACATCTTTTATAATAGTTAAATCATTGTTATTAAATTATACAAGAATCATATGAATAAATATGATATCATATGTGATCTTTTAATATTTCTTTGTTAATAATATTTTAGTATTATCGTCGTTTCAGGTGTTCACTTACTAGTTTTATTTTATATGTTTTGTTACATAAGCCGTGTTTTTTATCCATAAGTTGTATCATATTCATATCTAGAATGATATAAAGTCCATAGACATTATTTTTAATCATAAAATGAAAATTAGTCTTGAATGGATACGATGAGGAATGAATCTTATCACGTTCGTGGAGTAGGTAGTCCATACATACCATGAGGGACAATATCATTCTTTTAATATTAAAATAATATATAATTGGATGGTGTATCATATATAAAGAAACCTTATCATGTTATATTTATTATTTACATGAATTACACATCATTATTATAACAATCCAAATAATAATTTATTGAATAACAATTACACAACGACGTGGAGACGGTAAGCCGTACGTACACACATATAGTGACATGTCATTCAACGGACGGATAGAATAATGAATTTGGTTGTAAAATATTTATAATAACAGAACAGCATATAGAAGATACTGAAGTTATTATCTTATAATGGAAACAACAATGAAGAAGGAAGTGGAAGAAGAAAGGAATTTGAAAGAGGGTGGTGAAAACATTACCTCTTCTTCGGTTTCTTCTTATTGATTTGATCAAAAGGGATCCTTAAGTTAAATTTCTGATCAGAATAAGGCCTCTAGGTTGAAGTGAGGGATGTTGAAAGGATATTTGGGTAGGGATTGTCCAAATCAAAAGACGTTTAAGTTATTAATTTGAGAGAAGGGGGAGTTCCCTTTTATAAGAGGGGTGAGGGGCACCTTAGTAAAAACTTTAAATATTATTTTATAATATATTCATATTCAGTTTATAATGGCTCCAAAGTGAGTTATTTCGAGGCTATGGTGGGGATGGGTCTAAATAATTTCAACCAATAGATTTTAGACTGGTTTGGCTCACTATATTAACAATATCATTTATATTTAACTCTTAGTTAAATAGTTTGACATTTACCATGTCTCGTTGTATGTTTTTATTATATGGTTAATAAACATACTATATACATCCAAGAGAACCCCAAGTGATTTATTAATTATACACCTATCATTAAATAAGTGATTTTTCTTATCCTTTGATTTTTAGGAATAGAATATCAATTAATAATATAACATTGGTTTTAAATACTCCTTTATGCCAATTTTGACACTATTTAATAATTGATTTTTTTTAAAGTTCTAAAAACTTTATTAATTCGAAATAAATTCATTTAGGAAATATTAACATGTAATATTAACCAATAAAATTAGTTTATGGAATCAAAATTTTCAAATTATATTTATTTTAACATTTATAATACCAATTATTTGATTCTTTCATTAATAATGAAAATACTGCATCATCATTGTGTCATAAATAAATTTAATTATTAAATGTCTAAATAAAATAACATTATGTAGGAAATATTTTTAGATTTATAATGAAAATTTATAGTTTAAAATATAACATAAATAACCCTATGTAAAAAATTGTTTTACTAAAAGATATATGCTTATGTTATTTTTGTATTTACTTTAACTTAATTAATATAAAGTGTCATTATCACTTACAAGTGGCGCCATGGGGTCCCAAAATCGACCCAAAGATGCCCATGGTCGGAAATGTATCAACCAATAGGGTTAGGACACGTTTTACTGTAATTTAATATTATTATAATATTATCATTTTACCCTTATTTATCGGATTTACCCTTTAACCATGGTAAATAAAATATTTACCGAAGTAATTATTCAAAATGACTAAAAATAAAATTTACATATTTACACAATTTGGACCTCCTATTTCAAAATATGGAACCCATTTTTCTAAATTCAAAACATATAAGTGGCAGAAATTAATTTAAAATTAATTTCTTTTGTCAAAACAAAAAGCGTGTTTTTAACAAATAATAACTATCAAAAGATTGACACTTTCATATGTCCAGTTTAAATGTGAAATTATGTCTAATGACCAAAATTGGATTAAAAAAAAATAATATAAACTAATTATACTTTAAAACCACTAAAATTCATAATTTATCACTATTAATTATTTAGACTAAAAAAGTTGTATTTAATTAAAATTTAGTAATATTCACTATTCATCAAAATATGAAAGTTATAAGAAAAGTACCAAATTTCACCCTAAGATAATATCAATATTCTGAATCCAAAAATAAAGTCCAATTTGAATAATAAAATTTATAAAATTTCAAAAAGTGGGTATTACTATTCATAACGACTACTTTGATTGGTTGTGGTGTGTGTTAGAACTCGAAGTTGCGTACAAATCACGTTATTGTATTATTCAAAGAGGAGAATACCGTGGAAGCTTGGGGTGTTACAACCTCAGAACATATTAAAATATTCACAGCTTCAAGGACGTACTGACCACAACCTCCATTAAAAACTAAAATAACTTGATGAATTTAATCGCTTATTCTATCACTAAGAGGATCTCATGATTTAAACTGAAGAAATTCAACATGTGATTAATTTTAAATGCGTGAGGATAGAAGTGATAAAAAAATTTATCAAAATCTCCCCATGTTGTTCCTTACTACCCTTTATCGTAGACCACCTACCCCCACTAAATACATGAATGATCTTCTAACTTTTATGTTTCAAATTTTACTTTCAACTTCTTCAATGTGTCTAGGAAATCGAAATTCGATTCATCATATTTATCCAGACCTCCTCCTTTCCTGTTTCTGAATCACCCCAAAGGTTGGTTGGATTCTACTTCTTAAACATAACCTATTGATCAAAATTTCTCAGCTCATCCCTTATATTAACATTACCCCCAGCCGAAAAGGCTTGTACTATTTTATGAACCTCTTGTTGGGTCACCTAAGTCTTGGGTGCAACCACATTTTCAACAGCCTCCTCACATTGGGATCTATGACACTAACCCGATGCCATTTCTATTCACATAGGAAACAACATATGTCTCACTCTCTAGCAACTAAAGGCTTAAAAATTTCAGATTATTTTACATTTCAACTATCGAAATCTTGCTTTCCAAAACTAAAAATTTCCCATGTTCCCTATTTTTTGGAAAAACCAACATGTTATGAAAATCACCCTTTTATCAGAATACAAAAACCATTTCATTTAATAAATCATAAATTTAAAAACAATTTCATGATTTTGTTAAAAATCACACATTCTTAGGACAACATAAATCATTACTCAAAATGAGATATGAAATCCTTATAATAATTCATTTCTACCATGTATGACATGGTCTTTTCATTGACTAAACCCATGATACTACGATGTCCCTGCTAAAAGTGTCTCCAAATAGGTATGTAACCACTTCCATAGTAACTTGATGTTCAGCAGAAAAGGTTAGCTACACCTTTTTATTCTTTACATTTCATGTTTTGACAATACTACTCCATTCTACAGTCCAAAATAAACACCAAAACGGACACTTATGATACCATTTTTTTATTCAAGGACCAAACAAGTTGATACCACTTCTAATATCCCACCCCAACTCATTGGATGGAGTCGATGTGGAATAAATACTTGAACTTAAGGGACATCCCCAAGGTGACAAAGGCTTGAAATAAATTCCTAGGCTTCAAGAACGATTGGGGGATGATTTTCCCTTTGGAATATGAAAAAACCAAATGATCCAACCCCAAATACCAATACATGATTCATGTAAAAAATGTATTACCAATCAACATCATAACCATGATAATAATAGAAAACCATACCCATATTTAAATCAAAGTACTAAGAAGAAGACTAATGCACAAGAATCAAGGACCCCAAGACATAGCTCCATAGCTCCACACCAATATCCAAGATTTGACATCATAAAAAACAGATGAATCATTATGTAACCACAAAAAAATGATATTTCATAACTTTACATGTATCCTAGAATAAAATAGTTTCAAAATAACCGATTTTCCAAAGCATTGGGTGAGTAATAATACTCAATATATTTTCCCAAAATTACTTCCCTACTCCCACCACTAGGATTGAAAAAGTTATCATATTTATATAAAATAATTTATATAAAACCATTAGAATAGTTAAAAAACATCCACATTACAAAAAACCTTTCCAAAGCAGTTTATCCAAATAAACACATTTCCACAAGAAGAAACTAAACAATTAATTAACCATTTATCCTATTTCATTCTAGAATAAAACATTTCATTTCACCTGACTCATTACATACACCACAACCACACACACAACTGAACCACCCAAGCTTGGTGCTACCATAGACGGTGTAACTTCACATCCAAACCCATTCCCTCTTCATTGTGGTACTTCATGACCATATTCCATCACTTTGATGGTTGTACTTCATGGCCACTACCCATACCAAATTTAACTCACTCAACTGTTTGGTCTAGACAGTTCCAAACCAACATTTCAATCAATCATAGAAAAACCATTTCAATAAAATCAACCATTTATTGAAATCACCCTTAAGACACATACATTACACACAACATTTCAATAAAATAAAATTTTTATTGAAACCAATTTTCAAAACCCACTTCCATAAATCAAAATAGGAAACCAATTTTAAAACCATCATTTTAAAATCCATCAACAAAACACATTCCACAACAATACCACATTTTTTTCAAAAACCCAAAAAACATAACTAAGAGGTTTCAAAAAATCTTACACATCAATTTCCTAACAAATTTCATGAAAAAACTAATTTTAAATTAATACATCTAGTATTATCAAGTGGAATTGAGTGTGACACCACCAACCTTTATGGTTTTGAAAAAATGACCAACACCACAAATGCTTTGCAAATCTAGGTAAAAACTCCACAAAACACCATAGATACTATATAATAACATCAATAAGGACAAATATCACCATTATTGTCATCAAAAACCAAGATCAATATACAATGGAAGAAGATCTATGAAACAGGGAGAGAGAGAAGTACATCTAAGGAAAACCAAGAAAACCACAACAAATGATACTTATTGAGGGAGATATGGATTTACCAAACCATGAAATATCTTCTAATCGGTTCCTAAATTAGTGGGAGGGGCTCCCTTACCCCGGGGAATTGTAAATCCAGAGTGAGGGTCAAAATGGGGATCAAATGGGTTGTTTAGAGTTAAAATTATGTGAGGCACAATTTTTTAAAACCACCTTTTTATCCTGCACATGGTTTAGCCACTTGGTTATTAAAAATTTATTCTTACCATGCACCTGATACTACCCCAGAGGGTACAAAATAGGGTTATCCCACATGGTTAGACAATCTATGAACCAAAAATGAAAAATCCCACTGTCTCAAGCAGTATGGTTTAATTATGGTGGCCAAATGGTTTGGTAAACTGTGCACCTGAACTGTGTGAGAACTCTTAACCCACTACCTCATTGTCCACAATTTCCTAGAGAAGCTCCATGGTTTCCACTAACCATTATCAAACCATTGACCCTTACAAAAACCCCAAACCCTTTTAAAAAACCTTCCAAACTCTCCCAAACCTCACCAACAATTATATATACATAAAAACAATAATTAATGGGTTACATACATCAAACTGGGGGTTCTAAAATATTCCCATTCTACCTCACAACCATGGTCAAATCCATTTGTAAAATAGCCAATTATTATAGAAACATTATGTGGGATATAATGAACAACCAATCTAGTATCCTTTTATCACTCTTATAAACCTTTTTACCATTAGTCATTATTTGTGATTACTAATATTAATGTTTTCTTTATAAAGGGGTATTTTATTTGAGTTAATTCATTGAAACCTTCCTAAATTCCCATCTCTCTCATATCTTTTTCTTATTTTATATTCTTCATACCCTTGGGATTGGTTTCTAGTGATATCCTTGATAACTAATTTACTTCCAATTATCTTGTAGTTATTATTTTAATGCATCCCTAAATTTAAAATTATCCCAATTATTATTTATTTTTATCTTCTTCATAGAATTGAGACTTGTTTTGGGTAATGTCATCCCTCGATCTGTGGCCATCAGTGTTGGAATCTCTTCAGTTCGGATCCCCTCACTTCCTCCTTTACTAAAGAATACTTTTATACAATTAAATATATTAAATATATAAAATATTTTTTTAAACAATTCACCCATACTGTAATAATCATTTTTATTTAATTTATAGAATACTTAGTATTATTATTTAAAGTTACTATCATAAGGAAGGTAAACCCACACATAAATTCGAAATGGATACTGTCAATATCCACTTCAAGGGTTTACCAAAACCTTTTTTGAATTTTATATAATTCCACAATACTAATAGAAAAATTTAAAATTTCTAAGACAACTACCATTAAATGATTACTAAACCTTTCTATAGTTCCCCACTACAGTACTTGTATGATACAAGTCACTAAATATGGTAGTCCCAACCATGATTTCAGTCACTAAATGTGTATTGATCTAGGATATATTATCAATCAGTATTTAAATAATGACTCATTTTTTATTTAGTCCTTGATATTAAAAATATATTTTATTAGGAAAAGAATATTAAGATAATTTAGTCTATGGTTCTATGTATATCTCTGATGTGATTTTGGATAAGTGTTTCCTTGTTGTTTATTGAAAAATAGGATTTATTATGAAATTTAAGATTTTATTTGACAAAAATACCAATAAGGGATACTAAAAATTATTTAATATGATAATAAGCATGAAAATGTAAGTGGAATTTGTTATCTTTATAAAAATTCTATTATAATTCCCAAAACATACACTCAAATAAATGAAAGATAACTGTTACTCAATAATAAATCATAAAACACTTATAAAAATGTTTTGAACTCAAGTTTTCGGTTACTTAAGATATTTATAGTAGTTTTTTCAAATAATGTATAGCTATACCACTTATTTTTTATAGCTACATATTATAAGTTGAATGTTCAATAGAGTGTTTTTAATATGTTATCTTTAAGAGAGTGTAAGAACCCATGTTTTCAAACTAGATGAAATTCTGAGGGAGTTTTAATTTTCAGAATTTATAGGATGGGTGAATTTTAAAATGAATCCTAGGAATTATTTTTTCTGATTTAGAACCTTCTAATGTTATATTATTGGTCTTGGGAAAAGTCTTGATTAGTTTCAAGGGTGTTTGATGGGTTTCAGGAGCACTATAACTAGAAAAATGCATGTTTTCAATGGATGTACAAAGGGCGCACAGTTTGCACACAGTTTTCCGAACTCCGCGGCCCATAGAAGGTTACTATGTGATTTATTTTGTAGGGGAAAACCTCTGCATGGTTATATTAACCATATGAGACAATCCATGTGAATGGGGTTTCTTAAACAGAAGGGTTCTACACAACTGGCGCATGGTTTTTCAAACCTTACAACATCAACTATGATCCACATAATGTTTTAAAAAATTTGATTCGTTTTAATTAAATTATAATAAAAATTAAAACTTATAATCTACTCTCCCTTACACATTCTTCTTATACGATGCACACCATCCCAAGTGGTTACCCCCTTCGACGCACTACCCCCTCCACAACCATCCTTGGAACATCAATTCTAGTTGGATTTCTTTGTGGTTTCTCTTGTAATCACTATGTTAGAGTCCCTCCTTACTTATCCTCCCTATTTATACCTTTTATTCGGCCAATAAAAATACTTATTGTGTGCGTCCGAAACGCTAGTGTTGGGATTAAATTCAATTTTCAATTTTCTTCCTATCCAAGGTTGTGTAAAGGATGTCTCTGGACTCGTTGGTCACGTTCCAGCAACTGCCGCTGAAGGAGAGGTGGCCCATCTTGGTTCACTCCATAACCATCATTTTGAGGAAAGATCTTAAACACATTTTTGGTTATAAACATCCTATTTGAGTATCATATGATGTCTATGTGTGTCAGGCATGGGTGTAGTGGGTTTCCATTCCTTTGGAAGGCTCGCGGGAATATATGAAGATATGTGTATATATATATATATATGTGTATATCCTCTGTGTGCACATTCCCTCATGGTGCAGGGAATACAAGAAAAGGGTTATGGTTACACACACAAATATATTGATTTATATTCACGTGAATGGGTGACTTCTGGTGATAGAATGTTTCAAAAGTTGAGATTTGGATGGTTCTGCTTGAGGTAGGTTCATCAACCTTGCCTCCTTAATTTAAAATGTAAAGTAGTTGATTTTTTATTTCTTCTGATTCATAAAACTATAATTCTGAATAGAACATCTTATGGAAAATAAAATGATATTTTTTTGAATAATTTAATGTATTTATAAGAAAACCCCTCTATCGGAGATGCGCTGCCTGTAAGCTAAAATGTTGTGATGGGCCTATTATGTTTTCTTGTCTAGATGAATTATGTGTTTTCCTATCATTTCCTAGTTATAGTATGTATTATTATTTAGAGGAACATGTTTATCTTATCTAGGATTGAGTTTGATCCTTTCTAATTGACACACTTGAGTTAAACGGTCCTAATGAACTCAAAAGGGGTAGATGGGTGAGTGAACCAATGTGGTATGCTTGAGGGTAATTGGTTAATTGAGTGGGAATACTCAGTGGGATTTCTTGAGTTTTTAATGGGATAAATAAACAATAATGTAAAATGGATAAAAGAGTAGGTTAACTCATAGAACATATTCAAGTATGAAATGTCAACATGAGAGGGTATGCTCATTAGTTGACTTGTTATGATAAATGGTAAATGGTGATATATGGGTGGGTATACCCATAAAACTTTATTAATGGAATGGAACCAATGAGTGATATACTAATGTTGTGTGTGTTATATGTGATTGGGTATACCCACTATGGGAATTGTTATGGTTATAAGTATGGGTCTTACCTTATTCTTATATTGAAAGCCTTGTTTGGAATTGTGATGAATGGGTGGGTAAACCCATGTTTTATATAGTGAATGGAATTGTCAAATGGATTATATGAGTGGGTATCATCATACATAAATTATGTGATGGGTTATATGAGTTGTTATATTTATAAGGTTTGATTTGCTAAATGTTATGAAATGAATGAATGGATTGATAGATTCTATGGACAGATCTCCAGGGATATGGAACACGGTAGTGGAAGCATTGGGGTGATTATTTACCATCAGTCTTGATTCTATGGGATGCCTTAGGCCTTGCTATAGCATGGATCCATCTTTCTAGGGCTCGTGTAGGACATGTTCTGTTGAAATGCTCCTATGACCCCAACCTGTTCCTAGACTGGGTTTCTACTGGGATACCCATGGGACTCGATGTGGATTCCTCATATAAGTTCCTTGGATCTAGAACATTGTGGACTATAATTATTATATGAATTATGTGGATTCTTTCTTTGGATCTGAACCTTCTGGGTCTATATTTTATTTATATGGAATGACTATCTGGTATGTGATATGCTTGAATATACAGCTTTGATGTGGTAAATTATGATATGTGGTTACACGACAGGGCCATGATGGTATGAAATGTTTAGATGAAAGGTAATCTTGTGTTATTTATTTGTGAATTACTTATATCTACCTTGGAGTAGGAGCTTGAATAACATGTGCATGGAAAATGAAGGGGATATTTGGGTACCACTATTAATGGGTACATGCCATTGGAATTTGTTATTCATATTTTCTATCATTAGCGTTTAACTGCACTTTGCCTGTTTAAATATTGCACATATTGGGTTGGGTGTGATGCCTTTGGTGCCATCCTAATGTAATGTTATCTCTAACCCAGATTGGGTTCCATTGGTGCCCTGCTAGACACTTCTTGTTTGCAGGGCTATGGATATATTCTTGTTCTATTTCACTTGTACCTAGGACTAAAGATAAAATCACCGAGCTAGAGCTCGGGAAGCTTGTGGTGATTACCCTTGGGATTTGGTCATTTTCTTTATTCATGTACTAAAATGTAAATCATATTGAACATTATACTCTTCTGAATTATTAATCATCATTGGCATGCATTCATTTTATAAACTGGCATTGGTTATTTTCTATATTCAGTTGATATTGGAATTGTCTTATGCTATTTAGCTATTGCTTTATTCAACTTATTCTAATATCTGTTTCTTGATATTACTATCTGTTTACAACTTTTCACTCTTAGTATGTGGTTATAGTCTTTCTACTTACCATCATTTCAACCTCTCTGCTAGTTGGTATCCTTTGGTATATGGGGAGATGCGTTTTAGGTCATGTGGTGACTTGTATCGGTTTTGATTTGGTGGTATGTCGGGCCGGGATGTTACAAAGTGGTATCAAAGGTTGAATTTCCATTGACTTATGGTTTTGGGCTGTTAGATAAGAGATTAGAAATTTTTCAGAACTCGGAAGATAGCCATTGTTGGGACTTATCACCCCACGTACTTGAAATAGAAATGTGGCCAGGGATGGGAATTGTTGTTTATTACTATTCACTGTAATAGTTGATGTGATTTCACCTTGGGTGAATGTTTTATTTCCTTGGATTATGTATTTGTAGATTTTTTTTAAATTTTACCATTAATGGAATGGAATTTAAGTAGCATGACATGATCATATTATGCACATAAAAATTCACATTCCATACATACAACATGCCACATAGTTTCATTAATAGGATTCCTTCTAATTTTAGTTGCATTCCTTGGGTGAAATTTCATTCCATTGATTTTATTTATCATGTATATTATCTATCATGATAAACTATTAATTAGCATGTTGTCTTGTTTAAGATTATCATATTCCCTGATACGTTCGTTTTTAGCATGTTTTTCTATTATTTCATGTTTTTGTCTTATTACATGTTCTATGTTACTGCATATGATAACATTAAATAGATGTTTGATGTATACATGGTCGAATAGGAATAATTTTTTGGTTGCATTTATGTTGGTTTCAATTCTAGTTATAAGGTGTATGGGTTCCATATAACTAGGAAAAGGGTAACCCGTGTATTCGAACTATTGAAAAAGGGATTCTAAATTTTAAATGTGAAATGGAATTGGATATGATTAATAGGGTCCAATATTCTGTTTATGATGTGGATGGGTGCTTAATTAACAGGGGAATGGAAACCCATATTAAATGTAAATGCGTGATGTATTTGAACTGATGTAACGTGAAGGATGTAAAATTTTGAACATAAATGAAATTATTTCATTAAGCGGAGCCAAATTCCAGTGTTAAGGTGTATGGGAACCTTATCAATTGGTAGATGGCCACAAATGTGACAAATACATTGTATAACCATGGTGTTTGGGAATGGTTATAATGTGTAAAACTATTGAGTTTTAATTTTAAATGGTTTTTCATTTTCAAATGCTCAACTTAAACCATGTAGGTTAGGTGGTGCATGTTTTTTATAAAATAAAATTTTATGGGGTTTCTTTTTGAAGTACCTAGGATGAAAAAATGGGACCCTTTGAGGTCTCATTTCAGTTAAAAAGAATTTATATGCTCAATTTGTTGATTATGATTGAATGAAGTTCAATGTTAAGTGTTTTTAAATTAAGTTTGATATAACTTTCAATTTTTTCCAACTGCCTTGTTGTGAAATGGTACTTGTGGGTTTTTTAAAACTCATTCAAATTGTTAAGGTTGAAGTGAATTAATGAGATGGATTTAAATTGTAACCTGAAGTGGTGTCCATTATTTGAACCCTCATGGAGGGGTCGTTTTAAACGATTCATGTGGTATGATTTGGAAAATAAACATGAGCATTATCCATAGGCTATTTCTTTAGAGTTGTCTTATATAAAAAGGGGGATTTTGAGCCTAGTGAAATCGGTGTTGCATTACCAAGAGATAGGGTCGATTATTTGACTACGTAAAGGGCTATCCCATGTTATGTATCACCCCGAGAGCTTGGTTCTTTAGTTCCACTACATGCTTTGACATCAGTTCCATTTGGGTGATGTTGTCCCCAGTATTACATTTAAGTTTTTTAAAGAACACCGTTGTTCGAAGGGGTGGTCATCGTACCTTGACTCTTGATGTGGGAATAAACATCGAGGAATTCTTGGTTTAGCAGGTTAGACATTCCTTGGGCAAGGACTGATGTTAAGAAGATATTGAGAGCATCGATTTTATTTAATGATTGATGACCAAGTACATCACCACCCATGTTAACAGTTTTATGAGGCGATGTTCAATTGGAATTTCTTAACACGGAGTTGAATATGTTGACATACACGGTACCTATCAAGTGTTTAACGATGTAACAAACCATTTGAGTGACTGGGGTGTTATAGTATGTTAGTACCACTACATGGTAGTACTTTGGGATTTTGGTATTTTGAATAGCTATTTGTTTAATTTTCAGTCTTCATGCAAATTTTTTGATGTAGCGATCGTGGTTCATGGAACTTTAGACATGCATTTAAGGTGTTCTAAGATAGTACCCTTATGATTAGCTGGTATTTTCTTTCAATGTCATGGAAACTTCTATGGTGTGAAGTGTTACATTAGTTCTAGTATACATCTCAGTGCATGCTTGGAAGCATGACTTCAATAAGGTTAGTGGTATGTGAAACCATTTCGAAAATCTTTAATTATTGAAGAATTTCATTGGTAGAGCTTGAAATGACATGAACTCATCTGGAGGTGTAGAAATTGGTGTCTGTTTGTTGATGAGTTGGTAGGTGAATTTGGGATATAGTAAAGAGTATACTAATGGTGGTTCGACTGATCATCTATGTACTCTTAGTGTACTCTTTTATAAGAGATGAACATGTCCCCTATCTTGATGTCATATTGGATTCAATAAGAGATCATCGGTCTTACACCACAACAATATCATAAAAGTCATTGGGTTTGTTAAGAGTTTTGTATCATGTTTTTATATAGTATGTGTGGTTCTTTGGGTTAAAACCTTACTCTTGCTGAGGCATGATCATTTTAGAATGGCCTAGTGATGGGTTGGTTTGGGAATGTCTCTGAAAGTCAGATAATGACTTCAGTGAGTGCGCCTATGTTAACTGGTGAATACCATGGGGAGGATAGTATTGCAGTTCTTTTTTTGGATGCATCATTTATATAATCCAGAAAACATTGATGATTATTAGTCTAATGTGGCTTGGTTTGTTCCATTTTTTCTTGTTGTATATGGTTGGTGATGGAAATTTTTAAAATTCATGGTTCCAGTTTGAGGGAGAGTGTGGTTTTTTGGTCAGAGGAGTCCTTCATAGAAGTTATGATTTACTAGTGTTGTGGTTGTTTGATATTCAAACTTTCTTTCGATGAGGTTTCTGTTATGTCCTCATATGTAATCGAGTTCACCTAGTTAATGAATTCACATGAGAAGAATCATTAGAAAACATAGGATGTATCGTTTTAGGAAACTCCAACAGTGGGAGGGATGTGTTTTGGAATTGTACATTAAATTATAATACCCATGATGGGAAACCCCAATCAGATTATTGGTAAACAGACAAAGATGAAGTCATGTATCAGGTTTCATGGGTTTGGTTAAATGCTAATTTGATTCTTTGGTTGGAGTTTGATATTTGGCTCATTTTTGAAAGGCTTAAAGACATCAGGCTTGTGAATGGTTAAAGGTGCATTTAGAATTTGGAAATGCAACCTGATAGTTGGAATGGAACATCACATCCTTCATGGGATAGGTGATGTTTTCATAGTTCTCTAAGGACTCTTGGGGACGAGAATATTTAAGGTTGGTAGATTTTAAGAACCCGTGTTTTTGAACCAGATGATATTCCTTGGGAATTTGAATTTTCTGTATTTACCAGATGAGTCATTTTTCACAACAGAGTATTGTAAAAAAGTTCTATTAGTTGGAACATTCTAAGGTGATGTTATCGGGCTTGGGTAAAGTCTATATGAGTTTCCCAGGGTGTTCGATGGGTTTCAAGAGAACCAATCCCAAAAGGAAGGTTTTTAATGTATCTAATGATGGAGTATTTTTTTTGCATAGTATGCCAAACAACGCGGCCCGTATCAAATATCCATGCGGTTTATTTCTATGGGGACAGAGGCTTCTTCATGGCCTACACACAGTCATGCTAACCATGAGGGACAAGATGTGTGAATGGTGTTTCTTAAATAGAGGGGTTCCACATAGTTGGTGAATAGTTTTCCAAACCGTGCAAATTAAACCTTTCACAACATGCTATTGTTAAGAAATATGAGTTATTTTTATTAAATTAAAATAAAAATTAAAATCTAAAATCTTCTCTACCACACCCTTCCATCTTACGTGAAACACACCAGCACATGGGGATCCCCCCTTCGATATGCTACCCCCTCCATGACCATCAACAGAACTTCGATTTCGGCTGGATTTCTCTACAGTTTCTCTTGGAATCACGAAGCTAGATTCCCTTATTCCTTCTCCTCCCAATTTATGGTATTGATTTGGATTATATGTCGCCCTATAGTGTGCGGTCAAAACACTAGGGTTGGGATTAAATCCAATTTTCATTTTTCTTCCTATTCTAGGTTGTGAAAGGGATATCTCGGTACCCGTTGGTCTGTGGTCGAGAAATCACCACCGAAGGCGAGGAGATCCAACTTGGTTTTCTCCCCCGCTGTCCTTTTGGGGTAAGCTCCTGAACTAATTTTTTAATTTCACACCTCCTATTTGAGTATCTTATGATGTCTATGTAACAACCCAATTTATTATCAATTGAAAATAATTTCTTATAATCATTCCATATGATCACATAAAATCACTACATAATGAAATACTAAGTACTATGTGACCTTAAAACATAATTTTGACACTACTATGACTTGAATTTTTAAAATCTGACATACACGATTGTGATCAGTAAGATATTTGGAGCCCGATAAGGCAAACATAATTTTTGGTGAATTGTAAATGACCCTTAGGAATAGTACTGTTAACCTTATGAAAAGTAATATTAATCTTATAAACAGTAAATAATCCAAAAGAATTTTATCCTTACCCTTGAATGTATAAATAAAATTTAAGAATCTTAAAAGTGATAATATGAACATAGTTAAAGTATCGGTATTTTTGTAAGTCATAAATAATAATTCACAACTAATTAATTTATTTAAAAAGAAATCTATTTTCCCAAAAGGTGTTCATAAATTTCCAACTTTATGTCTTATAGTTTTAAGATAATTTTATAAAAACTTATGTGATTTTTAAAAACATTATAAAATCAGTTATAGTTTTAAAATATATATTTTTCAACTAAATTATAATTTTAATTAAATTTTTAATTAATAATTTTTTGAATACTATTTTGGAAAAATGGAGTTCATTTTGTGATTTTACACATCATAAAATAGTTAGGGTAACTTTTTGGGATTTTTTGGAATACATGTGTTTTTAGTGAATATTAAAATACATTAATTTACCTTATAAATACGTTATAATTTAAATCCACTATTCCTAACATTATAAGTATTGTAAGAACCCAAATCTAGAACTCACATGCACTTATCACTATTCTTGGTCATGGAATCATCACTATTTTTTTATTGGGTACAAATTATAAATTGTTGAATATATTATTGAGAAAACCCATCTCCCATCCACTATAAATACTACCCCTCCTTACTGCTTCTCTTCACTCCTATAAAGCATAGTTCCTTGCCTAAATTATTTGAAAATATGTCACCAATACCCTCACCCACGTCTATCATACTATGGTCTGTTCAAAAAAAAATCCTCTCCCTTTAAGAGGCTCTCAATGAATATTGATTCAAGAGTTAAATTCTTCTTTTCAATTATTTTACTTTCTTTTCAAATTCATTTGTTTTATCTTCTATCCTTACCTCCCCTCACCCAAATTATATGAAAAATCTAGTACCATACACATACTAGAATTTTTTTATTCTAATGGGATAATTAATGATCATATCTCTTTTCCCCTACTTTCATTTGAGTGAAACCAAAACATTATCTGAGATATGTTAATATATCACATTCAAGGACGACGAGTTATCATTTTCTATTACCATTTTGAATTCTCATCATGAAACCATTTTTTTGGCTGAACCAGACTATCAAATATATATTTTATCTTATGTGTTGTTCTGGAACAATTTTTCACACATGATGTAAAATAATAATACGAAACAAGTTAATTGTGTTCTAAATCACCAAATTAATCCAAGTGTTTATCATTAATGTTTTATATAATGATTTTACTTCTATACAAGTAACCAAATTTAATTTATAACCATGTAACCTTATATATGTTCTATAACAAAATATAACATCAATTTAGGACAACCATCTTCATTTTACATGACTATTTGTTTATGTATATAAGTAAACCGAACATGAAACAAATACACCCAAACAATGAATTGAACCTCATAACCAATAAAAATGGCTATAAGTTAACATAAAAAGGTTATAATAAATATTATATATATATATATATTAGGTTACTTAATTTTTAATTAATAATCTTAATTTTATTATTTCGGTCATTAATATCAAGTGGAGAACAGTGTCACACTCAAAATTAAGGGATCCTCTCTTTTTCATTTTTATTCAAGAATGCCCTATATATTATGCCCTTTTATGGGTAATCCCTAATTATGGGGTATGATTTATTAACTCATCCATATTGCAAAAAGTATTTAAAATTGAGTAGAAACCCCTTTATCTATCATTAATCCCCCTTAAGCCCACCTAATACCATGCAGATATTCCGTATGGAATTCTACCTGAACCTTATATATTCCTTCGGGTTGCTCTATATTTATTTTTATCCAAATGTTTTGGTCTTTTCAAATTGTGTAAAACATATACATACTATGTATATGCTCTAATATCTTGTTTTAATATCCACCCCTAATTCTTTTTTGGGGATAAAAATGTTTTTATGTGATTACCTCCTCAATACTTCTCGGTAAGCAAACTTGTTTTATAGGAACTTTCTAAATTCTTACCCGATTTTAAGTGAAATATATCCTCTATTTTAATCCACAATTTTCATTATAAAATCAGTCCATTTATTATTTAAACCTTCTTAGTTCACTTCTGGTTTTATATAAAATATTGTTCTACTTTTTTTTAAAGGCTCAATAGAATTTTCCTTAAAACCGCAAAAAAATGTTTTAATGCTAAAATTTATTAAATAAATATATTTAATGTTGTCCCTTATACATGAAATCACTTACAATGATATATAACTATTTATCCATATTATTTTCTGGGCATATTTCAGTTCCATTATTTCATGGAAACTTTTATGATACACCCATTTGATATGCTTTATGACATGATAGTGGTACCCAATTATTTCCATGGGAAACCCTTATGTTTATGTAAGATTAATTATGTATGATTATTTATGTGTATAGAATATTAATAAAAATTTAAGATGGGTGCACCTAGATAGTGCTCTAATGCATTGGGTAATGTTAAGTCCCGTGAGATTTTATGTGTGGTGGTCTTGGCCGTTAGCCTTGTCTTGTGCTACCATGTGTGATGGTCTTGGAGGTTCACCATGGATTGTGCTACCACGTGAAATGGTCTTGGTGGATAGCCTTGACTCATGCTAAAGTCAAGTTTTATATTTCTGCCAAATTATTATAACTCTTTGTTTATATGATTCCATGTTTATATGTTATGATTCCATATGTTATATGCCTTTTTATATCATCACGTCATACCTTCTATGCGATGTGAAAATTCTTTGTTATTATGGTTATTCCCTTATTGGGATTTTAGATCATCCATTTTTTCATGATATCCACATGTTATCCTATGAAGATGTATGATCACAATGGAAGATAAAAGCTCATTATAGGGATTAAATAAATATTTTTTTATAATTTTTGATTATGTACCTAGTCATCAAAGAGACATGACTTTACAATCCTTGGATTGTACTCTTATGTATAATTATGCTTAAAATCATGTAATTTTTTTTGTAAAAGGATAGGGTCACCATAGTTTATAAGAGAGGATGGTATAGTTATTTTTGATATTTGTATAAGAGAACTTTAGTAAGAACATTCGGGATGATATTAAGTATAAGAACACACCCCTAAATGTTAGTAAGTATCAAGTAATTGGTTTATCAAAAAAAAATACATCCCTGTGTGGATACAAATAGGTAGGGGTGGCTCTGAAATAGATATATCTAGTGGTAAAATGATAAAACACTTCTTTGAGCTAGACTTGAACGAGAACTGGTGTATGACAATGGTCCCTATGCACTCATGGTTTGACACTCCAAGGGGATATGCTTTGGTAGATTCATGAGCATAGTACAAACCAATATCAAGGGAATATAAAAATCCCATAAGAATATATGTTATGAAATAGATCAAGGATAACCTAGATTTAAACCTATATTATCCTATGTTTGGATATATTTATATTTTATGAGTTTATCATTTTATGTTCAAAGTTTATTTTTTATGCTCAATAAATAAGTATTCAAGCCCTATAATTATAGATTATTATTCTTGTTTAATGATGGAAAATAGAAGAACATGTTCCAGAAATCAATGTGATAGGGAATGTGAAGACTTCCCTAATAATATACCTACTATGATGGGAATGGGTGATGAAAACATCATGATAATACTTGATCAACTGAATCAAGTTATGAATAATAAATTTAATCATGCTGAACACCCTAGTCCTCCAAAGAACAAGAAAGTTTCTATTGAATCCTTAACGCCGAAAATTCCTCCTGTGTTTAGTAGATCATATGATCCCCTCCTCATGGTACAGTGGATTAACTCCATTGAAAAGGTATTTATTATCCTCCAGTGCTCAGAATAAGAGAATGTTTTGTGGAGGTTTATCATTTTGATAATGACGATGATTAGTGGTGGAAACTAATAAAAAATATGTAGTCCCAGGGTGAAACTGATTCCATGGTTTGGGATAAATTAAAGAGAATGTTTTCAATAAATATTTTTCCCGAACCCTCAATCTCAAGATAGAAAGTAAGTTAGTCAGACTCAAGCAGAAGGAAGATGTGTTAATCTAGGCATATGAAGACAACGTTACAAGGATTACAAGGAATTCCTTTATATTTGTAATTCACATTGAAATCAAAGTGGATCACTTCTTTAGTTGAATAAATTTTAGTCTATGAAATGTGTTAGTAATTCGAGACTTTGATAGTTATGAAGAGATTGTTCATTATAACTGTATGTTTGAAATGGAGATCATAGACTCTTAGTGGTATTATTGTCGCGGTGACAAGAAGTGAAAAATTGAATCTAATGTCGGTGGTTCGGAAAATAAATTCCCAAATTGAAATAAGGTAGATCATCCTACATGTAAAAATTATGGGAAGAAGCATTTTGGAAACTATCTAAAGGTATCCCTGAATTGCTTCAATTGTGGAATGTTGGGACATATGGCTAAATACTACCAACAAGATATGAAGAATCCTGATAATGTAGAAGAATAACGGAAGGTTTAGATCAAGACTCAGCATGTAGTGAAACTCTACAAATTTAAGGAGCATGGGAACTATACGAACAATTTTTATAAGCTGAGGGCTGTCGGAGGCAATCAAAAACAACATCCAAGGAAACAAGGAAGGGCTTATGCTATCCCTACTGCTAAGGTGGAGTCAGAAAAAGATGTGGTGATAGGTATGTTAGTTATTCATTCAATAATAGAGAATATACTATCAGATTCTAGTTATACACATTCTTTCATATCTTGCAAGTTTAGTAGAAATATTAAAATACCCCTTCAAAATATTGAGGATAAGTTATCTGTGATAACAAATAATGGGGCAATTAATGTGTTCGTGCTTTATAACTCCTCCTCGATAAATGGTTTTGGATTGAAACTCCCAGTAAATATTGTCATACATCCTTTAGTGTATTTTGATGTTATCTTGGGCATGGATTGGAAATATTTATAAAAATACAACATCAACTATTGGGAAAGGGAGATCACTCTTCACATCCGAATGAATCCTCCAATTTTGTACAAGGGTGAGGAGTAGTATGTATCTCCTTTATAATCATTGTCTCATGTGTGGATATTTCTGCCTTATGAGCAAGAAATTCTAGATCAAATGATTGAGGCAAAGGATAGAATCATGCTTGAAGACATGCCCATAGTGAGGTATTACAAAGACATATTCCCTAAAGAGTTTTCTGGTCTTCATCTTGATCGACAGGTTGAGTTCTCAACTAAACTTATTCCTGGATCTCTGCCTATATCAATGAAATATTATAGAATGGACACTGTAGAGCTGGAAGATCTGAAGATGTAGTTAAATGAGAATCTAGAGATGGGTTTTACACACCCGAGTCTTATCCATGGGGTGTGTCCGTCCTATTTTTCGAGAATAAGGATAGATAAATGAACCTCTGAAATGATTATCACAAGGTGAATAAAATCACGTTAATGAACAAGTATCCACTCCCATAGATAGATGACTTGTTTGATCAGTTTTTTGGGGTATGTTATTTCTGTAAGGCTGACCTTCGGTCGGGATATCACCATTAAAATTGAGGAAGGATGATATTACCAAGACTGCCTTTCGTATAAGGTATGGATAGTACGAGTTCATAGTGATGAACTTAGGTCACAATAATGCCCCATCAAATTCCAGGGTTTAATAAATAGATTATTTAGAGATTACCTCAAAATTCTGTGGTAGTCTTTACCAATTATATTCTAGTATACTCTAATAGTAAGTAAAGATCAGGAGGAGCATTTGAATACTGTGTTAATGTCTTTGCGAAGGGATAAGATGTATGAAATGTATAGTAAATACGAGTTATGGATGAAATAAGTATCATTATTGGGGTATGTAGTCACCAGAGAAGAGATATCTGTGGACCCTTCCAAGATAAACTCGATTGAAGTGTGTCTGAGAAAAACATCTGTAACAAAGATTCCCAGCTTTGTAGGTCTAGCCAGGTATTATTGACGATTTGTGAAGAACTTCTCATGATTTTAAAACATAACGACCAAACTGAAACAGAAGGAAGTAATGTCTGTCTGGACTCAATAATGTGAGGATTGATTTAAGGATCTCAAAAAGAGGCTTTTCACTGCACCAGTAGTCACACTCTCATCAAATGGAGAACACTTTGTAGTGAACATCGATTCTTCAATGAAAGGATTAGGATATTTACTGATAAAAAATGATAAAGTGATAGCCTATGCATCAAGGAAGTTGAGAATCCATGAGAAAAACTATCCTATACATGATCTAGAGTAGGTGGTTGTGATCTTTTAATTAAAAACATGGGGGAGTTATCTCTATGGAACGAAGTATGAGATATATACAGATGAAAAGAATCTCAAAAATATTTTCACCTAAAAAGAGCTTAATAAACGCCATCAAAGATGGATAGAGCTCATCAAGGATTATGACTACTAAATCCACTACCATCACAGTAAGGCAAACATGGTGGAAAATTCTCTTAGTAGTAGGGGTCCTACATAATTAAAAATGATGAGAACTGAAAAGGATCCAATCTTCATATATTTGTAGAGGTTGAACATGGGAATAATTAATGGAGGAAAATCATCAAAAATTTGTCAAATGATTACTCAACCACCCCTATGAAGAAAATAATGGACTCTCAAAGAAAAGATATAAAAATTCAAAAAAGGGTGGAAGACATAAAAATGGTAAATAATCTGAGTTCATAATTGATGAGGAAGGAGTTGTAACATTTGGGTAACGATTATGTGTACCACCCGATCCAGAGATAAAGAAGGAGCTTTTAAATGATGTATATAGCTTAACCTTCTCTATTAACCTTGGGTGTAGAAAGATGTATCGAGATCCCTGAGGGAACTATTGGTGTGACAATATGAAGAAGGATATTTCTGAATATACATCAAAATGCCTGGTATTTCAATAGTTGAAGTATAAATGAAAGAAGTCTAAGGGGGTGATGAAAACACTACCAATACCAACAAAGAATTGACAGAACATCATTATGTACTTTTTCACTGGACTTAAAAGAAAATCCAAAGGAAACAATGCAATATGGGTCATTATATATCATCGTACAAAGATAGATCAATTTATCGCAATTCGGGAGGGCTTCTCATTGGATCAACTTATGTGGATAAATATCAAAGAGGTTGAAAGGCTTCATATATTACCAGTATCTATTGTATCTGATTGAGATCCTAGATTCACCTCAAAGATTGTGAAAAGTCTCTAACATGATCTAATAATAGAAATGAACTTTAGTACGGCCTATCATCCTCTAACTGATGGAAAATCTGAGCGAACTATTTAGACAGTAGATGAAATTTTGAGAGAATGTTCTATGGACTTCAAAGGAGGATGGGACCAACATCTTACACTGATTGAATTCTTCTACAACAATAGTTTTAAATCGAGCATTTGAATGGAACCATATGAATCCATTTATGGGAAAAGGTGCAGAACACCGACATATTAGAATGATGTCGGTGAGCATGAAATTCTTGAACCTAAAATGGTCTAAGTAATGGTGGAGAAGGTGAACACCATTTAATAGAACATCAAGGTATCCCAAAGACAATAAAAGAGTTATGGAGAAAATATTTGATGAGACATTGAGTTCAAAGTTAGAGACATGGTATTTCTATGCATATCTCTATAGAAGAAGTTTTTGAGATTTGGGATGAATGGAAATCTAAGTCCCAGATACATCGACCCCTTTGAGATCCTTGATCGGGTCAGATCTATTGCCTATCAATTAGAACTTCCACCAATGATGTCTAAAGTACATGATGTCTTCAACAAATCCCTCTTATGGAAGTACATACCAGATCCATCACATGTACTCTCTTTAGAGGTGGTATAGTTGGACGACGATCTTTCCTATGAGGAGAAGCTAATGAAGATATTGGATTGTAGAGATAATGTTCTATGTAACAAGAATACCCACCTTATAAAATTACTATGGTGGAACCATAAGTATGAAGAGGAATCATGGGAACTGAAGTAGATAATGAAGGAAAATTACCCGCACCTATTTATGTCTTATAATGTAAAAAAAATCGAGTGTGAAATTTCATAAGGAGAGAATAATGTAGAGACATAATGTTTTATCAATGGAAATTCATTTCTTATAATTATGTCATATGATCACATAAAATCATAACACAATGAAATACTATGTAATATGTGACCATTAAAAATAATTTTGACACTTCTGTGTTTTGACATTAAAAAATATGACTTATCCAGTTGTGATTAGTAAGGTTTTTAGAGTCTGATAAGTCAAACATAATTTATTTGTGAATAGTAACTAACCATTATTAATAGTAACATTACCCTTATGAATAGTAATATGACCCTTATAAATAGTAAATAAAAAAAAAGAATAGTAACCTAACCCTTGAATGTATAAATAAAACTTTGGAATCTTATAAGTGATAATAAGAACATATTAAAAGTATTGGTATTTTTGTAAGTCATAAATAATTATTTACTACTAATTAATTAATTTAAAATGAAATTTATTATTTACAAGGTGTTAATAAATTAAAAAATTTATTTCTTCTGATTTTAAGATAATTTTATAAGACCTTATGTGTTTTTTGAAAACATTATAAAATCAGTTATTGTTTTAAAATCAATTATTTTCAAGTAAATTATGATATTAATTAAATATTAAATTAATGATATTTATAAAATTATTTTAAAAAATGGGGTTCAATTTTGGATTCTACCCATACAAAAGGGTTAGGTTGAATTTTTGGTTTTTTCTAAAAAACATGAATTTTTGGTGAATAGTAAAATACAATAATTTACTGTATATATATATAAGATAATTTAAATCCACTATTACTAGCACCATAAGTGATGTAAGAACCCAAATATTGAACTGAAATGCACTTACTACTATTCGTGGTCATGGAATCATTTCTATTTCATTTCTTATAGAGAAATAATAAATTAATGAATAAATTATTGAGAAAACCACTCTCCCCTCCACTAAAAATACCTCCCCTCATTACCTCTTCTTTTTGCAACTCTCCAGGCTTGGGAAATTCCTAAATTCATCACAAAAATCTCCCAAATATCCCTCCATGTCCAAAATACTTTTTTATCTTCAAAACACCAAATCTTCTCTCTTAAAGAGGCTCTCAAGGACGATTGATTCAAGAGGTAAATTCCTATTTTCAATTCTTTTACATTATTTTCAAGATCATTTTAATTATTTTCTACCCATACCTCTCTTAAACCAAATGATATGAAAAATATATTACAATAAATTTAATGTAACTTTTTTATTCTAAAAGGTTAATTCATTATCATCCCTCATTTCGCTTCTTTTATATGAATGAAATGGAAACACCTCCTGAGATGTGTTAATTTATCACAATCAAGGATGATGGGTTATAAATTTCTATTACCATATTCAATTATGGTCATTAAACCATTTTTTATGGTTTAAAAATACTATTTAATATAAATTTTATCTTAGTTGTTGTTTTGGAGTCCTTTTGCACAAATGGAGTAAAATAATAATACGAAACAAGTTAATTGTGTTCTAAATCGCCAAATTAATCCAAGTGTTTATCATTAATGTTTTATATAATGATTAAACCTCACTCTATGTAACAAGATTTAATTTACATACCTGTAACATTATTGATGTTATATAATAATATATAATTCTAATTCTGGGAAACCATCCTCATTTTAAAAGATTATTCGTTCATGTATATAAGTAAACTGAACATGAATCAAACATACCCCAACAATGAAATTGAACCTCATAACCAATCAAAATGATTATGAGTGAACTTAAAAAGGTTATAATAAATATTTTACATATTCAATAGGTTATGGAATTATTAATTAATGAACATAATATGATTATTCAGGTCATTAATATCAAGAGGAGAACACAATCAGACATAAAGTATGGGATCCTCTATTTTTCACTTTTATTCTAGAATGTCCTCAAAGTTATGGATTTTTATGCATAATCCCTAATGATGGGGTATTATTTCTCATGTCACCATACTTAATTAATTTTTTAAAAGTAATGAGAAACCCCCTTTATCTCGCATTAATCCATCTTAAGAACACCTAATACTATGCTGATATTAGGTAAGGGATTATACCCGAACCTCCTATATTCCTTTGAGTTGCTCTATCTTAATTTTATCCAAATTAATTTATATTTTTTCTTTTGCGTGAAACTTCAAAATACTTTTTATACTCTCAAAAAAAAAATTCTAATATCCACAACCCATTCTCTTTCAAGGATATATATGTTTTTTTTGATTATTTCCTCAATACTTCTCGATAAGAAAACTTGTTTTAAGGGAACTTCCTGAATTTTTACCCGATTTCAAGTGAAATCTATCCTTTATTTCTATGTCACCATTGTATTTATAAAATCATACTTTTTTTATATACCCCATCTTGGTTCAATTCAGGTTTTATATAAAATATTGTTCCTTTTTCCTATTTTAAAGGGTCTATATTATTTTCTATAAAACTGCACAAAACTGTTTTAATGCTAAACTTTCATGAATACATTTCTTAAATGTTGTCACATCTACCTAACATCACATTCCATGAAACAATAAAATTATTATTTATTATTATCAATGTATATTTTAGTTCAATTCATTCATTGGAACTTTTATGACACTACAATTTTTATGCTTTATGACATGATCGTGGTACCCAATTCTTTCCATATGTAACACTTATGTTTCTGAATGATTGATTATGTATTATTATTTATGTGGAAAAAAGATTAATGAAATGATAATATGGGTGCACCCAGATATCACTCCTATTCATTGGGTAAAGTTGAGTCTCATGAGTTACTATGCACGTCGGTCTTGGCGGTAAACCTTGGCTTGGGCTACCATGTGCGACGGTCTTGGAAGTTAGCCTTGGATTGTGCTACCATGTGAAATGGTCTTGGTGGTTCTCCTTGACTCATACTAAATTCATGTTTTATGTTTCAGACAGATTATTATAACTCCATGTTTATATCATTCCATGTTTATATGTTATGATTCCATATGCTACATGTTGTTTTATATCATCATGGAATGCTTTCTATCCCATGTGCTTATACATTGGTATTATAGTTATTTTCTTATTGGGATTTTAGATCATCCCTTTGTTCATTTTATCCCTAGGTGATCCTATATAGATGTATGAGCACAATGGTAGATAGAATCTCATTTTGGAGATTAAATAAAAAATATATTTATAATGTTTTATTATGTACATAATATTCCAAGAAACAAGACATTTCAATCCGTGGATTGTAATATGATGTATAATTATGCTTAAAATCATGTGATGAATTTTGTAAAAGGCTAGGGTCACTATAGTATATGGGTTCCGATCATAGATGTAGTGAGTTTATGTGCATTTGGAAGGCTCTTGGTTATATATGATGGTATGTAAGTATATATATATACATGTATGTATATCTTCGATGTGAATATTCCCTCATGAAGTGAGAAATATAAGTAATGGGTTAAGGAAATAAAAATATATATGGATGTATATGAATGAGAGTGGGTGACTTTAAGATTTAGGAATCATAAAATTTCAAGCATTGTCTTCTTCTTTTTAAGGTAGGGTCAGTAACCTTGCATCCTTAGTTTAAAAAGTGAAGTAGTGTCTTATTTACTACTTTTGAGAAACTGAACTAATATTATGAATTGAACTACTTTTGTGAAATAAAATTATTTGATGTAGAATAAGTTCATGTTTTATAATAAAACTCTTCCATCAGAGGTGCACTACCATCAAGCTAAAAACATAGTAATTAGGATACTATAGTTTATTGGATTAATGATTTATGTGTCTTTCCTATGATTTCCTATTTATAAGAAGCATGATTATTTAAAGGAAAATGGTTTTCTTATCTATGAGATGTGTTGCCTACTTTTTATATTTACATACATAAGATAAATGTTTCTAATGAACTATGAAGGGATAGATGGGTGGGTGAACCCATGTGGTATGATTGAGGGTAATTTGTTAAATGAGTGGGAATACTCAATGGGTTGGCTTCAGTTATTTAAAGGGATAAATAAAAAACAATGTAAATTGGATAAAAAAAGTTTGTAAACTCATATAACATAATCAAGTATGAAATGTCTATATGAGAGGGTGTTCTCATTAGTTTACTTGTGAGGATAATTGGTATATGGTGAGATATCTTTGTGTATACCTATATAATGTGTCTAATGGAATGAAACCCATGAGGGGTATACTCATGTTGTGTGTGTTATATGTGAGTGGGTATACTCACTAGTGTAATTGTTATGGTTATAAGGGTGGGTATACCCTTATGCTTGTATTTAAAGCCTTCTTTGGAATTCTGATGTATCAGTGGGTAAACCCATGTTTTATATATAGAATTAAATTTTTAAATGGATTATATGAGTTTGTATACTCATATGTAAATGATGAAATGGGTTATATGAGTGGGTATAATCATATCATTTGATTTAATAAATGGTCTAAAATGACGGAATGGATTTATAGACACCATGGACTACTCACCAAGGAATCGGAACGTGGTAGTAGACACCTTGGGTTGATTATGCCCCATTGGTGTTGATTTCATGGGATTTATCCGGCCTTTCTACCCCATGGATCCATCTTTCTTGGGCTCTTGTAGGAAAATTACTGTTGATATGATCCTAGGACCCCAACTAGTTCATAGAATGGGTTTCCACTAAGATTCCCATGGGACTCAATGTGGATTCCACGAATGAGTTACTTGGATCTAATGAATTGTGGTATGGAATTATTGTATGGATTCCATGGATGAGTTCTTTGGATCCGGCCCTTTAGTGTCTACATTTTCTTTATAACGAATGACCATGAGGTATGTGATACACTCGAATATATGTCTTGGCCATGGTAAATTGTGATATGTGGTGACACGACAAGGTCGTGATGGTATGACATGTTTGGATGAATGAAAGGTTGTTTTATTTATTTTTTCATTACTTATAGATTCTTTACTATATGATCTTGACTAACTTGTACATGGATCCTTAATGGGCTATTTGGGTACCACTGTTAGTGGTTACATTCCTTGGTAATTAGTTATTCATATTTATTACTTTAGTGTTTACCTTCATGGTGACTGTTTACATATGGAACATATTAGGTTGTGAAAGATGCCTTGGGTGTCGGCCTACTAAGATGTTATCTCACACCCACTCAGGTACCATTGGTGCCTGAGTAGACTATTTTTATATGAAAGGGTATGGATATATGCTTGTGATATTTTACATGTACCTGGGAGTTAGGAGCGAAGGATCTAGATGGTTCTTGGGATGATCATAGTGATTGCCTTTGGGATTTAGGTCTTTTATTTTTTTCTTGTACTGAAATCTAAAACATGAAAAACTATTTACTACATCCAAATTATGTATCATAATTGGAATTCATTCATTTTATAAACTAGATTTGTCTATTTTCTATATTCATTTGATATTGGAATTTTATTTCACTGTTTAGTTATTTCTTTATACTGGCTCTGATATTTTTTTGTTTCTATTATTATCTATTCACCACTGTGCACTCGGAATATGAGGGTATAGTACCACTATTGATTATCTTTACATAGTTGCTGCTACTCAGAAGCCTCTGGCATATGAGGAGATGCGCTTGAGGTCATGTGGTGACTGGTCCAACTACCAGTTTAGTGGTCAGTCAGGCCAGGGTGTTACAGAGAGTGTAATTTTTGCAATTTTTTTTTAAAATAATTTATTATTATTATAAGATTTTTTATGTTTCATAAAATAATGAAATAATATGAAAATGTTAAGATTATATATAAAATTAGTAAAGATAAGGTGAAGTAAAAATCTATATGACTAAATGTTTTATATTATTTATATTATTATAAAAAAAAGTATGATAATTTATATATTATAACTCATGTGCTACTCCTTTGAAAAGTTAAAAAATAAATAAATGGTTTTATTTATATCTTTTTTTAATGATTGGGTCTAATAGGAATTATTTACATACATCATGGATGAAAAATGTTACAGTGAAATATTTTAAATACTTCCTAGATCATCTTTTGTTACTCCCACTAAATCTATGATTAAATCATTTTCATATGGGACAAATTTTACCAGTAATATACCAATTTCTTGGCTTGTAGAGACATAAAGAACTATATTATTATCATTAAAAATTATCACATTCAATTCCATTAATTGAAAACCTAATAGATTCCATCTTATGGATCAATGTTAAAAAACAGAATTGTTTTATTAGTGATTTTATGTATATAAATGTACATAGGTTATCAAATTATTTGATCCGTAAATACCAGTGAGCTTACTGACTCTATCCACCATCCCCCCTCACCTATCATGATAGATGATTCAACGACAATTCCATTTAAACACTCAACCTTTTGTGATAATATTAATATATATAATCATATAGAACCATTTTAACTCACATATTTTAAAGGTGATAATTCTAATCAACATAATTGTTTTAGAAAATTTTATCAATTTTAAAAAACAGAAGTTATTTACCCACAAAATATATGAGGTAGAACATACACAAATGAAATAGTCATCAATATTACATATTCATTTGAATTGATCTCTGTTAAAAAAATTAAGGAACTTAAAATAAACATAAATGAATAAAAAACCAAGGGTTATTGGTATTTTAGTCTAATTAGAAATAAAATATTATAAAAAGGAGGAGAAAAACTGAGTGAGGTAGCACTACAAGGTTGACAGAAGATCATCATGAAATAAATGAGTGGGTTGTATAATTGGATACATTATTATTAATAAGAAAACATTTATTTATAGAATTTAAAGAAAAAAATGGTATATAGAATTGTGTAATTGAAATGAATGTTTTCTATGAAATAGGTATTGAATGAGAACATCGATATTTCCATAAACATCATAAATATGTTAAAATATTGGAAAGAAATTTCCATTCTCCCATTCAAATGTTGAAAATAAAAATTTTTCCCCCCTTTTACCTTTTCTAAAGCGGGTAATCCTGTATATCAAAATTAAAAATTTAAGGAATTGGTTAATGAATATAAGACACGCCCATTCATACACGATATAATATAAAATGTTTCCATGGTATAATTGTTTTGGGATAATGACCCATTATTGTATTATAATATTAGAAAACCCTCAATAATATTATTTATAACTTAAAATTTGTTAACACTTATAGTTTAATTAAAAAAATATATATCACTTTCATATGTAATTAATATCACCAATGTTCATAATAGATTTTTATTTTATTAGTTTCTATACAGAAAAAATAATGGATTCATTTTCTCTTTACATAAATTTAATTTATTTTTGATTTATTGATTTCAGTATTTAGTGAAGATTATAGTTTAGTGATGTATCATCGATATTTATGATGTCCTATTGGTATTGAGAAGTATTTCACTAGTTGAATTTTCAAATATCTATAGAACATGACTTGGATTCAAATTTGACATTCACTATTATAGATTATAGAAATTATTACAACCTTTATCCATTGTATTGATATCAAACTTAAGGTCTAAACATTATTTTTCTTGAGTTATTCATAATTTTTCCCTTACAATTTCATTTTTACTCTTTGTTTCTTTTATATATGATCGGTAGTGAAACAATATAAATATATTCCACATGTATAAATAATGTGAAATTCAAAACTTTATTTTCTATTTGTTTTAGAAAATATTTAATAAAAGATAAAATAAAAATTATTTTATTTAAACTGATAGAGAAATTATATAGTATCCTTAACTTCATTTCATAATCCCTGATAAGATGTATATATAATGGAGGATAACAATTTTCATAACAATTTTCAGTTCTAATGATGTTAACATTGAAACCACTGAGACTAATGATCTATGGTAACCAACCTTGTTTATGAGTGTTCCAAAAAACACTAACCTTTTATAGTGAATTATAACCATCTTAAACATATACCCCCAATCCACCATTGATCTATTAAAATAATAAAAAACATTGGAAGACCATTTATGAGTCTTGATGGATAATATATATAATCACTTTTATTCTCTATATAAAATTTTCCTCCGATATATTTTTTTAACCGATAAAAATGACCATGTTAAGTATCTATAGAGGGATGTTTTTTTGTAATTTTTATATTAATTCCTCCCTTAATCTCTATCAGTCCCACTTATTATTATTATTTAACTTTTTTTTTGGATTTCAGGTCAGTTTCATTCAAGATCTTTGATATATAAATTAGTCCATCCTAAGGGGTGTTCTAAAGATGTTCTTCTATTAATACCTCCCATATTTACCATATATTATACTTATTTTTATTTTTTATATTTTTTTATATATTTGAAAACAATTTTAGATTATTTTATATCTATATAGCCACTACTAAATTTTCACATTGCACCACTGCAAAAAATGTTTATATAATTAATTTTTTTAATATTTTTTTGAAAAAAATTATTTTATATGTCAATAATATTAAATTTTAAATATTAATATTGTTGTTAATAAAATAATATATTCAATTATTTGGGGATGTAATCAAATTGAATATAAACATACACAAAAAATGTAATTGGATTAGGTCACAATATTTATAAAAGGAAACACCATTTTTGGATCTTCCAAATTTCTACAGTACACATACCGAGAGTTAAAGATCAATAAGGCCACTACTTGTAAACTACTACAGTTCATCATTATAGTGATATGTTACAACCCCACTATAATAATTTTATATGATGTTGTTACAGTTTCCTCCATGTAGTGGAATATTTTGTGCACTTATTATAGTACCCCATAGGATGTATTAAAAATTTTATTTTTAGAATTTTTAAAATTGTTTTATTTGGGGATCTCTATTTTTAAATAGTTATCACTTATGAAATAGGATAAAATGTGATAAAAATATAGATTTTTGGTTGAATTTTTCCATTATAAGAGAGAATAAATCATGGCCAAACCTAACTCATTTGTAAACAGATGCATGATTAGAGGTATCAATCCTAACCCATTCATTAATAATGACTTAAAAATGAAATTATATTAAATAAAAAATGATAATACTATTTTTAAAATAATTAAAAACAAAACATTATGGTTTATTTAAATTTTTTTATTATAATATATCATTATATGATGTGATTGAATGTTATTTAGGAAACCAAATGTGGCCCAAGATAGTCTATATTATTAACATGGATTTAACTAATAAATACTTTTTTATTCAGACTATAAAAAATTGTATTAAGAATATATTTTTCCCTTGTTATCTTTATCGGGTTATGTCTGTACTCTAACCCATGCACCACTCCTATGTTCTTCTGGACGTGCATTTCCAATTTTGAAATCAGAAAAGGGGTTTTATTATGAAATTTTATGCAATGTTTGTCCATAAATTTTGAAAAGGTATTCTAGACGTTATCACCAATGGTAAATTTTTCTGAAAAATAGGATGTGTTTAATTCAATGTCTAAAAAAATATTATGATTCCTAAAAAAACCACTTAAATAAGTGGTATAATTTATTTTAAAAAACAACAATCTAGAAAAAATTATATAGAAGATTCTATCTTAAGTGGATAGTGTCATAAGTTGTTTTAAAAAAAATTATCAAATTATGTCTTGTCATACTACTTATTTTTTAAAGATACATAACATTATTAAAATTTTCTATATTTTATTTCAATAGGTTAACCCAAAATTGCATACATTTTTTAAATATATTATCATAAATGATATGTTATATAAAAATTTATTAATTTTTTTATAATATTAATTAATATAAAATCATTAATAAATATAAATAATTTTTAATTGTGTTAAGGCGTAAAAAAAATCTATATCACTATATAATTTAATGGATTAATCCTATTATAAATGAAATGAAGATAGTTTATGGAAGAAAGATATTGTGTTCCTCCTCAAAGTGTAATAATATTGAAAAGGTGTTCCAGCCTCTATTTTAAATAATGTGGTCTTGTGGGTAATCCTTCTCTGAAATCATGGTAAAATCATTTTGTAGTGGAATATTAAAAACATGATTTGAAATAATTCCTAGTGCATCTATTTATATTCCCTTTATTTATATTCCAAAATAATCTACATCAGAGCTTGAATTTTTTCTAACATATATATGCTTCTGAGATTATTGGGACGTATAAATTTACTTTATTATAGTAAAAAAATACATTCAAAAATTCAATCAATAGAACACTCAAGAACCGCAACATCATGAATCAATTAAAATAAGAAAAATCAAAAATAAATTATTTCATACATATGGATATAACCATTTTATCACTATTTTTTATCAACAATGACCAGTGATATTATTTATTATATCCATCAACCCCTCTTAACTTATTGTGAGGGTTGATTCATCCTTGATTTTTTTAGTCCTCCAAATCATGGTTCATGAAACTTTATAACCATATGGAAAAAATGTAACACCTATATTATACAGGTAAGAAGGGAAAATAATACATTGTTTTCATACAAGCAATATAATTTTTTAAAAAGTGATGAAATTTACACATCTCATGTATTAGGTGAAACCACCACAAATGAAACAGTCAGAAATAGTTTATATTTACCTAAAATTATGTTGTCTAGTTTTTATGGGTTTTGAAAATAGTATCAATTATTAAAAATATATGGTTATTGATATTTTGGATAGATAAAAAATGGTATATTCTAACAAAGGGGAAGAAAATAGAGAATGAATGATTTACCTAGTTTATATAGTCTCTCCACAAAAGGAATGAGTAGTGGTGTATACTTAGATAAATTTATGATTGAAAATTAAATTAAAATTTTAATAATTAAAAAGAAAAAAATAGATACACAATATTTTTTTCCTAAAAAGACTTTTCCTATGAAATATTTATGGAATGAGATCATGTATATTACCATAAAAATTATTAATATTATAGATTCTAATAAAATTTTTATATTTTATTAATAAAATAATATTTTTTTTTGAAAAAACCTACCTTTTTTATTTTATTATTTCCATAGTACAAATATTATTCCCTTTTCTCTGTTATAGATGTTTATTTTTAATTTTTTGTGTTGTATAGGGGATGAATCACTCTTTTATTTTTTTTATATATTCTATTATGATTTTTGACTATATTATCTGATTATGTAAATAATATAACTCAATATTTTTTTGAAATTTCATAGAAAAATATAAATTCACATTAGGTTAGAGAAGGAATTCAATAGTCTTATTTTCTAATTAATAGGGAACGAAACCATGATCCTAACAAGACGATATAGTATAATTTAGTCTAAAAACAATGAATACCCTTATCTAATGCTTCTAAATATTATACAAGACGTTAAATTTATATGAAATGACTATGTACACTTATTATTTCTATTTTTTGTTTCATTTATGTTCTCTCACTCTCTACTCATTTTATATCCATGATGTGGTAAAATATGCAATATTAAAGTATAAATAATGTGAAATTTATAACTCTTTTATTGATTAAAATTTTAAATTAGTTTATTTTACATGACCATGATAGTTTTTAACTCCCTTGGAACATTTCTATGAACCCTATGATTATAGGTACAAAACCAATGATAATAATATTTATTAGAATAATTTGTGTCAACAAATGAAACTTTGGGACCGTTGGGAGTAATAATAAGATGCATGATACCATTCTACCATGTGTTCCCCAAAAACATAACAGTAGGTAGTTACTCACATCCATCTTAATCTTTTCCAAATATACAACTATTAAATCAATTGTAAAAAGAATCAAAAAATTTGGAAACATTATATGTGTATTTGTGGATTGACTTCGTAGTTACCCACAATAACTTTTCCAAACTTGAATTTGGGGGATCCTTTGGGATATTCTTCAATATATCATTAGGTGCTATAAATGAATAAATCTCATTAAGTTATTCTATTAATTACTTAGCTCTTATCTAAACCACATCATCATAATTATCATATTTTTTAATGATTATGATTTATTTTTGATTAGATATCTAATATATTATTTAATCCATTTAGGGGTAAGATCACCTGTTTTTATTGTATTACTTATTATATTCATATCAATCTATATAACTTATTCCTCTTCATCTTATTTTTCACTTTAGTATCAGTTTTGGGTAACATCATCATAGCGTTTTTATCCATAGGGGCAAGAATAAATTTCATTCAGATCCCAATTCTTTCCCCTCCCCACATACATGAAAAATATTTTATAATTAGACATATTATATTTTTTTTAAAAAAATATAAATTAATAATTTTAAATAATAAATATTAATAATTTTGTTTCCAATCCTCCCACTATAGTGATCTCCTTATAATACCTCTATTGTAACATGATAAATTGTAACCCCTAAGAATCAAACCCTAAACACTTGGGTTAACTTATAGAATCTTGAAACCACTAGGTTATGTGATTTAATAGAAACATGTGTGTGTTATACAGACACATAAGTCAAATTCACACACTCTTAGGGAAATGAAAATAAATGATGAATGAGAAAATCATAATTGGGACTTCTCTAAACCTTGTTAGAAATTTCAACCATATTTTACCGCAATGACACAATCACACCAAAAATGGGTGTGAGTTGACATAACATCTAGGTCAAGTACACACACCCTTAGAGAAATGATGATTAGGGGTGTAAGGGAGACTCATACTCGAGACCTACTAGAACCAATTCATATGTATCTTCCATTTACAATTACCAAGAACTAAAAATGGTGAAAAATAAAGAAAAATAATAATAAAACAATTAAAAAAAATTGTATTTAATATATAATAAAATCACATTGGGAATAATGATAGTGTAAGATCATGGATATTCTTTTAAGGTATGGATCTTGATTTCAGGTGTTTTTTTTGAAAAAGAGGAGAATTTGGAAATTTAAGGAGTACACGCCATGTACGTGGTTCTCGCATTTAGCAGTGTACTGGCTATGTAATGGCCGAGTCCATGGTCATGTGGGGTGACCAGGAGACTACGTAAAGTGGAGGCCGGTTAAGGAATGTACATGGAGTGTACATTAAAAGAAAAAGTCATGTACTATTTTTTGTTAAATTAGAATGGGGATGCGTATAATTGACAGAACCACCTTCTTCTATTCATGTATCGTCTAGGAGTGATATAAATCACCAAATATTTATTAATCCATCGACTCATCATCTCTTCTCCCAATCAAACACCTATGATTGCGTTGGAATTTCCACAGTGAGTTCTTCTTTCTTCAAGAGAATCTTCTTATGATTTTTCCTCTTACTTGAGTTATTGGAGGTTGAGATTTTTTGACATTTCTATAGATATACAATGTTCAATGTAGATTCAAAGGCTGAGGATCAACATTATAGATCGTACAATGTCTAGGTAGGAGGTTTGTGACTATCTGTAGTTGTGTTTAATCATTATTTGAAAATATGTGCTGAATACCCTAGTTTAGGGTATTGTGTGTTTTGAAAATCTAACCCTTATGATTCCTATTGTTGTTGTTTTCTTGAGTAAGTGTTTTGATTATGAATATGTTTTATTACATTTCTTATGGATGTGTTTTAAAATGTTTGTTTGATATCAGTCATTAGGTCTAGAACTACATATTAGTCTATGTTTGTTTTCCATGCCTAGTACTATTAGAATGGAGTTTATATTATATGACATGCTTTTGATATGGATTGTAGTGTTCAGCTAAGTAGTTTAGGAATTTACTTTGGATGATGGATATCGTTTGTGCATGAATGTATTACATAGGTCCAAGGGAACTTGGTGTAGTTAGATTATAGGGGGAATGGACACTGAAGGCTTTCCCTAAGAGTCTATTATATATTTAAAATTGTGAGACCATAGGGAAAATAGACATGAGCGCTCCCGATGAGTGTCTATACCTTCATGTTGTGGGACTATAAGGGGAATTGGATGTTGAGTGCTTCCTCTTAGAGTCTATAGTTTATCGTTAAAAGACCACATGAGGAATTGATTGTGAGTTCTTCCTCAGAGAGGCTTTGTCTAAGTTGAACTGGAGGGGTTAGACTATGATAAATTTCTTGAGGGTTGATTGTGAATGTTTCGATGATTAATTAAAAAATATAAACGAATTTAGTTGAAACTATATGATTATTTACTTCTGAGTACTTCCTTATTTATTACATCATTTTTCATATTTCTTGCTATATATATTCACTGATAGTTAGGCACATATCCTTAGGTGGTTTCTTACTAGAGATCATATCACAACCTATTTGGGTCATGCTTTTGGGCCTAAACAGATTATATTGTTGAAGTAATAGAGAAGGGAAAGTGAACTTCTACTTCAGGTACTTGATTTCTCTGAAGCGGGAGAGCATGGGGCCATGATGAGGCTTGCGATGCAACTAGAGTTTATTTGTTTTCTTGATTACTTTAATTTTTTACTTTATTTCAATAATTGTGAATTGTTTTGCATATTTCCTAGACATATGCGACAATCATCATTTATATATGTTCTCTAGTTTGTTATTTACTTTTTTTCTTCTTATGTTTACTTATTGTATGGTATTACTACTGCTGTTGTAGTGATCAGTTTGTTTCCCCTGTGTTACACTACCAATGAGGGCATTGTTTCTGCAGTATCACACCCAAGACCCTCGTTGCTTGTCAGAAGCCTCTGGAGTTCAGAGAAATGTTCATGAATCCGTGTGACCAACCAGGTACAAGGAACCTTTGGGAAGATGAAAGAACTGGGACGTTACGAAGTAGTATCAAAGGGGCACTTTCCTTTTTTTACATACTGTTCAGAGCTTATAGACAGGTAAAGGAAGGGATAAATAGTTGGTAATAAGATGATCATGGGAGTAGCAAACCAATGTTTAGGGAAAATCCAATATAACTGAAATATTTAAATTAGTATGGTTTTTCAATTATTACTGTTGATTTGATTTCACTGTTGGGTGATTCACATGTTTTGTCCAATTATTATTGATGTTATTGAGGTACTACTTCTTTTGCAACCTGATCAGATGAGGGTATCCCATCTCATGCATCATATATGAACATTCTAGATATCACATGTCATGCATTCTTGTCATGCCATTTAGGGTGCATTATCGATTGCATGTTGTTACGATAGATGTTGTGCAAGATATTAATGTTGTTGTGATATATTCCATGATACAATACCTACTATTTTATAAGATATTACTAATTGTGTATGGTTTCATTTGAATGAATTCCAAACATTGGCCCGAGAGGTGTTATGAGCCCTCATGGATTGGAATTTTATGGATCATATGATTCATTGCACTGTTATAATTTTGATATACATGAAAACGATGGAAATATTTGATTCATGGGGAGTATGGACCCCACAAATAAAATTTTGTCACTTTAATGTTTGTTTCAGAGTTTTTATGGGGTTATAGAGTAGTTTCTAAGGCCAAATATTTGGAAAAACCTAAAATGCACGGTGTGTATTCATGAATACATGCCATGTATCCTTCTGTTTGAGATGTAACAACTTTTTATAAGTACGTTCCGTGTACTGTATGTACACGCCGTGTAGTCTTTGACCATGTGACTGACTATGTGAGTAGGAACATGGGGTTGGAAATTGTTTGGTGGAACACGCCATGTACTGGGAGAACATGCTGTGTTGTAAGGACTGTGTGTCCAGCTGTGTGACCAACGACACAGGTGGATGATACTTATGTAGTACATGTTGTGTCTATCTTGAATATGCAATGTGGATTCCACCGTGTCTCCGACCATGTGACCAATGACATGGGTGGTTTGATCATAGGTGGTACATGCCGTGTGTATGGTGAACACACTATGTGGTGTTTCCAAGGAGATAACCACGTGGTTATTCATATAGAGGAACTAGATTAGGGGGAAAGATTCAACCACACGCCGTGTGTGAGGATGAACACGCCATGGGTAAGGGTGTTACATGACCTGGTTGGCCGAAGTACACACCCATGTAACGACTTAAGTGAACACGCCATATAGGGGTTACACATGTAAAGACTTGGAATTTCCTTGGAATTTTTTTCTTTAATACAAGGGAATTTTTTTAGTCCACAAAAATTTCCACAGCATGATTCTGAGGCCTGGTATGCCTGGAATCAATTTTAGAAGTTTTGTTTTGGTACGTTTAGTAAATACACAAGCATGTTTTTATAAATTCTTAACCAGTGCTTGGAATTGAAATCTGAGGGCACCATTGAACTCGCAACACCGATATTTTCTTAAGGAGACTTTCTCCTCGATGGAAGATGGTCGAGAATAAAAGTTAGTTTTTGGGTTTTCATAATAAAATAATAAAATAAAGTGAGCTACACATTATTTTATTTCAGCCTCCATGTAACTGTTTGGAGGTGGGACCCACTGGTAGTTGAAACCTCCACTTGGAAGTTGAAGGTGGGACCACCACACCTTAACCTCCCATGAGAGGTTATGGTGGTGGGGCCAACCCGAACATAACCTCCCGTGAGAGGTTACGGCGTTTGGACCACCCGAGACCTAGACCTCCCATTTGAATAATAGGGTTGGGGACCACCCGATCTCTATTAATGGGAGGAGGTTATAACCTCCCAACTCTCCCTCATTAATGAGGGAGAGCCTCTTGACCTCCCCTAATTAATTTTCACCAACACACATGAATTAATTAGGTGGAGCCTCTTAATTGAATTCTCAATTTTTGATTTTTTTGCCGACATCTAAAATTATAAGACATATAATATTATTTTGGCTTGGAATTTCACACTTGGATGACCTTTTGAGAGGAGATCTAGGGTGAATTAGAATTATCCCAATGAAGAACACTCCTCCAAATGAAGAATGAATATTGTGTTCTTCTAATGAATAATGTAGGTGACGATCCTTGTTCGACTTCTTCCCTGAACACCTATCGGCGTGGAGCATCTACCACAAGATGATGCAAATTGAGTTTGGATGTTCTTGTTGGATGTGACGAACGATGATACTCTTCATCTTCTTCCCACAACTCTGTCAACGAACGATGAATGACCAACAAGGGTAGGGGTTTAAGCTTGCTAATTATTGAATCATCTTTGTTTTCCATCGTGGTTTAGAATTCAAAGCCGCTTGGTATCACCCTAACGCAGAGGGCACAGGCTGAACAAACACAACCCGACCCCTCTACATTATTTGTGGATTTTGACGCTAATTGCGACATGGGTCTGGGTTGAGCGCTTCTCATCATCAACAAATGCAGATCAGAGAAATTTTCCTGAGGAGTGCGCAAATTATTCTGGAATGAGAATCTTGCCACTGAAACTCATCTGACGACCTGAAATAAGAACACCAATGGATGGAGCAACAAACATCACCGTGGGGTGGCGGCGGCGCAACCTCACTATAGGAGGAGTGTCCTGTGAACAAAGGACCATGTTGGTGCAATGATGGCCAGTGCAACGCCAGCCGCGATGGAATCCAGTGGCCCGATCCGCTGGGATGATGGAGATGGCACGACACAACCGGCGCCACGTGGTGGACTGAAGGAGGGCCACAACCCCTGGCCGTAGTGGTGAAGCAGCGGCCGGCTCGAGCCCAGCCGTAATGAGGACCGGCGGCCCAAGTCACCGGAGGCGACGTGGTGAAACCGTTGTTGCGCAGGAGGAGGCGGGTGGCCGCTCGGCCAGACGGGAGGTGTGGGACTAGCGGGTCCCGCATGACACACCGGCGCCAGACTGGCGCCTGTTCCACCCACCTGAAAGGATAAGTAGTCTGGGAACCAGTGGCGCGGCCCCCCCTGGATGTGGCTAGGGAGAACCCCCATGGACCACCGGGCCAGGCCGCCCCCACGGGCCGGGTCGGACCCATGGGCCAAGTTGGAACCGCGGACTGAGTTCGACTCATGGACCGGGTCCGACCTGCGGACCGGGTCTTACTCTAGTCTGGACCCGGGTCAGGTCGGGTCGGTCTGACTGGGTCAGACCGTATCCAGACTCGTTTTGGCCTGTTTTCACCTTTTCTCCCATAACATGGGCTACGAGTGTCTGATTGATGAACCGTCTATGGAAATAGAAATCATGGAGCGGGATGATTATTTTGGCATACCCCACTTGATGTTTGGATGTAGTTGGGTTACGGTCGGGTTGGATTGAACCTAAATCCAACCGGTCCCTCAGAATGGAAATGCCAATAACTCTCAGACCGGGCGTCCGATTGACGCACTGTATGTCGCATTGTGTTTCTTTTAACGAGACGTAATATTGGGATACATCAACTTGGGATGACATGGTAGTTTATTTATTGACTCTTGGCTTGAGGAGAAGACCCTCCCGAATCAATCATGCTAGTGGAAACCCTGAGGCTAGCTGTGCATTGTTGAATATTCCTGGATCATGTGTTGGTATGACAGTTCTGTTGACTGTTCCTGGATCATGTGTTGGTCCAACAGTTCTATCTTCTATTCTTGAATCATGTGTTGATCTGACAGAATAGCTGGTCTTGGATCATGTGTTGGTCCGACAGCTATGACAATTGTTCATAGATCTTGTGTGGGTCTGATAGTTCTAACTGCAAGTCCTTGATCTTTTGGGGGTCTGACAGCTTAGATGATTTAGTGGCTATATCTAATCATATCTATCTATCAACATAAGATGTATACCTGTGTGAGATGAGTCAGTGACTTATGTGTATTCCTCATGATTGAGTTGGGTTACTTGATAACTTAGGTATATGTATGGTCATATACATAAGTATTTTGGTTATATGTTGATTTAATACTTTGTGGTTTATTCTTCGTGAATTTTGAGAGACCATGAGGGTCTCGGGGTCCCTACTGAGTATCGTTATACTCACCCTCACACGGGCTATGATCGCACCTCGTTGTGTTGGTTGCAGACGACAGACAACGTGGACTGAGGATCAGACTAGCAGGACTGGACGGTACCCGGAGGTGTACCTTATGACGAGTCGGTACCCGGAGGAGATAGACAAACGTGGAGTACTATGGAGGCTATCTATACCAACCCTTCATGTTGGATCCACGATGGTCGATCCCGGAGCTTATCTTCACCTTTCAGCTATATTCTCCCTTTTTAGTTGTACTTGTAATTTACAATTGGGCTTGTATTTTTGGACCCCTTTACTTTTAAACCCTCTTTATATACAGTTTTACTTAGTATTTTGCTTCCATCATGTACTATGTTGTGTGTGTTTACAGTTATAAGGGAAATGTATTCCCGGTTTAGTGATTTACGCCCTTGCTGCTAGTCTCCATCCCTTGGTCTATGGAATGCGGGCTTGGGGTAGTCACGACACGAGCCCTAGGGGATGGGTCAGGACAAATTGGTATCAGAGGAGTCAGTTCTATAGTAGAACATATGACTATGATCTTTCTTTTCTGTGAAGCAATAGTATTAAGGGTACTGAGTGTGGTTCTCAGTTTAGGGAGTCCAGTGTTAGTGTGGTGATTGACGTATCCATACACCAGCACCCGGACTACTAATTTTTTACTCAGTACATGAAAAAACTGATGCGGTATGTGTTTTCAAGAGTTTTCTCTGTGAATTATATGAGTTAACTCACCTGGTATAACTTTTTGACCATGGCAGACCTGTATCTATTTAGTATGCCTCTACGCAGAAAGCCAACCAGGGTTCCAAGAGTTGTACGAGATGACAACCCACTGAATAATGAGGCCTCGGTGCAGGGATCTATCACAGTGTAGGAACAAGACTTACCACTACCTGTTGGGACACCGATATCACCAACCCCAACAGAAAAGAGTGCACACCACCTGAGCGTGTTTCATGAGTTCCAGCGTTAGAGGCCACTCAGGTTCAGCGGAGAGACGGACCTGCATGCAACGGAGGATTGGCTGGAGGCTGTGGTGAGAGTATTTAGATTGGTAAGGACACCAACCGACCTAATGGTGATCTTTTCCACGAGTGTCCTTAAGGAAGTAGTAGTCAGATGATGGAGCCTGATTTTGTAGGTGCATGATAAGGTGACACTACTCTGGGTAGACTTCGAGAGCCTGTTTCGAGCAGAGTTTTTCCCAGCCATGCTACGTGCGGTGAGGATACAGAACCTACTACATCTACATAAGGGTAGAATGACAGTGGAAAAATATTCATTGAGGTTCACCGACCTCTCACTCTATTCTACAGATATGGTACGAGACCCATTCTTCGGGGCCTAGACCTTCGAGCAGGGGCTCAGGTGAGAGGTCAGAGCTTTGATGATCTCCCAGAGAATCCTAACACAAGCATGGGTGTTATATAGAGCCCTCATAGTGGAGAGTCTCTTTACTGAGCATTCACTAGTAGTGAGACCCCTCACCAATCAACATGCAGTGGAGTCTTCCGCAGTTGGAAGTAGACATATGTCGCAGAGGTCCAACCGGACCAGGCCATCTGGTGGACGACCTCAAGATACAGGTTCAGTTGTGCGGGGCACACGAGACAGAGCCTGTCATGCTAGGAGCGGGAAATGTTACTCTAGCGGCCGGTAGGGTCACATGGCTCATTACTGTCTGACCTGCTATATTGATGATCATAAGACAATTGAGGGACCTCCCAGGTAGAGGAAGAGGTTCGATCGAGGCAGACTGCAGGGAGAAGGCAGACATGGAAGAGGATCTGGACGTGCAACAGGTGGTGGACGAAGATTTGATGTGTTACCACCCCCACCACCCCAACCGCAATGAGCAGGTGCACAGAGGAGAGCTCGACTCCATGCAGCTGAGGCATACGACGATGGTGCTCTGGAGATGATATGAGGTACGATCTGTATCTACTCCACCTTATCTTCAGTTCTTATAGACATTGGTGCTAGTCACTCTTTAATTTCCACATCCCTCATTTGGATCTCAACGATTCCGAAGGAGTCGTTAATTCAATCGTTACAGCTAGATACTTTTACGGGAGCTGATTCGACAATTACTCACTGGTGCCAGTAGTGAAAGATTACTATAGGAGGTGAGATCTTCAGCTGGGATCTCCTAGTAGCAGTGTCGAGGCCTTACGACGTCATCTTGGTTATGGAATGGTTATCTACAATCCATGCTCAGATAGACTGTATAGGGTGCAAAGTGTGGTGTGCCCGCACAGATGGAAATATTTTCACCTTCACCGGCGAGAAGAGATCCTTTGAAGCACATGATGAACTCACTCAGAGGAGGGTGAAGTCGATCACTTTTTAGTTGGCCTGCCTTTCCCTTAGAGCAGTTGATATGAGTAGTTCGAGCTATCCTATAGTGGTGGACTAGTATGTGGATGTTTTCCATGATGATGGTCTAGGACTACCTCCTCACAGAGAGGTGGACTTCTACATTGAACTATACCCCAGGACGACACCAATATCTACACCAGCATATCGGATGGCTCCCACCGAGTTTCGCAATCTGAGGGTACAACTAGAGGACTTGCAGGGTAAGGGATTCATCTTGCTTAGTGTTTCTCCTTGGGCAGCCCTGATTCTATTCACCAAGAAGGTGGACGGGATCTTGGGGCTCTGTGTTGACTACCGTCGCCTAAATCAAGTGATTGTGAAGAACAAGTGCCCACTTCTGAGGATTGATGACCTATTTTATCAGATGAAGTGATCACGATGTTTCTAGAAGATAGACCTCAGATCAAGCTATCACCAGCTCAAAGTTCAAGATGAGGATGTGTAGAAGACGACCTTTAGATGACGGTATGACCACTATGAGTTCATGGTTATATCTTTTGATGTAACCAACAGTCTAGTAGTGTTCATGAGACCCATGGACAAGATATTCCAACCGTACCTCGACCTCATTGTCTTATTCTTCATAGATGACATTATGATCTACTCGACTACTAAGGAGGAGCATGTCTATCGTTTTTGGGTAGTAATGGACACACTGCGAGAGCACCAACTTTATGGTAATCTCTCGAAGTTCTAGTTCAAGATATGAGAGGTTCACTTTTTGGGACATGTCATCTCAGAAGATGGAGTTGTAGTGGATCCAGTGAAGATTGAGGTGGTACTTTCTTGGGATCCACCGAGAAGTGTGACGAAGGTATGAAGTTTCTTGGCTTTTTCTGGTTACTATAGGAGGTTCATTCTAGACTTCTAATGAGTTGCAACACCACTATCATCCCTATCAAAAAATGGGAAACCCTTCGTATGGTCGGAGAGATGCAAGTAGAGATTTGAGGAGGTGAGGAAGAGGTTGACTACTGCCCCCATCTTAAGGCTTCCAGAGGAAGGCGTATGGTACATAGTCTACTACAATGAATCAGGGATAGGACTCGTGTGTGTCATGATGTAGGAGGAATAAGTGATCGCGTATGGTTCTTGGCAGCTTAGATTGTATGAGCAGAACTACGCTACCCATGACCTGGAGTTAGCAGTAGTGATCTTCACCTTGAATATGTGGTAACACTATCTGATGGGTGAACATTTTACCATGTACTCTAATCACAAGAGTCTCAGGTATATCTTCTCTCAGACGAACCTAAATCTGAGATAGTGGTGATGGCTTGAGTTCCTCCTAGATTATGATTTTGAGATAGTATATACTCCTAGGAAGGTGAGCGTTGTTGTAGATTCTCTTAGCAGGAGAACTGGTATACAACTGCTAGGAAAAGCGATAGAGCAGCTAGCTGCTTTATAGATATCCTTTGTAGATAGATATGGAGCAGCCTTTCTATAGTCTCTTGCAGTCACTCCACCACAACTTTAGCGAGTCAGGGAGCAAAATCATGGGGACACTGACTGCAAAACACGACGTGCTAAGATATCCACAGGTCAAACAGCTAATGGGTTTTCTGAAGGTGGGGAGCACGCCATCCTCTTCAGAAGACGTACCTTGGTACCCGTATAACTTCAGAAGGAAGTTCTGAGGGATTTCCACACATCCCCTTTATCGGTACATACAAAAGTGGAGAAGATGTATCAGGACCTCAGATGAAAACACTAGTGTCCAGGTATGAAGAAGGTGGTAGCGGAGTTTGTCTCTCGATGCCTCACTTGTCAGTAAGTGAAAGTGGAGCACCATGTACCAGAAGGCTTGGTTAATCATTTAAAGGTCTCAAAATGAATGTGGGATGGGATATACATGGACTTCGTGACGGTTCTTCCATGTACATCCAGGGGTCATGATTCAATTTGGGTAATTGTTGACCGAATCACCAAGTCGGACCACTTCCTACCGATCAGAGAGCATGGTTCAGTAGAGAGATTGGAACACCTCTACATGCAAGAGATTGTGTGGCTACATGGAGTACCTTCATCTATTGTCTCTGATCGTGACACTCGGTTTACTTCCTAGCTATGGATGTGGTTGTAGGAGGCTTTCAGGATGCAGCTTAATCTGAGCACTACCTTCCATCCTCACACGAATGGTCAGACTGAGTGGACTATTCTGACTGTCGAGGACAGGCTCTGTGCTTGTGTCCTCGACTTCGGTCGCAGCTAAGAGGATCACATACCTTTTTTGGAGTTTGCATACAACAACAAGAATCACCCCACCATTGGGATGTCACCTTTTGAGGCCTTGTACGGAAGACCTTACAGATCACCCTTGTGCTAGACAGGCCATGGGGAGTCAGCACTGGTTGGACTAGAGATGGTATGAGCTAACATGGAGAAGGTGCAGATCATCCAGGAGCAGATGAAGACTACACAGGACAGGTAGAAGTCATACGCTGACAGGAGACAGAGACCTCTAGAGTTTGAGGATGGTGACCACATCTTTCTACGGGTCTCACCTCGATGGGGTTTATGAAGATTTGACCGAGGTGACAAGTTATATTTGAGATTCATCGGACCATTCCAGGTCCTCTACAGTGCAGGTTAGGTGGCTCACAACTTAGCTCTTCCACCTCAGTTGCACTGGGTGAACGATGTCTTCCACATATCCCAGCTGAGGAGATACGTGCATGACCCTTCACACAACATCGACCGTGGAAAGTTGGATCTTGATGATTGGGAAACTTTCACGGTGGTTCTAGTGGAGATTGAGGATCGACAGGTGTGGTTCCAATGTGGACGGTCGATACCTCTGGTGTGCTTTTGCTGGCAACATGAGAACCTCTAGGAGAGCACATGGGAGTCAGAGGCTCAGATGCGTGCTCAGTACCCCCTTTTCTTCTCTTAGTTTGAGTTGTAGCTTATGGGGACGTAAAGCCCTGAGGATGGGAGAATTTAAAGACCCAAAAGTTTTGTGGAATTTTTGTTTCTCAAATACATGGGAAATTTACGAGTCCGAGAAAATATACGTCGGTTGATTCCGAGGCCCAGTGTACCCAGAATTAATTTCAGATATTTTGTTCGGGTACATTTAGTAAATGTGCGAGTGGGTTTTTATAACTTTTGAACCGGAGCTCAGAATTGAAATCTGAGGTCTCTATTGAACTCACAACGCCTGTATTATCTTAAGGAGATTTTCACCTCAACAGAGGATGGTCATGAATAATAGTTATTTTTTGGGTTTTCATAAAAATAATAATAAAATAAAGTGATCTACACATTATTTTATTTCATCCTCCATGTAAGTGTTTGGAGGTGGGACCCACTGGTAGTTGAAACCTCCTCTTGAAAGTTGAAGGTGGGACCACCACACCTTAACCTCCCATGAATGGTTATGGTGGTGGGGACCACCAGAACATAACCTCTCGTGTGAGGTTACGGCGTGGGGAGCACCTGAGACCTTGACCTCCCATTTGAATAATAGGGGTGGGGACCACCCGATCCCTATTAATGGGAGGATGGTATAACCTCCCAACTATCCCTCATTAATGAGGGAGATCCTCTTGACCTCCCCTAATTAGTTCATGCAAACAGACATGAATTATTTAGGTGGAGCCTCTTAAATGAATTCTCCATTTTTGAATTTTTTCCAAAATCTAAAATAATAAGACTTCTAATATTATTTTGGCATGGAATTTCACACTCTGAAGAGCATTTGACAGTTGATCTTGGGAGAATTATAATTCTCCCAATGAAGAATGCTCCTCTTAATGATGAACAAAGAATGAGTTATTCCAATGAAGAATGCCATCGACGATCCTTCTTCGACTTCTTCCCCGGACACCTACCGAAGTGAAGCTTCTCCCACGAGCCGACGTAACTCTGTTTTAGAAGTGCTTGGCAAATGTGATGAATGATGATCCTCTTCATCTTCTTCCCACAACTCCATCGACGAATGACGAATGAGCAAAAAAGGTAGGGGTTCAAGATTGATAATTGTTGCTTGTTCTTCGCTTTCCATCATGGTTCAGAATTCGAAGCCGGTTGATATCACCCTAATGCGGAGGGAATAGTCTGAACAAACACAACCCGACCCCTCCGCCTTCTTTGAGGATTTTGAAACTTATCACGACATGAGTCCGGGTTGAGCTTTCCTTGTCATCAATGAATGCAGATCGAAGACGACGTCCCATTGAGTGTGAAACTTCTTCCAGAATGAGAATAAGGAAACTAGAACTCGTCCGCTTACCCGCAGAAATCTCGCCGATGGATGGAGCAACAAAAGTCACCGTGGGGCAGTGGCGGTGCAACCTCATTGCCGGAGGAGTGTCCGATGACAGAAGGATGGTGGCGGTGCAATGGCGTCCGGCGCAAGGTCGGCCTCAAAGGAAGTCGGCGGCTGAAGCCACCAGGACGCCAGAGAAAGAACGACGCAACCGGCGCCGTAGGGTGGACCGAAGGAGGGCCGCGACCCCTAGCCGTGGTAGTGAAGAAGCGGTGGGCTTGAGCCCGGCCATGATGAAGACCGTCGGCCTGAGCCACTGGGTCGCCGGAGGAGTCGCTGCGCAACCGGTGCTGCACAGGACGAGGCAACTGGCCGCCTGGCCAGCCATGAGGTATGGGACCAGCAGGTCCCACGTGACACACCTAGGCCATCCTAGCGCCGGTTTCACCTATTCGAACAACCAAGCCGTTCAGGAACCAGAGGGCACAAAATCCCCCTGGACACGGATATGGCGGACCCCCATGGATTAGGCTGCCCCCACGGGTCGGGTCGGACCCATGGACTGGGTCGGACCCACAGACCAGGTTAGACCCACGGACTGGGTCGGACTCTAGTTCAGACCCGGGTCGGGCTGACTAGACCGGACCGGACCCCGACCCGTTTGGGCATGTTTTCACCTTTTCGCCCATAACTTGGGCAATGGGTGTCCGATTGACAAACCATCTACGATTATAGAAATATTGGAGAGAGGAAATTATTTAGGCATACCCCACACGAGGTTTGGACGCAGTTGGGGTATGGTCATGGTGGTTTGAACCTAAATCTATCCAGGCCCTCGAAACGGAAATTCCAATAACTCTCAGACCAGGTGTCTGATTAACGCCCCGTCTGTCACGTTCTGTTATTTTTGACGAGACAGAACTTCGAGATACATCAACTTAGGACGACGTGGTGGTTGATGTATTGACTCTTGGCTTGAGAAGTAGACCCTACCGGAATCAATCATTCTAGTGGAAACCCTGAGGCTGGCTGTGAACTGTTGACTGTTCCTTGATCATGTGTTGGTCCGATAGTTCTGTTGACTGTTCCTGGATCATATGTTGGTCTGAAATTTCTAACTTCTGTTCCTAAATCATGTGTTGGTTTGATATAATAGCTATTCATGGATCATGTGTTGGTCCGACAGCTTTGACTACTATTCGTGGATCCTGTGTTGGTCCGACAGTTCCAATTTCTAGTCCATGATCCTGTGTGGGTCCAACAACTTAGATGATTTAGTGGATATATATGATCATCTCTATCTCCCTACATATGTTGTATGACTATGTGAGCTGTGTCAGTGACTTATGTGTATTCCTCATGATTGAGATGGGTTACTTGATAACTCAGGTACATGTATGGGCATATACCTTTGTATTTTGGAAATCTGTTGATTTCATACTCTGTGGTTTATCCTTGGTGGACTTTGAGAGACATTGAGGATCTGAGGATCCCTACAGAGTATTGTTATACTCACTGTTTCACGGGCTATGCCCCACCTCTTTGTGTTGGTTGCAGATGACAGACAGTGTTGACTGGGGATCAGAGTAGCAGGACTGAACGGTACCCATAGGTGGACCTTATGACGAGTCGGTACTTGGAGGAGACAGACGGACGTGGAGTACTATGAAGGATATATTTACCTACCCGTCAGGTAGGATCTGTTGTGGTCGATCCAAGAGCATCACTTCACCTTTCAGCTATTTTCTCCATTTTTAATTGTACTTGTACTTTACAGTTGGGCTTGTATTTCTGGCCCCCTTTACCTTTTAGCACTCTATGTATATAGTTTTACTTAGTGTTTTGATTCCAACTTGTACTATATTGTATGTGCTTATATTTATAATGAAAATGCCTTCCTAGTTTATGGATTTACACTTTTGGTGCTAGTTGCCATCCCCTGGTCTATGGAACGAGGGCATGGGGTAGTCATGGCACGAACCTCGGGGGACGGGTCATGACAATACACGACGTGTATCCATGTTTTAAAAAAATTGACTATTTTATCACCTATTCCTCAATTGAACTTCTATTTTTTAGTCCTTGATAATCTTTAACTGAAGAGTGTTCTTGAATTTACAATTTCATGCCACCAAGATGTCCTCTCGTTGTACACCAGATCCAGGGCAATGATTGGACATTGGACATGACACAACAAGGCGTAATAAAAAATCCTCTTATCATGCCTGTCTTGGCACCAGCCATTATTCTAGAGATAGGTGTTGATGCACAATTTTGTGAAGGCTTCATGAGGTTTATGTAGACCATCCATAGAGCACCACATCTAGCCCCGTCTATGGAAGAGTTGATGTGGCTTTTTCTGTAGCTCCATCCTCCCACATTCTTAGGGGATGGAGTTCCTCAGGATATTGAGTCATGGTTAGAAGCCATGATATCTATTTTCAAGAATCTGGAGACACCTACAGGGAGGAGGGTGAAGCTATCCACTTACATGCTTCAGGATTCTACCGAGATATGGTGGGACATGTTATCATAAGCGGGACACCAGCAGGTTATGGAATGGGATGAGTTCAAGCATGCCTTCAATGTTTACTTTAGCTAAAGACATTGAGGGATGACTGAGATGAGATTTAATGAGTTTGGAGTAGGTTACTCTCTCAGTTATAGAGTATTCTTATAGGTTACTCTCTCAATTATGGAGTATTCTTCTCATTTCACAGAGCTTCATCTATTCACACCCATTCCTAGGGGTGATGAGTAATTTCTAGAGAGGAAGTTTGAGGATGGTCTCAGTCATGATATCTGATATTAGGTTGACATATTCAACTTGAATTCCATCACATAAATAGTCAACCGGGAGCTGATCCTAATGCGCAACCTAAGTGATTCTAGAGCTATGAGCCAGGGCAGCTCAGCATCCGGAATTGGAAAATCTCCAACTGAAAGCATGAGGTTCCACACAATGTCTACATGCAAAGATCTGATTAGGAAAAAAATACTTTTTCAGGTAGCCAGGTGGTATGATATAAGCGAGAGAAGAGTGGTAATAAGAGTCAAAATTTCTTGACAGACCCATTTGAGTGCTGATATTGTGGCAATATTGGTTATCATTAGTGTTTCTGTCACTTTTTCTCACCAGAAGGTGGTGATATGGGTTCTGTTTTGACTCCTCTTACCAGAGTAGGACCACCAATCTTACATCAGTCAGGGAACTGGAGTTCTTTAGGCCATTACAGGAAAGGTGGAAGACGTGGCCACAATGGTTAGACATTGCGTTTTTGAGAGCAGTAGGGTGGATTAGCTCAGGGATCATAGACATATTTATAGGGATTTGACATAGTTCAAGATTTTATGATAGAGAAAACCCATCGGGACCAGGATCTCAATCACTCCACAGTTAGAAGTACAATTTTAGTTGCCTTGGTTTTAGCTTCTACACTTTCTTCTTCAGGGGATTTCAATAGTTTCATATCTGTTACTGTTAGGGAGATCCCTGGTCTTTGTATCTTTACTTCGGCTAATATCATAATGTTGGACACTCCGTTGGGGATTAGAATAGGGAGTGTATGTTAGTTTAAGGAGTGACCTCTTGAGGTTGGAATGTGTCACTTCTTATGGGTCCTTTTTGTATTAGAGATGATGGGCTATGATGTCATTATCAGAATGAAGCAGTTGGTTCCCTTCCATGTTATTTTCAAATTTTATCATTATAGGGTGAGTTTCACATCACCATAGGGTGGATCATTTATACATAAGGGTGAATGGGATGTCCAAGTGAGAAGATCTGGACCCAAGCATCATTTGATGAGAGGAGTTACAACATAGATTTATTGTATGTATCTATATGACTATTGGACATCATAGATGGACTTTACTCTAGTGGGGGACAATTTCGGATATGTATTTCCAGATAACTTTTCAAGTTTACCTCCAGAGAGATAGGAATAATTTTATATTTTGCTTGTGCCAGGAGTGGGATAGGTGTCCATTCATCCTTATTGGATGACTACAACAATGTTACGGGAGCTCAATAAGTAGTTATATGAGTTATAGTAAAAGGGTTTCATCTAACCCAAAACTTATCCCTGGGGTTCTCTTGTCCTGTTTGTGAAGAAGGTGGTCGAAAACCTCAGACTTTGTGTGGATTATCAAAAGTTGAACCAGTTAATGGATTAGAAATGATATCCCTTACTGAGGATTGATTAACTCTTTTATCAGCTTCAAAGATCCCGAGTATTCTCGAAGATTTACTTGAGATCTGGTTATCATCAGTTTTGAGTTAGACCATCAGTTATACCTCTTACAAACATTTGAAGTAGGTATGGTCTATATGAGTATGTTGTTACGCCATTCGGTCTCACGAACGCGCCTGTAGTTTTCATGGAACTGATAAACCAAGTGTTCCATCCATACATAGACTCTTCTTAGTGGTTTTTGTGGAAGATATATTTTATTACTCTCACACTCGATATGATCATGCTACCCATATTGAGTTCATTTTGAGTACTCTAAGAGAGCATCAGTTATAAGATAAGCACACTAAATTCTACTTTTGGATGGACCTGATTCACTTCTTGGGTCATGTTATCTCAGATACTGGAGTATCAGTAGACCGAGGGAATGTAAGAGTAGTAGTTTTCTGTGAGTATCCGAATAACTTCTTTGAGGTATGAAGCTTTCTATGGCTGGATGGTTACTATAGAGGCTTTATACAGGAATTTTCATGCTTATCAGTTCCATTTAAGGGCCTGACATAGAAGGGTGTGATGTACCTATTAATATATTATTGCGATTCAGACCTTCAAAAGTTGAAAGGGAGGTTGAATTCAACACTGATACTAGTTTTTCCAGATCTGTTCAAGAGATATAGTATTTACTATGATACATCAGGTATCGAGCTGAGAGAAGTGCTTATGCAGGGGAAAGAGTCATTGTGTATGGATCTCAGTATTTGAGGCCACATGAGAGGAATTAACTAATGCACGATCTTGAGTTGGCAACAGTTGTTCATACTTTATGTTGTTGGATACATTAACTATTGGGAGGGTGTTTTGTTTGTTTCAAAAACCAGAAAAGTCTCAATTATATCTTCCCTTATCATGACCTAAATTTTAGATAGTGAAGTTGAGTACCTTCAGTCTTTTGAAGTTTATCTTTCTTACACACTTACTAATGGCAATGTAGTGGCATATAAATTGAGCAGGGGGACTCAAATACCAGCTGTTTAGGAGGCTAGTAGTGAGTGGCAGCTTATGGATCTATTATCTATGATGCATTTGTATGTGTACGACAGACATGGGAAGATGTTTCTTTCTTATCTAGCGGTTACCTCTACTCGACTTGATTGAGTGCGAATGAGGTAGCTATCATATGGTAATTTCCTAATTATACAGAAGTGTGTGTTAGGAGATGACCCTATTTCTAGATGGACATTAGGATAGGATGGGATCTTTCATTTTCATGGGAGTGTATGGGTGTCAGCAGACATACGCAAGGAGCTGATGCCGATTTTTCATTCTTTAGTTTGGGAAGTTCATCCTGGTGTCACAAAGATGTATATAGATCCACACCATCGGTATTGGTGGCTAGGCATAAAGAGAGATGTTACTAGTTTTTTTCATGATGTGTTCCACCTGTTAGTAGGTGAAGGCAAAGAATCAGTGACCAGCATGGCTTTTATAGTAGTTTCCCATTCCTTAGTTGAAGTGAAATGATGTCGTGATGGAGTTCATGATAGGTTTTCCAATGGTCACCACAATAGAATGATGCAGTTTGTGTTGTCATTTATAGACTCATGAATGTTTCACATTTCGTACCAATCGAGGATACCTTCGGTTTTGATGATCTATGAAGGTTGTATTTCTGAGAGATTGTATGTTTTCATGGGGTTCTCATCTCCATCGTTTCATATGGGAACACTAGTTTTACTTCTCGTGTCTGGAAGGGACTATATAGGGATTTGGGTACATATTACTCTTGAGTACAACTTACCATCCCAAGATAGATTTCCCATCCGTGCATGAGATTCAGGAGCTGGAGGACATGCTTTGAGCATGCGTCCTAGATTTTGGAGGTTCTTGAAAGAATCCCATACCTATAGTGGAGTTTTCCAACAATAATAGTTTTTAGGAAACTATTTATATGGAACCTTATGAGGCTCTATATAGTGGGCCAGGACGATCACCACTATGTTGGATGAATGTAATAGAGGCATCCATGTTGGGACCTCGACTTGTCGAGGAGACCACATAGTAGGTGGGGTTGATTCAAAAAAGGATAAAAACTGCACAATCACAACAGAAGTATTCTACTGATAGTTGGAAATGACCTCCGAAGTTTAAGGTTAGAGATCAGGGTTTCTTATGTGTCCCACTAAGGTTGGAACACAAGATGATCAGATGATAGGGTAAGCTTCCACCAAGATATGTTGGGCCGTTTGAGGTTTTGGAATGATTCGGTGCGGTTGACTACCGACTATAATTACCTTAGAGGTACTAGTCTATGTATGATGTCTTCTACGTTTCACAGCTGCAACATTACTTCTCAGACCCATCTCATATTTTCCAACCCGAGGAGGTTGATTTAGAGGTGGATGCATCATTCGAGGAGCATCCTATCTAGATTGTTGATCGTAGTGTGAAGGTTCTATGTGGCCAGTCTATCCCTCTTGTATGGGTGTTGTGGTACCACAAGCGAGTACATAATGATACTTATGAGAGGGAGGCTGATGTGAGATTGTAGTGACCAGAGCTGTTCGAGGATTCTTCTTCTACACCTCCTTATTAAGGAAATTCGGGGAAAATTTCTTTAACATGGGATGTTTTTAAGAAACCAGATCTTCTATTCAGCTATGGATCTTTATTTCAAGTGTTTTTCAAAAAATGGGGAGAATCTTAGAATTTAAGGATTATACGCCATATACTATCCAAGTACATGGCTGTGTGGGGTGACCTAGAGACCATCTAAATTGGAGGCCAGTTAAGGCATGTACACGACATGTACATTAAAAGAACACATCATGTACTTTTTCTATTTTTTTTTGTTAATTTGGTTTGTGGTCACATGTAATTGACAAAAATTCATTCTTCTAGCCCTGTGTCATCTAGGAGCTATAGAAATCGCTGAATCTTCTTGGAGCCATCGACTTGTCGTCTGTTCTTTGAATCAAACACTGTCTATTGGATTAGAATTTCAATGGTGAGTTCTTCCTTCTTTTAGAGCCTCTCCACTTGATTTCTCTTATTGCATGAGTTATTGGAGGTTGATCATTTTTAAAATTGTTTTATATCTACAACATTCTAGGTTAATTCAAAGGCTGAGGTTCAACATTATCGATTGAACAACATTGAGGTAGGTTTTTTGTGCCTTTCCGTAGTTGTTTTTGAATAGTATGTATAAAAAAGTATCGAATACCCAAGTTAAGGTTATTGCGTGTTTTAGAAATCTGACACTGATATTTACTATTATTGGTGTCTTCCTGAGTAAGGTTATTGATTATGAATAGGGTTTATTACCTTTTTATAGATGTGTTTTCCCTTGTGTTTTTGATATTTGTCGTTGAGTCTAGAACTGTCTATTAGTGTGTGTTCGTTCTCTATGCATAGTACTATTAAGACGGGGATTCTATTATATTAAATGTTTCTGATATGTATTTTAGTGTTTAGCCAAGTAGTTTTTAAGTTTACTTAGGCTGCTGGGTATCTTTTGTGCATGAATGTATTACACAGGGCTGTGGGAACCAAGTGTAGTTATACTATAGGGGGAATGGATGCTGAGGACTTCCGCATAGTGTCTGTTACACCTTTCATGCTAAAAGACCATAGGGGGGATGGAAATGAGTTCTCCCTTAGAGTGTATGTAGTTTCACATTTCAAGACCACATGGGGAATTGGATGTTCAGTGCTTCCTCATAGATTCTGTAGTTTACTATTAAAAGACCAATGGAGGAATTGACGGTGAGTGTTTCCTTAGAGAATCTTTATCTAAGTTGAACCGGAGGGGTTAGACTATGAAAACATACCAGAGGGTTTCTTGCTTATATTTGGTTGATTAATTAATAAATGAAAATTAATGTTGTAGAAAATGAAGTATTTTTTACATTTGAGTACTTCCTTTATTATTGAATTCTTTTCTCATATTCCTGCTATATATATTCACTGATAGTTAGGCACATATATTTTGGTGGATGCATCCTAGGATTCTTCTCGAACCCTATTTTGATCATGTGTTTGGGTCCAAAAAGATTATATTATGGTAGGTATAGAAAATGGAAAACTCCCTTCTACTTCAGGTTATTAATTTCTATGGAGTAGGAGAGCATGGAAATGGATGATGCTTGCGTTGCTAGTGGAGTTTTTTTTGTTGTACTTTGGTTTAGTACTATATTTCCAGCATTGTTCTTGTTTGGATACTTTACTAGACATATGTGACATGAATAATTTATATATGTGCTCCAATTGTTTATTTACTTTTAGTCTTCTACAATTTACTTATTGATTGATATTACTTCTTCCACTATTGTTATCTATTTGTTTCTGCTGTGTTAGTCTGCTAACGAGGGCATAGATTCCCACTATCACACCTATGTCCCTCACTGCTAGTCGGCACACTTTGGAATTTGGGGTATTGAAATTGAGGATATTTGACCAACCCAGTATGGGGTACCTTTGGGTAGCTCTCAGAACAAGGACATTATAGTTAGTATGAGTTCTTATTAGGTGTTAGGACCATGTTCCATATCTAATATCCAATATCTATGGGGTGGAATTTACTAGTGAAATATGTTCTTTATTTCAATCTATTTTAAAAAATGAGAATTGTTTTTTATGTGTTTGATATGGCCATTCTATGAAAATGTGTATTGTCCTATGAGACAAAAGTAAAATTTCAATTTATTTTATTTCCATTTCATTTAAATGTAAAATTTCTTGTGAAATAAATATAATTTTATGTTTTTTATGGATATAAATAAGTTAATATTTATACAAGTGAAGATCATGTAAAAGATACCCAACCATTAGGGGTTGGGTAATCATTGGTTTGCAAAACAAACAATCAAAATTATTATAATTATGTTGGATAAATCTATGATCGATCAATGAAACCAAAAACCGATGAGAGTGTAAGATTGTAAGAAGAAACATACATGACAAATGAAATTTTTTCAACGTTCAAAAACTATTTTTATAAAGTGGTTAATACTTTGTGTCTAATGACTAAAATTCAAATGTACACATACTTATGTAATTATCATCATGGAACATTGGATGTAGAGAAGGATGATATTCCTGAACTCTTAGAAATAGAAGGATAAATAATATAGTCAACAAGTTGATTAATCATTCACAATCTGCATTATGTGTATCCTTAGTTGGATCAAATGTGGGTCTTTATTATAAACCTGAAAAATTGTCAAAATTCTATCTGGATTATTCTCAAAAGAATTTGGATTGGTATTTTATATTTCATCACCACTCATCACATGAAACAAACTATATATATAATCATTATAGAAACATGTCATGTTGATAGTTGGCTCAGGCATGGTGTTTTTAGTGAAGGCCATATCCAAAAATCATAGTAAGATATATATACAACCCCTTAGATATTAGTGTATGAATTTCTCAATTTTATTATCTATCGTACATTCACCATGACATATTCTAGGGTAACATGAAAATGTTTCCTCAAACCAGTACAAATGATTAGAACACTGATTATTTCTAAATCGAAGATGATATACAAGATTTTTTCATAAAAACATAATTTTCTTCCTAGTGATTTTACCTTGACGATTTACCATGGAAAGTAAACCATAACCATTTACCATCTCCTCATATTGAAATTATATTTTTTTTCCTTTAATAGAATATCCATGAATAATGTAACCATAATTATTTCTAAAAACCCAACAACACAGTAAGGGAGAACATGTCATAGTTTTGGATTCCAATAGTAATTCTATAAAATTATAATGGTATAAGAACACTGAAGTAATAATTTTACAGTAAACTATTCAATATTTATTTTCATAGACTAAAAATGACATTCAATATCAAGAACCAAAATGTTGTTTTTACCTCTGTATAAATTATTCATTCCTTTGCAATAAATTTTAACTCTAATGATTATTCTATCAATCCATGAGAATTTTGTTAACTACTAGAATATAAAAAACAAATGAAAAAGTATTGACTTATTATTTCAAGAAACTATTGACAAAAACAAGCTATGTGAGAGTTATCTAAACACCATATCATAAGATAAAATGATACTTACAAGATCTATCGATTCATGGTGTAAATATCAATAAATTATTAAACAAATCTCATTTTACGTCTTCTAAACTACAAATTTTTCAAGTAAAATAATGAGGGATCATCAATATCCTTAATAATCAAATGATCTTTAATCTCTCCCTTTGTATTCATTGGAATAAAGCTAAAAAATATAAAATAATTCCAAAATTTTAGCAACCAATGCCTCATTTCACCCCCATATACAAGAAATATCTCCAATTATCTTTATATATTACAATTAGGATATATACCCCTTTATAAAAAATTTATTAAAATAAAATCCTCATTATTCTAAAAATGTTGTGGACTGAAATTGATAGAATAATTATAGTATCACACTTTGATTTTTCGAGAGAATTCGCTCCAAAAAATACTCTGAAGTGATTTAATATATCCTTCATTAAAATATTTATCATGATATTCTAAACATTATAACTCATTGAAGTATATTCAGTGAAAATATCTGAACATTACACATTCTCCATGATAAAGAGTTATTTGATATCTATATGTTTTGGTCATAAATACTACATTTATTTCATTAAAAATTTAATCACAATTGAATTATCACACCCAATCATCAATGGATATATTACTCACACCACCACATATTTAGGATTGGAATATATCTACATAGAATGGGTTTTTCCTTGATATTTTGTAACATAATCAACTTATATTATTATTAATGTAACTAAATGTTTCTTCTTAGAGTACCAAGAAATTAAATTTTCTAAAAACATAAATCTACTCCAAAATTTGACATTAAACCACCAAAATCACTTTATAAATCATAATAAAAAATGTTTAATAGTTTTAAGATATATATTTTTCTTACCTTATAGTGAATTAAAAAGTTATTTATACACAATTCCTGATCTTTTACATTTCCATTAGACAAGAATCCTTCATATTTATTGGGAATTAAGCACATAAAAAATGTAAAATATGATTACAGGTCTAGACATTTCCAAAAATATTAAGTTGTATATAATACTTTTAAAATTATATATTTCTTTAAAACTTCTATACTCATCCAAGGAATAATTAGTCCCATGTTCTATAAGTGTAAAGAACTATCTAAATTCTTCCATTCTAAACCTCATAGAAAATATGAAGAATACTTCTCTTATAATAGGAATATAAATATGATATGTTAATGACATGAAAGCATAAAAATAATATGATCCATCAAATCATATACATTTCAATGTATTTTTTATATAGGTAGAAAATTCATCGAAATACTTATACCGCTTTCTAGTAAATATAATTTCATCAAAAAAATGATCAAAATGATTGAATATGTGTCGTGTACCTTGAGGAAATGACGGAAACCCACCTTTCGTTCCTTGAAATAAATTTTCTTTAAGCTACATTAATCATTTAATACCTTGATCTTGGTTTATTTTATGTTAACATAATTCTTTATTCATCTTAAAAACATTAGTAAAATCATCTTTAAGAATAAATCCATCTATATGATTATTATAAAATTTCTGCGATAGTAATACATTTAATAACTACAACTCCACATACATTTGAAATACATAGTAATTAATTTTTGAACATATCATAAGAAATATCTCTATTTATTCATTCCATCCAACTATATCAAAAATTTAAACAATGTATATAACCTAAATTTGAGTGAAAACATTAAAATTATATTATATTTTTTTATATACTACTTATCCCTTTTCATGGATCTGATTTAAAAAATTCCATTTTGTAATAATCACATTCTAATCTTTATGCCTTGATATTTACTCCAAAGTTGCATTCTTCTTGAATTTTTCATCTATTCCTCTTCCACTACAATAAGACCATCAGGTTATTGAGCCTCATCAATACTATTTGGTTCAACATAAAAATAAAAACTGTTATAAAAGGAATATTCTAAAATTCCCCATATTTTATAACCCTTTATTGTATATCTAAAAATGTTTTCATGATCCAAACGTTTCCTATGTCTTGAAAACATAGTTCATTAACTTTCTATTACTTCTTCAGCATTGGAAATTTCGGAATAATTATGATAACATTAAATCCCTACCACCCCACAAAAATATGTCCCATGATTCCTTCCTAATCTTCTTGAACAATTTGAATATCATCATTAGTCGGAAATGGTGTTCTTGATATACAATGATTCTATATGACTATAATATAAAATATGTCAACAATATTCTTTAAATTTTTGTTATAACCCTGATAACTTCTTCCACCTAATGTGTATACAAAAGAAATCTCCACATCAGTTTTTGTATCAAATTACTTAATTTTTTTCCATTAACATTGAAGTAATAATTTTTTTAAATGCATTAAATCTTTTTAATTTTTACTTTTCCCAAAGAATATCCCTTATCTTGTATTAACCAATTTTTGATGAAGTAGAAACCAATTAGAAATGTATATAGATGTCATAAAGACTTGTTTCAAAAAATATTTTTAATCGATAAGTTCTGATTACATTGGTTTAACCAAAAAATAGAGTTCTTCCATTATACAACTCTATTTTTTGGGTCTATATATATACAAAAAATTTATTCATTATACTATACTTCTCATGTAATAAATCGTTGTCTTCATTAATGAATATAGATATATTATTGGACCAAAACCTATTGATAAAAAAATTCATTTTATTGTTATTCAATCCTTTAAAATTATTAATCCTCATAAGATATTGTTATTTAATTAAAATAATGCTGAAAATATTCATACAATAAAAACTTAAATAAGTGTGATGAATTACTTATCTGCATTAGTTGACTTCAAGAATATCTGGATACACATATGAGTGTATCAATTCAAATGATTGAATTATTTTGATATCAAAATCTAATGACTCTTTCATACCATATTTACTTTATAACACACTTAAAATGTTTCCATCCTCTGACAGGTTAGCTTTAGTATATTTCTTAAAACATTATAGTTGATTTTTTTTTCAAATTTATTTTAACACAAATGGCCATGTATTATATTACAATGATAATTGTTCTCTATCACACTCATACAAAAACTATATTGATCATTGAAAATGTGGAATAATTCACCACCTTTTCATTATCCCTTAACGATAATAATTCCACCAATATTCCTCACAATGAAACCTACACTCTAATATAGAATTAACACATTCTGATTGTTAAAATAATTATCAACACACAATATATTATGAATTAACCCATTTACAAAGAAAATATCATTTCACTCAACCTTATTTCCATCAATTTTAGGGTTTTATAATCCATTCCAATTGAGTGACCCATACTGAAAATATCCTCCATCATACATATTGAATTATTTCAGGAGATATTTTTTAATGATCATGTGTGATAATAAACTGATGTCCAAAATCTATTATTCTTATCCTTTCAATGTATTGTAATATTTTTTAACCTCCATAGTCTGATTTTAATTAATAAACCTTTTACTAGATCATGATATATTATTTTCATTCAAATTATCTAATAATAACTTGAGGCACTTTCTAGATGTATGTATGGGTTGATCAAACCCAACTTAATTTTCCTCAAGAGTATTAAAGTAATTAAGATATTTAATCTTATCTTATTGATTCCATCTCGAATTGGCCATTATTGTTTTTAACTTTTCTACATATGATTTATGGCCTCTATTTTATATAGGGAGTGATATGTTGAACTATAACACATATTATTTGTGTTTATTGTATATAAATCATCAATATATTTTATAAATCCAATATATATATAGTTGAAACAAGTTTTACTAAAAATTTTAATGAGTATTTTTGTTTAGAATTAAATATCCCTTATTTTTTAAAATATATTTAGGTTTCTAAATTTTAATTACCTTGGAATTTATATTAAGTGTTTTCTCAAAATCATACTTCTTCCACACCTAATTTATTTGTTTATTATAATCACATTCTCTTGATGTAAGAACATGTATAACTTGTTTCTTTAGTATATAAATTAACTTATTTCATTTATTAACACAAATATTACACATTCTATTTAATATTTAGTGTCTAAGGAGGACACTTGTAGATTAATAAATAATTTTATATATTTTTTATTAGAATCAAAAACATTATCTAAAAAGTTATATATTTTTTTCTATCCAATATGAATAAATTCGGAAAATCAAACTAGAATTTGTAATAAAAATTTTAAACTTGAATAATTTTTTCATTAAGGGAGTTTACAAATTCATTAAGGAATATATATATGAAATAAAAACTTCAATCATCATGTCTCTCTAATAAAGTATTATATTGATATAACCAATATTTCTTCTAAACTCTACATACAACTTGGTAATATATATATCATTTTAAGTATCTAAATTTACCAATGTATTATGAAACCAAACTGGGATATGGGAGGGGTAAATTAGTGAGATCATTTGTTTATTGAATTATATTATATTTGAAATAATAAAAAATATATACAAATTTTTATGTATGGATCTTATCTATATCAATTATTATTTTCATACTATACGAATGAAAAAAAATTTCAAGAGAATGAAAAATAATATTTTCATAAGGTTCACCCCTGATGTGGGTGAAAACATCACTTATGTGTTTGAGTCGATTCAAAGACACATGTGGTTCACTAATATCACAATGTATATACAAATGGGGAAGTCATCATTTTTTTCTTTGAAGATATATCCCATTAACATTATTATCTCCCAATAATTTTTTTATATAGGATTCCTCCTATAATAAAATTGATGCTTCAACACCAATCTTATATATTATCATAAAAAATCCTCTATATTAACTCAATAATTCAAATACATCATATAAAAAAATATGGCACATTGAGGTCCATCCGATAATCAACAACAACAACAGACATTTTGGATAACTCTTAATTAATAAGTTTCCAATGTCCAGAAGTTGTATGATCCCTCATGTTGTCTTTTTCCCATAGATAATATTTTATATATGTAATATATATATGAACATTCATTAATAGAAGATAATATTAAATAATAGTTTCTTATAAATCTAATTATTTTATTATCTTTTAATTTACTTCTCCTTTAATGAGGAAAGAATAATTAGTGGATACACAAAATTTCTTTCCCTTTTACATTTCTATTTTAATAAATTATTCTTCTTTATAGACACACCATTAGTCACATGAATACTTCCCAAAATAAAAAATATATAAACTCTAATAAAATTGATAATGTGATCTTACATTTTAAATTGGTAGAATATTATACATGCCAATACATCAAATTTTATTTTAATAAATGGATTCTATTATTTCTATGATTAATATTTTATAATTAACAAAAAATATCGTCTCAAATTTATCCATTTAATAATCCACCAATCATGGTCTATATATTATTCAAGATTATATAAAATGACTTCTTCTATTACATATATAAAAAATTGATTTGGGATGTAGATTATTTTTGATGACATAAAAAATATTCACTCTTCTATATGTAATCCATGGATTTAACAAGATGTTATAAAACTTATATCATTCATTCATACATCATAATCCAAATAACCACCCTATTTCCATAATAAAAATTTTCAGCATAAAATATCATTCAATACCCACTTTACCATTCATTATGACAGTGTATTCATTCTCATGGTGTAATTCCTTATTCATCTCCGTAATGTAATTCTCATCATATATAACATTATGGTATGGTCTTCATCTCTATGGTGAAGCATCCTCCTTTATAAATCAATGAAATATCATATTGTATCATGATCACTAAAAAGAATCATTATGATTCATTAATGAAGAATAACATATCCTCACTTCAGTTAATACTCTTTTTAGAATCCCTATTTTTAATTCTACAAACACCAATAATTTTTTCCATCAAACAAATGATTATTAGGTATGAGATTTTTATTGTTACATATCCTTTAGTGATATCATCTTATTATTAAGAAGGATAAATTTGCTTATATTTATCCATTAAATAATTTTAATAATTCATCCATAGAAACCATTAAATATTTTGTGAGGGTCTGGTAACTCTTTTGTAGAATTTGTAAATATGGATTTACTCATATGTAGCCTTAATTTATTATTATATGAAATCAATTTAATATAACTCAAACTTTAAACCCTTTATGTTAATTCCATACTAATTAAAATTATTCTCATGTACCTCTAACTCCATTCTATTTATTATTCCACATCCATTGGATTCTAAAATTTACTCATACATAATCCTTTTTTCCTCACCATATTCTTTTACTAAACCCATGGTTCAATCTTATGTACCTCATGAAATATCTGAGATACTATTACATCGATTCCAATTTATTAAACCATAATTATTTATCTTAATAGTAACTCTTACATAATACTAGAGTTATTCATACATACCTAGTATAAATTATGGGTTTATATTGTAAATTTATAGACATAATCACACATATCGAGAATATAGAAACCAATTTTTTTAATTAATAGATATTAGAAAATTTTAGATGAATATTCAATTAATTTAAAAAACAGATGCCTGAGGACTATAAATGTTTAGTGTCTTTGGATACTAGGTACAAAATCATCTAATTCGGTGAAATATCTTCAATATATCCCATTAATATCATCATATTTAATCTAATTCATAAACATACCCTACTTAATAACATTGTACATAACCTGGGGAAAGGAAACATAAGAAAGGGTGATATTAGATGCTCAATGTGGGTAATTAAGGGATATACACAAGCCTCACCTGAGAAAAACAGTATGGGATCCTAAGAATGACATTTGAAAACCGTACAATACACATTGAGGATCATAATATTATATTATGACATAAATATTGGAACATCCTAATACATGAAACAAAATTTAATCAAAAAACATTAGTCATGATAGGATAAAATTTTCACAATACATAATATTTTGGCATAAAAATAATATTAGAAAATCACTTCCATAGTAGTAAAGGATTGTTAGAAAAATTATTAGGGCGCCCAAAGGGTTACTGAACCACATCGGTGGGAGACACCACCATCCCCAATGCTTTCTTTTTCTTCATAGTAGAATGAGTTCACTCACCAAACCATAATAATTGCCAAGGATGATACCTAAGACCATCATAGAGGAAAAAATACTTTATTGAACTGGGTTCACACCACATTTATTCCTTTATATCTCATGAGATATATATCTTTGTCCTTTGCATTATAGGGAGATATAGGTCTCTCCCGATTTCAGTTATAACATAACCACTGTCATTGGTAATAACATAATTGTTATCATTGGTTAAAACATAATCAGCATCCTTGGATAAAATGTATCCACCATCACGTAATGAAAATAATTCATATGTGTAAAACAAAATACAAAATTCCTAATATCATCACCTATGAAATGGAACATGTTTCATAAAAATTCTATCATATCATAACCTATGGAACGAGACTGATTTGATAAGGATTTTAACATGGTATAACCCATGGAAGAGAGACGGGTTTCATAAGAATCTTTTAATCATAAAAATAATGAATCATGAAATATAACAAGAAATGTATACCTAGATCATATACCTAGTAAAACATAATTAATATATAAGGATTTAATCTAATATGGAAAATTATTTTAAAAGATTACATAGAATATTATTTTAGCTATATAGAATTTATTTAAAAATCATATATTAAAAAAAATTCAAATTTTTTTTGTAATTTAGTTCATTTGAAAGTAACATTTAAATAATATAAATTAGCATTCATGGAAAATAATAGTCCTGAATGTGTGAAATTCTATTCATTCCCCACATGTTAATACAATGATTCCTTCCACATTTTTGGTAAAAGAAAATCATACATTATTCTAGAAAAAAACATGAAGATTCATTCCAAAATATTAAATAAAACTAAAAAATGGTAATAATTTTTTTAATAAATAATTTGAATAATGTTAAAAAAATTGGAAATATTTTTAGAAAACATAGTTTTGGAAGAGAAAGGGTTTTCAATGAAAAAGTGGATTTTACTAAAGAACATTATTTTTTCAACTATTGAGTACATAAAGAGAAAAAAATAAAGGGATTTTTTTTCTCATGAAATAACTTATGGAGTAGAAAATTCATTAGGTTTTTCAGATATAGATCATAATATTTTATCTTTGGAACCATAATCATAAATAATACCAATAAATTATGAGATTATAATATAAAGCTTTTACCACTTTGGTAACAATCGATCATAATCCCAATAAAATAATAAAATTACATAAATATTATAATAATATTATTATAAGGATATTAATGATATAACAGTTAAATGAGTTCTTAGATACACCTTATGGAAGAAGATATGTTCATAATAGAATATATGTCTCAAAGAAGAAAAATTGAGGTGAAAAACCCTTAACAGATTGGTAACTATTAAACCATAACCCAATGAAATAGAAATCATAAAATGTATATTTAAATACCAATAATGTAAATGAAATTAAAATTAAAATAAATTAAATTTAATTATATACATGGCACATCAAAATTAAAATTTCAATATGACATATATCTCACATAAATAAAAGTGAGATGAGAAAACCCTCACCATAAGTAACAAATTCTTTCATACACATTCACACATAATGGATAATAAATAAGATATTATTAAAAATATATTACATGAACATACTTATATTTATCATGACATATTTTATTAATTATATCATTTTATTACCTATTTATTAACAACTCCATCTTATAATCAAATTTTGAGCAATAAATTCTTTTTTTCATTATGTGTTTTGTTTATTTTTTATTTTTTGGTCAACTTAAATTGATCATGATTCCATAAAATATAGAGTAATAATTATTTAAGAATTACCATATTTATACATCAATTATGCATTTAATATAAATCATGATATATTGTTTTGATAAATGTGGTACGTTACAATCAGGGAGATGGTAGGTCGTACATACAGATGAGTAATGTTTCCATTTTCAATGATCATTATAGAAAGAATGTAAGAAATATTTTATATTTATATAATGATAATAATATAAAAAATATTAATTCTTTAATTATAGTAATAAATATAATACATGTGGCTATGGGGATGGAAAGATAGTCACATCACTTCCTGAAGGCAGTAGTCCACATGTACATAAATGGAATTATAATATTTTAATGAGATAAAAGGTAGAAAATGATATATTTTACTTTAATGATGATAAATATTTATTTAATATTGTTACGAACCGCCTTCACCAAAAGGAGGGAAGGGTCAGCAGATTGCCAGACCCTTCCTTCTTTAAGTTGAAGGAGAAATAATGGCCCCCAAAACCCGCCTTCAATAGGTCCCGGAGTGGCGACCAGCACCAAGTGCATGAAATCACATACTAAATGGAAAAAATTACCCCTTTTTCTTTTAGTAGGACTGGGAGATAAGATAGTGAATCCCACAACACCAAAGATGAAAGTAAAAGTAAAGCGAAGAACCATTCCCAATGCATGTTACAAGAGTGAAATCCACAATGTGTAAGGAGACTACAAAGAAAAATACCAAAAGGAAGAACACCATCAACCACAATGATCTGTCACAAGGCATGAGCTAGTACGGTCCAAAATGATCCCCAAAGTCCTGCTGGAAACCTGAAAGAAGTTATATATATGTAGGGTGAGCATACAAGTATACTCATTAGGGAAAAACCAAAGACTCTCATGCACAAGTGGGGAGGCATTCTAATGCCCTGTGAGAAAAGAGATAAACAATCACCTAGCAAGGAAACTAACCACCCTAGCCTCACCAAGAAGCACTCCCCAAATAACGCAATTCATGTAATGTATAGTAATAGCACATCGATGTTTGGGTACCCCGCGTCAGTTTCCCACTGGTTATTGAAGACATCCTACGCATCAAACCAATCCCGTCATTCTCATCACAGTCCCACTGCCATACCCCGCCTGCACACACTTGGGCCAAAACCTCACCGTAGTCCCAATACCAAACCCCACCCACAGACACTTTAGCCACAACTATCACACGTAACCATTCCTGAAAACACCTAGGCCAGAATAACCACTGCCACGCCTGAAGACACCTGGGCTATTAGAAATACTGCCATGCCCAAAGACACTTGCGCCTCATCTTGAAGATACTAGGAAAACCACCTTCCCGCACAAACGTGTGCCAACCACCACACTACCCTGCCTGAAGATTCTTGGGCTAATAAGGGACTTTAAGCCATTACAGCCTGCCCAAAGATACTTGGGCTATCCGGGAAATGGAGCAGAAAGGAGCTAATAACCATCCACTAATAGAATTGTTGGGAGAAACACCCTCCCCCATGAGATGTGAGTGTTTGGCACTAATTTCTGAACTTGGGTGGGGCGCGAATAAGAAACACAAAAACTACAAGTCTATGTATAGGTAACAAGAACTCACCCAATCTAGGTTTTTCTTCAGCCAGCCTAAAGAATACTATCCTTACTATTCATTCATAAGAGAAGATAAGAGCACCAATGCCCATGTCACAACTCACACAAAACCAAATCCCCATGTCCCATCCTTGCTTTCATGTTCAGTAATAATGTTTAAATATGTTTCTACACCTACGTGGGCAACTAGTAAGCATAATCACAAACCAATGGAAATGTTACAGCCAACATCAATTTAAGCATTCACACCCAGTTCTATTGCAAATTCACAACAACAAAGGGATAAGGGAGATCCATTGAAGTACTGGAACCAAAGAAAACCCCAAGATACAACCCCATGTCCCCAAAATCTGGGAGCCAACGATTTCTCAACAATAGAGTATCCCACCCCAATTTGTGATATTAGTAGAGTAATCACACAGCCTAAAAGTATAACAATAGAGGACCCTATCCCCACCCACATCGCCCCATCAATCTAAGCCCCCATCCAAGAAAACCATAAGGTCCCCCTCAAAAGTCCCGTGAAGGAAAAACAACCAAACCACTCCCACCAACACAAGGCAGGCCCATGCAGGTATTTCCAGATTTAAGATATTTAACACACTCCATGGTTTCAATTCCACTGGGTTTAAACCGGGGTTATCATAGAAATAGAGTTGATCCTGGTGCTTCCAATTTATTTATCCAAATATACGTAATTAACCAATTTCTATTACACAACAAAAGGTTCACAACCAAAATACAAGCCATTAAAATGTCACAAGGGGTAAGGGTTTATTAATGCATAGAGAAAGTCCACCAATGGCCATGATTTTTAGTAGGCGTAAGCCCGCATAAGTCAGAAATCATTAATCATGAAAGGGGAGAAAAACAGAGTTGCATCATCGATCACACACCTCCCCTTAATTCTTTAGAATCCGTTTATTATCTTCATTTAATTTTGGTTCATCCAATTATACAGAAGCAGTAGCATACCCACCCCGCAAGATACACATAAAGGAGAGACAAAGGTGAAACACCTACTTGGTTGATCAAAGATCGATGTTCCAACTCCGCTTCTGGAATAGGGGATGTGTGGCCTACACGGGAGGGATTTTGGGAACTCCAAGGACGAGCAGACGAATTCATCATAGGTGCACCACAAGCATCAGGAAGAAAGGAAATCAAGCGCACCATGGAGAAGAGAGAAGTCGGCAAAAAGGGAATAATGGGGAAGAAGAACTTCTACTGCGATATATAGATAAAATCCCGTTGTTACGGGATAAGAAATTTGAATGTCGTGGATGTTAGATCGTTGTTCTTCCACATGGTTGGGTGGTTACACATGACTGAATTAATTTTTATTCAATAGGGAGGGTTCTTGAGATTTTTAGATATTAATTATGGGTTCAAATGGCCTTTAAATGACTTATAAGGTCAAAAAGGCCTAAGAGAGGTGTTACAGGAAAAACTGTAGAAGTAAAACCAGATAGAGCTGGGTAACACTGATCAGTCGCGCTGATCGGTCACGCCAATTGGTCGCCCTGATTGGTGGCACCGATCGATCTCCCCGATCGGTCGCGCCGATTGGTGGCACCGATCCGTCGCACCGAAATTTGGAAAAGGGAGTGGTCATGAGGGTCTGGGCCATAACATTAGATAACTCTCAAACCATTCTCATCCTCGAGAATAAAAACCTAGACTGAAGGAAAGAGGGTGGGGGTTACACACGACTGAATTAATTGTTATTTAATAGGGAGGTTTCTTGAGATTTTTAGATATTAATTATGGGTTAAAAAGAGCCTTGAAATGAATTAGAAGTTCAAAAAGGCCTAAGAGAGGTGTTACGGGAAAAACTATAGAAGAAAAACCTGACAAGGCTCGATAACACCGATCGGTCGCAATAAATTTGGCAATGGGAGGGGTCATGAGGGTTTGGCCCATTACATTAGATACCTCTCAAACCATTCTCGTCCTTGAGAATCAAAACCCAGACTGATGGAAAGAGTGGGGGGGGGGGGGGTCTGAACAACCACCACGGAAGATACCACTCAAGAGTGAGCCTCTTCGACATAGGAACACCTTATCCCCTGAAAAAACACAAATACCCTACCGCTCCTTTCCTCGTGCAACCACGCAGAAAAAGCTAAACCATCTGATTTAGTGGGAGAGGGCTTTCCCTTCTTCCGTGTTAAGATACTACCCGCTTTGGGCGACAATGACTTTCCCGCACAGTTTTAGGCGTATCTTATTTAATGCGTCTTAACTGGGGTTTAGGTCCTCCCCTCCCCATTCATTAGGAGATTTCACACACACATCCATAGAAAAAGAAACTACACATCCATAGCCACCAAGGTAAGCATCACAAAGTAAACAAGTACTGACCAAATATGACAAAATTTAAAACAGCTCGGAGTATTGGGCACACATCTGTGCTTCCCTCTCCCAGGTACATTCACCAAGACCACCATGTCACCATAACACACGAACCAAGGGAATGGTTCTCCCACAAAGAACTTTCTCCTTACGATCCTCGATATTGATCGGTTGTTCTATAAAGGTCACATCCTCTTCCATATCTAACTCTTCCTAATCGATGACATGGGAGTCATCGTGTAGATATTGACGAAGCTGGGAGATGTGAAAGACATTGTGAACATTCTCCAACCGAGGTGGCAGCGCCAGCTGATAAGCCACTTTTCCGACCCTCCACAACACTTCGAAGGGTCCTATGAACCTGTGAGAAAGCTTACATCCCCTGCCGAACCTCCTCTATCCACGATGAGGGGAGAACTTCAAGAACATGTGGTCCCCTAACTCAAACTCCAAGGGTCTCATACTATTATCAACATATGACTTATACCGATCCTGATACTCCTTCATCCTTTATCATATAAGCTGAACCTTCTCTGTCTTGCTCTGCACCACCTCCGAGCCAAGAACATCTGCTTCTCCAACCTCAGTCAAGCACACGGGTGAGCGACACGACCTTCCATATAGGTATTCGAATGGAGCTATTCCAATGGTAGAGTGATGGCTATTATTATAGGCGAACTCTACCAGAGGTAGGTGTCGCACCCAAGATCCCCCAAAGTCTAGAATACAAGCCCACAGTATGTCCTCCATGGTCTGGATGGTGCGCTCTGTTTTCCCATCTATCTGGGGGTGGAAAGAAGTTCTAAGATGTAGTGGGGTGCCAAAAGCATGCTGCAATCCCCTCCAGACTCATGAGGTAAAACGTGCATCCCTGTCCGAGACTACGGAACTCAGAACTCCATGAAACTGCACTACCTCGTCCACATACTTCCGTTCTAGAGCTTCCACTCCACTAGAATCCTTAATCTCCAGAAAGTGAGGCGACTTCGACAAGCAGTCCACCACTACCCAGATGGTGTCACAACTCCCTCGCACATTGGGTAGTCCCATGACGAAATCCATAGATATGTCGTCCCACTTCCACTCAGGGAAATCTAAATGATTGAACAACCCGCCTGGAACACAGTGTCCAGCCTTTACCTGCTGACACACTAAGAACTTGGCCACAAACACTACAACTGCTCGCTTTACTCCAGGCCACCAAAGTTGTCTACTCAGACCCTGGTACGTCTTGGGAACATCTGGGTGTACCGCTAGGGGTGAGTTGTGGACCTCACTAAGAACCTTTCCACGCATCCCCTTTGGAAAAAACATCTTCCCCCGGAAGAGCATCTGATTTTGAACATCTTCCGTCAACCCTTCCAGAGCATCGCCCTGGTCAACTCGGTCGCGCATCACTTTGCACTCTGGGTCTCCCCAATAAGACTCCCCCACTTTCCACAACAGAGAATACTGCACTTCCATCTAATATAGGAAACCTATACCACTATCCATCCTCACATGCAGGTGCAAGGCAGCCAACTCATCCATCATCTTCCAAGCATCTGCTGACTCTCGGACCGCATCCTTCTGCGACCTCCTGCTCAAGGCATAAACCACTATATTCTCGTTTCTTGAAGTGTAATATATCTTGATGTCGTAATCCTGGAGGCTCCATCCACCTTCACTGCCGTAATTTTAAGTCATGTTGAGAGAATACATACCTCAAGCTTTTGTGATCCGTGAAGACCACAAAGCGTTCTCCGATTAAGTAATTCCACCATAACTTCAGTTCAAAAACAACTGCTAAAAGTTATAGATCATGGGTGGCATAATTACGCTCATGGGGTCATAGCTGCCTAGACCCATAAGAGATCGCCCCTTGTCGTTGTATCAACACACATCCGAGGCCTTTCCCGGAAGCATCACATAACACCACATATGCCTCCCCTTCTTCTAGTAGTCTCAGCTCTGGGGCACTAACCAATTTCACCTTCAGATAGCTGAAGGCTGCCTCGCACTGCTCACTCCACATGAAAACCTGGTCCTTCTTGGTCAAGGCTGTCAAAGGCACTACAACTTGAGAGAAGTTGGTTATGAACCTCCGGTAGTAACCTGCAAGCCCGAGGAAACTACAAACCTCTTCTATATTCTTGGGTGCTGCCCAAGAAACAAACTCCTAAACCTTTGATGGGTCCAATGCTACCCCATTATCGGAAACTACGTTCCCAAGGATGTGCACTTCTCACATCCAGAATTTTCACTTCCAAAACTTCCCATAGAGCTGGTGCTGTCGGAGGACCTCAAAAACCGTCCTCAGGTGCTCCGCATGGTCCTCCTATGATCATGAATAGATCAGAATGTCATCAATGAACACGACTACGAACCGATCCAGGTACTCCCAGAATACGGAGTTCATAATCCCCATGAACATAGCCAGGGTGTTCGTAACACCGAAAGGCATGAGTACAAACGCAAAGTTCCCATATCTGCATCTAAAGCCCGTCTTCGAGATGTCGCCCTCCATCACCATCAATAGGTGATCTCCAGACTGTAGGTCGATCTTCGAGAACCATCCTGCCCCTTTCATCTTGTCAAAGAGATCATCTATCCTCAGAAGAGGGTAGCGATTTTTGATCATTACATGATTCAGCCTTTTGTAGTATATACACAACCTGAGACCACCATCTGCCTTCTTTGCGAAAAAGACTGGAGCACCCCACAGTGACACACTCGGTTAAACATAACCCCTCTTCATCAGGTCATCAATATGAATCTGCAACTCCCGTAGCTTTGAAGGCTCCATCCGGTAGGGATCCATCGAAATCGAATGAGCACCGGGCTACAAGTCTATCCCAAACTCAATATCACGTCGTGGGGGTAGAGTCCTCACCTTTTCAGGGAAGACTTCCATAAACTCAATGATGATCCCTGATACTTCCACCATCTTAGAATCCACTGACTCTACTGACAGCTCAGCTAACATGGAGAGGTGGTGTTCCTCTCGCCCGCTGTCCTTCTACCCACTCCGATGGCCGGTGAAAGTAACACATCGACCTCCCAAGTCTAAGAACAAAACCCTTCCTCAGAAGCAGTCAATGATGGCACACACAGAGAACATCCAGTCGATGCCTAGGATGACATCGTATGGTTATATCTGTGGTAGTAGTATCTCTCTGACCGAATGATGTGGCCCTATCATCAGTATGCATCCTCTACAAACATATAAGAAGTCGCTCTGACCTCCGACTGGTGTGTTCAGCACCAGGGGAACTGGAAGACTCTTGGAATCTAGAACCAGAGCACGGTCCAGACCGAGTGCAACAAAGGAGTGCGAAGCTCCGGTATTGAACATGGTGTAAGAAAGGGTACTGAACAAACTGATCGTACCTCAAACAACCTTCGGTCCCGCTGGAACTGCTGCCTCCATGGCATGCAACTGTCCATGCCCATCTCCATTGGCCCTCGGCTATCGGCTGCCTCCCCAACCACACCCTGGTCGAGGTCCTTGAGGAGCACCCTAAGGTCGGCCTCCCCCTCCAACATCATCCCTAGAAGGAGCGGGAGCTCGCTACCCCAGTTGCTGCTGCTGGAAGTGCCTAACTGGAATCTACTGCTGAGGTGGGTGTTGGGCCTGTCTGCCACTACCGTACTGAACTCGGTATGGGAACTGATTCTGGAGATGTCCATGGCTCCCACAGATGAAACACCTCGGTCCTAGGCCTAAAGAAAAAGTGTGAGGACTGGGGGACAGGAACTGGAACTGCTGCGGCCTGCTCCCTACTGGTCGGAACCTAGAGGGTCCCGATGCTAGAGGTCTGGTACTGATGGCCTTCCCCTTCGATGATCCTAGCTGGATCCCCTCTCATGATACACCTCCTAGTGTGTGCATCCTCTCCACCACCTTTTCCTTCTTCTGGACCTCCATGTATGTCAGCAAGGTGATGGGGGGTAACAGTGTACTGGAGGGAAGGTCGAAGTGCCTCCTCGAAAAGTCTAACACGAGACTCCTCATCTGGAAAGAGGTCCGGAGCAATGCGGAGGAGATCCTTGAACTTAATCCACAGCTCCCTTACTGACATACTCCCACTCTGGAGGGAGAGTAGCTTCTGCCTCATCTCTGCCTTCATCGTAGAAGGGAGTAATTCTGCCGAGAACTCCTTCTCAATATCAGTCCATGCCACCTCAGCCTCTGTCCTCTTCCCCAAGTAGAGCGTCCACCACTGACGCGCTGCTCCCTGCATCTGGATGACAGCCAGAGGAACCCGGTACTTAGTTAGAGCCCGTCTCAAGACAAAGGCTATCAACAGATCCTCTAGCCAGCCCTCCATCTTCATGTCAGAGGTGCTGCCCTCATACTTCTCGAGGGTCTATCGCTGGAAGGCTCGAACAGTATTCTACCACTGATCATCCTTCTCCTCTCGATCAACCCTTTGCTGATCGGCCAAGTCAACCTTCTGGGCCTCGATTTCCCGTACAACTCGTGGTCGTCTCCCAGGTGCCATAGCTGCAAGGTAACCAAGGAATTCCTAATCCCAAGTAGTGCAGAATATTGTTCTTAAAACTTCTTAAACATCTTATTTATTTCAAATTCACAAAACACCCCTGAAACACGAGAACACAAGTCATTATGATGCATGTACCTTTCCTAGGGTCTCTACCCAGTAATCAGCGTGGCCTCACTTGGACGTTCGGTAGGTCCAGAGTCCTTGCCTCAGATCACGGGGGGGCCTAAAATCTCGTGTCCTAGCCGGTATTCTCTGGCCTAATTCATGCACCAAGGTCACCCTACACCGTTTCCCTACCATCCCATGCAATCCTCACTGTTCCTAACTCCAAACTACATCCTATCTCTCAACCTCGCCTCTGATACCATTCTGTCATGACCGCCTTCACCAAAAGGAGGGAAGGGTCAGAAAATTTCTATACTCTTCCTTCTTTAAGTTGAAGGAGAGATAATGAACCCTAAAACCTGCCTTCAATATGTCCCAGAGTGGCGACCAGCACAAAGGGCATGAAATCACACACTAAATGGAATGCATTACCCCTTTTTATTTTAATAGGATTTGGAGATAAGATAGTGAATCCCACAACACCAAAGCTGAAAGTAAAAGTAAAGCCAAGAACCATTCCCAATGCATGTTATAATAGTAAAATACACAATGTATAAGAAGACTACAAAGAAATATACCAAAAGGACAAACAACAGCAACCACAATGATCTGTCATAAGGTCTGAGCTAGTACAGTCCAACATGATTCCCAATGTCCTCCCTGAATCCTGAAAGCAGTTATATATATGTAGGGTGAGCATACAAGTATACTCTGTAGGGAAAAACCAAAGACTCTCGTGCAAAAGTGGGGAGACATACTAATTCCCTATGAGAAAAGTGATAACCAAGAACCTATCAAGGAAACTAACCACCCAATCCTCAGCAAGGCACACTCCCCAAATAACGCAAGTCACGCAATGTATAGTAATAGCACATCGATGTTTGGGTACCCCCCGCCACTTTCCCACTAGTTATTGAAGAAATCCTACACATCGAACCAATCCCACAATTCTCATCACAGTCCCACTGCCATACCCCACCCACACACACCTGGGCCACCACCACACCACTGTACCACTACCAAACCCCGCCCGTAGACACCTGGGCGACAACTATCACATGTAACCATTCCTGAAAACACCAAGGCCAAAACAACCACTGCCACACCCGAAGACACATGGGCTAGAAGAATAACTTCCATGCCTAAAGTCAACTAGGCCTTATCCCTAAGATACTTGGGAAACCACCTGCATGCACACACCTGGGCCAACCACCACACTACCCTGCCCAAAGATTCTTGGGATAATAATGGACTTCAGGCCATTATAGCCTGCCCGAAGATACTTGGGCTATCTGGGAAAGGGAGCATAAAGGAGCTAATAACCAGCCACTAATAGAAGTGTTGGGAAAAACACCCTCCCCCATGAGATGGGGGTGTTCGGCACTAAGTGCTAAACTTGGGTGGGGCGCGAATAAGAAACAAAAAAACTACAAGTATATTTATAGGTAATAAGCACTCACCCAATCTAGGTTTTTCTTAAGCCAGCATAATGAACACTATCCTTACTATTCATTCATAAGAGAAGAAAAAATCACCCATTCCCAAGTCACAACTCACACCTAAATAAATCCCCATGTCCCATCCTTGCTTTCATGTTCAGTAATAATGTTTAAATAAGTTTCTCCACCTACTTGGGGAACTAGTAATCATAAAAACAAACCAAGGGAAAAGTTACAGCCAACAGAAATTTAAGCTTTCACACCCGGTTCTATTGCAAGGTCACAACAACAAAGGGAAATGGGATATCACTCAAGGTACTGGAGCCAAATAAAACCCCATGATATAGCCCCATGTCCCAAAAATCCTAGAGCCAATGGTTTTTCAACAACAGAGGACCCCACCCCAATTCGTGATATAAGCAGAGTAATCACATAGCCTCAAAGCATAAAAATAGGGGATCACATCCCCACCCGTATTGCCCCATCAATCTAAGCCCCCATCCAGGAAAAACATAAGGTCACCCGCAAATAGCCCGTGACGGAAAAACAACCAAACAAATACCACCAACACAAGGCAGGTCCATGCAGGTATTTTTAGATTTAAGAGATTTAACAAACTCCATGGTTTCAATTCCACTGTGTTTAAACCGGGGTTATCATAGAAAAGGAGTTGATCCTGGTGCTACCAATTTATGTCTCCAAATATACATAATTAACCAATTTCCATTACACAACAAAAGGTTCAAAACCAAAATACAATCCATTCAAACGTCACAATTGGTAAGGGTTTATTAATGCACAGAGAAAGACCACCAACAACCACGATTTTCAGTAGGCATAAGACTGTATAAGTCAGAAATCATTAATCATGAAAGAGGAGAAAAATAGAGCAGCATCATCAATCACACCCCTCCCATTCAATATTTAAAATCCTTTTATTATCTTCATTTAAGTTTTGTTTATCCAATTCTACAAAAGCAGTAGTGTACCCACCCCACAAGATACACCGAAAGGAGAGACGAATGGGAACCCCCTACTTGGTAGATCAAATATCAAAGTTCCAACTCCGCATCAGGAATATGGGATGTGCGGCCTGTAGTGGAGGGACGTCGGGAACTCCAAGGACGAGAAGACGACTTCATCCTAGGCTCACCACAAGCCTCGGGAAGAAAGGAATTCATGTGCACCATGAAGAAGAGAGAAGTAGGCCAAAAGGGAATAAGGGGGAAGAATAAATTCTTCTGCGATATATAGATAAAATCCCATTGTTACGAGATAAGAAATTTGATCTCGTTGGAATTCGGATCATGGTTCTTCCATGCGGTTGTGTGGTTACACATAAATGAATTAATTGTTATTTAATAATGAGGTTTCTTGGGATTTTTAGATATTAATTATGGGTTAAAAATGGTCTTGAAATGACTTAGAAGGTCAAAAAGTCTTAAGACAGGTGTTACGGGAAAAACTTTAGAAGTAGAACCCGACAAGGCTGGGTAACACCGATCAGTCACACCGATCGGTTGCACCGAAATTTGGAAAAGGGTGGGGTCATTATGGTCTGGGCCATTAAAAATATCATTATTATGTTATTTATATCACATATATTTTTAATCCTTATCCTTATTATCTTTTATGTAAAGTGTTAGTGAAAATGAATCACAACGCTTCGCGAGGTGGTAGTCGGTAGTACAAATGAGATGCGTCAGCGCATCCCATATGAAATATAGAGTAAAAAATCTTTATAAGAGATAATTAGTCCATATTTATAATTATGTAACAAATATACTATATATAATTTATATCCTTCAACATAACACACCGTAAACATTGGAAATGAAAAAATGAATGACATCGGTTCATGAGGAAGTTGTCAGCCATACAAATGAATTGTGATTTCATATCCCATTGATGAAAGTGGAGATTATATTATGTAATGATGTTCTCATAAAAAATATTAATATATCAAATATATTGAGGTTTTTATTTAATCATGTTTTAAAAAGAATTGAATGAGTTGGAGGAATGAATAAAATAAAAACGCTCACTAAATAGCATTACCTCTTTTTCAGGTAACCTCTTTAGGGTTGTAAAAAAAATACTTCCTAGGTTGGATTTATTCCAAAAAAAATGATTATATAATAAAATTATGGATTTTTAGAAGTTATTTTTGTTATGTTTTTGTTATGTAAAATGGATTTATATGTGTGAATATGTTAGGGGCGTGAGTTCCCTTTTATAATTAAGGAGGATATACATTTTTGTAAATAACCAAAAGTATTTTATAATGGGAGGTAAATATCAGATAAAATGGATAAAATAATAATAAATAATTTAGGTTATGGAATATATTTTTGATCCCCCCCTAAAAACATCTTTTAAACATGTCATTACATATCCTTTAATTTTTACTCAATTTTACAATTTTATTCTTCAACACGGTAACTAGTTTTTTCACAAAGATAATTTATCCTTTAAGCCAAAAATAATTAACTACATATTAGATAATTTTGACCTAATAAATAAAAATATTGAAATTTTTTATTAAATAATAATATTATGGGAGTAGAAATTTAATTTAATCACAAGAACATGTAACATGCAAAATTTAATTTTTATGCATAATAACAATAATTAATTTTTAATCATTTTTTGTAATCGTATTGTAAAAAATTGTATTTCACTTATTAGATAAAATAAATTACAACTATTCATAGATATTTTATCAATTTAAAAAAAATCCAATCACATAAGTGAAAAAATTTAATTAAAAATAAATCCCCCAGATCGATGAAAAAAATATTTCAAGGAAAAAAAATTCAAAAGTATACAATGTTTTTATATAAAAATTAAGTATAAAAATTATTATAATGACATAAATATTATTAATTGATATATAATTGAACAATTTTTAATTAAAACCCAATTTAATATATAATTTAACATTATAAATTATTTAAATGAAAAGGGAAATTTCAATTAAAATTCAGTTTTTTCAATAAACATAAAAAAATTAATATTTGCATAAAAATTTTAAAAACTCATCCTATGATAATTTGAATATGATGATTTAAAAATGAATTTTATTTTATTAAATTAATTTTATAAATTTTTAACAAATTAATTTTATTATTGTTTAGAAAAAGAAATGAATTTAACAGTTTGTGAGAAAAAAGTATTTTTCAAAACAAATAATGTCTTTTTTGAAAAATAATTATTTGTTTATCAATATATATTATTTATATAAACCTTTTATAAATAATAATTAAAATTTATTAATTTCTTTTTATATTAATAATTTAACTGTTATATAATAACAATATTTTTTAAATAATTATAATAATTGTTTTTCGTGGTTAATTAAAACATAGTGTAGTTTGTAACGCATCCTAAACATGATTTTGTGTGTAACACATGCTAAAACCAATGTTTCATGTAATGAAAACCAAAATTAGTGTTTCTTAAAATGGAATATAACATGATATTTCATGTAATTAAAAATATGGCTAAGATTAAATTGATTTTAAAAAAATCACAAGAACTCGGGTTGTTACATTTTACCCACCATTAAATTACTTTTTACATCATAATTGAATGAATATGGTTCCAGAAATTGAGGATAATTAGGCCTCGATGAATCATTAGATTCCAATGAAGCTTCCTCAAGAAAGTGGTTTGGCTACAAAACATAGACAGTGTGAGTGTTCTTATTTCTTATAACATTCTCTAAATGATCCAGAATTTCTACATGCTATTCTTCATAATAAATATCATGCTATATTTATAAGTCCACTAAGTTTAGTATAGGTGATGGATCATGTATATAATTTATCTAGATTTATACTTGTAACATATATGGTATAATCTCTCAACCTTAAACATTAATTAATCTTAAATTAAGTTATTTAGTTGATATTCATTCACATAAAGGATATTTTCATGTTTAGAGATTTAGAGACTTAGGAAATAAATCATACATAATATCTCAAATATTATATTTTAGACACTTCAACCCACTCTTAATTTTTTTATAAAAAACATTTAAAAATAAATATGGTTTTGTTTCATGTTTAAACAGCATAAAATTTCATTAATCCCATCCTTGACTCTATTATTCTTTAATACTATGAAAAAAATTTCAAAACATGGGATAAGTATAAAAATATTAGTAAGGGATACAAAAATAAGTACAACAGTTAGTCTTTCAAAAACTAGTAAACCATGAATACTTTTCCATAAATTAATTATTTTCACCTTTAAGAAGTAGAAAATACATTTCATAGAATATAAGCTCCTTGGTTAACCATTTTATAATACAAATATTACCTTAAAATCCATATAAAGAAACATATAACATATAAATGTATATTGAGACATAGTCATACTTAAATGGAATAACCATATGGACAACATCCATATATATCACTCTTACAAATAGAATAGTCATACGACTCACTTCCATACCCAATTCATTGTAGGTTATAACTTAACTAGTGATACATAGTTTATCCAAGAACCACCATAATTTGGTTTAAAATGTTACCACCTATCTTTGGTTTATCCCGTAACCACCTCTCAAATATCAATGTACCATTATATAATCATAATAAATAATAGATTGAAATTTTCAACATTTCCCTCATAATATTCCATTTTCAATCATAAAAAATCATATGAAGATATAGAAATAGTCAATCCATTTTCAAAACCATTTTATATATTGAAATAATTTTAATGGGAATAATGTACTTCTTTTCCATTTAAAAACATTAAGGATTATAGAACACGTCAAATATCTAATAATGGTTACAGTGGTGGAGAAGTCGTCGTAACAAAATACATTAAAAAACATTCCTTTTGTCATTTTTAATGAATGGAAAAATCTTCATATAAAATTATTACTTTTGAAAACCTATTAATGAAATAAAAATAAAAGCGGTTGATTATACACCATATTTATGAAGGGGGTGTATAACATCAATATATTCCATAATGAAAGAAAATTGAGGGGAAGTCCCTTACCCCATGTTTGAATCGTCTCATACATTCTTTATGTTCCTTAATAATAAAATTAGGCTAAGTTAGAATTTTATGAGAACTAATTTCTTGTTCATTATTAATTTTATAATAGTTATTACCTTGTTTTGACAATTAAATAATTATTTAAGTTCACGTCAGACATTTTACTAATATTTGGTACTTGAGATAAAAATGAACATAGTACGATGTCAAAAGTCCATGAGGTTATAATTAATTATTCTCTAGAATATTATTCATAAAATTATTTTAATTTTTAAAAATAAAATTTACCATTAAATTAAAGCTTGATGATTTTTTGTGGAAAATGAACAATGTTATATTCATGGAGATGGTAAGCTTTTCGTATACATGAGTAACGTTTTCTATTTTTCATTGATCATTACACAAATAGGTTAAATAATATTTTATCCTTAAAAAATTATCATAAAATTATTAATATTAATTTATTAATTTAAATATAATTATATATATCATATATGGGATATAATGAAAAAAACAACTCACATCACTTTGTGGATGTGATAGTACACCCGTATGAAAGAATGGCGTAATCATTTTTATGAACATGGAATGTAAGAAAAAAATTGCTATATTATTATATTATAATATTTAATATGTCATTAATATCACATATAATCATTAATTCCAGTTTCCTAACCACTCATGATGGATCATTATGCAAAATTAGTTAGATTAGTTCATGGACGTGATAGTTCACTTATATGCATGAAGGATTAATTCATTTCCAGTTTAATGTAATTAGAGATATTTTTAGGTGATGATATTATCATTATAACATATTATTATATTGATGAAAATATATTTATTATTTCATCTATGAATAATAAAATTTAATGAAGTGGAAGAAGATATAAAATAGAAATATTTAATGAGAACGACACCCCATCTTTGTTTGATCACCTTTAAAGAACACATTAACAACTGTTAGAATGGTGTTATGCCTAAAATAATGAAATAAATGTGGTGAGGGACTATAGTAAAATGTTTGAGTAGATCATCGTATATCCAAAAGGTTTTAGAAGGGTGATTAACATATAGGAATGAGTACCTTTTTATAAGAGAGGGAAGGGGTACCCTAAGAATTATTATAGGTATTAAATTAATATAAATTAAATTTCAATTCCAAATGATTCCAAACTAATTTATTTAGAATATCTGATTATTATGGGTATAAATATAATCATTAAATTAAAATCATATAATTTTTAGTATATTTTAAATCCTTATCTATTGGTTTTAACCCCTTTTTACTCTTACAATTTTATCAAATAATTTACACTTAGAGGGTTAGAAAAATTAGGAAATCATGCCAAATTAAAAATTAAAGAGTAATTACTGAAATTTTTAGAGTTATAAAAACTTTTTGGATGAATATTAAATTTTTATAAATTTCATATAGTTTAATTTAATATTTAATATTGTAAAATTTCAATTATGTCAATTTTGACACTATTCATTACATGACTTTTTTTATAACACCATAAAAACATTACTACTTTGAAAAAAATCCATTTTCTAAATTATAACATTTCATATTAATCAATAAAAATTTTGGATGGAATAAAATATTTCAAATTATATTTATTTTAATTTTTTGATATCATTTATTTGATTCATCATTTAAGAATTTATTTTGGTATCATCTTTGGGTCATAATTAAAATTAATTATTAGTACTTAAAAATTATAATTAAATTACCATGTTTTAGGAATTATTTTTATCTTCTCAATAACATTTCATAGTTGAAGATCTGAGTTACATAACCCCAAATTAAAATTGTTCTTTTATGAAGAGGCATATTTATGAGATATTTTCCTTTACTTTAAATTAAATGTTATGAATATCATAATCACACCCATGTGGATTACAAATGTCACAATTTTTGCCTAATGATGGCCATGATCAATAATAACTTATCTAATAAGATTATTACAAGTGTTAGGGTAATCTTATAATATTATATTATTAATTTTACCTTCAATTACTATATTTAATTTTAACCGTGGTAAATAAAATACTAAAGTTACTATTAAAAAAATTATTATAATCCTATTGGACCACATTTTTTCATACTGAGTTCAACCATGTATGTCCATGGTTGAAAATTTAATTCACAGAAGTTGTTAAATTACATTTAACTCTATTACGGTTGATGGATCGAGAAAACGAATTTTTAAGTAAAACGTTCAAAAGTTCACATAGTTTTTCTATTTAATTTTAATTTTAAAAAGTATCAAATTAAATAGTTGTTTTAAATTATAAAAAATAAAATAATTACTACTTAAAAATATCTAAAATGATAATGTATAAATATAAATAAATTAGATGAAAAAGCTGTTTTGAATTAAAATGCATTATTTTTATCTATTTATTAAAATAATAAAGTTACCATAAAAATACCGAAAAATTATCCAAAATAAATATTTATGACATTATTCTATAGAAAATATTTATTTTGTCAAATGAAACACATGAATTTATCAAAAATTAGATTTAAAATGGGCCCTCCATCAAAAGGTGGATAATCTACATTTCATGAAAAATACTTCTGTTATCCAAAAAATTGAATTTGTTCCTATATCCTTTCTAGAAAACATATAAGATGAATTTTAAACATTAAATTGAATATATAAAAAATATATTTTATTAACCCAGTCCATTGAAATTAGTTTTATCATTTTATAAACTCGTTTAATTTCACTTAAATTGTTTCTTTGAAAAACACATCCTTTATAATCAACTCATTTTTATTTAGTTTCTTGATTAATTTTGTATCCAATTAATCATTATATAAATATTCGTAAACCAATTTTTATAAATTCAGATAATATTTTTCATTCCCACTATTCTAAAGGTTATGTAATCCCTATCATGTCGAATAATAATATTAAGTTGTTCATTTATGCTAAATGTGTCGTATCATGCATGCGATCGAACATAGTGTTTACTTTTAAAAAAACTAGAGATTTTACATTCTCCCACCATTTTGGAAATTACATCCTTAAAATTTGAATTTGGGGTCGATAACTAAGGTATGACATTTTAAATTCCAATATTGCAATCCTACATCAGAAAAAGGATGAACAAAATATCAATTTTAAAAGAAATAAATGAATGTATGAAGGTCAAATGAGATAACACATACTAGGGTTCCATGTAGGAAAACATGGATATAGATGAGAAAACTAACGATCATGTTTTTATGGATAAAAACAGAGAACATTGCTAAGAAAAAGATAACAATTGAAAACCCCTAAATTTGTGATGGGTTAAACAGTCTTTGATTCCGTAGTAGGAAATGTAAATGGGAAACATTTTTGTTTCCATATCCCATTAATAGAGTTGTGGAATTTTTTTACTAACTAGACTAACATCATATGAAAATACACTTACATGAAAATTCAAGATTCATCCTTTAACCAAATTCAACCACAAACTCATATTTTTCTCCAAATGATGAGTATTTTAGAGGAATTCTATCTCATGCATGAAACACTAGAATGAACATCTAGATAATAACATAATCCAAAAAAGATTAACCATTTATTAATCCGGTCTTGAAACATTAACCAAAACTGAAAAGTTAGGATAAAATAATATAATTCCCAAAATATAATAAACATGAAAAGAATAATGAATACTTTTAATTTCAAAAATTCAAAAGTAATACCCAAGGTCCAACATAGACCATTCAATTAATAACTACCCTTAAATTTCCTCAAAAATATTATAACTAATATTAAATCCCAAAAATAATAATAATTTAATGAAATAATATTCCATGATATGTTATATCATTCAACTCCAAATAAAATCTACCACTCTTAATGTCTCTTACCAGAAATGTAATTTCTAAAATCACATATTTTTTAAGATAGGTTAATCATTTCCATGAATATCCTGAATCAAACTAAATCCATAATAAAAAATATATTACTCAAAAATAAAATTCAACCATTACTACTCTAATAAATTCCCATTGTATTATATTTTCCGTAGTAATATAAAGTTCCCAAAATATTGAATGTATTTAAAAATAATATTTAGCACATAATCAATATATACTTTTCCCATACCAAGGATATATATTAAATAAAAAATAATTTAACAAAATTATATTATTCTTATTCCATCAACTCGTTTAATTAAAAATAAAATGACATACTAACTAGGGACATCTTATAGGCTAGTGGTAAGTGATAAATTATTGTCTCACTTTAGTTGCAGGTTCTATTTCCATAACCTTGTCCAACATGAATGGTTTTCACCATTCCTAAGGGTTTTCCTTTTCCTCAAATTATATAAATTTTTATCATTAACAAAATGAGATGAAATCCACAAAAATTAACAAAACATGTTTTATCGTCAAATTTTAACACATACCTTTAATTTTGATGCCCAAAATGTAATAAACCATAATTACCATAAAATCAAAAATCATATAAACCATAATTCTTATACATACATTTTAAATTAGGAAAACACAAGAAAATATATCTCTTCTTAAAATAACATTTTAACATAACAAATTTCATGGTTAAATATACTAGAAAATAGTTATCAAAAGTAATGCATTCATAAAAAGAGAATGAAAACTTTTAACATTTCATCATTCTACTATCTATCATAACTCTTGAATCCATTATATGTAAAATTTTTAAACAATTATTATTATTCATGGTCTTTTGACCATGATTTTCCCTATTATTCGTTAATAATTCATTCCTACAACCAAAAAGATGAATCATGTCCTAAGATTAAATTATGTCAAAACAAGAGATAATAAATAATACATACATTTCATTGGTCATTTTTATTTTCCTTATATTCAATTGGAATGGAATTAGGTATTGATGAACATATATTTGTACTGTCCACCTGATCCTATTCATGAACCTTATTCGTAGGACATTGATTTTCATAATTACTAGACTCATCACATTTAAAACATTAAATTGACAACTAGAAAAGAACTTCTTTGTAAAACAACGAGTAAACAACATTATTTCTTTTTCTATAGATGATTATTGATTTCTAACCATCATTATCACATCTATAACATCTTACCGTCCCATTACAACATTTTCTTAGGCATTTCATTCCACATCATCCAAACATATGTGTTTAAATATACTTACCATTATGATTATTACCTTAACTTCCACAAGGATTAATTTTTATCATATATGATGCGTTATTAAAAAAACCAAGGTTCTAGTGGTGTTTCATGACTCATGATAGTTGGATGATAATAACCACGAGAGTTCTCATTGAAACTCCTATTTCAATTGGTTGGTTATTTAGATAACCATCACATTTTCCTTCACATACATTGTTACTTTGGTGCCTGATATATCCATCCATTTACAAAAACCAAATTGGATAGTGTTATTATATCAAAAAAATCATGATATACTATATTATGTGGAAGATAAACACTATGATATACTAATTAATGTTATCACGAACTCATTAAATTTATCTAAAATAACTAAGAATAATTATATTATGATATGCATTATGGTTATATAATACTTTTAAATTATCCTTAAATATCACCATAACGTAAAGTGTTATCTAAACAATTATTAGAAACCAAATATATGGTCCCATCCTTAAACATTACTTAATCCTGAGTTAAGTCAATAATTTGACTTTCAATCACATCTAGGATCTTTTCAAGTTTATAGATTTAGATAATTAGGCCACAACTCATACATAACAACTCAAATATTGCAAAGTACATATCTCTACTCACTATCTATTATTTCATAAAACAAAATAATGTTTAAAATGAAACATGGTTTTGTTCTATGTTTAAAGTTCATAACTTTTCCTTTATCGCATCCTTGACTCTATTTTTTATTTAATCCTACGAGAAAAATTTCAAAACATGGAATGAGTATAAAAGTATCAATATGTGATAAAAAATAAGAAAAATTTTCAGTATTGTGAAAATATGTAAACCATGAATACTTAATCATAAAGTAACACTTTTAACCTTTAAGAATTATTTAATACACATCACTAAATATAAGCTCATTTCTAAACCTTTTTGAAATCAAATTATTACATTAAAACCCATAAAAAGATAAATATAACATATAAAGGTATCTTGGGACATAATAATACTTAAATTGAATAACTATACAGTTGACTTCCTCACATATCACTCTTACAAATGGAAGAACTATTCAGATGACTTACATACCAAATGCATTAGAGGTTATATCATAACCACCCATCCTTAATTTAGCATGGAAACACCCATCATTGGTTTATCATGTAACCACCCATATTTTTATTATCACATAACGAGATGTTAAATGTCCCTGTACTATTATGTAATCAAACCACATAAAAGGTTTCAATTTTCAACTTTTCACTCATAAAATTCAATTTTCAATCACACGAAATATATTCAAAATATTGAAATTTTCAAACCAATTTTAAAACAATTTTCAATACCAAAATATTCAAAAAGGAAAAAATGGAATTTTATTCAATATTAATAAATTAAGGCTTATATAGGAATCAAAATAACAAATAATGGTTATGGCGATTGAGAATTCATTGTCGGAACACGCGTTAAAAAACATTAATGTTGTCATTTTGAAAATAAATTAAAATAAATAATATAAAAATATTCCTTTTTAAAACCTATTAATTTACTAAAATTGAATTGGGAAAATTATACACCTTATTAAATAAGGTGGTGTATAACATCAAAATACTCTTTAATGCAAAGAGATTGATATGAATCCCCTTACCTCGAGTTTGAATCATCTTGTTCTTTCTTAATCTTTTGGAATAGTATAATTACCGTATTTTATAATTTCTTCAGAACCTATTTCATGTTAATTATTCCTTTAATATCCTTTATTACCATGGTTTCACAAACTACATAATTATTTAAGTTCACGTCATATGTTTTATCGATATTCGGTACTTATGTCGAAAATAAACATGGTAGAATGTAAATAGTATCTGTGGTCATTATAAAATCATCTAAAAAATAATATTCATGAAATTATTATCATTTTTATACATAAATTATACATTTAAATCAAAACATGAAGTTTTTTTGAAAAATTAACAATGTTATAATCATTCAAACAGTAAGCCGTACGCACACATTAGTAAAAATTTACATTTTTCACTGATCATTATAGAAAGAAGTTAAGAATTAATTTTTATTTACATAATTATCATAACATCATTGACATAATATTGATATTTTATATTTACTTATTTATATCTTATAAGTGATATAATGAATAAAAATGAGTCGTATCGCTTTATGGAGGCAATCATTCACACAAACGCATAAACGACATTATAATTTTTATGAACATGAATGTAAGAATGTAATTGATATATTATTATATTATAATTATTATTATTTAATTAATATCACATACAAAAACTAAATACATTATTATAACCATTCATGAGTGACGGTCATGAAAAACAAATTATATCGGTTCATGGAGGTGATAGTTCACATGTACAAATGAACTATTAAATACTTTACCATTTAATGGAAGGGGAGATGAATTTAGGTGATGGTATTATCATGCTAAAATATAAATATATTTATGATAATTTATGTTTTATTTAAACTAGGAATAAGAATATTTTAAGGAAGTGGAAGAAGAAATAAAATAGAAATACTTAATAAAACCATACGTCTTCTTCAGTTCAACACCATTGATGAACACATTAGGACCACTAAGGAGGTTTTTATGTCTTCAATATGGACCCAATAATGAGTATATAGATTATGGTTATAGTTTGGAAGGGATATTTTTGATGAAAAATGGTTTTTAGGTGTGATTAATATAGAGGAATGGGTTCCTATTTATTAGGGAGGAGAGGGGCACCCTTAGAATTATTAAAGATGTTAAATTAAGATAAATTTATTTTTGAATAAAAACGAATAAAAAACCTATTGAGTTCAAATATAGTATTATTATGGGTGATCATATAATTATAAAATGAAAATTATACATGTTTTAGTAATTTTTTAATCCGTATCTTTTTTGTTTTAACCCCTTTTAACACATATAATTTTTAAAATTAATTTACACTTTGAGGGATTAAATAATTACCAAATCTCGTAAAACATACATTTAATGAGTCATTTATTAAATTTTATTGTTATCTAATATTTTGGTCCCAATCTTATATTTTAATAAATTTTATATCATTTAATAACATATTATATGTTTTAAAATAAGAATTATAACAATTTCGACACAATTCATTACATGAAAATTTGAAAATATCCTAACACCATGATTACTACTAAAAATAAACATTAACACAATCATAATATATCATATTAAACCATAAAATTATTTAATGGACTATAATTGTTCAAAATATATTTTTTTTAATATTATTAATATCAGTTATTTGATTCTTTCTTAATGAAATATATTAGTACATCATCTTTGTGTCATAATTAAATTTAATTATTTAATTCCTAACAATTATAAATACTTTGAAATGTTTTAGTTAATTTTTTTATCTTTTCAAGGAATATTTATAGTATAAGAGATCAATTAAATAACCTTATATTAATAATTTTTTATTATGAAGAGACAAATTTAGGACATATTTGACTTTACATTAAATTAAATGTTATAAATGTCATAATTACACCCAAGTGACTTAAAAATGTCACCATTTACATTAAAGGATGGTCATGGTAAAATTAAACTCATATAATAAGATTAGTATGAGTGTTAGTGTAATTCTATAATATTATAATATAAATTTTACCTTTAATTACCATATTTACCTTTAACCGTGAGAAATAAAATACTAAAGTAACCTTTCACCAAAAAATATTTTGATAATACTAGAAGTCATTTTTCATACTAGGTACTACCGTATATTTATATTTTTGAAAATTCAATTCACATAAGATGTTAAATTTAGTTTAACAATAATATCATTGACATATTGAGAAAACATGTTTTAAGTAAAACGTTTAACAGTTGACATAGTTCTTCTATCTAATTTTAATTTTAAAAAACATCCAATTAACTAAATTGTGTTAACTAATTAAAATATATTTTAATTACAACATAATAACATGTAAAATATAATTTATAATTATAAATAAATATAAGAAATATATGCTTTGATTTAAAAGGTCATATTATTCTTTATTCATTAAAATACGAAACTTATCAGAAAAATATCAAAAAATTAACCAAAAAAATTTTGAAGTCCCTATTCTACATATTTTCTTTTCAAATATAACATATAAAAGTGTAAAAAAATATTTTTAAAATCGTTTCTCCATCAAAATAGGATAAATTTTTTTTTTCAAAAAATACAAATTTTATCAAAAAAAATTAATTTGTATTTATATCATGACTAGAAAACATATAAGATGAATTTAAAACATTAAATTTAATATATAACATATATATTTCATTAATAAAATACACCGATTATGATTTTATTATTTTACAAACATACATATTTTCATTTAAATATATTTTTTTTATAAAAAAAACATGGTTTATATTCAATTGGTTTTTATTCAATTTCATAATTAATTTGGTAAAGAATGTATCATTATATACACATGTGTAAACCATATTTTCATAATTTAGTTAATAGATTTCATTCCCACCATTCTAATGGTAATGTGATACCTATCATATTAAATAATAATATTATGTTATTCATTTAAGATAAATGTGGCATATCATGTATTCTATCGAACACAGTGTTTCCTTTAAAAAAACTATGGATGTTACCTCAGGAACCTGATATAGGTTTAGTGGTGGATCCAAACTATAAGCTACTTTCTTGGTATGATTAAATATTTTAATGGAAAAATTTATCCTGGCTATTGTTTTTAAATTCCTTCTTAGAAATCAATAGAAATAAAATCTTACCATCATAAAATTCTAGATCACATTGGAAATTATCAGTATAAAATTTTATTAAATTTTCTCATTTTCTAAATGTTGATAAATGGATATAACTTTATTTTTCATCTTATCATAATGTTTAGGTTCCAAATGATTTATTTTTTCAACTTCATCCCAATATGTTGTATTTATAAACATCCTTCCATAAAGGGATTTATAAGGATCCATGTAAATGCTCGTGAAAAAGATATTTATGTAAGAAAACACCACTAGTGGAAGGTGTTCAACCCAAACAACTTTTAAATAAATATAACAAGATAATAACATAACCTATAAGTGTTTAATACCATCTATATGAGGATGATTCAGAGTGGTGAATCGTAATTCAATATTATGAAAACACTGAAGACTTCTCCAAAACATTGAGGTTAATGTCAAATCTGAATCAGATACAATTTAATGTTATATTCCATAGATCCTTACCATTTCTGTAATGTATATTATAGAAAGAGGAACTATAAATATATCTTATCTGATATCAATGAAGTGGGATGAATTCATAATGTGACAGAAAAAAACCCATAATTATCAATACATTAATGATAAGATAAACCCTAAAGATTATCCAAACATTTAATATTATGTCCACAAAATGTAGTGGAACTCATCCTAAAATAACATTTTTATTATAAATAGACCAAAGTGTTTCATTACCAAAAATTTCTCGGAACATATAATCAATATTGATAAAATCAAATCACAAAAAATCTCAAAAGGGGTGTCAATTACATTGATATTATGATTAGAATTAAACTAATAAACACGTAATGGAATCAATGACTCTTATGTTTATCTTACAAGGAGGAATAAATTATTCCAAAATATAATTCATCGTTTTCTCCATAAACATTATCTTATCTAATATAAAAAAATTACCATTTGATGTTTGTGTTCAACCTTATATTTATAGAATATGAAATTTCATTTTGGTATTCCAAAATTCATGTAGAAGGGGATAATCACATAGACTTTCACTGAAGGATAGAAAATAATATTTTCATAGAGGTCATTCATAAAAATCAAACATGGAATTACCAACTAAGTAAGGGAGGATTAATGTGACATAACAATCATGATTTACTTCAACCTTTATGATTGCATAATAATTTCCTTTATGCATTGAATTAAGAGGTTTTTGTGGCTTATCATCCTCATTATCCATTTTTTGGGGAATTAATTCACATAATTCCAATTATACATGCATTTTTACACTATAGTGTGGGTGGTTCATTCTATGAAACATTCTCTCTATTCACATCATTCACTATCTTCACCCCATTACTTAAATTTTTTTTCTCGATGACCTTCTATAACACACTAAAAACAATTAAAAGTAACTTAAAAAATATTCCTCCATGTTTCATACCACACTAATAAGATAAAAGAATTCTCTTCTTCATCTCTAAATAGTTTCTAAACATTCCAATGAATTGTTTTTTTCAATTATTCTAAAAACTAAGAGACTGATTTATAACTCAATCCTCCATTTCCACGTTGATTGAAAATTGAACAATATCATTATAAATATTTTTGTCTCTTATTGATAACTACCTTTAGAGACATGGTTTTATGATATTAATGAATCAATCAAGCATTATTTCAGGTTGGATGAGAATACCAAAATCCTGCCTCGCATGTCTTGTAAAATTTTTCTTATAGGTACTGATGGATTAATCATCCTTTACTGTTAACTTGTGGAAATTATTCTCTATCTTCATAGAAAGAATAAATTCTATGTAATTATTGGAAAAAATGTTCTAGAACTCATCCCAACACATGGATTCAATTTCGTATAGTTTCCTTGTATTCTTGATAAGAGTACAACATTGATCTTCTTCGCCTATAAGATGGTAGAAAGAAAAAATGACTTTCTCATAATCCAAAAATAGTGGATGGAAAATATCATTTCACTGGTGTTGATCCATTACTTAGTAACTTGTGGATTAAAAGACCCACTTAAATAAGGTTTATGGTTCCTCATGAAGTAATAAACAAATAATTTTACCTCCTTTTCCCGTTTAGAAGATCATAATGATTTCTGTATTGAGAAATCTGTGTGAGAATAGATACAAAGTTTTTTATTCCAAATCTCATTACATTTGGTTTCTTAGATGAAATTATTTCATTATTCATCACACTCATGATTAACACAGTTACTTAGGGTTCTACACATTGACAAATAAAAAAACAATAGTGTGAGAAACACTAATCATAATGGGGAACTACATTATCATGAATAATCACTTATAGTGTATATAAATAACGAAAACATATATTAAACTTATGACACCATATTCTTCATCCAGGTCATTTATAGCCATCATATATTGAAATACTTTATGATGTTCAATAATGAGTTGGTGAAATTTCTAAATCATACCCCAAGGAGTGTCAAACCATGTGTGCAATAAAACTCACTGAATTTCACCATGTGATGATCCAGTTCAATGTTCCATTTTCAACATTATCACCCCTAATTACCTATGTTATAGATCCATGTTAACTTATTGCATCTTAATAGGGATTACATTCTTTGAAATCACATTCTATATCCTTTACCAAAATTCTAGTACATTTTCATATACATTGACTCACCATTTTAAATATCCTTAGATACATATATAGAAATATCCTTTGAAATATCCATAGGAATATCTCTAATGTTTTCTCATCCTAGTCTTCAAACAATAACTAAACCATTACTCCAATACAAACTATAGAATCCCATAATTTTTATACATAGATATTACGTCTTTTAATATGAATACTCAATACATTACACAAACACATTCCTAAGGATGTTAATAGATTAGTGTCTTCAGAGACTACGTACACAATATTCTAATTTGGTAAATTATTCTCAACACACCCTATAATTCTCTTCCCCTTTAGTTTTTTTCACAAAATACCCTACTTAAACCATTTATTCATATCCTAGGGAATAAAAACATAATAAATGATAATATTATATACACATTAAGGGTTACAAATGGATATATATAAGCATAACTTGTGAAGAAGGTTATGAGAAAATGAGCATGACATTTGAAAACCATACCCTAAATTTAAAATATCAAAATATAGTGTAATTTCATAAATATTGGCAGTTCATAAAACATGAATCATTAAGTAAAGAAATAAAATGATTCATGAGGTAATAATATTGAAATATGACACAGAATTGTGGAATATACATAGGAATATTAAATCATTTAATTAGAAATGAAGGCTCATTGAAAAAAATTATCAGGGAACCCATGGGAGGCTACATGTCCTGGGTCGGACACAACACCATTCCCAATGGAATCTTTTTCCTTATAGTGCAATGAGTTCACTCCCCAAACCATCATATTAATGAAGGTTCACTCCTAAAACCATCATAGTAGAAAAATTACCTTACTAAATTGGGCTCTCTCCCTATTCCAATCATGTATGCCTCATGAAAGTTAAATATCTACCCAATTAATTTGAAGAATATATAGGTGCCACATTTTATTGGTTATAACAGAATGGTCATCCATGGTCATAACGTTACCACCGTACTTGGTAATAACATAACTACCATCCATAGTTATAACCTACCCCCCATAACATGATTAAAATAGAACATATGTATCCTACAATATCATAAAAAATTTATCACATCATAGCCCAAAAAATTAAATGGTTTTACTAAACATTTCATTATATCATAATCTCTGAAAAATATAGGATTCATTAGAATTTTATCATGGTATAACATGTGGAAGAGATACGAATTTCATAAAAATCATTTCATTATAAACATAAAAAGTTTAGAGAAATAATAATAATGGTATACGTGGATAATATCCCCAGTTAATCATAATTTAAATATAAGAATTTCCACTTATATGAATAATGATTTCAAAAGATCACTTGGTGCATTTCTTGTGGAAAATATATTTTCATTGAAAATAATATTTTATAACTAATAATTTGTAAAAAAATTAGAAATAAATTTTTATAAAAATACACGTAATTTAATCTAAATTAATATTAAAAGAAAATCATGTTCACTATGGTGGGAATTAATTTTAGCAATGTATATGTTAAAAATATTGTTCCTTTCACATTTTCAGGGAAATCCAAAGGGGCGTTGTTTTTGGAAAAGACTTGAATATTATTTTGATTTATTTTTTCAAAATTAAAACAAGGGTAAAAGTTTATTTAATAAATCATTTTAATTATGTTAATAATATTTTTTAATTACTTTTAGAAAACATGGTTTTTTGAAGAAAAATGGTTTTTGATAAAAAAATTGATTTTTTCTAAACACGTTATTTTGAAATGTTGATTAAATAAAGGGAGGAAAATGAAGGCACAAATGCATTATCATGAAAGAACAATAAGATAGAATAAGTGTTGATTTTATTGAGATAAGGATTATAAAATTTCATCATCGTATGAGTAATAATAAATAATCCTGATAAATGATGAGATTGTAACATAAAAATCTTACCACTTTGGTAACCTCGAACAAGAATCCGCATAAAAGAATAAAATTAAATGAATCTTTGAATATAAAGATGAAAAATATAATCACGATATAACATTTAATATGTTCTTATATACACTTCATAGAATAATATTTGTGTATAATAGAACATATGTCTCAAAAAAGGAAAATTGAGAAAAATATCACTTACCACTTTAATAACTTTTGAAATGTAACAACATGGAAGATAGATTTTAAATGTATATTTATATCTAAATAAAATTCAGGAAATTAATAAGAAAAAATATTCATGGGAAGTATACAAAAAAATAATATAATTGTTGAATATGGAATATTTCTTATACAAATAAAAGCTAGATGAGGAAACCCATACCATAAGTATCAACTTCCATGTACATGTTTTTAACTCTAGTATAGTAGATATAATTTTATTATATATATAAAAAAAATATAATTAGATACATAAAATCTTATTTTATTACCTATGACCTTTTATTAACCATTTTTTAACAATTCTATTTTAAATTCACATTTTAGGAAATAACTACTTTGTTTTTCATATATGTTTTGATTTTTTATTTTTAAGTACCCTTAAATTGATCAAGGTTACATATAATATTGAATAATAATATTCAAATAATAATCATATTTATAAATAAATAATACTTTTCAATCAAATTATGAAATATTTTCTGTGAAATGAAGTACGTTACAATCATGGAGATGGTAGGCCACATGTGCGCTTGTGTAATGTTTCCATTTTTCAATGATCATTATGGAAATTATTTAAGTAATATTTTATCATTACATACTGTACATAATGTCGTAAATAAAATATTAATTATTTAAATATAATTATACATATCATTTGTTTTGTGTGGTTATCATAATAGGGAGTCAAATCACTTTGTCTAGGTGACAATCCACATATACAGGAACAAAATTATCACTTTTGAATGTGTGTACATGTATGAATATTGATGTATTAACTTTTAATAATGATAAATATTTCCTTAACATCATAATTATGTCATGTATATATCATATTTTCATTAATATCATCTTTAATATCTTTCATGTAATTAATTAGTGAAAATGAATCAAATAACATTTTGAGGTCGTAATCCACCGTACACATGAGTGATGTTCCTGTATCCCCAATAGAATGGAAAGTTAAAAATGTATATATGATATAATTAAAAAAATTATATAATTATTTTATAAATATCATATATATATATATAATAGATATATTATCATATCGAACCATATGAGGTGGTAGTGGACAAATGAATGACATCAGTTCACGAGGTAGTAATATGCGATATAAACGAACAGTGATTCCAAAACCAATTTGATTGTAGTGAATATGGTTATAGGTAATAACATTAAAATAAAGAAATCTATCTATATTTATGTTAATTAGGTTATTATATCATAATCATTGAATAATAATTTATGGAGGTGGGGAAGAAATAAAATGAAAATAATTGTTGAAGAACGTTAGCTCTTCTTTATGTAACATCCCTAGGTATGTACTGAAAGACTTAATAGGTTGGATTTATACAAAAAAATAAGGAATCTAGGATACTAGGATATAATTTTAAAATTGATTTGGGTAGGGTTTTTATAAGACAAATGAATTTATAGGTGTGGAGTAGCGAGGGGAGTGAGTTCCTATAGTGACCCAGATATTTCATATGTAGATATTAAATTATTTTTTAGGAATATTAACTATGTTAAATAAAAACATGCCCAAGGACCACATTTTATTTTAGAATTTGGAATATTGGAACTTAATATAATAATCTAGGGAAATGTATTTAGTTTTTCCCATAAATAAAATTTCATTTATTACTGTTTATATGCATTCCCTACATAAACATTTCTTCATAACCAAGGGAAAGGAATCAAAAGAAAGGGTGAGGTCAGATTCTCAATAAGGGTAAATAGGATTAAAATCAATATTTGATCCTATGAAATAATAATATAACAATAATGGTATTAAATTATAAACATAACTTATATTGTTCATACCCAACCTATTATTGATAATAAACATGAGACTTGGTATATAAATTTATTTTTTTAGGAAACATGGGCCATAAGAGTGAGAAATCAACATAAATAAATCTTGAACCATAATATCATATCATGAATGTGTGTAACAATAATAAATATATAAGTCCATTTCATGGATCAGGTTAAATACCAATACCATCAATATAGTGGATCATAATGCACATATTTTCCATAGTGGACTAGGACGCTTCCGATTCCCATCGTGAATCTAGGCACACCTATTTCCCATAGTGGATCCGGACACACCTTTTTAATATAGTGGATAAAAACCATCACATTTGTACTTAATTTTATCTCATTATATATATATATCATTATATAATCCATTATAGGGAGGTATAGGTTCAATCCGTCACCTTAAAAAATAACACATATGTGTGCCATATGATTATAAAGATTAATCATATCATAACCCAAGTAATGAAATTATTATTATCAAAATTTCATCATATAATAAACTCTATAAAATAGTTAGGTTTCATAAACATTGTTTCATTTCATATCTTGTGAAAAAATAAATTTTCATTGGTGTTTTATCATTGTATAACCCATATAAGGGAAACATATTCCTTAAACATCACGTTATCAAAACAAAAACCATTTAGATAAATAATATGATGGGTATACATGGATAATATACCCATTAAAGAATATTTAACACAAAAGTATGTCATATTAGATGGAAAATAATTTTTAAATATCATTCAAATAATTTCTTGGTGAAAACAACCACTCATTTTAAAAAACATTTTTTAAAACAAAAAACATTTTGAAAATTATTTTCTTCAAAAATAACTATGAAAACTTATAGAAGAAGACTTAAAATTAATTTAAATTAATTTTTAAAGACAAAACATTTTGAAAATAATTTTCCTTGAAAATTATATTATAATATAATTAAGAAACATTGTAAGAAAAAATGGTTTTGAAAGAAAACAGATTTTCGACATTAAGAATGATGTTTTAAAAAATATTCTTTTGAACTCATTAGTAAATATAGAATGAAAAATAAAGGAAAAATAAGTATTCTCAAAAATTCACTATTGGATAATAAAATAAATTATAATTTTTTATATTAAGATCATGAGATTCTATCATTGGAGAGTTAATCATAAAAAATACAGATAAATGATGAGATTGTGACAAAAAATCATTACCACTTTTGTAACGTTGAATCAAAAGCCCCATGATGGAAATAAAAGAAATAAAATATAAAATATCATAAATATAAATAAATTTAGTATATTAGAATCAAAAGGTGTTTTATATAAAAATCTTGGAATGATAAATACTAAAATGGATATTTAAAAACCAAAAAATTAAATGTATATGGATCATAATATTTACTCATGGGTATTATATAAACCTCATAAAACCAACATATGTTGAATATGGAATGTGTCTCATTGAAAATTAAATGTGAGACAAAAATTCCTTACCGTAAGTATTAACATCCACCATACTCATTAAAACATACTATAAAATAAATATAAGTATATTATAAATATATTAATTATTATTAATTATATATATCATACTATATGTTATTTTCTTATGACCTTTTATTACCCATTTAATTACAATTCGATGTTAATTTTACATTATATGTACTAACCACTTTGATTTTTATATAAATTTGGATTTGGTTTTTTTGGTCGTACTACTTTTATAATGGTTAAATAATACATAGAACTATAAGAATGATATAAATAGAATAGATATATATATATAGTATATGTATTTACCTTAATACATTAAATTTAGTGATAGTAAATTAAATATAGTATTGATGGTGATGGTTTTCCATACATACACATGAACACTATTTCCATTTTCTTATCATATTGAAAGAATGAAATGTAAATGATATATATATTTATATATGTATTATAATTATTTTAACATTTTTATTTCAATTATGTGAAATAATTTTATTAAAACTGTCTTTAATATATTCCATGTAATTTTTGAATAAATCTTAATACTTCGTGATGTGGTAGTGCGCTATACACACAAACGATGTTATCGTTCTCCCAAAAAAATGGAATGACTATAGGTAAGTGTGAATTAATAAATAAAAAAGAATAATAACATTATTAATACAATATATATTATATATAAACTATAAATCCATCATTATTCCCATCATTGAAACGTGTTAATGGAAAAACAAATTCCATATATTTGCGAGGATGTAGTATGCCACACACACAAACGATGATTTTGTAACCCATTGGAAGGATGTGTGTGTAGTTTTAGGTCTAAACCTAAGTATAAAAACGCCTCATTATATGTAATATAACGATGGTGTTATATAATCATGGTATAATAACAATTTAATGACATGGAGGATAAAATAAAATAAAAACACTAATTGGTGAACGATAACTCTTCTTCAGTTATCCTCATTAAGATAGCACTCAATACTTTATTGGTTAGTTTGATTTCAAAAATAAGGATTTGATAATTAGTTCAGGGAATTTTTGAAGTCATTTTGTATATTATTTTCTATAATAATGGATTTTTTAGTGATAAGAAGTGGGGAGATTGAGTGCCTTTTTATATTTGAGAATGAGTGAAATTCTTGAAAACACTCAAAATTATTCACTATTGGGAGGGAAATATTACCTAAAGTGGTTAAAAATCATATAATTAAATTTTTGGAAGGATTATATAGTTTAAAAACAAATCCTCCACACAATTAAACTATATCACCCTGATATTGTTTGAAATATATTTTCGAATTAATTTATTCCATTAGATTTTTTTTCATACAACACTGAATATAGAGTTTGTAGCACGCAAGAAATAAGTTTGGATTGAAATATGAACAACACCATGTTAATATTGATCTAAAAAACACATGGATTTTATTTTGGTACATGAAAAGCTATGCTTAGATTATTTTACACCCAATGTCATGTTCTATTGGTAGCTTGTTCTACATGCAATGCTGAGTTTTATCAAACCAAAATATACAATTAATTTTATTATTAAAATACTATTATAGATGCCACATAGACATTGAAAATTAAATAATCAATAATAATAACAAAATTGTGAATATATTTTTTACACATTTATATAAAATGAATCTTTTTTTATCAATTAGTTATAAATGAATGGAAGGAATATTTTAAAATAAAGAATATTTTTTAAGAAAATCATTTTTCTATGTAGAAACAGAATTTTATCTCAATAAATTAAAAAAACAAATTCTTTTGAATGTTTTTAAAAAATTTATATATTATATAATTTTTCCACTTTTTAATACCCATCCAACAGGTTTGATATGTATAAGATAATAATAAATCCAATTTTAGGAATAAAAAGATATATTTTTTAAAAGGTAAATTTACCCCATTTTTATGGTGAAAATATATTATATATAAATTTTGAAACCTTTAAAATTTTATTTTTAAAAGATAAAAATCATTTTTTAAATAGTAATATAAAAATATACTTAGGGTTATTTTTTAGTTTTTTCTGAGAAGTTTCATTTTTTGATATATAGTGAAAAATATTAAATTTTAATTCAAAACATCTTTTTCATATTGTTTATTTATATAGTTATATGATATATTAACTTTTTAATGTATAATTAGATCTATAATACATAAATAAATCTAATATATGACATTTGAACCAATTTCACAAAGAAATTTGACAAAAAAACATTTTAAGCATTTGGTCTTTTTCTCATTAAAACCCCTCTTTTGCTCGACGTGTGTGTGATTAATATTAAATTAATTTCTACCAATTAAAAGAATTAAATTTTAAATAATGGATTATATATTGGTAATTGGAATAATTTATAATTTATAATTAGGTAAAATTTGTGTTTTCACCACAAATTTTAGTGAATGTAATTAAAATTAATTACAACAATTAAGGAAAATATGTTTACATATTTTTAAACATTATCTTTTATGGCCAAATAACCTTGGAACATTTACAAAATATATTTTATGGATATATTTAGAGAAATTACCCTCAATTATCTAATTTGAACAATTATTTGAGGAACATGATGTAAAGTAGACCTCTTAATAGTGTTTACTTTTTTATATTTACAAGATTGTCACACATCCTCCGTAATAAAAAGGAACTCAATCCATACATATTTTCACACCAATAAATCCACATTGGATCATCCAAAACCTACCAAAATAATCTCCAAAATTTTCCCATCTCAACATATAATTCTAAATTTCGATATAAAAAAACCAATTTAGTCTATTGGTTCAAACCAAAAAGAATTACACAAAGAAGAGGTAATATCAATCCTTAAGATCTTTATTTTATTTTCATTCTCCACCAACTATAATTTTCTCATTAAATTATTATATAATAACATATGTATCATAAATATAATAAAATTTAGTTATTATAATGGTTTTACATAAAAAATAAACAAAAAATTCATCAAATGTGTAATGAACTTATTGTTTTTGTGTACGACGACCTTCCTCCTCGCAAAATAATGTTGTTCATTTCTATATTACCACCCCTCTTGGTGGAAATTAGGATAAAAATAATATTTTTATATCAAATATATGATATTTATTATGTATTTATTATTCATGAATTATTTTATAAAACACACCTACATTCTTTCCATTTTTTTAAATGTGATATCTTCATTTGTTAACGTGTGGACAACCGCCTCCTCGAAGCGATGTGATTCGTTCACATATCACATGGAATGTATTCTGGTTGTTTTTTGTAAAATTTAATAATATATACTAAATAATAATCATAAAATAATTATAATATAGATATACATATATTGCCTCTCCATTCTATCTTTGAATACGGTAATAAAACGGAAATAACGTTCATGCGTACATACGACCAACGATCTCTTTAAATGGTGTACTATAGTTTATATTTATATATTTTATTTATTATAATAAATTTTTTTATAATATATATTTCTGATACTTAGCTAATTTTATAAGTTTTTTAACCATTTAAATAATGGTATAAGTATGTGGACCAATAATAACAATTCAAAACATATGTGAAAAAGAGGATATCAGCCAAAATTTAAGAATAACCAGATATTGTTTATAAAAGGGTAATATAATGTCTTAATCAAATAATATATGATTTGATATGTGAGAATATATTTATTTTTATATTTATAATAAAATTATACTTATTATACCAAAGGTTTTAATGTATAAAAATAATGTCAAGACTTATGGTAACAATTTTATCATATGTCTTTTATTTTTGTGACACATATGCCATACTCACAAATCATTTATTTTTTAGGGAATATATAATTCACATTAATTCATAATAATATTTTTTACCTAAATTTAATTTAATTTACATATATTTTCTATTATATCTCTTTCTTGGGGTTTATGGTTCAAAATTTACCAAATTAGTAATGTAATTTCTTCTCAATTTTCATTCATTGAGATATATGCCATGTTATGCATCTATATTCTTCAATGAGGAGTTTATAATTCAATTTTACATGTTATATAATGAATATACCTCACTTAATGATACATTATGCTTCTTTTAATTGTATTATTTTAGGGGTATTTACGATTCAATGTTCCCAAACTGGTTAACATTTATTTTTTAAATCTCATCATTTATAAAGATTATTTAAGATTATGCTTCCATTGATAAAATATTGTGATACATATCCCAAGAAAAAAACATAAATTTTATTATTCTATATTTATTATTATTATATACAATTAATAGGACAATATTTCCACCCTTTGGTACTAACGACAATTGGGAAAATATCTTTTATTAAAATCTGACATTATTTCATCTTTCGGTTGGAAATATATGTTATTTAAAAAACATGTTTTATTAAAATGTTTTCAAAAAAGTTTTAATATTATCATATTATTTTTAAATTAAAATTTTAACTGTGATTTACCATATGAGAAAAGGTATTAAAATTAATAACCTTGATATTTTCTGATCAAGGTACTTTCCAAAACATTTTACAGTGCAAAAGGAATGTTTAACAAGTATAGATTTACCCATATCATTTCCTTGAATATTAATTTGAAATATTTACCACCTTCCGGATTATATTCATAATCTTTCTTCTTAGGTAATTGATTTTTATAATTCCCATACTTTTTTTATTTGAGGTGTTCAATGTAAACTAAGTTCTTTCCAGTTTCTCCTATTGTTGAATATTAGAAATCATTGATTAACACCCCAAACATCCATGGTACATTTCTCTTTGAATAACGCAATAGCTAGCTCTATATGGAACTTGAAGTTTTAACACACCACGAACAACAAAACTAGCCATTAGAAATATTAATACACACTTTTTTAAATTTTTTAAATTTTATTCTTGGAAATGGACTTCATTTTTGGATTCATAATATCAAAATTAGCTTAGGGTCAATTTTTGGTATTTTTCTGAAAATATTCATTTTTTATGAATAGTGAAAAATATTGTGTTGTTGTTAAAAACCTAATTTTTTATTTAAATAATTATTTGTTTTTGTATGTAAAAATAGATACATAATACATATATAAGTTCAATGTCATTCATTGGAGTTATTTTATAATAAGATTATATGTATAAAATTTTATTGAACTTTTAATCGTCTTTTACCCACCTTCTAGGGACCTTTGAAAACATGCATAAAACCTTATTTTACCACTTCTGTGAATTGAATTTAAAAAATCCAAGAGACACAGTTGGCATCATTTTGTAGAATGTTGTTTAATAGGGTAAAAATAGTTTTGGGTGAATAGTAAATTTTAAATTTTATTTACCTCTGTTAAAAGTAAATATTCTAATTAAAGGTAAAAATGATATTATAATTACCCTAACACATTTCATAATTCAATTGGATAATTATATTTCGACCAAAATCACCCTTAGGAATAAAATATGATTCTTTTTGTCCACTTGGATTGGATTAGGACATTTATTATTATTTAATTTAAATAAGAGTAAAAAGTATTATATTCAATGTTTAATAACTAATCTATTTTTAATATAGAATTACACATAATATAAATTATAATATAAATATTAACTATAAATCTAAAAATAATTCCTACATAATCGTATTTTATTTTTATTTTTTAGACATTATATATTTAAATTTGTTTATGACAGAATAATAATGAAGTGATTACCTTATTATTGAATAATTAAAAAATTGATATTATAAATATCCAAATAAATGTAAATTGAGACTTTGGATGAATTCCACTAAATTTCATGCTTAATATGAAATTTTAGGGTTGATTAAATAAATATTTTTTGAATTGGTAATGTTGTTATGACTTTCACAAAAACAAAATAACAAATTGTTTCAAAATTGACATAATTGAGTTTTTAAAACAAATACTCCATTATTAATTGATATACTATTCGTAAAAAACTTATGATCTGAAAAAATAATTATATAAGGTTATATATATCAATAATAATCCCCTTGGGGTTATCTTGTCTTTTTATTGTATGTTTATTATCCATTTATTATAATAACACAAGAATACGTGTTAAAAGTTAAACTATTTAACTAAGAGTTAAATATAAAAAGATAAGTTTATTATGGCAACATAAACCTATCTAAAAACTATTGGTTGAGAGTTTATCAACCCATCTCCACCTTATCCTCTAATAAATTCTTTTTGATCCATTATTAACCGAATATGATTGTATAATAAAATAATATTTCAAGCTTTTCTTAAAGTGACCCTTACCTCTCTTATAAAAGGCACTTCCCCTTCTCTCAAAACCAGACTTCAAAAGTCATTTGGCTCAGCCAAAACCTGATAAAATGTACTAACAACTAATCTCTATGAAACCTAGAGGCATTACATTGATCATAATCAAACCTAAGGAACGCTTTTGGTAAAATCAAAAGGAAACACCCGAAGAAGATGTAATAATTTCATCACCACATTCAAAGCTCTATTTATCTTCCACTTCCTATTTCTTTGTTGTTTCCATAACAAAATAATCACTCAAGTACCATCTATATACATTTATTTTATTATAAATATGGTACAACGATTTCCTTTACTCTATCTATCCTATAAATGACTATGTCACCATATGTGCGTATGTATGGCTTACAATCTCTACGTCGTGTTGTAGTTTGTTATTCAATACATCATTATTTGGATGTGTATAATAATGAGTATAATTGATGTAAATAAATATAAAATGATAATTATTATATATATATATATATATATATGATATACCATCTTTTTACATACAATTTCACCATTAATAGAATGGTATTTTCGCTCGTGCGTACAAATGGATCACCGTCTCCATGAATGCGATGTGATTCATTCTCCATCGTAACCATTGAAGGGTAGTTTTCATTTTATGATTTAAAATAATGTTTAAGAAATTAATATCATAATGGATATGAATAAAATACATCCTATACATAACAAACCAGAATCAATTAACAAAACATATAAAGGAAAATGAATCAGTTAACACCTGAAACAATGATACTACTACAATATTATTAACAAAGAAATATTATAAGATTATAAATGATATCATATATAGGTATGTTGTTCTTGTATAATTTAATAATAATAACTTACTATTATACATGAGGTTAATTTAACCTCGACCAAGGAAAAGTACAAGGTAATGATTAATTTTACAATCTCTTTATTATCGAAGGTTTTTTATACGTGAGTATCTATCGGGGCCTCTTTATCGTCCACATCCATGTTTCTTATAAATTTATTTCAAAATATTTTTACTATTTCTTAGATTATGGGTAAAATTAATTTATACCGTTGAGTGAATTTTTATAAAATATTTTGAATGGGATCTTTCAATCTCTTTCCAAACATGGTACATTATGAACTTTTCGACAAATTAAAGAAATAATTTTTTTAGCTTATACGGTGGGTGAGACTATTTTCAACCATTATAGCACCTTAAAATCTTCCCTTACAATCTTGTAAAAGTATTTTCAAAATAAATTTTATCATTTATAATTATGTGACTTTTAAATAATTTCAAAGTAAAAAAGTGATATTTATCTCAAATAGTTTTGATTTCTTTTATGTCAACATCCTTTGATAGATTTTACAGTTGTTTGAAGTTGATTTATTATGATAAAATATTACATATTGTATTGAATGGTTTTTGATATTTTTGACTGTGGATGTGTTATTTTTATACCATTCATGGTTTATGGTTACAGTATTAAAATTTTTTGTTATAGTTTTAATATGAATTTTTATGTTATGTTTCAACCTTTTCATATGAGGAATGCATTGGACATAGTAAGTGGTGGATGGATATTTTTATAGCTCCTAGATGCATTGGGAGGTCTCATGAGACAAACTTTTTTCTTGGAATAAGGCCTTGACAAAATCTTATTTGTAGTCTTCGCACGAGGCCTTGACTATGTAGTTATGATGTCCAGCATTATGCATTCCATCAATGAGAAATTGACTCTTGATATTACATGTGATTATTTGACTAGTATAATATCCTTTTGAATAAGTAAATGGAAATATTTGATTTGTCATTCCCATATTATGATGATGTTTAAGTTATAAAGGCTTGTGTTTTAGTCTTATATATTTTCTTAAATGATTATGATTATTTATGATAGTTTCCGCTATATTATTATCCTTGCTGTGCATCTGAGCACACCCCTTTCTTTGTTTAATTGTTCCAAGGTTGCGAATAAGTATATTATAATTGACTAGAATGGATAGTATAAGGGAGATGAATGTGTTCAAAGGAGATGCAATGTTATTGTTTTTCATTTCAGAATGTAATGTAAAAGTTATGTCTGTATCATGTATTTCCACGGATACTAAAATGATCGGTCTTTCAGGATTTGATCCCTTGTGATCTTGCCAATGTTATGTAATATTGCACCAACTATGGTTAACAAGGGTTGGGGAATTTTAATTGGTATCATAGGATTTTTAGTAAAATACTTCGAATCTATATTTAGAAAAACTCTAATTAGTAAACCTTACCCAATGATAGATTTTGAATATTAGTGAATAAGAACTTCCAAAAAAATTTGTAATATTGAATTTTTTTGAATTTTTCAAGAAATAAATCATTTTCTGGATATGAGTATCTAGGGGCGGCTCTAAAACAGATTTGTCTAGGATTGAAAACTCTAACAAGGAGTTTTGGGCTTTACCTAGGGTATCCTGGTACATGAAAAAAGGCCTTTCTGCATTCTTGGTAATTACACTTCTGAGGGATATTTTTAGGATAATTAAAATTTTCTTAACAAACCATTATGGAGGATTTATGGGTAAATACATCCTCAAATAAAATATTTTTTATGATTATGGATTATATGCATAAATTGTTCAATTTATGTCAGGTATTTTACAAGTTTGGAATTATGTATTGGAATTCATAAACTAATCTAGTTTATGCCATTATTTTTAAATGGAGCCTAGTGGGAGCAATGGAAACTATATCAATTCATATTATCTATGTAGGTACTTTCTTTCTACTCAAGATAATTATAGTGGTGATCGTGGTAAAACCAGTGCTGAAAAACTTTTAACCATACTAGGGAAACTCAGTCAGGTTATGAATAATAACCATACCCGTATGGAGCACCCTGATCTACAACATGGAAGATCGATTATAGACGACTTCATGAAGAAAAAACCAAAAAAAATCAATGGGACTAAAAATCCATTTGTAACTGAGTAATGGATAAGTTCTATTAGAAAAAATATTTCATGCTTTGGGGAGTATCTAAAGGGAAAAGGAAAACATGTCAGTTTATCGCCTCACAGAAGATGAAGATCAATAGTGGTCGTTAATTCAAATTATAAATGGGGATAAATAAGTATAAAATATGCAATGGAGCGCGTTTAAATATATTTTAATAGAAAAATAATTTCCTCATGACCATCGATCATATATGGGAAATAAATTTGATTTTGAGGCAAAAGGAGGATAGAAATGACGCAAATTATAAGGGTAAGTTTTCAAGGTTAGAAAGGAATGCATCAAATTATATATGTAACCTAAGGAGTGAGACTGATTGATTCTTTGATACATTAAAACCATTTCTCTTTTGAGCATTAGTCTCAAAACCCATCTCATTGTACAAAGATATTTTCTCGTGTGCTATCAAGATTGAAATGGAATTCCCAAAGTCTTATGAATTTAAATAAATACTATAGAATAAGAGAGCTATTGAACACTATAGAAATGGAAGATAGAGGAAGAAGGGAAATGTTTGAATTTCCATCCTACAGTAAATGTGGAAAGAAACACCCCGGTACTTTCCTGAATGAAACGAGAGTCTGTTACAATTTTTGATGATGACAAGGAGTACCTTATCTTTAGAGCAGAAACATCACCATCTGATTCTCATGTAGATCAACCCCAAGTAGCCTTTTTAAATTAAATTATTTGAGAGGAATATAATGAAACATCTATGGCTGAGGAATGTAATGTTAAAATAGCGGTTGTACCTATTGTACAACAATATGTTGATGTTCTTCCAGAGGATTTACATAGACATCCTCTAGAATGAGAAATTGAGTTTTCCATTTATTTAATTCTTGGTTCATGGACCATATCTAATACAACTTATTGAATGTCCATATTTAAATTAGTGGAACAAAAGGAAAAACTAAATAAATTGAGTAATAAAAAATTTATTAGCCCTAGTGACTCACCATGGGGAGACCTGGTTCTTCTTTTAATAAAAATCGTGGTTCTATGGGGTTGTTCATTGACTACAGGGAGATCAATGCTATAACAATTAAAAACAAGTATCCCCTAACTTGCATTAATGATTTATTTGAACAAATTCATGGAACTATATGTTTTTCAAAGACTCATCTTCTATCTGGATATCATCAGTTGTGTTTAAAGAATGAAGACATTCCGAAGGCCACAATTTTTTATAGGTATAGGCATTACGAATTTATAGTAATGCCTTTTGGACTGACTAATGCACTATATGTCTTCATAAATCATATGAATAGAGTTTTCAAGGAATATCTTGTGGACTTTGTAGTGGTATTTATTGATGATATCTTGTTATACTCCAAAATCTATGAAGATCATTAAAATAACTAGTGCATTGTTCTAAACACTCTTAGAATAAAAGAATTAAATGAGAAGTTTAGAATGTGTGAATTATTGAATTATGGGATTGATTTTCTTGGCCTTATTGTCTCTAAAGAAGGAATCTCTATCCATCCATCAAAGACCATGGAAATCCAAAAATTTCCAGCACCGATGAGTATAACAAAGGTATGAAGTTTTATTGGTTTAGCTGGTTATTATTGGTGTTTCGTCCAGAATTTTTCATGATTGTCTAACAAATTAAAAAATCTCACACGTAAAGGGGTTAAATTTGTTTTTACAAAAGTGTGTGAAGAATTTTTTTAAGAACTGAATAGAATATTATTCAATGATCCTATCTTGAATCTACCATCAGGGAATGATGGTTTTGTTATTTATAGTGTTGCTTCAAAGAAAGGACTTGGTTTTTTCCTTATGCAGAATGATATGGTTATTACTTATGGATCACGATAACTAGATATTTTTGAACAAAACTATCCCACTCATGATATTTAGTATGTAGATGTAATCTTTTCTTTGATGATATGGAGACACTATCACTATAGTTAAAAATGTGAGATATATATTGATCACAAGAGTTTAAAGTATATTTTCTCACAAAAAGAACTCAACATGAGGAAAAGGAGATGGCTTGAACTACTCTAGGATTTTTATTTCACTATACACTAAAACATTAGGAAGGAAAATATGGTGGTAGATTCTTTGAGAATAAAGGATCATATATATTTGTATAAGATAAGATGTGAAAGGGATCATATATTTATGTATCTAGTAACAATGGATATTGTAATACTCATGGAAGGTGAACATAAAATATTTTTCAAGTGGTTTCCAATCCATCTTTATTGTAAAGGTTAAAATGTTCATTGACTACTTATGAGGAGTTTGAAAAGAAAATTAAAGTTGTGAATGATGAGAGATTTATTGAATTCGTATGTGAAGATGGAATTTTGAAATTTTGGAAAAGTATTTGTGTTCCAAATATACCTGATCTAAAAAGGAAATTATTGGATGATGCTCATAACACTAATTTCTCTATACACCCTAGTAGTAGTAAGATGTATAAGGATTTAGTGGAACCTTTTTGGTGGGACAACAAGAATAGAAATATTGATGATTATGTGTCGGATGTATCATTTTTTCAACAAGTGAATGCTGGAAGAAAACATAAAAGAAGATTCATGAAACATGTTCCCATACCTAAGTGGAAATGGGATGATATTATGATGGAATTTTCCATGAGACTACTAAAGACTCAAAGAAGGAATGACGCAATATGGTTTATTTTTGATCGTCTTACCAAGTCAGCACATTTTCTTGCTATAGGAGAAGATTTACCCCTTGATTGTTTAGAAAGACTATATATTAGTGAAGTTGTAAAGCTTTATGGAGTACCCATATCTATTGTTTCGGATCGTGATCCCTATTTTACATCATGATTCTGGAAAAATATTCAAAAGTACCTTGATACTGAACTTCGTTTGTTCACTGCCTATAACCCTCAAACTGATGGACAATCAGAATGGACTATTAAGACCTTAGAAGACATGTTGAGATCTTTCTCACATGATATTCAAGGTACGTGGGATAAATATTTACCTCTGTTATAATTTTCCTATACCAATGGATTCCATAAAAGTTTTCAAATGGCACCATATAAAGCGTTAAATGGAAAGAGATATTTCACACCAACTTCTTGGGATGATTTTTGTGAATGAAAACACATAGGCCCAGAACTTGTTGAGGAAACAATGGAAATGTTTAATATTATCCAAACACACATAAAAGCAGATCCAAGTAGACAAAATAGTATTTCCAATAACTAAAGGATTTGTAATTTAAAGTAGGAGAACATATTTTCACAGGGGGATCTCCATGGAAGGTTGTTTTATGATTCAGTAATAAGAGTAAATTAAGTCCGAGGTACATCAGGCCCTTCAAAATTCTAAAACGAAATGGAGTTGTAGCTTACCATTGGGAAATGTCTCTAAGTATCCCCAAATTTCATGATGTGTTCCATGTATCACTATTTAGAAAATATATTCCTAACCCAATGCATGTACTCAACAATGAAGAAATAGAATTGCAACCCAATCTATCTTATTTTTAAGAGACTATCAAGATTCTTGATACTAGAGAACATGTGTTGAAAAACCGGAAGAGTCATCTAGTAAAAGTTCTGTGGAGAAACCATAAGATGGAAGAGGAAACATGGGAACCTAATAAACTAATGATGAAGAACCACCTAAATCTATTTATGTAGTATTATTCTAGAAATTTTTAGGGAAAATTATTTTGAGGGTGGAATGTAACATCCCACACTTCCATGGTACGTTTCCCTTTGAATAACACAACAACTTGTGTTGTACACAACATGGAGTTTTAGCACACTATGACCAATCAAAATAGCCCTTATTAATAGTAATAACCACTTTTTAAATTTTTTAAATTTTATTTTTTGAAATGGACTTCATTTTTGGATTTAGAATATCAAAATTATCTTAGGGTGAATTTTTGGTATTTCTCTGAAAACATTAAATTTTTTGATGAATAGTGAAAAACACAGTGTTAATATTTTAAAACTAATTTTTATTTAAATAATTATTTATTTTAGTTTTATCTTATGTCAAATATTATACATAATACCTATATATGTTCAATGTAATTCATTGAGGTTATTTTATAATAACCTAATATGTATACAATTTTAGTAAACTTTTTACCGTATTTTACCCACCTTCTAGGCACATTTAAAAATTTGCATTAAATGTAATTTTATTACTTCAAGGAATCGAATTTAAAAAATACTAGAGACATGGTTTACATGATTAGTAAAACTTGGTTCAATATGATGAATTGTTTTTGCTGAATAGTAACTTTTGAATTTTATTTACAAAGGTTAAAATTAAATAGGGTAATTAATGGTAAAAATGATATTAGAATTACCCTAAAATATGTCCTAATTCTATTGGATAAGAATATTTTGAAAAAAATATACCTTATGAATAAAATATTATCCTTTTCGTTCACATGGATTTGATTAGAACATTTATTATTATTTTATTTAAAGAAGTGTTAGAAGTGTTAAATTCAACGTTTAATAACTAAACTATTTTTAATATAGAGTTATTCATAAGATAAACTCGACTATAAATATTAATTAGAATGATAAAATTATTTCATACATAATTTTATTTTATTTATAATTTTTATACATCAAATAATTAAATTTATTTATGACACAATGATGATGTCTTGATTACCTTATTGTTGAAATATTAAATAATTGATATCATAAATATACAAATAAATGTAAAATGAGACTTTTTATGAATTAAAATAGTTTTATAGTTTAATATGACTTGTTAGGTCTGATTAAATAAACTTTTTTTCAAAGTAATAAATATGTTATGACATTCATAGAAAACAAAATACAAAATGGTGTCAAAATTGACATAATTGAGTTTTTAAAACAAATACTATATTATTAATTGATAAAATATTCATAAAAATTTAAGGTTCGTCCAAAGGACTTATATAAGGTTATATATATTAATAATTAACCACTTTGGGTTCTTCTATATTTTTATAGTATGTTTTTTAAATATTTATTATAAAAAATACAAGAATAGATGGTAAAAGTTAAACTATTAAACAAAGAGTTAAATCTAAAAGATAAGGTTATTTTGGTGAGATAAACCTATCTAAAACCTATTAGTTGAGAGGTTTTTGACCCATTACCACATTATCATAGAAATAAATACTTTTGGGACATTATAATCTGAATATTATTGTATAATAAAATAATATTTCTAGCTTTTCCAAAAGTGACCCTCACCTCTCTTATAAAAGGGTACTTTCCCTTCTCTCAAAATCACACCTCCAAAGCCATTTGGCTCAGCCAAAACCCGCTCAAATATCCTCCCAACTAACCTCTATTAAACCTAGAGGCATTAATTTGATCATAATCCAACCTAAGTATCCCTTTTCATCAATTCAAAAGGAAACACCTGAAAAAGATGTAATAATTTCATCACCTCTTTCAAAGTACTTTTCTTCTTCCACTTACTCTTTATTTTTTTCCATACAAAAATAATAACTGTAGTGACTTCTACATAATTTGATTTTATTATAAATATGGAACAATCTTATTTATTATTCTATAAATCCAATGAATGACAAAGTCATTATATATGTGTACGTATTGCTTACCATCTCAACGTCGTGGCGTAGTTTGTTATTCAACACATCATTATTTGGATGGGTATAATAATGATTATAATTTATGTAAATAAATATAACATGTTAGTGATTCTATATATATGATATGTTATCAAATTTCATATGATTTCACCATCAATATAATGGTATTGTCGCTCGTGCGTACGTACGGAATACCGTCTCCATGAATGCGATGAGATTCAATCCCCATCGTAAAAATTCAGGAATAATTTTGATTTTACGATTAAAAATAATGTTTAAGAACTAAATATCATTATGGATATGAATTAAATACATTATATCCATAAATAACATGATTTATGTACCAAAAAAATATAAATTAAAACAAATCAGTTAACACCCAAAACAATTATACTACTAAAATATTATTGACAAAGCAAATTTAGATTATCATATACGATATAATATTTATGTATGTGGTAATTTTATAATTTAATAACAATGATATAACTATTATAAAGGATGTTAATTTACCCTCAAAAAAGGAAATGTACAAGGGAAGGGTTTATTCTACCATCTCTTTATTATCTGAGGTTCTTTATACGTGAGTACCTACCGGGACCTCTTTATAATCCACATCCATGTTTCTTAAAAATGTATTGCAAAACATTTGTATTATTTACTAGATAATGGTTTCAAGTCATTTATATAATTTTGTGACATTTTAAAAATAAAATTCAAAATAATCGATTTGTCTCTTTCCAAACAAGGTAATTTATGACCTTTTTATCAAATTGATGTAAAAATGTTTTTTTAACTTAAATAGTTGGTAGGGCTATTTTCCTCCGTTATAACACCTTTGAGGATTCCCTTAAAATTTTATATGATTATATTCAAAATAAATTTTTTTTTTATAATTATGTGACTTTTAAATGATTTCAAAATAGAATGTGATATTTCTCTCAAATAGTGTTAATTTCATCTATATCAACATCCTTTCATGGATTTTAAACTTGTTTTAAGTTGATTTATTATGATACAATATTCCATATTTTATTGAAGGTTTTGTGATATTATAAACTATGGATGTGTTATTTTTATACCATTAATGGTTTATTGTTAAAGTATTAACATTTCTTAAGATATTTTTAATAAGATTGATTATGTTAAATTTCAAACTTTTCATATGAGCAATGCATTGGACTTAGTAAGTGATGGGTAGATCTTGTTATAGATCCTTGATACATCAGTAGGTCACATGAGACGAATTAGTGTCTTGGAATAAGGTCTTGAAAAAATATAATTTTTATTCTTGGTATGATGCCTTGACTATGTTGTTATGATGTATGGAATTATTCATTCCATCAATATGAAATTGCCTGTTGATATTACATATGATTACTCAACTTGTAGAATATTCATGTGAATAAGTAAATTAAAATATTTTATATATTTTTTCCATATTATGCTGAAGTATATGTTTAAAAGTCTTGTATTTTATTCTTATACATTTTCTTAAATTATTATGCTTATTTATGATATTTTACACTATATTGTTATCCTTACAGAGAATTTGTGCTCACCCCTTTCTATGTTTTATTTTTTCCAGGATGCAAAGAATTATATTATGACTGACCTATAGGGATAGTCTAATAGAGGTGAATATATTAAAATGAGACACAATGTTTTTGTTTTTCATTTCATAATGAAATGTAAAACTTATGTATGTATCTAGTACTTCCAAGGCAGCTAAACTTGTCGGCCTTTCAAGATTTGATCACTTGTGATCATGCCAATGTTATGTAATATTTCACTGACTCTGGGTAACTGGGGTCAGGGAATTACACATTAGAGAATTTCACTTATTATATAATAAAACCACATAATCATCAAATATTTACATATAATAATCCTAAATCATAAAACCGTCTTTTAAATATATGAAACTATAGTCTTATCATTAGTGAAATCACTAAACCTATCTTTAAAAATATCCATTGGAATCTCACTAATTTTTTATCACTCGATTTTCCAATGGATTACTAATCTATTACTTTGATACCAACTATTGATACCATGGCTTAATATACATGTATATTACATCATTTTAGATGAATATTAATCACATTGCAAGAATAAATTCCTAAGTATTGTATTAGTTATGTGTGTTTAGAAACCTAGAAAACATTTTTCTAGTTTAGTGAAATATCTTCAGTATCTCCCTTAAATATATTCCCCCTTTTAACTCCTATTTGAAACCTGTCATCATAACCTGGGAAGAGGAAGCATAAAGAATGGGTGAGCTCACATTCTTATTATGAGTTTATAAAGGAGATATGTAAGAATAATATGGACATATGTTTATGAGAACCTTAGTATAATATTTGAATATCATACCCTGTGTATCAAAGATCATAATAATGATACATGGAATAAATATTCATTGTTCATAAGACATTAATAATAGGGGTGATAAATCATCATAGATATATTGTGAACCATAATCTCATGTCATATAATTTTGGAACCATTATAACTATAGAAAAAAAATTTATATGTAAAGTTAAACATCCAAGACCATCATAATAGATTATTAGGACACACATGTTTACCTTTATTAGTTCAGGACCCACCTGTTTCACATAGTGTATTAGGACACACATGTTTCCAATTTGGGATTAGGATGCACTAGTTTCTCATTTTGGATCAGGACACACATGTTTCCCTATTTCTATTAGGACTCACCCATTACCCCTTGTGGATCAATCTCATCAACTATTTTTCCATCATTATCTCATGATATATAAATCGTCTCTCAATGCATTATAGGGAGATATAATTTCCACTCATAAAATAATATAATCATATATACATGGTCTATAAGATAATAACAACTTCATTATATGATAAACAATAAAAGGAGAGAGATTTAAAAAAACATTTCATATCTGATGAAATAAAATGGATATCATAAAAATTTCATCATATCATTTCCTATGTAAAAGAGATAGGTCTCATAGTCATTTCATCAAAGAATATCTGATGAAAAGAATTAGGTTTCAAAATCATATAACTTGTGGAAATGAAATAAGTTTCATAAAAGTCATGCTATAAAATCATAAACCACTGAATAAAGAATATAAATGGTATTATTGGATCATAACCCTAGTAAATAATAAAATATATCAAAGGTTATCATCATATATGGAGAAGTATTTTGAAATATTACATTGAACATAACATTTCCTTGAAAATCACTTTTAAAATAATAAAAAATTTTGAAAATACTTTTTTTTGAAACTAATTTGAAAACATATATAGGAATCATAGAAAATCATTTAAAAACATTCATGATGAATATATATTTTTTCCTATTGAAAGACACATTGTAAACAACAAATTCTTTAAAAAAATTTCCTTTGAAAATAACCTCGAATAGAAATAAAGGATTCTTTGAAAAGATATAAAACATTTTTTAAAACCACATTAAAACAAATAATTTCTTGAATATTATAAAACACATTTTATTTTTAGTATTACCTTGAATGTATTGGTTATAATGATGAATATAAATGGACTGCAAACAACATGTGAAAGGTATGGGATTTTACAATATTACTATTTACATTAAATGTAAGAAGAAATATTAGATTGAGGTTTATGAACCTTAATACATGATTAATATTTCATATTCTTGGAAAGGGGTATTATGGAATAAGATGATGAAGCCATAGTAATGGTTTAATATTGAAGTTGGATGATTTAAGTGTATATATTTTATGGAATTCATAGAATATGTTATAATAATTTTGAAATATATTATTATTTTCAGCATAAATTTTTTATTAAGGATTGAAAAATATAGGTTGAATTATTTTGAAGACTTAGAAAAGTTATTTAATGGAAATTGATATTCTGATTAATGGAATCTAAATATTATTGTGTTCCTAGTACAAATAAAATTTTGTTTAGCTTGGATAGAAAGACGACTTATATGGATTAAGAAATTTGGATATTATTAATTTCAATGGAAATAATATTTGAATTTTTGATAATAATTTCTATGTTATCATGAATGAAGTTTACAACTTCTTGGATGGAATAAATATATGTCCACTAGTATTTTAAAAAAGGTAGAATTCATGTTTTATAAAAGGATTTATTGTATTTCATGTATTACATTATCTCAAGAGAATATATTATTATGGTATTCACATGTTTGGAAGGTAAAAAACTAACATATACTTTAGTATATATGGGGAGATCAATGTTAAGCTGATTTATTGACATACTTTATAGTGTTTTTTTACTTTTATTTTATGAAAGGGTTATACAGTTAATCATTTATGGAATTGTATATGTTAAGCATTTGATGATGTTAATGAGATTAAAGAATTATCTAATCATATGAGAATTTATGAATGTTGAATAAGTTGTGATTTTTTTGATGTGATGATAATAATGATATATAGAACGACTTATCATTCTACCTCTTGATCTTTATTTACATTTGTAGTGGAAAATAAACTTCTTTTAATATTGTAAAATATGATGTATAAATAGAGAAAGGAACATACATATGGTGAGTTTGTGCATATGAAATAAAATAAAATAATGTAAGTATATTTCTTTATCTTCTCATATACAAAAATAATTTATCAACCCTAGGAAAAGAATATTGGAAAATATTTATCCTAATACCTTCATTTCTATTGAACCAATGGTCTTATAAATCATCATTGATTTATGATTTTGAGGCCCTTAACCTTCCATTAATGATTTACTTTCCCACAATGAATGATATTTATCAATAACTATTATTAATTATGTTGTTTCTTGTGGTCTAATCTTCACTCACATCCTATGTTCCCCAATGTGGGAACCTAGTTATAAGTTGCTTTGGGTAACCATTATGGCCCCAAATTTCCCTTTTAAAGGATGTTTTAGTATTCATTTTTATAAATGGGGTTTCTATGAAAGTAACATTAAATTAAGAAACCATTGATAACCTATATAAATTGTGAGGATGAAAGTGATTTCAAGGGTTGTAGAATGTAACACCTTTATATTTTGTGAAATATATTTTTTCTATTTATTTTAATCTTGTTGATATTTTTATGTTCACAAAACACTGAATATAACTTTTGTTATATGAAAGAAATAAGTTTGGTTTATATTATGTTGAACAGAATGTTAATCTTTCCCAACACAAAGAAATTATACTATATTTTCGTACAAACAACACTATATTTTTATTATCTTATAGAAGATGCGGATTTCCTTGGATATTTTTTCTAACATATAAGCCCACGTTTTATCATAAAATAATATACTTTTAAGAAATATTATTACAATAATAATATATATAACAACTACCCATTGGAATATAAGTTACAAATAATATTTTTAATGTTTTGATAATATGTTTTACAAATGTATATAAAATTAATCCTTTGGTTATAAATTATTTTTAAATGAATATAATAACTATCTAAAAATAAAAGAATTATGTTTCTAAGAAAACTATCTTTCAAAGTACAAACACAATTTTGTCCCCATTAATTAAACAAATGATGTTAGATTATTTTTTTTCATTAAAATTTATATATTATATATTCAGAAAATATGTTTGATACTAATCCAATATATTATATATTTATAATATATAAATAAATCCAATTTTATAAATAAAAAGATGAATTTTCTTAAAAAGTAATTTTACCACCTTTCTGCTTAACCCATTTTAAATATAATTTATTTCACTTTTATAAATTGTATTTTTAAAAATAATCTAAATTTTTGAAACCATAATATCAAAATTTAATTTGGGTTAATTTTTTTTATTTTTCTTAGAAGTTTTATATTTTGATGAATAATAAAAAATATTAATTTTTTTTCCAATTTTCTTTTTACTTCAAATTTATCTTTATAAATATATTATATATTTTTTTCTTTTGAACTGTAATTTGATAAATTTTCCATCTATTAATAAAATTTATGTTATTTTATCCAATTTCACATAGAAATTAGATATAAAAACGTATCAATCTTTTGTGAAATTTTCTCTTTAAAACACTACTTTCACGACACTTCTACAAGATTAATATTAAAATATTTACTGACAATTCTATTATGGAAATTTGGAAATTTGGATTAAATATTATTCATCAAAATAATTTTTAATTTCTAATAAGGCTAACTTAGTTTGTTACCAAAAATATTAGTTAATGTGATTAAAATTAATTACAGCGGTTTAGGTAAAAATGAGTTTACAATGTTATTAAACATAAAATTATGTGGATTAATAAAGTGGAAACATTTAAAAATTACATTTTATGAATATATTTAGAAAAATTAGACTATTTCAAAAAGGTTTGACAATTATTTGGGGCACATGAGGTAAGGAAGTCCTCTGAATTGCGTTTACCATTTTATATTTACAAGAATGCCACTCCTCCTCCACTGTAAAAGGGCACTCACCACCCTGACTTCCTTAAACCTCCCAAGACACTTTGTCTCATAAAACCAAAGCCAAAATAACCTGCCAAATTCCCTAATATTCACCAAGAAGACTCAAATTTTTAGAAACTAATCCAAGTTATTCATTTGGTGAAAACCAAACAAATTGCCCAAAGAAGAGGCAATATCATCCCTCAAGATCTTTTATTTTATTTTAATTTACTAGACCCTAAATTATTCAAATGAAAACATTATATATTAACATCAATATCAAAAATATATTTATATTTTTTTATTCTATGTTTTTTATCTACACCAACACACACTTCAATAAAATATGTAACTAACTTTCCATTTGTGTGTACGGTGGACTACTACCTAACGAAAGGATGTTGTTCATTTTTTTTCTTTACCACCTCTCTGGATAGGTCTTACGATAAAAATAATAATATATATATGATATTAATGGTATTTATGGTTTATTTATTATTATGTTGTTATTATATAAAACATACTTTCTTGATTTTATTTTGTGTAAATTTGATAACTTCATTTTTGGATGTATGGACTACCACATTCTCAAAGCAATGTGATTCATTCACACATTACATAGAATGAATTAAGGATGTTTTTAGAAATATTATATGATATATAAGAAATAATAATTATAATTTAATGATAATATAAATATATACAAATTTAATCTAAATTCATTATTTCAATTAGATAATAAAATGGAAACAACATTCATGCTTATGTATGACCCACAATCTTTATGAAAGATGTATTACATTAAATATTTTTATATTATATAGATAATTATAAATATTTTTATAATGAATATGTATAAAAATTAAATCATGTTTTACATAATGGAAATAATTAAATAATTAAGTAATTAAGATGACCAATAATCACTAGTCAAACTATATATGAAAAGCAAAGGTGATATTTTCCAAAAGGTGAAAAAAACATGAATTGTTTATTAATAGGGTAATAAAAATACATACAAAATACTATATGGTTTTATATATGATAATGAGGTTATTTTTTATATTTATAATAAAATTATACTTCACATAGAGGAGGTTTGAACGCGTAAAAAGAGTCAAGACCTAATGTATGAGCTTTCTGGTATCACTTTTTTTTCTATTAGACTTATGACTTATTAAAAACTTATTTCAATTGCGTGGTGTTTATAATACACATGATTGTATTATATGATCATTATACATAAATTTATGGGTACTTACGTATCCATTTTATTATCTCTCTTTCATGGGGTTTATGGTTCAATCCTTACCAAATCTTTAAAGTAATTTTGTCTCATGCTTCCTTCTACGAGATACAGACCATGTTAAGCACCTATATTTTACTATAAAGAGTATATACTGACTTTTGAAATTATATATCATGAATATTAATATTTTAATGACTCATTTTTCTTTATTAAACATTTTTATTTCATGGTTATTCTTGATTCAATGTTCCCAAATTCCTAATAGTTTATTTCTACAATTTCATCGTTTATCTATATTGTAAGCGATTATGCTTCAATTGATGAAATAATTTAATCCTTAACACAAGTAATCGCATGAATTTTATTATACTATTATAAGTCATGTCATATCAAATTAATGGTACAATTTTTAATATCATTGGTAATTAATATAATTTGGAATTTTTTTTAAAAATCTAACATTATTTCTACTTTTGGTCAGAAATATGTGTTATTTAAAAACAATTTTTTCTAAAAACGTTTTAAAAACTGATATAATATTATAATTTTATTTTTAAATTAAAATTTAACCATGTGTTAACTTTTTATAAAATTGTTTTAAAAGTAATAACCTTTTCATTTTTTGATCAAGGATCTTTTCTAAACATTTTATAATGCTAAAGGAATGTTCAGAATGTAGAGATTTACGTTCTGTCATTTTTATTAATTATAATTTCAAATATTTCATAGTTATTTTTAAAATATTTTTTTCCTGATATTATAGAAATTATTTTTTCAGTTTTTTAATGAAAAAAAGTTTTACCAGAATTTTATATATGGGTTTCAAATCTTATTTTATATGTTTCATGGTTATCATCAATAGAAAATGTTATTAAAATTTTTAGTTTTAAAAATTCCCTTTAAATGTGGAAATTCTATTTTCCTAAATAAAAGTTTTAAAAGTTTTTTCATGTTTCTTATATATGTTCTCAATGTTTTTTCAAAGAAATTGATTTTAAAAATTTCATGTGTTGTAGAAAGTGATTTTCATTGAACAATTATGTTATACGTGATATTTCAAAATCCTTATCTATATAATATTATATCCTTTGACATATATTATGTTTTACATGGTTTAAGGTATAATAATATCATTCATATTATTTATGGAATTGTTTATGTTTTCATGGAATGATGTTTATGAAACTTGTTTCTCTTCCACGTGTTATATTATTTTGAAACCTGCTTCTTTTCATGAGTCATTCTTCAATGAAACTATTATGGAACGTAAATATTTTCTATATTTAATGATATAGTGGAATATTTATGAATCCAATTTCATTTCATGGGTTATGATATATTGTTTATGAAACCCAATATTTTTAGTGGTAATGATTTGATGCATGTTTTATTATCTTGTGGCACATGTATGCATGATTTTAATATGTGATAGGTGAAACCTATATCTGCATCTAATGAATTGGGTAATGATTTATATCTCATTATTTAATTATAGGGAAACATCAATGGGTTTTATCCATAAGGGAAAATAGTTGTGTCCTGATCTACAATGTGAAATAGATGTGTCTTGATCTAAAATGGGAAACTGGTGTATCCAAATTAAAAATTGGAAATATTGTGTCCTCATCCACTATGTGAAAAAGGTGTGTAATTATCCCAAAGGGGGAATACTCATCTCCTGATCAAACATGTTGATGGTCTTTTTAGTTAACCTCTACACATGAAATGGTTTTCTATAGTTATAATTATTCCACACTTATATGACATGAGATTGTGCTTTATGATTAATTTATGATGATTTATCACCCTTATGATTCATGTCATATGAACTGCCAATCTTTATACAATGTCCCATGGATATGATCATTGATATTGAGAGTTTTATCATTAAATTTTAAAATCTTATTCTCATTCCCTTAATGTTTATTTTATGCTTATTTATCTTCTATATTTACCCTTACTAATCATTTGAGCTATCCACTTTCTTATGATTCAATTCCCCATGTTATGAAGAATAGTCTTTTGTAGATGTAATAAAGGGGAATATATTTAAGGGATATGTTGAATATAAGTGACCGAACTAGAGAATTGTTTTCCATGTTTCCAAAGGAACAAAAAAATAATGTTCTTAAGACTTTTATTCTTATAATGTAATGAATATGCATATAAAATAATGTAATATACATGTTTGTTTATCATGTTTTCCTATAGTTGGTATTAAATTTATGGTTTAGTCAAACTATAGAAACTAGGATGATAAAACATTATTAATATATATGGGGATATTTATAATGATATGTCTAGGTATATATCTATCGTTAAGCCAATGGTTTTATAGATTAAAAAGAAATGGTCATGATTTAGGTTTCCTGTATGTAATTTTATTATTATTATATAGTTTTCAACTATGTTAATTGCTTATCACACCATGATTTCTAGTATCAGTCAACAGTAGGAAGTAGAAGGAATTAGATTAAAATTAAATGATTTAGATTTGGAAATTATGGGAATTATACAAATTGATGTATTATGTGGAAATCTCATGAAGATAATATAAACATGGTATGAGTATTGGCTATAATGATGGAGAAAAAGGGATCGTAAATCACATGTGAATGGCATGGGATGTTATAACAACATTTTTTACATAAAATGTAATAATCATGAATATATTTTGTTTGAGGAACCTTAATACATGATTCATATTTCATAATATAGTGAAGGTGTATTAAGGAATAAGATGATAAATCTTAAATAATGTTTTAATAATAAATTTAGATGATTTGATTGTATAAATTTTTGAATTAAAAGATTATATTATATTAATCATGAAATATATAAGTATTTGAATTATATTATTTTTCATTAAGGCTTGAAAAAAGATATGTTAAATGTTTCTAGATAATTTTAAATTTGATTTAAAGGAAGGTGTTGTTTTGATTAATGAAAGGTAACAGTTAATGTGTTCCCTATACTAAGAAAATTTCATTTAGTTTGGATAAAGAGATTATTGATACATATAAATCATGTTAGATGGTGATGATTACCATAGAACTAATTATTTATTCGTTGAAAAATTGTTCAATGTTATCATGGTTGATGTGTAAACCTTCTCAGATTTATTAAATACATTTATTCTTCATTTGACTAAGGAATCTTGAATGTTTCTTAAAAGTATTTATGGTAATAAAGGTTATTATAATTTTTCAAAAGAATTAATGATGACAGTATTCAATGTTTTTTGTAATTTTATTACTAATAGATACTTTATGATATATTTGGGATCAATGTTAACTTGATTTAGTAAACATATTTCAAATTTTTTATACATTCACTATTCATAAGGTTTATAAGATTATCCATTTACATAAGGATTTATGTTAAACATCATATGAAGTTTTTGAGAATAAATTTTTATCTCACCATATAAGAATTTATGCATGTTGAATAAGGTATGATAACCATTTTGATGTGATTAATGACTTATCATTCTACCTCATTACATTCTAGTACATTAGTTATAAAAAATTAACCTTCAATTAATATTGTAAGAGATGAAGTGGAAACCGACCAAGATAATACCAATTGGTGAGATTGTTCCAATTAAAAGAACTAAAATTGAGTAAGTATATTTATTCTTATTATTTGATATTAATATAATTACTCAAATATAGGAAAAAGATATTATAAAAGATCTATCATAATACCTTTTTTTCTATTAAACCAATGGACTTATAAATAATCATTTATTTATGGTTTTGAGGCCCTTAAGACTCCATTGATTATTTAATTACTGATGATTGATGTTATTTTCCACTATCTATAATTATTTATTATTTTCCACTATGCATTCTATTCTCAACCAACCCCTGCTATCCCCTGTGGAATCCTAGTTATGAGTTACTTTGGGAAACCATTATGCTCCCAAAATTCCCTTTTTAATGAAAATTTTAGTATTATTTTTTATCATTTGGGTTTCTAGGAAAGGACAATTCAATTATTAACCTGTTGATAATCTATATGAATTTCAAGGGTGAAATTAATTTTAAGGGGGTAAAATGTAACACACTGAGATTTTATGGAATATATTTTTTTGAATTAATTTATTCGTGTTGATTTTTTTCTTTTCAAACAACTCTAAATATATATTTCCATATATGAAATAAATTAATTTTTCTTCAATTATATGAAACACAAAGTTAATATTTCTCTACACACGGAAAAATTATGACATTTTGGAACATGAAACACTATGTTTCTCTTGTGTTACACACAATGTTGAGCCATTCGATAGCTGGTGTTACACACAAGTATGAGTTTTACAAAATGACAATATACTATTAATATTATTATTAAAATATTATTATAGATAGCACCTATCCATTTGAATGGAATTTTTAAAAAATATTAACTAAATTATGAAAATATTATTTAAGAATATATATAAAATTAATCCATTTGTTTCAAATTAGTAACAAATGAATGAAAGAACTATTTGAAAGTAGATAACATACTTTTCTAAAAAACAATTTTTCCATGTTAAAACACACTTTTATCCCAATAAATAAAACAAAAATAATTGGGGAAATGTTTTAAATAAATATATACAATATATTCAGGCAATATTTTTGATAATCATAAAAAATATTTTGATTGTATACGATAATAATAATTCCAATTTTAGGAATAAAAGATGTATTTTTCTAAAAGAAAATTTTATCACCTTTTAATGGAGAACCAATTTTAGCTATAAATGTGGAACCTTTTATAATTGTTATTAGAAAAAATAAAATTAATTTTTGAAATTAGAATATCAAAATGTACTCTGGGTGTATTTTCGTATTTTATGTCATGTTTCATCTTTGTGATGAATAGTGAAAAATAATGAACTTTAAATCAAATTTTAATTTTTATATAATTTAATTATATAGAAAAATTATATCTTAATTTGGAGTCAAATTATTTTTAGATATATTATACATTTAGTAACCTAATTTAATCTATTATTACCAATTTTAAATTGAAATTAGATATAAAATCATTTTAGATTTTTAGATATTTTCTCTTTAAAAACATGCTTTCATGACACGTATACCAGTTTGATATTAAATTATTTCAACACATATGTGATAAGAATATGGGAAAAAGGATTCCATATTTCGAATCATAATATTATACAATGTATAATAAGGCCAACTTAGTTTATTAACCAATATATTAGTGAATGTAATTAAAATTATTTACAACGATTAAGGTAAAAATGAGTTTACATAGTGGCTAGACATTAACATAAGTGAAGAAATAGACTAAAAACATGTAAAAAATCATTTTTTGGATATATTTATAAAAATTAATATATTCTATAGAAATTTGAAAATTATTGTAGGTATATGATTCAAGGGAGACCACTCAATAGTGTTTAACATTGTATATTTATAAGAATGCCACACCTCCTCGACTATAAAATGGTCGTCACCCCCTCAATTTCATTGAAATATCAAGAAACATTGGATAATACAATACCTAATAAAATAATATTAAAAAACCCCCCCTCAAATCCACGAATCCAAAATTTGAGAATAAATCAATCCATGTTAGTCATTGGGTGCAAACCAAAAGGAATTAACCAAAGTAGGGGTAACATATTTCATTAAGATCATTTGAATTACATTCATTTCCCAAAAATTTAATAATTGTTAATAAATTAATAAGTTATATAATAAGTATCCTAAATATTACTATATTTTTTTACTCTAAGTGTTACATCTAAACCTAAGAAAAATTCTATAAAATGTTTAACGAACTTACCATTCATGCGTATGGAGGAATACCTCCTAACAAAATGGTATGGTTTTTTTCCATTTTCCACATCTCATGGTGGGAATTATGATTTAAATACTATTTTTATATTATATAAATGATACTTATGAGTAATTTATTCTAAAATAATTATTAAATAAAATATACCTTCACAATTTCTATTTTATGTATATATGATAACTTCGTCTGTGGATGTGTGGGCTACTGCCTCCTCAAATATATGAGATTTGTTCACAATTTACAAGGAATGTACAAAATATTGGTTTATTGATACTATAAGTTATATATAAAATAAATTTTTATTTTAATTATAATATATATATATACATATATTTCTTTTACTTTACTTATTTCAATATTATAACAAAATGAAAATGATGGTCATGAATACAAATGACCTACTGTCTCCCAAAACGTTCTATGAAAATTCAGATTTCTATATTTTATAGATTATTATTAATATTTATATATAGAATATTTTTGATATTTAAATTAATTTTTACATTCTGAAAATAAGTAAATAATGATCTCTATAAGAGGGTCATGAATAACAAGTTAAAAGATTTATAAGAAACAAAGCAGATATAACCTCAAATGTAACCCTAACATGAAATATAACCCTAACATGAAATTGTTAATAAAATGAAAATATAAAGGAATAATAAAATAATATATGGTATGATATGTGATAATATGGTTGTATGGTATATGTATAATAAAATTATACATATTATACTATAGGTTTAAATGTGTACAATGAAATTCAAGACATAAGATAAGTGTTTTCTCGTATCACTTTTATTTATGTGAGATAGATGTCTTATTCGCCATTCATTTATCTTTCCTAGTGTATATAATTCCCATTATTGTAATATATTATTATTATACATAAATTTATGGGTATTTAAAAATCCATTTTTTGATATCTATTTAATTGGTTTTACAATTCAAAAGAAACCTAATCGATAAAGTAATTTTATTTCAATTTTCCTTGTCTAAGATACATACCATTATATACAACTATATTATTTTATGAGGAGCATATATTAACCGCTAACATGTTATATCATGAATCTAATTATTTTAATTATACTTTATGATTCATGCAATGTTACTCTTCCATGTGGATTTATGATTTAAGGTTCCCAAAGTTTAAATATTTTATTGCTACAATCTCATCATTTGTCTAGATTGGCTATGATTATGCTTCCATTAATGAAATTGAATAACCCATCTCTCAAGAACAGTCATTATGTTTCTTATAATCTAGTTATTAAAGTTATATACAAGTAATGGAACCATTTTTATACTCATTGATACTTAATATAGCTAAGAAAATATTTTTTTTATTAAAATCCATAATTATTTATGTTTTTGGTCGAAAAATTGTATTCTTTCAAAACCATGGTTTCGTAAAAAAATTTAGTAGTATACTATGATGTTTAAATAACATTTTTACCCATGTTTTACCTTTTAAAATAGGTTTTTAATGTAATATCCCAATTTATTTCCAATGAAATCACTTTCCCAAAATTTTACGGTGGAAAAGGAAAATTTGTTATATAAAAATTTAATCATTGAAATTTACATAAATATTTATTTAAATGATTAAATGGATATTTTTAAAAGAAATTAGTTTTCTATTATTCCTGAAATTAATTATTTGAATTTATTTTTCAATTAAAAATATTTTCAATTTTTTTAAAAGGTATTATATTATTCATATATATTTTTTTCATGCTATTTATAAAGGAAAATGTTTTAAAATTATTGACGTTTTAAAAATAAATTTTCAAAGAAGAAAGGATATTTTCTACTAGAGATATTTTAAATGATTTTTCATGATTCCAATATATGTTTTCAAAATGGTTTCAAGGAATATGATATTTAAAATTTTATATGTTTTAAAAAGTGATTTTTAAGTTATGTTTGACGTGATCTTTAAAAATGAATCTCTATCAAAGATGATATAATTTGATATATATTATGTTGTATTAGGGTAATGATCCAAGATTACCATTCATATTATTTCTTTAATGGTATATTTTTTATGCAATGATGTATGTGACACCAATTTCCCCTCAATTATAAATATTATCTTCAACCCCACTTATTTTCATGGTTTATTTCTTGATGAAATTATTAAGATCCCTATATATTTTCTATAGGAAATGAGTTGATGAAATGTTTATGACACCCATTTTATTTCATGGGTTCTGATATGAGTTTTATAAAACCCATCCCTTTTAATGGTTCATGATATTATTAATATATTATAATCTTATTTCACATGTATGTATGATTTTATAAGGTAATGGGTGGAACCTATATCTCCCTATAAATAATTTGGTTAAGATTTATATCTAATGAGATAATGATAGGAACCAAGTCAATGAGGTTGATTCACTATAGAAAATATGTTTTTCTTTATCTAAAAGGGGAAATATGTGTGTCCTAATACAATATATGAAATAGGTCCATCCTAATCCAAAAGAGAAAAAGGTGTTACATGATCCAATATGGGAAACAAGTGTGTCCGGATCCAAAATGGGGAAACATGTGTGTCTACAACCACTATGTTAACGGTCTGGGTAGATAAACATGACACATGAAATGGTTATCTATAGTTATAATGTTTCCACACTTATATTGAATTATATAATTTTTTATGATTGATTTATGATGATTTATCACCATTATGATTGATGTATTATGAACTACCAATATTTAATCCAAGTCTCATGATTATGATCATTGATATTCAAGGTATGATCATCAGATGTTATGTTCATGTTCTCACACACTCATGATCATGTTATGATTATGTATCTCCTTTAATTACACTAATTGATAATTTTATCTCACACCTTTGTTCAATTTCAATTCACCATGTTTTGAGGATATGTTTTAAGTAGGAGTACGAAAGATGAATATATTTACATGAGATATCGAATATATTTATCCAAACTAGATGAATGTGCTCCAAATTTACAAATACACTAAAATATTATAGTCCTCAGTCATGTATTCAGGTAATGTGCTAAATATTTATATAAAAATATGTATTATGTATTTATGTAAAACTATGGTCACTATATAAACACATTTATTAATCATTTCATTCCTCATCTTCTATGTATCCATATTTTTACCATTTTATTTTTTCATTATGATAACTAGTTTTCTAACTTCAGTAATTTATCATTTACGTCTAAATTAGAGTGATACTTACTCAAGAACATAGACATGTTAATTCTAAATATGATATATAATTTATAAAATATAAATCCAACGTTTGTTGTAAATAAATTTTAATACAAGCACATGTAATGTGTAGAAACACTACATTAACCATAACTGAAATAACTTTTTTTTACTATTTAATAGTCAATATTATCATTATAAAATAACAATTTTACATTAATGAAACATATTGTATAATTATTAACATTTAAAAATTACATTTCAGAATGTAGGATTTTTTTTAATTGAAAATATTTTAATAAAAATATCATTTATCATAAAATAACATTAACATCAATTTTTACATTATTCAATTAAAATAAATTTGAAACGTATCACAATAATTAATGAATTATAATATGTTATTCCCTACATATATTTAATCTAATATAATAATCTATAATACTAAATAATGAAACTAAATCATTCAATTTAATTTACTTTTAATATATTTAATATCATTTATTTTTGTTAATTATTAACAAAATAATTACTCTATTGGTGTTTCATTAGCATTTAAAGTAAATATTTTATCATTAAAAAATTTTAAAAAAATTATATTGATAGAAATAAAATCATTTATATATCAAAATAATATTTATTACTGAACCTATATTGTTTTGGTCTCTACCCGAATTCTTTGAAGAAATAAAAATTCATAAAAGTATCATTTTTCCTCTTATTTATGAAACTTATTATATGGGTTAAATTAAAAACATAATTCCCATGTAATTTATATATTATAGATACATTTATGTAAAAACATCAAAATATACTCTTCAAATAATATTTATATAATATTTTAGGTCATTTTAATACTTATCATTCTAGTTTAACCCCCTGATATATCAATTGTTCCCCTTAAATGTGGAAATTATTTTTTACTAAAGTCACTATTAATTTTGGTCAAGAATTTATTATCCCTTAATATAAATTATAAATTATTCTTATTCCAAATATTTAATCCATTTTTACTTGTTTAATTCACATATTTTGTAAAATTTAATTTAAAATTAATCCCAGAGGTGTATTCAGAAAGCATGTTTCTGAAGTAAAATTTTTTAAAAAGATTAAAATGTTTTTATATCTAAAAACAAAATAGAAATGATGAAAATAACATATATTAGATTAAAATATCTATAATTTAACTAATTATACTATAAAAAAATTAATAATATAATTTAACATTATAACTAAATAAAATGGAAATGATGTTTTAAACTAAAAATCATTATTCTTCCAATTAATAAAAAATGATGCTTTTAAGAATAACCTTATGAAGTTACCCAATACTAATTTTTAAATTATGAATTCAAAAAGTATTTTTATTTAATCAAATAAATTTTCTAAAAGTAACATAAAATAATTTTATTATTGTTCAAAAAAGGCATAAAAATGTTTCTGTTGAATAATAGTTTTTTTTGAAACATATAAAGAGTTTACCGAAAATTATGTATTTAATTAAAAATATGTTATATTTATATTAAGACAATATAAATAATATCTAAAAATTAGTTATCATTATTCATATCAAAATATGTAACAGCTAGGTTATAAGATTCACATTAATAATTTATCTTGGTTATGTTAAAACTTAATGTTTCATGTAACACAAGATAAGCCAGTGTTGCATGAAGAGAAAAACTAACTTTGTAATGAATGTAGTGAAAAAATAAATGAAATTTAATTTATTCAAAAAATAATAATTGATAAAATCTCATGGTGCTACATTATACCCCCTTGAAATTAATTTTCACTTTAATATTCATCTTCTTCATTTATGGTTTAATACCTGACAATTTATTTCATAGAAACCCACATCATAATTATTTTAATAAAAAACCATCCTGATAAAGATAAAGGGATGTGAATATTTCATTGGGAATAATGAATACTATGTTTCCAATTAATATAACATAGGTGGGAAGTGAATACATGGATATATTAGAGGGATAAACACCGAAATTCTGATAGGGAGTGATATAGAACACTGAACGAGAGAAATTTAAAGATTATAAATTTATAAACCAAATATCATTGAAAAAGGTCATTGAAAACATTAAATGTAGATAAATGGATATCAATTTATTTTATGACTATTTTCCTATGGTTTTTTAATGTTTTTGAGAATATATACTTAGATGATTTGAATATATTTTACAAGAACAATATCATCGTCAAATGTACCATGATCAAATTCTAATTAATATCTTACGCCAACAAATAATGGATATTTTGTTACTCATGAAGCACTAATAGATCATAAAATCCATTGATACAATGATAATTCATTTTTTCTGACTTTAGTTATCTTCACCAAAAAAATATAGAACATGTAATTATATATGAATGAAATAATTAATTAATCTATAATATCTCATTTAATGTTGTACATAAACCATTTCAGATATGGCTAAACGTTTAACCCTTATCGAAGATTAAAATAAAACAATTTATAAATAGTATTATTAAATTTACAAAAGAAACTTATCATTAACCCCCCAAAAACATGAAATAGATCATAATTATCACTTATAAAACATGTGAATAAAATTATCAAGTATTATCTAGAAACATGGTAATAAAAATAATTTACCAAAAAACCATATTGAAAACATAAATCCTCCCTCATTCATTAAATAATAAATTTATTTTTAGATATATTCCTTAAATAAAAAAATGTTGCAAACTTCAACCATGATAACATAAAACACTTTTTCCATAAATCATTAATTAGTCCCAAGGTAATTAGTAGTATCAAATATACATTATCCAGGTCAAAAATATCATTATCCTAATATAATTATCTCATCATCAGGAATATATTAAGTGTTATACTTCCCTTAACCATGTGTTTTCCATGAATATCACATTCTCATTAAATCAAATTTTTAACCTTTCAGTGTCATTCAACATGTATTTTCGATTCCATAATGTTAAATTTATACGTAAAAATACATAGATAGTTCATGATTAATATAATAATAATTTTTAAATTAAAATACACAAATACATCAATCATACCACTTCATTTTAAAATATTTAATCAGTCTTCATCATCATATTCCATAAAACTTTTTTCCTTTCAAATTTCATTTATAATATCTTAACCATCATCAATATAACCATTAATCACACAACATTACTAATTCTATTCAAAATCATTAACCCTTGGACAAGAATTTTGATAATTTCTATACTTTACATAATTAAATAATTCATCCATTGATAATACTTTTGGGAGACCAATATTATGATCCATTGCATGAACCAAACTATTATTGTTTTCTTATTAGTTACTTCCATTTTGTTCGTCTTTTCCACAGTAAAAATATATCCATGCTTCACTAAGACATACACATCAGTGATTCATCCCTCATTCTCAACATTTTGGAAACTGAATTTTCATTCATCTATGGTCTCCATTACATGAACACTAAAAAAATATTTCCGTATATAATTTGATGAGTTTAAGAGGTAGTATAGGTATACATTGTTAATCATGTTCCATTAAATATATTAATCATAATCAAAATTTCCATCACATCAGTCATAATCCATTCTGATTTCTCATCAGAAAATTATCCATCACATTTATTGTTATCCTAGTTCCTTTTATTTCCCACAATTCTCTATATCAAAAAATCATAAGTTAATAAAAAATTATCACAGATGAAAACCACATAATCATGAAAAATCACAAATATTAGGTCTAAATTCTGACACATTATTATAAATATATGAATCCTTGGGATTAACAAAGGTAATCCATGATTATAAATGTTTTGAAATCCTTTATGATGATTTGTAAAGAGTTTTTTAATTTCCATTCCAAATCCCCTCAGAGTGTCAAACCAGTTATGCAACAAGACCCATTTCCATGCACCAGTTCCAGATTGAGTCTATCTCAATGCAGTGTTAATATGGTTGTTACCCCTAGGTACAACTGTTTTAGAACCATATCCACTTGTATTATTTAGATAAGCATGTAATTTATTCGAAACCACTCACTCTATGATTTACCAAAATTTTCTAACATTTTCATATACATTGACACATCATTATACTTATCCATAGTGACATATCTTAACATGTCTTAAAAAATAACCCTAGAGATGACACTAAACTTTTCTCATCCTTTTTTTTAATGGTTAAATAATAATTTATTTTTATAACAACAATATCGACCCAATATTTTCAAACATGGATATTATATAATTTTTTATGAATATTCCTAAGATCACACAAAAAAATTCCTAAGGACTATATTAGTTTAGTTACTTTATAAACATGTAATATAATATTCAATTCTGGTTAATTATCTTTATTGTTTCCCCAATTGATCTTCCCAATTATTATCCATCCAAAACATACCCATCAATATCCTTTCTTCATTACCCAAGTAAATAAAACATAGAAACGAGTTAGATCATATGCTCAGTAAGGTTAGACATAATATATATAATTATATGATCATATTAATGAAAAGTATATTTAAATGTGTATGTGATCATGTATATAACATACACTGTTCATAACCAACCAATCATGAATCATAAACATGAGTCATGAAATAAATCATTGACATTTCTGAAAATAATGGCTCAAAGAGCGAGAAATATTCATAAAAAATCATGAAAAATAATCTCATACCATAAACATGTCTAACAATCATAAATATAAAAAAAAATTCCTGAGTCATGATTTACTACCAATACGATCAACATAGTGGATTAGGATGCACCAGATTCCCCAAAGTGGATCAAGACACCCACGTTTGTCATTGTGGATTAGGACACACCACTTTCCAATAGTGGATTAAGAAACACCTATTTAAGACAGTGGATCAATCCCAGTAACATGATTACCATTTATATTTCCTATGATATAGATAATTACCCATTGCATTATAAGGAGATATATGTCCCACCCATCAAATAATGAAATCATACCTATGTGTTCCATAAGATTATAAACACTCATCATGTCATAACATATGAAATTAAATAGACATCCTAGGAATTTAATCATATAATAACCTATATAAAAGTATAGGTTTCATAATTATTTCATCATTGCATAACCAATGTAATGATGTGGGTTTCAAAATCATTTTATCATGGTATATCCCATGAAAGAGAATCGAGTTTCATAAACATCAAGCCATCAAAACATAATCCATCCAAAGAAAGAAAATGAATGGTATCCTTGGATAATATCCCCATTAAGGAATAGGTTACGAAAAGGGTGAAATTTTAGATTGAAAGAAATTTTACAAGCTAATATAAAACATTTTTTGATGAAAATATCCCTTCTACTTAAATAATCAATTTTTAAATCAAAAAAATAATTTTAAATCCATTTTCCTAGAAAAAAAACTTCCATAACATTCAAATGAATATCTGAGAACAATTTTTAAATAGTGTAAAACATAAACTAGTTTAGAATAATTTCCCTTAAAATAATATTAAATTATTATTTAAAAATATAATTTTTAAAAACATTTTTAGATAACATGGTTTTCTAATAAAATATATTTTTGGCTGTAGGGACCATTTTTCATAAAAAATATTTCAAACTATTGAGTAAATAAAGAAAGAGAAATTACTATGGATACAACTATTCTAATGAAATAATAAGAGGATAATAAAATTTATGAGAATTCATGAGTGTTATATTGTGATATTTTGACATTGGATACATAATCATAAACTATCCTAAAAAATGATAAGATTATAACATAAAATATTTCAAAATTTGGTAACATTGAATCATAATCCCCGTGAAAGATATAATATAAAATAAAACATAAAATACCCTGAGTATTAATAAATTCTTGATATTATATATCAAATTGGCTATATATATACATCGTGAAAGAATATAGCTATATAACAAAATATACTTCTAAAAGAATGAAAATTGAGGAAAAAACCCTTACAGTTTTGGTAAAATTTTAACCCCAATCTCCTAAAATAGATATCCTAATATGGATATATAAATTTCAATAATTTTATTTATAATCATTAGAAAATTCATTCATGGGAATCATACAAACTATATAAAAGAAATATGTTGTGAATATGGAATTTTCCTCACATAAAAATAGAAGTGAGTCAAAAATCCATGTCCTTAATCCTTGACATATGTATTATTCATTCAACCCTAACGAATAATAAATATAGGTTTTTATAAATATATTATAGAATCATACATATATATATATAATACAATATATAATTTTTTTATGACTTTTTATTACTAATTTATTATCAATTCCATGATAAAGATACATTTCAGGTAATAATCATTTTGTTTATTCATATAAGTTTTGATTTTTTACTTTTTTCATCCTATTACATTGATAATGAATACATATAAAAATTATTTATAAGGATGAAATAAATATCATACATATATATACATATATATTTATATCAATACATAATAGTTAATGATTTTAAATGAAATAAACCATTCTGGGAGATGGTAGGTTGTACGTATGCTTGAAAGCTATCATCATGTTATTATCAAATAAAAAGAAAGAAATATAAATGATATATATATATATATATTATCATTATAGAATCATTTTTATGTCATATATATCTCATATTTTTACTAATCCCATACTTAATATATTCCATGTAAAATGTGAACGAATCGCATCACTTCATAAGACGATAATCTGCCTTACACATGAATGACGCTATCATATTCCAAAAAAATAGAAATCATGAAGATATCTATGATATAATAATTCTAGAATCACAATATGATAATAAATATAAATATATATTTTATACTCTATAAATTCATCTTTATTATCCACCTTAAAATATGGTAATGAAAAAATGAACGACATCTGTTCGCTAGGGGGTTGTCCAATGTACACATGACAGATGATTTCACAACCCATTTGATGGTAGAATGTGTGGTTTTATGTCTTACACATATTATAATAAAACCATATTATATTAAATATATTGATGTTATTTTTTATAATAATACAATATTAATTGAAGGGGGTGGAGGAAGAAATAACATGAAAACACTCATTGGTGAATGTTACCTCTTCTTCATGTATCGTCCTTATGTTTTCAAAAATGATTTGAGTGGTTGAATTTTTATCCAAAATAATGCTTCTAGTATGAGTGGATTGAATCTGGTATGATATTTGGGTAGATGAATTTTCATACAAAATTCCATGATAGGTGTGAAAAAGCTGTGAGATTGACTGTGTTTTTATAGTTGAGGGGGAGAGACATTCTTAAATTTATTCACTATTGATAGGACAATAATACCTCAACTAGATCAGAATATAATAATTATAGTTTCTAAGGGATGATATAGTCAATACATATCTCCACCAAACAATTACACACATTTTTTTATACATTTCATTCCTTATCATTTATGTTTCCTTATTTTTACCATTATGCATTTTCACTATAGTAACTAGTCTTCTAACCTTAATAATTTATCCATTAAGACTATATTTTACTTATAATTACTAGATAAATTATACCAAATTTTTAGAAAAAATATATATAATTTTGAAAATATAAATAATATATGTTTTGGGAAATTAATTTCCACAAAGATGTATGTAACCTATTAAACTACATTTTAAACATCATCATGCTACACATTTTTTACTATTAAACATTCAATATAATCATTATAGAACAAAAATTGGTTATATAATTAAATATATTTGATATTTATTGACATTTAAAATTTACTTGGTTGATGATATGGTTTTTTGAAAATTTTAACTATTTAATAAAATATCATTTATTATAAAATTGTATTAAGGTAAATTTTGACATTATTAAATTAATTTAAATTTTCTAAATATCAAAAAATATGGACTTAAAATAATTTATTCTCACACATATTTTAATGTTATATTTTATTCTAAAAATCAATGGAAAACGATAACTCATTCAAATTAATTTTCCTTTAACATTTTTTGTATCATCTATTTCAGAAAATTATTATCTAAATAATTACCATGTAATCATTTCTTAGGCATTTAAAGAAATTTATTTTTCTATAAAAAATAAAAATAAATAATCATCATAGAAAACAAATTTAATTTTAGAAATAAATTTATAACCAAAACTATAAATCTGTTTCCCTTATCCCAAAAGTTTATAAAAATTAAAATTACTAAAATTATATTTTTTTGTTTTATTTATTAAACTTATTATATGGGTAAAATTCAAAGGAAAGTGGAAATAAATTACATTATTTTAGATAAATTATGGATAAATTTTTAATAATATCTTTAAATAATATTATGATAATATCTTGTGTCATTTGTCACTCTTATGAATCTAGTTTACCCCCAGGTAAATTAAATTTTTACCTTGACCGCAATAATTATTTTATACTACATTCACTTATTCAATTTGGTCAATAATTAAGTTGTAATTTTTAAAAATAATATATTATTTTAATTCCAATTATTGATCAATTTTTCATCATTTAATTCCCATATGTGGAAAACATTTATTTAAAACTATCTTGTAGATGTGATGAGAAAGTAGGATTTTAAAGTGAAAATGTTCAAAAATAAAAAACATTTTTATTTATAAATTCAAAATTAAATTTATTATGATGACCTATATTAGGTTATTAAATGTTTTATTGAACTAATTATACTTTAAAACATATTTATAATATAATTTATCTTTGTAATGAAATAAAATGAAAGGGAAGTTTTTAATTAAAAATCATTAATTTTCACTATTCATCAAAAAATGAAACTATTTGGAAACATCATTTAAAATAAACGTAATATAATTTTGAAATTTTGAATTCATTTTTTTTAATTTTTTCAAATGTTTTTTTTTCTAAGTTTTAGGTCTAGGTTATAATGATCAGGTTAATAATATATAAATTATTTTTGAAGCAAAGTATTCTATGTAACATAAGCTAAGATAGTGTTTCATGTAGCAAAATATTAACATGGTATTTCATGTAACACAGTACATAAAAAAATTAAATTAATTTTAAATATATAATTCTAAAAAAATCATGCTGTTAGATTTCCTTTTTATAATTGTGGATGAGTGACATTTTTTTGAATACCTATAAGTATTCAATATTGGGTGGTCACTCTCACCTCATGTGGCTCAAAAATTGATAAATTATGTTGGGGAATGATGATATGGATGATAAAAACCTCCACCCAAAAATTAAAAATATTTATTCTAAACTAATATTTTTCAAGTCTTACTCACTTTTACCATTTTAATTTTCACAATGGTAAATAGTTTCTTTAACTTCATTAATTTATACATTTATTCCTAAAAAGAAAATATCCATATAATATAATTTACCACTACTGATTATAAATATTATATCGAATTTATTAAATAAAAATAATAATTTTTGGGAAATTTAACTTTGAAAAAAGTAAATCTAATGAGAAAAAAACTGTTTTAACCATAAATGCATAAATTAATTTTTAACTATTTTCATTAATCATTAAGTTAGAAATTTATATTCAACTTTTTAGAAAAAATAAATTATTCTAATTAATAATATTTATTCTTTAAAAAAAACTACACTCAAATAAGAGTCAAATAATAATTTGAAATTAATTACACAAACACAGTTAGAAGGTTGGTCATCAAAGAAAAACATATTCAAAACATTACAATATTTTATATAAAACTTCAATATGGAAGTTATTACAATGAATTAAATTGTTTTAACAGGTATATAATTGAACTAATTTTACTTTAAAACCAATTTAAAATATAATTTATATTTATATCTTATTTAAACAAAACAGTAGTTTTAAATTAAAATTCAGTATTTATCTCTAATAATCAAAATAATAATCTCTCTATAAAAATATATAAAATTCACCCAAAGATCGTTTTGATATGATGATTTTAAAAAATAATATTATTTTGTAAAATAAATTTTCTATTTTTTTCTAATATTAATTCTATTATTGGTCCTAAAAATAAATAAATAGATATATTTTTTAATAAATACTATTTCCCAAATATATAAATTATTTTTTAAATAATTAAGAAATTTCTTTATCAACATTTTTTCATTATATAAAACGATTATACATAATAAAAAAATTTAGTTACTCATTTTTATATAAATAATTTAATGTATAAGTGAAAATTATTTTTTTAAATAATAATATTACTTTTTTTCTCAGTACGTGAATACACTTTGTTGCATGTAACACATCGTAATCGTGGTGTTTTCTACCACGCAAGCTAAACCCAATGTTACATGTATCAAAATAAAAAATCAATGTTGCATGTAACACAAGTTAAAAAAATTAATGAAAAATATTAAATTTATTAAATTTATTTGAAACAAAAATCACAAAATCCGAGGGTGTTATACAGAGCATATTTTTTTATTAATCAAATATACATAGAACTTTTTCAATATCTTAAAAATATATTACCTATAATTTCTATTATACCTATAAATTACTCATAAATCATCCTTATTCAACCCCATCCACTATAATTCTTCTAAAAAATTAAAATAACATAAAAAATGAATCAAAACATCCCCAAACAATTTATCATAATTTTAAAAGTATAATGTATAATAACTCATTATAAAGGCATTCAATGTTCTTTACTTTATGGACATATTTCTCATCACAAAACAAACCAAATTCATTTATCAATTAGTTATTTAAATAATTATAAAATAAAACATTATCATTCCCACCTCTTCAAAACATTATACTTTCATCCAAGTGATACATCAATTCCATGCATATTTCATCCAACTAAGAACAGAAGGATGAATAATCCTACTATCAAGTAATAAATAATTTTTTATAATAAATACTTTTAATGTAAAGATTACATGGAATATTTTATAGTGTCTTTATGTGAATATATTAAACCTTAACTAATAATATTCTACTCAATCCATCATCTAACTTTTTTTTTTCAATTTAAAGATGTATCTAAAACTATACTCAAATCATTTTATCAATAACCCCTTTCCATGGAACACTTCATCAATCAAGAAGAAATTAAGTATCCTTACTCAGTGTTTCTTCCCTTTCAACTGAAATGTCCACATATTTATTTTACTTCATATAGACTCAAATCCTCTATTATCATATATTGACATTACATGTAACATTATGAGTTTTTAAGAGGAAATGCTATGTACGACATTGTACATGTTATACCACATCAAACTTAAATAAACAAGTAAATATTGTTATTTAAATGTTACCATTAAACTGGTTTTTATAACAACCTTAATGAGAATTATTCACTGAATATGGTTTAAACATTTAAATATAATTCCTTTACCAATTTTATATAAGTGAATTTGAACCCCATTATAAAAAAATATGGATTTTTTATAAACTATTTAAATGTGCACAATTGTATTTTATGCTAATAAATAATAAAATTAGTCATGTTGGATTATATTAATTATATATATATATATATAATATAAAATATGTTTTTTAAAATTAACTTCATCTGTTTTCTAGGCATGATATAAGAACAAATCCAATTTTTAGCATAAAAGAATTATTTTTTAGAAAGGCATTTTTGTTGCGTTTTGATGTCGCACCTATTCTAAATCTCGATTATGAAACATTAATAAATTTTTTTTGAATTTTTTTTAAATTGAATTATGAGAATTTATTTTAGTTTTATTAAATTTATTTGTCTCTTAAGATTCATTTGATGATGACCTTTGAATAATGCATTTTAATTGAAAACTAATTGTTCATAAAAAAATATTTATTTTGCTAAATAATATATTTTAATTTCTCTAAAGTATAATTAGAGTATTTTTTTCATTTAATATAATATAGGTAATTTTAATCAATTTTAAATTGAAATTGGATATAAAAGTTTTTGAACTTTTGTACGTTTTTACTTTAAAACCTGTTTTCTCGTTCCGTCAACTTGATTAATTTATAATTAATTTTATCAAATTCTATATTTTGAATTTGAAAAAATAGATTAAATATTTGGAATCATTAGGTATACATTATAAAAATAGGTTCCTTTATTTTTAGACTATATATACAGTAACTTTATTATTAATTTGTATTACCATGGTTATGGGTGAATCATTTAATTAAAGGTCTAAATTATATTATAAATATTATAAAATTACCCTAACACTTATCATAATTTCATTGGTTTATTTTTTTCGACCAAAATATATTTGTACCAAAATTATATATTTTTTAATCAACTTGGGAATGTATAAGACATTTATAATATTATATTCAAATAAAAGGAATTTTTTCACAATTATGTTTTTATCAATTGAAATATTTTTGATAGGGTGTTATATTGGGGATATGTTCCACTATAAATAATATTTGGAAATAATATTTTTATATTAATCATGATAATTTATTTTTATAATTTAGAGAATAAATAATTAAATTAATGGGATTCACAATAATGATGAAATCATTGTTTAATTAAAGGTAATCACCAATAAATGATATTAGAAATGATAAAATAAATGTAATTTGATATGGTTGATCTCATAAACTAATTTTATGGATTAATTTTACATGTTAAATGTGATATAGTATAGTTTTTAACAAGTTATCATGTTTTTATGATAGATTTTAAATGTCAAAAAATGAATAGTAACCAAATTGAAATTATTGATATTTTAAAATAAATATTTTTTTATTAAATGATACAAAATTTCAAAAAAAAACTAAATTTAGTAATATAATTAGTGTAAGTCCAAATGTTTTATTAAATACTCATTTATTTGTATTTTTTAATGTTATAGTATTTCTATTAAACACCAAAGTGTATATTTCATGGTAACACCGTTAGAGTAAAAGGGAAAAATAAGGGTTAAAACAAAATGGTAAGGATTAAAAAAATTAAAACAATATAATTTTTACTTTATTAATTTATTTCTACCAAAAATAATATTATATTCTAAATAACTCAATTTGGAATGAATTTTAAAATGAAATTAATTTATAATAATTTAATTTTTTGAATAATTTTAAGAGTGCCCCTCCACTATCTTATAGAATGGAACTACTTCTTATCACTTCTTAACAAACAAAAACCTACATGGATTGACAAATATTAGGTAAAATAACATCCAATAATCTCTATCCACATTATAGAGCTCTTATTTTTTCATAACACACTCATTAGAGGTGTTAAGGTCTCAATCAAAGAAGATCATACGAAGAAGAGGCATCATTTTTAAGTAAGTATTTCAATATTCTATATTATTAAACTTATTTAAAATATCCTTAAACCATGATAAAATAATAAATTATGTGTAATAAATAATATAATAAGTTTATCTATTTTTATAATCACCCATATCCATCTAGAATTCCATCAAATGATAAAATAATTAATCGTTTAGGGGTATGTGTGAACTATCACCTCCACCAACTAATATAATATGTTTTCCATTACCGCCTATAAAGGTAGGTTATAATGATAGAATTAAGGATTATATATTATATTCATTTCATATTTATCATTATAAGATAATAATATATCAATTATATTTTTACATTTCCATGCACATGAATATGATAACATCGTTCGTGCGTACGTCTGAAAAATCTCCTCCACGAAGCGATGTGATTAATTTTTAATCACAAAATCACATGAATACTATATATAATTATATTTTAATTATTAATTTGATATTCATGATATTATAATAAAAATTTAATGATTAAATAATACATACCTTCTTTCAATAATGACCATTGAGAAATTAAAACTTTACTCATGCATACATACGACTTATCATCTCCATGATTGAAACATAACTAATTATTCAAATTCATATATAATGGATAGATTTAATGTAACAATTAATCTCTAAAAATTATTGATATATCATTAATACTACATTGTATATGATGTAATTATGGCCATATTGACTATATACATCATAAAAAATTCATTTTGGAATCAAATACCAATGATTATCAAAATGTCCTACACATGTTTAATATACATGTAATAATTATAACATGATAATAACTAATATAAAAGGAATAATAAAATTTAAAGAGGTTGTTGATAATGTAAATAATTAACCTATGTTTATTATTTAGGATTGAAAAGAACATATAGGATGAATCAAACTCAAGGTAATGAATTTTGTTTCAATCTCCTTTTATTGATGAATTTCTTTATGACATGAACATTTATTATTTTATAAGGATTATAAATAACCCATTTGAAATTTCATATCCATATTATATATAGTTAACTTATTTAATGTTCTTTAAAATTATATTCTTTTATTTGGATTAGGATTTATATGTTCAATGTGGTATAAGGCTCTGTGAATGTTTATAGATTTAATTGTCAAATAATTTATTCCATGTTAATATTTTTGAGATAATTTTACACATTTACTATATGAATATAATGGTATTGTAAATGAAATTTTATGTATAGTAATATTTTTATTTATTGGTTTTCAAAATTAATATTTTTATGTGGTTTATGTGGAATTTTTTTACAAACAATAAAAAGGAATGTTATTTTTAATATATACATCGACAATACATCTCCTCACCGTGATCATTTTTTTGATATTTGTATTCCTACAAAATACATGACGAGTTTAAAATTATAATAAATTCCATAATCCATTTTTTATTATTTTGGTATTGTAAATGTTTTTTAAAATTGATTGATTAATTCAGTACCTTGAAATAATTTCATGTTATTGTAAATTAAACTTTATGAGTGAAATGCTGAAAATTGATTGCATGTTTATTACATTTAAGTATAATTATATCCCACGTTACCTTCAATTATTTTATATGCTTTGTTATTATGGTATTAATTAGTTAACAAATAAGGTATTAAGTGAAATTATTTAATTAATATTATGTCAGAAATGTATTACTTTAGGATAATGTTTTCATGGATTTTGATGTTTATCAATGAAATAAACGTTTCATTATTTTTATATCACTTAATGATATTTTTACAGTCAACCAATGATGTTTTAATTTTTTTTCACAAGACATAAGGATGAGTAATTAATTGGAATAATTCATGATGATTTTCATGAACTGTATCATAAAAGATATCACTGTTTTTTGAAAAGTCCTATATTATGGAGAAATGGATGCGGTTTAGAAGTGACCACTTGGTACATTATGATTTTGTTATGTATGATTTATGCTGTAATTTTCTAAAATTCTAATCCCTATGAGATCCTTAATGTGAAATAAAGGAAAATAATTAACTTAACTCAAGATTATGTAATGTTTTAAGACTAGTTCCATATAGTTGTTATCAACAGGGTGTTTATTAAATATTGGATATTATCTTATTTTCTCAAGAGATATGGATATCATCATGGGTTGATAATCTCAAAGATGATAATAAGTTTAATGTCTTAGAAACACCTTTTAATGCATTATGTTATGAAATTTGAAGGTGATTAAGAGTATTTTTGGCGGCATTTTTTTTAGGAAATTATGGGTTATTAGTTTTTGGGAATCCAAATAAAATGTATATGATAAAATTTATTGTTATTTCATTTTATGCATAATTTATAATATTTTTGGAATGTTATAATAATTATATAGTTTTAAAAAGGAATAACCATAGTGTGGGTGACAACTCGTTGCATCCTGAAAGGCTATGCGAATTGAATCCACAACTGAAGGGTGACTAGGGTGAATCGCCTACCACTGAACTATGTGAATTACTGAGATAATGTAAATTTTAATTTTTTTCATCAAAAGGATTTGATGTAATAATAATAAGTTGATGTTGGGAACAAAAATTTTATAATATTGGAAAAAGTATTTGGGGAATAATTAATGAATTTTATTTTGAAAGGTGCTCAATGTTTTGGGAATCCTATGTGACTAAGGTAAATAGTATAATATGGTATTTTATTTGATAAATGATGGTTAAATAATATTTTGGAAGAATGTGTGATTTTATTATGGTATTATTTGTAATGTGGTTATTTCAATAAATGGTTAGCATATCTTGATGAATACTTTGAAAATTACTTTTTTGTAGGATACTTCAAGAGTAATTGATGTTATTTGAAGAAAATTCATAAAAATTATCTTAAATGAATATTAGATCCAATAATTCTGATTTTTTTTCATTCGAATCTTATTTATGACATTTTTGAGTATATTTTTGATTGTTAATGGTTTAATAGTCTACAATGATCCTCTAATATTACTATTGAATTTTGGAGATTAATTTATTTTTTAATCTTATAAATGATTATTATTTTTAAGGAATCATTTTATCTTATCCTAATGATTTCAGTTTTTGTTATTGTTTCACTGAAAGGGAAATAGATAGTTAATAATTTATGGACTATTTGATTATATAGTATTTTATTATAGTGCTTTAGATGTTTAAAATGCATATTTAATAATCATCATTTGGAGATATAGATGCGTTTGAGGTGTAATTTGATTAATTTAGGATGTTTTACATTTCAAGTAAGTATATATGATTTTTTATTATTATATTTAGTAAGATATTTCATTAACTCTAAGGAAAGGATTCTGGAAAAAATGATATCTTTTTAATTTTATTACAGAGAAATTAATGACCTTTTAACCCATACTATTTTTATGGTTTTCTAATTTGTAACATTATCATAACCATGTTCTCTATCACTCTCCATCAAAACATGATAGTATGTTTTTACTTAGTCCCATATTTTTTATACATGGATCCCTAGTATTTTCTATCTTGGGTGACCTTCGTACTTCCCTTTCTTTATTTCAAAGTGGATGTTTCATTAGCCCTCTTTTTAAAGTGGGAGTTGAATAAAGATAATTTAAAAATTGAAAACCACAATTTTTTATAAAATATTTAATTTCAAGGTCAAAATTTATTAAAGGGCGGGAGAGAATGTAATATCACTAGTTTTTAAAAGAAAAAATTATGTAAAATACCGTACATTATCATGAACCAAATCTGACCGGCATCAAAACTGGTGCCAAAACTAGTTAGTCATAAGTCCCGAAGGGAATTCCCAATCCCCACGGGCTGGAACATGTTCTTCGGTATCATAAAATAAATGTAGGGAATGATTTACCCAATTTTATAAACATACATCAACAGATAAATTAAATTTACAAAATCTTTAATTTTGAAACCAAACAATCTTTTACTAAAATTTAGAACTGAATAACATAGTTTAAAACAACACTCAAAGACAATAAAAAAGGTAGAAAAACAAAAAATGTCAACCCAAGAACCTTCTCATGGAAAGAGGCACCGCCCTTCAGCCATCTCCACAACAAGACATCACGAAGGACTACTAAACCCGAACCATTTGCATAAAAGTTGTACCTAAAGCTAAGAAAAAAATAACTAAGTCTACTTACACCCAATGGTGTAATTATGGTGTGAGTCAGATCCATGTAGGATACCACCACTAAGAGATTCCGTGTGATAAATATTTAAGTCAAAAGGTATGAATGTTTTCATAAACATGGAATGATAGTAATAAATTCTAAAGGATCCAATATAAAATAAAAAATGTCTTCAAGTTGGTTATTTTAAAGAATCAATGCTTTAAAAAAAATAATGATAACAATGCTGAATTTTTTGGCAACCATACCATATACTGATGGTAATCACAATGTATGTAATGACCACAAGCAACAGGAATATAATCCCTAGGAACTAGCTCAGTATGGGTCCTAGGTACCTCATATCTCGGTGAGAGTAACCATCACAATATTTGTTCTCGACCACAAGATCCACTAGTAGGGATCAAACTCATACCCTATTGGTCCGCCCTCATCATCATCATCATCATAGTTTAGTTAGGGTTGTCATCGTCAATCTAGCTATGTGAAAATGAGGCCAAACTAGACGGGATCACTAGCATACTAGTACACACCCCACACCATGATACCAGTGTATCCCTCATATGCTCAAACATGTTAAAAAAATCATGAACTATAATTTTCACATGAAAATAACACTTCCACATCACACATTCACAAAAAAACCCACATGTATATCATAAAAGTCACATCATCCCCCTTTTCATTCAAATTGATTTTAAATCCAACTCACACCAAAATATCCCACCACACATTTTTCATATCATTCAAAATTCAACAAATATGTTATCAATTTTATAAAATCATTCCCATGATTCTAAAATTCACATAATATCCCACTCACACATTACATAATACACTTCTCATAATCAACATATATTTTTCAAATCACACTCACATAGAACAACCCACAAACATGTTTCACACCAATATCACAATTTCATAATTTACCTTGAAAAATTACAAAACATTATCAAAACATTTGACATCAAAAATTACCAAATTATTTTTAAAAAACTCATTTTAGTTGAACAAACTCAACAATATTGAACATATACATCCTTTTCCCACATTCATTAACCCAATAAACATTTTCAATTTTTGTAAAACAAACCAATGGGGTATAACTATGTTATACACCGAAAAAAGTATTTCAACACCATATTTCAAAGAAAAAATCTCACCAATACCAAATGGGATCCCCACTATAAGAGAGTTATCAAGATTTTCTGATATAGGATCAGGGCACTACTAGGGGGAGGCCCAAATGGAATCCCCAGTATAATGGGTAGACTTCCATTAGACTCTCCTAAAAGAACTTACATAAAAATTATAGTGGATCTCCCCACCATAAGAAAAAACCATCTTAACAGACCATAATGGGAGGAAATGGAAGTATCCAAAAACATAAAGAGTTGGGATGGCCTCATAGTTAGTCTACAATGTTTGAGAAGTCATGTACTTACAGGGCGGATCATTCATTCAACATAGAATCCTAGCACACTATCCCTATTAATCATGCACAAATTGTGTGCACAACCACGATGAAATTAGGGGTTTGAGGGATTCCCATCATTAATGCTAATAATAGGAATTTGTAAAAGGTTTTGAACGACCATGGGATTTCCCCTAACTACGTGCCAGCTTTTTCTCTGGGACCTATGGCTGGACCTCAAATGATTGATGCATCTTTGGCATCACAATTAGGCTTTGGAAACCCCTGAATGGAACATATTCTTTTGGTTCTATAAACTACTACACTGAAAACCTTGATAAGTTTACCAAGACATGTCACATTCCAAACTCACTTTACCCTAACCTGAAATTTCACTAAAATAATGGCATAGCAAATACACACACCACACCTTGTTTCTTTGGGTAAGAAACAATATAAAGAAAGGACACACATAAACACATTCCTCTAAAATATATAATTTTGTGTTTTTTCCAAAGGAGAATACTAATAACATAACAGATACCCTCAGAGGATTTCAATACCTTCATACTTACAGTCAAATGATCCCACGACATCACAAGGCATCACAAAAAATTATCATTATGACTGATAGAAAAAATATCTTAAGGGGGGCCTTATACAATTTCCTCAAACATCACCAAAATTAGAAAGTGTCCATAATAGCCTCCCATGAATAGATTTCCCACACTATTTTTTTAGCATGAGATCCTTATTTGAAGATACCATGGAGGACCCATATGACATCTTAAACACCATCTACACACTCATCCACAATAAGTATCACATATCGCTTCCACCTTCGATGACTCAGGTAACATATGATACAAAGGTTTAATTCAACCTTCCACAAGAAATCTACAACTATAAGAGGATCCAAAAATAAATGAAAGGAAATGTTGGAAACAAAATATCCAAATATCGAGAAAAATACTCTTTATATTGATCAACTAGAGATTTTTCCAATGGAAAAATAATCCAAGCGGCACTTCAGTTGTGCACTAACACTTAATGGGGATGTACTTTATCAAATGAGAGAACCCAAGGACACAACCAAGTTGGTCCATTGGTCAAAATATTCCAAAAAACAGAACCTACCTGATGGGGGGAACCACCATAAAGGCTTCTCAAACTTTTCTCATAAGTGGCCACTAACCAGCCCGTCATCCCAACTTACCGACTGAACACAAACCCAAAACACCATTTAAAAATGGAGGGTTCATGGAATCAAAACATCCCACAATATCAAAAATATCAATAATATGTAAGACACACCATCATGAACCATTCATCAAGACATAATGTTTTCCTTTAAAAACATTTTTTTGAAAACAAATGGTTTAACGGTTTACCTATCCACTAATGGTACCCCATGGGCCTCACTCATACATGTTTTTGTGCCACACCAGGCACCCTCCTCATATCCCTTCCTACACTCATCGAGACATGAAATCATCCATTCATCATCCTATATAATCCAATGCATTTGGTTTCTCATAGAAATACCAATGGTTAAAACAAAAACTTTTTCCACTTTTTAAAACCAAAATAGTCAACCAATACTCCCTTTTTCTCAAAACTACTAACCACGAGATCAAAATACCCAATTAAATATTAAAAAGCGTTTTATAAAGACAAAACCATTAATATGAAAACCCACTTTATATATATTCATTTCAATTTCAAAACATCTCATTACATTAAAATACATTTCAATAGTTTATAAAACTCTATTGGAAACACTTTTTCAGTACCAACATTAACATAGTCCCTGCTTTCAAAATCGGTGTAAACACACCATTTTTCATTTCAAAACTGTTCTGAAAAATCAGTTCCGCCATTTCACAAATCAAACTATTCCTTTTTTATAAAAAAATGATTTCCCAAAAACATTTCTCATCTCAAAACCTTGTCATCTTTTCTTTAAAACAAAACATCTAGGATTCCAAAACTATAGGAGAGAATATGATTCAAGAAGAAACCAGTTCTAGTGGGTGACAAGGACAAATTGTTAGCGGACATATTCCAATCACTTCACTATAACTGAGAGTATTCTAAGGAATATCCTTGGATCCACATGGCTTTCCAGACCCTATGAGCTCACTGAGACCATTAACCCAACTCTCTTTTCAATTCCCATAATCATCGTCAAACCAAGAAAACCAGAGGGCTTAGATAAATTCCGACTTCTCTTAGAGACTTGAATCCCATAAATATGTGGGGTGATTAGGCACACTATCCATAAAAAAAATACCATGTCCCCACAATCCTAAGTCTAGAAACGTCTGAATATTCCCCAAATAACATGGCCAAGAGAGTTAACATCCTATGTTACCATTTTGTCACAAACCAAATATGGACACCATCAAAACCAACGCTAATCCTAGCCCATAAAAAGGACCAATGAGAGTTCTCAATACCCATAGGATGGCACAAGTGCGCGGGTGTCATAAAATGAAATTTGGGAATGATTTACCTGAATTTATAATCATACAACAACTAACAAATGAAATAAACAAATTTGGAATTTTCAAACCAAACCATCTTTTACAAAAATTCAGAACTGAATTACATATTTTAGAACAACACTAAAAGTATATAAAAAAAGGTAAAAACCAAAAAAGACAGAACAAGAACCTCCTCATTGAAAGAGGCACCATCCACAAGGCATCTCCACAACACAGCATCACGAAGGACCGATAGACCCAAACAATTGGAAAAAACATTGTACCCGAACAAGTGACAAAAATAACCAGTCTACATACACCCAAACGTGTAAGTAGGGTGTGAGAAAAATCCCAGAAGGATACCAAAACTAAGATATTCCATATGATAAACACTCAAATATGTAAAGCATGCAACTTTTCATAAACATGAGATGCTAGTCAAAATTTCTAAAGGATGCAACTTTAAATAATAACAGTTTTAATGTGGGCTCTTTTAAAGAATCAACACATTTAAAAAAATAATGAAAATGAAACCAAATTTTTCATCCAAACCTATCACATGAAAATTGTATGAAAAAGTATCTAATATGCACAAGAAACATGAAAATAAACCCTAGGCACTAGCTTGCTTTGGGTCCCAGGTTCCTCATATCTTGGTGAGAGTTACCATCATAATATCCCTTCTTATGCACACAAGCCACTAGTAGGGATCATACCCATAACCTAGTGAGCCCCCAACATCATCATAATAATAGTTTAGTAAATTCTTTAATTTTCAATCTTGCTATGTGAAACTGAGGCAAAACCCCAGGGGATGACTAGCATACTAGCACACGCCCACCCACCTAGATACCTGAGCTTCCCTCTTGTCCTCAAACATGTTCAAAAATCCCTGAAATATAATTTTCAAATGAAAATACCACTTCCACATCACCAATTTACCAAACATACTACTTATATATCAAACAAGTCACATCATCCACTTTTTCAGTCAAATTGATTTTCAAATCCAACTCACACCAAAATATCCCACAACACATTCTACATATCTTTCACAATTCAAAAAATCCTTTAACAATTTTATAAAATCCTCCCCAATATGTTAAAAATTACATAACCTCCCAATCACATGTTACATAATACCCTTTTCATAAAAAAATTTCATTTTTCACATCAAAATCACACAAAACAGCCTACAAACATGTTTTACACCCACATCATAATTTCATAATTCACCTTGAAAAATTACAAAATATCATCAAAATGTTCGAAATAAAAAATTACTACATTATCATTAAAATAATATTTTTAGGTGAAAAAACTCACCAAAACAGTATATATATATCATTTTCCCACTATATTTAACATAATAAACCATTTTCAATTTTCATAAAATAAACCCAAATTGTATAACTATGTTTTGAACTGAAAACTAATTTTAGCACCCTCTTTCGAAGCCAATATCACACCAATACCAATCCAAAACATAATTGGAAGCCCTAGAAATATTTATCAGACAATTATAATGTATTATAAAACAACCTAGAATAATACCAAAAAAGATGCACATGAAAACCACAAATTTTCATAAAACACTTTCAAGAGGCATAACATGGTATTACACATAAAACCCATTAAAAAACCCCAATTTTTGAGGCCCACATGGAAAAAATGGATTAACAACCCAAAATTGGATACCCCGTTCAAATCTAATAAATCAATTTCATTAGTTATAAAATACACCCAAATATTCACCCATGATTCTCACAAGAAAAACAACCAATTTCAAGCTAAAATGAAACTTTAAAATTAAACGCTTAGCCAAATCCAGGAAAATAGTTTTCGCAGAAAACAAAAATATGACTAACAAGAAAAATAAGTAAATCAAGCATGATAAATCATAACAGAATGTATATATATGGAATCACCTACCTTTTGTGTCGCAACCCTCAAAACATGGTGCAAAACATCAAGCGCACCATTACCGCACCATAATGAAGTGAAGAGAAACCTTAAACCTCAATATTACCCCAAAAAACACCAAATCAAACCCTAGGTTTGTACAATAAATTATATAAATTTTATAACATCATGAAAGTGGTAATAAATTTTAAGTAATGGGAACAAATCAAGGAAAGAAACACTGACTTGAAGAAATGTTGGAGTTTCCCCACCAAAAACCCCATCAAAGATGGGTTACATAAGAGATTAAGGGAGCTTGAAGGCCTCCCAAGGCTACTAGGGTCAAATGGGGGAATAATTCTATAGATTAGATTTATTTCTAGGAATGAAAATGGAATTTCAAAAAATATTTTAATGATCAGGACAACCTTGCATGGTTTTCCTACATGGTTTAGTAAACCGTGTGGCCTAACCATGAAGCCTATTCTGGCCACCCAAAAGCCAAAAATTCTCCCCCAAATTCATAGGGTCTAGATGGTAAACGATGGGGGTAGGATAGTCTATGAATTAGTGGAAGTAATACCCAAAATAAAACCACATTTTCACCCCAAGACTCATCCAACTCAATGGTACAATCCACCTCAACAACATACCCCACAAGTGGTGCCACTATGAGTGTCACTAATCCAACTCCAAAACACGAAAACCTCACACCATCCCTTATACAAAACTGGATTCCAATTACCATCCATGACCCCAAGACTATGATCATAGATCTAGAACATAAGAGACACCAAAATTTATAAACCGGAACACTCTGAATCCAAGAAAAATCTATGAATTGAAAATCGATTTAAATCAAAGCATGGAAATAAAAATACAATGGTGATAATTCTCTACACCATAAAGCTTCCCTCCCCTAGAAATCAGTAGCATAGAAAAAAGAAAAAACCAAATCAAAACCATAAACCAAGATGGACTCCCCTTCCACGTTTCACACCCAAAGGCCGAAACACCATTAATGATAAATTAAAGAAGGAATAATCTCACAACTAAAACATACATAACTTTCCCGAAATGATTAAGCACATTCAAACTTTCTCCCAATAGATAACTCCCCAATATCTATTCAAACAAGGCTAAAGAAGTTTACCCAAGTGAACAATAACAACAAACAAAATTACACATGTTGAGAAAGTGATGTTTTCAACAATACTATATACTATTATTATTAGGGGAGATTATTGAACATGTATTGTTTAAACAATAATCGATTTTTTATGTTGATTTTGATGCTGCCCAATAAACATATTTGATATTCTAATGAATTATCTTTGAGTATATTTCCAGAAATTAATAATGTCTATATTTCGATTTAGGAATAAAATTAAAGCGTTTAATCTACGTAGAATATTTGACAAAGTGTTCAGAAATAATTTTAGCATGTTTTGGAAATACTGTTCATACCATACATTGAAGATCATAGAGTATGGTTAAATTGTATATTTACTTTATGGGTTTTCAAGAAATAATGGTTAATCAACCATATGTTATCAAAATATTATAGTAAAGGAACCTTACATTTGTAATTTAAGAAAAGTATGGAATAAGAGCCTTACATAAGTATGGAACCTTACATTTTCTTCAAAAATTTATGGATCATCAACTGTACTTTAACTATTAATCATATCTTTTATCGAACATAATGGATCATTTATCTTACATTTTTCTGAAGTGGAAAGTAATGATAATATACCATATGCTATATTGTTGTAGATAAAAGTATAGATGAGAAACCATATGTTTGATATCAACTATGCATTTGAAGATAAAATCATCAACCCTATATTTAGCATCATAGAATTTTCATATGACATTATTTCACAATGATCTTTATGCGAAATATCTGGTTGATTTCATTTTAGATTCAAATCCTGATATTTAATCCCATCTTTTACTGATCTAATGTTGTTTATTATGTATTCTAAGGAGTGATTTAATAGGAGGATTTCATGACGATTATTAAGGGTGTTACGACTGCTCTGTTATTCAAACATTTGAATATGACAATTCTTAAGGTGAAATTTTTGGATATAAATTTGGAAACAAATGATATTCTTTATTCAATATATATTTTTGTTATTTTTAATTACATATAGAGATTAATTATGGTGAAAAAAATTATATTAACAAGCTCTTGAGTATTTCACAATACCAATTTTTTACAAAGATATACGAGTCACACAGATCTGCTGCAACCAATATCTATCAGAATCTATTTTTCTGAAGAAAAGGAAAAGCATTAAATATTATTATTCTACATCAAATATATATTGTGAATATATTGTTGTTAATGTTTATGATTTTATTTCAAGATATATTTTCAACTAGATCGAGTCAAAACAACTCTTTCCTAAAGAACATCTTTTTTGAAGATTATGATATATCTACTGTTAGTTGTGAGCTGCCACAACTATGAAGAACAATTGGAAAGTATTTTTAGACAAATAATCATTCCATTTTGAGTAACCAGTATCTCATAAAAATCTTTGGATTCGGGTTTGTGTATGAACTATAGTCTCTTTTTTAGCATTATCTTGTATAGGTGTTAACAGCCTGCACTCAGTTGTGGATGGTCTATTGATAAGAGGACTCGATAATGAAAATCACCAAGATCATAGAGTATAGAGTTGGTGGAGTAGACTAGGGGCCTTCTATTCCCTGGACCACTATACAAAAATGCGACCTTCAATCTGTTTATTTTCCACTGCATAAATATTCTGATATAGTTAAAGGACATATTTCACAATGATCGTGATTGTCAAAGTGATTTTTAAAGACAAAATTCACCCCACTCTTGTGCATATTTGGTATAACGAGATCCAAAAATTGGTTTTAAAGGTAGGTCATTCTTTTGATAAAGAAATAACAAGATAAATGATTCAAAGGATTATACTCAGAGAATAATGTCTGATACAAGATAGGGGATGTCAATGGTTCATGCTCTATAGTTCAATGGTGAGAGTTATGGACGCTAGAAATCAAGGGTGATTATTTACATGAAGAACCTTGGATACATAGATTACTTTAAAATCTTAACCCCTTATGCAATTCCAAAGAAACCTAAACCTTGGAGTACAAATATAGGAGAAGAGTATGACATAAAATCAAAAGTGATGAATGCTATAATTTGTGGTCCTGAACCAGATGAATTCAATAGAGTATCCCAATTCCTGACTGATTATGAAATATAGTAGACAATTTTAGTTGCAAATGAAGGAACTGAAAATGTAAAAAAATGAGGTATACCATTTCAAAATTAAAATTTGATACATTCAAAACGTTTGAGGGTGAAATCATCACTCAAATAAATAGATGGCTCACAGAGATTTTCAACAACATAACTGCCTTTGGATATCCTATCAAATATGAAAATCAAACCTTGAAAGTACTGAAAGTACTACCACCCAGATGGAATGTAATATCTACTTCCATTAGTTAATCATCACTAGTGAAATATCTAACTATCAGAGAATTAATTGGATCCATAATGACTTATGATGATGGGATGCAAGATGAAGAAAATGAGCATAATGTCTTGATCTAGAGAGAAAATAATGCTTTGAATTTAAATCCCAAATGAAGAGTAGATATATGAAGCAAGAGATCAATAGATAAACAAAATGATCTGATTTATCAAATTTAAATATTGAACATACTTAGTTATCCCAGAATGTCAGTAAATTCGATAGGAAGAAGAAGAGATTCAAGAAATCCTTCAATAATGATGAAAAAGAACCAAAACAATTCAGATACAATGAATGCAAAAAGATGGGTCACATAAGACCATAGTGTCATCAATTAAAAGGAGAAAAGAAAAAGAAATTTTTCAAAAACTTCAACTATTAGAAGAACGAAAAATGGCAATAAAAGCTACATGTATTGTTTCTGAAGACACCAGAAGCTCATCAAATCCTAACTAAGAAAAGGAAAAATCAAATCTAAAAGAAAATATGTTCTTTATGGAAGAATCTAATGAAGTACAATCTTATTAATCATCTGATTTTGATTCTAGTTCCTGTTTCTCAGATGATAAACTTTCATCCTATTTTAATATGTGAGAAGTGAAATATGATTCCTTATTTAAGAAATAAAATCACTTAAAAAACATTCACACTGTTGTTTTAGGATAAATAGACACTCTGCTAAGACAACATCAAGAGTTAATTAAAAAGAATAACCCATCAAACACAAACTGTACAGGTAATGAAACTATAATAAAAACACTAAAAATAGTAGTAGAGACATACCAAAATTCAACTCTTGTTTTTACCAAAGGATAAAATTCAGTAAATAAAATTCTTGGGAAGAATGTGATTAAAATTGAAAGATCTGGAATATGCAGTAAAGGTGAGAAACCAAAATTGTATACGAAATATTTTTTTCCAAGTACAGAAAATATAATTTGTAACTATCGTGGAACAAAAAGTGACATATAAAAAACTTTCATTAAAGGAAACTCAAGTAAGTGGGCTTAATAAAGACTTTGTTGATATCAGTTTATATTAGTCTATTGATTATAGAGAATTAAACCAAGTCTCGATTCATAGATCTTTTATAACTAACACTACTCGGCCTAATAGAATATGGATAACAGAACAAACTTTTATATTAATACCTTTGTAGGAAGCAAGTAAGAGATGGAAAACTGAAATATGGTATATGGACAGTGGCTGCCCCAGGCATATGAGGGGGAACTCATAAATCATTAAATCATTTACTCACAAGGATGGAGGATTAGTCACATTTGGTGATAATGCCAAAAGGAAAAATAATTTCAATTAGAAATATTGGAGACCCCGAAGCTATCTCAATCAATAAAGTACTCTATGTAAAACGATTGAAACACAACCTAATAAGTATCTTTCAACTATGTGATGATGGATATTTTTTTGATCTTTCTAACACTTATTGTTATGTTTTTAGTGATTAATTTCTTAAATTTAGATCACTTAGAACTAATAATGTTTATTCATTGGATTTAAATTCGATGTGTAAATAAAAAATAATTTTTTTAATGGCCAAGATAAATGAATCTTGTATCTAGCATATAAGTCTTAGACATTGTAATATATATGATTTATATAATTTATATAAGAAACTACTAGTTTTTGATTAACCTGGTCTTAAATTTTATAGCGACAATTTGTATGATGCATGTCAAATTAAAAGCATCACAAATCATACTTTACATCTATTAACAAAATTTCTATATCTAATCATCTAGAACTTATCCACATCGATTTGTTTGGACCTTTAATAATATAATTATTCTCTGGTAAATTATATGTATATGTTTTAGTTTCTTACAATTCTAGATTTACATGGATTTATTTTAAAAAATATAAAAATGAATCTTTTACTATATTTGAAAGTTTTGGAAAAGCTGTTCAAAATGTAAAGAATTTTAAAATAATTTCATTAATAAGTGATCTTGGGGGAGAATTTAGAATTCAATTACTTTTTTTTCTTAAATTTATGTATTAAACACCCCTTCTCTGCACCCAGAACACCTCAACAGAATGGGGTTGTTGAAAGAAGAAATAAAACTATTCAAGAAATGGCTTGGACTATGCTAAATGAATAAAGTATTCCTACCATTTTCTGGGCAGAAGCTGTAAGTACAACCTGCGATATAATGAATAGATTTTTAATTATACCTATTTTAAAAAAGGCACCCTATGAACTCTGGAATAACAGAAAACCAAAAGTAAATTACTTTAATGTTTTTGGATGTATGGTTTACACCTTGATCACTAAGGATAATCTTGGTAAATTAGATCCAAAATATAATGAAGGCATTTTCTTAGGATATTTTTCATCTTCCAAAGCATATAAAATTTTAAATAAAAAGTCAAGGATTTTTGAAGAATCAGTTCATGTGGAATTTGATGAATCTTCTCCCTTTGAGAAAAGGAAACATAAAATTGATGAATCTAACTCTAATGATAACACTAGTCTTGAGAACATGAAGGATGACTTTGAACATGATTTAAATAAAATTCAGTCCAGTTCATAAGAATAAGACAATGATTAACCTGATAGCATATTACATAGACTATTTATAACCCTAATGTATCACCCAGTAGAAACTGTTATAGGATACCTAGACACTAGAATAAAAACTAGAAAAAATATAGGAAATCTTGATAAATTATCTAATTTTATGTCACAATTAAAACCTAAGACATTAGAAGAATCCTTTGTATATGATTTTTGGATGATAAGAATGCAAGAAGGACTAAAATTGGTCAAGAGAAATGAAATTTGGAATTTAGTAGAAAGACCACAGAATTAACCAGTCATAGGAACTAAATGGGCCTTTAGAAATAAAAAAATTGATCAATCATTAATAACTAGAAATAAATTCATACTAGTAGCTAAAAATATAATTAGTATAAAAGTATAGATTATGATGAGTCCTTTTCACCTGTAGGTAGATTATGATCCACTACAATCATTTTAGCCTATAAATCTCATATGAACATTATATTATTTCATATGGATATTAAGTCTACCTTTTAAATAGTTATTTAATTGAGAAAATCTATGTTGAGAAACCTCCTGGTTTTGAAAATTCTCAAAAACCAGACTCTGTTTTTAAACATACTAAATGAATTTATGGCCTTAAACAAGAACCTAGAGATTGGTATGAAATATTAAGTTATTTTCTTTTAAAAAAATATTTTACTGTTGGAATGGAAGATCCATCATTATTTAAGAAAACTATAAACTCTAATATTTTATTGGTTCAAATTTATGTTGATGATGTAAATTTTGGATCAACAAACAAAAAACGTCTTCATGAGTTTTAAAATAAAGTTCAAAATGAATTTGAAATGAGTATGATGGGGGAATTAATTTTATTTTTAGGACATAAAATTTATCAAAAATATTTTGGAAATGTTTTTAACCAAATAAAATACAATATTGATTTACCAAATAATTTTGGACTTGAAAACAGCAAGACATATACAACACCTATGTGTACTAATATAAAACCTATTTTGGATGAAACTGGAAAATCAGTTGACAACAAGATATATAGAGGTATGATTGGTAGTTTATTATATATTACTGCTAGTAGACCCGATATAATGCATACATTATGTCTTTGTGCAATATTTCAGTCAAATCCTAAAGAATCTCACTTATATGCTGTCAAAATATTTTTTAGATATTTAGAAGGAAATGTTTTTCAATATCTTCTCTATCCAACACCTTCTGATTTTAATTTAATTTCATATTTAGATGTTGACTTTGGAAGCTGTAGATTAGATAGAAAAATCACCTCAGGAAGCATTCACTTTTTCAGAAAATCTATTACTTCATGGTCTAGTAAGAAAAAACACTATGTTCCCTTGTCAATAGCCGAGGCAGAATATGTGTCTTCAGGAAGTTGATGTGCATAAGTGTTGTGGATGAAAAACACTATTATAGACTTTGGACTAAATTTTAATAATACATCGATTTTTTGTGACAATACAAGAACTATAAATATTTCAAAAAATCATATTAATCATTCTAGAACTAAGAATTTTGACATCAGACATCATTTTCTACGAGATCATGATCTTAAAAAGGATATATTATTTTAATTGTAAGTAATAAAATTCAACTAGAAGATGATTTTACTAAACCACTTCCCACTGCAAGGTTGGATTTTTTTTAATGGGTGCTAGATTTATTTAAATTTTTAATGAAATTTTATATTTAATTTTACTTATTTTATTATATTATTTATTATTATTTTTTAACCTTCACTATTTTAAATAAATAAATTATTATTTTTTTGAATAATTTAAAATTTTGTCAGTACTGTAATAATTATTTTCCACATACTTTTGTACTTTATTTTAAATAATGTAATGATTATTATTTGCATAATGACATGGGAATCAATGTTTCCCGAACCCGTTTCAAATTCAAAACCAGTTCATTTTATTAAATCATTTTGAAACACTAAAACCATTACAGACTTCATCTACCTTTGGCTAAACCATCAAAACCCCAATCCATCGATGTAACACCCCGACCCTAGTTACCCGGAGTCTGTGCATTATTACTTAACATTGGAATGATCAAAAGGAAATCATGTCTCAAAATACCGATCAGTTTATTATTATTGTAAACAAGATTCATACTTAAGTTCAAATTTATAACTTGAAAAGAAATACAACATGAAATTATTCCACTAGAATGATCCAAGCCTCCATGATAATGCATGCAAGTCACTAATAACTAATTTCTTCATATCATAGGAAAATGAAACGTATGAAAGGGGTGAGCTCAAATGCTCAGTAAGGGAAATAAATACAGTGGAAGATAACATAAATATTAAGCATGGTGAATAATTGAAACCTCATGCCTTTACCAATAATAAACATGAATAATTTTATGGCAGGAGTATGAGCTGAGTAAATAATTCCATAATAAAACATAATCATGGGTATTCTACTAGTCTAATGACCACATGAACCATCAATATTATTTTCATTATGAGGGAATGTATAATGCCGGACATTCTGAAACATTTTTTCAAGGCCTCAGCCAAGACGTCTAAAAATGATTAAGGCCTCGGCCAAAACGATATATCATATCTGGAAAGGCCTCAGCCAATTCCACATCTAGTTGTCTCATGAGACCTACCAATGCATTGAGGAGCTATAGCGGGCTCCACTAGTCACTTACTAAGTCCAATACATTCCTCATTTGAAAAGGATGAAATATAGCATAAACATTCGCATTAAAACTAGTATACGAAATTTCAATACTTTAACCATAAACCATGACTGGTATAAAAATAACATATCCATAGTCAAGCATATCACAAAACCTTCAACACAATATGGATGATTTGTATCATAATTAATCAACTTCAAACAAGTATAAAATCTATCAAAGGATGTTGACATAGATGAAATGAAAACTATTTGAGAGAAATATCTCTTTCTTTTTTTTAAGTCATTTAAAGTTAAATAATTATAAAAGAAAACATTTATTTGAAAAATATTGTTATAATATTGTAAGGGAATCTTTGACAATTTTATAATGGTGGAGAATAACCGCACCTGCCGTATAAGTTAAAAAAACATTCTTACCTTAATTTTGTCTAAAAGGTCGTAAAGTACCTTGTTTGGAAAATGACTGAAAGATTCATTTCAAAAAATATAAGTTAAAATAAGGGTATAAATGAATTTAACTGATTTTATAGTAAATAAAAAAAAATGTTTTGAAATACTTTTTTATGAATCATGTATGTGGATGAGAAAGAGGTCCCAGTAGATACTTACGTAAAAACAACCTCAGATACTAAAGAAATAATAGAACTAACCCTTACCATGTACTTTTCCTTGGTCGATGGTAGGTTAACCTCCTATATAATCATGAAATAACTGTTATTAAAATATACTAGAATCATATACATTAATATGATATCATATATTGTCTTTTAACATTGCTTTTTTGATAACATCTTAGTATTATTGTTGTTTCAGGTGTTAACAGATTTGTTTTACTTTATATTCATTGTTATTTGAGTAATATTTGTTATGTGTGGAATATATCTTAATTCATATCAAGAATGATATCATGTCTTAAAAAAAATTATTCATCAAATGAAAAATAGTCTTTAATAGATATGATGAGGAACAAATCTCATCGCGTTCTTGGAGACTGTAATCCATACGTACACACGAGCGATAATATAATTATTTTTATATTAAAATAATATATAATTGTATTTTATATCATATATACAAAATCATTATCATGTTTTATTTATTATTTACATCAATTACACATCATTATTATACCCATCCAAATGATAATTTATTTAATAACAATTACACCATGACGTGGAGACGGTAAGCCGTACGTACGCACGTATGGTGAAATGTCATCAAAAGGATGGATAGAATAATGAATATGGTGGTACCATATTTATAATAACATCACATTATATAGAAGATACTATAGGTATCATTTTATAATGGAAACAATAAGGAATGAGGAAGTGTAAGAAGAAATGAACTTGGAAGAGGGTGGTGAAATCATTACCTCTTTTTCGGGTAATTCCTTTTGATTTGATCAAAAGGTCTCCCTATGATGGATTTATGAATAAAGGAAGAACTTTAGGATAAAATTATAACAATTTAAAGGTTATTTGTGAAGGTTTTGGCTGATCCCAAAGGCTTTGATGTTGTGAATTAGAGAGAAGGTGTAGTGCCCTTTTATAAGAGGAGTGAGGAGCACCTTAGGAAAAGCTATAAATATTATTCTATAATAATATAATTTTCGGTTTCTAATGGCTCCAAAGTGGATAAGTTAAAGGCTAAAGTGGGGATGGGTCTCAAAACAATCATCCAATAGGTTTTAGACTGGTTTGTTTCGATATATTAACTTTATCTTTTAGATTTAACTCTTATTTAAATAGTTTGACATTTACCATGTCGTTTGTAATTTTTTTGTATATTGTTAATAAACATACTATAAGAATCGAAGAAAACCCCAAGTGGTTAATTAATGATACAAATATAATTATATAAGTCATTTGGCTGATCCTTGTATTTTTAGTAATAGGAAATCAATTATTAATATAATATTTGTTTTAAAAACTCTATTTTGTCAATTTTGACACTATTTAAAAATTGATTTTTGTTAAAGTCCTAAAAATATTATTAATTAAAAATAAATTCATTTAATAAATAATAACATGTCATTTTAACCTATAAAATTCTTTTATGGAATCAAAATAGTCAAATTATATTTATTTTAACCTTTAGAATACCAATTATATGATTTCTTCATTAATAAGGAAAATACTGCATCATGAGTGTGTCATAAATAAATTAAATTATTAAAAGATTAAAAATTATAAAAAAAATAAATTAATTTGGGAAATTGTTTTATCTGACTAATTAATATTTATAGTCGAAGAGATAACAAGTATATCTCTATCTTAAAATTGTTTTATTATAAGATATATGCTTTTGTCATTTTTGTAATTACTTTAACTTAATTAATATAAAATGTCATTATCACTTACAAGTGGCTCTATGAGGCCCCAAAATCAACCCAAAGATACCCATTTTCTGAAATGTATCATAAAATACGGTTAGGACATGTGCTAGGGTAATTTAATATTATTATAATATTATTTGTTTACCCTTATTTACAGGATTTACCATTGTAATTATTCAAAATGTCTAAACATAAAAGTTAACTTTTTACACAATTTGGGACTCCCGATTACAAATATGGAATCCATTTTTCTAAATTTTAAATGCATAAGTGAAATAAATTAATTTAAAATTAATTTCTATTGTCAAAATAAAAAGCATGTTTTAAAAAAATAATAACTATGAAAAGATTGTCAGTTTCTTATATCCAGTTTAAATGTAAAATTATGTCCATTGAACAAAATTGAATTAAATGGTAAAAATATAATCTAATTATACTTAAAAACCACTATATATTATAATTTAGCAATATAAATTATTATGATTAAAAAAGCAGTTTTTAATAAAAATTTAGTATTTTTCACTATTCATCAAAAAATGAATGTTTTTAGAAAAATACCAAAACATCACCCTCAGATAATTTTGATATTACAAATTCAAAAATAAATTTTATTTTACCAATTTCGAAACATAGAAGTTTCATTAATTAATTTAAAATTAATTCCCAATGTCAAAACCAAAAAGTTCATTTTTAAGAAATAATAATTATCAAAAGATTGACACTTGTTTGTGTAAAATTTTAAAGTGAAATTACATACAATGACCATAGTTGGATTAAATAATAAAAATATAATCTAATTATACTTCCAAACCATTAAAATTTATAATTCAATAGTATAAATTATTTTGATTAGAAAAGTTGTTTTCAGTTAAAATATAGTATTTTTCACTATACACCAAAAAAATGAAAGTTATCAGAAAAACACAAAAAACTTATTGAAACATAATTATTATGTCTCTATTATAAATAAGAAGTTTATTTTGTCAAATTTAATATATAAAAGTTTCAAATATTGGATTTTAAAAGGGTTCTCCATTAAAAGGCGGCAAAATTACATTTTTAAAAAAATAATTTTTTTTTCTGAAAAAATGTATTTGTTCTTAAATTATGTCTAAGAAACTAATAATATCGATTCTAAAAATATATGGAATATATAGAATTCAAATTTTAGTTAACACAATTCATAACTTCTTTAGAACAGCTAGTTTGGTAAGTCATGGTGTGCTAGAACTCAGTGTTGTGTGTAGTGCAAGTTATTGAATTACTTTGAAAAAATAACGTACTATGAAATCATGGGGTGTTACATTATTCCCTACTTCAATAAATTATATCCTCAAAATTTGAAATTGTTCTTAGAAAATAAAGGTTGAAAATTGAAAATACCTTTGTAGGAAAACCCACATCAGAAATTGGGTTAATAAAATTTAGTCTTAATACGAGGAAAAGGGGAATGAAAAAGTCACCAAAAAATTATGATCTCTATTATAAGAGCATTGTGGAAATTTTAAAGTCACATAATTGGTGAAAAAACATAAATATAAATAGGGAGTGATTGAGTTCATAATTCACAAAAAATTGTTGAATTAAGGGCCTCGAAGCCATCAATATATGATGATTTAAAATATCATTGGTTCAACAAAACTTAAGGTATTAGGATAACACATTTTTAGTTTTAATATCCCTTACATAAATATTAATAATTAATTTATTCATAGAATAAGAGAAGAAAAATAGTTATTTACTTGAGAAGTATAGTTCCATCATTTAACTAATTTCTACCACAAACTCATCTTTCACTCTAAAAGATAATAGAACATAAATAATATTCTATTTATCCTATCCGTATAGGGTTACAAAAAAATGAACTTATAATTCATCTACAAGATCTTTTAAAAAACTAAATTATTCAATCCAGGACATCATGTGGGCCAGTGGTAGGTGATACACCATTGTTTCCCTTAGGTTGTGGGTTCAAGTCTCACTGCCCTACTGGACATGAAAGGTTGCCGCCCGACCTCTGGGTTTTCTTTTTTATGGCAATCCAAAAATAATCTGAAACTAGAATTATCCAAAATTCTTCTGTCCAAACTCATAGTCTAAAATTTATATGGAAGGTAAACACAATGAAGATCCTTTTTTCCACTTAATAACATGTGAACACCTTCATCATGTATTCTTTTAAAACACTGCAACATCCGGAATTACCATAAAACCTTATTGATTACATTAATGCTCCCTTATTCCTTATAGAATACTAGATATACTCCTTCTATCCAAAAATTTTGTAAACTCCAATAATGATGGAATATACAAATTATTAATCAGTTTCAAGGTAGTAAAGAATATCCATGATAATTTATCCAAATAAATCATGTATTTTTCCAAAACCACTACATCGGTATCAGAACCATATTATGGTTTATCTTTCTCTCAACCATATATTTTCCAAAAATTTATCCTACTATTGAGTCACTTTTCTTGGTTCCAAAAAATCTAAATTTCTTAATGAAATAGTACTGTTGTAAAATGCTTATATACTCTATACTTCTTATAACATGTAAATCATTAATACAATATTCAAATGAGAAAATAATTTAATAACAATGTAAGAAATCTAATCATTCCTCTTCATCTTCGATAGTATCATAACATTATTATTATCTAATAGCAGCAGTTGGGGTATACTATGATGATTTGGATATTGATTCATGTAGTGTCCCAACTCCTTACAGATGAAGCATTGTACATTTGAATCTTTTTTCTTACCCTTGAAATCAGGTATATAGTGTCCTTTTTCTCCACACTTATAACAAACTCCCATTACCTTCAACCATTTACCAATGTGATTCTTTCCACAATTATCACATATGGTAAAATTATTCTTTTCCCTCATTCCTTTATCCATTATTCTATCTTCTATCATATTCTTCTCTTGCTTCCCTTCAAAGCCATAGGACTCAGTGAATTATTTACTTATCTTATTAACACATGATACTATTTCTTTATATGTTGAGAATACATGGGAGACTATTTACCTTCTAAATGTTGGATTAATACCATGAAATATTTGATCCTTCGTAATCTTTGGACATACGTATTGCTAGAGTTCGCATTCCTTCTACTGAGCATCATTTCTATACAATGGCATACACTAGGTAAGTTTATGAATTGTACTGAATAATTCTAAAATTGTAAAATACCTAGCATAAATTTAACAATTTATGGTTATAATCCATAATCATAAAAATATTTTAATTAAAGATTTATATACTTATAAATCCTTTATAGTTATTTGTAAACAAAATGATAATTATCCTAAGCATATCCCCCAAGAGTGTCGTAAATAAGAGTGCAGCTAGGCCCGTTGTAGTGCACTAGTTCCTATTCAAGTCTAGCTCGAAGCGGTGTTTTTGGGTTTTACCCCTAGGCACATCTCTACCAGAGCTTCCTCTACCTGCTCGTATCCATACAAGGATGTATTGCTTGGAAAACTCACAAAATCTCTACATTACCAAAACTCTAGGATGTTTTTCTGTACTAATCCTCATAGTCTATCTTAGGTCTATGTGCTATAATCAGAGTTTCTATAAATCTAGTTTCCAAATTTTGTACTAAGATTCCTCTAATACCAACTCTATCTCCCCAACCCTAGTTATCCAGAGTCAGTGCATTATTACATAACATTGGCATGATAACATGGAAATAATGTCTCAAAAGACCGATCAGTTTAGTATTATTGGAAACAAGATTCATACATAAGTTCAACATTACAACATGAAAACAAATACAACATGAATTTATTCAATTGGAAACATACAAGCCTCTTAGATAATGCATGCAAGTCACTCATAACTAACCTCTTCATATCCTGGAAAAATTAAAAATACGAAAGGGGTGAGCACAAACGCTTAGTAAGGGTAAGAAATACAGTGGAAGATAACATAAATATTAATCATGATGACCAATTAAAACCTATGCCTTTACCAATAATAAACTTGAATACCTTTATGGAAGGAATATGAGCTGAGTAAATAACGCCATAATAAATCATAATCAGGGGCATTCTACTAGTCAAATGACAACATGAACCATCAATATTATTTTCATAATGAAGGAATGTATATTGTCAGAGATTCTGAAACATTTTGTCAAGGCCTCAGCCAAGATGTCTAAAAATGATTAAATCCTCGGACAATACCATATATCAAATTGGGAAAGGTCTCGGCCAATTCCATGTCTAGTTGTCTCATGAGACCTAATGATGCATCGAGGAGCTATAGCGGGATCCACCCATCACTTACTAAGTCCAATACATTTCTCATAGGAAAAGGTTGAAATATAACATAAACATTCATATTAAAACTAGAATACGAAATGTCAATACTTTAACCATAAACAATTAATGGTATAAAAATAACACATCCATAGTCAAACATATCACAAAACCTTCAATACAATATGGAAGATTTGTATCAAAATTAATCGACTTCAAACAAGAATAAAATCTATCTACAGATGTTGACATAGATGAAATCAAATATATTTGAGAGAAATATATCTTCGTTTTTTTGAAGTCATTTAAAGTTACATAATTATAAAAGTAAACTTTTATTTTGAAAATATTCTTATAAAACTATAAGGTATGCATTAAAGATTTTATAATGGCAGAGAATAACTGCACCCACCGTATAAGTTAAAAAAACATTCTTACGATAATTTTGTCGAAAAGGTCGTAATGTACTTTGTTTGAAAAACGACTGAAATATTCATTTCAAAACATATAAGATCAAATAAGGGTATAAATTAATTTAACTCATTGTCTAGTAAATAGTAAAAACATTTCGAAATACCTTTTTAAGAAACATGGATGTGGATGATAAAGAGGTACAAGTAGATACTTACGTAAAAATAACATCGGATAATAAATAGATTGTAGAATTAACCCTTACCTTGTACTTTTCCTTGGTCTAGGGTAGGATAAACTCTTGTATAATGGTGAAATAATTGTTATTAAATTATACCAGAATCATATAAATTAATATGATATCATATATGCTCTTTTAACATTGCTTTCATAATAACATCTTAGTATTATCGTCGTTTCAGGTGTTAACAAATTAGTTTTACTTTATATTCATTGTAATGTGAGTCATATTTGTTATGAATGGGATTTAACTTATTAATATCCATAATGATATCATGTCTTTAAAAATTAGTTTTTATCATCAAACGAAAATTAGTCCTGAATGTAAATGTTGGTGAATGAATCTCATCGAGTTTGTGGAGATGGTAATCTGTACATACGCACGAGCGATAATATTATTATTTTGATATTAAAATAATATATAATTGGATGTTATATCATATATATATATATAATAATCATGTTATATTTATTATTTACATCAATTAAAAATCATTATTATACCCATCCAAATAATAATGTATTGAATAACAATTACACGACGATGTGGAGACGGTAAGCCGTACGTACACATGTATGGTGAAAATTTATTAATAGTATGGATATAATAATGAATATGGTTGTACCATATTTATAATAACATCACATTATATAGAAGATACTAGATTTATCATTTTAGAATGGAAAAAACAAGGAAAGAGGAAGTGGAAGAAGAAATGAAGTTGAAAGAGGGTTGTTGTGATCCAAAGCTTGAAGTACATGGGAATTACATTACTTTTGTGGAATACATAATACATAACAAAAACAAACACTAAAGGATCGTAATAGTTTAGTGTCTTTGGAAACATGGAATATAATCTTCTAATCGTGGTGAAAGATCTTCAATATCTCCCATAAAGATCTTCCCCCTTTTTTTCTTACATAAAGCTTTTATTTATATCCTGGGGAAAAGAAAACATAAAAAGGGTGATCTCAAATTCTCACTATGGGTAAGCATGGAAAAAATAAAACAAACCATACACATTTGAACATACAAACATGAACATAATGTTTAAACATGAAATTCTTGAGCACTAACATAAAACATGGCATTACATAAGGAATAAATCATAATAGAACATCAATCATGATAAAATAGCCAGGGAATAAAAAATGTAATTGTGGCAACCATTAAGAACATGTTATTATTTCCATAGTAGCCAAGGCATTGCTGCCAAGACCATCTTAGTGGAAAAAGTCCCTTTGTAAGTCAAGTTCACTCATCGTTCCAGCCGGTATCACTGAACTAGATTACCTTGTTGTTCCAGCCATGTCTATCTCATGAGATATAAATCTTTACCCAATGCATTGGAGGTAGATATAGGTCCCTCCCATCTTATAATGAAATCATTCTTTCGTGTGCCACAACATAAACATAAATCATTCATCATAACCTAAAGAATAAAATGGATTTCATAAACATCATCCCATCATAACATAATCCATATAAAACAAATGGATATCATTTCATCATAAGAAAAGTGAAACCATGTAAATCATAGTGACATTATACTTGAAACATACACATATGAAATAATGTCATCTTAGATGGATGATGTTTTTGATAAAACACTTGAAATAAATTCTTGAGGAAAATATCCTTTCTTATTCCAAATAATTTTCTTTTCACAAAATGTCATGAAAATTTTAAATGAAAAGTATTTTGTTGAAAATAGTAATGAAATATTGTAGAGTAAGCTTCATGAAAATAATTAGTTATGAAACCGTAAAAATCTGTTCATGCCGTATAAGTTAAAAAAACATTCTACTCATACTTTTGCCGGAAAAGTCAAAAAGTACCTCCTATGGCACACAAAAGAATGATTCATTAAATACCATGTAGTAAAAGTCAAAAATGGGTAAAAAGGTCTTAAAAAATACGTGAAAACATTTTTAGAAAACATCGACATGGATGATTACAATAACCCCAGTAAATACTTACGAATAAACAATCTCAGATAAAAATGAGATTGGAAAATTTATCCATTAACTTAGGTCTGATATGTTTCGTACATATCCAAAATTCCTGTATAATGATTTAAATAATGTCATTTACTTATTATAGAATCATATTCATTGTTATGATATCATATATGCTTCATTTATGACTTTATATTACCCGTTCTTTTGTAAATTCCATGTTAAAGCAACGTTTTCGGTAAAATCGTTTTATTTATCGTACATGTTTCGACTTGTTGTTCTTGATATTATTATTACTTATATCGTGATTTATTTACTTCTAGAATGTAAATCATGATTTATATATCATATATATTCAATATATATATATATAATAGATAGATAAAGGAAATGAAATACAAAGTTCATGGAGATGGTAGTCCGTACGTACGCATGAGTGCTATTTTATTTTCCTTATTGACTTTAATGGAAGTAAGTAGATGACATATATATAGATATAAATAAATCCAGTAGCTTTATCATGCCATATATTTCATTATTATTTATTATATATACTTTATAATCATTCTAGAGTGGTTAACATGGAAAATGAATCTTATCGCGTCTTTGAGACGGTAATCTGTACGTACGCACGAGCGATGATACCATTCCCATATTAATTAAATGGAATTGGAGTGGATGATATAATATCACTGAATCAGTATGATGTTATAATAATCATATATAGTTATTATTTTCAACATTATACCCATCCAAGTAAGGTGGTGGTGGAAAAAGTGTTTACACCACGACGTGGAGACGGTATTCCATACGTACGCACACACGGTGATTACGTTTTTCGTTGGATGGATAGAAGGTGAAATAGGGTTGTTTAATATTTATAATAACATATCAGTATATAAATAATAATTATGTTATTACTTTATAATGAAACAACTAATGAAGAGGAAGTTGAAGAAGAAAGAAACTTGAAAGAGTCGGTAGAAGGGATTACCTCTTCCTCGACGCACCTCCTTCAAACTTCTTCTTAGTGTACTAGAGTTGGTATTCTGAGAAGAACATAACCTATATGATATAACTAGAGATGTTTAGAAGATAAATTAGAAGGGGTTTTCCGAGCTTCAAGGCTCAAAACGGTGGTAATAGAAGAGGGAAGGGGTGCCCTTTTTATAAGAGAGGAGAGGGGCACATTTGGAAAAACTTAAAATATTATTTTATAATAAAGTCATATTCGGTATTTAATAGCTCCTAATTGATTTATTTCAAAGATAAGGTGGGGAGGGGTCGAAATACTCTCAACCAATAGGTTTTAGACAAGTTTAAGTTACTATTTTATCCTTATCATTTAGATTTAACTCTAAGTTAAATAATTAAACTTTTATCGTGTCTTTTTGTTTTCTTACACTATTTGGTAAATAAACATAATATAACAAGCAAAAAAAACCCCAAGTGGTTAATTATTAATATATATATATATATCCTTATATAAATCATTTGGCTGAAAATTATATTTTTAGATATAAAATAACAATTAATAATATAATATTTGTTTTAAAAACTATTTTATGTCAATTTTGACACTATTTGGTACTTGATATTCGTGAAAATCATAAAGGCATGATAAGTTAAAAAAATTATATTAACGAAATACTAACATGTCATATTAACCTATAAAGTTAGTGGAATTAATAAAAAGTCTAAAATTACATTTATTTGGGTATTTATAACATCAATTATGTTAATATTTCATTAATAAGGCAATAAATGCATCATCATTGTGTCATAAATAAATTAAACTATATCATGTCTAAAAATTATAGATAAAATACCACTATCTAGGAAATATTTTTATATTTCTAATGAATATTTAATGTCGATTTTATCTTATGTATAACCCTATATTAAAAATGTTATAGTTATTAAACTTTGATTTCAACTATTTTAATTCTTCTTTAAATAAAATAATAATAAATGTCCTAATCTAATACAAGTGGACCTAAAGAGTAATATTTTATACCTAAGGTTGGATATGGTATAACTATACATATCCAGTATAATTAGGACATGTTTTATGGTAATAATAATATCATTTTTACCCTTAATTAGTATATTTACTTTTAACCGTGGTAAATAAAAGTTAAAAGTTTCTATTCACCAAAAAGTATTTTTACCTTACTGAACCACATTTTACTCCTTCATATTAACCGTGTCTCTCAAATTTTCAAAATTCCACTCACAGTAGCGGTAAAATTAAGTTTTATGTAAATTTTAAAACTCTCCTAGGAGGTGGGTAAAAGACGGTGAAAAGTTCTATAAAATTTTTATTTGTCAAAAATTATTATAAAATGACTCCAATTATTTACATTGAACTTATATATGTATTATGTATCAATTTTGACATATAATAAATTTAAATAATATAAATCATTATTTATGTAAAAAGTCGGTTTTTAAATAGTACCCCAGTCTTTTCACTATTCATCAAAAATTAATATTTTTTTGAAAAATATAAAAAATTCATCTTAGGCTAATTTTGATATTCTGAATCCAAAAATGAAGTCAATTTTGAAAGATAAAATTTGTAAAATTTCATGAATTGGGTATTACTATTCATAAGGGCTAGTTTATATAATATTTTAATAACATATCGTCATTTAGTGAAACTCTGTATTGCGTACAACACACACTATTTTGGATGGTCGCGATTGCGTGTAATTCAAGCCAAGTCAGGGTGGCTTGCAGTGCAAGACTCCTTTGTTTTTTCATATAACATAATCCAACCATATTTCATTAAATACATTGAATATATATATATATATATATACTCAATGTTGCTTAGAATAACTACTATCAAACGAACTTGAAATTGTGTGTAACACGATCCAAGAATAGTGTTGCGTATACAGCAAGCTAATACGGTGTTGCGTATAACGCTATATAATATTGGTGTAACATACAACACAAGGCATCAAATAAATTAAAAAGAATACTTCTCATAAAATCCCGGGGTGTTACATTCTACTCCCCTTTAAATGAATTACTCCCTCGAAATCCGTCGGGGTTATAAATGGTTTTCTACTTCAATGTTTCTTTCATAGAAACCCATATAGTAAAAAAGGAATACCAAAATTGAACTTTGAAAACTAAATTATAAAACGTAACGGTTACCCTAATTAACTAATCACTGGGTATCCACATAGAAGAACATAGGAGAAAATATGGATATGGAAGAGAAATCTAACCATCGAGTTCTTGATTTTGGTGTAATCTCACTGTTGGTCATCCCTTAGAGAATTTCCACTTCATCCATTAAATAAATGAAGATGAATTTGTCATTCGTGAAGTGTTAGTAGATCATGTGATAGAATGATGGGTCATTCCATCTGTCTCAAAAAAATGTTATAAAAAGTTATCAAAAATACATAAGTTCATCTATAGTGAGATTAATCATATATGGTTCCTAAAATGGACTAATACTTCATATATAATACTTCTTAATAAAATAAAAGTAGTTTCTACTAACCAGGGATTTCCGGTAGGCCAGTGGTACGTGATAAAGGCATGTTGCACTTCGGTTGTGGGTTCGATTCCTGCATTCTTTTCCGACGCGACGAGTTTTCCTTTTTCTAAAACAATACTATTATAAAATTCCTTCAATAATATCGAAAAAAGTTCTAGCCTTAAAAAATACTATTTTATGTCTAACATAATTCATTCCAATCTTTAGGCTTATCCAAAATACTTTGGTCCAAGCTCATAGAATAAATAAAATGATTACTTCAAAGGTCATATAACAAGAATGCGAATACCATCATTTATCCCCCATATATCATATGATATATTTTGTTGGTCACATTCCAAACATGTGAATACCTTAATCATGTATTCTCTTGGAACATAAATTATCATACAACCATAGTGAAAACATGAATTCTATCCAAAGGCAACTTTTTCCACATACTGAAATCCAAAAAATTCTATATACTCATACCATGATATCACTTTGTCCTTATATCAGTTATGAGCCCACTAATAATATTAAACATTTCATTATCTCCTTATCCCTTCTTTATGCACATATCATCTACCTTCCAAAAATATTTGAATAACCATTCATGGTTACTGGTACCATTCAACATATACTTTCAAATACTTTAGGAAAAAGAATAGTGTAACAATCCTTAGATGTGTATTTATTCCATGGTACCATTACTTATATAACATAACTATTGTTAAACACAAATTATTCCACTACCTTCTTAAACCATTGACCGAGCTTGAAAAATTCTTTCACCCAACATATCATTTGTAGTCTCTTCATCATTATCAATATAAATACTACCCATACAACCATGATGATTCTCTTCATGAGACTTTCCCTTAGGGACTTGGTTCGCATAATGCCCGTACATTCCACATTTAAAACATTTAACCGTTGTCGGTGTCCTAGCAATACCATTATCCTTGTCCATGGTGTCAACTGAACCTTTTCATTTCCACTTACTAGATTTGTGTCCTTTTCCACACCCAAATCATCTTTTAGTTCCTTTGAATCATTCTACTTGATGCCTCTTCCCACATTATTTACATGAGAGAAATTGAACTTTCTTTCCTCTATGATCATCATGAAACTCCATTTTTCTCTTATTAGCTGAGTCAGGAAACTTACTAAATTTGAGATTATTGATCATATTATTAGATTCCTTATTAGGCATAATAATGATATTTCGACTTCTAGATCCAATTTCATTTGGTTGGTCATGAAGAAAATCATTCCATTTTCCATCATATCCTCCATTTTCGTGAATCATCATGTTTCCAACCATTTTCTAAAACCCAAAAAGAATAATGTGTGAGGCCAAAATTATAATCAAGGGGATGTAACTTCAATATCTAACATCTTAGGTTTAATTCTAATATCGTTACCGTAATTCTAGGACTATAACCTATACTTATACTTAACCTTAGGGACATCCCTAAACCTACCATAGAAATATCTCTAGGGATCTCACTAAAGTTTTCACATCCTTGTTTCCAAAGGTTAACTAAACCATTCCTATGATAAAAACTATAGTTACCCAAAGCATGATGTAAATGGACATTAAATTAATTTTTCCGAATACTTAATACATAACAAAAACAAACACCGAAGGACTGTAATAGTTTAGTGTCTTTGGAAACTTGGAATATAATCTTCTAATCGTGGTGAAAGATCTTCAACATCTCCCATAAAGATCTTCCCCTATTGTTTTCTTACCTAAAAACTATCTTTATGTCCTAGGGGAAAAGAAAATATAAAAATGGTGAGCTCAAATGCTCAGTAAGGGTAAGCATGGAAAGAATAAAACAAACTATACACATTTGAACTTAAAAACATGAACATAATGTTTAAACATCATATTCTTGAGCAATGACATAAAACATGGCAGTACGTAAGGCATAGATCATAATGGAACATCAATCATGATAAAATAGCATGGGGATAAAACATGTAATTGTGGTAACCATTAGGTACAAATAATGATTTCCATAGAAGCCAATCATTACTACCAAGACCATCTTAGTGGACAAAGTCCCTTTCTGAATCGAGTTCACTCCTCATTCTAGTCTTGTATCACTGAACCAGATTAACTTTCCATTCCATCCATGTCTATCTAATGAGATATAAATCTATACCCAATGAATTGGTGGGATATATAGGTCCCACCCATCTCATAATGAAATAATTCTTATGTGTTCCACAACATAAACATAAATCATTCATTATATTCCAAAGAATAAAATGGGTTTCATAAACATCATCCCATCATAACATAATCCATATAAAAAATGGATATCATTTCATCATAAGAAAAGTGAATCCATGTAAATCATAGAGACATTATACTTGAAACATACACATATGAAATACTGTCATCTTAGATGGAAAATGTTTTTGATAAAACACATGAAATAAATTATTGAGGAAAATATACATTCTTATTCAAAATCATTTTATTTTCACAAAGTGCCATGAAAATTTTAAAAGAAAAGTATTTTGTTTAAAATAGTCATAAAATCTTGTAGAGTAAGATTTATGAATATAAGGAGTTATGAAACTGTAAAAATCTGTTCATGCCGTATAAGTTAAAAAAACATTCTACTTGTACTTTTACCGGAAAAGTCAAAAAGTACCTCCTATGGTAAACAAAAGAAAGATTCCTTACATACCATGTAGTAAAAGTCAATAATGGGTAAAAAGGACTTTAAAAATACATGAAAACTTTTTTAGAAAACATGGACATGGATGATAATAATAATCCTAGTAAATACATACAAATAAACAATATCGGATAAAAATGAGATTGGAAAAGTTATCCCTTACCTTAAGTCCGATATGATTCGTACATATCTGAACCTCCTGTATAATGATTTAAATAAGGTCATTAACAAATTAAAGAATCATATTCATTGTTATGATATCATATATAGTTCACTGATGACTTTATATTACCATTTCTTTTGTAAATTCCATTTTAAAGCAACGTTTTGGGTAAAATCATTTTATTTATCGTACGTGTTTTGACTTGTTGTTCTTGATATTATTATTAATTATATCATTATTTAATTACTTACAGAATGTAAATCAGGATTTATATATCATATATATTCAATATATATATATATATATAATGGATAGATAAATGAAATTAAATACACCGTTCATGGAGACGGTAGGTTGTACGTATGCATGAACGTTGTTTTCTTTTCATTATTTACTTGAATGGAAGTAAGTAGATGAAATATACACAGATATAAATAAATCCAGTAGCTTTATCATTTCATATATTTAATTATTATTCATTATATATACATTATAATCATTCTTGAGTGGTTAATATGGAAAATGAATCTCATCACGTCGTGGAGACGTTAATCTGTACGTACGCACGAGCCATGATATCATTCCCATATTTATTGAATGGAATTGGAGTGGATGATATAATGTCATAGAATCAGTATGATGTTAAAATAATCATATATAGTTATTCTTTACACCATTATACCCTTCCAAGTAAGGTGGTGATGGAAACATTGATCACACCACTGCGTGGAGACGGTATTCCGTAAGTTCGCATGCGCGGTGATTTCATCTTTCGTAGGATGGATATAAGGTGGAATAAGGTCGTTACATATATATAATAACATATCAGTATATAAGTAATACTAATGTTATTACTTTATAATGTAACAACTAAATAATAGGAAGTTGAAGAAGAAATAAACTTGAAAGATTCGGTAGAAGAGATTACCTTTTCCTCGACACCCCTCCTTTAAACTTCTTCTTAGGACACTAGAGTTGGTATTTTCAGAATACCAGAACCTCTATGATATAAATATGTAGGTTGAGAAGAGAAATTGTAAGGGTTTTTCCAATATTCAAGGCTCAAAAGGGTGTGAATAGAAGAGGGAAGAGGTGCCCTTTTTATAAGGGAGGGGAGGGGTACCTCTGGAAAATCTTAAAATATTATTTTATAATAAAGTCATATTCGGTTTTCAATATCTCCTAATTGATTTATTTCAAAGATAAGGTGGTTATGGGTCGAAAGACTCTCAAAAAATAGGTTTTAGACAAGTTTAGGTTACTATTGTATCCTTATCATTTAGATTTAACTCTATGTTAAATAATTTAACTTTTACCTTGCCTTGTTATTTTATTGCACTATATGGTTAATAAACATACTATAACAAGAGAAATGAACCCCAAGTGGTTCATTATTAATATATATATATCCTTATCTAAGACATTTTCCTGAACTTTATATTTTTAAGAATAAAATAACAATTAATAATATAATATTTGTTTTAAAAACTATTTTATGTAAATTTTAAAACTATTTGGTACTTGATTTTTGTAAAACTCTTAACAGCATGATTAGTTCTAAAAAAGATAATTAAATAAATACTAACATGTCATAATAACCTATAAAATTATTGGAAGTCATAAGTCTAAAATTACATTTATTTGGGTATTTATAACATCAATTATGTTAATATTCCCTTAATAAGGCAATTACTGCATCATCATTGTATCATAAATAAATTATCTTATTTAATGTCTAAAAATAATAAATAAACTACCATTATGTAGGAAATACTTTAATATTTCTAATGAATATTTACAGTCAAATATATTCTATGTATTACCCTATATTAAAAATTTTTTAGTTATTAAACATTGATTTAACTATTTTAATTATTTTTTAAATAAAATAATAATAAATGTCCTAATCTAATCCAAGTGGACCTAAAGGGTAATATGTTATCCATATGTTTGTTTATGGTCGAACTACACTTATCCAATAGAATTAGGACATGTGTTAGGGTAATAATAATATCTTTTTTACCCTTAAATACCCTATTTACTTTTAACCGTGGTAAATAAAAGAAAAAAGATACTATTCCCCAAAAATTATTTTTATCTTATTGAACCACATTTTACTACTTGAAATTAACCGTGTCTCTTGGATTTTTGAAATTCAACTCACAGAAGTGGTAAAATTATGTTATATGTAAATTTTAAAACTCTCATAGGATGAGTGTAAAAGACGGTGAAAAGTTCAATAAAATTTTTATTTGTCTAAAATTGTTATAAAATAACTCCAATGAATTAGATTGAACTTATATAGGTATTATGTATCAATTTTGACCTAAAATAAATTTAAATAAAATAAATAATTATTTAAATAAAAAGTCAGTTTTTAAATAGTAACATAGTGTTTTCGCTATTCATCAAAAATTGAATGATTTCAGAAAAATACAAAAAATTCACCCTAGGATAATTTTGATATTTCGAATCCAAAAATGAAGTCCATTTTAAAAGAAAAAATTTATAAAATTTCAAAAAGTGGGTATTACTATTCATAACGGCTAGTGTATATAATATTTTTATAACATATCTTTATTTAGTGAAACTCGGTATAGCGTACAACACACGCTATCATGGAAGGTCACGATTACGTGTAATGCAAGCCATGTCAGGGTGGATTGTAGTACAAGACTCCTTTGTTGTTGCATATAACATAATCTAATTATATTTCATTTATACATTGAATATATATATATATATACTCAATGTTGCGTAGAATAACTACTATCAAACGAACTTGAAAATGTGTGGAACACCATCCAAGAATAGTGTTGCATATACTATAAGCTAATACAGTGTTGCGTTTAGCGCATGATAATATTGATTTATCATACAACAGAATACATCAAATAAATTAAAAATAATACTTCTCATAAAATCTCGGGGGTGTTACAAGGGTGGTGAAATCATTACCTCTTCTTCAGGTTCATCCTTTTGATTTTATCAAAAGGGCTCCTTATGATGGCTTTATGACTAAATTAAGGCCTCTAGGATGAAGGGAGGACATTTTAGAGGGTATTTGTTCATGTTTTGGGTGAGATAAAAGGCTTTGAATGTTTCAATTTGAGAGAAGGCGGAGTGCCCTTTTATAAGAGGATTGAGGGACACCTTAAGAAAAGTTAGAAATATTATTTTTTAATAAAATAATTTTTGGTTTCTAATGGGTAAAAAGTGGATTATTTAAAGGATAAGGTGGTTATGGGTCGAAAAATACCCAACCAATAGGTTTCATACGGGGCTGGGTCACTATATTAACTTTATCTTTTAGATTTCACTATAAGTTAAATAGTTTGACATTTACCATGTCTCATTGTATTTTTATATTATATGGTTAATAAACTTACTATAAACCTCCATAATAACCCCTAGTTGATAATTAATAATACAACTATAACTATATATGTAATTTTTCTGAAATTTAGATTTTTTAGAATTTTATATTAATTAATAATATAATATTTCTTTTAAAAACTCATTTATGTCAATTTTGACACTATTTAATAATTGATTTTTGTTAATGTCCTAAAAACTTTATTAATTCGTAATAAATTATTATATTTAATACTATCATGTGATATTAACCTATAAAATTCATGTATGGAATCAAAAATTTAAAATTATATTTATTTTAGCATTTATAATACCATTTTTTTGATTATTTAATTAATATGAAAAATACTGCATAATCACTGTATCATAAATAAATTTAATTATTAAAAGTCTAAAAATTATAAATAAAATACAATTATGTAGGAAAACATATTATATTTGTTATTAATATTTATATTCTAATAGAAAATATATATAACCCTATGTAAAAATTGTTTTACTATCAGATATATGCTTATGTCATTTTTGTAGTTACTTTTACTTATTTAATATAAAGTGTCATTATCACTTACAAGTGGAAACATGGGGTCCCAAAATCTACCCAAAGATGCCCATGGTCGTAAATGTTTCATAAAATAGTGTTAGGACATGTTTTAGTGTAATTTTATATTATTATAATACATTTTGTTTACCCTTATTTACCAGATTTACCTTTTAACCATGGTAAATAAAAATATTTACTGAAATAATTATTCAAAATGTCTAAAAAAAAGTTACCATCTTACCAAAATTGGACCTCCTGAATCCAAATATGGAAACCATTTTTATAAATTCAAATCACCGAAGTTGTAGAAAATAATTTAAAATTAATTCTCATTGTCAAAATAAAAAGCATGTTATTAAGAAATAATAACTATCAAAAGATTGTCACTTTCTTATGTCCAGTTTAAATGTGAAATTACGTCCAGTGATAAAAATTGGATTAAATGGTAAAAATATAATCTAATTATACTTAAAAACCACTCAATATTATAATTTAGCACTATAAATTATTTTTATTGAAAAAAGTTGTTTTTAATTAAAATTTATTATTTTTCACTATTCAACAAAAATTGAATGTTTTCAGAAAAATACCAAACCTTTACCCCAAGATAATTTTGATATTCCAAACTCAAAAATTAATTCTATTTTACCAATTTCAAAAAATAGAAGATGAATTATTTAATTTAAAATTAATTCCCATTGTCAAAACCAAAAAGCGTATTTTAAAGAAATAATAACTCTCAAAAGATTGACACTTGTTTATGGCCAGTTTTAAATAGGAATTACATAAAATGACTATATTTGGATTAAATGGTAAAATTATAATCCCATTATACTTCAAAATAATTAAAATTTATAATTAAACACTATAATTTATTTTGATTAAAAAAGTAGTTTTGAGTTAAAATATTGTATTTTTCACTATTCACCCAAATATGAAAGTTATCAGAAAGACACCAAAAATTTATTAAAACTAAATTCTTATGTCCTGATTATAAATAATATGTTTATTTTGTCAAATTGAATATATAAAAGTTTCAAATATTGGATTTAAAAAGGGTCATCCATTAAAAGGTTGTAAAATTTCATTTTTTTTGAAAAATACTTCTTTTATATGAAAAAATGAATTTGGTCTTAAATTATGTCTAAGAAACTCATAATATGGATTCTAAAATAATATGGATTATATAATCCTCAAAATTCAGTAAATACTCTTCGTAATCGCTTTTGAACGACTAGTTTGGTAAGTCATGGTGCACTTGAACTCAATGTTGCGTATAGGGAAAGTTATTGAATTATTTTTAAGAAATAACATTCTATGAAATCTTTGGGTGTTACATTAGATCCTTTATAACATTTAGAAAAAATGGACAAGGAAAATATAATCATGTAAGGAGATGCTAGTAACAACAAGAGTCAACATTCGGTAGGAAGGAAGATCTTACAGGGAAAAGTAATTGATTTGGAATGGTTATACCAGGCCAATCTAAAGCTGAAGCCATCTTTGGATTTTTAGAATTTCAAATGAATATTCAATCATGAAAACATAGAATTTATGTATGAGTTAGATTTTTGAAATTTCTTTAAATCTCTTCAGTTCAGTCTTGGAGATACAGAGCACTCCATAGTTGTGAAAATTGAAGATCAGAATTTTTCTATTCTGTGGAAATAGCTAGAATCCTAAACTGCCCTCATGAGGGAGATTATCACATTGATTTGAAATGCATTTGATATAATGAACATAATTCATAGAAAATTATGTCATTTTTATTGGGTTATATGAATATCAAAATTATTTTAATTAAGAATCTAGAGCCGGATCCGAAAAATCATGTAAAATTTGTCCAAACTGATATTTACCCAAGGAAGTCTAAAATGGAGATGATTTTATATCCTGATATGTATTTCATGTTTCTAATTTTTAGTGACATCGAGTTGATTTTTCCTCATTATATGATAAGTTATTTTAACTACTGTTTTCAACGAGAGGATAGAATGAAATTCTATCCCTATTGGAGGTTTATTTCAAAATTATTGTTTATGTCTAATGTGGTGTGATTAGTAGATTATAGAGTGAAATGAAATCACAATAACGATTTCAATGCTGGAACTTTAAAAAAAAATATGATTTTTCTAGAGTGTTATGAAAGGAAATATTATTCCTTTTGGTGCTAATGAAGATCAGGAGTATGCTCTGGGTGAGTAAACTTGGGAAACCCAAAAAGGAATAGCAGAATTAAGGACCAGTGATATTTCAAAAACATCAAGATTAATTATATATGAGGCATTAGTTGCACCTAATGACGAGGGATGTCAATAAGGACTTTAGAGGAAAATACACAGAGCGGCTCAATGTGGTGAGGATCCTATTAAAAGAAATTCTATTACGACTGAAGATCTTTTAAGATATAGATTTGTAAGAGAAGTTGTTTCTCAGATTGAGGTGGTACCTCAAATTGAAGAGGATGTTGTACCTCCAGAAGAGGCGGAGCCTGGAGAAGTAGAAGTGGGTCAAACTGAATCTTTTCTAGAACATTCTGCACAACCTACTGATGTTATTAAAAAAGAAACATTTCTAGAAGAAACTATTTTAGAGGAAAAAAATGAAGATGCTCATGAGAAGTAACAACCTGATCGAAAAGTGAATAATGGAGAGAGTCTATCTGAACTTCATACTGAAGTTTTAAATGAAATTTTTTCTGTGGATGAGTTAGTTCACGAATCTGAGGAAAAATCAGTTGAGAAACTCAAGGGGAAGGCTACAGATAAATGATCCAATGCTCAAAAAGTTCCTTTAATATTGATAAATCAAGTTGAGAATCAAGCACAAAGTGCCTCTGATTCTGATAATAATCATTTGGAAGAGATAATTATAAAATTTAATAGAATTAAAGCTGAAAATGCATCTTTTATAAGATAATTAGATAAGGTGAGAAAAAAGATTAATAACTTGAAAGATAGTTCAGTTTCAAAAAGAGTAGTGGTTGTTTTTAAGATATAGATGTTTTGTAAAGTTAGAAACTGAAAATATTAAATTATACTGAAATCAAAATTTTTTGAATTTAAAAAATTCATGGAGATACAGTTGAAAACTATCATGGGAAGTCAAGGTTGTATATTAGGTACCTCTACTGACCTGTTCAAGATATTCTAGGACATTACAACTCTAATGTACAATATGAATGACAGGTTTTAGGACTTACAATATAATAGTTATCCACTATCTGTTCTATTATATAATCAAAAGCATCTTTTTGAGCATCTTACATCAGATATAACTAGGAATAAGTGAGTTACTAAATAGGTTCACTAAAAAGGTAAATCAGTTCATGGAAAAAGAAAAATATTGCATGATTTTTTCACAGTGCATCTGATTGATGATATTTATTTGACTTAGGAAGGAAGAGATATGATAATTCAATTAGAAAATGGGCTGATGAAATGGTTGATAATGCAGTTAGAAAAGTTAAAGGAAGTTGTTCAAGAGCACTGAATCATGAATTCAAGCTTTTTATCCCATCCTTGATTCTTGCATAAATTATGTAATTGTACATATATTTTCAACAAAATATATTCTGGATCTCATTTTTAGGTGTTTTAAATTTTTTTTACTATTTTTTCTATGTTTTAATGCTAGAATCCAGTTTCAATTATTTATTAACAGTTTATGATAGCTTCTCCATATGGTTAGTGCTACATTAAATGTGTTATATTCCTTATTATATCATTATTTTCTATATCAAAAAATTTGGGAGAAATTTGATAAACACAACATTAAATTAAAAAAAATGGATAAATCATTTTCTCAGGCGGAGAAATTTGGATACATTTCAACTTTTTATATTGATTTTATGTTTTTTCTTTGTGGGATAAATTTGGTTAGAAAAAAAATAGTATTTTTCTTATTTTTCATTCTAATGGGGGGAGAAGTTTCTAAAATAAATTTTAAATAAACTTTTTAAAAAACTTTTCTTTATATGTGGGAGAACTATGGAAAACACTATTTATTTCTTGTTGAAGTAATTCTGTAATAATAATATATTATTTTATCTTTGAGAAATTAAAAATTATATAAAATTAATTTAATGGTTTATTTAATGGTTATTGGGATCACTAAAAAGGGGGATATTATTGAGAATGTTATGTTATCAAAAATACTATATACTATTATGATTAAGGGAGATTGTTGTGCAAGTATTGTTTCAATAATACTCTAACTTTTTTGATGATTTTCATGCTCACAAATACACTTGTTTGTTATTCTAATGATTTTACAATGAGTATATTTATATAAATTAATATTATTTATATTTCTATTTTGGAATAATATTATAGCATTTAATCCGTGTGGAATATTTGAAAAAGTGTTCAAAAATTATTTTAGCATGTTTTAGAAAAACTGTTTATACCCTACACTGAAGAACGTAGCAAAAGGATGAAATTGTACTTTTACTTTACAGGTGTTCAGAAAAGTATAGTTAATCAACCATATGTTATCGAAAAATTATGGTAAAGGAACTATACATTAGTAATATTAGAAAAGTATGGAAAACGAAACTCACATAAGTATGGAACATTAATATATCTTCATAAAAGTATAGATCATCAACATTAGTTTTATAATGAACCATAGGTTCTATCAAAAAGTATGGACCATGTATCGTATATTTTTCTAAAGAGGAAAGTATGGATGATATACCATACATTCGAATGTTGAACCGAAAAGTATGTATGATCAACTTTATGTTTGAGATCAACCATATGTTTGAGGATTATATCATCATCCCTAAATTTAGCATCAGAGATTTATGATAGGGCGTTATCGTGAAACGATCAATATGCGGAATATCAGGCTGATTTCCTACCAGATTCAAAGCCCGATATTAAATGACATCTTTCACTGATTTAAATATCTTTATTTATGATTAAAAGGATCGATTTAAGAGGAAGATTTCATGCCGAATATTAAGGGAAGTTACGAATTCTCCCTTATTCAAACATTTGAGTATCATGATTCTTAAGGAAAAATTTGTGGATCTAAATTAGAAAGGAAAATTCTTGTCTTCATTATTTATATATTTGTGATATGTTGAATTACATATTGAGGTGAATTATGGTGAAAAAAATTGGAATAACAAGCACTTTATTTTTTCACAACTATATTTTTTACAGAGATATACAAGTCACATAGATCTACTACTACCATGATCTACTATACTCTAATTTTCTAAAGAAAGTGAAAATAATTAAAGATTATTTATATACATCAAATATCTATCAAGAATCTATTATTGTTGATGTTACAGATTTTATTTGAAGACCTATTTTTAACAGGATCATCTTAGAACTGCTCTTACATGAAGAACATATTTAATGAGGATGATGATCCATCTACTATCTGTTTTGTGCTAATGCAACTATGAAGAAAAAATGGAATGAATTTTTAGGTAAATACTCATCTAATTTTGAGTAAATGACTTCTCATACTAAGCTGGGTATTTGGTTCTGTGAATGAACCATAAGGTTCTTTTTTACCATTATCTTGTAAAGTTGTCAACTGCTTGCACTCAGTTGTGGATGGTCGATTGATAAGAGGACCAGATATTGAAAATCCCAATGCTCGTGGAGTAGAGAATTGGTGGAGTGGAATAGGGGCCTTATGATCCCCAAACCACTATGAATATGTTGATCCTTCAATATTTTAATTTTCAACTGAATAAAAATTATTATAAATGTAATGGAAAGATTTGGAAATCATTATGATTCTAAAAGAAATTGTAAAAGACATGATTCACCTCCCTCTTGTGCATATATATTATAACCCGATCCAACAACACATACCTTTCTTTAACCAACCCGTTGGGTATCCTCCCATCCCAATGTTTACCTAGGGAAGATGTAGGTAGTTAGATAGCTCCAAAAAAGACTACCTACCGCCTAGCCAAGACCAAGGACCAGTCTGAGTTACTAGTTTGGGGAGATAAAAATGGGCTCCCCACCAGAAGAGAAAAATCAAATTTTCATGAGATAGGACTAGGGAACTAACATGGGGAGGCCCGAATGGAATCCCTATGACAAGGGGTAAACATCCATTATACCATTCTAGAAGAACATACATAAAACTCATATTAGGTAACCAAACCATAAGAACAAACCATATTAACCGACCAGCACGATCCAACATAGAAGGATCCCAAAACATAAAGAGTTGGGACGACATCACAGTTAGTCCGCATAGTTTGGGAAGTAATGCCCTAAGCACGAAGATCATTATTTCTACATGGCTTCTTGGAACATAGTCACTACTAAACTTGCATAAATTTCATGCTCAACCATGATGACATTAGAGATTAAAACATTTCCCATAATTCATACTGAGGATATGAATTTGCACAAGGTTTTTAATAACCATGATATTTCCCTTTACTACATGCCACATACTCTCTTGGAAATATGGCTAGAGCTTCAATGATTGATGCATCTTCAGCCTTGCAGTTAGGATTTGGAAACCCCGAACGAAACTTCTTCTTCTTATGATACAAACAACTACACCTCAATCCCCCATAAGTTAACAATGACGTGACACATTCCAAACTCGCTTTACCCGAACCTGATATTTCACTGAAACAAGGGCATAGAAGATGCACACACATCACACCTTGTTTCTTCAAGTAATAAACAATAGAACGAAACGACACATATAAAAAAATTCCTTTAAAAGAGAGAATTTTAATGTTTTTTCAAGGGAGACATACTTCCAACATAAGATAGACTTTCAGCAGATTGCATGACATTCACCTTTATAGTCAAATTAGTACACAACATCACAAGACATCACCGAACATGATCATTGCGGATAATATAAAAAAAACATCAAGGGTGGATCTTATAAAACATCCCCAAAGATAAATGAATTCTATAAAGTGTCCTTAATTGCGTCTGATTACCAAAATTCCCACACTAGTGTGTTAGCATGATCTTCTGCTTTGAAGAAATCACGAAGGACCTGGAGGCCCTATTAAACACCATCTGGACTCTCATCCACACTGACAACCCCAAATCACTTTCACCTTCAATGACCAAGGTAACTTAAGATACTAACGTTCATTTCAACTTTCCAGGAGAAATCTCCTGCTACAAGGGGATACACAAATCAAATAATGGAAATGGTGGAAAAATAAATCTCCAATGCTTGAGAAAAAGATTCCTTATATTGATCGACTAGAGGATTTTCCTATGGAAAAAAAAATATGGGCTGCACTTTAGTCATGCAATAACCTTTAATGGGGGAATAAATTATCCATCGAGAGAACCCAAGGACCTAACCAAGCTAGTCCATTGGTCAAAAACGTGACACAATCTATAACCAAACCGATGAGGGGAACCACTATGAAAGCTTCCGGAACTTTTCCCAGAAGAGACCACTAACCTTCCCTTCATCCAAACTTACCGATTGAACAAAAACGTAAATAATTGTTCAAACAAGAGGGGTTCTTGGACACAAAACATCCCAGAATATAAAATATTACATAAACAGATAATACACATCATCCCGAACATTTCATCAAGATATACATTTTTCATTTATTAGCATTTCTTTGAAAAAAATAGTTCTGTGGTTAGCGTATCCACCAATGGCACCCTATGCGCCTCACACGTGCATGTTTCCATACCACATCAGGCACCCTCCTCATATCTATACTAGAACTCATCCAGACATGCCATCAACAATCCATCATCCCATATACCCCCATGAATGTGGTCACTCATAGAAATACCAATGGTTAAAACAAATTTTTTTTCCACTTTTCCAAACAAAAACAGTCAACTTATATGTTTTCACAAAAACAATAACTGTGAGATCAAAATACGCTTTTAAATCATAAAAAATATTTCATAAAAAAACAAAAATTCAAATGAAACTCACTTTCAATATATTCATGTCAATTTAAAAGCATCTCACCACATTAAGACACATTTCAATAATTTAGAAACCTCTATTGGAAAAACTTTTTTGAAACCATCATTAACATAGATCCTATTTTCAAAATAGGTGAAAAGACAACTTTTTCCATTTCAAAGTAATTTTGAAAATTTAGTTCCACTATTTCACAAATCATACCACTCGCTCTTTATTAAAAAATCAATTACAACAAAAAATTATGCTTTTTTAAAACCATTTCATTTTTTATTTAAATCCAAACATCTAGGATTCCAAATATAAAGAACACAAGACGATGCGAGAAGAAACTAATTCAATTAAGTGACTTGGAAATATGATTGGAAGCCATATTATAGTCACTCAACTATCACAGAGAGTGTTCTAGGGGATATCCCCAGCTCCACATGGCCTTTTAGGAACTGTGAGCTCACTGAGACCATCAACCCAAATCTCTTTTCATTTCCCCTAATCATCATCAAGCCAAGGAAACCAGAGGACTAAGATAAATCCCAACATACATTGGAGAATCGATTCCCATCACGACATGTTGTGATTAGGCACACTACAAATAACCAGAAAAACAAGTCTCGAAATTCCTAACTCTAGACTATCCCGACTGTTCCCCAAATAACATGACCCGAAGAGTTAACATCCTCTGATACCATTTTTTCATGAACCAAATTTTCCAGCCATCAAAACCAGTGCCAAACCTATCCCTTGACAAGGACCTAAGGGTGTTATCGATCCCCACAGGCTGGAACAAGTTCCTAGGTATCATATAATGAATGTTGGGAATGATTTAACTTAGTTTATAAACATAAAACAACAATCAAATGAAATAAACCAAATTTGGATTATTTTTCAAACAAAACAATCTTTTACAAAAATTCATAATTGAATTACATATTCTAAAAAACTCTCAAAGACTATAACAAAGGTAAAAAACAAAAATGTACACCCCAAGAACCTCCTCATGTCAATATGCACTTCCCTTAAGCCATCTCCATAACACGGCTTCACGATGGACTGCTAAACCTAAACCATTGTCACAAAAGTTGTACCAGAACCTGCAAAATATCATAGTTTACTTACACCTAATGATTTACGCATGGTGTGAGTAAAATCTCAATAGGATAAGATGACTATGATATTTATTGTGACAAACATTAATATAAGAAAAACATGTAGTTTTTCATAATCAGGAGATGCTAGTCACAGTTTCTAAAGGATGAAACTTTAACTAAAAATATTTTTCAAGGGGTCTATTTTAATGTTTCAAAACTTTTAAAAAAATAATCTCAACGCTACTGAATTTTTTTGCCAACCATAAAGTATGTTGATGGTAAGAACATAGTATCTAATAAGGACACAAAAAGGGAAAATAACCCCTAGGCACTAGCTCTTTGTGGGTCCCAGGTACCTCTTATCTTGATGAGAGTAACCATCAAAATATCTGTTCCCGTGCACATAATGAACTAGTAGGGATCATACCAATAAACTTTTGGTCCCACAACATCATCATCATCATGGTTTATTCAGTGTTTTCATGATCAATATTGCTACGTGAAATAGAGGCCAAACCCCATGGAATGACTAGCATAATAGTACACACCCACCCACATAGATACCAAAGTTTCCCTCTTATGCTCAAACAAGTTCAAAAAGCCATGAAATATAATTTTCACGTGAAAATACCACTTCCACATCACACATTCACAAAACATACCACATTTATATCACACAAGTAACATCATCCCCCTTTTCATTCAAATTGATTTTGAAATCCAACTCACACCAAACTATCCCACAACACATTTAGTATATCTTTTACAATTCAACAAATCCTTTAATAATTTTATAAAATATTTCCAAAGATGATAAACATCACATAACATCCCACTCACATGTTACATAATACCCTTTTTATAAAAAAAATCCATTTTTCACATCACACTCTCACATAACATCCCACAAACATGTTTCAAACCCACATTGAAATTTCATAATTCACCTCAACAAATTACAGAACGTTATTAAAATTTTTGATATCAAAAATGACCATATTATCATTCAAAAACTGAATTTAGGTGAACAAACTCCCCAAAAATGTTAATACACATCCTTTTAAAACTTTATCTAAACTAATAAAACATTTACAAATTTCATAAAACTAACCAAAGGGGTATAACTATGTTTTGCACACAAAACAATTTTCAACGCCCTATTTGAAAGAAAAAATCACAACAATAACAATAAAAAATAGAATGGGAAGCCTTGTAAATTTTTATTAAACCACTATAAAGTGTTGTAAAACCACCATGAATAATACTACAAAATTCTCGCAAGAAAACACACATTTTCATAAAATAATTTTAAGAGGAATAACATGGTTTTACAAAGAAAAACCATTAAAAACCCCCTTTTAAGGCCCACATGGCACCAAATAATTAACAAAATAGAATTTTCAGTCCCTTTAAACACTAATAAATAAATTTAAAATTTTATAAAATTCAACCAAATATTACCCCATGAGTCACACATTAAAATCTCCAAATTTCAAGCTAAAATGAAAATATAAAATAAAACGCTTAACCAAATCCATCAAAAATATTTATTTTCACCAAACACAACATATTTGGAACTTGAAAAATAAGTAAATTAACCTTATAATCTCATCATGGAATGTCTATATATGGAATCACCTACATTTGTCAAACCCCTCAAAAATTGGTGAAAAACATTAAGCACACTCTTGTATCATCATAAGGAAGTGGAGATCAACCTAAAACATAAAGATTACACCAAAATGAAACCAAATAAAACCCTCTGGTTCAAAACCTAAATTCTGGACATTTTATAAAATCTTGAAAGAGGGAAGAAACCCTTGTGGAAGGGATTAAATAGAAGATATAAACACTTACTTGATGAAATCATGGAGTTTCCACACCAAAACCCCATCAAATATGGGTTTTATAGGAGCTTGAGGGAGCTTGGAGGATTTAAATGGATTATGGGGTAAAATGGGGGAAGAATGGAGTGTATTAGATTTATTTTTGGGGTGTAAAATTGGAATTACAAAAAGATTTTAATGACATAAACAACCTTTCATGGTTTGCCAACACAGTTTAGTAAATCGTGCGGCCTAGCTGTAAGGCCCAGTCTGGCCACCTAAAAAAAATCCATTATCCTACAATTTTAGGGGGTCCAAGGGGGAAAACATGGGGAAAAGAAATTCCAAGAATATGGGGAAATAATACCAAAATTAGACAACTATTTCACCCCGGACTCATACAACTCAAGGGTACAAACCGCCTCAACAACTTAATCCACAAGCAGTTCCACTAGAAGGATCACTAATACAACTACAAAACACCACATCCTCACACCATCCCCATGAAAAAAGAAGAGTCCAATTACCATCCATGACACCCAAGAATAAGGACATAGATGAAGAACACAAGAGACAACAAAATGTACAACCCAGAACACCCAGAAACCAAGAGAAAGCTATGAACCCAATAGGGGATATAAATCAAATAATGGAATTAAAAATCAAGGAGTGACATACAAGGTACTCCCCATATACAATAAATGAATAACTAAATAATATTGTTTACATGTTTCCATTAGAATATCAATTATAATGGTAGGTATGAAAATTATTAACTCTATATTTTTTACACATGTATATATCATTATATTACAAATTAATAATAAATGATGTTAAAACCAAATTTAAAATAGAAAGAAATATTTTTCTGAAAAACTATTTAAACTTTAACAAGTGTGTTTTCTTTTAACACCCCAAGATTTCATAATAAGTAATTTTTTTAATGTAATTCAATAGCATTAACTACACACAACACCAAGTTCGAGTGCAACACAACTTAACAAACTAGCAATTAAAAAAGTAGTTATGAATAGTATTAACTAAATTTTGAATTTTATATAATTCATACATTTTTGGAATCCATATTATGTGTTTATTAGTCATAATGTAAGAACAAATTCATTTTTAAGATAAAAGGAGTACTTGTCAAAAAATAAAATTTTACCACCTTTTAATGAAAACCCCCTTTTAAAACCAATATTTTAAAGGTTTATATATTCAATTTAATGAAATTAAATTCTTCTTTTGAATCGGGACATAAAAATTTATTTTTGATATTTTTTTGGTAATTTTATTATAACATTCATATTTTGATGAATAGTGAAACTAATAAATTTTAATTAAAAACTTCTTTTTTAATGGAAATAATTTATGGTGTTAAATTTTTCATTTGAATGGTTTGGAAGTATAATATGTTTATATTTTAATAATTTAATACAATGTAAGTCATTATATTTAATTTCACATTTAAATTTGACATAAACACGTGTTAATATTTTTATTGTTTTTACTTCTTAAAAACCCACCTTATGGTTTTGACAACGAGAATTGATATTAAATTACTTATTGATAATTAAATATTTTGAATTTTGTAAAATAGAATTTTATTTTGAATTTGGAATATCCAATTTATCTTAGGTTAAATTTTTGGTTTTTTTTTGAAAACATACAATTTTTGATAAATAGTGAAAAACACGTCGTTACTATTTCAAACCTGACTTTTAATTTAAATAATTATTTATTTTATTTGTTTTCTTCAATATAGATACATAATACCTATATTATATCAATGTTATTCATTGGAGTCATTTCTATAATATAATTATATTTAAAAAAATTTATTGAACTTTTTACCGTCTTTTACACATCTTCTAAGAGAATTTGAAAATTTGCATAAAACATAATGTTACTACTTCTGTGAGTGGAATTTATAAAGTCCTAAGCACATAGTTTAAATCAGTACGTAAAAATTGGATCAATAAGAGGAAAATAATTTTTGGTGAATAGTAACTGTTGACTTTCATTTACCACGATTAAAAGTAAATAGGGTAATTAATGGTAAAAATGATATTATAATTACCATAACACATTTCATAATTCTATTGGATATGTTTAATTTGACCATAAACAACATTAGGAATAAAATATTATCCTTTTGGTCCACTTGGATTAGATTAAGAAATTTATTATTATTTTATTTAAAGAAGATTTAAAAGTTTTAAATTCATTGCATAATAATAGAACTATTTTTAATATAAGGTTATACATAAGATAAATTAAACTACAAATATTAATTAGAAATCTAAAACTATTTCCTACATAATGGTATTTTATTTATAAATTTTATATATTAAATAATTAAATTTACTTATGACACAATGATGATGCAGTAATTAACTTATTAATGAATGATTAAAAAAATTGATATTATAAATATCTAAATAAATTTAATTTGAAACTTTGGATAAATTTCACTAATTTTCTATGTTAATATTATATGTTAGAGTTGATTAAAAAAAATTCACAGTAATCATGCTGTTATGATTTTCACAAAATCAAAATACTAAATACTGTAAAACTTGACCTAAATGGGTATTTTAAAAAAATACTATATTATTGGTAGATATAATTTTAATAAAAATATATGGTTAGGAAAATGAGCCAAAATAATATTATATATTTCCTTAATTAAAAACCTGTGGTTATTTTGGATGTTTAGTGTATGTTTATTAACCATATATTGTAACAATACAAGAAGACACAATAAACATTAAACTATTTAACTAATAGTTAAATATAAACGATAAGGTTATTATGTCAACCTAACCATGTGTAAAACCTATTGGATGAGAGTATTTTGACCCAGGCACACTTTATATTCGATATAAATCAATTTGGATTCATTATGAACCTAAAATAACTCATAATAAAATAATATTTTAATGTTTTCTTAAAGTGACCTTCACCTATTTTATAAAAGGGTACTTACCCTTCTTTTAATTTGACACCTCCAATGCCATTTGGTTTGGCCAAACCATGCTCAAATATCCACCCAAATACTTTAAATACATTCTAGAGTCCATCTTATGATCATAAATCCCACCTAAGGATCCCTTTTGATCAAATCAAAAATAAGCACCTGAAGAAGAGGTAATAATTTCACCACACTCTTTCAAGTTCTTTTCTTCTTCCAATTCTTCTTTATTTGTTGATTACATACCAAAATAATAACTATATTACCTCCTATATACTATTATTTTATTATAAATATGTTATAACCATATTCATTATTGTATACATCCTATAATTGACAATGTCACCATACGTGCGTATGTATGGCTTACCATCTCCACGTCGTGGTGTAGTTTTTAATTCAAAAACATCATTATTAGGATGAGTATAATAATGAGTATAACTAATTTAAATAATAAATATAACATTTTAATGATTATTTATATATGATATACCATCCAATTATATATGATTTCGTAATCAAAAAAAATGATATTGTCGCTTGTGCGTATGTACGGATTATCGTCTCCACGACGTGATGAGATGTCATTCCCCATCATAATCATTCAAGAATATTTTTCAATTTGGTGATTAAAAATAATTTTTAAAGACTTGCTATAACTATATATATGAATGAATTAGATCCGATCCATAAAAAACATGACTTAGGTAACAAAACATATAAATGAAAATGATTCAGTAAACACCCAAAACAATGGTACTACTAAAATATTATTAAAAATGAAATATTAGAAGATCAAATGTAATATCATATTTATGTATGTGGTTATTGTATAATTTAATTACAATTATTTAACTATTTTATAGGAGTTTAACGTACCATTGACTATGGAAAAGTATAAGGTAAGGGGTTTTCATCTCACGTCTTATTCCCGTGAGATTCATGCTATATTTCCACTATTTCTTATTACGTGGTGCATGTACATCCCATGACTATATTCATTGTGTAATATAATCTAATTTCTGGGTATTTACATCTTCATTGTATGATACTTCTTTCATGGGGTCTAGGTTTCGTATGTTACCAAACAAGTAAGGGAATTTCAAATTTCAATTTCCACTCATTGGGCTTTACGCATACTCCATTAATTATTTTACTACAAGATTATCTATGGAATCACTATTTATTATTTATTTAGTAATTTACACTCTTATTTCTATGGATATACCTTTGATAAATGTCATGACTTGAACCTACCGGTCTCGAGCCGCAACTACCCTATGCCCAACTCCACAGGCTAGGGGATGACGACAAGCGCTAAAGGTGTAAAAATATCGGGAAGGCCTTTTCCTAAGTACCAGAACACACAGACACACACATCCCAATCGATGCATAAGTGCAGAGTCAAAAGAAAAATGAAGGAAAAACAACTATAACCCAACCACAGTAATGCATAAACTTCTATATAGAGAAACGTAGAGTGCTGAAAATTACAAACAAGATACCGAATAGAAAAAAAGGTAAAAAAACTCACCCAACTCGAAAGGTGCCACAATCCGTCAACATGTAAACATAATTAAACAGATGATGAGTCTCACACCTAAAAGTCCTATTATGACAACTGAATGCAGCCCAATATCATGTGTCCTCTACGATCCTTTATAGTCTCGATCGACCTGTCTGTCGTTTGCAAGGGCACACCAGGTGCGGGTAAAGGCCAAGCATGGGTGAGTATAAAGTTACTCAGTAGGATGCCCTGAAATCTCAAGGAAGCAACAAAGGAGGTACCAAAATAGTGATCAGTAGATAGAACAAAGAATAGTGAAATAGTACAGTAAATAGAGTAGAAATCAACCGAAAAAGAGGAACAAGGTAGGCTCATCTGATCAACAAGAGCTAGACAGGGAAAGCACATGGCATTCCCCACGTGTCTTCGCCCCTCCTAGAAGAAGAGTAATTGAACCCAAGGAGTGGGAATGAAATTTGGGTGTAAATATATGTGCTCAAAAAGAAACCTGAATGACTGCGTAAGGGGGTCTTCTTCTCCATGCTCAGACCAATATAAGTCATCAACAGTTCTAAGGGAAGCCATCACTGATGCCCAATAGTCTCGCACGTCAAAGCCACCTCATCGGTAAATTGTACCACCAAAATTCCCACTCTGGTAATCACAGAGAAAATCCACTGACTAACCTCATTGGAAGGGTTGAGTCTAAAAAAAGTCATTAGGTAACCCACTGCCCCACCCAACTGGAGAGTAAACACTATAAGGTCGTCGGGTGACCCACTGCCCAGCTCTGCTGGAGGGTAAACCCTAAAAGGCGTTCAGATAACCCACTGCCCATCCATACTGGAGGGTAAACCCTAAAGTCAATATGTAACCCAATAACCAGTCCACAAGTGGTTAAACAATATGGTCAATGGGTAACCCACTGCCTAGCCCCACTGGAGGATAAACCCTGATACGCTGGTGGGTAACCCACCGCCCAGCCCCGTTAGAGGGTAAACCTTGAACTAGTCTGATAACTCTACACTGCCTAAATCATCTCTAGGTGGTGCTAACATCACGATCATGCATTGGGTCGAAGTGCATCAAGGGAACCTCTAAATGATTCCCTTTCTTGTTTCCACATTTAATGAGATCATATAAGAGGCTCTGCACAACCAAACAGATTACACTGTTGTAATCTTTGCCGAAAAACACGCAAGATAGACCACTTACTCACTGGAAATGTTCTCATTATGAAAACAATATTCAACACCGCATTATTCCCATACGACATATCGTGGGGCCCAAACCAGAGTCCCAAAAATGTCAGGAAAATAGCGCCATCGCGATGCTCTCAGAAAAACACGCATAAATGACTACTCATTCACCCTGAACGGACGTCTGATGAAAAATCCATAAAACACTACACATAGCTTAAAAGATCAGCCATGAGGCCCACGTATCAACTCCGGATTCAATGCCTAAAACCACCCTAGACAACTCCATCTTGATTCAAGGGTCATAATGCCGTTGGAAACACCATAAAAGGACTCTGAATGTGCTCATGCCATCCAAAAGAAGAATCCCTGTGAGGTACTTAACGAGTGTGTTGTGCCACCGAGCCCCTATCTTGGAAAAAAAATCCTCTAGACTATTTCAAAATATCCATCTCGATCTGAGGATTTCATTTCCACAAATGGAATGGAAAAAGGATACCCGTAGTGGATGTTACGGGTGTCCGAAGACAGGGGCAAACCACTTTGGGCTGGACCGGCCCGGTCTAGGCAGTCCTCCTGGCTTGGGTCGGCCCACGCCTGTCGGCCCGGCCTGCAGTGGCAGACCATGGCTCTTACGTGTGGTCCGTACACTGACACCCAGTCCACCCAGCCGACTGGCCCTCGCGACTGGTAACTGTCCCACGTGGAGACCCGCCAAGGGCGGGTCTCCGTCTCCCACTCAGGGTCGTGTGCCATGACCCCCTTTACGTCGCGCACTGGCGATCTCCGCCCGCTGCCACCGCCTGAGTCCGCTGCCACCGCTACATGGGAACCACACCATTGTCTAGGTGTAACGACTCGACCCCAGTTACCCAGAGTCAGTACATTATTACATAACATTGAAATGATCACAAAAGATCAAGTCTCTAAAGACCTATTAGTTTAGTAGCATGGGAAACACTAGATATATTCATAAGTCTTACATTACATCATAATTTAAAAAAAATTACAACAACATATTGTCTTATTATCCCCTCATACATACCCTAAAGTTCATTCAGAAAATACTTCTTCACATCCTGGGAAAAATTAAAACATTAATAGGGTGAGCTCAGATGCTCAGTAAGGATAACAATATAGCGGAAACATTCAAAAATAAACATAACCAGTTATGAAATGTATAACTAAAACAAAAGACTTTTAAAAGAGAACTTTGGAATAATATGGAAAATATAAAAATAAATAATACCATTTACTTATTCACATGGATATTCTACTAGTTGAATAATCACTTGCAATATCAATATCCACTTTCATAATGATGGAATGCATAATGCCAGACTATCATAACCACATAGTCAAGGCCTTTTTCCAAGACTAAAAATAATATTTTTTCAAGGCCTTGTTTCAAGAAACTATTTTGTCTCATGATATCTACCGACGCATCAAGGAGCTATAGAGGGCTCCACCCATCACTTATTAAGTCCAATGCATTCCTCATATGAGAATGTTTAAACATAACATAAACATTCGTATTAAAACTAGCATACGAAATGTCAATACATTATCCATATACTATGAATGGTATAAAAATAACACATCTATATTCAAACATATCACAAAATCTTCAATACTATATGGAAGTTTTGTATCATAATAAATCAACTTTAAATAAGCTTAAAATCCATCAAAGGATGTTGACATAGATGAAATCAAAACTATTTCAGAGGAATATCTCTTTTTTTTAAATCATTTAAAAGTCACATAATTATAATGTAGAACATTTACTTTGAAAATATTCTTATAATATTTTAAGGGAAGCTTTGAAGATTTTATAACGGTCGAAAATAGCCGCACCCACCGTATCAGTTAAAAAACACATTCTTACCTTAATTCTATAGAAAATGTTAAAAAGGACCTTGTTTAGAAAATAACAGAAATATTCCATTATAAACATTTTATACAGAGTAAAAAAGGGTATAAATGACATTATCCTATAGTCTATAATATTTATCGGAATGATTTGAAATACATTTTTAAAAAAATTTGATGTGGATGATAAAGAGGTCCCAATAGATAATTACGTATAAACAACCCCAGATAATGAAAAATTGTAGAATTAAACCTTACCTTGTAATTTTCTTTGGTTCAGGGTAGTATAACCTCTTGTATAATGGTGAAATAATTTTTATTAAATTATACAATAATTTTAGGCATTAATATGATATCATATAAGATCTTTTAACATTGCTTTGTTAATAATATCTTAGTATTATCGTCGTTTCGGGTGTTAACTTACTCCTTTTCTTCTATACGCTTTGTTATGTAAGCCATGTTTGTTATGGATAGGTTGAATCTTATTCATATCCAGAATTATATAATGTCCTTAAACATTATTTTTAATCATCAAATGAGAATTATTCTTGAATGGATACGATGGGGAATGAAGCTCATCGCGTTCGTGGAGACAGTAGTCCGTACGTACGCACGAGCGACAATATCATTCATTTGATATTAAAATCGTATATAATTGGATGGTATATCATATATACAGAATAATTATAATGTTATATTTATTATTTAATTCTATTACACATCATTATCATACTCATCCAAATAATAAATTTTTGAATAACAATTACACCACGACGTGGAGATGGTAAGCCGTACATACGCACGTATGGTGACATGTCATTCAAATGATGGATAGAATACTGAATGTGGTTATACCATATTTATAATAAAATTATAGTATATAGAATATACTGGAGTTATTATTTTATAATTTAAATAACAAATAAAGAAAAATTTGAAGAAGAAAGGAACTTGAAAGAGGGTGGTGAAAAACATTACCACTTCTTCAGGTTCTTCTTTTTGATTTGATCAAAAAGGCTCCTTAGGATGGCTTTCTGATCAGACTAAGGCCTCTAGTATTAAGTGAGGGAATTTGATAGAATATTTTTTCAGGGGTTGGCTGAAACAAAAGCATTGATGGTATGAATTTGAGAGAAGGAGGAGTGGCCTTTTATAAGAGGGGTGAGGGGCACCTTAGAAAAAACATAAAATATTATTTTATAATAAATTATTATTCAGGTTATAATGGCTCCAAAGTGTCTTATTTATAGGCTAAGGTGGGTATGGGTTGAAATACACTCAACCAATACATTTTATATAGGTCTGGGTCACTATATTAACTTTATCGTTTTTATTTAACTCTTAGTTAAATAGTTTGACATTTACCATGTCTCTTTGTATTTTTATATTATATTGTTAATATAAATACTATATAAGCCTAGAGAACCCCAATTGGTTCATTATTAATATATATAACCTTATCTAAATCATTTTGCTGATCCTTAGATTTTTAGGAAAAGAATATCAATTAATAATATAATATTTGTTTTAAATACTCCTTTATGTCAATTTTGACACTATTTAATAATTGATTTTTTTATAAAGTCATAACAAATTTATTAATTCAAAAAATATTTATTTAAATAATCCTAACATGTCATATTAACCTATAAAATTATTTAAATTCATAAAAAGTCTTAAATTACTTTTATTTTGATATTTATAATATCAATTAATTTAATATTTCATTAATTAGTTAATTACTTTGTCACCATTGTGCCATAAATAAATTAAATTATTTAAGGTATAAATATTATAAATAAAATATCATTATGTAGGAAATATTTTTAGATTTCTAATGAATATTTATAATCCAATTTATCTTATGTATAACCCTATATTAAAAATGTTTTAGTAATTAAACTTTGATTTTATCTCTTTTAACTCTTTTTTGAATTAAATAATAATAAATTTCCTAATCTAATCCAAGTGGACCAAAGTGGTTCATATTTTATTCATAAGGTTGTTTTTGGTCTAATTATAATTATAAAATAAAATTAGGACATGATTTAGGGTAATAATAATATAAATTTTACCCTTAATTAAACTATTTACATTTAAGCGTGGTAAATAAAAGCAAAAAGTTATTATTCACCAAAAATTATTTTTATCTTATTGAACCACATTTTAATCCTTGATATTAGTTGTATCTCTTGGATTTTTTAAATTACACTCACAAAATCAATAAAATTATGTTTTATGTGAAATTGAAAATTCTCCTCGGAGGTGGGTAAAAGATAGTGAAAAGTTCAATAAAATTTTTATATATCTAAAATTATTCTAATCTAACTCCAATGAATTAAATTGAACTTATATTGTTATTATGTATCGATTTTCACCTTAATTAAATTTAAATAAAATAAATAATTATTTAAAAAAAACTTGGTTTTAAACTATAACTCATTGTTTTTTCACTATTCATCAAAAATTGAATGTTTTCAGAAAAATATCAAAAATTCACGCAAAGCTAATTTCGATATTCCGAATCCAAAAATGAATTCCATTTTGAAAGATAAAGTTTATAAAATTTCAAAATGTAGGTATTACTATTCATAATGGCTAGTTTGATTGGTTGTGGTGTGTGTTAGAACTCGAAGTTGCGTACAACACACACTACTATATTATTCAAAGAGAAGTGTACCATGGATGCTTCGGGTTTTACATTCACCCCTCCTTCAAATAATTTCATCCCCGAAATTTCTATAATATTACTGCATAAAAATACTCGGGTGGTTCTTCATCATAAGATCCTCAGGTTCCCATGTTTCATCTTCCATCTTGTGGTTTCTCCATTGAAATTTTACCAGACGAGTCGTCCGGTTTCTCAACACATGTTCTCTATTACAAAGAATCCCGATGGGAACTTCACAATAAGGCAGATCGGGTTCCAGTTCTAATTCCTCATAGGTGAGTACATGCGTTGGGTCGAGTAATTATTTTCTCAACAGTGATACGTGGAACACATCGTGAACTTTGGAGAGATTTTGCGGCATTTCCAAACGATAAGATACAACCCCAATTCATTCTATAATTTTGAATGGTCCTATATAACTGAGACTCAATTTACCTTTCATTACAAAATGAATAACTCCCTTTCATAGAGATATCTTCAAGAAGACATGATCTCCTACATGAAATTCCAAATCCTTTGTTCGGTTGTCGGCATAGCTCTTCTACCTACATTGAGCTTCTTTGATGTCATTTTGGATTACCTTCACATTTTCCATCGTTTCCTCCACCAGATCTGGGCCTATGAGTTTTCTTTCACAAACGTCATCCCAACTGGTTGGTGTGCGACATCTCTTTCTATATAATGCTTCATATCGTGCCATTTTAATACTTGAATGGAATCTATTGTTATAGGAAAATTCCACCGGAGGTAAATATTGATCACACATAACCTAAAAGTAAAATGAGAAAGATATCAACATGTCTTATAAGGTTTGAATATTATGTTCTGATAGTCTATTAGTTTGGGGGTGGTAAACAGTGCTCAAATGAAGCTCAGTATCTAGGGCCTTCTGAAGACTTTTCCGGAATCTTGAAGTAAAATTCGGATCACAATCAGAAACAATTGATAGGGGTACTCCATGAATTCTCACAACTTCATTAATATATAGTATTGATAGACGTTCAAGTGGTATATATTCTCTAATAGCATGAAAATGTGCTGACTTGGTAAGATGATCAACAATGACCCATATTGCATCGTTCCTTCTAGGAGTCTTTGGTACTCCCATGATAATGTCCATCATAATATTATCCCATTTCCACTCAGGTATGGGAAGAGATTTCATGACTCTTCCAGGCCGTTGCCTTTAGGCTTTCAATTGTTGACAAACCATACATCTTGACACAAAATTAGCATCTCCCTCTTCTTGTTGTCCCACAAAAAATGTTCCTTCAAATCTCTATATATTTTGGTGCTCCTAGGGTGTATAGAGAAATTGGAACTATGAGCATCGTCCAAAAATTCCCTTGTTAGATTATGTATATCAGGAACACAAATCCTCTTCCCAAATTTCAAAATTCCATTATCATTTACAAAGAAATTCAATCTCCCATCATTCACAGCTTTAATCTTCTTTTGAAACTATTCATCATCAGTCTAATAAGTCTTTATCCTTTCTAGTAAAGATGGTTTGGAAACCATTTGAAAAATTATTGATGTTTCACCTCTTATGGTGACTCTCATATCCAACTTTACTAGATCCATGAAAATTGGATCCCTTTCATCCCTCATTTTGTTCAAAACTCCATGATCCTTTCTGCTCAAAGCATCTGCCACCTTATTTTCCTTCCCTGGGTGGTAGTGTATCATGAAATCATAATCTATGAGTAGTTAGAGCCATTGGCTTTGGCCCATGTTGAGTTCTTTTTGTGATAAAATATACTTCAAACTCTTGTGATCGGTATATATCTCACATTATTCACCATAGAGATAATGTATCCATATTTTCAAAGAAAAAATTATCGAATCTAACTCAAGATCATTAGTAGGATAGTTTTGCTCATGAATTTTTAGTTGTCGCGATGCATATGCAATAATCATATCATTCTGCAAAAGGACACAACCAAGTCCATTATTTAAAGAATCACTATAAATAAAAAACCCATCATTCCCTGAAAGAAGAGTCAATATAAGAGCATTGACTAATATTTTCTTCAGTTATTCAAAACATTCTTCACAATATTTTTTCCAAACAATTTTAACCCCTTTAATTGTGAGATTCGTTAATGTGTTAGCCATACAGGAAAAATTCTGGACATAACGTCAATAACAACCTGCTAAACCTATAAAACTACGTACCTCAGTTTTACTCGTTGGTTCTGGCCATTCTTGGATTGCTCTTGTCTTTGAAGGATCAACAGAGATTCCATCCTTAGAGAAAATATGTCGAAGAAAAGAAATCTCTTGAAGCCAGAATTCAAACTTACTAAACATCCAATATAATTCATTTCTTCTCAGAGTCTTCAATAAAATGCGCAACTGATTTTCATGATCTTCATAGATTTTTGAGTATCCCAATATATCATCAATAAATACCACTACAAAATCATTGAGATATTCCTTGAAAACTCTTTTCATTAGATCCATGAATACAGAGGGTGCATTAGTCAATCCAAAAGGCATTACTGTAAACTCGTAATGCCCGTACCTGGTTCGAAATACTATCTTCGGAATGTCTTCCTTCTTCACACACAACTGATGGTATCCAGATCGAAGTTCAGTCTTTGAAAAGTATTGAGCTCCATGCAGTTGGTCAAATAAATCATCAATGCGAGGTAGGGGATACTTTTTCTTTATTTTTATAGCATTGATTTCCCTATGGTCGATACATAACCTCATAGATCCATATTTTTCTTAACAAAAAGGACAGGGGCTCCCCATGGAGAAACACTAGGGTGAATAAATCCCTTGTTACTGAATTCCTCTAGTTTTTTCTTTAGTTCAACTAATTCCACAGTGGCCATTATATAAGGGGTCTTTGATGTGGGACTTGAATCATGAATTAAATCAATTAAAAACTCAAATTCTCGTTCTAGAGGATGTCCAGGTAAATCTTCCGGAAACACATCTACAAATTCTTTCACAATTGGAACATCCTCTATATGAACATTCCTTTCGTCACCCACAGTTATTTCATTTTCTTCCACCTCAATAATTGAATTTAGATGATCTACTGGGTGTGGATCTAGATAAGAATTAGGTGGTGACAATTCCACTCTAAAGATAAGGTGTTCCTTATCATCATCATAAAAAATCGTAACCTCCTTCTTCGTACAATAAATCCTTGAATAATTGTCCGAAAGCCAATCCATACCATGGAATATATCAGACTCAATCATAGGTATGATGATGAGGTCAGCAGATAAAGATCATTTATATGCTCAAATGGGGACTGATTCACAAAACTTTGCTGCAACGATACTTCCCTTAAGATTTTTGACTGATAACTCCCTTGTTAAATTTAATTGGAAATATTTAATTTTCATAGAAAAATATGATGATATGAAACAATTCGATGATAAAGAACCAAATAAAGCATTTTATAAACTTGAGGAAACCATTAAATTACCTGCCACCATGTATTTCGGAGCTTCTACCTCAACATTAGTGATAGAATATTCATAGCCTTGTTCCCTCGGCCTTTTCTAAGGTATACTTTCTTGACACCTAGGAAATTCATTTGCATAATGTCCCACCTCCCTACAATTGTAACATTGAACATCGGTAGCTTATTTCTTCCCCTTGCAATCATGAGCTTGGTGGCATTTTTCACCACTCTTGTAACAGAATCCCATTCCCTTCAAGAAAGTACCAGGGTGTTTCTTTCCACATTAACTAGAGGATGGATATTCAACTTTTCCCTTATTCCTTTTATTTCCATTCCCAGAGTGATAGACAAATCTCTTCTTCTCTTGATTTTCTTTAATGTCAAAAGATATAGATAATTCCTTTTCTGTATTGACAGCACATGAGACAATATCTTCATATGACAAGAAGTATTGTGAGACTAATGCTCGATGGAGAATTGGTTTTAACCTATAAAAGAAACAATCAATCATACTCCTTGGATTACATATATAATCTGTTGCATGCCTCTCTAACCTTGTACAGTTAGCCTCATACTTTGCGACATTCTCATCCTCCTTTTTCCTCAGGCTCATAAATTTTCTTTCCATATCTGCTCGATGGTCATGAAGAAAGAATTTTTCTAAGATAAGCTCTTTGAACTACATCCATTCCATATTTGATAATTCATCATCTTCGTCTTTATTTTGAATCAATGTCCCCCATTTATCTGCATCTTCAGTGAGGTGGTAAACTACCATGATAACCTTTTCCCTTTCACTAGTCCCCAAGGTGTGGAATATTTTATCTAATGAATTTTTCAATTGCTTAACTACCTGTGAATTTGTACCCCCATTGAATGTTGATGGTTGTTTCCTCATGAAGATACCTAACATTGATCCTCCACACTGCAGATCGGGGTGCTCCATACGGGTAATGTTATTATTCATAAACTGAGTGAGTTGTCCTAGTATAGTGATTAGTTGATCAGCATCAGTTGCATCACCACCTCAACTATAATTATCTTGAGAAGGAGGGTAATCCCTACATGGAGTGAATGCATTGATACCGTTTCCATTCCTTCCACTAGGATCCATTTCTAAACAATGGCATAAACTAGATCAATTTATGAATCAAAATACATAAGTACATACCTGTATAACACTTAACATAAAATGAACTATTTAGGGATATAATCCATAAAAATGTTTTCTTTGAGGATGTATATACTCATAAAACCTTCATAATGGTTTGTAATGAAAATGAGAATTATCCTAAGCACATCCACCTGGAGTGTTGTAACCAAGAGTGCAGCAAGGCCTGTTGTTGTGCACCAGTTCCCGTTCGAGTCTAGCTCAAAGCGGTGTTTTTGGGTTTTACCCCTAGATACATCTGTACCAGATCCACCTCTATCTTCTCGTATCCATACATGGATGTATTGCATGAAAAAATCCCAAAATCTCTACAATACCAAAATTATAGGAAGTTCTTCTATACTAATAATCAAAGTACATCTTAGGTATATGTGATCTAATCAGATTTTATCTAAATCTAGCTTCTAAGGTTTTTACTAAATTTCCTCTAATAACAAGTGTAATGACCTAACCCCAGTTACCTAGAGTTGGTGCATTATTACATAGCATTTTCATGATCACAAAATATCAAGTCTTGAAGGACCGATTAGTTTAGTAGCCTTGGAAAGAGTAGATATATTCATAGGTCTTTCATTACATCATAATGTAAAAATATTACAACAACATATTGTATTCATATCCCCTCATAAATTACCTGTTGGTAATTTATAAAATATTTTTTCACATCTTGGGAAAAATTAAAACATTGAAAGAGGTGAGCTCAGATGCTCTGTAAGGATAACAATATAGAGGAAACTTTCATAAATAATCAAAAACATTTAAGGCAATGTATAACTAAAACAATAGTCTTTTAAACATGGACTTATGAATAATATAGAAATGATAAAATGAAATAATTCCATTTAAATAATCAAATGGATATTCTACTAGTCGAATAATCACACGCAATATCAATAACCACTTTCATTATAATGGAATGCATAATTCCAGACTATTATAACAACATAGTCAAGGCCTTGTGCCAAGACTACAAATATTTTTTTTTCAAGGCCCTGTTCCAAGATAGTAGTTTGTCTAATGAGACCTACCGATGCATCGAGGAGCTATAGCAGGCTCCACCAATCACTTATTATGTCCAATGCATTCCTCATATGAACAGGTTTACACATAACATAAACATTCGTATTAAAACTAGCATACGAAATGTCAATACTTTATCGATAAACCATGAATGATATAAAAATAAAACATCCACAATAAAAAATATCCCAAAACCTTCAATACTGTATAGAAGTTTTGTATCATAATAAATCATCTTCAAATAAGCCTAAAATCCATCAAATGATGTTGACATAGATGAAATCAAAACTATTTGAGAGAAACATCTCTTTTTTTAAATCATTTAAAAGTCACGTTATTATAAAATAAAACATATAAATTGAATATATTATTATAATCTTGTATGTGAAGCTTTGACGGTTTTATAATGGGGGAAAATAGCCGCCCCCACCATAAAAGTTAAAAAAGACATTCTTACCTTAATTCTGTTGAAAAGGATAAAAAGGACCTTGTTTGGAAAACGACAGAAAGATTACATTATAAACATATTATAAAAAGTCAAAAAGGGTATAAATGACTTTAACCCGTAGTCTATAAAATAGTAATAATTATTTGATATACATTTTTAAGAAACATGGATGTGGATGATAAAGAGGTCCCAATAGATAATTACGTATAAACAACCTCGAATAATGAAGAGATTGTAGAATTAACCCTTACCGTGTATTTCTCATTGAACGAGGGTAGTTTAACCTCCTTTATAATGGTAAAATAATTTTTATTAAATTATACAAGAATCATATACATTAATATGCTATCATATATGATCTTTTAACATTTCTTTGTTAATAATATCTTAGTATTATCGTTGTTTTGAGTGTTAACTTACTCGTTTTCTTTTATACGCTTTGTTACGTAAGCCATTTTTTATGGATAGGTTGTATCTTATTCATATCCAGAAATATATAATGTCATTAAAAATTACTTTTAATCATCAAATGATAATTATTCTTGAATGGATATGACGGGGAATGAATCTCATCGTGTTCGTGGAGACAGTAGTCCGTACGTACGCACGAGCGACAATATCATTATTTTGATATTAAAATAGTATATAATTGGATGGTATATCATATATACCAAATAATTATAATGTTATATATATTATTTACTTAAATTACACATCATTATCATACCCATCCAAATAATAATGTTTTGAATAACAATTACACCACGACGTGGAGACGGTAAGCCGTACGTATGCACGTATGGTGACATGTCATTCAAAGGATGGATAGAATAGTGAATATGGTTGTACCATATTTATAATAACATCATAGTATATAGAATATTCTAGAGTTATTATTTTATAATGGACATAACAAATAAAGAAGAAGATGAAGAAGAATGGAACTTGAAAAAGGGTGGTGAAAACATTACCTCTTCTTTGGGTTATTCCTTTTGATTTGATCAAAGGGATCCTTAGGATGGATTTCTGATCAGACTAAGGCCTATAGGATGAATTCATGAAAGTTGAGAGCATATTTGGGCATGGTTTGGCCAAACCAAAAGGCTTTGAAGGTATTAATTTGAGAGAAGGGTGAGTGCCCTTTTATAAGAGGGGTAAGGGGAACCTTATGAAAAACATAAAATATTATTTTATAATAAATCCATATTCGGTATATAGTGGCTCCAAAGAGAATTATTTCGAGGATAAGGTGGGTAAGGGTCGCAATCCACTCATCCAATAGATTTTAGACAGGTTTGGGTCACTACATTAACTTTATCTTTTTGATTTAACTCTTAGTTAAATAGTTTGACATTTACCATATCTCTTTGTATTTTTATATTATATGGTTAATAAACATGCTATAACAATACAAGAGAACCCCAAGTGGTTCATAATTAATATATATAACCTTATCTAAGTCATTTGGCCTATCCTTAGATTTTTAGGAAAGGAATATCAATTAATAATATAATATTTTTTTTAAATACTCCTTTATGTCAATTTTGACACTATTTAATAATTGATTTTTGTTAAAGTATTAACAACTTTATTATTTCAGAAAATATTCATTTAAGTAATCCTAACGTGTCATATTAACCTATAAAATTAGTTAAATTCATAAAAAGTCTTGACTTGCATTTATTTTGATATTTATAATATCAATTATTTTAATATTTCATTATTTAGGTAATTACTACATCACCATTGTGTCATAAATAAATTAAATTATTTAATTTCAAAAAATTATATATAAAATAAAATAATGTCGGAAATATTTTTATTTTTCTAATGAATATTTGTAATCAAATTTAGCTTATGTATAACCCTATATGAAAGATGTTTTAGTTATTAATCATTGATTTTATCTCTTTTAAGTCTTCTTTGAATTAAATAATAATAAATGCCCTAATATAATCCATGTGGCCCAAAGAGGTTAATATTTTATTCCTAATGTTGTTTCTGGTCGAATTATACTTATCCAATAGAATTATGACATGTTTTAGGGTAATAATAATATCATTTTTACCCTTAATTACCCTATTTACATTTAACAGTGGTAAATAAAAGTAAAAAGTTACTATTTACCAAAAATTATTTTTATCTCATTGAACCACATTTTACTAATTGATATTAGCTATGTCTCTTGGATTTTTGATATTCATCTCACAGAAGCAGTAAAATTATTTTTTATGTGAATTTGCAAATTTTTCTTGTAGGTGGGTAAAATATAGTGAAAAGTACAATAAAATTTGTATATGTCTAAAAATATTCTAAACTAACTCCAATGAATTACATTGAACATATATAAGTATCATGAATCTATTTTGACCTTAATTATGTTTAAATAAAATAAACAATTATTTATATAAAAATTCGGTTTTAAACTATATCTCAGTGTTTTTTCACTATTCATAAAAAATTGAATGTTTTCAGAAAAATACAAAAAATTCACCCTAAGATAATTTTAATATTCCGAATCCAAAAATGAAGTCCATTTTGAATGATAAAGTTTATAAAATGTAAAAATGTGGGAATTACTATTCATAACGGCAAGTTTGGTTGATTGTGGTGTGTTTTAGAACTCGATGTTGCGTACAACACACGCTACTATATTATTCAAAGAGAAGCATACTGTGGAAGCTTGGGGTGTTACACTGGGACCGCGCTGCAACTATCTGAAAACCGCAACGCCTCCTGGGACCACGCCGCCGCCGCCTGTGAACCGCCATAAACAACTAGAACCACCAGAAATTGGGGAAAATGGTTTGAAAAATTCCCAGGGTCACCCTGGACACCCCGAGAGTCGAAAATTAAATAAGAAAGGATCATTGTGATGTTCAAATCAATTACTATGCAAATACGGCCTTTACATGAGAATTGAAGAGCATTACGACACAAGAAATTGAGTTCAAAGGTATAAACGAAATTTAAAAATTACAACGCAAACTCCTACATCGTTGGGCATAGCCCGTAGCTTCGCCGACGATCCGCTGGATCTGCCGCACCATAGAGAGGTGGGGAGAGAGTCATGATGCTTGTTGAGAGGAAAAATCACTAGGGAGAAATGAAGGGGAAGAAGAAGGGTGGGGGTGGATGTGTTTAAGTAGAAAAACACTTAAACCCCCCACCAGTAGGCCCCGTACCCGAAATTTCCACGGGGTCAGGTTTAACCTACCTCTAGGGTAAAATACATCTTTTGAGCGCAACGACAGTCTCAGAATTTTAATCCAAGCCTCCATTCAGAAGTTGTAAAGTTCGCGCCCAAGGTCGTGAAATTATGAAAACGCCCCTGGTGGAGTTTTCCACAGAAGGGCCGCTCCCCCGAAAGTTACACCCCTCCAAGGGTAAACGGCACGCTCAAGACTCAATAGTGCCCTTATTTTTCCCATATGAGAAACCATTTATGAGTTATTCTATTTATTTGGAATGTGTAGTGTGAACAGACTTAAAGTTTAATTCCGGCCACACCGGGGCTTAGAATCACACGCCGTCTAAACGCCCTGCTCTAGAATAACATAAATAAAAATTTAAAAGTCTTACAGTCTCAAAACCCGAGTTCATACACCATTTCCTGCTTCATTTTTTTCGTCCCAGAAAAATAGAACTACAAAAAAAACTCAAGATACTGAGATCACATCTAGATCTCCTGTTCCCAGGTGCTCTCCTCCACCCTCCCATGCTACCACAACACACGAACCAAAGGAATCGTCCATCCATGTAGTGTCTTCTTCTACCAGTCCTCAATCACCACAGGGTGCTTTGCAAAGATAGATCCATTCTCGATGTCCAGCTCTACCCGGTCGATAACATTCTTGAGGTCGTCCACGTATTTCTTCAGTCGCGACACGTGGAAGACGTCATGCACCCTCTCTAGCTGTGAGGGTAGAGAAAGTCGGTAGGTGACCTCACCAACTTTGTGCAAAATCACAAAGGGCTTAGTGAACCTCAGGGATAGCTTTCCACCCCGGCTGAACCTCCGTGTACCATGCTACGAAGAGACTCTCATAAAGACATGGTCCCCTTGCTCAAACTCCAAAGGCATGCGGCAACGATCTGTGTAAGACTTCTGTCTGCTCTGAGCTATTCTCATCTGCTCATGAATTACATGCACCTTCTCTGTCATCGCCTTCACTAACTATGGGCCCATGAGGGAGGTCAACCCAACCTATGTCCAGCACAATGGTTACCTTCAGGGTCTCTCACTGAGGGCCTCAAAGGGTTCCTTGCTGATAGTAGAGTGGTAACTATTTTTGTACGTGAACTCCACCAAGGGTAGGTGATCCTCCCAGCATAGGCCAATGTCTAACATGCACGTCCTGAGCATATCTTCAAACACCTGGATAGTGCGCTCGATGTAACCATTCGTCTAGGGGTGAAAATCACTATTTATTAGCAGTTGAGACCCAAATACCTCTTGTAATCCTAGCCAAAATGGCGACGTAAACCACACGTCACGGTCGGAGATGATCGTCGAGGGTACTCCATGAAGGCGGACAATCTCTCGAACGTACATCTACCCTAGACTCTCCACCGAGCTCTACTCCCTAATGGAAAGAAAGTGCGCCGACTTCCTGAGTCGATCCACTGTCACCTAAATGGAGTCATGGAACTTCGCTGTGCGTTGAAGCCCTGTGATGAAGTCCAAAGATATGAAATCCCAATTCCACTCCAGAAATTCGAGGGGTTGTAAAAACCCTGCCAGAACCTGATGCTTTTCCTTCACCTGGTGACAGGTAAGACACCGAGAAACGATCTCAGCTACACTTCGCTTCTTTCCAAACCACCAAAACTGATGCTGACGGTCTCTATACATTTTACCCAAACCGGAATGTATAGTCATGGGAGAAGTGTGGAAATCCCACATCACCTCCTACCGCATCTCCACTGGTACTACAACTCACCCCTGGAATAGGATCTCATGATTCCCTCCTTCAGAATACCCATCGGGTGCATCACCCATGGATATCTGATCACGTAGCACCTAACGATCGACATCCCCCAACTGCGACTCCCTCACATGATCAAGGAGCGAAGGAGTCAACACCATTGACTGCAGAAAATTCATACCCTCCTGTTCCACAGTGTTCAGCTGAAGGGCTGCCAACTCCTCTGAAGCATCCCGCACTAGACAAGCCTGGGTCTTCCTACTAAGGGAATCTGCTACTACGTTTCCCCTCCCTACAGTGTAGAATTTCTCGAAATCATAGTCCTATAGAAACACCAACCAGCACCTCTACCTAAAGATTAAAATCCCTCTGAGTGAAGATTTACTTGAAGATATGTTGGTCTGAGTTGACCACAAAACGCTCACCCATGAAGGTAGTGTATCCATAGCCTCTATGCGAAGACCACCACTGCCATCTACAAATCGTGAGTTGAATAAGTCTTCTCATGGGGCCTCAACTACCTCGACCCATATGCTATCACTACCCACTGCCGCATCAACACGCACCTGAACCTAGATCCTAATGCATCGCAGTAAACCACGAACTCAACACCCTCCTCTGACAACCTCAACACTGGAGCACTAGTCAGCCTCTGTGTCAACTCCTCGAAGGACTTCTCGCACCGATCAGTCCAGCTGAACTGGCGTCCCTTCTGCGTCAATGATGTCAAAGGGGAAACAATACTGGAGATATCTTCCACGAACCTCCCATAGTACCCCGCCAAACCAAAGAAGCTCTGCCCCTCTGACGGATTCTTGGGTGGTTCCCAAGCAAGCACGACCTCTATCTTTGTGGGATCCACGACCAATCCCTACTCTATAATGAAATGCCTCATAAAGTGAACCTCATTAATCTAGAACTAACACTTTGAGAGATTCCCCTAGAAATGATGCTCCCAGAGTAATTCAAGGACCATCCTCAAATGCTCTGTGTGATCCTCCTCTATCGTAGAGTAGATCAGTATGTCGTCAATAAAGGAAACCAAAAACCAGTCCAAGTATGGAAGGAAGATATGGTTCATCAAAGCCATAACAATAGAGGGGGATTTCATCACACCAATGGGCATCACCAGATACTTGTAATGCCCATATCGACAACGGAAATCCAAATTCGGGATGTCAGCCACATGAACCCACAAATGATTGTAGCCAAATTGAAGATCAATCTTGGAGAACCACTTCACACCTCTCAACTAGTCGATGAGGTCATGGATCCTCGGAAAAAGGTACTTGTTATCTATCGTGGCCGGATTCATTTAACGATAATCAACACAAAGCCACAAACTCCCATATTCCTTTTCACAAACAAAATAAGATCTGCCTAAAGGGACACACTGGACCTGATGCATCCCTTCTCACGAAGGTATTCCAGTAGAATTCGTAGCTCTCAAGTCTCTATAAGTGCCATCCGATAATCTGCACATGATATCAGGGCAGTCCCCAGTGGTAAGTCAATGCAGAACTCCATCTCTCTCCTCAGAGGTAGTCCCATGACATCCTCGGGAAAGATGTCCATATAGTCCTCTACAATGGTAAGGATCCATGTTCATGTATCATCTGCTGCCCCGAGAGCCATTCTTGCTAACTGATGAGATAAAGTTCGTGGCATCCTACTCATAGCACCCGTATGCTTTTCCACAAGGTCTCGTTCACCAAGGATGTTGAACCTAATCCAATCCGAAAACATGCCTCTGACCCATCTGTGATGACAGTCAATCTGGACGTGAACCATAGATAGAAAATCCATCCCCAAGATGATGTCGTAAGGTTCCATCGTGACAATGAGTAGGTACCACGTGAAACTCCCTTCTCTAAATGACAACTCGCACTATCTAAAGATAAAGGTCACCAACAAAGCACTTCCTGTAGGAACCTCATGGTTAAGTGCATGCGTCAGCGCCTCTACTGGAAGCTCCAACTCCCGTACCAAAAGCAACGATATAAAGAAGTGGCTGGAACCTGTGTATACTAGTATCAAAGAAAGTGTATAGTAAACACAAAGCGTACCTCAAACCATCTCATCTACTGGGGGTTTACGAACACCCATAGCCTAAAGCTGCCTGCGGCACCTACCACCATATTCTTGAGCCAAATATGGGCCTCCCTATGGTGGCAGTGAAAGGACTTCGAAACACTGTCCCAGACCTCCAGGTCCTACCGCTCTACCTGCGCCGCCTCCCTGAGGACCACCCTGTCCTCACATGCAGGATCCATGATCACAGCACTGCCTCTGCCACAGCGGTGCACCCACTTCGTATCAAGGCTGCTCGGTATGCTTGGTTGGGCAGTCCCATTCTAGGTGACCCCGTCCGTCACAAGGCATAGTACCAGCTCCCTCTTGACAACCCCGGTGCTCCATGGAGCCACTGCATTGTACGAATCTGCCCCTGTGTCTACTCATGGAAGGGCCTCCTCGACTGAGGCTCTACTCTCTATCTCCTGCCTATCACTGAAGTCTCTCCTTCGATGCAGCCACTTCTAGGCCTTGTTAGCTGGAATCCCTCATCTAAGATGCTCTCGGTCACAAGTGCCCGATCTAGCACCCCGACAAAAGTAGGGATTCACATTGGTACTACACTAGAACAGATCTCCTTACAAAGACCCTGATCAATATTTTGTTCCTGAATGTAACTATCGCAGACCATATCTTGAGAGTATCTTGTCATAAAGGTAAACAGGGCCGAGTACTGCACCATAGTCATCCCCCCTACTTCAGCTCTAGAAGCTCCTGAATCCGAACGGAGCGTAAACAAGAGGGGGAGTACTCCTCCAGGAAGGGCTGATAAAAGCTATCCCACATGAGAGAAGACTCGTCATGGGTCTGTGTAACCAACCCCCACAAACGCCCGACCATATCAAGGAAAAGAATGTAATCTAGGGCTACCATATGATCCGCTGGTGTCCAGACTAGCCTGAAAAGTTAGTCCATGGACCCTAGCTACTCTTTCGCTACCTGAGGATCCGGGTCCCCATGGAACTTATGCGACTGATGAAGCTGGAAGTCTCAGAGCGCACTCATATTGTGCTCAACCTTGGCCTGTACTATCAGTACTAACTTCCACTCTCCAGGTGGAGGGGCTACTTCTGAAGCACTGGGCGGTAGAGGATCACATGAGGGTCCCTAAACCGACGCCTAGTCACTTTCCAAGTCGTCATCATGACCTGGAGAGGGTAACGTGGTTGGATACTTTCGTGGGGGCATCCTAAAAATTATCAAGGATTACCGTGATCAAATGAGCATATATATATATATATATATAAGTAATCACAAAGGGGAGATGACTTAGAAAAATATTCAAAGACTCAATCTTATAGGATGCATGTTCCAAATTTCCCTGCATCAAATGTCTCAACATGCCAAGTTGAAAAGCAGGTTATCACGGTCCTAGTGAATGGATACATCAGCCGCCCGTACCATCACTGGATTCCCTTGCCTAAGAGCCGCTCTCGAGAAACGTCGACACTATTGCTCAAAATCCCAAAAAATTCCTTTTTAGGGACGTCTGAGAAACACCCCAAGGAATGAACCACCTTTGATACCACTTTTTCATGACCCTAAACTACAGGTATCGATCCGTAACTACTCCAAGCCCGCCTCCATAGGCCTGGGGCTGGAAACAAGAGCCGAAGGCGTAAAAATCTTTTGGAGGCCTTTTCACATGTACCTGTACACACACACAACCCACTCGATGCAGAAGTGTAGAGTCAAAAGAAAAACAAAGGAAAGGAAAATATAACCCTACCAAAGTCATGTATCAACTTCTAAATAGATAAATGTAGAGTGATGAAAAGTACCAACATGATACCGAACTAGAAAAATGGGAAAACACGCGCCCAAGTCGAAAGGTACCAAAACCAGATAAAAAGTATACAAAAGTAAACAGCTGATGAGTCTCACACATGAAAGTCCTACTATGACCACTAAACGCATCCCAAGATCATGTGTCCTCTACGCTCCTCCGTAGTCTTGATCGACCTGTCTGTCATCTACAAGGTCACACCAAGTGCAGGCAAAGCCTAAGCAGGGGTGAGTATAAAGATACTCAGTATGATGCCATAAAAGTTTGATGGAGAAATAAAAGAGGTACTAAAATGGTGAATAGTAGATAGAATAGAGAATAGTGAAATATTATAGTAAATAGAGTGCATCTCAACACAACAAGAGAAAGAAAGTAGGGTCGTCTGACCAAGAGGAGCTAGACATGGAAAGCACGTGGCATACCGCGTGTGTCGTCGCACCTCCTAGATGGAGAGTAACATAACCCAAGGAGTGGAAAAAAGTAGGGTGTAAATATATATGCTCAACAAGAAACCTGAACGAGTGCATAAGGTGATCTCCATCTCCAAGATCATCCCATGATATGTCGTCAACAGTTCTAAAGGTAGCAATCACGGATGCCCAACAATCTCGCACATCAATGTCACCTCATCGGAAAACTATACCACCAAAAGTCTTGCTCTGGTAATCACGGAGAAAAGCCACTTACAAGCCTCATCAGAAAGGGCTGAGTCTAAAAAAATTCGTCGGGTAACCCACTGCCTAGCCCAACTGGAGGGTAAACCCCAAAAGGTCATCTGGTGACCCACTTCCCAGCCCTGCTGGAGGGTCAACCCTAAAGGGTCGCCGGGTAACCCATTGCCCAGCCACAATAGAGGGTAAAATGTAATGTCAATAGGTAACACACTACCCAGGCCGCTGAAGGGTAAACCCTAAGGTCCATGGGTAACCCACTGCCTATCCCCGCTGGAGGGTAAGCCCTGATACGCCGGTGGGTAACCCACTGCCCATACCCGTGGGAGGGTAAACCTTGAACTGGTCTGATAACTCAGCACTGCCCGAACCATCTCTGGGTGTCGCTAACATCGCGGTCATGTATTGGGTCAGAGTGCATCAAGGGAACCTTTGAACAATGCTATTTCATGTTTCCATGCTTAATGAGATATTGGCAGAGGCATCACAAGCCTAAACATATTATACCGTTGTAATCCCCATGAAAAACAAACGAGATAGACGACTTTCTCGCCGGAAAAGGTGTCCTAGAGAAAAAGTTATTCAACACCACTTTATTCCCATATGGAGTCTTGTGGGTCCCACACCCTGATCTCTAAAAATGATTGGTGAACTATTCCATCGCGATGCTCTCCAAAAAAACACTCTGAAATGACTTCTTAGTCGCCTCAAATGGACATCTGATAAAAAAGCCACAAAACATTGCTCAGAGCTTAAAAGACGGCCCTGTGAGGCCCACGCCTCAACTCTGGCTTCAATGCCTGAAACCACCCTGGACAACTCTTTCTAAATTCTTGGGTCACAACGCAGATGACGAACCTTTAAATGGACTCCGAATGTGTTCACGCCATCCGAAGGAAGAATCCCGGTGAGGTACTTAACAAGGGTGTCGCACCACCAAGACCCCGTTTTGGAAAAAAACCCCTGAGACCATCTCAAAATCTCTGTCTCGAATTGCACTGCTGTAAACGACTTGCAAAACAAACAGCTGTAATTGAAATTTTGGGTGTCCAAAGACAAGGGGGTGAACCCCATTGTGCTGGACCGGCCCGGTCGACCCGGCCCGCAACGCCGGCCCACAGCTCTTCCACGTGGCCCGGCCGATTACCCCCGGTCCACTCGTCTGACATGCCCTTGTGGCCAGTATTTTTCCCAGGCGGGGACCCGCCGAAGTCAGGTCTTGGTCTCTCGCACGGGGTCATGCGCCATGCCCCCTTAGCGCCTCGTACCAGCGACCACTGCCCGCCGTCGCCTCCTTGGACCGCCGACACCGCCACCTGGGAACCACACCGCCATCTGGGACTGCGCCTCCGCTACTTGGAAACCGCGCCTCAGTCTGGGACCGCACCGCCGCTGCCTGGGAACCACATGAAACCCCCAAACCCCTGAAAAATAGGAAAAATAGCCCGATAACATAATGAAGTCACCCCAGACATCATGGGACTCGAAAAATTGATCTGAAAGGATCGTTGGGAAGCTCAAATCGAGTCCTATAGAAATATGTCCTTTGGCAGGGAATTGGAAAGCATTTCGATGAAAGAAACTGAGTTGAAAGGTATATGAAGAATTTAAAAATGAGAACACAAACTCCTACCTTACTGGGTGTCGTCCGTAGCTTCACCGACGATCTGCCGGAGCCGCCGCACCTTGGAGAGGTAGGGAGTGACACTTGATTCATGTTTATTGGAAAACCGCCAAAGAGAAATGAAGTGGAAGAAGAAGGGTTTTGATGGATGTATTAAGTAGAAAAACACAAAAACCCCCCACCGGCAGGCCCCGTACCTGAACATTCGGCGGGGTCGGGGTTAAGCCGCCTCTAGGGTAATATCCACTTTCTAAGTGCAACGACTGTCTCGGAATATAAATCAAAGCCTTCATTCAGAAGTTGTATAGTTTAAATCTAGGTCCGCCAAATTATGAAATCGCCACTGGTGGCATTTTCCATAGAAGGTTCATGCCCGCGAATGATACACCCCTCCTTGGTTAAACGGCATGCTCCTGACTCAATGGTTCCCTTGGTTTTCCCATTCGAGCAATTGTTTAGGAGTTATTCTTTTTATTTGGTGTTTCCAGTGCGAACACACATAAAGTTTAATTCCAGCCACACCGGGGCTCAGAATCAATCACCGTCTGATTTCCCTACTCTAGAATAACATCAAGAATAATTTCAAAGTCTTATAGGCTCAAAACCCAAGTTCTTAAAATAAATATAATCACTCCATTGATAAATTCCCATTCCACTGATATGAACATTGCAAGGGTAATCTTAACTCAATTTCCATTCATTGAGTCAAACATTCAAGTCATTGGTTTTGTTTTTACAATAATATTTGTTAATGTAATATCACTTTTTTACACTTGATATCCAATTATATTTAGTGTATTTATATTTTTCACACATAATTATTTCATTGATTCATCCTTAATCAAAGGATATAGTCTCTATAAGGCATTTCGTCTCAAATTACATACCTTTGAGATGTCTTTGTCATTAGGAACCAATTCACTTTTATATGATGTATATACTATCCTTTGATATATTATATCATGAATCCCTTTATTCACATGATATTATAATGTTTTTATTAATGTTATTTTTCAGTTACTGGTATTCAAGTGTCTCTTATTTGGTTAGGAAGTCTTTATATAAAATATTGTTTTAATGGTTTTAAATATTTATTCTTATAAATCATTCCAATTAATTTCCCCTTTTTAAAAATTGTTTTATGTATTTATTTACATGGGCATAAATTTTATTAAATTAAAATAAAATTTAAAAATTTAAAATTGGTATTGAACAAATTGATTCAAAAATAACTTTTAAACGACTTCTTTGATTAATTATATGACATTTAAATGTTTTCAAGAAAAATGTGATATTTTTCTTAAAACAGACTTAATTACTATTTTCAAATATATCAATATCCTTTATTGTATTTTATTCTTGATTGATGTTGATTTATCATAATACAATAATCCATATAGTATTGAAATATTTATGTTTGACTATGGGTGACCTTTTTTTATGTCGTTCCTTTTTTGTGGTTAAAATATTGACATTTCTTATGAAAGTTTTAATATGAATGTTTAGATTATGTTTTACCCTTTAATATGAGGAATGAATTAGACTTATTAAGTGAAAGGTAGAACCCACTATATAACCTCAATTCATCGGTAGGTCTCACGAGACAAACAAGTGTCTTGGCATAAGGCCTTGACAAAATCATATTTTTAGTCTTGGCACGAGGCCATGAATATGTGGTTATGATGTCTGACATTATGCATTCTGTCATTATGAAATTGGCTATTGATATTACATATGATTATTCTACTAGTATAATATCCATGTGAATAAGTAAATGGAATTATTTGGTTTATATTTTCTATATTATGTGGATGTTTATGTTTAAAAATATTTTGTTCTTTTATAATACATTTACTTAAATGATTATTCTTATTTATGAAAATTTCTTATATATTGTTATCCTTACTAAGTATCTCAGATCACCCATTTATCATGTTTTATTTATCCTAGGATTCATTGAATTATATTATGATAAAACTACAGGAAATGGATAAGGGATATAATAGTGTTTAGTGGGGACTCAATGTTGTTTTTTTATTTCATTATGTAATGTAAAAGTTTTGTATGTATGGTATAATTATAAGGATACTAAACTGATCGGTCTTTCAGGATAAGATTACTTGTATCATGCCAATTTTATGTAGTAATGCACTGATTCTAGGTTATTAGGGTTAGGGTGTTACAATTGGTATTAGAGGATGTTTAGTACAATTCTTGGATGCTAGATTCAGAAAAATATTCTGATTAGAAATTACTTCACTGAGATAGACATTGAAGATTAGTATATAAGAACATCAAAAAATGTTGGTAATGTATATATTATGTGGGTTTTCCAAGAAATACATCATTTTCTAGATAGGATAAGGTAGGGGAAGCTCTGGCACATATGTACCTTGGAGTGAAAACACTGACAATGAGTTTTGGGCTTGACCCATGGTTTCCTAGTACATGACAACAAGCCTTGCTGCTCTTTTGGTTATGACACTCATAGGGATATGTTTTAATATAATTCACATTTTCATTACAAACTGATTTGAAGGATGTAAATATAAGATGAGATGAAAAAACCTTGGTTAATCCTAAGAGGGTTTAGATTGAAAATAACGTGTTATGATATACACTAAATGATTTTATGATTCACACTATTAGTTATTGTGTTATTAAATGGTTGGATTACAAAGAAGTCATAGAAACATTGAACATGATGTACAAGGAGGGAACGATGGTGGAAATGAGAAACAAAATGGAATGTTGATAGGTGTAAAAGATATCGTGTTCATGCCGAATCAGTTTACCAGATATATGATGAAAAACATATATATTAACAAACTCCCAGACTCAAAAAAGAAGAGAAAGGTGGTGATTTATAAGAGCTCCAATAGTGGAGACCATGGAGAAAAGAAATACCAATTTTCATAATGTAGGAAATGTGGAATGAGACACCTTGGAAAGTGTCTCAATGGAACAATGAAATTCATTACGTGTGGGAAAGAAGGACATAAAGTATAGAATTTGCGGAGGAATAATAAATTGTAATATGGAAGAAAATATAAATGATCCCAAGAATCAATGTATAGTTCACTTTCATAAATTTAGGGGACCTTGGAATTACCTGAGAGAAATTCCTATTCTACAGGATAACCTCTTGGTCTAGGAAGAACCTATGAAGAAATAAATATATAGAAAAATGTTTAAAATTATTAGGGCTCTTTGTTGATGGGATTACTTTGGAAGGATTTCCTCTTTTCTTTGTAACACTATAGTTTATTTTGTGAAAATTCTATTTTAAGAAGAATTATCTTTTATATTGTTGATATAGTTATAAATAACAAGTTGGGTATATATAATTCTTGTATTTGAGGAAATAAAAAGTTATTAAATTTTGTGATGAAAATGAAAGGTATGAGATAACATTTTTGGTGAAATTTTGTTATAGTTATTTTGAGGAATTTATCTCATTTTGGGAATGTTATAAAATACAGTTTTAAAAAAAGGACAACACACAGACCATGTGATGACTCATCGCGTCAGACAAAGCGGAGGTAATCAAAACCTTGACCAGAGTGTGATTGGGATTTATCACCTACCACTGGACTTCATGATGTTCCTGGTTAGTTTGACTAATTATTTTTTGTTAAATGATTTTTTTATCAATAATATGTTGATTCGAGATCTTATGTCTTATCAAAAGGATATACTTACTATAAGAAAATGATTTGGTGATTAAGGGATAAATGTTATTTTAGAATACGTTCATTCTGTTAGGAACACAATATGCCTAAGGGAATTAGAATACTATGGGATATCATTTGAGGTGTAATGGTGTATTTTTATCTATGTTTTTATTTTATATTTATAACAATTTGGGTTACATATGGAAATCATTAACCTATCCTAGAAAATATGTGATTAGGTTAATTACTGTTAAGTATGGGACTTTAGGAGTAGTTGATGTTATTTGGAGATACTATTTAACGTGGAAGACTACGTAATCAAAATATTCTATGTTTTGGGTTTCAATATTAGATTGGATTATATTATAGAATTTTAAGGACAACTATTTATTGAATGTTATTTATTGAACTTTGGGTATTTTTGGTTTAATTTTTGAAATTACGATTAGTATTTCTTTTTCTATAGGATTTCCCTTTTTGGGGATTATCTGACCTTGTACTAAACATTTTTATTTTGGTTAGTCTCTAAAGACTAGGTAAATATATAGTTTATCATTTGGGGATCATGTGATTCTCTAAAAGTTGATTCTAGTGCTTCAGGTGTGATCAATTCATCTTGAATACTCATCATTTGGATCAAAAAGATGAGTTTGTGGTAGAAATTTATTATTTGATGAGACAATACTTAAAAAGTATGTGTATCTCCTTATGTTCATAGTCAATCTCATAAATAATTTCCACAAATGTATGAAATGGAAATTAAAACAAAAACCATTGTCCATTTACTTTTTCTTCTGGGAAACTAATGACCATTTATCTCATCACATGTTTATGGTTTTCCTATTTTTAACATTTTTTTGGTCACATTTTATATCACTATACATATGAATTTGACACTTATGTTATCCTATATATCCATTTTTCCTACAATGAGTCCTAGAATGGGTTATCTCGGGTGACCTTTGTACTTCTCATTATTTATTTTAAAGTGATAGTTTTATTGACTCTATTTTAGAAGTGGGACATTCTATGAAGTTCTAAAGAACAATGTTAAAATTGCGAGGATGCAATTTTAAAAAGGGGGAAGAATGTAACCCCATGAGATTTCATAGTAAGTTATTTTCATTAATGTAATTAAATAGGTTGCACTACACACAATATCGAGTTCGAGTGCACCAAAACATTCCAAACTAGACATTCAAACAACATTTATGAATGTTATTAACAAAATTTTAAATTTTATATACTTCATAAAATTTTAGTATCCATATTATGTGTTTCTGAGACATTATATTAGAACAAATTCATTTTTTTCATAAAAAAAGAAGTATTTTCCAAAAAATACAATTTTACAACCTTTTAATGGAAAACCCTTTCAAAACGAATATTTGAAACATTTATATATTGAATTTAAAGATATTAAATTCTTAGTTATAATCGAGATAGAAAAAAAAAATTCGATAAAGTTTTGGTACTTTTCTGATAACATTCATATTTTGATGAATAGTGAAAAATAATATATTTTAATTGAAAACAACATTTTAATTGAAAGAATTTATAGTCTTAAATAATTAATTTTAATGTATAATTAGTCTAATCAGATTATATTTTTATCATTTAATACAGTTTAGGTCATTATAAGTAATTTCACATTTACATTTGACATAAACACATGTGAATATTTTTATAGTTTTTACATCTAAAAACCCGCCTTTTGGTTTTGACAACGTAAATTAATTTTAAATTAATTAATCCTACTTCTATGTTTCAAATTTGGTATAATAGAAATCAAATTTAAATTTGGAATATATAATTTTTCTCAGGGTGAATTTTTTGGTATTTTTCTGAAAATATACAATTTTTGATGAATAGTGAAAAACACTGCATTATTGTTTAAAAACTGACTTTTTATTTAAATAATTATTTATTTAATTTATTTACTTCAATATAGATATATAATTCCTATATTAGTTTAATGTGATTCATTGGAGTCATTTCTATATTAAAATTATATGTATAAAATCTTATTGAGCTTTTTACAGAATTTTACACACCTTCTAGGAGCATTTGCAAAATTACCTTAAAAAATAATTTTACCACTTCTGTGATTTGAATTTAAAAAATCCAAGAGAAACTGTTGACATCAGTATGTAAAATGTTGCTTGATAAGATGAAAATAATTTTTTGTGAATTGTAACTGTTGACTTTTATTTACCAAAGTTAAAAGTAAATAGGGCAATTAATGGAAACATGATATTATAAATACCCTAAAACAAGTACTAATTCTACTGGATAAATTTAATTTGACCAAAACAAACATTATGAATAAAATATGATCCTTTATGCCCAATAGGATTATATTAGAAAATTTATAATTATTTTATTTAAAGAAGAGTTAAAAGTGTTAAATTTAATGTCTAACAACAAAACTATTTTTAATATAGGGTTATAAATAAGATAAATTTGACTATAAATATTCATTATAAAGATAAAAATATTTCCAATATAATGGAATTTTATTTATAATTTTTAGACATTAAATAATTAAATTCATTTATGGCACAATTATGATACAGTAATCACTTATTTAATGAAATATTTAAATAATTGATATTATAAATATCCAAATAAATGTAATTTGAGATATTTGATGAATTCCACATATTTTCAAGGCTAATATTAAATTTTAGGGTTGATTAAATAATTTTTTTGTCAATATAATCATGCTGTTATGATTTTCACAAAAACCAATTACTATATAGTGTAAAAATGACCTAAATGTGTTTTTAAAATGAATAAAATATTATTGGTTGATATAATATTGATAAGAAATATAAGGTTTGCTCAAATGGAATATATAATATTATATTTGTCATTAATTAACAACTTGAGGTTCTCTTGGAAGTATAGAGTATGTTTATTAACCATATTGCGTAAGAGTACAAGAAGACATGGTAAACCATGACCCAATATCCTCCAAACAACTGTATATTCGTCCTAGAGTCCTTCCTTTGATCCGAAATCCAACCGATGGAGATTGTTTTGTCAAATCAGAAGGAAGCACCCAAATAATAGGTAATAATTTCACCACCATCTTTCAAGTTATTTTCTTTTTATTTGTTGATTCCATACAAAAAAAATAACTCCAGTACCTCTGACATACTGTGATGTTATAATATATATGATAAAACTATATTATTTATTCTATCCATCTGATAAATTACAAAGTCACCGTACGTGCATATGTACGGCTTACCGTCTCCACATCACGGGGTAGTTTGTTATTCGAAAACTTCATTTTTTGGATGGGTATAACAATGATCATAACTAAGGTAAATAATAAATATAACATGTTAATTATTCTTTATATATGATATACCATCAAATTATATATGTTTTCACCATCAATAAAATGATACTGTTGCTAATGCATACATACGACATACCGTCTCCACGACGCGATGAGATGGCATTCCCCATCGTAACCATTCAAGAATAATATTCATTTGTTGATTAAAAATAATGTTTAACGACTTGATATAATTATGTATATGAATAAAATAAACCCAATCCATAACAAACATGTCTTACGTAACAAATCATATAATGGAAAACGAATCAGTTAACACCCAAAAAAAGATACTACTAGAATATTATTAACAAAGTAATATTAAAAGATCATATATATTATAATATTTATGTATGTGGTTCTTGTATAATTTAATAAAAATTACTTAACAATTATACAGGAGGTTAACATATCCTTGACTTAGGCAAAGTACAAGGTAAGGGGTTTTCATCTCACTTCTTATTCCCGTGAGATTCATGCTATATTGCCACTATTTTATTTTGTGCGGTGTATATACTACCCATAACTATATTATTCGTGTAATATAATTTAATTTATGGGTATTTAAATCTTCATTATATTATACTTCTTTCATGGTCTGTATGTTTTTTATGTTACCAAATTGGTAATGGAATTTCAAATTTCAATTTTCACTCATTGAGCTTTACGCAAACATCCTTGATTATTTTACACCAATATTATGTATGGAATAACTATTTATTATTGATGTAGTAATATACACTACCCTATCTGTGGATATACCTTTAACACACACAATAAATCCATTTATAAATTCAAATTACACTGATATGAACTTTTTAACGGTAATCTTAACACAATTTCCATTCATTGAGTTAAACATCCAAGTCATTGGTTTTGTTTTTACAAGAATATGTGTGATTGTAATCTGATTGATTTACACTAAATATCCGATTAATTTGAGTGTATTAATATTTTTTAGACATAATTATTTCATTGATTCACCCTTAATCTAAGGATACAGTCTTTATAAGGTATTTTGTATCATATTACATTCCTTTGATACCTCTTTGTCACTATGCACCAATTCACTTTTATATGATGTATATAATATTCATTGACTTATTATATCATGAAATAATTTATTCACATGATAATATAATGTTTTGATTACTGTTATTCCTCGATTACTTGTATTCAAGTGTCTCTTAATTTGTTAGGATATTTTTAAGTAAAATATTGTTTTAAATGATTTAAATATTTATTCTTCTAAATCGTTCTCATTAATGTCCATGTTTTAAAAATGGTTTTAAGTGTTTATTTGTTTTGAAATAATGTTTTTTATATTAAAATTGTTTTATAATTTTTCAATGTGGTATGGGCACTTTGATTCAAAAATCCCTTTTAAATGACTTCTTTGATAAATTGTTGGACATTTAAATGTTTTCCAGAAAAAGTGGATATTTCTCTCAAATAGTTTTAATGACTATTTTCATCTATCTCAATATACTTTAGTGTATTTTATTCTTTATTGAGGTAAATTTATCATAATAAAATTATCCATACTGTATTGAATGAGTTATGTTTGACTGTGGATGTGCCATTTTTATGCCATTCATGGTTTGTGGTTAAAATATTGACATTTCGTATGCTAGTTTTAATACATATTTTTATATTGTGTTTCACACTTTAATATACGGATTTCATTGGACTTATTAAGTGATTGGTGGATACTGATATAGATTCTCGATGCATCAGTAGGTATCAAGAGAAAAACTAGTGTCTTGGTATAAGGCCATGAAAAAAATATTATTTGTAGTCTTGGAACGAGGCCCTGACTACGTGGTTGTGATGTACGACATTATTCATTAAATCATTATGAAATTGGATATTGATATTACATGTGATCATATGACTAGTAGAATATTAATTTGAATATGTACATGGAATTATTTGATTTATCTTTTCAATATTTTGCTGAAGATTATGTTTAAAGAGATTGTGTCTTAGTCTTATACATTGCCTCATATGTTTATTCTTATTTATGACAGTATCCACTATTTTGTAATCTTTATTAAGCATCTATGCTCACCCGTTTCTTATGTTTTATTTTTCATAGGATGCAAAGAAGTATATTATGATTAACCAGTAGGAAGAGTCTAAGGGATATATGAGTGTTCAAAGGGGACATAATGTTGTTTTTTTATTTCATGATGTAATGTAAAACTTATTTATGTATCTAGTACTTAAATGGATAACAAACTTATCAGCCATTTGAGACATGATTCCTTTTATCATGCCAATGTTATCTAATAATGCACAGATTCTAGGTAACTGGGGTCAGGGCATTACATTTATACAACTAAAAAATAGAATCACTTTTGTTGGATTATATTAATGAAATATATGTATATATATATAATAAATGAAATATGATGTTTAAATTTTATCATATGTGTTTTATAGACATGATATAATAACAAGTGTAATTTTATGCATAAAAGGTATATTTTAAAAAAAATGCAGTTTTTACTATTTTGATAGCCCACCCATTCTGAATATTTTATCTGACACTTTAATAAATTATATTTTAAAAAAATAAACCAATTATTTGAATAGAGAGTATTAAAATTTTTTTGGTTTGGTTTTTTGGTATTTCTCGGATAAGATTCATTTTTTGGAATAGTGAAAAAGTTATGCATTTTCATTAAAAACCACCTTTCATCGAATTTATTTATAATGTTAAAATATATATATGATTTTTATGGTATAATTATATAATTTCTTTTATAGTTAATACAATGTAGGTAATTGTAATCAATTTCACTTTGAAATTGGATTTAAGAACATTTTGATCTTTTTAACATTTTAGCTTTAAAAAACTATTTTCTCATTCTGTCAATGAGATTAATTTCAAAATCATTTCTACAAATTCTGTGTATTTAATTCGAAAAAACTGATTAAATATTTGGAATCATAAAGTACAAAATATTTAAATAGGATCATTTTTTGGACAATATGAATTGTAACTTCAGTAAAAAAATTCCATGGTTACGGATAAATCGGGTAAGTAGAGGTAAAACATATATTATAAATATTATAAAATTACCCAAAAACATGTATTAATTTACATGGACAAGTTTTTTTAGTCCAAAATAATTCTTTCCGAGAAATTATGACCATTGGAATCCAATTTTTCAGGTTTATGAAATTTATTATATTACATTCAAAGAAACGTGAATTTTGTCAAACTTGTTTTTAACCTGTGAAATATTTTTATTATGTTGTTATATAATGGATTTTTTTCAACTATAACAAAATTTTGAAAAATAAAATGTTTATATTTATAAAGGAAATTTATTTTTAAATTTTAGGATGTAAATATTTAAATTAAAGGCTTTCATAATGACAAAAAAGTAATTTTTTAATTAAAATAAATATCAAATAAATGATATTAAAAATAAAAAAATAAAACAAATTATGATATAATTGATCTCAAAAAACAATTATGACTGGATTTGACATGTTAGGGATGAGTAAATATATTTGTTTTCAATGATATAAAATTTTTACGATATTTTTAAAAACATAAATAATGATCAATGTCAAAATTGACATTAATAATATATTAAAATAAATAATATATTATAAATGATATAAAATTCATAAAAATATAAAATTCATTAAAATAATTTGTCAAATCCAAAAAGTTTCATTATTTACTCACCAATTACTAATTTTTCATGCTATTTTAAATATTTTAACCCTGAAATTTTAAATTGAATGATAACATGGAAACTGTTAAAATGGTAAAATAAGGGCTAAAACAAAAATATAATGTTTTAAATAATAATCCAAACCTTTAAAAAAAATTTTGGATGAATTTATATTAACCCATACATATCCTATATTATAAATAATCCTATTTGGATCCAATTTTAATATAATATTTAGTTATATTAGTTTAAAACATTGAATAATTCCACGAGGCCACATCCCCTCTCTTATAAAAGGGAACTACTTCTTCTCATTTATTCAGAGCTAAAAACCTATAATATTTATACAATATGAGCCCAATTTCCTTCATGTAATATATACCCATATTCCATGTATTATATTTTCAATAAGAACCTCTTTGTACGTGTTGAGGTGTTAATCAATGGAGATCATCTCAAGAAGAGGTATCATTTTTAATCAATTGTTTCTATTTTATTTCATCTTAAAAAACCTTAAAATATCATTCAAACATGATAAAATAATAACTCTAATATACTCAATATACTTAGATTTTATTATGTTTTTATCATGATGCATACCCATCTTCAATTCAATCAAATTAGAAAATATTAAATCACGCGTGCGTATCTGTGAACTATCTCTTTCACGAACCAATACAATTTATTTTCAGTTACCATATATCAAGACTAGATATACTGATGTAATTAATTTTTATATAATATCATCATGAAATTTTTATCATTATAATAAAAGAATTAATCAATATCATTTTTACCTTTCAATGAACATGAAAATGATAATGTTTTTCATGTGTTTGTGTGAACTATCACCTCTACAAAGTAATGTGATTTATTTTTAATCACCGCATCACATGAATAATATATATAAGTATATTTAAATTTTTATTATGATAATGATGATATTTTTATCATTATTTAATGCTAAAATAATTCATACCTATTTTTTACAATGATCATTGAAAAATTGAAACCTTGCTCACACGTATGTACGACTTATCATCTCTTTGATCGTAACAAAGTTTATTTTTAGTACCCTTATGTATTGGATGGATTTTAATGTATAGTTAATGTATAATAGTGATTATTATTTCATTAATATTATTCAGTAGATTATTTACTTATAACCACTTTGACTATATACATCATACCAAATTCATTTTGGACCAGTGTACCAAATATCATCAACATGTCCAAGGTAAGATCAAATAATTTATTAATTTTTATAACATGATAATAAGTGATATAATAGGAATATTTAATCATTAAAAGGATCCCAATAAATTAAATAGTTAACCTGAGTTTATTAATTAGGATGATAAATAACATATGTGGCAAATCAGAATCATGGTAGGTGATTTTATCTTAATCTCTTTTAAATGAGGTGTTTCTTGATGATATTCACTTTTATTATTTTATAATGTGCCTGAATAGCCCAGTAAAAATATAATATCCATATTTTATCTACCATAACATTATTTAATGTATTTTAAATGTTCTTGTCTCATGGGTATTATTATTTAAATGTTTTATGTGGTATGATACACATTGGTTGTTTATGGATTTAATTTTAGAATATTTTTTTCCATGCTAATATTTTTCATATTATTTTACATATTAATTTTTTGTATATAAAATAATTTTAAATGAAATTTTATATTCATGTGGAATATAATTTAATGGTTTTTAAAAATAATCTTTTTATACTTTTTATAAGGATCATTTTGAAAAATGAAAAAAGGAATGTTCATTTTAACATATATGGTAACAAAACAAACTCCACCGCCAGGACCATTATTTCATATTTGGAATCCTATAAATGGTTTGATGTTTTTCAAAAGAAAAAGTAAACCCTTATTACATTTTCTATGATTTTTGGTATTTAAATTAGATTTTAAATTGGTTTGATTATTTCAATTCCATGAAATGATTTCTTATGATTGTATGGGAATTTTTTTATGGAAATAGTGAAAATTGAAATTTTTATGTGTTATGATTATATAATGATACATGAAAATATGACATGTGGTTAAATAGTAATCAATGGATTGGTATTTATGGGATAATCAATGGATTGGTGATTCCCTGAGAAAAAAGGATGGGTGGTTTCATTATAACCTATAATTTGTTGTGTATGAATGTCCACTATATAGATATTCAATTTATAAGAGTGACATATATAGAAGTCAATCACATAGTTATTACATGTAAGTATAATTTTGTACCATGTTATCTGTTTTTATTTTATAAGGTTTTTAGGGGATTAATAATAATATTTTGATTAAAAACGTTTTGTGAAATGAGATTCTTTTCAATGGAATGTATTTACTACATAATAAGGTTGAATATTATTACATTAGGATACATTTTTCAGGGGTTTTGATATTTCACAATGGAATAATTGGTTCATTATTTATATATACCTTACTGAGCCATTTATTCTAGTCCCATTTTTTTAATGTTTTTTCACATGACTTACGGATGAGTTAGGGATTTCAATAATTCTTGTTGAATGTTATGAAGTGTTTCATAAAAGAGATCATTCTTTATATTAAAAGTTTTAGATTAAAGTAAAATGTATACTATTCAAAAGTGTTCAATTTTTATTTTATCATTTTGTTATGATTGATTTATGGCCTAATTCTCTAAAACTCTAAACTTGAACATACCCTCAATATGAAATAAAATAAAATTATTAACTTAAATTATGATTATGTACGGTTTAATAGTTTCTTCCATACATTACCTATTATTGGATAAAAATACAAAAATATTAATTATAATTTATTTGTCACAACAATCCCCCTTTTTATTTTTTTAATACCCCATTAGAAAAACCATTTACTGTCTTAATTCAATATATCTATTCTCACACTGAATTAAAATAATTGAAAAAACTCTTTTATAGGGATTATGCTGTTCTTATAAAATAAATAAGTGGTTAAATAATCAACCCTATGTCTATATGAGTTAGCTCAGTGTAGAAATAAAGGGTGATGAACTCAAACATATTGTGTATGCATAACAAAATACCGAATTTGGTTATGATACAAAATTTTTCTCATAGTGTCATTTCAAGATTATATTAAAAATATCACCTACACTAAACTTAATAAACAAATTAAAATATTCATGCATAATAAGGTTTACCCCTTTTGGTCAATTCTCTACTTAAGAATATCAAAAGTATATACCCTTCAAAACAACAATTGATTCAAATAAAATTTGGTTTAGAAAGTATTTCTAAAAAAACATTATCAACTCCTCACCAAGGATGATATATTTTTTTAATGAACTCCAAGTAACCTTTTCATAATAATTCTTCAATTATTTATGAAAAAGGATAGAGATCGTTTCTTGATATATATCTCATCCTGAAATTACGAGGGCCCAAACTTAAACATAACCTCTTATAGTTTTTTTAACTAGAATTTAAATTTTAGGATCTTTTGAATTCATATCATTATAGAATTACGAAATACTATTACAATTTAAATCCATACAATACATGTGGCTACTTATTCTATGTATCCATTTTCTCACATAATTAAACCCTTTAAAAAAAACTTGACGTCCTTTCGAGACACATCTTAAATTATTTTATAATGACATATTAATTTTCCTTAGCAATATTAATAAATAATAAAAATATTTTAAAATTTGGTTTGGGACAAAAAATACTTATGAGGAATATAACGAAACAAATCCATTAGTCCAGTGAAAAATCATAAAAAATTCTTAAGAAACATACCTTTTTATTTTAAAAAAAGGATCATCATTTAAAAAATATAATTATATTAACTTTTTTTAATAAAATTATTTTAATGAAAACTCATAATTAATGATATAATATATCTGTAGGTAACTTAGGAAAAAATTATAGTAAAATGTAATAACCATATTGTCTACATCAATGCATGTTAATCTTACAAATGTAATAGTCATACGACCGACTTTTATACCCAATGCATTAATGAATATAACGTAACCACCAGCCTTTGGTTTATCATGTAACAACCCATCACATTTAAAAGTACCATTAACAAAAAAACATAAAATTTACAACATTTAACTAAAAGGTTTTCATTTACACTCTTAGTAAAACATTTCATTTTTTTAATAAACATTTTATTTTTAAAAACAAATTTAAAACATTTATAAATGAAATTTTGTAATCAAAGTGTCTCATAACACATTCAAAATTTTTATTGAAATTTTAGAATTATCATTTAATGATGTTTATGTCTATATTAAAAAAATTCATATAACAATTTTTTTAAAATGGCCATGAATGAGAAAAATTTAGATGAATAAATCTTTAAAACACTCAAAACGATGGATTAGTTGTAGATTCCATAAAATTTATTTTGACACATCATGGTCAATATTTTTCTTAATGATTAATAAAATAAATTAATTAAATAACTAAATTGAGCTCACATTCAATGTTTTTATTCCATTTATAGCACTTATTATCATCTTATAATAATTACATATTTATTTATGTTTATGTCAAAAATTTGTTTTAGATATTCGGTACTTGAGTCGAAAATAAACATGGTATGATGCTAATAGTACAAGTGGTAATTATTCTATCATCTAAATAAAAATAATCATGAAATAAAAATAACCATTATACATTAGTTAACATTTTAAATAAAACCATTTATGCATGGTTATGAACAATGAACTGCATTATAATCCTGGATATGGTATGTCACACACTTGAATGATTAAATATTTCATTTTTAATGAACATTACGGAACGAAGGTTTGAATTATTTATCATTAGAAAATGAAAATAATGTAATTAATATTATATTAATAATTTAAATATACTTATATATATCATTCATTTAAGTGGTGATTTAAAACAAATCACGTCACTTTGTGGAGGGGATAATTCACATGTACGCACAAACAACGTTATCATTTTCACATGCATGGAGATGTGAGAATATAAATTATATAATATTATTATATAATTATAAATATTTCATGAATGTCATAAATTAACATTAACTCTATCGTTATAGCTCGGATTGATATGTGGTGATATAAAATAGATTATATCCACTCGTTTTGGTGATAGTTCACACGTACACATGAATGATTAGTTATTTTCCCATTGGATGAAAAAAAGATGAATCTAGCTGATGATTTAAATATAATAACATATTAGTAAATTTAGTATATTTCAGTTATTATTTCATAATGTTGGAAGAATATTTGAAAAGCGAGGAAGAATAAATAAAATAGAAACACTTAATTAAAAACGATACATCTTCCTCGGAAGGTGTCATTGGAATTACACCTTAACACCTCTAAAGAGGGTGTTATGATTAAAATAAGCTTATATAATGTAGTAAGGGATAATATAAATGGATTAATTTAGATATTTTGGGAACTAAATAGGTTTTTATATGTATTAAAATGATAACAATGGGTTCCGTTTTATTGTAGAGGGGAGGGGCACTCTGGAAATTATTTAAAATATTAATTTAATATAAGTTAATTTTCTACACTAAATAAGACCAATGTGATTTATTTTGAATATTGGATGATTTGGGTCAAATCCCCTTTATCCAATAAAAATTTGGTGAGTTTTAACTAGTTTTTAATCCTTATTATTTTTAACCATTATTGAACCTTTTTAATTTTTACTATGATATCATGTAATTTACACTAAATAAAATTTCTATAAAATGAAAAAACCCAAATGATGATCCATAAGATAAACATTAAGACTTATACAAATAATTTAAAAAAATAAAAAAATATATAATTTTTATAACTTTTAATAAAATATTACTTATTTCAAAATATCAACAGTGTCATTTTTGAAACTATTCAGTACTTGAATTTTTAAAAATACCATAACAAGGAAAATTCGAAAAAAATACTTCTAAAACATCACTAAAAAGTAAGAATCAAAAAATAAATTTGCGTATGACTTTAATAATATGAAATTATATTTATTTTAAATTTTTTAATACTAGTTATTTGATAATTGATTTAATTAAACTATTATTAAATCATAATTATGCTTGTATTTAATTAAATTATTTCTTCTATAAAATTACAAATAAATTATAATGATAAATATAAACATTTTATATTTTTTGAGAGTGTATATAGTCTAAAATATTCCTTATATAACCCAGTTTTATAAATATTTGTCTTTTTAAAAATAAAAGTATGACAAATTTAACTTTTCATTGAATATAACATTATAAATATCATCCTCTTTTGGAAGTGAATTATAATTGTAATAATATCATTCCATGTTTTATTTGGTCGATAAAAATCCAATCAATTAAATTAAGAAAATTGTTAGTGTAATTTTATAATATTTAGAATTTTTTTTAATTATCTAATTTACCATTAACCTTTGTAATAAAATATTCCACTAAAGTTACAATCCATATTGTCCAAAAATAGAATTAACCTATTTAAATAATTTGGAACATATAATTGAAAATATCTAATACATTTTTATAATTTCAAAAAATAAAATAATGAAATTAATAAATATTAATCTTTTGGATGAAATGAGAAAATTGTTTTAAAAGTAAAAACATTGAACTATTAATTTTTTTTCATATATAATTTAAATGTGAAATTTATTCCAATGACCTAAATTGGATTGAATGATAAAAAATAATCTAATTATACATTAAAACCATTAAAATATATAATTTATCACTACAAATAAATTTGATGAAAAAGTAGTTTTCAATTAAAATGAATTAATTTTTTTTTATTCATCAAAATTTTAAATTTATATGAAAAGTACGAAAAAATAATCCAATGTAAATTTCTTTTTATTTCAAATATTATTTTTTAAAAAAACAATTTCCTATTTTTTTGAAAACTAGATTTAAAACACATGCACTATCATAATGTGGAAAACTACCTCTTTTGGAAAACACTTATTTTATGCCTAAAATTGAATTTTTTTTCATATATAATATATAAAAAACACATATGATGAATTTTAAAAATAATATTAAATAAATTATATATATATATATTTCAAGAACATATTATAAAAAAATGATTTTAATAATTTTTTTGTATAAAACACACTTATGAATATTTAAATTTTATTATGAAAAAATAATTCCTTTTAATTTAAAAATTGGTTTACATTAATTTATAAATAGTTTTTCAAAAAATATATAATTAAATTCAATTTTTAAGCCATATTTACTATATTCAATTAATATTATTACTTCCTCCATTATAACAACTATGTTATAACAATAACATTTAAATAAATATAAAATTATACATTTAATCTTGTTGTGGCATATCATGTATACTATCGAACATAGTGTTTACTTCTGAAAACGTAAGATATTACATTCTAAAACCCTTTAATAAATTTCATCCTCAAAATATGATATTAGGATAAAAAATTATTTGGTTTACTTTTCAAAATATATTTGATGAAAATCCACATCAGAGGAATGATTAATAAAACTTCAACATTAAAAATAATGAAAGGGTTGTATGAATGTCACCCTTGGTAACACATATTAGATTCCATGTCCGAATACTTGGAAATGGAAGAAAAAAATAACTACCATGTTTTGATATAGAGTGATAGAGAACATGACTTTGAAAAAGTTAACAATTGCACAACCATAAATATGTTATGAGTTAAAAGGTCACTAGTTTCATTGTAGGAAAAGTAAACAAATGTCATTTTTGATTTAATATCATGTTCATTGATTTGCGGAAATAATTTAATAACTAAACTAAGAACATAAATAAATATTCTTACATGAAAATTTGAGATTCATCCTTTAATAAATTCCCAACACATACTTACATTTTTATCCAAAATGATGAGTATTTATGATAATGTTTTCACACATAAAGCATTAGAATCAACCACTAGAGAATCACATAATCCACAAAATATAAATTTTAAATTTCTGATATATTTAAAAAGTAAAAAAACCAAAATATTTACGAAATGATAAGATAATTATATAAAAAATAATAATCCTTTATAATAAGAAAGAATACTTTTAATCTCCATAATTCAAAAATAATAACCAATGTTCGATATAGATCATTCAACTATCCTTAAAATTCATCAAAAATAATCAGGAATAAAAATTGAAACCCAACAACTATTTTATCTCATAATATTCCAAGATAATGTTTAAGAATAATATATAAATAATATTAATTACCCTTCAAGTCCCATACCAAGTAATTTACCAATATTTCATAAGAATATGCCAACCAACTTCATAAATATACTAAATCACCAAAAGGAAAAAATATAGATCATATATTATTCCAAAATAAGATTGAACTATTATTAATAAAATAAAATACTTTTTATTTATATTTAACATAATCATATAAGATTACCGAAATAGTGCACGTCTTCAGAAATAACATTAATCACATAATTACAAAATAATTTTCCAATCCCGAGGTAATCTATTCTATAAAAAAATGTTTTCCCAGAATCAAATATTCATCATCTAGAAGACCATTCAACTAAAACTAAAAATTCATAATAATAGGGGATTTATGTAGTCTAGTGGTAGGTGATCCAACATTGTCACCCCTTAGTTGTGGGTTCGATTCCCGCAGTTTTACAGGATGCGAAGTGTTGTAAAAAATCCTACAGTTTTCCATTTCTATAAAGATATATAATTCTTATTATATTTACGAAATTTGATAATGTCCTAAAAAATATCTTTAACATGTATTAACATAAAATTTTATCTCATACATTTTAACTTGTTTCTAAACATTATTGGGAACTAATTACTTCAAAAATAAATATCTCTAAAAAATACTTAATCTGCTGGAAATTTCATAACATAATGCCTTAAAATGGGGTAATTAGACATTGAGATTATAATCAACCATCAAATTAGAAACCAATAGTGATATATCTACCCTTTAAAAAATAATCCTAATCTCCAAATTTCTTTAAACCTTTCATTTGATACAATCTGTAAGGACCCATCCTTAAATAGAACTTATTCAAATTTTTTTGAACTAGAATTTACATTCGATGATTTTTACTATTTAGTGATTTTGGGAATTAGAAAAAACTTTTACAATGTAGACTGATACAATATATTTGGATAATTATACATAGTATACATTATTTATGTAAAATAAAACCCTTTTAAAATATAACATGAGTTCCCTTCGAAACACATCTCCAAATATTTCATCATGAAATATTGTTTTCCCATAGTAATATTATGACCTGTGTTTTTTTTCAAGATTGGGATGAGAATAAAAATAAAAGTGAGGTACATAAATAAATAAAAGAATTATCCTAGTGGAAACATATAAAACATTTCTTAAAAGACACACATTTTTACACTGAAAAAAGTTTCATTATTTCAAAAGGATCATTATCTTACCTTCTGAAAATAAAATGATTTCCAAGAAAGATCATAAAAAAACATATAACATATAAGTTGGTAACATGATATATAATTATAATAGAATTTAAAAACCATATGGAAGACTTATATAAATGTCACTATTAAAATAGGAATAGCAATACTGCCGACATTAATAACAAAGGCATTATAGGTTATAATGTGACCATCTATCATTGTTTTATAACGTAACCACAAATAAAATTTACAAGTACCATTAACACATAAAATCATGAAAATTTTAAAATTTAACACGTAATTATTAATTTAAACTTATAATAAAACATTTCCTGTTATTTAAATAGCTGTTATATTTTCAAAAACCAATTTGAGATATTTATAATAGTGATTTTTGAATCAAAGTGTCTAATACAACTTTTAATTTTTTTAACAAAATTATAGAAATAATTTTTTTAAAATTTTAGGTTCATATAACCAAATTAATAAATAATTTTGATGACATGGACATGAATGAGAATTATTTTTAATCATAAATATATAAAACACTTAATTCAATGTTTTAGTTAATGTGTCTGTTACCTTGAGTCCAACTCATCAAGTAGTATATACATTTTAGGGAATAATAAAATTAATTTAATTATTTACATTATTTAGATCGTTTTTATGTTTATTTTTCCGTTTATATCAATTTTTATTATGTTATAAAAATACCATTATTATTTATGTTCATGTTAGATTTTTTTTGTCGATATTCGGTACATGTGTCGAAATTGAACATGGTATTTTTTCAACTGTCAATGTAGTCATTAGTCCGTCATCCCAAGAATGATATTAATGAAATATTAATCAATTTGATAAATAAATTATAATTTTTAATAAAACCATTAATGTAGAGTTACAAAAAATGATCCACATTTTAAAATTTATGGAATTCTGTACGTCCACATGAGTAATAATTTCATTTTTAACTATCCTTATAGAAAGGAAGTAAGTATTATTTATCATTATAGAATGATCATAATATAAATAATATTATATTAATAATTTATATATACGTATATATATATATATATATATATATATATTATTCATGTTATGTGGTGAATAAAAACAAATCACAATGCTTTGTGAAAGAGATAGTTTACACATACGCACAAAAGACATTATCATTTTAATATGCATTAAAAGGTAAGAATGTAAGTGATTTATTATTCTAAAATAATGATAAATATGTCATGAATTTAATTAATAAACATTAATCCCAAAATTAAATCCATTAATTAGAGGTGGTGATGGGAAAAAATAAATTCAGATCGTGGAGGTGATAATTCACATGTACGCATAAAAGATTAGTTATTTTCCCATTTGATAGAATTGGGGATGGATATTGGTAATTAAATTAACATAATAACATCTTAGTATATTTATGATAGTTTAGTTATTATTTTATCATGTTGAAAGAATATTATCAGAAATCAGATGAAGAAATAAAACAAAAACCCTTAATAAAAAATGATACCTCTTCCTCAGACGATCTTCTTTGAATAAGACCTTAACACGTATTAAAAAGATTTTATGCCAAAAATAATTATTATTTAAAGTGTGGATGTATTATAATAAGATATTTTAGAATATTGGTTTTGGAAATTTTTTTTCAGGTGTATTTAAATGAGATGAATGACTTCCTTTATATACGAGAGGGTATGTGAACTCTTACAGTTGTTCATATTATTAATATAAAATAAACTAATGTTATATTTCCAATGGGTGAAAATTAATTTATTTTTTATAGAATATGGTTTTTCTCTAATAGAATTTTTAAAATGAAAATCGGTTAATATTTCACTATTTTGAATCCATATTTTTTTAACCCTTATTTTAAATTTTTTATTCTTACCGTGATATCATGTAATTTACACTTTGAGAAATAATATACTTACCAAAAAAACTACCAATAAATAAGTCATTGATGAAATCTAATGACTTATCCCAATTATTTTTATGAAATTGAGATTTTTATATATTTTATATCAATTTAGAAAATATTACTTATTTTGATGTATCAATAAGGTCAATTTTGATACTATTCATTACATAACTTTTTAAAAATATCTTAACTACAAAATAAAATAAAACCAGTACATATAAAAAATAAATAACATGGAACATTAATCAAAAAATTATTATATGTCATTAGTCCTCTAAAATTATATTAAATTAGTATTGTCAGTATTAGTTATTTGATATTTCCTTAAATTAAACAATTACTAAATCATCATTATGAAAGCATTCTATTTAAAAATTTATTGTATAAAAAGTAAAAACAAATTATTAAGATACATATAAACATTTTATCTTTGAGATTAGTTTTTATAGTCTAAAATATCCCGTACATGAACCAATATTAAAAATATTTCACTTGATAAAATCAAAATTGTGACAAAATTGACATTTCATTGAATATAATATTTTAAATGGAATATTCCTCTATAGGTAGATTCAAAATCTCATAATTTTATCTTATGTACAATTATGGTAAAAAAACTCATACAATGAATCTAGGAAAAGTGTAAAGTTAATTTTATAGTACTTAAAAAGTTACCTTTAATTACTCGATTTACCATTAACCGTCGTAATAAAAAATATTACTAAAGTCATTATTCATATTCTACAAAAATATAATGGACTTATTTATATAATTTTGAATTTCAGAATTCAAATTTGGATTAAATATTTAAAAATCAAAATAAATGAATTGGTAGAAAATAAATTTAAAATAATTCATCTTGATGATTAGAAAAAACTGTTTTTCAATGTAAAAACCTTAAAAATGTTCACAGTGTTATTATATATAATTTAAATAATAAATTGATTCAATTGAACTACATTGGATTAAATATTATAAAAATATTATAATAATTTAAAACCATAAAAATATATTACTGAACAATATTATTAAAACTTATGAAAGAGTAGTATTCAATTAAAATGCATTATTTTATTTCACTACTCACCAAAATATGAAATTTATCAGAAAATTTAAAAATATTAATCAATAATAATCTTTAATATTCCAATTTCAATGAATATATTTAGTTTTTCTAATAATTGTTTTTAATTTGTCAAAAACTAGATTTCAAATTGGTGCACCATCAAAAGGTGACAAAAGTGCCTCTCATGAAAAATACTTCTTTTATGCCTAAAATTAGAATTTTTCTTATATCATGACTAGAAACAATATTATGTGAATGAATAAAATTATATTTAATATATATATATATATATATATCATTAATATATTCTCAAATTATTTATTTTATTTTTTATCTGTATAAAACACATTTGTGCAAAATGAAATAGTTTTTCATAAAATGATTTATTTTTTATTTTTTTTATATTAAATAATTAATTTTTGGTAACCAAAGAATTTGTTATTTTTAAAATTTTATACTATTTATCATAATTCAATTAATATTTTTCATTTCTAGAATTCGAATGGAAATGTTTTAATCGTAATATTTAAATAATAAATTTTAATTGTTTGTTTAAACCCGATGTGGTGTATCATGTACACTATTGAACATAACATTTGAATTTAATTTTTTGATTTTATAATTATAATATTTTCATTTATTTTATATTTTCATACAAATAAAACATTTTTAATTTAATACAAAAATAAAAAAATCAAAAAAAGATTTGAATAATCTAGTTTGTTCTTTGTTTCTTAATGAGTAAAATTATTTTGAGAGTTTCTGGATGGTTGGAAACATGCAAGAGAAATATTTTATGGATATTTTCTTACTAGATGTGACGACTGATGATTTTTTTCTTGGAAATGGTGATTCTCATTGGTCTAATCTCTAAGTTTGATCATGAAGTCGTTCAATAAACAATATGTGTTTTCATATAAGGACACTTCGAGTTCCTCTATTAGTAAAATCTCTAATGATATTTCCCATAGAAGGATTGGGGTCTCTTTTGTAGAGGTTCCTTCAGGTGTTCAGGATCTGGTAAAATCAGACGATCCCATTCCATCTAATATTCATAAATTAGAGGATGGAATCTTCTCATTGGTAGCAAATACAGAATCCTTGAAACAATGATTCAAACACTATAGGTTATATCATCTTTGTATGATGATTTTATCAAGGGGAGATATGCCTTAGTTATATGATTATACTAAGCATAAAATCTTGCTTTTCTGGGGTATAAGTACATGAAAACTTATTTTAATTAGAAAGGGTATTTTTCATATTGTTTTTCTGAATGAGGATGATATGTAAATGGCTCATTTCCCTAGACATATTCATCTTATACCATGTTTGTTTCTTATTTTAGAGTGAGAATGTAATTTTGATCCCTTCAATTAAAACCAATCCAATGCTCAAATTTGGGTTAGACTTCATGGATTAAATTTGGTGTATTGGAACCCTAAGATTCATAATTATTTAGCTTCATGTATTGGAATCCCTGTTAAATTGTATCAAATAAAATTAGAAGGTGAACTTGGCATGTATGCACTAATTCCTTTTGATGTCAATTTGGTTGTTGAACGTCCAAATTTCACCATTCTAATTTCCAATGATTGGAAAATAAAAGACAAATATGAGTTAAAATGAGTTTCGTCATTTTGTGAATTCTGCTAGATTTTGGGTCACTCCATGGAGACATTTAGAGTGATTAAATAGAAAGTAAGGGTTCCTCCCAATGTTAATGAATAGAAAAATGTTAAAAATTATCAATGAAACAATGGTGATCTCCCTAGAATGAATCCAGATATCCAGCTTTTGGAGTGAGAGTCACAAGCCATCCCTCCATCCATAAGGGTTATATCCTAGGCTGAGATTGCTGAGGAGAAAGATTATCTTGCATCATATCCCTCTTCATCAAATCTTCTAGTGACCCAGGTTCATGCTAAAGGTGTTATCAATGACAATTCTTCAGCCTTTGAAATTTCTCATTATATTAGTGATTTGGTTTGAAGCACGCAACCGAGTGAGGATGAGCACTCTCTTTTCAACTATATTGATAAATATATGTCTAATATTGTTACAAGTATGCATAAGGAACTCTTTCTATCAAAAACTTCTTAGTTTTCTACTCTTGTTCCCATTATTCTGAATCAGGTGTCTGAATCAAATGTTTCTACTTTAACCTTTCAAGGATATTGGATATCTAAAGTTATTCAACAAAATGTAACAGGGAAACTCGAATTAGGTTTTTTAAAGAATGGTATTTATACCAGTGATTCTCATTACTCATAAAAGGATGAGCTCAATGCAGTTAATGTACATGAAATTGTAGATTCTAAGGAGTCTGAACATGATTTAAAGGATTTTTCAATTCAGATTCATGGTAGGAATGATTCAAATTCAATCCAGGACAAGGAAAGAAATATGGTTGACTATATCAGTGTTTATCAAATCATAGATAAGGATTTAGAATCTATTAAAGTGGATGAATGTATAGGTTCCATAGAATCATGATAATATATGAAGGATATTTCTTCTCAATCTTCAGTTAGGTTTGGCTCTAAGGATGTTTAAGAGTAAAATAAGCAAATTAAGACAGTATAAATCACCAGTTTGGTTCAAAATCGAATGGTTTCTAAGAAGAAGACAGGAAGGCCTCCGAAAATCATTAAAAAAATGAGGGAGATGGAAATTTTTGGGGGTGAATTCTAAAAGGGAATCTAAATGGGGATTTTATTTTGGAATTGTAATGGTCTGGCTCATGTAGCCACTGTCCGGTCTCTTAAAATTTATATTCACCTTCATAAACCTATTTTGTTTGGGGTATCCAAGCCTAATTTTTTCCAAATAGACTAGCTATCCATGAAGTAAAGGGATTAACATTGATTGGTATGAACAATAGTTTATCAGTGGTGAAGAATTCATGTGTTCTAGCCCATTATTCTCTTTCTGATTCTCTTCTGGTTGACTCTAATATTCAGCATATAATGTGTTCCATTTCTTTGATGTGATTCAAGCCAATTGGTTCCTTAATTTATGACAATAACAGTTATCCAGATCGTAGAAGTCTTTGGTCGAATATTACTTGACTCAAAAGCATCATTAATGGACTATGGATCATTCTTGGTGATTTTAACTCGATTCTTAGCCCTGATGAAAAAATGGGACCAATGAATAATACTATTTATTCACGAGAGTTTAATAAATGAATTGAGAAAAATTAACTTATTGAAGTCAATCTGGTGGGTGGGATGTTTAATTGGTATAGAATACATGTTATATGTATGGTTGCAAGTAAACTTGATAGGTCCTTTGTGAATGAGTCTTCTCTTTGTTTTTGGGACTATATCTCTTTCATGGAATTATCTCATCTCATCTGTGATCATCATGCCATCATTTTTGATCTCATAAGTAATGATTATAAGCCTTCTTTTCCCTTCAGATTTAATAAGTCTTGGGTTTTACATCCTGAGTGTGATAAGCTTGTTAGTGATATTATGGGTTAAGTGGGTTGTAAGAGTAATGTTTTCTCTTCCATTCTGAAATTAAATATTCTCAAGGGGAATCTCAATCTTTGGAGTAAGGATAGGTTTGGTCAACTCGATAAGGAAATTTTCAACCTTAAAATATCCCTTCCGTGTTTCCAAGAGTAGTATTATCATAATGATTTTTATGGTAGTGTTGCATTGGAATCAGATTGGACTATTAAACTCAATAATCTTCTAAATATGAATTATTCCATGCGAAGATCTATTTTCATGGAATATTTCCATAAAGATGGGGATGTGAACTCAATTCTTTTTTAACTCTCTTCAAAGAGTTAGGAATACCACTCGAAATCTTTCTCTGCTTATGAGTGGAGATAATGTTTTGAACAATTGACAGGATCTTTCTAAGAATATTATTTCTTTTTTTTAAATGCCTATTTAATGTTTCTAAAACTATTTATGCCCTTGTGGATGGTGTTACTCTAAATCGTATCAATCAAGAGTAGAATTCAATACATACAACTATTCCATTGAAACTAGGGATCAAGGCAAATGTGTTTAGCCTCAATCCTGATAGTTTCCCTGAACCTGATGGTTTTAGTAACTAATTTTTTAGAACAATTAAGAGAATATTTGGGATGATGTTTGCATGGATGTTGTTTATTTTCTCAGAGGTGGATGTCTTCCTCAAGGTTAATAATTCTTAATTCCATTATTTAATTCCTAAGGGGGATAATTCCAATGAAATTATTCTTTTTAGGCCTATGGATTTAATCAATACCTTGTTCTATGATGTTACAAAAATACTTTCTAATAGATTGACACCAATTTCTAGTAATATTGTTTCTTTTAAGAATTTTGGTCTTGTCAAGGAGAGATCTAATTAAGATTGTCTTTTTTCTGCATTGGAGTGTGTCAACCTTCTCAAAAATCATATTTGAGGAGGGAATATTACTCTAAAGCTTGATATTAAAAAGGCTTTTGACATGATGGATTAGAGCTTTATTTTTAAAATTATTATCTTGTATGGCGTTGATAATAGTTTAATTCGCTCGGTTAATATTATTTTGGAATAATGTCATATTTATGCGCTTGTGAAAGGTTCTCTGGAGGAATATTTATCTTGTTATAGGGGGTTAGATAGGGTGATCCCCTCTCATATATTATTTTCTCCATCTTCGAGGATTCTCTTAGTAGATTATTTTCTATGATGGATGTTAATGGAAAATTTAATTCCATTGGTGATGGTAGAGGTATTTATTCTCCAACTCATCCTCTTTATGTGGATGATCGTATTTTATCACTGATGGGACCAAGAAAAACATTCAAAATATCAAGAAGGCTCTCTGGAATTATGAGAAGGTCTCTGGTCAGCAGGTCAGTTGGAAAACATATTTTGTTTATTTTGGTAAAAATATCAACTATGTTTGAAAAATTGATATCATTAATGACTTGGGGATTAGAGAAGGAACATTTAATTTTACCTATCATGGGGTGTCTAGGTTTTGGGGTCATCGAAAGGCTTGTTATTTTTTTGGAATTCATGGTCGGATCAAAAAACAAATATCTTCTTGGAAGGGTAAATCCCTCTCTATGGTTGGCCATGTTTGTCTTGTCAATCCTATTATTACTTATAAATTGTTTTATAATTTTATTGTTTATAAATGGATTTCTTATCTACTTAAAATAATTAATGCAACCATTAAGCACTTCATATGGACTGGTAGTATTTTGGAAATAAGACTGGCTACTGTTTCTTGGAATAATTATTGCAAGCCTTTTGAGATGGGGGGTCTTGGATTAACAAATCAAAGAATTTTAAATCAAGCATTGCATGATTATTTTATTTCTAGGTTGGTTTATAATAATTTTTAATCCACTATTTTTTTAAAATCTAGGTTTCTTATTAAGCTAAACTATGGGTTTTCTAATCATTTGGACTCATCGTTTTTGCCATATCTCAAGATTTTTTTTCTCTCTCATTGACATTAATGCCCACTGGTCTATATCTAATGATTCCCCTCTTCAGTTCTTAAAGTTCAACTATATTGGATCTCCTCTTATAGATTTTCTCAATTACGATTTTCCCTACATTTATTATGATATTTCAATAATGGAACAGTTTTTGGACATGGATGTTTTTCTGGATCATAATAAACACGTTTTTAAGGATTATTTATTTTCCCCTATTGGTGATTTTTGGATTTGAGAACTATATTCTTATTTTATTTTTTCCTCAAAGCCTTTTTATTTTTAATATATTGCTCCTGTGTTGGGTCTTAAATGGGTAAGAAATATAAAAATAAATATTCTTTCCCCTTATCAGTTTACTCTGATTTAGAGGCCGATGCATGGGAAATATCTCACTGATAATTCCCTCCAGTATCTTGGAATTTCTTTGTGCCCTGTCCGTGTTCTATATCATCGGCATCATGAGGATCTGGATCATTTTATCCCAAACTATGTTACTGCCTCAATAATTTGGAAGGCCATATTTGATGCATTTGTGGTTTGATAGCCAATATTTACCTCTACTCAGGATTTAATTATAGGTATGTTTGGTCTTCCTCGTGCCCCTTTTATGCTTTTTATTATCTAGGTTGCAGCGGTTGAATTAGTCAACATCATTTTTTTGGCAAAGAACATGTGTTTTCAGGACAGGGTGGTTTTCAACCCCGAGGATGCTTTGGTTTGAATTTCTACTGCTCTTCGGATTGTTAAAATCCATTGGAAAGTTTATTTTTGGAACTCATTTCATGAATTATTTTCACTCAAGAATCTCAATATTAAGGGTAATTTTCAGCCTCTTATATACACTCCAATGGTTTTCTACATTATCTCTTATATATTGATGATATTGTTACTCATGTTTTCAGGGATTGAAATACTTTCGCTGACTTTCTTGCCAACAAATGTGCTGAGGAAAAAATTATTATTTGGACTGATCATCTTCTTTTGGATGTTTTCCTTATTTTTTTTAGGGATGAATATAATTTTTCATTTTTAGGCTTGTGTGATTCTTGGTTATCTTTTTTATATAATATAGGGGCCCTGTTTTCAAGAAGGTGCTCTGTTTAAAAACATGTTTAGTATAATTTTTGAAAATCCTATCTATTATGCTACAAATGTCATGAGAAATTTATATACCTATTCGTTTAAAATTATGAATTGTAAAATCCTTGATAAGAATGGTCTTCTTATAGTTTTAAATTTTTTAAATATACAAATTATCTTTTTCTCATAACCTGAAAAAGATAATTCTCTACCAATCACATAATATTTTATTACATCTACAATAATGGTGGCTATATGATCATGTACCATTTTGGAATATATTCAATATATTTTTTCCTTCATATAAAAATTTCTATATTATTTTAGAAATTGATTTTTGGAAACACCTTTTGAAATTCAAATTATTATTCAATGATGTCTTAAACTAATGAAACCATTTGTTCATTTATTAAGTTGATTGTTTTCATTTTTCTAATGTAATCCATTTTCATTAATTTTTATTAATTTATTTCGGTGATTCATGATGTAGAATTCCCATTCATAATATAAAAATTTTATACATAGTGTGTAATCATTCACAATATCATTGGTTGTGTTTATTTTTCAACACTCTCATTTAGCACACATCACAAGATGAACTCATATTCTCTTCTATTTTGTTTCATTATTATCATGTGTGGTATTTTTTTATAAAAATTATATGAATAATTTTTGGTAGGTAATAACAAACATTCTTCATCACAAAAAACAATTTTATTGTGTTTCAATTAGAAACTATCAATGATTTGAATCGTTTATTTTTGGACAAATTCAATCCCATTTTTATGTATTTTTCATTAACATAGAATAAATTATTTTAACATTAAATTTCCCCCAGGATAATGGAATTCTTATTCATTAAATGATAAACATATGATACAAACAATCAATGTACTTATGTGGAAATTTAACACAACACCAATAGTATAAAACAATCATTGATATTTTTTTGAACATATTCAATCCAAATTTAACTCCATGTTGTTTTTGGACCAAAAATTCATACTTATGAGATCATATTAGGGATCCAAAATTTCATGTCTTACCCACATCTACATTATATTAATTTATATTTTTATTATCATTTTTATCCATATATATTTTATTAATTCTATATTGTGACTATCAACATATAATGGAATATTATTAGAATAAACATATTTTTATAGAAAGGGCTACCTTTTTCATTGATATTATATCCAATATATAATCAGATGTTTTTTTAGTTTTTACTATTAATGTGAATTCTTTAAAAAAATCATTCATAACGATCTTTTATGTTAATAAATACTTTCTCAAAATATTTGGTAGAGTCGATTTTTTCTAGTTCTTGATTTTTTGGTTCACATTTAATTTAAGACACATCATTTTAAGGATATTTTTTCGAACCTCAAATAATCCCAAAAATTATTCTCAATATCTCTTTGTCATCACAAAATTATATTTATTTATTTTAATGCTATAATAATAAATTTTCATGATCCTTTATTAATTTATATTTCACCCCTGATTAAGCATTCTTTACCTCAATAATAGCATTGTGAGTTTCTTCTAGTGCATCAATACTCTATTTAAATACTTATTCATCATAACGTTAGTCATGAATTATTTATTTAGATTACTATTAATGGAGAGAGATTATTTTATAAAAAATTAATCTATTTTCTATAAATGGTTTATGATATTCTCATTTACCTAGAAACTTCACAGATAAATCATTTTCTAAGGATTTTTTCTCTCTCAACACTGATGTTTTCTCATCCTGCAGATATTTGATGAAATCAATTTTTAAAGTGAAAAAATTAAGAATTTTTTTTTTCTGAAATACATTATTGAAGTGTAAAAATTATGTAGTGATTAAATGTGAAAAAAGAATTATAGCCTAAGCATGAATCTTGAAGAGAATAATTATTAAATAATAGGGTAGAAAAAGTAACTATTTGATTTCTTATAACTGGCGGGGTATCCTTTTTATCACCATTCACATGTAATTACATTATCAAATTCTTATACTCCCTCATATTCCCATCTCACAAGGTTTTTGGATGAAATGCACATATTTTTTATTTGATATTGAACTTGTATCCATCTTCATCAATTCATATTTATCAATTTGAATGAAACTATGATGAAATAGTTCCAACTGGAGGTAGAACATTTTTCTCTGAACCAATTAAATATCCTTGTGTATTGTGAATCCACTGTTAGAGGACGGAGGGGTGAGATGAATTATTATGATTTTTTTAAATTATTATTTTCTATTTACACTATATTAACCTCTAAATATATTAAGTTGTTTGGATATTGTGTATATCAATCAACAAATTAATAACATATATAAGAAAAAGGTAAATAGATTACAATACCTAATATCATTACATGGTTTTATTGTTATGTGTGGAACTACAACCTTACCAAGTTACAATCGAGTCTTAGAAATGGGTACTCCATTAATATCATAAATTCAATACATCTGAGGAAGGTATCATCCTTTTTACCAATATTATACAATAAAAATATAGTATTTTTTTATATGGTTTTTATATAGGACCTATCATATTTATAAGGTATATTCTAAATACATTTTTTAACATTATAATCAAAAATCATCCACACTGACCAATTTGTAATAATATATATTCTCCATAAATCTATGAATTTTAATTCTAGTTGATAATCATCTACAATAACATTCAATTCATCCCGCATTAAATAATATAATTATCAATGATAAAATGTATAATGAAACCTCAAAACTTATTATTTCTCCCTAAATACAAATATTTTAGATAATTTGTATCATTCATTGATTCATTTAATAAAAAAAATATTCGGAAACAATTTCATATCGATTCGTTTCTCTTATTCTATTTGATTATTCTTATCCTTCAACATTGAATGGGTAATTTATAGAATCATTTCCTTAATTTCCCCATTAGTTTCTTATATTTTTATTAATATTTTAGAAACTCCATTAATCACAAGAATATTTCCAACAATTTGAAATATGGATTATCTATGAAAATCAGTTATATGACATTTCCTTTGAAATTGGAAAAATATTATTCTTGAAAATATATCATATTTAATATTCATATATCACATCCTGAATATTTCATATATTAATAATAAATAATTTTAGATGAATATTCAAAATATTTAACTATAAAAAACTTCCTATAATTTTAAAGGATTAGTGTACTTGGAGACTACATATATAATCATATTATTTCATTAAATATCTTCAACATATCCTAAAAGTTTATTCCCAAATATTAAAATTCATTCAAATTTATTATTTAATACTTTTATTCATAACATGGGGAGGAATAGAGCCTAAGAAAGGGTAACCTCTGATGCTATGTAAGGGTAAACATATGATATATTAAGAAATTATCATATTTTAGAATAAAGATATGAGAATATTATCCCAACATAAGAAAGTCATAACATATCAATTAAATAAATTTAATCACGAGTCATGGAATAAATCATTTTCGTATCCAAATACAAACATCACAACCATTAAGAAGCATAAAAAACTATAATGATCCCTAAGAGCATATCATAAAAATTAGAATGTGAAAAAATATGATTATAAAGTAGTAAATATTTATAAATAGTAATAGGGTCACTAATTAAGTTAAGAACATGAATTAATATCATCTAATAAACATTTTGACAAGAAATAAAGTCTACAAATAAAAAGTGGACATGAAACAAGGTCAACACATAAAATAATGGACATAAAACCTTGTCCATGCATATTATAGTCAACATGAAATTAGTTTCATGTATGACAATGTAAAATCATGATTTTCCCATCTTAACCCTATGCATTGGAGGGATATAATGGACCCAAACATAACATAATCATAATCAAATCACATATAGGCCACAAGATCAAGAAAGAATTTAACATTTAATATTAACATAACCCATTAAAAAAAATAGGTTTCATCAATATTCATCATTACAACCCTAAACCATATAGAGAAATAACAAAGATACTATCATAAAACCATATCTACCATTAGACATAAGTAACATCAAAATATATCATCATCAATAATAAATGGCATGAAAATATTACTTGTAAAATATCTTTAGGGAAATTAAATTTCAGTTTTCAAATTACTTTTTTAAAATAAAAAAAATTAAAAATATTTTGGAAAACATTTTTTGAATAAAATCATGTAAAATTGTAATGTATTATTCACCATATTGATAATCCACAATCATGGGAAATTCCATTCATGATGTAATCATTAAAATATCTATTCTGTTCACACCATCGATGAAATGTAACCAATTCAAAACATGAAAAGAATATTGTATTCAATTATTTATATGAAAATTAGAATATTGGTAAAAAAATTAATATAAACAATCATTTATGAATAATAAACATCATTCTTGAAAACATTTTAGAAAACAAGTATACGGAAGAAAAATTATTTTTGACCGAAAGAGGAGAAATAAGGTTATATTTTCATAAAATAATGTAATGAAATATTTTACATAACAAAGAGTGTTAATTGGTTTTAAAACTTCATGATCCATAAATAACCATAGTAGAAGTAATATTAATGGTTTTTATCAAATAAGCATTATATTTTTTCCGTTAATGTAAATTCAAGCATAAACAATCATGAATAAAATTTGATTGAAACAGATATACCATATCAATTTTGTACATTATGATTTATAATATACCTGACTGAAATACATTCAAATTAAAAATTAAATACCATGAAAATAAGGATATTCATGATAAAACATAAAAACCAGATAGTAGATACACCGCCTAAAATAAGATAGTTGTATAACATAACATATTTCCCATAGAAGACAATTTATAACAATAAACCCTTACCCAAAGTCCTATATTTATGTTTACACGTTATAATATCATTTATAATAAATATATAACTATTATAAATATATTATAGAAATTTTTTAATAAAACATTTTCTATGTATCGTTAATTTATAATTTTTTGATTATAATTTATGAAAAATTTATCCATTAATATGATCATTCGAGTGAAACCTAGTTTTTTTTACATGCATGATACAGTTTGACCATTCCATTACATAAAACATGGTCACAGTTTCAACATCTATAAAATTTAAATATAAAAATAGGTATTATATTTATTCATGATATAAAATTATATAATTATTCATATAAATTGGTTATGAAAAATTAATTACATCTTTTATTGGAGACGTTAGTCCGTACACACGTACAATTGGTGCTTCCACCTTTATATAGTTATAATGAAAGGAAGGTAAATAATAATTCATCCTTAAATAGTCATTATCATATCATAATTATTATATATATTTATAAGGCCCCAGCCTTAAACCTTACTTAATATTGAATTAAATGAATAATTCACGTTGAGGATCTTTTCAGGTTTAGAGTTTTAGAGAGTTAGAACATAACTATTACATCTCAAAAGATTACAAAGTAGACACTTCTACTAAGTTTCCATAATAATAAAAAAAAACTCTTAAAAAGAAACGTGTCTAGTTCCATGTTTTATATAGCATGACATTCCCTTGATCCCATCCTTGACCTTATTCCACATTAAGTCCTGTGAAAAACATTTCAAAAACTTGGGGTGAGCATAAAAAGCTCAGTAAGGGATACAAAAATAATGAAAACTGTTAGTTTTTTCAAACATCAAGTAAACCATGTATACTATATCAAAGTAATACCTTCACCTTCATGAAGTAGTAAAAAAAATCTTCACTGAATAAAGTATCATTACTTACCTTTTTGTAACCAAAGGATTACCATAAAACCCATATAAAGATAACATAGAATATATATAAAGGTAACTTGGGACATGAACATACTTAAGTGGAATAACCATACAGTTGACTTCCACACATATCACTTAATGGAATAGCCATACGGCCAATTTCCATACATACTTAATGGAATATCCATACGGCCGACTTCCATACCCAATGCATTGGAGGTTATAACGTAACCACCCGTCCTGGTATTCACGGCACCACCCGTCATATGGTTTATAACGTAACCACTCGTTAAAATGTCCAAGTACCAGTATAAAATAATAAAACATAAAACCAATATAAAGGAATGATAACATTTCCACATTTCAATCACAATATATCATAAATATATTGACATAATAGAATCCTTTTTTAAAACCATTTTCAATACCAAAATACATAAAAGAGTATATGGTATTTATTTTATTCTAAAAACATTACGGCTTGTTGAGAAAGCCAAAGATCAAATAATACTCGTGGCGGCGGAAAAAGGTCTTTGTCACCGCGTACATTTAAAAAAACATTCCTTTTTGTCGATTAGTAAAACGCTTCGTAGAAAAAGATTCCTTTTGTATAAAAGTAAAATTCAAAGGAGTTTATACACCGTATAAAAGAAATTTGTGTATAAAACCAAATATGCCTCAATGAAAGGAGATTGAGACGAAGTCCCTTACAAAGATCATTTTTAAAATAAAATAGATCTATTATGTGTATTCACTATAGGTACACATAATGAATACAAAATAATACATAATAATATCATGACATAATTTGAAAGTAGGAGATTAACCCAAAGAATGGAAATTGGGTTAAGAAGTTACCTTACCTCAGGTCCGACTTGACTCGATCGTTCTTTAACGTCCTAAATAATAAACTTGAGTTGATTTATACTTGATTAAGAACCTTTTTAAAGTTCATTATTCTTTTTATATCACTTATTTCCATGTTATAAACATTATGTAACCATTTAAGTTAATAATGTTTTTTTGTCAATATTTGGTTCTTAAGTCGAAAGTGGACTTCTTACAATTACATGTTGTTCGTGTGGTAAAAGGTTCTTTATATCCAGAATGACATTCCTGATTTGGATATCATATATATCATATATATCCAGCATATACATGTATTTATAATATTACATAATCATTTAGATGTAAGAAATGAAATACACCGTTAATGGAGACGGTAAGTCGTACGTACGCATGAACGCTACTTTCATTTCTATCTCATACTATAATGGAAAGAAATAATAATGATACAGAGGTATATTATAATTCCAGTTTAACATCATATATAATAACTTTAAATCCATCCTTTACACGTCCCACATATGGCATTAACGAATCACATCACTTTTAGGGGGCGGTAGTCCGCACTTCCTTAAATGAAGATATCGTGTTTACCCATAATGGAAACCATAAATTTATGCCAAAAATGAAAAATACAGAAGCTTAAAGAAAACATAAACATATTATATATCATATATAAAAATAGTGACATCATAATGGCCACCCTTGAAGGAGTTAAATGAGTATTGAACAATCATCGTTTCGGGAGGCAGAATTTCGCCATCCACGGAAACCGTATGTTCTTTAACCATTTGATGTAGTTGTGTGAGAGTGTAGCTCAAATAAATATTATAAAAACATCTTAGTATATTGAAGATACTGGTGTTGTTACAAAAGAAGTAAATAAAAAGAGTTTGGAGGGTTGGAGAAGCAAAATAAAACAAATGAACAAGAGAGAATGAATTACCTTTAAAAGTGTAACTCCCTTTTGATTTGAGCCTAAAGGATTTCTTTGAAAGGATTATTCCCAAAGGGAATCCTCTAGGATGAGGATAGGGATGTGGAGAGAGTAATTGGGCAGGGGTTGGCCGAGCCAAAGGCTTGAGAAGTGTGTGAAATGGGGTAGAGGTGGGGGCCTTTTATAAGAGGAGAGGAGGGGCACTTTTAGAAAGTAAAGAAATATTACTTTATTTGAAAATGTGTTTCGGTTTTAAAAGGTCCCACATTGATATAATTCGTGGATAAGGTGATAAGGGTTCTAAATCCACTCATCCAACTGGTTTTGTCCATGTGTAGGTTTTATATTTTTCATTATCTTTCCATTTTATTTAAATCGTCAAATAATGATGTCATCGCTGCATCATTATTATGTCATATATAATTTAATTTATTTAATGTCTAAAAATTATAAAAAAAATACTATGATTTAGGAAATCTTTTTATATTTCTAAAGACTATTTATAATCAAAATTTGGACTTGTATAACCCCACTCAAAAATTATTTTAGTAAAACAATTTATGTTAGTGTCATTTTCACTTTAACATCAAATAAAAATATATTACTGTCATTTTCCAACAAAAGTGGCTCCATGGGGTCCCCAAGTTGACCCATGGCTTGTCTCGGTCGGCCATGACTCACCCAATAGGTTTAGGACAAGTGTAATGGTGTTTTCACATTCTCATAATACCATTTTTACCTTAAACTACACTAATTACCTCTAATCGCGATTAATGAAAAAAAGTTACTATTCATCAAAAAATTATTTTAATCTCATTGAACCACATTTTACTTCTTAATGAAAACCATGTATGTCGGATTTTCAAAATTCAATACACATTAGTGGTAATCTTTCATTTAACTGAAAAATCAATTTGCTTCATTACCACTTAGTGGTTTCACTATTCATCAAAAATTGAAGTTTTTCAGAAAATTACCAAAAATTCACCCTAACCTATATTTGATATTCCGAATTCAAAAATGAAGTCCATTTTACAAAATTCAAAACATATAAGTCAAATTAATTAATTTAATAATTAATTTTTGTTGTCATGACAAATATCGTGTTTTTGTGAAGCAATAAGTATCAAAAGATAGACACCAGTTTAAGTCCAATTTCAAAGTGAAATTGATTCCAATGACCACCATTGAATTAACTGGTAAAAATATTTTCTAATTTCACATTAAAACCATTTAAAATAATAATCTAATCATATAAATAATTTATATTAAAAAGAGGTTTTGAATTAAAATACAACATTTTACACTATTCATAAAAAAATGAACTTTATCAGAAAGGTACCAAAAATTTACACAAAGTAAATTTTGATGTCCCAATTCTAAAGAAGAGTTATATTTGGTCCAAAATAAAGTATAAGAGTGATAAAAACTATATTTAATGACGGTTCACCATTAAAAGGTGATAAGTGAACCTTTAGTGAAAATTAGAGTATATATGCCCTAAAATTGAACTCTTTCCGTATTTTAAGCTTTTATCTTTTATTGGGTGAATGTATAAACATATAAAAACATCTCTAATCATATTTTAGTTATTTCTATCCATTCCCGCCAGTACAACGGCTACTTGTTAACTAACATTTAAAATAATATTATTTTATTACTAGTGTGCTACGTAAGTTTCAAAGAAACTAATCGTTGCGTATCGGGTACGCTATCGAACATAGCAACCCCTATAAAATAAAATTAATATTTAATTCGTAAATATTAATAAATATGAAAATTCTTTATTCTTTAATTACCTGGGATGTTACTTCCTTCCCCCCTTTTGGGAATTGCGTCCTCGCAATTTTATTCACTTATCAAAATAAGTGGGGGTATTTATCTCTCATAGCATTTTCAGATTCCCACGTTGCCTCTTCAATCACATGGTTTTTCCACAAAACCTTTACCTGATGAATCACCTTATTCCGTAACACTTGCTCCCTGTGGTCAAGAATCTGGACCGGTTGTTCCTTATAATATAAGTTCTCTTCCAGCTAAACTACCTCTGGACTCAAAACATGAGATGGATCTGGCATATACTTTCTCAACATCGAAACGTGAAAAACATTGTGTACCTGAGATAAACTCGGAGGTAAAGCCACTCGGTATGCAACTGATCCAACTCTTTCCAGAATTTCGTATGGTCCAACCAACCATGGACTCAACTTTCCTTTCTTACCAAATCTCATCACACTTTTCCAAGGAGAAACCTTGAGAAAAGAATGATCACCTACCTCAAAAGATAGATCCTTCCTCCGGTTATCCGCATAACTCTTCTGCCTACTCTGAGCTGTTCTCATGTGCTTCTGAATCAACTGAACTTTTTCTGCCATCTCTTCTACCAATTCTGGTCCCATCAACTTCCTTTCAACAACTTCATTCCAAAATGCTGGAGTTCGACACCGCTTCCCATATAATGCCTAAAATGGTGCCATCTGTATACTGGAATGAAAATTGTTATTATAAGAAAACTCAACCAAAGAAAGATGTTGGTCCCAACTTCCCTGATAATCCATAGAACAAGCTCGTAGCATATCCTCCAATGTATGGATTGTTCGTTCTGACTGCCCATCTGATTGAGGATGAAAAGCTGTACTAAAATTTAATTCAGTACCCAATGACTTCTGAAGGCCTTTCCAAAATTTAAAAGTAAACCTGGGATCACGATCCGATACAATGGAAAGAGGAACTCCATGTAACCTGACTATCTCTTTAAGATACAGGTGGGAAATTTGATCAAGAGAGAAAGTATCTCGTATAGAAAAGAAATGAGCAGATTTGGTCAAGCGATCAACAATAACCCAGATTGCATTATTACCTCGAGATGTCCTCGGTAATCCCACAACAAAGTCCATGGATATGTTTTCCCATTTCCACTCTAGCACTGGTAAAGGATGAAGCATCCCTTTTGGTAACTGCTGCTCTGCTTTAACCTGTTGAAATGTCAAACACTTCACAGTAAAATCAACAATGTCTCTTTTCATTCCATCCCACCAGTAATACTCCCGCAGATCTCTATACATCTTAGTACTGCCAGGATGAACTGAAAACGGAGAACTATGAGCTTCACATAACAACTCATTCTTCAACTGCGAATCACAAGGAACACATAATCTCTTCCCAAACCTCAGAACACAAACACAAACTTAACCAAGAACTCATGGAAAATTTTATTCATAAGGTCCATGAATACAGCAGGTGCATTGGTTAACCCAAAAGGCATAACTAAAAATTCATAATGGCCATATCTAGTACGGAACGCAGTCTTCGGAACGTCTGCTTCTTTTACCTTCAGCTGATGGTACCCCGATCTCAAGTCAATCTTTGAAAAAAACTGAGCTCCCTAGAGCTGATCAAACAAATCATCGATATCAGGCAAAGGATATTTGTTCTTAACAGTGATATTATTCAAGGCTCTATAATCAATGAAAAGTCTAATAGAACCATATTTCTTTTTAACAAATAAAACAGGAGCACCCCATGGTGATGTGCTAGGTCTAATGAAACCTTTCTCTAATAAATCATGCAATTGATCCTTCAACTCTAAAAGTTCAATTTGTGCCATTTGATAAGGGGGTTTTGAAATTGGCTTAGCATCAGGAACTAAGTCAACAGTAAACTCAACTTCCCGATCTGGTATTATTCCAGGCAACTCATCAGGAAAAACATCAGGATACTCATTTACCACTGGCACGTCATTAATCTGAACAATTCCTTTATTTTCAACGACGTGTGCAAGGTAACATTCATTTCCATCTTTTACAAGTTTCTCGGCCTCTTGATATGTTATCAAAAGTAAGGGTTCATTCTTGTAAACAAACTGAAAGTCTTTCTGAAAAGAAACTTCTTTACCTCTACAGTCAATCTTAGCATGGTAAATAGAGAGCCAATCCATACCCAGGATAACATCAAACTCTACTAGAGGTAGAACAATAAGGTTTGCAAGTAGGTTCTTTCCACAGATAAGGATAGGAAGATTCTTATAAATTCTTTTTGCCTCGACACTTCCCCCAGGTGTTTTTACCAATAGTTCAGGAGTCATTTATTGAGATGGTATTCCCATTTTAATAGAAAAGGTTTCAGAGATGAAAGAATGTGTAGACCCCGAATCAAACAACACACTTGCATAATCTGAAAAAACAAACAAAGTACCTGATAAAACTTCATTTGATGGCCCGACATCTGCTGAAGTAGTTGCAAAGGATTTCACCACCCCTTTCTGCTTGTAGTCTAACTGCTTCCCATCACTCAAGCTTCTTGTCGGACACTCGTTTGCATAGTGACTCATCCCATTGCACTTATAACATTTCACTAACTGCAAATCAAATTTGTTCTTACCTTCACCTTGATCCTTTTCAGTGCAATCACGAGCCTTATGTCCCATCTTACCACATCGGTAGCACTTTCCAGAATTCAGAAGACATTCCCCAGCATGCCTTTTTCCACATTTATCACAAACTGGAAACTTAGTTCTCTTACCATCAGACTTTTTTGAAGAATTCTTACCTTTCTCCTGGCACCTCGGTCTCTTCTTCTATTGGTTGTTATAGAACACCTGGTCATCGGAAAACTCCATTTACACCTTCTCCACACATCGAAAAAGTTTTTCATAACTTTTGAACTCACGAGAAGCTAAAGCCCTTCGATACTTTGGCTTTAACCCTGAGTAAAAACAGTTTATTTTACTATCAAGATCTCGTATGAAGTTTGGAGCATACCTTGCCAATCAAGTGAACTTTTCTTCATAAGCAGCCACTGAATCATACTCCTGCCTCAATTCTAGGAACTGTTTTTCCATCCTAAGATGAACCACCTTAGGAAAATATTTCTCAAGAAACATACCTTTGAATTCGTCCCAGTGAAGATCCTCAATCTCATCACTATCCCTTATATTTCTCACCATCGACCACCGCTGATCAGCTTCACCTTCAAAACGGTAAACAGCAAGACTAACCTTTTTATGTTCTGAACACCCCATGACATCAAAAATATTTTCCAGTGCTTTAATCCACCCTTCAGCTTGCACAGGGTCAGATGATCCTCTGAATGATGGGGGATGTTGCCTCATGAAATGTTCCACCACTGACATGTTCCTCTGCGGTTGATCTGGCTGATCTCATGCATGGATACCACCACCATTTATAGCCTGAGTCAACAGTGCCATCACTACAAAAAACTGTTCAGTTCCGATTCCGACCATCTCAGGTTGCTGATTTGGAAGGTTATCTTTCTCCTGATGTCGTCCCAACATAGCTGCTTTGTTTCCTTTGCGGAAAACCATTCTAAACACAGAAATATCTTAGGCGAAGCAACATGGTAATCCGTAAATTCTATATCATTTCAATCATATTATAATTTAACACTTTTCTAACTCCTAAAGTTGTCTAAACCGACCTTTGATACCAACTATAAGGCCCCAGCCTTAAACCTTACTTAATATTGAATTAAATGAATAATTCACGTTGAGGATCTTTTCAGGTTTAGAGTTTTAGAGAATTAGAACATAACTATTACATCTCAAAAGATTACAAAGTAGACACTTCTACTAAGTTTCCATAATAATAAAAAAACTCTTAAAAATAAACGTGTCTAGTTCCATGTTTTATATAGCATGACATTCCCTTGATCCCATCCTTGACCTTATTCTACATTAAGTCATGTGAAAAAAATTTCAAAAACTTGGGGTGAGCATAAAAAGCTCACTAAGGGATACAAAAATAATGAAAACTATTAGTTTTTTCAAACATCAAGTAAACCATGTATACTATATCAAAGTAATACCTTCACCTTCATGAAGTAGTAAAAAAAATCTTCACTGAATAAAGTATCATTACTTACCTTTTTGTAACCAAAGGATTACCATAAAACCCATATAAAGAACACATAGAATATATATAAAGCTAACTTGTGACATGAACATACATAAGTGGAATAACCATATGATTGACTTCCACACATATCACTTAATGGAATAGCCATACGGCCAATTTCCATACATACTTAATGGAATAGCCATACGGCCGACTTCCATACCCAATGCATTGGAGTTTATAACGTAACCACCCGTCCTGGTATTCACGGCACCACCCGTCATATGGTTTATAACGTAACCACCCGTTAAAATGTCCAAGTACCAGTATAAAATCATAAAACATAAAACCAATATAAAGGAATGATAACATTTCTACATTTCAATCATAATATATCATAAATATATTGACATAATAGAATCCTTTTTTAAAACCATTTTCAATACCAAAATACATAATAGAGTATATGGTATTTATTTTATTCTAAAAACATTACGGCTTTTTGAGAAAGACAAAGATCAAATAATACTCGCGGCGGCGGAAAAAGGTCGTTTTCACCGCATACGTTGAAAAAAACATTCCTTTTTGTCGATTAGTAAAATGCTTCGTAGAAAAAGATTCCTTTTGTATAAAAGTAAAAGTCAAAGGAGTTTATACACCGTATAAAAGAAATTTGTGTATAAAACGAAATATGCCTCAATGAAAGGAGATTGAGACGAAGTCCCTTACAAAGATCATTTTTAAAATAAAATAGATCTATTATGTGTATTCACTATAGGTACACATAAATAATACAAAATAATACATAATAATATCATGACATAATTTGAAAGTAGGAGATTAACCCAAAGAATGGAAATTGGGTTAAGAAGTTCCCTTACCTCGGGTCCGACTTGACTCGATCGTTCTTTAACGTCCTGAATAATAAACTTGAGTTAATTTATACTTGATTAAGAACCTTTTTAAAGTTCATTATTCTTTTTATATCATTTATTTCCATGTTATAAACATTATGTAACCATTTAAGTTAATAATGTTTGTTTTGTCAATATTTGGTTCTTAAGTTGAAAGTGGACTTCTTACAATTACATGTTGTTCGTGTGGTCATAGGTTCTTTATATCCAGAATGACATTCCTGATTTGTATATCATATATATCATATATATCCAGCATATACATGTATTTATAATATTACATAATCATTTAGAGGTAAGAAATGAAATACACCGTTCATGGAGACGGTAAGCCGTACGTACGCATGAACGCTACTTTCATTTCTATCTCATACTTTAATGGAAAGAAATAATAATGATATAGAGGTATATTATAATTCCAGTTTAACATCATATATAATAACTTTAAATCCATCCTTTACACGTCCCACAAATGGCATTAACGAATCACATCACTTTTAGGGGGCGGTAGTCCGCACTTCCTTAAATGATGATATCGTGTTTACCCATAATGGAAACCATAAAGGTATGCCAAAAATGAAAAATACAGAAGCTTAAAGAAAACAGAAACATATTATATATCATATATAAAAATAGTGACATCATAATGGCCACCCTTGAAGGTGTTAAATGAGTATTGAACAATCATCGTTTCGGGAGGCAGAATTTCGCCATCCACGGAAACCGTATGTTCTTTAACCATTTGATGTAGTTGTCTGAGAGTGTAGCTCAAATAAATATTATAACAACATACTAGTATATTGAAGATACTGGTGTTGTTACAAAAGAAGTAAATAAAAAGAGTTTAGAGGGTTGGAGAAGCAAAATAAAACAAATGAACAAGAGAGAATGAATTACCTTTAAAAGTGTAACTCCCTTTTGATTTGAGCCTAAAGGCTTCCTTTGAAAGGATTCTGCCCAAAGGGAATCCTCTAGGATGAGGATAGGTATGTGGAGAGAGTAATTGGGCAGGGGTTGGCCGAACCAAAGGCTTGAGAAGTGTGTGAAATGGGGTAGAGGTGGGGGCCTTTTATAAGAGGAGAGGAGGGGCACTTTTGGAAAGTAAAGAAATATTACTTTATTTGAAAATGTGTTTCGGTTTTAAAAGGTCCCACATTGATATAATTCTTGGATAAGGTGATAAGGGTTCGAAATCCACTCATCCAATTGGTTTTTTCCATGTGTAGGTTTTAGATTTTTCATTATCTTTCAATTTTATTTAAATCGTCAAATAATGATGTCATCGCTGCATCATTATTATGTTATATATAATTTAATTTATTTAATGTCTAAAAATTATAAAACAAAATACTATGATGTATGAAATCTTTTTATCTTTCCAATGAATATTTATAATCAAAATTTGGACTTGTATAACCCCACTCAAAAATTATTTTAGTAAAACAATTTATGTTAGTGTCATTTTCACTTTAACATTAAATAAAAATATATTAATGTCATTTTCCAACTAAAGTGGCTCCATGGGGTCCCCAAGTTGACCCATGGCTTGTCTTGGTCGGCCATGACTCACCCAATAGGTGTAGGACATGTTTCATGGTGTTTTCACATTCTTATAATACCATTTTTACCTTAAACTACACTAATTATCTCTAATCGCGATTAATGAAAAAAAGTTACTATTCACCAAAAAATTATTTTAATCTCATTGAACCACATTTTACTTCTTAATGACAACCATGTATGTCGGATTTTGAAAATTCAATACACATTAGTGGTAAACTTTCATTTAACTGAAAAATCAGTTTGCTTGATTACCACTTAGTGGTTTCACTATTCATCAAAAAATGAAGTTTTTCAGAAAATTATAAAAAATTCACCCTAAGCTATATTTGATATTCCGAATTCAAAAATGAAGTCCATTTTACAAAATTCAAAACATATATGTCAAATTAATTAATTTAATAATTAATTCCCTTTGTCATGACAAATATCGTGTTTTTGTGAAACAATAAGTATCAAAAGATTGACACCAGTTTAAGTCCAATTTCAAAGTGAAATTGATTCCAATGACCACCATTGGATTAACTGGTAAAAATATTTTATAATTTCACATTAAAACCAATTAAAATAATAATCTAATCATATAAATAATTTAGATTAAAAAGAGGTTTTGAATTAAAATACAACATTTTACACTATTCATAAAAAAATGAACTTTATCAGAAAGGTACCAAAAATTTACACAAAGTAAATTTTGATGTCCCGATTCTAAAGAAGAGTTATAGTTGGTCCAAAATAAAGTATAAGAGTGATCAAAACTATATTTAATTACGGTTCACCATTAAAAGGTGATAAGTGAACCTTTAGTGAAAATTAGAGTATATATGCCTTAAAATTGAACTCTTTCCGTATTTTAAGCTTTTATCTTTTATTGGGTGAATGTATAAACATTTAAAAACATATCTAATCATATTTTAGTTATTTCTATCCATTCCCACCAGTACAACGGCTACTTGTTAACTAAAATTTAAAATAATATTATTTTATTACTAGTGTGCTGTGTAAGTTTCAAGGAAACTCATCGTTGCGTATCGGGTACGCTATCGAACATAGCAACCCCTTTAAAATAAAATTAATATTTAATTCGTAAATATTAATAAATATGAAAATTCTTTATTCTTTATTTACCTGGGATGTTAAAATATTAATTAAATATATCCATATTACCTTTAATGTAATGCATAAATGAAAAATGAATCAAATTTCTTTGTGGAGGTTGTACTGTACATGAACAAACGATCAATATCGTTGCTTTCAAATGGATTGAAAGGTAAAAAGGCTGAAAAATCATATAATTATAGGGGAATAATTATGTCATAAATTTAATATATAAATATTAAATACATCATAATAATTAACATTGAGTTATGACGATGGAAAATGAATCATATCACTATATGGAGGCAGTAGTCCACACGTTTGCACAAATGATAATTTAATTTATTTTTAAACGAATGGATTGATGATAATGGTTGTTAAATAATTATACTAAAATATATTTATGATTTTGAACATATGTTTCTATTTTATGATGAGTACCACATATTTAAAGGTGGTAAAAAGAGAAGAAAATTGAAAGAGGTCGAGTTAGATTACCTCTTCTTCAGTAGACCTGCTTTAGATAAATTTCAAAGGACCCTCAGAATGGTATTTTAAGAAGAAAATAAAATATAATTTATCCATTGGGAAGTTTATTATATATTTTAGTAGTGTTTGGTTGTTCTATGTGGTTCAATAAGGTGTAAAGAAAAGAGAGGAGGAGTGAACATTTATATGTGGGGTAGGCACACACCCAAATATAATCAACTAAAATATTATTAAGGTGTTTTCATGGAAGTGTATCCTAAAAAAATCAATATTTAGAATAAAGTGATATGGTTTATATTATCTTCATCAAATAAGAATTTTGATTAAATGATTGTGACATAATCCTAGGGGTTTAATCTAGGTTTACCCAGTTTACACATTTTCTGTGGTGAATTTTTTTTACATTTTTACAATTAATTGTTAACAAAAACTAGGTTTAACTAATGAAATAATATTAATTATTATAATTAAAAATAAAGAATAAATTTTTATTGATTCATTTTTTATAAGTGAAAAAAATAATTTTAAATACACATGAAAACACAATGAAAACCTATTTTAGTGAACACAATTTTAATCATAAAACATAATTTAATTCAATTAAATTCCATATAAAAACAATAATGTTATTATTTAAAAATCTTATTTAATATATAATATATTCATTGAACTAAAATCATTAATCAATAGATGATTTTATGTTATTAAAATAAAAACCAATTGTGTGTATACAAATAGTTATTTAGAAAAATGTGTGTTTATGTCCAAAAATAAACTTATACCAAAATTATTTATAATAAATATTAATAAATTTTTAATTATATTACTTATAATTAAAGGGTAATTATGTTACTTTATAGTCAAATTAAAATCATAAATTTAAATTTACTTGAAAATAAAGGATAGTTTTTGCAGAGATCTCTATTTTAAAAATTTGATAAAAATAAATCATTAATGGAAAGGTATTAAAAAATAACACTACGATAATATTCATAGGTTTATTTCAAAAATTTTATTAATTAACTCAAATAAAATTTATATTTTTTTAAATTAATCGTAATTTTAGTTTTCAAAATTCACTAAAAAATATTTTTGAACTAAACATATTTTTGAAGCATAAAATGGATTCGCAAAAAATTGAATTCATATTTATTAATAATTATAAATAAATTTATATTGAGTATGAAAATTATACATATACTTTATAATGACGTTTCTCATATTAATACCCTTAACAATAACTTTTAATTACTAGTATTTTTATATTATATTGTATTTTACTTAAAGCTCAGTGTGGCACATTAAGAAAGCAATCATGATTATTATTATTTTAAACTATATTATTAGGGTGTTAAAAAATAAATAGAATCCAATGTTGAATTTTGGAATATTATAGAATTAAAGCATAATGATTTCCCTAAATCTTAGTCTATCGTTCGTTCAATCTTCAACCAAAACCTCTTCTTATTTCCCACATTTACAAACATAATGTTGACGTGTAATGCTATAAATCATGTAGTATGATTTCCAATACTATTCTATATGTATAACATTCATATGGAATTTTTTCAATATTTCAATATGATTTCCTCAATCTTTATATTTTAGAACCATTACATAAAATCCTTATAAATTATTATTGCATGAGACAACCCCATAATACCCACTTTACCATTCAATATAATGTGGTATTTATCTTTATAGCGAAAGGACTTCTTCATATATATAATAAAATTTTTATCTTATCACACATTCAATCATAGTTGTCATCTCCATTATGAAAATTCTTCCATTAAAGCTCAAAAACATATTACGTTATATCATGATCATGAATAATCATTATGATATTTAATCAATAAAGAATATGATTACATCGTAAAAAATAAATCTACTCCCTAAATATCATTTTGAAATTATACAAATACATATTAAATCTTGTTCTTCAAATAATTTATTCTAATATAAAAATAGTTATTATTATATATATCTCAGTGAGATCAACTTATCCTTACATAAGATAGAATTACTCTTATGTTATTATTGAACACATTAGCTTATTCTTATATAGAATACATTAAATATTTTTTTTGATATTTTGGTTACTCTTTTTTATCCTTTGATAGTCCATAATTACTCATACATTGTATTCATTTATGGTTACATATCATAATTTTAATATATAAATAACATGATAATTCAATGTAAATTTCATGTGGATTTAGAATATTCTTATATAGATAAAAATGTATTTTGTTTATTCTAACATATCGATTATATTTTTATAATTACTCATATATATCCATCTCAAACATGCCATTTACTCTTAGGAAACCAAGAGTTTATTCTAAAAATCCACATGAAATATCTATGTTAATATTACATAGCATCCATGTTATTATAACATATCATGGAAAAATATTATGTTACTCTTATTAACCTCCAGAATCAATCTTATATACCTAGATATTATTCATGATTATTCTTAATTATATATTACTTTTTAGTTTTATTCAAAATATGCAACCAAGAATTTCAAAAATTATTCTACATCCTTCTTAACTCATCTCTAAAAAACATAGCCACATTAATTTATCTCAAATAAATTGTAATTAATTTATGAATACATTAAACCTTTATAAAAATATTTCTCATAATTACCAAAGAATATATAACATACAATAACATAGTTTTGAGTGACTTGATGGTATTTACTACCTTAAACACTTGCTCTGATCAATACACAAAAAATCACTTCAATTGATATCACATTAATAAATGAGTAATTAATAAGACATATTATTTATCTCATATCAACATTATATTATATCCAAAATGAAAATCTAATTCCATGCACATTTCTTCATTCAAGGTGCATAATGATAAATAATTATACATTCAATAACCAACTATTTCCATATAGAAGCTTATTTTAATTCCCTATAAACCGATAATCATTAAAATTCACAACATTTGAATGTATTAGAACTTAACTGATATTTATCTTCTTATTCAATAAGCTATCCAAATTTTCGTTGAAACACAATGATGTATCAATGACTAATCTCTAATGGGATTTTATATCTCCCCATTCCATGTAATATTTTATCAATCATTGATAACTTTAGTCTTATAACCCACTACATTATTATCTTTGATTGGAGTCATCACATATTAAATTTACTTCTTATGGAATCAAATATTATTCTAGTATATATAGAATGTATATATTTTTGAAAAAAAAATCAAAAAATATTTGTCAAAATCCATTGTGAACATCAATATCAATTTAATTCATTAAAAGATCAATCTCATTTCGGATGGATTTTTTTTCGCTCTCAATCATTACATTTTTCTCAAAATAAACCATAATATCCATATTCAATTGTGATTATTTTCAAGTCTCTTTATGACTGATTTTTTCTTTTCTACATCCTTCTTCTTTGGTATAGGTATCATCATGTTATTTTAAATTTGTGATAAAATAACTTGTAACATTGATGTGGCCATAAATTTCACTAAATTTCCTAATATTTTTATAATGTTCTTAATCATTTAATTAATTAATTATGCATCTTTTGTTAAATAATTTCACTTTTTTATTTTAATAATTGAATTCATTATTTAATATTTTTATATATAATTTATTATTTTCAGATTTTAAATTCACTATATAGGTTTTACTTATTTTTCATTATTTATTCTTCGAATTACATTTTAAGATATTTAATTCTGATAAAAATGGTAATTTTTTATGAATTATTATGTTATCCTTTTTTATTAAAATAACTCATGCTTTAAATTAATTTTTAATCTTATATATTTTTATTCTTATTATAATTTAACTTTAATGATTATTATTAATAATTAAAATGAGTTTAAATTTTTTATTTAAATCATTTAAAATTAAATGTTTCATGTATATTTTTTTATTGATCTTCGAATTTTTTATTTGATCTATTTCTGAATTTTAGTCAATTTATTATTTTTTAGTTTTTATAAATATTTTTAATCTTTTTTTGTTTTTAATTAACACAATTTATTAATGTTTCTTTTAAAACAAAAATATTAAATTAGATTAATATTTAAATAAATCATTGTATTTTCTTTTATTAATATATAAATTTTATTTTGTATTGATTTAATATAGGTTAAATTTCAAATATTTATGTTTTAGTGAAATTATTATTTTATTAATTTTGGTTAAGATAAGTCACCGCCAGGAGTAGGAAAAATGGGGAATCCTGTTACTCATAGCTAGACTCTTCGCATCCCCAACATCTCTACTACCCCACTATCCTTTGCATCGAATTTTTAGCTTCACAACACAAGGAATCATCCACTTTCACTCACCATTGTCTTGAAAATAGAGACTCCCTCAAAATATGTCTTTTTTCTGCCACACTTTGCTAGAAAATTTCTAATAGAGACTCACCCTTTTGACATTTCAACATTCAAATTGTGAGACCCACACTCACCATTGATCCTAAAACCATGGTGAATCCCTGACTCACTATGGATATTATCACTCATAGGACCACCCCTCATCGCCACAACAATCTACTAAACCACTACCGCGCTTCTCAACATCATAAAACATAAAAATCAGAAAGAATCCACCATTTGAGACCTGATTCTGCCTGTAGCTGAACCCAAAAATTAAACTAGAAATAGATCAAGACCCATGTTGAACAAATATTAAAATCAATAACCCAGTTTCCAGTTGAAGTCATAGCAAGCCTCAATGAAGAATACACCATCCAATACAGCATCCGCCAGCTATAATATCGATCAAGGCAGATCTGAAACTGAAGCTCGGAGCTGTTTACCACCTAAGATCCACCTTATACACCATGACTGACAACCAACATGGGATAAACATGATCAAAACCAGAGTCTCTCCACTGGTCTCAAAAGCTGTCATTGAACAAATATAAAAATCGAACACTTTTTCATTGGTCGATGCACAATGGAGGAGGATAAATTATCAGAGGGTTTTTCATTGTGGTCAAGATCCTATGTAGAAGGAGAGACACAATAAGGAGGATGAAGCAAAACTCCCTCTTTAATGCGCATAACCCTAGACAAGGGAAGGGAAAAAAAGAAAATAAATCATTAATAAAACTGAATACTAAAAAATAATTAGTAAAAAAATAAATTAAGTATAATTAGAAAAGTTTAGTTAATTATTTTAGTTAATTATAAAATAAAAATAATAAAATATAATTTATTTATGATTATAATATTTAATTATCGTTTAAATATAAAAGTATTGTAATTAAATAAATATTTACATTATAATTATTTAATTTGTAATAATATATTTAATTAATAAATAAAAAATTACCAACAAAAAAATAATAATTATTAATAATCTTTAAAAATAATTAAATCAATTAACATTTATAAAGATGTTAAAATATTAACTTTAATAATGTTAATAATATATATTAATAACCATGAATAAAAGATCTAAATATAAAAAAATAATTAAAATGGTCAATTAAAATGATTAATAAATTAATTGTTATAATAAACAGTAATTAAAAATAAATATAATTTAATTAAAATAACAATATAATAATTTAATTTTAATAATAATTATTTATTTATAAAAGTGAATTATTTTTATTAAAATTTAATTATTCCTTAATTACTGTTATTTTTTGTTATTCCAACAACATCATGATATTATGTCCAGGTTCATTCTATATAGTTTGTTATATTCATTTAGAGGGGTTTTTTCTAAAGATATAGGGCTGCATCAAAGGAATCCAGATGCATGAAGATTCTGAGAAGGATGACTGAAGTTAGTGATTGCCGATGGTAACCAACAACCAGATAAAAAAGATTAAAATGAGAATAAGAGGAAAATAATATAAGGGACCGTTAATTTGATACTAACATTTCACATCAAGGAGAGATGGAAAGAGTAGGAGAGTCTCTTACATCATGGAATATGAGAGGAAGAAAAAATAGCAGAAGTACGGAAGAATAAGGTGAGATATTTTTCCCACTTTTTTATTATTTCATTTTATTGTAGTTGTTAATATTTAATTCTAAATTGAATATTATTGTTGGGTGTTTCTTGAGCATTTAAATAGTATTGGGGTTTACTTATCCCTTTTCATCGTTGCTTTTTCTCATATTGATAGAATGACTGGAGAGATCAATTATTAAATTGTTCAAATTGATTTTGCATCCATCTTTTGGAATTCGTAACATCATAAATGACCGGAGAGATCATTTCTTATGACATTATTAAACTATTTATCTAATTGTTTTTTCTTAATGTGGAGAACTTGAAGAACAATCAATCAACATTTAAAATGTTTTGGGGAGGTAGAGTTTTAAAAACCATTTTCAAAATCACAAAATATTTTAAATATTTCATAATAAGAGATATCCATTTAACCTAGTATTGTTCAAATAACTCATGCACTAATGCTTCTGGGTGATTTTACTCTCTGTTCTTATTTCATGATTTTCATTCCTAATAGTTTTTGTTGGTTCACCAAAACACAATTATTCCAATCCTATAGTTAAAAAAAATCCCCATTTCACCATCATAATATATAATTAAAAATAAATTTAAGAAAAATACTTCTTCATTGTTAAATGGTTATTTTATTTTGAAAATTTGTTAACTCTACCTTCCCTATGGGTTCAACCATTCTTATTCTTATATAGTAGTAAATAGGATTTATTAATTTTTAAGCTTTGGCATGTATTCAATGATGAATGTTTCATGTTTTTTATTCCATTTTCAGAGAAGGATTCGTGCGAGCAGTTATTTATAATTGAATTAAATATATAAAAACAACAAAAATAGTAAAACAATCACAACAAAAATATTAAAATTAAATTTTTTAAAAAATCAATTACAACATATATTAAAAATATAGTTTTTAAAAATTTAACTTGAATATGATTACAATGATGATAATTGATTAATATTTTTTATTATGTTCCCACATGAAGAAGTGTTTTTCATTTCAAAAAAATTTTAAAATATGGTTTAGGTTAATGAATAATAGATTGATTCACAGGATGCTGAGTTAAAAAAATTATAGAATAGTGACCATATGTCCAATTTTCATAGAAAACCAATTATTTCACATTCCCAAGATAATGATTGATGAAATTAAATTTATAGTATATCATTTTGAGGGAGTTTTGTCACTCTATTAAAATCACCGACTTTAATCCAGAATTGTATAAGGTTAAAGAAACTATCACACAAATAGTGACCATATGTCCAGAATTGCGGGGCCGCGGCTCGGCTCGAGGAAGAGCTGGACGCGGAGGGGGTGCACGAGACCCCTGTTTTCCCAAAACGGCGGACCCCCATGGGGTCCGCCCTATGTGGCTGTCAAGGGTTTTAAACCCCAGGATTTCTTAGAAAAGGCCGGCCATTAAGGACAACCGGTGGGGCCATACGGGACCCGCGAGTTGTCCCGCCTCCTTGAACGCCGGCAACTGGTTTGGCTGGCAGCCTCCTGCTGCTCCGCCATGGCCGAAGGCCGCGACCCATGTCCGACCGACACCGCGTGACGGCGCTGCGTCCCTCAGCCACGACCCGCTCTTGGCTGCGGTCTCTTTCGGCTTCACCGACGCGGCACGATGGCACAACGCTCCTCCACCGCGGCCCGCTCCTGTCGTGGTTCTCTCGTTCTCACACGGTGTGATGACAACGCGTCACCCCGTTCCGAACCACAATGAAGACCAAAAACAAAGGGGGAGGAGGGTCAGCCATGTTCATGCGGTCCGACCACCTCCCATTATATTGATAACAAGCATCCAAGAAATAATGAATAATGTCAAAACCTAATAATCCTTGAATGATGAAAAAAACCCAACATCAAAGTAGATCATGGAAGCTAGCGTCGCGGAAAATGGCATTGCGGGGTGTGGCTCCGTATACATCGACGGAGGACATCTGAGGAGGAAATGACGACTCACACCGGCTGTGGAGAGGAGAAGGAACAATGCGTCGATCACTTCTGGTGGTGCCGGTGTTCTTGGACGAACAGTGTTGTTCTTCACGGAAGGTTGAAGCTCTTCAAAGGAACAACACAAGGGACTTCTCCTTTTATTCGCCCAACAAAAGCCAAAATAATATAAAATAAGGCGTTGCCTTATTTTATTTACATATGGCAATAATTCAAAACATCAAAAGTTGAATTCACCTAATTAATTTTGAGTTGTCAAAATTAATGGTGTGCTAAGTTGGCAACATTAATGTGAGGGTAAGTCACATAATTTAAGAGGGGAGGTTTAGAAGAGTTAGGGAAATTGAAGGGGTGGGGCTCGTGTGGGCCCCACCTCACTAATATCCTATCAAGTGGAGTTAGGATGTAGTGGGTCCCACCCCAACTTCTTCACATAGGTTGTAATTACTTAGAGTAGAAATAAAATTTTAACACATATTTTATTTCAGTCTTCAATTAATCAAATTATTTAACAACACCTCCCAAGCAAACTGAACTCCAGAAAAGGTCTTCTTAAGAAATTAACGGCGATGTGGTTTCATCGGTGGCCTCAGATTTCGATTCCGAGCATTGGTTCAAAAGTAAGAAAAACCCACTCGTTCATTCACTGAACGTACCCGAGAAAAACCTTGTAAATTGATTCATGGAACACCGAGCCTCGGAATTTGGTCCCGTCAGAAACTACGTACTCGTAAAATCCCAAAAAATTTAAGAAAAACATTTCTTTGAAATTTATTGGTTTTTACACAAGCACAAGTTACAATGGTGAAAAAATTGTATATAAAATAAAATAATAAATATTATGTTCCTACTAGTACTACAAAGAGTTAATTAATATGAAGGGAATTATAAATTCAAGGTGAATAATGTCTCAATTAACTTATTTAGAAATTATTTAAATTGTAACAATAATGTGATTCAAAAAACAATTTAAAATTTTATTTTTTTTAACTTAGGGGAAATTCAAAGTAGAATGTACCAATTTTTAGGATTGTATTTCAACTTAGATGTAAACTGTTATCAATATTAGAATTACGTATTTGACTTGTATTTAATTATGTCATTATGTTGATTCATATATAAGGCATGAAATCCTCAATAGTGAATGATTTTTGTTTCATTGTTCAACAAGTAGTTATTTGAATTCATGAGTCTATATTTTATCATTTCTTTCTGAAAATACTATTTCATATTTATTTTTATTATGATTTTAATATTATTTTCATGATTCATTTTAAACTATGAACATAAATATTTTAGTTTAAAATGATAAAAATCATGGTATTGATTGAGGATGATCAATGATTAAGTATGAAAGAATATGATATGGACTTAAATTGTAATAATTTTTCACATATTTTTGTTATATTTTTACTCATTTACTTAATTAATTGTCTTCATTTTGTTATTTAAATGACTTTTTTAATTTTATAATTAATTTAATAACAGAATAATTTTTTGTATTTAATGTTTGTATCTTTTGATTTTAAAAACATTATTTGTGTTTTACTTATTTTTCATTATTTATTATTCCAATTACGTTTTATTTTTTAATTCTAATTAAAATAATAATTTTATTTTTTATTATTTAATAAATTATCCATAATTTATTGAACTAATTGAACGTTATTTTAATTTTTAAACATTTATTTTTGTATTATTAATTTAATTTAAATTTAATGATTAATTATAATATTTAATTTGAGTTCAATATTTAATCTAACTATTTTAAAATTTAATGTTTTATTTCTATTTAATTTTTTGGTTTAAAATTATTTATTTCATATAATTTTAAATTTTAGTAAATTTATTATTCATTAGTTTTGAAAACTATTTTAATCTATTTTTTTAATTAATCAATTCCATTTTTTATGTTTTTATTAATTCAAATATTACATTAGAATAATATTTAAAAAATTATTTTTATTTTAATTTTATTAAATTTTGTATTTTTCGTTGTTTTGATTTATTATAGGTATAATTTCTAATAATGAAATATTATTTAACATCATGTTTTATAAATTTAATTGTAGATATGTCACTTCCATGAGTATGGCTGATGTTGATTTCCATGATAGAAGCCATACTCTTCACACCGCCAACACCTCTACTCCCCCATTAACCATTTCATAACATTTTCACCTTCCCATCACCAGGAACCATCAATATGCACTCCATGTTCACTTTCCAATGGTTACTACTACCATACAATATCTTTTTTTCCATCACTAACCATTTGAATATTTCAATATTTAACTCACCCTTTTTCTGTTGTCCACTTTCCATGGCCGATTCCCACACTCACCATTACTGCACAAACCATGGTGAGTCTTTGACCCACCATTGATCATATCATTTCTAGGAACCTCCACCCCCTACCACAGTAATCGAGTAACCCAATGTTACCCTTCTCACCATCACAAACTCAAAAAATAGAAAACACCCCACCATTTCAGACTAACTTATGGACGAATTTGAACTCAACAATTAATCCAGAAAAAAGATCAAGACCCACAATGAACAGATATGAAAATTTACACCTATCATCACTAGCTGAATCAAGATCAAGACTTGAAGAAGAGAACACTATCCACACCAACTTATTCAAGCCAAAAATTCGATAACCATATATCAAAATCCAAAACTCAAATCCACTAACCACCTGAGATTCACAATATATGTAGTGACATGTGACCACCGTGGGATGAAAACGACCAAAACCAGAGTCTCACTTCAAGTCACACGATCCACAATTGAATAGATCTAAAAAGCAAACCCATTAACACTAGTCACCACACAAAAGAGGAGGAGTTATTTTGAAGGGGATGTCGATGTGGTCGAGCTCTTGTGGAGGATGAGATCCAAGACGAGGAGGAAAAATGAAAACTCCCTCATCTATATGAAAAACCCTTGATAAGGGTGGGAGAATAAAATAATAAAAAAAATAAAACATAAAATTAAAAAAAATAAATAATAATAATAATAAATAATATAAAAAATATATTAAATAAAATTTTAAAATTATATAAAAAAATTATATAGTTATTAATTTATAAAATTTATTATATATCTTAATTATGATAGTATTGTGTAATTTTAGTTTAAATATATAATTACATTAATTAAATAATTATTTATATTATAATTATTTATTTATTTATAATAAATTAACTTAAAAAAATATTTTCAATATTGATACAAAAATAATAATATTTAAATAAAATTAATATTATAATAAATTATTTAATAAATTAATATAAATTAATAAAATTTAAAAATATTTAAATCAATTATATTTTATAAAGATATTAAAACAATATCTTTAATAATGTTAATAATTAAATTAATAATAATTATTAAATGTCAAAATATATTGAACTAATTAAAATAATAAATTGAAATGATTAATAAATTAATAATTATAGTAATGAATAATTATAAATAAAAATTAATTAATTAAGATCATTAATTAATATTTTAATTTTAATGAATACTTTCTTATAAATGTTAATTTACTTTATTAATGTTTAATTATATATTAATTACTATTTTTTTTATGAAAAATCCATTTCCAATATTAAGTCTAGGATTATTCCATTTAGCTCATTACATTCAGTTTGACAGGCTATTCTAAAGATATAGGGATTGGAGTAACGGAAACCATATATTGGGTGATTTAGAGAAGTATAAGTAAAATTAGTTACTCATAATGGTGACTAACGACAAGAAAACATAAGATTAAAACTAGAAGCATATGTAGAAAATAATAGGGACCTATAATTCAATATTAACATTTCACATCCGGGGGAGAAGAATAGAACGAGAGAGTTTCCAACTTCTTTGAGAGCTTAAGGCAGAGAAAAGGAATCATCACATGAGAATAAGGGGGGATATATTTTCCACTATTTTCATTTATTATTTTTATTGTAATTGTTATGATTTAAAATTTGGGTAAATTTTGTTTCTCGGGGGATTAAAAAGTATTAGGTTTTACTATCCCTTTTCTTAATCACATCCTTTAAAAATTATAGAATTGGATAGCATGATAAAATATAGAATTATTCAAATTGTTTTCATGTCCCTATTTTCAAATTCTTAACACCAAAAACATTTCGTGAGATCATTTATAATGATATATTCTTTAAATTCTTTTTTGATTAATTTTTATGGAAGTGGGAAACATCAAGAATAATCAATCTATGTTTATAATCTTATGGAAAGGAAGTATTTTCAAAAACCATTTTGAAAATTTCAAAATAAATTAACATTTTCATGATAAAAGATACACATTTAAACTATCATTGTTTAAATATGTTGTGCATATCTCCTATTATTTTATTTTAATCTATGTTCTTATTTCTTGATCATCATTCATGATTGTTTCTTCTTGTTCAACATAACACCATTATTCACATCATCTATTTTATAAAAAAATTTAAAATTTTATCACCATAATACATCATTAAAAATAAATTTATGAAAAATAATTGTGCATTATTCAAATGTTCTTTGCTTTTGAAAATTTGATCACTCATCATTCCATATGGGTTCAAACCTACTTATCACTATACAATTGTAAATAGGAATTATAAAATTTTAATCTTTAGCACATTTTCAATGATGAATGTGTTAAACATAAACCTATAATTCCTTTTTTTTCACTTTCCTCACCTCAATATTACATGGTAATTTTTAGTTTTAATTTATTTTCTATGATCTATTGGAATATACATTTCCATTGAAGAATTTTCCTCTACTTTGATTTTTAAATATTTTACTTATATTTGATGATATGTTAACTAGATCATCAACATACTAATGATTATACTTCATATGAAAACCAATTCAAATAGGAAATATATTTCAATCAGTAAAACAATGAAAAGTTAGTTTTACTTTGTAGCTAACATTACCTCATTTCATAATTTAAGAGAAATGTAATATTAATTAATGTAAATTAATGGATTTATCCGCATATTAGGATTCCTTAGCATTATAATTTTTTGTTTCAATTTTATTTGATACATTGGGGATTTTAAACCTATCTCTTATTTAGATTTTTTTTTCTTCTATATGACCCTTGACACATTTTATAAGATGTTCTGATGTTGTTGTGTTTTCAAAATTAAAATCAACCTATTTTTGATAATAAAAAGATGATATTTTAGAATCTAACTTATATTTAATTATTATCATTTATTTTATATATCCTTAAAATATTAATGAAATTACTTACAGCTTCAAATCATGCTAACAATTTTGTTACTTGAACAATGAAATCACACTCCTACTTATCTTCTCACATTTGAATATAATCAAATTTATCATGATATTATTGTAATAATGAATCTTTTATATTATTATAACTATCATTGATGTCATGAAATTTTATATATATGTATTTAACTATTTTGAACCCAAAAACCATGTAAATTCAATCTTCTAGTGAGATTAGGAAAACACATTTTGTGATATTCCATTTGAATTAATGTTATTCTCATATTGAGATATATAGACTGGCCTCTATTTAGGAATATTTAAAATTTATTTACGATGTTCACAAATAAAAAAAATGATATAAATAACATGGAACTACCCTCCCCCTCTAAAATGAAGTCAATTTCAATTAGACATGGTAACATCCATGTTATAGAAGAAGTTTATATTTTCCATAGAAAACTATTTCAGCTAGTTGACTAAAACATTCTAAGAGGGGGAGGGGGAATTAGGGTGTACTTGTTTTGTTTTTCATAGGTTATTTTTCCATGGTAGTATGAAAAATGAAATTACTTCATTATATATATATATAAACATAGTTCGTATAGAGAAAGAAAATTCAGGAACACATTTGTTTTTCATGGTTTACCTTGAATGGATAGTCTAATGAGAAATCATGTATAGGTTGTCGAATGACCATGATGTCTGGTCAATGTAGGAATTATGATGGTATGGTATGTATACACTGATGATTCGAGGAACAATTATCCTCTTTTTCTCTTATGCAATGATTTTTTATATGAAATATAATAAAAATATACAATGTTCAGTATTGATATAATGATCTTTGGAATAAAATTTCAAAACTAATATATAATGTGTGTTATAATTATTGTTTTTTTCTTCTTCAACTCAATATCTTAATTTTTTTTAATTTTCCCTTTATTATAGTATACACATATTCTCTTTACATGCATTTTTTAGATTAAATAAGGGATATTCATCCATCTACCCATTGTCCCCTCCTTTTCATCCAAAAACATTTCTACCAAATTTTCTTCTTTATATTTTTTACATGAAAATATTTGTAAAATAGATAAAAAGTATTATGTTTCATTATATATGAATGATAAATTATAACGTTTTATTCTTTAAATTCTATGAAGTTTGCACCAGATTATCCATTCGTTAAAAATTCGATATTTGTCACTATCTTCTTTACAAAATCACATTATTCAAACATATATAATATATACTTGATTCCTTCATATTTTTTAATTAATTATTAATCCACATTATTGATTATAATTATCTTATATAAAAACTTATGTAGAGGATATAAGGTCTGAATCATGGTACAATAGTCCCCTACTTATTCCAAATCATATGTTTCACATTTTTCATACCATCAATCATGTAACATAAACCCCAATCATCTTAGATAAAAACACTCTTATTGTTAAATATCAACAAATTCCATTATTTCTCTATATCATGAATTATAGTATGTAAGAGGAAGTACCCCATACATATACAGGGAATGATGGCCTTTTTAAAATTATGCACTATAGTATATATGAATAAAAACTTATTATGTATATATTAATATTTTCCATTACCAGATTCCCCTAGAAAAGCTTCTTATATATGAAAATAAATCATAATACATATATTGGGAGCCTATTATCATTTCTAAATCATTAATTTTAATATATATTATATCTTGAAATCCAAATTAATATATATTCAATGAACTTAATGTCATTATGATATTATTTACTCCCAAGTATCATAAATATAATGGTTAGAAGAAGACTAAAATAATATACTCAGTTAATGTTTTGGGATTCAAATAATTAACAACCATTCCCAATTGGAAAAAAATAAAAAAACACATGATTTGTTTATCATATTTTACGATAATGGATTTTATTGTCAATTATTTAACATAATAATTCTTCCATTTTTTCTCACCCAATATTTTTACTCACCTAATACATCCATTCTGATCATCAAATAAAAAATCTTACATGTTCTAAAAATCCATTAAAAACTTCCATAATGCCAAAAACTAATCCCAAAAAAATCAGCCATTTTTTCAATCCTACTCGATTTAATGAACCGTGTAGAAAATATGAAAAACTACTTAATTCCTAAAATGTTCCATATTACTCATATCATACCTTCTCTCTTCTTTTAGTATTCCTCATATAGAGTATTCCCCCATTAATTATAAATTCCTAGAATATGAAAACCATAAAAAACATATAAAAAAATAATAATGAATTAAATTATATTTTGTGATTTTATTCCATTAAACCATATCATATGGATAGAGGTGGTCGAAAAAATTGGTTCTACTTATATTGCTCAAATACTGGTGTATCCAAGGGATTAATTACAATATCTGTAATTTGGTGAATGGTCCCAACAAAATTCATCTTGATATATCCTTAATATATTTTTAATTTTAATATATTGGAACCTGATCTCAATGTTTTTGGTCCAAGGGTTATGAAATAGATTTTTTATGTCCTCAATAGAAATCCTGTTGGTAAAATTTCACCATTGATACATTCAAATCTTCACCTAAATTTTCGAACAAACATTTCATCAACTGATGCTATGTATATGATGTAGTTGCTATAATATATTCTACCTAAACCATACTATGATATGTACTATATTATATCATAACTATCCACCCAACATAGTTAGTTCGAAAGTAAAATTATCCACCACTTGTGTACTTGTAGTCTACCACATCACCTACCAAATCAACATCCAAAAAGGATTGAGATTAATTTTTCTATAGTATTTTAAAGATTAAATTATTTCCATGTGCAACAGCACAATATTTTTATGAAATATATATTTTTCTTAATTATCTTACATTTCATGATAAATCATGGTAATCTTGCATTAAACAGAACATCAGTTTAGCTTGTGTTGCACACAACATTGATTTTCAATGAAAAATCATTTTATTATTATTTAAATAAGATACTAACCAAGATATTAAATTAGAAGCTATGAGAAGTATTTATTATCTTATGAAATATATGATTTAAAATATTTATTAAATGGTTACCAATTAATTAGAAATGAAAATATATTCCAATTAAATATAAAGGAAATATATTTTTTATTCTCCTAATGTTGTTTTCTCTTAGTAAATTAAATAAACTAAAATCATTGAATGATATTAAATATATATACATGGTATTCACTCAATAAAATATTTTTTATATTTATTCATTACATTTTAATTGTATATGATAAGAGAAACCCAATTTTATGCATAAAAACCAATTTTTTTTAAACATGTTATTTTTCCATATTTTAATGGAGAACCCACTTTAAATCCAATTTTTGACACTTTTATATATTATATTTCACAAAATAATCTTCTTATTTTAAAAAAAGATATAAAAATTAACTTTGGTATTATTTTTGGTATTTTTTTGATATGTTTTACATTTTGATGAACAGTAAAAATATAAAAAAATTTAATTAAAAACAACAATTTACATCTAACTATGTTTTATGGTCAAGTTATATTATATAATTTTTATAAAGTATTAATAGATTATATTTTTATCATTTAATATAATTATGTTCATTTGAGTAAATTTTACATTATATTTAGATGGAAATACATTTCAATCTTTTTTATGTTTTATCTTTAAAAATTTGTTTTCTCATTCCTAAAATGATATTAATTTTAATTTAATTAATAAAAAATTTGTGTTTTTAATTTTTAAAAATGGATTTCATATTTGAAATTAGTGGGTACAGATTATGTAAATACCTATTTTAATTGTCAGGTTTTATGAATACTAACCTTGGCAATTTTTATTAATAGGGTAAAAAGGTTAATTGTGGAATTAAGGGTAAAAATCAAATTATATAACAACGCTAAAAGTTTTAATAATATTATTTTATGAGTATGTTTCTTCCTAACTAATCATAGGGCAGAAATGGTATCTTTTCAAAGTCACTTAAATGTGAACATGACATTTTATATATTTTATTTAATGAAAAGTTAAAGATGCGTTACCCAAATTTTAATAAATATATTATGTTTATTATAAGGTTATACCGAAGATAAATTCAAAAATAAATACTATTTTGAAACATAAATTGATTTTTTTATTTTGGTTATAATTTTTTATTTTTTTTTTGAAATAAATGATTACTATAATGGATTTCAAAATGATGAGAAATAAATAATTTAATTGATGGGAAATCAAAAAATAATTTAACTAAATTTGATAATAACCATTAAAGACTACAAAACTTGGCCAAATGTTATTTTTCGATAATATCTAGACTATAATAATCTATAGGAAAAATTATTTACCATTTAGAGCCACATGGAAATGATTATGACGCATAAATTGTTTTATCTAATGTAAGGTTAATGTTTTTGTATTCATGATTGAATACATATAAAATTTTTAATGTATAATTTCATAGAAGATATATTTGACTATATGTATTATGATTAAATATAGAAGAGTTTTATTATTCATTATATTATATTATTAATTTTTACTGAATAAATAAGCATAATAAATAAACAAACCAAACTGATGTCGTAATTATTTTAATAATGGAAATGCCAAATTAATGTTATTAAAAATATTAAAATAAAAATATTTTGGGCTAGTTAATATATCCAAAAAAATTTATAGATGATTTAACCCATTTGGGATATAATAATGTTTTTCTTGTATAAAATTATATCTTGATATTTTAAAAAATCCATGAATTAAATATTGTCGAAATTGACACTATTAATATTTTGTCAAAATATTGATATAAAAAAGTAATGAATTATTTTTAAAATATAGAATTATAATTTTATGGAAAAACATATCGAAAAAATTCATTTATGTTATAGTTTTAATAAAATTTATTAAAATTTCATTCTTTTAATATTGATACATTTTTTAATTTATTAAAATTAAAATAGAATAACTAACAGTTAATTAAATTGATAATGATTAAATATAAATAAAAACATTTCTAAATTTATTCTTGTGATTCTATTACAGCCATATATCATATCATATAAAATAATATGACATTTTAGTGGTTTATGTATGTCCTTTTATCTTATTATAAATTAATATTTTTGGAGATTCCAAAAGTTATCCTCACCTCAATTATAAAAGTGAAAATCCTACCTAACTTTGTTACCTTAAATTGACAATTTAATTTTTATATCCTCTTACCATATTGATTTTAAATTACCCTAGTTATATTATATATGTTTCATTCTTCTAATAATATTAACTCTACTTCCTTGAAGAAGAGATCTTGAGGGAGCTTTTCAAAGAAGAGGTAATCTCATATACTGATTCTTTTAAACTCATTTCTTCTTCTACATACTATTAATTATTTTTCCCATTATAATTTAATAACTAAAGAATCATCAATATTCTAAGATGTTATTATGATTATGGAAAATCCATATTCCACCATCAGTCCATCCTATAAAGAACAACATCACCACACATGGGTACATACGAGTTACCGTCTCCACGCTGGGCTGTAATCTATTTTTAACCCACTATTTACTTGAATTGGTATAATTATGGAAATAATAAAAATATATGATTATTATAGCAATATATTTATTCTTGGGCAATACATATTCCATACACTTCCATACCATTTCATAATTAAAGGAATGATATCATTGCTCATGCGTAAGTATGGTATACCATCTCCATGACATGATGCAATTAATTCTCTATAATTTAATTTAAACCATGATTATATAAGTTTATATAATAAATATATATGATATATATTTAATTATTATCATTATATAAATTATAAAAAAACCCATTAAGAATAATTATGATTTATACGAAAAAAACATGCAACAAATAACATCCGAAGGATGAGTAATAATAAAATAATATTAAACAAATGATAATATGATAATATATGATATGACTAATATCAATATGGGTTTGAATCAATATTATAACAGTTTTTAATCTATCATACATGATTTTTTGATACATACAAAGGATCCCCGTCCAAATGTATGGGATAATTTTGAAATCTAATTATTTTCTGATATTGTTTATATGTAAGTATTTACTCGGGTATATTTGTTATACATGTCCATTTTTCCAAAATATTTATCCCAAAATATTATTTCCATTATTTTAAAAAAATTGTTTCTTTATTTTTACACATTGGTAAAAATTTAGTAAATGATATGAAATGAATCTTTTTTATTTTTTTTATTATATAATTTTGGCATATCTTGTAGAAGCATTAGAAAAATGATTTTTTAACTTATAAAAAATGAATAGTGTTTTACATTTTCATAATTACTTATTTTAAATAATTTTATCATACAATATTTTAATTTTATTTTCCATGATTTTTTTTCATTTAAATTTAATTTTATTTTATGAAAAGAAAATGTTTGCAACGATGAAAGGTTGTTTTCCTTAGGAATAAATTTCTAGTGTTCTATAAAAATTATTATATATATAAGATGAAATTATTTAATTGGGTTATGTTTCAAGTATACTATCCATATTATTCCTTGGGTTTGATTTTTCTTATGGTGCGATTATATTTATAAAATCCATCTATTTTATATGGATTATGTTATGATGAAATAATGTTTAGGAATCCCATTTTATTCCTTGGGTTATACTATGATGAATGGTTTCTGTTTTTGTAGATCATATAATAAGGATTTCATTATGAGATCAGTGGGACCTACATATAACTCAAAGATAATTGGGTAAATATTTATATCTCATTATATTTATAGTTTTTAAAGAATTAATGATATCATTTCCATAATACAGGGCTAGAATGAGAAATGATATCAATCCAGTAATACATAGCTGGAATGGTAAGTAAACCCAGTTCATTAATACATAGTTGGAACAATTAGTAAATTCAGTTTCGTAATGCATGGCTGGAATGAGATGTGATCTCAGTTCAGTAAAGGGAATTATCCACTATGATGGTCTTGGAAATAATCCATGGATAATATGGAAATATTCATTTATGTTTATGTGTTCTCCACAATTCCTTCTTTTATGCCATTGATATTTTCACTTGGATCATGTAAATTTCTAATTTATTCCTTATGGACGGAATGATTTATTCACTAACTCAAAATTTTTATATATTTTATAAATTTTATTATTTTTAAAATTTATGTTCATATTTATACATTCTTATGTTCATGTTTTGTTTGATATTTTCCTTGTTTACCCTTACTAGGAATCTTAGCTCACCCCTTTCTTATGTTCTGTTTTCCCCAAGATATTAAGAAATTTTTTAGGTAGGAAAATTGAAGGGGAATATATTTATATGATATTTTCATAATATTTCAGCAAATTAGTATAATGTGTTCGATTTTTACAAAGGCACTAAACTAATACGGTCTTTGGGAATCTATTTGTGCAATGTGTTAAGTATTCCAAAAATGTAATGTAATGTATATATACATCAAAACAGGGTCGTTATTGTAATTATCTGAGTGAAGGTTTTTATAAAATTTGGAAACATGGATGAGAATACTATTGTGAGATCGCTAGAGATATTTATAAGGATATATCTTGAGATGGCTGTATGCATAAGTCAATGTAAAGGTTAAAATCTAAGATATTTGGTCATGATCAGTGAAAACCTATATTAAACATAAGATACTGGAGAGTGAAATTATTTTACCAGGATATTGTGGGTATCATAGTATCATTATTTACTCTCACACTATTCTTTTTTGGTTTTAGGCAATGGATGGAACTTGGAGGATTCATGTAAATGTATAATTTGATAGATAATAGAATGATCTTACTCATGAGAAACCAAATAAAATGGGAGTTGGAAGGAAAAATATTGCTATCATTCTTAATTAGAAATCTCCCAATATTATCAATAATATCAAATTTGGTGAGTTTCTTAATCCACATAATAATAGAAAGATGTAGTTTCAGGGTGACCATAGTGGAACACAAGTTAACCTTCCATAATGTAAATAATACACGAATAGGAACAAAGGAGAATGTTTAAAAAGAACTGAATGATGATTTGGGTGTGGAAAAGAAGGACATAATGCATTTAATTACAAAATAAATTGTCCAGTTAACACAATAGACTAGGATAATGGTATTTCTTTGGAATCAATAATAGTTAGTTGTTTTAAACCAATAATTTATTGTAGTTATTAAAATAGAATCCCTAGAGAGAAATATCATTAATAGAATCATAAATAACATATGAATAATGTTTATATTCTTGATGATGAAATGATAAAAAATGGTATGGGAGATGAACGATGTGGTAAATAATAAAAGGATGAAGCTTGGTTAGTGGTTTAAACATATATTTGAATAATTTCTTGTTTATTAATTGGCATTCAAGATTAGGTTATAAATGTAATTTTATGGTTTTATGGAAGGATTTTTCCACTATAGTTTTTCCTAATGTTTTTTAATGTTTTTTTTGAATGGTACAAGTAATAATGAATAGTAATAGAGGTTATAATGTAATGTTTTTGGAGAAATTTTTTTTAAGGAATGGAAAAACCTCAATATATACATAATGTTGGGTAATGAAATATGGATATGTTTTATATTAATAATGAACCAGATACTAATGTATTGAAAAAGTGGTTTTATAGAATTTTTGGATTTATTCTATGAGGAAATAGTTAATTTTTAAAATAAATCTTGATTTCACAATGTTTTTAAAGTAATTTAAGATATTACAATGTTTTAAAAATAATACATAACAAAAGTTTTGACATGTCTGGTATGAAAAAAAAATATCCAAATCAATTTGTTTTTAGAATATATGATATGTGGATTTGGTAAATTTAGTGACATTCATTGAATGTTTTATATTTTTGAATCTTTGAAGGATCGTAAAGGTTACTAGTTAGGATATTTTTTCATGTTTTATAGGTTAATGTATTGTCATTCCATATTAGGATTTATTTATATTGGATGACTTGTGCTAAACATTTTATTATGATAAAGAAAAATAGAATGACCTATAATTCTATTTGTTGATCTCATGATCATCTAATTCTTAAGGAATAAAAAATTCACCTTTATTTCATGGAATAAAAGCTTAAGTGGAAATTGATCAAGGAATTAAAAATAATGAGATTATTGTTAATAACGTATGTATTTATTCTCATTATTCAACTCTATGTAAGGGATCATGATACCCTAAAATTTATCATAGTACCATCTTTACTGATGAATCATATGGCACCTTAGATCATATAATATTTAGGGATTTTGATTATTAAATTTATACTAACAATTATCCATATCAACATCTATTAAAACATAATAGTTTGATTTATCTTATATGAATATTTTTTTTATATATCACATATGTTCTCCTCGGTTGAAACATAGTTTTGAGAGAATTTTGGTAGCTAATATTTTTCTAACATTCCTTTTAAAAAGGATGTATTAGTATTCATTTCAATGAAGTGTGTTTCTATGAAAGGAACAATCAAGTGTCCAACATAGACATATTTTATGTTTGAAATTCATTTTAAGGTGGGGTAGAAAGTGACACCCAACGATTTTTATGAAATATATAATTTTTCCTTTAGTATCATTAATTTCATGCCAAAATATGTTAATGTTTCATTAAAAGTAACACCGGTTTAGCTTGTGTTTAACACAAAATTGAGTCTCTATGAAACATTATATTATTATTAATTAAATTAGATAATAATCTAGATATTGAATTTGCAGGTATAAATAATATTTATTAATTTATGAAATATATGGTTTATAAGAGGAATTCAATGGTTCCAAATAATTATACATTAAAATATATACTAATAAAATATAATGGGAATTTTTTTATTTTTAGGCTCATAAAGTTATTTGTATTAATAAAATAAATAATTTTCAATAAGTAAATAATATAAATTAAATATATATGTTATATGACTAATAAAATCTTTTTGATATTTATTCAGTAGATTTTATATGCATATGAGATGAACCAACCTATTTTTTGCATAAAACCCCGTTTTTAAAATAAGGTAATTTTACAACCATATAATGGAGAACACACTATCAGTCCATTTTGACACTTTTATTTATTCTATTTAACAAATTAAACTTATTATTTTAAATAGGGATATAAAAATTTAACTAGGTTGATTTTTTGTTATTTTTATGAAAATATTCATGTTTTGATGAATAGAAAAAATATACTAAATCTTAATGAATATTTTTTATCAAAATAAATTACCATGTTAAGTTATATTATTTAATTTTTTAAAATTATAAATATATTATTTTTTTATCATTTAACATAATATAGTTCATTTTAATTAATTCTAATGTAAATTTAGATGTAAAACAATTTCAAACTTTGGAAAATTATAACTTTTAATATCGGTTTTCTCATTACAAAAAAAGATTAATTTTAAAAAAATTACTACAAATTAATTTCTTTTAATTTTCAAAAATGAATTTCATATTTTAAATCTATGCATAAAAATTATGTAAATAACATTCTTTTATTTTTGGAAATGATTAATAGTAACTTCATTTATTTTTACTAATATGGTAAAAATGGAATACATGCAATTTAGGGTGGAAATAACATTATAAAATTACCCTAAAACATTTCATAATATAATTTTATGTGTTGATATCTACCTAAATCATACTTGGGTGGAAATTGTATCATTTGGAAGCCACATGGATGAGATTAAGACATTTAATATATATTTTTTAGAAAATATAATGATGTATTTCTCAAATATTAATAAATATATAATTTTTAATATAAGTTTAGATAGAAGAGAAATTGGAATATAAATTCCATTTTAAATGATACATTTTTTTTATTTATCATGATAATTTATTTTTTATTTTTAAGAAATAAAAAATTTCCTCAATGCCTTATACAATGATAATAGAGAAATTATTTAATTGATGGAAAATCAATAATATAATTTCAATTTAAATGATAAATTCTATTAAAAATAATACCAAATATTTTTGTTAAAATATATCTCAACCATAATCATCCAAGGTCCAAATTATAGATCATTTAGAGCCACATGAAGATGATTATGACACTTAAAATATTTTATCTAACGTATTATTAAAGTTATCCTATTCCATTTTTAATAAATTTAGCATTTTTAATGTAAAATTTTAATGAATATAAGTATTGTTACAAAATATTGAAGATTTATATTCATCAAGGTATTCTATTTTTACATTTTACCAAAAATAATTATATTACAAAATTACAAAAAACTAATGTAGTAATTATTTTATTAATGGAAATATCAAATTAATGTTACTAAAAATATTAAAATAAATGTAATTTTGGGTAATGAATACATAAAATGAAGATTATATATTACCTTAAACAATTAGAGATATAATAAAATATTTTTTTTCAAGGATAACATCCATTGTTGATATATTTAAAAATACATGAAATTAATAATTTCAAAATTGATAATGTCGATATTTTGTCTAAATAATGTTTTATTAAATTACTTAAAAGTACTAAAATATTTTACAATTTTTAAATATATTTAATAAGTCCTTACATATAATAAATATTTCATTTAAGTCTAATTGAGAAAAAATTAGAAAAAATTATATTATTTTATTACTGAAACATTTTTCACCTTAGTTTAAATTAAAAAAGGAAAACTAAGAGTTAACTAAAATAATAATTTTCTAAATTGATATAATAACATGTCTAAAGTTTTTCTAGATAATATTACAAGTTTATCTTATCTCATATTCAGAAATATTTCATTTTGGAGGTTTTAGGATGTGTTTAAATTTCAATATAAATTAATATTTTTGAGATTCCGAAATTACCCTTCACCCAATTATAAAAGGGTAGCTCTTACATCACTTATTAACTTCACATTGAGACTTCAGTCTCCTCTATAATATTCCCATTTATATTTTAAACTTCAATAGTCACAGTCTAGAGGATTTGGTATTCTCAAAAGACCAACTCTATTGCATTTAAGATGAGATCTAGAGGGTGATTGCTGAAGAAGAGGAAATCTCTTCTACCGATTTCTACCAACATATTTCTTTTTATAATGCATTTTAAAAAGTTGTTTGAATTGTAATTATTTACTCAAGTATCACCTATAATCTTAGATATTATTATTATTTTTGAACAACCATATTCAATCCTCTATCCATCATATGAAAAATGAAATCACCACAAATGTGTATATATTTCTTACCATCTCGATTTTGTGCTGTAAAGTGTTTTTCAAAAATAAATTTCATGGAAGTGTATAATGATGGAAATAATAAGTATATAAGATGATTATATCAAAATAATTATTTTTTAATAGTATATATATCATCCAGTTTTTTACCATTTCATTAAAAAGGAATTATATTATTTCTCGTGCGTATATACGACCTACCGCCCCCATGACGTGATGTGATTAATCCTCCATGATATTATATAAATCATGATTTTATAAATATATATAATTAAAAAATATGATATATATTTCATTATTATCAATCTATAATTGATATAACAGAAACCATTAAATAATAACTGGGATTTATATGGCAAAACATGAAAACAATTACGCCCGAAATAAGAGTAATAGTAAAATATTAATAAACGAGATATAAAATGATCATATATGATCTCATAAATAATAATATTGATCTATATCAATTTTATAACACTCATTAATCTATTATAATGATGTTTATAATACATAATATGGAACCTAAAACTATGATAACAGATAATTTCACAATCTCATTATTATTCAAGATTGTATATGCATAAGTATTTAATATGGCATATTTATCATCCATTCCCATGGTTCCATAATATGTATTAAAAAATTTTCTATATATTCTAAAAAAAAATTAAAATCAAATTTACACATTTATAAATGTTTATTAAATAATTAGAAAGGATTTTTTTTCATTTTTGATAGGATGTACATTTTGACATATCTATAAAACAAACGATAAGAATGTTTTCATTTATATTATATGGAATGAATGGATTTAAAAAATTTCATTACACCCTTTTGCCAAGAATATTTCCTTACAGGATATTAATGTTATTTTCAATAAATTATTTTATTTTAAAATTACTCAGTATATTATGAAAGGAAAATGTTTTCTAAGAAGAAATGATATTTTCATCCATAATTAATGTTAAGTGATCTATAAAGATTATTTTCAATATAATATGGAATTCATTATTACTATTTTGTTTCAAATAATGTATACATATTATTCCTATGGTTTTATTGTTTTTATGATGGAATTCTATTTTTGAAATTGATTTGTTATATATATTATGTTATGATAAAATGATGTTTTGGAAACCCATATTTTATATATAGTTATTCTATGATTAATTTTTTATGTTTTCGTGTCACAAAAAAATTTATCTAATTATGAATTGGGTGAGACGTATATGCCACTGTAATTCTATAAGGATAAGACCTTATTACATTACATAATATTGATTTATTCAAGAAATCACTTCCTTTTACATTGAGGATCTTTTCAAGTTTTGAGATTTAGAGAATTGGGACACAATACATTCATAACATTACACAATGTTACAAAGTGGATACCATAAAAACAGTTTCCATTTTTGTCAAAATATAAAACATTAAATCTTAAAACAAGATTTATTTGACAATTAATCAATCATTTAACTTGGATTCCTTCTCTAACTTACACATCATTAAATTCATTGAAAATAATTTAAAAACATGGGATGAGTAAAAAAAACCCAGTAATGGATATAAAAATAATAAAAGAAATCATTAGTCCATGAATACTTGTAACATATGAAAACATTTTTAAAAGGCATACTTATCACATATATATATATACATATTTTTAAAAAAATAGATTTAAAAAAGATTCCCACAACAAATAAGAACATAAGTATAACCATAAATGTATCTTGGGGCATTACTTACATAATATTTTAACCCTCTTGGCAACATTATAATTTGTGTCCCTCACTACTACCATACAATTTGTGTAACCATCACAGTTACACTCGGAGTAACCATAAAAACAACCTCGAAAACACACATAACCAATAAAATGGAGAAATATATTGGTCCCACACTTCATCATATAATATTACCAAAATCCAAAACATAACCATACAACAAGAAAAATTTCATGAAAACATTTCATTTCAAATTTCGTAAAACAAAAATTTTAAAAAGATGTTTTTAAAGGGAAAACCCCTTAAATAAAAAATATAATTGAAGAGACAGTTATTAGAGTGGATGGAATATGTATATACACAATAAATACAAAAAAATCATCCTAATAAAAACAATTTTCATCACACAAACAATTTTAAGACCACATATATAATGAAGTAGAAGGTTAACCCGAGGAATGGAAACCTGGTTAAGAATTCACTTACATAGGGTTTGTTTTACTTTCAACATGTTTAAAATATTGTATAATGATTAAATGTGTGTTATTAATATCTTATTGAATCATATACATCTTTATAATACATTATATAATCATTTCATTACATAATTTTACCCTTTAATTGTTAGTATTTTGTTCCTTGGATTTTTTTGGGTGTGTTCTTTTCATGTTTTCCATGATTGGTTCATGATGGTTGTTATTGTCATTTGGAAGTGAAACATCAGAATTGGAATTGAGTAGTATTTACATATATCTACATCTATAAATTATACCATTTATCAATTTGAATTCTAATTTGAGGATGATTCATATGTTAAAACAATAATGTTGTTCGTTTAGTTCTTTTTAGTGGTTCTTTGATAATAACAACCCTATTTTGTTTTATAAATTAAAACATTGTTTAAAAAGGAATTATTGAACCATTAATGAGACATAATACATATATTATAACCTATTTTATTAATGAATATCATTTCATCACCAGCCTTGAATGAATTAAATATGATTAAAATAACATCATCCACAATGTCGGTAATTCGTCTTATAACGAACAATGTTTATATTCCTTGAATAAGTGGGAGAGTGGAAGAAGAATGATGACGAATATTACATGAACCTGATAATATATATAATATTCATTATTTATATCACTAAGGGAAAAATCAATTATTGTGACGGGTTATTTGCGACGAGATTTATTCCCGTCGCAATAAATCCGATGAAAAGCGTATTTGCGATGAGAATTTATTCCCATACCAAAAGGTCAGTAAGTTGCGACGGGAATACAGGACCCCTCACAATAGGTATGGCACGTTTTGTGTCCCAAAACATGGGATTCCTATTTGTGACGGTGGAATTTGTCCCGTCGCAAGTATCCGGAGGTGGTAAATACTATTTGTGACAGGCAGACAATTACCCGTCACAACAAACTATTCCACAGGTGTTATTTGCGACAGGTCCCATCGCCAATACCGGCAGCGGTAAATAGGATTTTGCGACGGGTAATTGTCCGCCCATCGCAAATACCCTTTTAACCGCTGCAAGTATTTAATGTGGGCGAAGTTATGTGCGACAGGACCCATTGAAAATACTGGCAACAGTAAATAGCAATTTGCGACGGGGATATCCACCCGTCGCTAATGATATCTCGACAAGCAGCTATTTGCGATGGGCCCGTCACAAAAACCCTTTTAACCACCGCCCGTAATTAATGCAGGCGAAGGTATTTGCGATGGGATAGCGTCACAAATACTCATATTTGTGATGGGAACCCGTCACAAATAAGACCGTCGCAAATATTCTATCCTATATATACCATCATCCATTTTTCCCAAATCATTCAGATATGTCTTCTTATTCTTCCTTTTTCTCTCTTTAAATTTCTGTTCTAGGTAGAATATTTTTGTTAATCTTATCTTATGAGAATGGAAGAGAAAGAGTTAGGAGGTGTTCAAACTGATAAGGAGATAGAAGGTGCAAACAGAGAAGGAGATAGAAGGTGCAAACTAAGAAGGTATTTATAGTTTAAATTATTTTTAATTGTTAATTTTATTTTTAATTGTTAATTTTAATTTTTCTAATAGAATGTTTATATAGCTATATAGTATAATAATATTATTTAGTTGTACCACATAGTCTTTGTCTAGATACGAACAAGTAGGGGCTGCTCTGGCACAGATGTACATAGGAGTAAAAAATCTGACAAGGTGTTTCGAGCTTGACTCGGGGTAACCTGGTACACGACAACAGGTCTTACTGCACTCTTGGTTCGACACTCTCAGAAGATGTTTTGGTAATAATTAGAAATAAATATATTAAATTTGAAATAATTAAAAAAAGTTATATTTAATTTGGAATAATTATATGATTATTAAATAATTAAGAAATAATATAATTAAGAATCAATTAGAAATAAAATAATTAGGAAACAATTAGAAATAAAATAATTAAAAAAAATTAGAAATAAAATAATTAGGAAACAATTAGAAATAAAATAAATAGGAAACAATTAGAAATAAAATAATTATGAAACAATTAGAAATAAAAAAATTAAGAAATAATTAGAAATAAAATAATTAGGAAACAATTAGAAATAAAATAATTAGGAAACAATTTGAAATAAAATAATTAGAGAACAATTAGAAATTAAATAATTAGGAAACAATTAGAAAATAAATAATTATGAAATAATTAGAAATTAAATAATTAGGAAAAAATTAGAAATTAAATAATTAAGAAACAATTAGAAATTAAATTATTACAAAAAAATTCGAAATTAGATAATTGGGAAAAAATTAGAAATTAAATAATTAGAAAACAATTAGAAATTAAATAATTAGGAAATAATAAATAATTAGGAAACGAATTAAATAATTAGGAAAAAAATTAAATAATTAGGAAACAAATTAAATAATTAGGAAATAAAATATATAATTAGGAAACAAAGTAAATAAATAGGAAACAAATTAAATAATTAGGAAACAAATTAAATAATTAGGAAATAATTAGAAATTAAATAATAAGAAAACAAATTAAATAATTAGGAAACAAATTAAATAATTAGGAATAAAATTAAATAATTAGGAAATAAATTAAATAATTAGGAAACAAATTAAATAATTAGGAAACAAATTTAATAATTAAGAAACAAATTAAATAATTATGAAAAAAATCAATATTTAGGAAACAAAATAAATAATTAGGAAACAAATTAAATAATTAGGAAACAAATTAAATAATTAAGAAACAAAATAAATAATTAAGAATCAAATTAAATACTTAAGAAACAATTAGAAATTTAATAGTTAGAGGAAAGAATTATAAATTAAATAGTTAGAGGAAAAAATTAGAAATTAGGGAAACAAATAAAATAATTAGGAAACAATTAGCAAGCGTGAATGACCGCTCATCTACCTCAATTTTCTTTTCATTTGTGTGTTTATGCTTGACAGGAAACTTCAGCCTCCACATGTAATATTTTCTTTTACATTCAAAATTATCAACCTCCTCGCCAGCATAGAGGTGAGGAGGATTATAATTTTGACAGTAAAAGTAAATACTACATGTGTAGGTAGAAGTTTCTTGTCAACCTCAACGCACAAATGAAAAGAAAATTGACATAGATGAGAAGTCAATCACGTTTGTTACAATTATCAATATTTTCAAAAAGTTTTGCTTTATCCTTAACATGTTCAAATCTTAAATGGTCGTCAATTTCCTGGTTATTGCCCAATAAAAAGTTTATGCCAATCGTGTCCAATTTAAACTCTATAATTGTTCTTTCTTGGTTGATCACCTCGCAAGTAGCATTGATATAGGACAATCCAAGTCATGTATTTCTCATCTATAAGAATCATATCACATGAATTTTTACATAGACCATTCTTTCATGAAAAATTAATGGAAAAATACTGAAGTTCTCATAATTTTTTAAGGAAGAATGATCTATGTAAAGGGTCATGTGAAATGATTCTTAAAGACGATAATGACATTACTTGTTCCGTCCTATTGAAATGCTACTTGCGAGGTGATCAACCATTTAAGGACAACTATAGAGTTTAAATTGGACATGGTTGATGCAAACTTTTTATTGGGAATGACCTGAAGATTGACGACTCTTTAAGATTTGAACACGTTAAGAATAAAGAAAAATCTATTGGATATATTTAGATTAGTAATAATTAGTTATAATTAGTAATAATTAATAATAATTAGAAATAATTAATAAAAAATCAAATAAATTCAAGTACATGGTTATAAATTGTCACAATTTCCACCAGATTGGCGGAAACCTGTTGTTCAACGTCTCATATCTTTGCTACTTTCTTCCACTTAAATCAGTATGAAAAACATGCTCTCACGTATGTCAGAGAAAGTTTTTCATACGGATTTTAGTCAGGAGAAAGTTAAAAAGAGTTGAGCTGTCAGACAAAAGAGGCTCTTTTCCCTGATGACTCGTCTCCTTACAAAGAGATGAGTCGTTAGGAAAAAGTGTTGCCGCAAATCTGGTGGAAAAAAATAAGAATAATTAGTAATATATTCTCCACAATGATGATTAAAAAATTTTATTTCATTATTCTAGCATATTTCATTTTATCAAGTATTGATAAGTATTGCTAAATTAATAATAATTAATGGGGATGATTACAAACTAACCGTGTCGGCTATAATTATTTGTAATCACTAAGAAATATCTGTAATTATGTATCTTTTCTTTTTAGGATATTGTTTTTATTATATCAAATTATTTAACAACAGTAATGGTTTTATATTTTCTAGAAACATATATATGAATATAGAACAAGGAAATAGACATCAATCATTATTAGATGATAATTCTTGGATAAATCAGCAGAGAAATCCAAATGGTTATAGTTTAAATCCTGTATATGTTTATGGTGTTGAAGCTTTCATATCGTTTGCATCATCAAACCCGAAATTTGTTTTATAAGGGAAAATTTAGTGTCCTTGTAAAAAATGTTCTCTGAGAACATTTGAGACATTTGACATCGTTGGACAACATCTCTTGCGTTATGGTTTTCAATCAGATTATAATTTTTGGTATCAACACGGTGAACACAGTTCTAGAGAAGATACTAATAATTTAATTTCATATCCATCACGGTTTCAGAATTAAGTACATGATGTTGTTGGGTCATTCATTCAACAAACTGAAATCGAGGATGATGTTGATTTACCTCCAGAGATGGCAGAATCTGAATTTGCTGAGTTGTTCAGGTCTGTTGAGGATGCATTATATCCTGGTTGCAAGTTAAGAAAATTAGAAGAAGTTGCAAAATTTATGGCTATTAAATCAGATAATGGAATGTCAAATAACTGTTTTGATCAGATATTTTCTTTGGTTAAAGAACTGTTACCTGAAGGAAATGTGCTTCCTACTAATTATTAGGAGAGCAAGAGACTGGTTCGTAATCTGGGCCTTAGTTATCAGAAGATCCATGCATGTTCAACCGATTGTATCTTATATTCTGGTGAAAATGAGTCGTTGGATAGTTGTCCCACATGTGGAAAATAGAGGTATAAAGAAGATCAATTAGGGAAGTCTGGATTGATTCCTGTAAAACAGTTGAGATATTTCCCGTTTACACCCAGGTTTCAGCGTTTATTTATGTCTCAGAACACAACGACAATGATGTCATGGCACAAAACCAAATATTTCAAATGGTAAAAGCTTAATTAATCCATCTGATGGTGATTCATGGACCCATTTTGATCAAGTGCATCTGTATTTTTCTTTAGAATCCTGGAACGTGTGATGGGGTCTTTCTACTGATGGTTTTTGTCCATTTGGATCTTTTGGTAGTCAGTATTCTTGTTGGCCTGTCTTTATAACTCTGTACAATTTGACTCCATAGATGTTGATGAAAGAGCCTTATATCTTTTTTGACATTATTAATCCCAAGAAATCTGAAAAATAATTTTTTATGTTTATTTGAAACCATTAATTGATGAGTTAAATTTATTGTGGAGTCATGGTGTTGGTACATATGATGCTGTTGCGAAATAGAAATTTGTAATGAAAGCTACTTTGATGTGAACAATTAGTGACTTCCCGGCATATGGTATGTTATCTGGTTAGAGTACACATGGTCCAAAATCATGTCCTTACTGTATGGGAGACAAAAAAGAATTTATTCTCATGAATGGAGAAAAACGTTTCTATTTTGATTGTCATTACAGATTTCTTCCAATCGATCATCCTTTTTGGAAGAATAAATCTAATTTCAGAAAAGGACGAATTGAAAGAGAAGAACCTCCAAAAATGATCTCTGGTATAGAGTTACAATTAGTTGTATTTTCATTAACTTCCATCACTTTTGACCAGACAATAAACCAACAGAAAATTCATGGCTTTGGGAAAGAACACAATTTGACAAAACAGAGCATTTTTTAGAATCTGCCATATTGGTTTGATTTGTTGGTCTGACACATCTTGGAGATCATTCATATTGAGAAGAACTATTTTGATAATTTATTTCATACATTTTTGGATACATGGGGTAAAACCACAGATAATGTAAAGGCATGATTAGATATTGCCCAAATTTGCAGGCAACCAGAACATGAATTATTTGAAAATTTCAGATCATAGAGATTAATGAATCCAAAAGAATCTTATACACTGACCAAATAATATTGCTTATTATTTTTTCAGTGGATTTCAGATTTGAGACTTCCATATAGCCATGATTCCAAATTGGGCAGATGTGTTAAAAATGGTCATATTACCGGATTAAAAAGTCCTGACTGTAATGTTATAATGGAAAGACTTATGCCTATTGGATTAAGTGGTTTGTTGAATTCTATTATTTGTGATTTGATAAGAGATATATCGTATTTTTTTTGAGACATGTTTGCGGCGATAATAGACTACGATACACTAAGAAAACTAGACGAAGCTGTTGTTGTAATTATATGCCAACAAGAAAAAATGTTTCCACCGACTTTCTTTGACTCAATGGAACATTTGATTTTACATTTTCCGCATGAAGAAAAATGCGGAGGTCCAGTTCAGTTTCGATGGATGTACCCATTTGAGAGATGCATGCAGAAATTGAAGAAAACAGCCCGTAACAAAACATCAGTTGAAGGCTCAATTGCTGAAGCTTATTTTCAAGAGGAAATTGCTTTATTTTTCTAATAAAAATCATTTCATGTTTCATAAGGACTCAGAAACGTTTCTTCAGTTGTTGGAGGCTGATCTACCTATGGATGATGAGGTTCTTGAGTCATCTGACCCTCAGGCTGTTGGCACTACAGGGAGCACTCAGAGGGGGCGTGGTCTTGACAGACTGATGATTCCAGATCCTATCCGGTAGCGATGTCCACCTCTTGGATTCGATGTGCCCATGAAGTGGTATGGTAACCTGTGTATTTTAATTATCTTTCATTATAATTTATTAATATTCTATTTGTTTGATTATTTTTTCTTTTTCCACAGTTTTACAAATATAGCTATTGGCCCGGGGAGCGATATCTTTCCCAATTATTTTTCTCATCCCTGGCTCACATGGTATCAGATTCCCACTGATGTGTAGGCCTCCATGTTCGATCATTGGCTGGTACATAATTAAATATTATTTATTTTGAAATTTAATTCATTAATAACATTATATCAGGGTTTATGGTATCCCATCGATGAGAGCATCCATTCCACTATCCACGCAGCATGGGTGGTGTCTATGAGTGACCGTTTCTGTTAGTTTTTGAATAATTTGAGAAAGACGGCTCTGAAGAAAGCCGGAGTGACAGAATTTGATGAGTCCTGTAGAGACCACAGACCAGAGTACATTTCATCTCACGTTTGGGATGGATTATGTACACACTGGTTGGGTGGTGGGTTTCAGAGGAGATCTGCATTGGGTCGACAGAATCGGGGGAGACAAGAGGTGATGCATCGAGCCGGTAGTCATACATTCAGTTCTCATAGAGAGAGTCTGGTAAGTACTTTTTTTTAATATTTTATAAATCTTTAAATATAAAAAGTTTATTTTATATTCATATAGGAAGCCGAGCAGCCCGGTATTACGACGTACGACGTTTATTGGAGGATGTACACAGACCCAGCTACTGGAGAGAATAGAGATGACCGCCATCGTCAGATTGTGGTTAGTATTATTTTCTTTTTAGTTTTCAAGTTAAATACATATAATATTTTCATTATTTAAATTTTTAATTAAAACATATGGATTCATATGAGGCCACGACCTCTCAGACACATGATGAGAGTCAAGACGAGACGAGTGATAAGACTAGTGCCCACCAATTTGATGAGACAACATGGGTGCAGGCAACCCAGTATGGCTTTGAAAAGGTCCGAGTTGTTGGTATCGGCTCTCATTTGACTCCTGCAGCTTATTATGGTACTGTTGTGATGTCGGCGTCTAGATCGAGAGGAGCTCTTGGAGAGACATCATCTTCTGCCTCACAGTATCAGGAGGAGCTGCGTGCTCAGAGTTAGCTTATAGAGTATTTGCGTCAGGGGTAGGAGCAGATGCGTCAGCAGCACGATGAGGAGATGCGTCGATGGCAGGATCAGATGCTTCTGCAACAGGATGAGGAGAGACGTCTATATGAGGAGAAACATCAGGAGTATATGGAGTATATGCATCGTTTGACTCATAGTTTAGGGATGATGTTTCCTCCACCACCTCCTCCAGGTCATCCAGATTATCCACCCCCAGTGATTTGTTTAGATGTAATAAACATATGAGTTCGTCATATTAACTATTTACAATTCCTCTTTCATATTGATAATAATATTTCATGATTTAATTTGATTTTATTTGTTTTAATATTTTATTACTTTTTAGTATTATTTTTAATGTCTTCTTATTTTAGTAATATTACTTTTAATATTTTATATTTATTGTTAACATTGAGAAGTTTATAATTTTATAATTTTATTAATATTATTAACATGAATATTATTTTTTCATAAATATGTATGTTTATTTTAATAATAATAATATTATATAAATTTTTAATATTATTAATATTAGTACTATTATTATTATTTTTTGATATTAATATTTCATAATTTTATTATATATATTTTTTATTAATAATATTATAATAATATAATTTATTTATATTATTAATATTAATATTATTATAATATACAGAATTTAATAATAATAATATTATATTAATTTTTTATATTATTAATATTATTACTTTTATATTATATTATATTATTTATATTTATATTATTATTATTTTATATTAATATTTAATAATTATATTTTATATATTATATTGTTTATATTATAATAATATAATTTTTTTATATTATTAATAATATTATTATTTTTATATAATATTATATGATTTTTATTAAATATTTTTTTTTTATTTTTTTTATTATTTGCGACGAGAATATTTACGACGGGAAATCCCGTCAGAAGTATTTTTTTACTATGTCATTTGTGACACGAAGAATACCCGTCGGGAAAACCTTGCTGTGGCAGTCGGTCACAAATACCTTTTTTAAATTTCACATTTGCGATAGGTCAGAAACCCGTCGCAACTAATCTATCTGCGACGGCCCGTCGCAAATACATTTTTTTATATAAAAAACCATTTGAAACAGGGAAAAATACGGTCGCAAAAACTATTTTTTGTGACGAGACTACCAAAAAAAACACTTATTTGCGATGTCGTTTTCGGCTACATGCGATTTGGGACGGAGCCCGGTCGCAAAAGGCCTTTTGCGACGGGATCCCGTCGCAAATCGCCCGTCGCAAATATTCAGTTTTCCTGTAGTGTATATATTTCATTTCTTATGGGTAATAGGAGTGGAAGAATGAAAATAAAGAAACTGAAATTAAAATAATAGTTGAGTAATCCCTTACAAAAATTCAGCATCCTAATGGCTATGCAACATTGTTTTAGAAAAAATAAAAAATAGAGTGGACAAGTGTCACCCATACAGAAATGAATCATAAAACAGAATAGAGCATGAATAATTTTAAAATAAGAACATGGTATGGATCATGAATTACATTCCACATAAAAGAGTACTTCAAAGGAAAAATATAGAAGCTGAGAATTTTCTTATCATGTAGATTATCTCATAGAAAATGAAGATTGGGACCTTGGGGGATTGAGGAAACAGTGGTGGGACTAACAAAAAGGTATGTAGGGTAGATATTTGTTAAGGATGAATAAAATTTGGTTCTATAAAACACAAAATAACTTACTGAACACAATTGTGGATGAATGTTTCACGAAATTCAAAATGTAGAAGTTGGGAAATTATGTTTAATGGCTAGTTATAAATATCTACATAAAACAATGTCTCATGAGTTTAATTTTTTTAATATCTTGTGGTGTTACATTATCCCTGCCTTTTATAAATTACATGCTCTCAATTTTATTTACTTATTAAACAAGTGAGGGTATCTTTCCCTCATAGCATTTTCAGATACCCATGTTGCTTCTTCAACCATGTGGTTTCTCCACAAAACCATTACCTGGTGAATTAAATTATTTTGAAATAACTATTCATTGTGACCAAGGATCTAAACTAGTTTCTCTTCATAAGAAAGGTTCTCTTCAAGATGAACTACTTCTGGGATCATGATATGTGACGAATCTAGCACATATTTCCTCAACATCTAAACATGAAAAACATTGTGTACCAGAGACAAACTCAGAGGCAAAGTTACTCTGTATTGAACAATTCCAACATTATCAATAATTTAAAAAGGACCGATAAACCAAATACTTAGCTTCCCTTTCTTACCGAAACACATCGCATTTTTTTAAAGAGATATTTTAAGGAAAACATGGTCACTTACCCTGAATGAGTAGTCTTTTATTATATTATATGATTAATTTTTTTGCATGCTCTAAGCTGTCCTCATGTACTGCTGGATCATCTTCACTTTCTCCACTACTTCCTCTCCCAATTCTGGCCCCATCAACTCCCTTTTACCGACTTCACCCCAAAATGCTGGAGTCCAACAATGCATCCCATTAAAATCCTATAAATGTGCCATTTGTATACTGGAATGAAAACTATTATTATATGAAAACTAAATTAAATAGAGATTCTGATCACAACTTCCTTGATAGTCTATTGAACATGATAAAAGTAGATCTTACAAAGTCTTAATCGTTCATTATGATGGCTCATCTGATTGAGGATGAAAATCTGTACTGATATTTAACTTTGTTCCCAATGACTTAATAAGTCCCTTCGAAAATATAGACGTGAACCTGGGATCCCGGTCAGATAAATTGGACAGAGGAAGTCCATGTAACCTGACAATATCTTTAACATATAGTCTTGGAAGCTGATCTAAAGACATTATATCTCAAATAGAAATAAAATGTTCATAATTTATCATATAATCAATAATAACCCAAATCACATTATTACCTCGATATGTATTTGGTAGTCCCATCACAATGTCCATGGATACGTTCTCCCATTTGAATTCTGGCACTGGAAAAGGCTATAGCACCCCCTTTAGTAACTTCTGCTCTGCTTTAACTTGTTGACATGTCAAGCATTTCATAGTAAAATCAATAATATCTATTTTCATTCCAACCCACAAATAATATTCTTGAATGTATCTGTATATCTTAGTACTTCAATAATAAACTGAAAATGGAGAACTATTAGATTTACACAACAATTATTTCTTCAACTGGGAATTACAAGGAACACACAAACTCTTACATAATATTAAAACACAATATATATCATGGTTAAATTATGTATACTTACCCATTTTAACCAATTATACATTTTTATGTAGCTCATGGTTTTTCTTTTGTGTTTTCTTAATTCTGTATGCTATTGATGATTATACTAAAACCTGAGACAAAACAGAGGTATTTCCTGCACCAATAACTTCTATGACAAAATTCATCAAATCATTAATCAATTAATATTGTTATAAACATAACGCGGTTAAAGATTCATGATGTTTTAGACTGAAGGAATCCAACACTTTGTTTTCATTTCTTGGATGGTAATTAATCGTGAAATAATAATCCTTTATCAGTTTAATCCCTCTTATCTTCCTCATGTTTAATTCTTTATGAGTGAATATATACTTAAGACTTTTATGACCTGTATATATTTATCATTTAGCTCCGTATAAATGATTCCACCAAATTTTCAAAGAAAAATCTATAGTTTCCAATGCCAAATCATTTTGGGGATAATTTAACTCATGAGTTATAATTTTTTTGAAGGATAAGAATTTATCTAATCATTTTGCATCAAAACACAACTAAGTCCCTTCAAAGAAGAATCACTCTAAATACAATCTCACTATTTCAGGAAGGCAAGGAAAAAACTGGCACATTCATCAATCCTTTCTTCTGTTGCTGAAAACAAATATCACAATCTTCTATCCAAATTAATTTAACCCATTTTCATGTTAACATAGTTATCATTCCAGATAACCATGAAATGTTCTTAAAAAAATATCAGTAGTAACTTTATAACCTAAGAAAAATATTAATCTCTATAACATTTATCGGTATTGTCCAATTATAAACCACTTTTGTTTTGGCAGGATCAATTGTTATTCCATCCTTATTTTCAATGTACACAAGAAACAAAATCTTTAGCAAATAAAAATCACACTTGCTAAATTTTCCATACAGATTCTTTTCCTTTAAGGTTTTGAAAAAAACCATTAGATGTTTTTCATCCTCCTCTTTATTTTTATAAAATACAAGAATGTAATCAATAAACACAACCACAAACTAATCCAAGAAATCATGAAATATTTTATTAATAAGATTTCTAAATACATTAGGTGCATTAGTTAACCCAAATGACATAACAACAAATTATTAAGGCCCATGTCTAGTACGAATGGCTGTTTTAAAAATTTCATCCTCTTTCACCTTTAGGTGATAATATCTAGATCTCAAGTCAATCTTGGAAAATTATTGATCTCCATGGATCTGATCAAACAAGTCATACATATGAGTAAAATTATACATGTCTTTAAGAGGGATGTTATTTAGTGCTCTGTAATCAATGCAAAGTCCCATTGAACCATATTTCTTTTTAACAAACAAAATTGGAGCACACCATGGTGAAGTTCTAGGACTAATAATGACTTTAACATGAAAATAATGTAACTATTTTTTAAATTTAAGAAGTTGTATTTGATACATATGATAATGGTTTTTTAAATTTGGCTTAGCATCTAGAACATAGTCAATTGTGAACTCGACTACTTGATTGGGCATGACACCGGGTAATTCATTAGAAAAAACAACAAGGTATTCATTTACCATAGGAAATCATCAATCTAAACAGTTCCATAGTTTTTAAATATATAACAAGATAACTTTTATTTCCATCTTTCAACAGTTTTTCATCTTTTAGATATTTTATCAATTGTACAGATTCATTATTGTATAAAAATTGAAACTCTCTCTAAGAAACAACATTTTTATCTCAGTAGTCAATATTATCATGATAAACTAAAATACAATATATTCCCATAATAACATCAAACTCGACTAAGGGTAAAACTACATGGTTTGAAGGTATTGTCTTTCCACAGAGTACAGTAGAAAGATTCTTAAAACTACTCTTTGCTATAATATTCCCCCTGGTGTTTTAACAAAAAGTTTCAGTCTAATTGGTTGAGGTGTTATTTCAAATTTACCTGAAAATTTATCAAAGTTGAAGGAATGTGCAGACCCCATATACAAAAAACATTAGAAAATTATGAGTAAACAAAAAATGTACCTGATATAACTTCATTATATGGACCAAAATCTGTATAAATTGTCTTAAAGGATCTCACTAAACCATTCTTCTTATAGTCTAGATTATTTGCATCATTCAGATCTCTCTATAGGTATGAATTTTCAAAGTGACCCATCTCACCAAATTTAGAAGACTTAACAATTTTCCAATCAAGATTAGTCTTTGGATCATTTTCACTACAATATAGAGCCATATGTCTAATAATACCACATTTAAAATAGTTCCCAGTTCTGAAAAGACATTTCCAGTGATATTCATGCCACACTTTTCACATACTAAAAACTAGATTTTCTTACCATCAGATTTCATTTGTTTATTCTTAGCCATCACTTTCCATATGGACCTCTTCTTATCATTGTTTACAAAATTCATGTGATCTTTAGCATACTCTATATCTACCAACTTAGCACATCAGACAAGTTTCTCATAATATTTGAATTCACTGGAGGATAATTCCCTTTGATACCTCTGCTTCAATCATGAGTAAAAGTGGTTGATTTTTCTATCATGATCCTGAATAAGATTTGGGGCATACCTCGCCAGTCGTGTAAAGTTCTCTTCACAGACAACCACTTTATCCTCTTCCTTTTAATAAATTCAAATAATTTCTTCTCCATTATATTTCACACCACATTAAGAAAATATATTTCAACGAAAAGACATTTAAATCCATCCCACTATAAGGCATAAAAATCCTCTTTATTCTGGATAATCATTATTGTTGACCCCAAAGATTAGCTTTACCAACAAAATGATTTATGGAAAGTCATAACATTTGATTATCTAAACAACACATTGCATAAAATATTTTTTCAATGGATTTAATCCATCGTTCAGCCTCTACTGGGGTAGAAGATCAATTGAAATTAGGAGGGTCTTGTCTCATGGAATGTTCCTATATTGACATGTTCCACTGTTTTATAGATGGTAGTTCTCTATCCTGGATTCCAACACCATTTATTTCTGAAATTAGATGATCCATTACTATCACAAACTGTCTGGTTCCAATCCATATCCTTCCATGCTATAGATTTAGAAGTATGTCGTTCTACTGGTGCCTCTCCTCTTCAGATTCCCTAATTTTTTTGCGGACAACCATTCTAAAAAAACATATATTATACTACGTGACATGGTAAAATTTAAATGCTATAACATTTCATATTAATCATGGAGTAAAAATCATTTATGGTATTGTTTTAACATTATCCTAACCCCTAAAGTTATCTAAACCATCCTACAATACCAGCTATAAGGAACCTACATTATTACATTAAATAGTCTTGATTTTAGTCAATAAATAAATTCATTTTACATTGAATATATTTTCAAGTATAAATATTTAGACAATTGGGACATAATACATTCATAACATTACACATTGTTATAGAGTGGATACCATAAAAACTATTTCAATTTTTTTTCAAAATATTATACATTAAAGATTGAAACATGATTTCTTTGACAATTCATCAAACATTTAACTTTGATTCATTCTTTGTCATACACATCCTTATAACCTATCAAAATCAGTTAAAAACTAGGTATCAGCACAATAGCTCAGTAAGGAATAAAAAAAAATAAAGAAATAACACATTAGTCCATTAATACTTGTAATGTATGAAAACATTTTTAAAAGACTTACTTATCACCCGTATATATATACTTAAATTGTAAAAAATGATATTTTTAGAAGATTACCAAAATAAATAAAAAAATAATTAGAACCATAAAGGTATATTGGGACATTTCTTACATAATATTGTAACCCTCTCGACTACCATATAATTTGTAACCCTCACGACTACCTTAAAATTTGTGTAACCATCACAGTTACACTTGGAGTAACCATATGACCAACCTACAACATACACATATCCAATGCATTAGAGGGAGATATAGGGCCCACCCTTAATCATAAACAATTCACATGAACCAGAACATAATCATACAACCTGAATGAATGCATAAAAACATTTCGATTGAAATTTCATAAAACAAAATTTTTTAGAAGATGATTTTAAAGGGAAAAAACAAAAATAAATCATATAATTGAAGAGAGTCTTGTTAGAGTGGATGGAATATGTATATAAACTGTATGTACAAATAATTCATCATAATAAAAATAATTTTCATCACACAATCAATTTTAGTGCCACATAATGAATGAAGTAGAAGATTGACCCAAAAAAATGGAAATCGAGTTACGAATTCCCCTATCTTGGGTTTGTATTACATGAAACATTTTTTAAACTCTTGTATAATGATTAAAAGTGTGTGATAAATATCTAAATTAATACTATTCTTCTTTATAATACTTAATATTATCATTTCATTACATCATTTCACCCTTTAATTGTTATTATTTTGTTCCTTGCATTGTTTTGGGTGTGTTATTTACATGTTTAATATGATTGGTTCATGATGGTTGTTATTGTCAATTAGAAGTTAGATATCAGAATTGGAATGGATTAGTATTTAAATATTTCTATAACCATAAATTATACCATTTATTATTTTTAATTCTTAGATGATGGTGATTCATAATTTAAAACATTATTGATATTCGTTTAGATCATTTTAGTTGTTCTTTGATAATAACAACCTCATTTTGTTTTATAAATTAAAACCATGTGTAAAAATAGAATTCCCAAACCATGGATGAGAACCATACATATATTATAACCTGGTACAACAATAAAAATGTTTTCATGACCATCCTTGAAGGAATTAATGAAGATTGAAGTCACATCATCCTTAATGTCATTAATTCAACACATCACGAATAATGTTTTCATTCCATGAATAAGTGGGAGAGGGGAAGAAGAATGATAATGAATTTTACATGAACATGATAAAATCCATAATATACAAGATTTTTTGAGGTTTAATTCCTCTTGGTTAAGAGGAGTTGAGGAATGAAAACAAGGGAACTCAAAATAAAATAATAGATGAGAAATCCATTAAAAACTTTGGCACCCTAATGGCAATGCCACATGTTTTTAGAAAACATTAAAATGATAGGGGATAAGGGTCATCCATAAAGAAATAAATCCTAAAATATTATAGAGAAAGAATAAGATGAAATGAATAACATGGTATGGATTCTTCAATTCTATACCACATAAAAATGAAGTTGAATGGAAAATGAAAGAAGTTCAGAATTTTCTTACCTTATTGAGTAACTCCTAGAACATGAATGTTGGGACCTTAGGGGCTTGAGAAAACCTTGGGAGGATGAATAGATAGGTAATGAGGCCAGATCATTGTTGAGGAAGAATACATGTTGGTTCCATCAGACTCTATGTAACTTACTAAACACTATTGTAAATAATGTTTTTTCAAAATTGAAAACATAGAAGCTACGAAATCATGTTTAAAGGCTAGTTATAAATATCTACATAAAACCATGTTTCCTAAATTTCATTTTTTTAAAACATTAGGTTGTTACAAATTCATTGGGTATTGATTTGAATCTTGTGTTATATATATGACTTTAATAAGAAATGATCTCAGCTGAGTAATACAATATTGGAATGGGAAATGATCTTTGTTCATTAATACAAGGCTAGAATGGTAAATAATCCTGGTTCAGTAATACATGTTTGGATTGGAATGTAAAACCAGTTCAATAATACAAGGATATAATATAGAGTGAACTTAGTTCAACAAAGTGCCTTTTCCACTATCATGTTAATGGCAATGAGCCATGTATAATATGTTAATGATTTTCTAACCATATGTGTTTTCCACAATTCCATTTTTTATGATAATAGTATTTTCTCATTGATCAAGTACCATTATGATTTATGCCTTATGAAATACTAAGATTTATTCCATGAGTGAATATTTTTATATATGTTATATGTGTTATGATTTTCAAATTTTTTGTTTCCTATTTTTACATTCCATAGTTCGTGGATTTTTTGATATTTTATTTTTCTACCCTTAATAAGAATATAAGATAACCCTTTTCAAATGTTTTGTTTTCCCCATGATATAAATAATGGTTTTGGGAGGAATCTAATGTGGAATATTATTATGGTATATTTTTAATATCATTCACCAAATTAGAAAAACATGATCCATGTTTCCAAATGCACTAAACTAAATGGTCTATGGGAGTCTATTTGTGTAATGTATTAAGAATTCAACAAATGCAATGTAATGTCCATATAAATAATTATTGGGTAGTTAGATCAAGATTTCCACTAATGTAATTCATTATTCTCTTTATTTATGTGAGTTGATCCTCCTTGGGATCGATTTGAATCTAGTCTTAGAAACATGAGACATAATAAATTTCTTTCTAATTGACTATAAAGTAAGATAGACTCCAAGTGTTCCTTATATATAGTGTAATATCTAAAAAATCACATTTTCATGCTTCTGTAGTTTTCTATAAACTACAATGGGAGTATAAATCAGTTTCCAATCAAGAATGTTAAACATATTAATCAGATCATTTAAATATTTTTCATATTAGGTAATTTTCAATCACTTTTTTTGAATCAGTTACAATACATGAAAATCAATATTTTAACCAATCATTAACATTTAAAATTATGAACTCATCAAATTATAAAATCTTCCCTTAATTTTTTTGTTGACTATAAAGATTATATCATCCACATAAATGATAAAAATAAATTATAATTTTTTTTGTTTTTAAATAATTTAAGTAATAAAAACTTTATATTTTAAATTCCAATTTATTAAAATATGAGTTAAGTGATGTATAAAATTAAATTAGTTCCTGCATTAGACCCTAAAAGTACATATTAAACCTACAAACCATTATTTCATAATTTTTTTTTTCACGAATCCCATTATTTTCTTAATATTGACTTCCTCCTTGACATTACCATCAATAAATTTTATTTTTTACATCCATTAAAAAAATTATAATTCATCAATGTATCAGCACTACATAGATATGTTTGAATAGATCAATATGAACTACTAATTAAAACGTTTATTCAACATACTCATCTTATTTTTGAGACCATCCTATGAATTCCAGTCGATCCATGTATCAACCCATAATACAATGTTTACAAAATTTGTTTTGGTTACACACTTATTTGAAATAACAGTGTGGTGTTTAGGTCTCTCCAAAAGTTTCCATATCTATTTTTTTATCAATATGGTCCATCTATAAATTCCAAGATCTCAACAATGAGTCATGATTTTTTCCTGTTTGATTTATTTTGGTTATAAAATTAATAGTAAATAATCATGCTCTAGTATTCCTATTATTCCCATCTATGTGGGTGCAGATTTATCACTAATTATATTCATTATATCAACATAAATCCATATATTTATTTTTAAAGGTTTATGGTTAATATCTCTTCGGATAATTTTCTCCAATAAATTTCAATACAATTCAACATCATTTGAATAGATTTTCCCAATATTAAAATTTACACTAGAATTATAATCATCTATTAAGATTTCATCTTGGTTAACATACTTATAAATTTTTCTTTACATCTCTTCGATAACAGGGAATCAATATCCTCTATAATATATCATATTCTTTTGTTTAATAATTTGAAGGATTTAATCTTTATTGATTATCCAATGAACACTTATTCAAAAGATACACAACCATATTTTCATTTATTTCTAACTTTTTTCAAAATATAAAACCTACTTCCAAAAATACATATGCAATTCGGTAAAGGATTCCTCCCATGTCACATCTCATAGGGAGTTTATTATTTTCTAGGGATGAGAGAAATTGTATTATGAGTTCATATTACTATATGAACCACAACCATCCAATAATTATGAAAGAGATAACATTCAATAAGAAGTGACTTATCCTGGTGAATATCAATTTTATTTCTCCTTTAAATGCCCAAAATATATAGTATGTTCTAAAGATACCACTTATTTTATTCCATTTTCAAGATATTTTCCCACTTTGATGGTCATGTAATCTATTCTATTATAGAATTAAGATATTTAAATGGATCATTTAGTGTCATTATCCACTATCATCTAGTACTTCTTCATGAACTCCACAACCACATTCTTTCTCAACATGAACATTAAAAAATTGACTCTTTTGTAATCATCATGTGAGAGAATAATGTACCATTTATTACATGTTTTAAATAGATTCATTGGTCCAAAAATGTCAATTTGTACTAAATAAAGAAATATGGATTATCTCTTTCTCTTCTCTAATCAATATGGGTTACATACCATCTTACCCCACATGTATGTGAAACACATCTTCTCTTGGTCAACCATCGTGTTGGGAATGTCCACCACTATTTTCACTTTTGATTGATTATTCATATTTTCTGGGGAATATTGCCGATGATTCTTTAGTAGAAATTTTTTTGTACTTTATGATTACCTATATGTATAGTTTTGAATATAAATAATATACTTATCACATTATGATAGTTTTTATACATAACATAGTATGTTATAATGTTATAAGAGTAGTTGTTTCACTAAAAGATCATGATAGTTCATGACTATGATTAGAACCCAAAATTAACATTAAAAAATCGTTAAATATATATTCTATATATAGATGAAATCAGTTGAGGGACAAAAATGATACCTGCTATTTGGGTTGGGGACTCATAGGGGTTTGATGCACCTTCTTATGTTTTATGACTTTAGTAATTTCTAGTCTATGAGATTATGATAATGAGACCATCTAGTAGGAAATAAACATTTATATATTTCATTAGATGTTCCTATTGATATTAATGAAATATTTTCCCTTAAACTTCCAGATTAAAATTAACGGATGTTATGAGTCATGTGATTTGATGTAATTATGAACACAATGATGACATATGTTCACTATAATATAGGATATGTTGGGTACATCATGAGTAATATTTCATTATTGAATAACATGACAAATGATTTTACGTTATATTTTTTAAATGTTGATATCTATGGTCCTTGGATGGAAATGATCCATCCTTATTAAATCCATCTTTATTGTGTTCTGTAGGATGAAGATTTCCACAAATTAAAAGAAAGAGTCATTGAAAACCATGGTTGATGAAAAAAAATATGAAACATTATTATAGATACAATGATAAAGGTATTATATTATATAGTTATCACCAATATGAGGTTTTATGTCATTGTGAAATTGGATTCACTCTCTATGAGTTCCACGGAATGTTGTTAGATATTATCCATAGACTTTAGGATTCATCCCCTAATGCCACTGAGAAAGAGACATAGATGAGAACACACTGAGATAATCCAGAACATGGTTAAATATTAATAATATTTATTATTTTACACATCAAATAAATATTATTCATTTACATGGTTTAATAATAATTTATGTCTTCATGATCACATATATTCCTTCACTGATTATTCGATAGAATATTTTATGATGAAAATATTGAATAAATATTTATTTTCTATTTACTAAATATAATACTTATTTATTTAATGGTGAAGAATGAAATGATATTTATTTATTAATAAATTATTAATTATTCTCGGTCTAATAAATATTTTTCTGGATTAATGCACTAATTTTAATTGGAGGATGAGAAATAATATATTTATTTAATATTATTTTAATAAAAAAATATAATTAATTCTTGAGTTTTTCACATGCCATGAAATAACAATAATAACCTTATTATTATTTATAATAATGGGGCTCTATAAAAATTAAGAAAAATAATAAGGGAACCTGTGAATTTTTTTTTACACCCATATTATATAAACTCAATTGTATTTTTTCATTAGGGGTTTCCATTTTTTGGGTGTGAAAATCAAAAAATAGAGAAGAATCCACTCAAAAGAAAAGAGAGACCCATTTTCCAAGAACACTTCTGACAATGAAGAGAAATATTCTTCCACCACCACTTTTAATTATAGGGAAATAAAATAGAATCATAATGGATGTGATTCATGGGGTGATTAAGGATAAAAAACCAAGAATTAGGATCTACCATGATCGCACCCAAAGATTCTTAAGATGGTTTTAAAAGTGTCATGGACCATATATGGATCAATATTGGAGAAAATCTACAATTTATTCCAAGAAGACAATGATGATATAATGTAGAGATGTTTTCAGACTCATTAATGAGGAAATAATTTAATATAAGGTAATTCTTAATTTTTTTTAATTACTTAAAAATAATATGTGATGATCTTGAGATTTTTTTTAGTGTTATCTCATTTATTAATACATGATTTAATTATATTGGGTATGATATTAAAATTCTATTTACATATTGGAATAACCCTCAATTATGAATGAAATATGAGTTGTGAATACTCTATCAGTGATTATACTACATGCGTATCTTTCAATTTATATTAGAGAGGGGAGAATAATTATTTTTAATTATGTAATTATCACTAACTCATCTAAACATTATCCTTATTTTTCAATTATATTTTAATATTTCATAAATTTGAATCTTTTCAGCATCTCTTATTCTTATTCATTCCCACAAATATATTCAAAATAGATTAATTTTATGAATGAAAATCATTAAAATAACTCATTTAGAATTGATGTGGATTCATGATATAAAAAAGAGTACATGCCATGTTTACTTGTGTTAAACATTGTGTACCCATATTTATTACATAATTAATCAATTTGTAATTAATAAAATTTATGTGTGAATTTTTTAACAATTGTGAGTATTTAAATACCCCATGTGTTGATCAATCTAGCATTATTAATGGTTATATAGACTAAATGATGGGTAACCTTTGTAGACTATGTGTAGTCTATTAGTCAAATATGAGCTATTTACCCTTTGACAAGGTTTACTGGACTGGTGACTACATAACTAATAGAATACACAATGTGTATCTAAAGTACTCACCATATAATCTATTAATTTCCCTATCATGGTTAAACAAATAGTATTTATTTGTGTGAAACATTTATATGTTGAGAAATATACTCACCTTGTATTTGGAGTTCACACAAAATATATATTACCAATTTTTTCTAAAACAAAATTAGTTTATTAAATTTCCTAAACCCTGTCATCATATGTTTTGTGTGTCATTTATTTGACTATGTATAATATATGTGTTGGGTTCTATTTATATCCTATATATTTTATTAATACTTTTGTAATATTTTGTATTTAAAATAATTTAAATTTCATAATATATTTATTACTCTACATGCATTGGAACATAACAAACTGTGTAAATAAGATGTGTTCTAGGTGCTATTTATTTGACTATGCACATGCCAAGAAATTACATGATAAATCATGTATTAAAAATGTAAAATGAGTTAATTTTATAATAATATTATAAATGTTGGGTAGTTTATATTTTTACTCACTGTGTTTAATCCAATGTATATCTATTATATTTGTTTAAGAGAAAATTAATATAATTAACTTGTATAAAATTAATCAGGATGTAAATACTAACAAAATTCAAATGATATTTATTTTAAAACAATTTATTAATTAAATAATTAAATAAATTTATTTGAGCACAATTTATGTTAAAAAATCATGATTAAAATTGTTTTCACGATTTATTAAATGGGAAATTTTTTTATGAATGTGGATGATCATATGAATAGAATAGATCAATCCATATTGTTATATTACATATAATTTATCATTAAATTAAATTTATGGCATATAAATCATCCTACACTTCATTATGTAAGTTCATACGTGCCTACTATTTCATTTTATGAAAATCCTCTAAAAAATAAATTTTAATCCTCAACAGCATGTGTGTAAAAGCGTATCCAATGGATATATATCTTAAGTGAGTGGAAGAGGTAATAATTTAGAGTTGAGTCAAAACCAATCCTTTAAGTACATGGGTGGACATGTAGAAGGATACAACACAAAACAATTTATGGTTCTATGTGTTTTCTCCCTGAGAAGATGGATAGTTTATCATCTATTAGATAAACTAACCATTAGTAAAACATCACGATCATTCCAATTTATTATTTTATTTTGGTCTAGTAAAATGTTAATTTCATTATGGATGTTTCTTCATAATAACACTAATTAATGAATTAGGTAGCATGCAATATAGAACTAAATAAATTGTATTATGAATAAACATTATCTGCGACATGGTTAATCAATTTAGAAAAGAAAATTATTTATATCAACCTTGTATTAAAGAAAGAGATAAAAACATTATGCATAATGATAAAAATCCCACAATTATATATATTCTTTATCATTCCACTACTTAAGTTAAAAGTGAACCATTTTAAAAACATCTTAACAGACCCATGTCAGGGTGATTTCAATTATTAAAGAACTCTAACATGACACTTTGTATTGACATAACATAGTTTCATTAAGGGTTGACTACTCAAGATGGTGTTGGTATAACCATGATGAAAAGCTATAGGAAATCCAATTTATTTATTTCAGAATTGGGGATTACACTCAATAGATCAAGGAAATGAGATATAGTGGAGTTGGTATTTTTAATGCCTATCTAAAAAAGATTCAAATAACTTGACATTACCAAGTTTGTGTAATGAGAAGGGAAATATGGTTAATTTACACTATAATTTCTAGGACATATAATATTCTAAATCCAATTGTGAGGGATATTGAGTGCTAATAAATTATTGGGATATTAATAAATATAATATAATATTTATCATTTATTTTTTAGATAGTGTACTAATTTAATTCCCCTGTTATTAAAAAAATGACAATTATTCGGAATTTAAATATATAACTGTAATCGATACTTGATAAGGATAAATTTATCACATGTTAAAATATAGAGGAATCATAAATCCACATACGCATTATCCTAATCCATGAAATTGAATTTTTACAATGGAAGAACTGATTCATTAAGTGTTTAGAAAAATAACTTAAAGGGAAGGGATGTGTCTACATGAAAAACATTTGAATGATTCCATATATTTTTGATGTTTCATTCATTCATCAGTTACCAATGAGATTCTAAAGCAATGTGAGGAAACATATTTATATATCATGATGTCTCACCTTATTGATCTCTATCAAGCTAAGGTTAAATAAGAGAGATATAAGATATATATTTATATTATTACATGGAATTGTAGATAGTGTGTTATATATGGGCTTCATATACTCATGTTTATTTGCTACGTTGAACTCTTAGACACCATGAGGATCCAATTCTAAAATTACTTCTATACATATCTTATACAATCTTCACTATCCATCTCATTCCCTAATTTTTGTATTAATGATAACAGAAGAAATAATTATAAGAGTCATTCATAGATTTTAACTCTAATTTTCCATTTGGACATGGAAATTGGGCTTAAACAATCTATAGTCCTTATAGTGAATAAGAAAAGAACATACATGGGAAAGGATACAAAGAATAATAATAACACTGAAACTCTTATGAAACATCCTTAAATAAATCGAAATATCTGTAGGAAATGAAAGGTAAAAGACGAAGCCATCTTTTATGTGGCATGCTAGTCCACTAGAATAGAAACTGCACCCATAATTAATGGGACGAAAAAGGATAATCCATTATCATGTATAATATTTCAATATCTACACATTAGGTATTATATACGAATTTGTGTTCTCCCATGTTTTTATAAATATAGGAAACAAATATATTTTGAATGTTTTCTCGGAGAGAGGTGGATTTGTGAGCTTCAAATGTTTCAAGGCTATGTTCTAAAGCCATTTGATATCAACAATTATCTTTTCAAACATGAAATACATTGAATTTAATTTAATTTTATTATATATTACTATTACTAAAAATTTAATTTCTATATACTTCATAAGTAAAGAAGGTTTTGTTTTCATGTTGATAAGTAAAAGTTGTTCCTTTTTTAACGAATAAATATATTATGGCATGGAAAATTTAAATAATAGCATTTATTTATTAAATTATTAAAACTAGGTATTGAAAATAGATAATGAATCATGTTTCTAGGACTCATATGACACTAAAGAGTGGCATCACCTTATTTTTCCTAAATAATTGAATCATGTGAAAAACCTATATGATGCTGGTTGTTTATAATCCTTTTTTATAAAACCACTGGATAGATGTCATTCTCAATTATAAGGAAAAGTGACCAAACCACCATTCATTGGGTAGGGTGAAAGGAATGCAATTTTTCTAGGTTTGGTACACACATTTTTTTATACACAATATATTGTAAAAGTTAGATGTTGTTATTCATAGTTTATAACTTTACCGATGACTTGAGTATATATGTCTTCGTGTACTTGATGAGGACTATGTTCGATTCCTTTGAAAAAATCAATTAATTTTTAATGGAATTAAAGAATCAACTGGGATATAAGATGAAGCAAAATTGACCATATTAAGGTGTTTCTTATCATAACCAAGTGTTTATAATGATTTTATATGATTTTTGGATACATTATCAACTCACTCCACTTCACACGACATAGTAGAATGGTGTTACTGAAATGTGAAACTATACATTTCTTGACATAGTAAGTTTAATGATGATTATTTTGAATCTTCCATCATTATTGTTGGGATAAGTATTAAAAACATCAACTTACACACAAAACTGTGTGCCAATTAATGTTGAAGGGGAAATTAACTTCATGTTATAATGTGGAAATAAACATGTTTTTTCATATATAGTGCATGGAGTTGAGATGTTATTGTTAAGGACTTGAGGATATTGAATAATGATATAAATGTTATTGAGATGTATTTATGAATTAATGAAATGTCTAGGTCATGAATCCTTGGATTCGAGGAATTTATAAAAAAATTGGTTTTATGCAGAACGAATATGAGTTGTGTACTTACAAGAGTTTTATTGGGGATGTGGTCGTTATCCAAGTAGATTATTTTTTATAGAATATTAGTTATTTGAAATGATATTTTTGTATTACAGCATGTTAAGTCCGGGTTAAATAAGTGTTTCTCTATGAATAAATTATCTGAATATTACTTCATTTCATGTATGAAGATCTTCATTGACAGATCCATGATGATTATTTGACTATATTATGTTATATATAGTGACCATATACTGAATATATATTGTACGCGATAATCTAAGAGTGGTTTTTTTCTAGTCTCACATGGTGGACAACATTATTAAAAAACATATAATCTGAAATAATTGTAAAAAGAGATAATGAGTTAGATTCCATAAGCATTAGGGATAAGTTCAATACTATATGGAGCCTTTTTTAATACACATGATGTTTCCACTGTATTGATCATTTAGGAAGATATGATGCTAATCTATGTGAAAATATTAGGACTATAGTGAAGGTTATCCACAAGTATCTGTGAAGAACTAAGGATATATTCTAGGTATATGAAGGAAATGATGAGATAGTCCTTAAGGGTTATAATGGTTCTAGTTTTCAAATTGATGATAATGATATAATTTCATAGTTAGGGTATTCCTCCATTCTCAACAGAGGTGTGGTGTGCTAAAAGAATTCAATGATGATGGTTTTCACTGATTCTATAGTAATGTATTAGTATATAGTTATTTCTAATTTATCCAAAGATATATATTATATTTAAAACAAACTATACGATATTGAAGTGTCACCATGAAGTAATGACCCTATAAAATTAAATTTTGATAATACTTAATTAGTGGGTATTAAGAAAGAGTCGTGGCCACACCAGCATAAAAAAACTTACATCGAACATGTCACTTCTTTATTGATTTTTGATAATGTGTCGATGTAAAATTAATTAAAGTTTCTATGGAAGATAATGCGGTGGACCCCTTGATTGAAGAATTATCTCAGTAGAAGCATGAGTATGACATGAGAGACAATAGACTCAAGGTTTTCAGTAGTTTTCTATAGTGTATGTAAAATTCTATTGCATTTGGTTCCATAGATCCAATATCTGTGATCCTTGTGATTACCTTTATTCATATTATTCAATATTAATAAACTACTTATCACATCATGATTGTTCTCCTATGAAAAATAGTATGTGATAAATTCCTAAGAGTAGATGTCACACTAAAAGGTTTTAGTAGTTCTCCATTATGAAGAGAACCTAGAAGTGTGAAAAAAATATTCTTAAAAAACATTCAATTGAAAGATGAAATAATTTTAGGGACACAAGTAATATAGACATTTATGGATGTTGGATCATTGGATATTTATTCACATTTTTAGTCTACAACCTTGGATAATTTCAATGTAAAATATTATGAGAATGATACCCTCCTGTACAGAAAACACATGTATATGTTTCAATGGATTTTATTATCTTTGTTAGTGTGTATTGATACATAGAAATTAAAATTATTATTATTAGATTTTATTATTTACAATGTTTTATATATTAATGAAAATCATGAAAACATATATTCACTATAAATTAGGATTCCTTTGCTGCATCAGGAGTAACACTTCCTTAATAGATAATGTGATAAAGGATTTAAACCTTAAAATCTTTAATTGATGTTTTTATTTTATTCTTTTATTTGGAAATTATACAACATAAATAAATCCATGAAAATGGTGTTCTCTAGTAAAATTCAGTTTTAAGAAATTTAAATAAAGATACATTGATCAATTATGTGGATAGAATAAGAATTTAACCTACACGGATATAGATATCACGATGAAGGGATTATAATACATAGTAAGTTTCCATTTTTGGTTTTATGTTTTGGGGATAATACATTCTTCTTCTATGGGTTCCCTAGAATTTATTTTGATGCTAACCTTGGACATTGGGATGCTTCACCAAATGCCACATAGAATGAGGGTTATAGGGTCCCAAAAAAAGACTATCCATAACCTCAATTAAACTATAATATTATTTATTATTTAACATGTAGAAAAGTTATTATCCTTACTCATGGTTTTATAATTATTTATGTTTTATGGATCATATGTATTCCTTCACTAGTTATTTGAGCAATATTTTTTAATGATAATATTTAATAAATATTTATTTACAATTTATTAAAAATAATACATTTATATTTATTTGAAAATAATGTGGTGATATTTATTTATAGAATAAATGTTCATTATTCAAGGTCTACAAAATGTATTTGAGGAATGGAGGACCGAGTTTAACTGTCCAGTGATAAATAATATATATATATATTGAATATTATTTTTAATAAATAAAATTTATTTAATTTATGGTTTTTTCACATTTTTAGAAATTATAAAGCTAATATTATTATTATAGTAACGGGGTTCCACTTGTATTAAGGTCACATGTGCAAGTATTAACTTCATATTCTATTAGTATATAATATGAATGATATTATTTAATATTGAGTTTAAATTAGTTTTCGTTGTGAAAAACAACATGCATAAATAATCCTCTCAAATACATAGAGATATCACTTCTCTAAGAACACTGTTAATAATGATGTATGATCCTCCTCCTACAGCTTTTTTGATTTTAGAGTGATATAAGTGAATAATTCTTGAATCGATTCTCCGGGTGATGAAATATCAACAACAAAATCATTATGATCTACCGATCTATCACCTAGAGGATACTACAAATGAAATTTATATGATCATGGAGAAAGTGAAGATCACCATTTGAGGAAAATTTATACTTTATTCACAAAAAAATGATGTTATGACATACAGTCATTGTCTGATCCATCAATGAAGAATGAATTCATCACAATGTAATTATTAATTGTTTATATTAATTATAAATAATATATGATGATCTTACAATTTTTTTATGTAATCCGATCATAATTTTTTAATTTGATTCAATATCATTTGTTTTGAGGTTTATAATAAACGTATACAACATATTTATCATATAATACATAAATGATTAGAATAAAGAATGCCCTGTCCAGTGCTACTATTACACAATGAATATTTAGTGAATATTTCTGAACCCTTGGTGACTAAAATTATTCTCTTCTAATATTTCCATGACACACATGTTATCCTTTCTATCAACATAGTAAAGGTTAATTCTTGTTAAAAAAGTGAATGAAATTTTATATTTTAATTTGATGAAGCCCAATTTCATACAAATGAGTCACACATAAAAGTTTTCAACTGAGAACAACCGAAATAAGTACTATTGTGCTACCAATTTGTCTCTTCCCACACATTTCTTACCACTTCACTTAATTAATAATGAGTCATCATTGAAAAATACTATAGTACCATCCAATTTTTCCTTAATGTATTTAAAGATAATTATTTTTCCATTCATATGGGATAATCACTCATTATCGTGGATTTATATTCTCTTTTATTATTTTATTGTGTGAAAATTGATCAATATTTTCATTCATTACCTTCTTCTTTTCTTTTTTAAGATAGACACTGATGTGTTAGGATAACAGTTAAAACCTCATCTTTCATTACAAAACTTCTAGTATTTTTTTCTCACCTTCTGCTTTCATTAGATGGAATATATTTTCCAAAGGATATTAATTTGAAAATATATTATCCATCCATCCTTGTATTCCGTGATTTTTACCTATATATATGACTAGTTTACAATATATAGAATTATATCTAAAAACAAAACATTTAAAATAATAATTTTAAAATATGCATCCTATAATTTACCTACACGGGATGACATAACAGATCACCCGATCCATCTTTACACTAGTAATGAAAGGAATTTACAATACCTATATAACTGAAACTAGTGAATTGAAAAAAACCACCTTTGGGAATGGTTTTCCCATAACATAATGTTAATATATAATGTATAATTTACCAAAAATACAGTATGGAAAAACTATATAATGTATATCCATGAAACAATAAATAAGAAGAAACAAAAATGAATAAATAAACAATATGATTCGAAACAAAAACACTATTTAACAAATTTTCAAAAAAATTGAACAACATCCAAGTACAAACACAATAAATTAAATAATATGAAATAATATAATAAATTGAAAATGGGTAATGAACATTAGGTCTTTGATGATACATCAGTAACCAAAATACAACATAACCCATCCCAACTACCCAAATACATCCATGCAACCCGTGGTTTCCCTCCACATCCCAACTCATTATAATATTCCTAAAATATACAAGAAAATAATAACATATCATGGATTCTATATAAGACATAACATCAATATACACACACACAGACACAGTAGTGTGTATGCACGTTGTGGGATAACGCGCATAGTAGGATCCCACCAAGATGATTCTGGAAGTCCTTTCATAAAATAGGTCATTAATATATGTTTTAAATACTGTAAATTGTGTATATCTATCTAAAAAACCATAATGAATGAAAATAACAATTTTTACCATTAATATTAGAACCATTATATTTATAAAATGAAAAATTAGAGGTTTTTTCTTTTAAAACTAAATAATATCCTCTAATTTATTTAAAATCTTTACAAAAATAGTTTTTTATTAGTTTGAAAAATTTTCATAGAAATACCATTCATAAACAATACTATTTCTATTTTGAAAGAAGATTCCTAAATAAACCATTATAAATAGTTAAAAACCATTCAACCATGTTATAAATAAATTATTATTGGGCACCACAACAATGAGAAACAAAATTAAAAATTAAAAAAATTATGCCACATTTTAAAAACATAAAATGGATTTCATCAAATACATTAAGAGAGTCCCCTATAAAGAACCACTAATAATGAAACAAGTTTTATGTGAAATTACATATTTACTAGTGTGTGATGATCCTAATAGTTCTATAATAAATTCAAACCACTAAATGCAATACATCGTGTACCAAACATAACACAATCCATCAGACTAGCCCACACCAGCCTCATCCGAATAAAACTCCTCCCCTATCACTATATCACACTAGTGGGGACCAGAAAAACGTGTGCACCATCTAGGGAAGCTTAAATAAATATTTCCTACCTAAAAACCGAAGCTCCCTATATTAAATACTATGAATGTGAGAAAGAAATTAAGAAAATCAATTTAATAAAACATAGAAAATAGATTACATCTCACCATCAACACCCTCTGGAAAAAAAAATTTCACACCATTAATCCACCGCATAATCATAAATGAATCATAAAATGTTAAAAACCATAATGAAAATAGATGAGGGTCACATGATATCAAAATATTTACTTCATAAAGTTCCAAATTGGCCTTAACCTGTAAAATGACTTGGGATTACAATCCCATCCATTTTTCATTAAATTCTATACATTCAAAATTATTTAAAATATATAAGGTGAACACAACATTTTAAATCACAATTTATTCATTAAAACATGTCACATTACTTTAAAATTAAAATAAGGCTAACGAGATAATTTTTTCACCAATATATTTTAATCTTCCACTGGGATAATTTCAATAACAATTGGGACATCAAATAATTTATTTAAAAGAAATTAAAAAAAATGATAATAAAATATCCACATACTATGGTATGTTTTCTAGAAAACACTTTTTAAATTCATTATATGAGTTATAGAATACTATACATCAAATAGAAACAAGATTATAAATTGAAATAATTATTTTAATTTGAAAATAATGTAGAAGAATAGAAACAATTAGAACAATAAAATTATAATGGTGTCGCAACATATATATTTCTATAGTGAATTCTTAATCAAAAAATAACCACCCTCTATAGGTCCTATAAAAATGAAAACCATGGTTCAATCCAAACCAAAACTGTAAATCCATCGATCATAAGGATTATTACTCAAAGGGGTATGGGAAACCTAAGGGTAAATGAAGAGGAAATGAAGAATTGTTTAGGCGATAAGGTGGATAAATGTAGATATTTCCATGAAGAAGAATTGAAATCTATGTTGAAGAGTCCCCAAAAATATGGAAATGGAGAATAAATTATCCATAAAGATATAAGAGTCTCAGCTTCATGTGTGGGGGTGGGGAGAGGAGGAGAAGCAAGTTAAAATACAAGAGGATAATTTTAGGTAATTCCAAATTTTTATGAAATCAATGTTGAACACATGGTTTTATAAAGGGTTCCCAATGATGTGAATGGAACTGATAAATATGTATCACAGTTCATGGTTAACATTCATTTTTTTGACTAACCATTCATATAACATGTTCCCCCACCGTTATACATACTCACAAGGGCTGTTAATTCAGATGGTTTTCTGAAGGAGATACATTAACCGTGAATTATCCTTTCAAATTAACTATGAATGATAAATAAATTAATTGAGGATCCTTCTACATAAGGGAGCCCAAAAAAATTTGAATAAACTATTCATATTGGCCTATGTTGATAAGAGGCCCCTATATAAGTGTCATTTGTATTCTTTATTAACCCATGGAGTGATAATACATAAACATTTCAAAATTAATTTTGTATCCAAAATTTCAAAAGTATAAATATTTTTTTAAAAAAACTTAATGATTATTCTTAAATAATTTTAATGGATAAAAAACATAATATTTGGTATTAAAATATTCCCAACATAATGATTTATACCACTACAAATCCATTTATTAAAGTTATAAGTTCTATAGATTTGATAACTATACTATATAAAGAGAAAAAAATGATAAATTGTATATCATCTCAAGACTATTGAACTAAAATCCCCAAAAAATATAATTTTAATCCTCAAACTACACAAAAACTATTATCTAATAGAATATAAACCCCCTAAATGTATCCCGATAATTTTTCATTCGTATAGTATGGTTGAATAATAATAAACACTCATAATAAGGAACCACAACCATGGAAAAACATCATCTGCTAACCAAAACCAACAATTTAAATAATAATACATGTGAGTCTCCCAAGTAAACTCCCAAAGATCATACAAAAATTAAATAAATTAGGTGATCTCATTAATACTAAAAATGGATCCATATAAAATGTTCTAATGGAAATTATAATGTAAAAATCCAATACCAAGCCACATTGAGAAACAATATGTCATGTCACCCTAGGCCATCAATCTTGGGAACCATAAAATCCAAACATGAACCCTATAGTACACAATAAATGAAAAAATTGGCCATAATTACCTAATCATAGATCCAAAAGTATCCTATATTATAACCATACAAAATCAACCTTTGGAATCCCAAAACCAACACTATATGAATACTAACATTCATAAAATATAGCAAAAAATATAATGAAAAATAACATTCAAAATTCACCACAAAAAATTTCCCAAATAATAATCCATAATATAGAAAATCATCCACACATGTTCTTACACACAAGACATATTTCAATAAATTTCCTCATAAACTACGTATATATTTTATATTATGATATGTTAAGAAATAAATCCAAAATACCTATAATACCCTCTATCAATAAATCAGTTCTGAATAATAAAAATCAAATATATTATGAAATGGTTGACCATTAACTAAATAATGTTTAAATAGTTATAAACATGATCCATGAAGAGTGAAAATCATTATCATACCACTCCAATTAGTGTCTAAATGATGTTTAGAATCAGAGTAGACATCTCTATGATGTGGGGGGATTCACCATGGGGATTAACCCAAAGACCAGCATTTTACCTTCATTCAAGACCATTATACTAGTCATACAAAAATTAAAAACGTGTGAACATATTGAATTCATGCTTCACAAATAAACCAAAACTATCCATGTATAAATAATGGGAAAATCTAAAAACATTATCCAATAAAAATTAAATATATCAATCATTCCTCGAGAAAAGTATATTCTATTTAATATGTTAGTCATTCAATAAAGAAATTTAAAACCCTTTTCAATAAGGAACAAATTTATGAAAACCCAACTTATTCCAAGAAGATAAAACCTTGGTAAAAATCACCATTTAACTATTAATCTAATATTTTAAACTTTTCACACTTTATATTATAATGTCAAACCATTTTTTAACATTATTAAATATATATATGCAAAATTACCTCAAATTTTTATTTTTGAAATATTTTCATAATGGGATAAGACACTATTAAAAACATTTTTAAAAACCTAATGAAATTGGACATTTTATAAAATTTCCCATGTATAATTAAGGACACCCTTTTAAAAGAAATTTACCCAAACCATAGTTTACATTCAATGATTTATAAAACTATCCATTTTCATTCAACATAATCCAAAGGAAAATTAAACAAATGTAAGGAATACCAATGAATATGAATAAACATTAAAAAAAATAAATTAAAACTCCTAAACAACTCTTAAAACCCATCCTCAATACATCTCAAGAAAGTGGAAACCACTTTAGGGGTAGTTATGAAGTAGGAGGGAAAAAACAACAATTCCAAGGGGGTCACAAAGCGTTGAATATTTTTTTTAATGTAGTTATTTGATCTATGCATGAACTGTCCAGTAAAATATAAGATATTCTTAGATCTAAATATAGTGAATATGAATGGTTTCCTAGATCATGAAGTCTAAAATATCATTCATAGTTCAACATCCTTTCCCCCTAAAATCCCATACGACTCCCAAAAGCACCTGTGAAACTCATAGAGAATCCCAATATCATTTTTTGAAATAAAAATACATCCACCGATAAATAATATAATCATAATAAAAGACTCAATCCCAATAACACATGGTAATACAAGGTTCAGAATGTCAAAGATCACATGATGCCTTAACCTTCACCTAAAGATATTGTTATAACATTCCTATATACATACTACCAATTATAACCCAATAATAAAATGGGATAATCCTCATGATCCTAGGAACATTAAATTAACCCAGCCTCTTGTATCATTTATATTTAACCAACCCAAGCTGGCCCAATATAACACCCGACTTGCCTCTTCACTTGTCTGAAAGAGTGTTATCAATCCCCTGGATCTAGAAAGTAGTTCCTTGGCATCAAGTCGATCACTATTGGGAATAATTTTTACCATAAATCAGTGTTAATTAATATTTTTTCATTTGTTGAAAATTTGGATTGGAGTATCTATAGTTTTAATATAAATATAACATCAAATACAAAAATAGAAAATGAATAAATTAAAAAATAAGCCATAGATAACCAAAATTTATTTAACTCATTATTATAATAAAAAAACACAATCAATTTACAAAAATTAAGAATAAAATTTCATGGAAAAATAAAATAAAATAAATATAGTTAAATAAAAACATTTCTTGAATAATACATCAATAAATAAAATAAAACAAAACCCAAACAAACTACTTGAATTTCCCATGAAACCCATGGTTTCCCAACATGCACAAACTCACCATAATCGACCAAAATGTAATAAAAAATTGGAACTTAACTTGGATAGTATATATAAAATAAATTTTTCATACATGCACCTATGTGAGTATGTTGGGTGTAAGCTAACACACCCCTTAGGATCGAAAAAATGATTCTATGTAATTCCTTTAGTAAAATAGTTCATGAATGGTAGTTTGACATATATTAATGAACTTATGGGTTTCGATATCATATACCATAATGAAATAAAATCACATATTATTACCATGAATATTAAAACCATTCCATTACATAAAATAATTGTAGAGGTGTCCAATTTTAAAACTAAATAAGAACCATTTAATTTTTATGAAAACATCAAAGGAAAATCATTCAATTTAAAAACAATTCATGAAAATAACATTAATAAACTATAAAAATTTCATTTTCAATGAACCTTTTTGAATTCAACATGAAATATATTGAGTAATCTCACTAAACAATTTTATTGAATCAAATTAATTTTAAATATAGGAAAAAGAACAAATGTAAATATAAATTGAAATGAAGTGTATCACTAGCTATGAAATTTCAATGGGATTTGATTAATACCAGAAGGGAATCCCATATAAAGACCACTAATTATGAAAATAAGTAATGGTAAAATCAACCAGTAGAAATTTGGTATGATCCTAACAACTCTATAACCAATAATGAATAATTTCTTCAATATGATTGGTCCCAAATATAACACCTGTCATCTAATTACCCCACACTTGTATTGTTGAAATGACACTCCCCACCTTGCTCTATCTCCTGAAAGAGGGGAACTTAGTAGCATGTCTACTATCTAGGATTGTATGATTAATGATCTACAAATAAGATATGGATGTTACAACAATAGAAAACTTAGGGGGTGGGAAATTATTCAAGATTATCACATAAATAAAACATAAAAATTATCTCAAACCACACCTCCAACACCCTCTCATAGAACAAACTCATTTTTACATATTATATAATAAAAAAATACATATAACGGGACAGATCTTTTGCAGATGTGGTTGCTGGAAGATCAGGAGATGATATTCCTCAGAGTGTCGAGGATCCAGAGCTCAAAATCTTACCTATGTTTTATCGGCACAGAGGGCAAGCCGTGATATCCTTTTCAGAAGATGAGGTTAAATCTCTCGCGCCTGGTTTGCGCTTCACTCTTGTTGGTAAATTTATTAACCGAAAACCTTCTTAGAAGTATCTTCGTTCTGCGCTTGAATCTATGGGATTTTCGGGTTTCAATTTAGGGCTCCTCAATTCTTCTCACATAATTTTTAGATTCCAGACTGAAGCTGAGTATTATAGATTATGGGTCCGTCGATCGTGGTATTTTGGTGGCTGCTTCATGAGAGTTTTAAAATGGGAACCGGATTTTGATCCGCACATTGAATCCCCAGTTGTGCCGATCTGGGTTGGATTTCCTGGACTTTCTTTACACTTGTTTCACCAAAATGCTTTGTTTCCTATTGCTAGTCTCATTGGTAAGCCTTTGAGACTAGACTCTGCTACTAAGTCTCTCTCCAGGCCTTCCATTGCTAGAATTTTCATTGAAGTAGATGTTTCAAAGCCTTTACCATCACAGATTTGGATCCAGAGTGGTAGGCTAGGTTTTTTTCAGGAAATTTTATATGAGAGACTCCCAGACTATTGTCACTTTTGTCTTAGACTCGGTCACCCTTCTAGTTGATGTGGCAAGGAAAAAGTCTGTACTAAGATTAAGAAATCCACCTGGGTTGTTAATAGCCATAAGGCTGGTACCTCTCAAGTTGAGCATAGACTTAAACATGATGAAGTTAATCATGCACATAATTCTGAAAACCAAATTTCAGATTTCATTGAAGCTGTGATTGAAAATGCAGTTGTTCCTTCTAAGGAGGATCCTATTGGGATCCTGCCCCCTAATGATTCCAAGAATGTAGAATCTCAGAACTCACTTCCCCAGCAAGGAAAGAATGATCCCACTGAATCTAATGAAAACACAAAAGAGGAGGTTCATGACGACTTTGTTTCTAATGTTGAGGAAGTTGATAATTCGGTCCAGATTGAGGAATCTTACCTAAACAACATGTCCAAAAAGGAAAAAAACCTATGGTTGATGAAGATGGGTTCATCACTCCACATCCAAGGAAAACTAGAAGACGTAAGGATTATTCAAATTCAGAACGTACCATTATTACCAGGTCAGTGGACAATTCTAAGGTTGAACATGTAGAAGTTCCCCAGGAGAAGTCTCAAGATTTTGCGGTGGGACTCAGTGATGAAATTTTATACAACTCCTTTAAGAAAGGAGAGATCACTAAGAGCGCCTATTTGGCTGCAAAGCAGGAGATTTTCAATGAAAGAAACAGGAAAGATTTCTTAAGCTGACTTTTGCTTTTATGCTGGTTGTTTTATTTACTCCATGAAGATCATATTTCAATTTTCATTTTAAAGTGGTTATTTAGATGGTGCTGGCCCTGCTTGCTCTTGATTAAGCGTAGTGCAGACTGCTCGGGATGCAAGTGACACCATTGGGATTTTTTGTTGCTGGAACTGGTTTTCTATTCTCTTTAAGAGCTGTTTTTGATAGACCTTATCACCCTTGAACTGCTTTGGAATGGTGCATAGTGTAGAATTCTTGGTTTTGTCCCAGGATTGCAGGGTCTACTGTATATGCTGGCTTTTTGATATGCACGCGCCTGTAATTTTGAGGTTGTGATGCTTGTTCTTCTCTGCTAAGGAGACAACTCTGTTTTACATCGTTGAGAAGGGTTAAAATGAAGCTATTTCGACATTGAGGTCAACCTGCGATTTCTTTTTCTGAAGATGAGTTTTTCTGGATTTTCTCATCTTTCCCTTGCTGCTATATCTCTGTTTTTGGCCTTTTTGATGGAGCTTTTCTGCCTGGTTGAGATCAGATTCTGAGTTTTGCCTATTATTTGGAGCTTTTCATATTCTATGTAGCCTTGCTGCATGTTTTTGCCTTTTAGGAGTGTTGCAGCCTGTTTGTGTTCGGCCCGAGCTTTGTGGCTTCTTGGATTGATCTACTTCTATGTCGCAACATGCTGCCATTATCACTATTCCCTCTCTGATTTTGCTGATCTGGAACCTCTGTGTTTGCACACACCTAGAAGCTGCTGGCTGAATCTTCAGTTTTATTTTTCTATAGCCCTCCGATGTTGTATACCAGGTTCTTTCAGATGTATTTCTTTTTGGTGGTTTTCTTGTTTTCAGATGGTGTAAATTCATTGCACCTCGAGATCTCTTTGTAAACTTTTCATTTAATAAATTCCTTCTGACATGGATTGGGAAACCAATCCATGTCACCTTAAAAAAAACATATAACGCGACAAAAAATCATTTTTTAATGATTTTGGGGTCTAATAAAAATAAGAGAAATATATTTAAAATGTTCTAAATGATACTTATCTTGAAAAATTACATAGTATGTCATGTCCTTACCATTTTATAAAATTCAATCATTTAAAAGATATTTTAAATATATAAGTCACACACACCTTTTTAAAATCCACAATCATTCATTAAAATATAAAAATATCATTTAAAAAATATATAAGGATTGAGGCCCATGTTTTCCATAAAAAAATATAAATATCACCTAATAAATTTTAATAATTCATGACACATCAATAAAATGATGTTAGATAATTACATTATACCATGAAAATTTTATTATAAAACTTTCTAAACGTATCAAAAGTTTATTTTATGGATATAAATTATCAAAAACATATAAAAAACATGAATAAAATGAATAATAAAATTAATCAAAAGTAGAGAAAAATATTCCAAAAAAATTCAGAATGACATTTAAATTTTTTTCCTTCATCTGTTAACACTCTAGATAGAAGGAAAAACCATATATGGGTCATGTGGATGAAAAAATCTATGTTAGAATCAACCCAAATCATTTCATCATATGAATACTTGGATTTGGTTTATAGGGGATGAAAAACCAAAGGGGAAAGGGATAGTTTATAAAGAAGTTGTAAGGAGAGTCTGTGAAAAAATGAAAGACATTACCTTGAGGAACATTTGAAATCCACGGACAAGAGGCCCAAAATAAATGGAAAGGGAGAAAAAAATTATATGGAACTAAAAGGTTTTTATGATTTAGGTGATAGAATTACATGAGAGTATGGGTAAAAAGAAAGAGTAAATTTTTTGAAATTCAATCATTAAATAAAATTTGACTATAAAAATGGTTTGGATATAAAGTTTTTAAAACTGTGCACTTACTATGTGGATGAAACTATTAAATTTGTAGTAGGAAACACATTTTATGAATAACCAAACACAAACTCTGTTCTTCAACCCTTACAAATTCTCACATTGAATGTTAAGCCACATAATTTACCTAAGGACTCACATAAACCATGCATTACCCATGCACATTAATAGTACATATTAAAAAATGATCATAACCCTCTAGATATGGTTCCCCAAAAATTTCAGAGTAAATAGTTTGTTCTAGATCATATGGAGAAGATAATTATACTATAGTTTCATATACATTATTTACAAAACCATGCAGTTCCAATGTGGAAAACATTGATAGAATAAATTTTTATAGAATTTCAAAAATAATTCCCAAGGATTATAAAAATATAATATTACCCTAAAAATGTCAATTAATAATAAATGTAACAAAACTTCAAATATATTTTCTACGATAAATTTTAAAACAAAATTATTATTTGTTTTATTATTGGTGACTCTCCCTCAAAATAATGCATAGCCTTTCTATTGTAATACTGGATATGATTGAGGAATCCACAAAACTAACACTTTATAAAGGAAAATATCTTCACACCATCACCTCTATACATGTTTCCAAATTTTTTGAATCTTATTAGTTATTGATTATTACTTAAATTATAAGTACAATCTTCAATATTAATCTTATATTTTTTACCAATATTCTAATAATCTTGTTTTTTTATCATATTCAAATCCAATTTTACCCTTGAACCAGTGTCTTTTTTCACCTCTAAATTTTCAATCACTTTTGGAGCCTAATTTAAAATTTTTAAATAGAATTTGGTCTGATAATTTTCTACATAAAAAATTATTCTTTGTTTTACATTAATTTTTTTAATTTTAATTTTATTTCTCAAATTAAAGAATTCATCTTCAATATCATCCACCCTCATTTCTGTTTAACATAAAAAATGATTATGATCACCAATAATCTATGTTTTTTACTCAATTATTAAATTAAAATCAACTAATTATTTTGATATTATAATAGCATTTGATTTATATTCTATCATCCTAGTTAGTCATTTTATATCTTCCACAAGTTTATCCACATATTTTTATGATTATTTTAATAATGAAATTTTTTTTATTTTTAATTATTTGAATATAAATCTCCCAAAGAGATCCCTTGGGATCCAATTTTTTGTCAATAAATCCATCCATTTTATAATAATGTGCCATATCTTATTGTTTTGGAATAGATTCGACTATGGAATTATTTATATTATATTTATATCCAGTTTCTTCTTTTTTATGTAGTCTTTTTTCAGTTTCCACATTCTTATTCCAATACCACTTCTTTTAAAAATATTCATTTAAGAGTTTCTTGGTTTTAAATCTCTTTTAAGAGTAAACATACTTTATGTATTTTTCATAGATTTCATATAATCCCTATAAAAATACAGTTTATGTGGAAACATCACATAAATGTGTCAAACATTTCAATATTGAAAACAAGGTAAATGTACTTTCCTTTTAAATATGTGATTTACTAATTTAAACTTTCTTTCACCTTTAGATAAAAAATCATCATCAAAATATTCCTCATACTCACCACATTTAGTAATATTAAAAGTATATATGATTTTTAATGGAATTTTTTCTAATTGTATAATTTTTTGTTCCTTCTATCATGAATCACAATTCGCGGGCCATTAACCTATTGTGTATGTCATCCCTTGATAACTCTAACATGTTTTTTAATTTAATGGTAGACACTTTTTGATTGGAAAGTGGTAGAAACCTCTTTAATATCTAGTTAAAAAATTTAAATCCATTAATTATTCACCAATACCTCATAAATATCTTACTACATTAGTAATGATATTGAATAATGCATCAACATTTTTATGTGTACATATGTTCATATCATTGAAGTTATTAATTAAAATATGAATCTTATATTTATTAAACATTATATAACCTTCATAAATATTATTCAGCTTATCCCACATAAAATTTTCACTAGTGAAACTCATCTATTTCATGTTAAATAGATTTGAAAATTCAAAAGAAAAACATTATAGGATTTTTAATCAGCATCATGTGGATTTTTATCACCTTTGGTTATGGATACATAAGAAGCATCACTATGATTTACTCTATGAACCAGAAAAGAAAAAACATAATGACCAAGAGTCCAAAGGTGAGATCCCATTTTGTATTTCTAGGTTTGGTTTTTTCACCAATAAAATATTGGAACCCTCTATCAAGTCATTATATTATTCAAATATCCATCCACAAAGATAATACATTTAGTACTAAAAACTTGTTACTCTAATAATACTTTTTTCATCCTGTTTCCCAAAAAACCCTAAGTGGGTGGATTGAATTAGGGTGTAATTTTTTTTATATTCTTATGATATAATATTTATGATATAAATAAAAATACAAATATTTCAATCTATATAAACATACTCATAGTCCATGTGATGAATTTAAATAAAAGAAGATTATTTAATCGGTTAGAGAGGATGATGGCTCAAGGGGTTTCAGGGATAAACCCTAAACCTGGACTTGATGATAATTCCTCAGAGAAAATCTGAGGAGATGATGTGACTGTACCAGTGGGTCTTGGATCAAATTATAACTGTGTTAGCCACAATGAATTGTTCTTAATTTCTAGGATGATATGAATGTACCTTCTCACTCTGGCCCAGAAGGTGAGCGTAAAAAAATTGCGGATGTTGTAAAGAATGCATTTGGAACACCATATCCAGACCTTGGCTCTCCACCACCTGGATGTATGATTAAGAAAGGAAGGGTTGATCACATCTCATAAAACTAGGACGATGTTGAATAATGAGTCAATATGTGTCGGCAGTCGATTATTTCCCAGGTTCTCACCCTCAAGGGCGTATGAATTTGGAAATTTAATGAATTATTGAAAAAAATCACAGATTTCTAGGGATTCGATGATTGGAGGATGAATACGATGGGAAAGGGATATTACCATGTTGTCTTCCCTAGTGACGAGAGTAAGAGGAGGGTGTGGAGAAAGGGTACTTTATCTTTGATTCCTGGATTCTTATGTATCCAGGAATGGGATAATAATATTGGTCTCATGACTAATTTATGCACGCACACCCAACTGTAGATTAGGATTTATAAGCTTAATTTGATCTACTAGAATCCACATATTCTATGGGACATGGCCTCGGCTGTGGGTAATCAAATACGAATGGATAGGCAAACAAACAATGCCCGATATGGTCATTATGCCCATGTCTTAGTTAAAGCTGACATGTCTAGCACTTTGGTGAATGAAGTTATCCTCACAACGAGGGATGATAGCATGAAATTGTAATTCAAATATGAAAGGAGGCCCAAATATTGCATGAACTGTTTAATCATTAAACATTTGACCTCCATGTGTAAGAGGGATAAGATATGTTCGCTTTTTAATGAAAAAGGGCATGATGATAACACATGTAATAGAAGAAAGGGAAAGGGATCAACAACCTTGTCTACCCAGGGTGATTGTGGTTCTGATCTAGTGCAAGACGGACAAGATCCTCTGGCTGAACTGGTTGATCCTCTGCCAATCCCCATTGGAATTTCTAATGTAAATGTAATCACCTCTGGAAATAGAGTTGCCTCACCTATTGCTGTGCAGACTAGACTGGAACAGGATGAGATTCCTACCATCGGGCATAATGGATGTGCACAAGGATTGGGCACCGAATAGAGGATCTCACAGAATGATTGTACTTTGGGGTATGGGACCTCACTGGGGACACCATATGATGAGATATATTTGCAGAATGCAAATTCACAGGCGCCTTTGGCGATGTCTAAGAAGGTGGACGATCAAACCCCCCCCACTAATGTAGTTGGGAGTGGGGAGAGAAGTAGGGAACAAGATTCATTATGTATGATTCCTACCAATGAGGATAATATCACAAGAGGAACCTTGAGTCATGAAATGGATGAAATTATTGTCAAAAATAGTAATGGATGCGGTCTAGGTGTTGCCCATGCAGCTGAATCTGACCCAGCTGGATTTTTTTTACATGTTCCTCCTTCCAAAGTGGATAGGATGAAAAAGGAGATAAATACTGACCCTTCCCATATGAAAGGAAAGATCATGTTCTCTCCCATAGAGGGAAGCTCTAGTCTTATGAAATGGAGGAGGATAATATTGAATGGATGATTGGCCCTGATGCTGCATCTGGTGTAGATATTGCTGCCCCAAAAGGGTAGGTTGGCGTGAGTAATGCTAGCCGAAATAAAGAGAGCAGTGAGGCAAAACAACCATACAAGGACTCCGAACCTGCCTCTAACGGAGAGAAGAAATGTAAAGGTACGAAAGGTAAATTGAAATAATCTATTGAGAAAATAGAGGGCCCCCTGACAAAGGGGCAGGGCCCAACATTAATGAGGATATTATATTGGAATCGTCAGGGGCTAGAAAATCCCTGTATAGTCACGACCCTTCTACATTATATCATGACTTATAAACTAATGCTTGTCTTTATTTCATATCCAAAGCTTCTATTTGTAAACTGGAAAGGATTAAAATGGAGTTCTCTTAGCATTAATATGATATCCAACAATCAGAATAGCTCGATCATGGATTACTTGTAGGCCCTGAGATATTATAACTTTAAAATTAACTCATTTGTTAGCGGACCCTAGAGTATTCTGATTAGTTGTAACAATGCCAAAAAGAATATCTCAGTATCATTTTCTATGCATCCACTTCAAATTTGAGGAGGAGGGAGCCCTAGGAGGAAATTCAAGCTACAACACTATGGATGGATCAGTGGTGGATTCTTGTTGGTGACTTCAACACTGTCTCAATGCCTGATGAAAAAACTGGGACATATTTTAATGGGATAGCAGCTCATGAATTCTCTTTGTGCATTGACTCATGTAATCTAATTTAGATCCCTCATATAGGAACAGACTTTACATGGTGTAGATACACATGGGAATATAATCAGGCCATCACACATGTTATATGCCTTTTGAAAACTAATTAACAGAATGATATCCATGGGGTCTCTGTATTTACACTTCCCAAGTATCACTCTGATCATAATCCAATTATTGTGGATGTAAATTTTAAGAGGATGAGGTTAGTCCCCACACCCTTTTAATTTAATAATTCTTGTCTTGTGAGCCTCAGATGCAGGGAAATTATCTTGGAGGCATGGAGGCTTGAGACCATTGGGAGCCTACTTTATAGAATTGCTAGCAATATTATGCATCTTAAAGGGTTGCTAAAGGAATGGAGCATGAAATAATTCTCTAAAATTTTTTTGGACATTAAAAATGATGATGATGATCTTAAAAAGATTCAAATTTATCCTAAACATCAGCCCATCCTATCTAGGGAAGAAATAATGGAGAAAAATAAACTTGATGATCATCTAAAGGTGAAGGATATACTGGTTAAGAATTAGTTAAATGTGGAATATCTTAAAGTTAGTGATAGTAATTATAACCTCTTCATTAGAATACATAAGGAGAGGAGATCGTGTGCTGGAAACATAGTGATCCGAATTTTTAACCACATTTATTCTGATGAAAATGAGACTACATCAGCTGTTTTTGACTATTTCAAAAGAACATTCTCTGAAAAAGTGTAGTCCTGGTCATATAACTTGGTGGACTACATCAGAACCCATATTGATGAGCATATGAATCAGTTTCTCACATCCCCCCTCTATGGGGGAAATCAGATCTTCTCTCCTCTCTCTTAATCTTGAGAATTCCCTGGGCCCGGATGGACATACTAATAAATTTTTTATATTCTACAGGGATATTGTGCAGGATGATATTGAGAATTCCATAAGATAATTCTTCTTTCATTCATATATTCCCCATAGGATAAACTCATTATTCCTTTCCCTCATTCCAAAGAAGGAGAATACTCTTGAAATTAAAGACATCAGACCTGTTTCCCTTAGAAATACAATACTGAAACTCATCAGCAATATCATCATGTGGAGGATGACTGAACCTGTTGGGGGCATGATCACTGTGAATCAATTTGGTTTTGTCCATGGAAGGAACATACAACAATGCCATTTCATGGCCTCTGAGAGTGTTATCCTCTTGTGAAGGAAGTCAAATTAAGGTAAATTTTCTCGTAATATTGACATATCTAAGGCTTTTGATACCCTTAAATGGAGTTTTCTAATTGAGATACTTCTCCAGAATGGGTTCTCAAATAAATTTGTAAACATGATTAACACTATTCATGGATCCTCGCAGATGTCAATTCTTGTGAACGGTGCACTGAGAGGGTTCTTGTCTTTCACAAGGGGTGTACGACAAGGTGACCCTATATCGGGTATATTGTTTGCTATTGTAGTGGAATACATTAACCAATGCATCAATGATCTTGTTCATATGGGTATTTATAAGTATATTATAGATGGTATGAATGATCATTCCACATCCCATCTTCTCAATGATGATGAAATTTTATTGTTGGGGCAGGCATCAAAGAGAACCATATCCTATATTAAGGCCCTTGCACTCATTATGAGGATATGGCTGGACATGCCATAAGCTGGGAGAAATCTTCATCTGTTTTTTGGAAATGGAATTCTTGTTAGAAAGATGAACATGATCACTTGATAACTTAGGGTGAAGAGGGGATACTTATCCTTTCAATATCTTGAGGTGGCTATTTTCTAGGGTAGGGTGAAAGGACAATATATGTAAGGCATTTATTCTGGCATTACTCATCAGCTTTCCAGTTGGAAAGGGAAATCTATGTCCATGGATGAAAGAGTTTACCTCGTGAACTCAGTTATTACATCAAAATTTGTTTACACATTCTCTCTCTACAAATGACTCTGAGGGCTTATTAAGGAACATAAAAGAATGGTGAGAAACATTATATGGACAGGATCAATCATTGAAAGGAAGTTGGTCATAGTGAAGTGGAAAGAATTCATAAAACCTATGGAAATGGGAGGATTAGAGGTCAAGGACCTTCGTACTTTTAATGACAGTCTGATTAGAAAATGCAATTATAGGATGATCTCAAATGATTGTGATGATGAGTGTCTATCGAGAAGGTTCACAAATAAGCTATTTAAGGGATATAAATACTACTCTGAATCCTCGGTATGAGCTTCCCTTAGGTAGTCCTATAAAGTGATAATGTAGGATACTAAATGTCTGGTCAGTAGAGACTCCACTCTTTGATGCTGGAACAACTTGTGGCTGGATCATCCATTTCATTCTATGAATGTTCAATCTAAAGTTCCACCATCGTCCATATCGAGTTTTCTCTCATTTCAGATTTTACATAATGTGAATATTTCTGACAATGTGTTGTCTCAAATTAATAATTATGCATTTATGGATTGTGAAAAACATATCTCGAAACATATTAAAAATTTTATTTTATACTCCAAAGAGATTTACAGGATTTCATATGGCGGTGCTGACCACGCCCCAACCTGGCTTATAAAGTTCAGGGCTCCATTCATTTGACCAGCCCAATTTCACCTGCTTTGGAGAATCTGGGAAAACAGACTTCCTATATCTGAACACTTGAAGTGAGATGGATTTCATATGTCCTCTAGGTGTTCCTTATGTGGGTATGGAAAAGAAACCATACAAAATTTCTTTATGGAGTGCGGTCAGGCCCCGTAACTTTGGAGTTATTTGGGAATGCTATTTGGGATGGCGGTGGACTTTGGCATATTGCTTACTGATCTGCTGCCCAGTCTACTGCATATGTAATGTAATGAGCAGTTGTGCAACCTACTCACTAATGCTATTGCGGGTGTCATTGCGTCCTTGTGGGATTCAAGGAACATGACACTGTTTGATGATGCACATAATGCTGTCCAGAAGGGAATGATCCTCAGCCACAGGGACATGTACGCTACATCAGTGGTCCAGGATAGTGAGATGTCTAACACCATTTCTAACCTACAAACTCTAAGGTTTCTTGGATTTTTAGGCCGAACATGGAAACCTTGTATGCTTAAACATATCGGATGGATACCACTGATTACACCATGCCTCAAAGTGAATGTCGATAGAGTTGTGTCAGGTGCGTCGGGTCCAGCTAGATACGGAGGAGTTATCCGCACTTTTTGTGGGTTCGTTAAGGGATGATATGATCACTACCTTTTCCTTGGAACTGCTTTTTAAGATAAGATATGGGCTATGATTCATGCATTAAGTTATGCTGTGTAATTTAGCTTAAAATGGCTTTGGATTGAATCGGACTCAATGATTACAGTAAATGCACTAAGTACTAGAACGCGTAATGTGCCTTGGCGTGTGCTGCCTCAGTGGGTTGAATGCATCAACCAAACCAATCAAATACATATGGTTCTTTCTCATGTGTATCGAGAGGCCAATCTGGTTACTGATACACTGGAAAAAAATGCTATACTTGATCTTGATATGATGTGGTCTTTCATAGCCCCTGATTATTGTGCTCCAATGGTGGATGCAGTTAGATGTGGTGTGTTGCACAATCTCTTATGCAATAATCCCATTTATGCCTAATTACATTAGTTTTTATATACTAATTTTGAGGACTGGGTCATTCCAGATCATGATCTTCTTTCTTAAATGTGATGAAACCGTTTTTTACTTAGTTAACTACAAATATCTAGTTCATGGAGCATATATTGATATTTTGTAAATGTACCCAGAGGTAATAATATCCAATGTATTTTTTTAGTTTTTTATGGAAGGATTCATTACCAATCTGAGGAATATTTCATCTATTTTACCTCTCAAGAAGTTTTGAAGTCAATGTTATACAAAAAAAGATGCAACCCATAGGTTTATTACAAGAATTTAGAGAATAAAAATTGAAAACTAATCCTAAAAGGTTTTTATTATTCTGATTTCACAATGTTATTCATATTTAGATAATTATGTTTTTTGCCTTCATCAATTTCTATCAATCTTCTCATTAATCTAATGTTTTTTATTGCATTAGTTATGGTTACCACACCCTTATTAATCATCTAATTTTTACTCTACAGGATTTCTCCCAAACATATTTTCCATATTTTTGATATGAAAAGTCTTTTTAAATAATCAATGATATCCACATTCATATTATTTACATGATAATTTCCAAATTTTAAATTTAGAAATTATATGAAATCATCTCCAGAAAATCCTTTTATTGAAAGATCCACAATCGTTGTGATCTTCCTTATAAATCATAGTCTTCATATATCCATCAATCCCAAGATACTCCTTGTATGTTATTGGTAATATTTTTATTCTTAATATTCATACATGTGGTGTTTTTTATTTATATTTCATTCAGGATAATGTTTTCTTGAGAAACTCCATGTCATGACACCATAACCTCACACTTATTTTAGAGATAAAGTGTCACAGATTACATTCCATCAATCATATCATGTAAGCTATAATAATATTAAGTATTAACCATATTCTTACATAGAAACCAAAATTTTTATGTCAACAAACATTTTATGTATCATCATAATTTTTATGTATGAACCATGTCCTTTTTGTTTATGTATCCTACCCTCAAATACATATAAATTTGAACTTCTTACATATATAAGAAATTATCTAATTTTTTATATTCTTCATAATATTGTATATGAATATGAAAATATTATATATACCATTATATATAATAGTTATATGTTCCATAGACAATGAATCTTATATATAATGAAGAATAATTCCACATATATATGTATCCTTAATCTATTGAAAAATATTAATCTCATGAATATATTTTTCATTATATAAAACACATTTTGTAATCAGGTAAATTTTGGAATCTATTAAATTGTTTATCATCATTTATATTTTTTATACATTGGCACAGAAAACTGAAAATTATGTTCAGTTCAAATTTTGAAATTCCTCTAATTTACCTCAACTCCTAATTAATATGAAATCTAATTATATAAGAATTGGTTCTAAGAAAAACTAAATAAAAACATTGAATCAATATGAACTAACCCAGATCCTTAGGAATACATAGAGAAAATACATCATAGATCCACATGAATAGATCACTTAGATACCAAATTAAAATAGTTACTTATTTTGATACCAATTGTTAGGTATAGGTGAAATGTGCCCAATAATTAGGGGTGAATTTGTAGTTTCATAAAGTATATATTTCCAAAATATAATTTATATGTTGGATAATTATATGATTAAATAAGTAAAGAGAAAATATGATGGCGAGTAATATGGAGTATGAATGAGAACTTATGACTTATTTTTTCTATAATATTTTTGAACTCATTTTTTTTCAATTAGACATTGATTAGTGTCCAATGGTATTAATCCCTCTAATCAAATATTTATCTTATTAAAAATAACAAATTGTTGAAAAAGAGTTGTTAGATGGTCTTGATCTATAATAAAATTACGTTTCCAAATAATATATAAGTAGATTAATCATTTACTTCCCTACTTAAGAGTTTACCCAATTGTATTAAGTGTGAAACATCATTATTATACTCAATCCTAGAAAATATTTCACTGTAGATACCCATATAAAGGATTTGGATTAATATCACATGTTTTTTTCACAAATATTTATATAAATAATATATATATAAGTATATTAAAGATATGATGTATCGTGGTTAGGATATTATGCAGTGTTTCGGGATAAATATATATTCATAAATTATGATCATAAGCCTTTAAAACTCCTTAGATATTAGTCGAATTTTCTCCACATGATTATATTTAATACCTATTATAAGACATAATATAAGTTAATATGGTGTGGATGCCTCAACTTCATTACAAAATGATCCAAATGCCATGATTTTCTAGTATGAACATGGAATATATAGATTTTATTTTGAAACATTGATATCTACAATACCTTTTATCATTTAGTATTTTCAATTTGAGTAAAAAATTAAATTTTACTATCTTCTCATGGTGAAAGTAATATTTATACATAAATCAGTAAACCATGAACCAAGTCACTGTATAAATTTTCAATAACAACACTGAAATAATATAAAATATAATGTTCTAATTATTTTCATATGGTCAACCATAATTTGTATAAAGGACCAAAAACACTAAAATAGTTTTTTTCCCCTATATTATTCATTTTTTATTTGGATACACTAACCACAATGTGTTATATTTAGCACTATTCTATGTTATATTTTTCACTATGATGTAGTTTTTTTATTCATATAATTTTTTCATTCTTCTGAACCAAATTAAAATTATAACGAGTCTTCCATCTATCCGTGAGACTTTTTTTGAAAAATATAACATAAAAATATATGAAAGACTTGTTTTGATCTTATAAATATACTATTTTGTATATTATCCCAATATGAGTGTTATTTAAACACCACAACATATTATAGATTTATTTTTGTGAGAGTTCTCCAATCCTCGATGTAAATATCAGTTCTATATTGAGAAATTATCAAGTGATGACTTCTTAGATCTCCATTTTATATGGAAATTCTTGAGGTATCCTTCGTATCCCAAATCCTGTTAGGCTTTCCAATATGATAATTACTATAATTTAGAGTTTAATATTCCACAATATTTATGTTTTATTATGTATTTAATATTCAAACATTTTCAATATTTCAAAAGATTAAAATAATTCCCAAAAAATACATAACCATAATGAATAAAGAAATAATTAAAGGTTATGAAGTAATTATAATATTTGCTGGATTATGTACTCCTTGAACCACATAAGTAAATATTAATTAACTACAATTATCATCATATCCATTCACTTTTTACTTTAATCATTTATTTTTCCATAATCCATATAAAACAATAATTGCATGTGTCAAATGATTTATAATAAAATGATTCCAAATAATTACCTCTATAATGTCTTTTGAAGAAATTATTATTAATATTTTTATGTAATATATGAAAAAATTATTTTTCATTTGAATCATTAAATTTTAAATAATTTCATTTAATATCAAATATCATTTAATAATTTTTTAGAATTTAACCATTAATTATATTTTTTTTCTATATAAAATTTTGTTAATTTATGTTGTAAAAATATTATTCATAATAAATAATTAAAATCATTTATTTTCCTAGATGAAAAAATTTTATTGCATTAATCGTATGAAAATAGAAATGGTTTTTTAATTGTATATTTTATTCAGGAGGAAAATGAAGGTAATATATTCCTACCCACAATAAAACAACTCATGATCTATTAACAACACATAAATATATGTCATATATAAATAGATTTATTATATTTTATAGACTATGAATATTAGAAAAAATGTGTGATGTAGAATTGAAATATAATAACTATAAGTCCAATTAGAAAATTTAATTTTATAATATTAAAAAACTTATGTTCATATTAGATTGTTTAATAAATGAAAAAATTTATCAATTTATAGTAAAAATTTATAATGAATATAAAAAAGAGGTATATTTTTAATGTAATTAAATTTTATAAAAAATAATATATATCAAGAAAGCAAATTATTTTAAAATGTATATAATGTTTAATATTATTGAATTTACCCCCACTAAAATGATGACCCAATGTCCAATATTATTTAGTGGATCATAATCAAAAATTTACAAATATTAAAGTCTAATTTGAAATTTATCTCATCATTTACCAATTTAAGAGTAGAATAATATCAGATACATCACATGTAACTCATGGATAGTTGATTAAACTAATACCTTTCTTGATATTATTTAAATAATTATCCCAATTACATTCCATTAATGAACTAATAGAATCATGGTCACTCTACCAAGTGATACTTAATGATAATGATTGAATATTTTTTACCTAATATTACAGTATCTACACATACCGAACATAAATTATGAAAGACCATAAATGAAAAACTAGTATTGGAATGTATACTCTTTTAAATAATCATGTATATAACATGTGTTTGATTTGAAATGAATATACTACCTTTGTATTTTAAAGAGTTACCATGATATGAAAAATAATTATATGTATAACATGAATTCCATATATTTATATATAATTTTTGAAAATGATTTAATTTATGGGTGTCATTCCCTCTAACTAAGGAACGTATTTTAGTCACAGTAATGTATATTTAAATACTAAATTTTATTATAGAATTTTAATAAAAAAAATAATCCTTATATTTAAAACATATTCATATGTCTCTCATGCATAAGGTATAATAAACTCAATCATGTAATATATTATAATCATATTTACATAATATTACTCAAAAATATGTATTATGTGGTAGGTAGATATTATAAGGTCTTTATTTGTTCAATGTAATGATTTAGAAAATATCTAGTAATATTTCTATAGCAAGGCACTGAGATGGTGTGATAGTTTGAGGCCCAAAGAGGCTCTATTTTAATCATATAAAAAATATTAATTATATTTATATAATTTATTTATTTTTTTCCTAAAATAATGTAATAACTCTTAAAAATGACTTGGATCAAAAAATTGAAGCCATAATTGAATTTGAAATGTTAGTTTTACTGTTGGTGTGACAAAACCGTTTTCATCATTATGTGGTGGTTAATGTGTGGCAGTGGGAAAAAAATTAAATAATATCCAAATTATTAGTTTATTACATATTTATTTCCGATGAAATATCTCATTCCCTATTTAGTCCCACTTATGGGAATATCACATGGTTCGATTTATAACCTTTGATATTTGAGAAGGATCATGGATTGAGATATTTTTGAACAATGACAACAATTCGAGGATCATTTTCGATAACATAATTTTGAGATCTCACCAATGATAATGATGTGGATTAGTTCTTATTTAGTAATCAATCAAAACTATATCTAGTTATTCTTTTCATTGACTTTTCTTTATCATATTTTTCTATAATTAACATGAATATAGTCAATTAATAGACTGATTTTTTGGTCTGTATTATTGTGGGTGCAAGTTTATATATCTGGGATTTGGTGAAATTTTTATTTTTTATGTATTTTATACTTTGATGTTATAATAGAAACAAATCACGAATAACACAATCAATGGAAAAGGTTCATTACTAATTTTTTAATTTATGTATTTGAAATATTAATGTTCACATTCATCACTAATTCTTTTCGCCAGTGGTTAGATGAATACCTTATATACAATAACTGTGTAACAATTATTTACTGTAAAGGATTGACATTGTGGGTGTTGGTTCAAAATTAAGGATACGATTGAGGTGCAATGTTTATGGAAGATGATTAGTAAAGGATTAAGACCAGATTGGAGATCCTTGTTTTCCTAGTTTTGTATGAAATGATGATGCAATGCAAAAAAGGTGGTTTCCCTATAAAATTTGTTGATTGGAATCCAGAAAGTAAAAATGATGTGGTTGGTTGAGGCTTGATCTGAGTATTGTGGGAATGATTAGTGGAAGAAATAGTGAAATAAAAAGATTCATTAAGGACCCACATGATTTTGGAAACTCCAACATTACATAGGGTGTACTCAGAAGAAAACATGGTATGTGGTGTCACTAACTATGGATTTAGGGTATTCGTATGAGATATAATATCACTTGTTGTGTGACATGTGTCACAAACAATGTGACTCAGTTCCAGTGGCTCAATGTGTACCCCTGGGGTACACGAGTATAGATACATCATGGAACACATGCATAGGTAGAATACATGGGCCTGACCATGTACCTAGAAATGGACAGAGAACCCGAATATGGGATGGTACACACAAATGACCGAAGTGCACGGACACGACAAGAGGTACAATGGTAAGCTCTATGGTAAGTAGGTAGACCCATGGAAGGATATACACTTTGTACACTAAATGTTCATGGGGAAAACATTTTCTAGTGAATTGTGAGGCCTTCCATATATTAAATATATAATAGGTTTACTTGAGTATGATTCATCAGTCCATCCTTATGAGAGTACAATGTAGAATTAAATCCTAAGCATAAAATTTTAATCCCCACCATGATATTTTTCTCTATTAAAGTATGTTTCATCCACTTTATTTACATGGGGGATACTCTACTATTACTCCATCATCCTAGGTAGGTTTCTTTGAATTGGGTTTACCAAAATGTAGAGGGAATCAATCCCCAATCTAGAAGGTTGATCTAGTTTTTTTTATGGTATCCCCTAATGTTCTAATGTTAGGTTCTATATCTATTTATTGAGATCATTGGAGTTTTATAATGTACTTATTTGGAAATACATGATGAGTTTGACCTCTCATATGAGCACCATAATATAAAGAATTGTTTTTGGAGTGGTTTCTCAGGGATTAGAATTGACATAAACCCTCATTAATAATCTTGTGGGCGGTTGTATGGTTTTGACCTATTTATTATTGGAGTGTATTATTATTATATCTGGGTTTTATATTGTCATTACATCTTATATATGATTAAAATTCTTATATATTGAATGGAATATAATAATGATGAATTATTTTTAGTTTTTTTTCTAATAGGTATATTTATAATCACCCTTACATGGAATATTCCCTCACATGTTTTTTATATGCTAACGACATTATATTTGATGATGTTTTAGGAGGATTCTATATTAGTACTCCACTCTTGAATAGAAGGATTAACACCTTTTCACTCTTGGGGGGATTTTATTTCTCCCTTTAATTTATTTTACTACTTTTATGATAATCTGATCGTGGGATATAGATGTATTCATGAATTTGGTTTCAGTTGTAATTTACTTTAATCATTTTTTTCAATTGAGGACGTGTATGTGCTTACATGTATAAAAGAAAATTCCTATGAAATGTGGGATATTCCTACTCCTCACGGGTCCCCATCCCCTAGCCTATAATAGGTTGTTTTAGGGTTTTCATGATAAGATTATCACTGGATAGGTGGAATCTGGTGGATTTAGTCAAGATATAGTGGCATCAACAAATTTATACCCTAGGATTGTATTTTTTTATATTTTATTGATATGAATATAGTTTTCGTATTTTTTGAAAAATGATAATGTTTTTTGAGATCGTCTTCATGCCAGGGAGACCAGTGTTGGTTTCGTGTCTTATATATCCATTTACTAAGACACTGATAAATTTTCTATGCACAAGGTATATAAAAAAAATATATTTATGGTAATCATTAAAAAACAAACGTATAATAAAGGATTGTTGTTTTCATGTAGTTACTCCATAAACTCCTTAGATATACTCTTTGATAGTGTCATGTATTTATTATTTAAGGATCCCTTGGAAAATATGTTGATCTAAGATTCCACTATGGGATAATGAGGATGATCCTTCAATTAATGAGGTCTTAGTGTAGGGGTATGAATAGGGGTGGTACCTCATTGTTGATTTCTAGTTTTTTCTACTGGTCATTGAGAAGAAAGTTGTTCTATAAGTACATAACCAGAAGAATACATGCCTTGAGTTTCAGAGGTAGTGAAATCCTTCAATAATAATTGATACATACCCTAAGGAAGATGTGGATTTTCTAGAGGCAGTCACTTGAGTCTTCCTCCTTATGAGGATACAAATATATTAGATCATAGTAATATAAGTGAGTCTTTTTAGGGGTCTAATAGGTGATGTAGGAGTGTGGTTACATATTTCCATGATGAGATAGCTCTCTCACGGTCAAATAATGAGTTTCTCTCTAAGGGGGAGTTTTATGAAACCATGTTAAGGTAAGTGCACATTAATGAGATTATTTAGATTCAGTAGTACATTAATACCGTATAAGAGTGATCAATGTAATTTTTAAAAACCATATGATACTATACATATATGGCTTGAGATTCATTCTTCGGAGAAAAAACCTTCTAGTGGGGAATGAACTGAGATATAATAGATAGAGTGATATCTATTTTAATTCCCACCTATGATAGAGTATTTTTGTGGGATTTAGTTTTGGATAAATTTCTATAAAAGTAGACACTAATAGTGGGTACTAGTAGTGGGAACCTAGTATTTCATACCTTATAAACTGTTAGCCAATGGTAGTCATAGGGATTGAGACATGAAATATGCTTCAAGAGAAACACCCAGTATAAGGGATTCGAATCTCTTGGAACATGGGATGGCTCTAGAAATCATAGTGAGTAGTGAAAGTTATATTGTTATTTCCATGAAATTATATCTATGGATTTTACAACACCTCATATAGCTGACTGAAAGATGGTTGATAGACCACCTAGGTAGAGAAAACTATAGGAGTAAGTAGTTATGTACGGTGATAGATGTGGAACATGAGATGTTAACGAAATTGGATTTGGAAGGAATTTATACACACTTCCAACACCATCACCAAGTTGTAAATTCTAGGCTCATGGAGCTAGTGGGAAGGGACAAGGAAAACTATAGGTTGTTGAGGCCTATAACACCATGAATCCCAGTTTGATTAAAGGTAAGATAAATATGCTCTTATACATTAGTTGTATTAGTGAAAGAAATGGGTCTGAGAAACTCATTTCTTACCACATATCTGGTTTAGGATTGAAAGATTCATGTTGATCCATTGGTTGGACCCCTGTGCTTAGAGACTCTTACAAGAGGTGACTTAGTGATCAAAACTTTCAGATGACAATTCAATATTACTCTTGATTCAAGATCATACTATGGGATATCATTTTTTTAATAATGATGCATTAGGACATCGTCTTAGGTATGGACTGAATATCTTCATTTCATGACCAAATTAACATTTATAGGTGATGGGTAATGTTTCTATGGAGTGATTGATTGAGGTTTTACTTATTGGTTGAGAGGGAAACCCATATAGAGTAGAATGGTCTCATTTGTAGGAAGATATTTTTTATTACTCATCATATTAATCATATTTCCCTTCAAATAGTTGATGATTTGGTATTTCATCTTCCTATAATGACGATGGATTATGGGGATGCCTTTCTAGGAGATGAGATGGCACTACCTACCTTCTAATAGGTAGACTTATATATAAACTTGAACTAGGGGATGGAAATTATATTAAATTCAAAATACTCAATAACTCTTCTAGATCGTCAAGAGCTAATGGTGTAGTTAGAGAAAATCCAAAGGAAGGGCTTTGTTAGACATAGAGTCCCCCCTGGGCGTCCGAGTGTAATTCACTAAGAATGTTGATGGGAGATTGAGATTATGTGTGGATTATTTTCACATGAACTAGGAGAATGTAAATAATAAATTACCACTACTAGGGACTGATGACCTCTATAACTAGTAGAAATGTGTGAGAGGGTTTTTAATGATTTTCCTTAAATCATGCTATCTCAAGCTTTAGGTACGTCATGAGGATATTATGAAGAAAAAATTTAGAGGTCTCTGTAGTCACCATGAGTATGTGGGGAGGACTTTTGTCAGGAAAAAAACCCACTTGTGTTCATGGGACCAATGAACCAAATATTTTAAAATTTATTTTACTCGTTTCGGGTGGACTACATCAATGAAATGTTGGTGTAATTAAAATTTTAGGAGTAAGATGCTAGCCACATGATGGTAGTTCTCGACATAATTTGACAGAACCAAATTTATTAGAGGATTTTGATGTGTCAAATATAGATTTAAGAAGTTCACTTTCTCAAAATGTTATCACAACAAGGGGTGTAGTAGTGGAACCAGTGAAGGTTGAGGCAGTGTTACAATGAGGGAATCCCAATCACATGATGGAGGTGATAAGATTCCTTGTCTTGGAAGGATGCTATAGGATATTTGTAATTGATTTATCCAATATATCAAAACCGTTGACCACATTGATCCTAAGGGTGTATACATTAATTTGGACATAGTTGTTCTAGAATGATTTTTAGGAGTCTTGACTGAGGCTAATGAGTTCCCCCATCTTGAGTCTTCTAGTAGACGTTATTGAATACATAATGTTATACAATTCCTCAAGGAACATACATTGTAATGTTCTAAATATAGAAAAAGTACGTTATTTTCTATAGTTCCTAATAGTTGAGACCAAATGAGAAAAACTATGCGGCCCATGATCTAGATTTTTCCATGGATGACTTTACCTTAATGATGTGGTGACACAAACATATGGGTTATTGGTCAATAGTCTATTCTGGCCAGAATAATCTCAAGTATATATTATCTAAAAAGGATCTCAACTTCAGATAGAGGTGATGGTTAGATTTCATTGAGGATTTTATATAATGATAGTCTATTATCCTAGGAAGGGGAACATGGTAGATGATTCACTCAGTAGAATATTTATTGATAGTTTTTAACTGAGGCTTCGAAGCATTTAACCACAATGATTTATTACATAGTGGAGAAGGATAGTGAAACTTACCTCTAGTTGATTACTATTACCCATACAATTCTTCAACATGTCAGGGTGGCTCAACAGGGAGATACCAACATTGTGACCTTTCATACTCTTAGTTCCACTAGACTTGATTCTGAGGTAATTTAAAAAGGCAAGGATAACATCATCATTTTAAAAGGGTGAATGATGGTACCTATGATTCGTTATAAGGAGGTTATTATGGACTTTAATACATCCCATTTAGTGGTATATCTAGGTGTGGTGAAGATTTACCATCAGTTTCAACAGAATTTTTTTGGCTAATAATAAATAAGTGAATAATAGAGTTTTTTTCTAAACACATCACTTGTAGATACGTGAAGGTTGAGAACCAAGTACCAATGGGTTTAGCTCAAACTCTATCGGTTATTGAGTGGAAGTGGGATGATATATCTATAAAATTCATAACAAGGTTACCATCAAATTATAGAGGTCACCATCCCATCTGGATGATCGTAGACTAAGTCACCATGTTGGCCCAATTCCTAGAAATCTGAGAGTTGTGTTTAGTAGAGACAACATGATTCCTTTACATGAAATAGATAGAATAGATCCATGGAGTTAAATAAATGATCATTTCAGACTATGATTTACACATCACAACATGATTATATAGACGGTTTCATGCGGACTTTGGGGATTAGTTTCATTTGAACATCACTTCTCACCAACATAATAATAGCCAGTCTGAGAAGACCATTCATATTTGAGAGGACATACTTTGGGATTTCATGTTAAACCTTCGATATTATTTGCAGGGTCACCTACCCTTTTTTGAGTTTTTATTAAAAAAACTACCATTACACCATCGATATGGCACATTTGGAGCCATGCATATGTGACCGTGTAAGTAAGCACTATGTTAGACCAATCCACGTGAGTCAGCACTCATGGGCCAATAGTTTGTACAAGCTATGATAGAGAAGGAGTATATCATCATAGAAAATATGAGCCTTATATACGGATGTAATAAATTAAATACAAACTACTGATTGATGCCTTTGGAGTTTGTGGAAGGATATATTGGATTCCTAAATGTCTCACCTTGACATGGTCTTTGTTGACTTTGGTAGGGTGGAAATTTATCTCTTATATTAATTGTCAAATTATAATACTTCATCATGTAATATATGTGGTGTACCACTTATCTCTACCACCATAGTTAGGCTGGGTGAATGAAATATTTCACATGTCATATCTAGGGAAAGATTTTGACAACCCATTGAATGTTATAGACTGAGGTGAGATGGACATTGAGGATGAAGCTAAATTTGAAGTGTAAATGTTATAGATCGATGATAAGTATAAGAATATCATATATGGATGAGTAATTGACATGATGATTTTATAGTGGAAACATTCAAATATTTAGGAACACATATGAGTGTGGGAGACACATATGCAAGCTCAGTTCCATCATCATTTTGAATAGTTCTTTTCACTTTTTGGGATGAAAATCTGTAAGGTGGGAATAATTTAATCTATTGGTTTTTGACATTTATAAATTTCGGATATATCTAAAAATATTTTCTGAGCTTGGGGGCTAAAAATGTGAGATTATGAGGTCTTGAGAGTCTCAATATCGATATTATTTAAATATTAAATATATTAACATCACACATGTGTAGTTTTCATGAAATAAAGCAATAAATCCTAAATAAAGTATCAAATTGTAAATAAAATGCTGTCATTGAATTGAGAATGTGTGTCTTACCCTTTGTGTGACATAACCATTGTCAGCATCTGAAGGTTGTTTAATGTTTTTCAAAGAGATAAATATTAAATAATAAACTGATTATTAAATTATTATTCATTTGTTTCCATGACGTATCAACTCATCTATTTGACTTTTTCATGGTAAACTCCTAGGGTTATCTATATAACCCTATAGATTAATAAGGGATTGTTGAAGTAGTGTTTGTTGATCGAAAATGCTAAATGGATGATCTTTTTCACCAAAATAGTTCAAGGATCTATCTAATGAAAATAAAACATATTCTTTCATCATTAAATGTCGATCCAAAATAGAAGTAAGGATTTTTTTCAATGGTTTTTTCCTAGTTTGATTTTCCCTTGATCAACTAAAATCAAATAAAATAAATTGTTTATTTATTTGTCAATTGTGTAATTGGTTTTATTTTATATACCTAGTATTTAGAGAAATTATTTGTTTTCACGTTTCTATTAATTCTTAATTATAATAGAAATGAATCATGGAAAACAAAAGTAATGATTGAATCTTGTTCCTTATTTTCTAATTTGTGCATCAAACCATTTATTCACATGTTTATCCTCGAAAATTCTTTGGGATAAAGGTTCATTAAATAAATTTTATTTCACCATTGTGAGGTACTTATTTAGTGGAATGAATAAATACCACATGTATGGGTTCACAATGATGGTTGTGATCAAGGTACAATGATGATGGTGGACGATTATTGAGGACTGATAGTCAAATAGAGTCCAATTCTTTATTGTATGGCATGAAATTATTATGTGGTGAAACAATTTTTTTCCCAGATAGACATGAGGGAAAATCCATTCACCGTTGATGGTGAGCCATTTCTGAGGGAAAAAAAATGAGTTTCCTGGGCTTGATCTATGGTTAAAAATAATAAATAAATAGACATGTCAAGGAATAAATTGTTTTGGAAAACCCCGAATCAAAAATTGTACACTGTTATGAAAACATGTCATGTGTTGTCCTTGGATACGACATTGAGTTTAACTGTGAAAAAATATGAAACCCCATGTGACATGTGTCACACTCGTGTGCCTTTTTGGTAGTTGATCGACATGTATTGCAAGAGTAAACATGCATGGACACATCCAAACACATGGTAAAAGGTACAATACATAGGCAAGGACGTATAATCATACATAGTGAGAGGAGATATACATAGAAAGAAACACATGCATTAATAGAGTACACATGCATGACAAGAGGTACATGGGAATGGACTCAGTTACATGGAAAGACTCAAGGGAGGATGGATACACTTTATACTGATAGTACACACATTTTACATTTTCTAGGTAAGTGTGAGTTCCTCTGTCTCTTCAATATAGACCATGTTTAGTTGAGAGTGATTTCTTGGTCCATACTTATGAGGGTAAAATGTGAAATTATATCTTGGTCATCTAATTATGATCATATTTACTTATTTCCCTCAGTATGATTTTTGTGTATTCACCTATGTGAACAAGGTTGTATCCTATTTCATTCATTCTTCATTATATGTAGAGTTCCCATTATTATGGGACCACTAAACATAAAAAATCACTCCCCTAACTACTAGGTTACTCTAGTAAGATTTGTGGTGTCCCCCAGAAATCATAGGTGTGATCCCTTATTTTCTATTGAGAACATTGGAGTTCCTGTGATTACTAATTTTTTTTAATTTCACTACCACATACTATTTTATGAGTGAAATTAGTGGATGTACGGTTTATGGTGTAGATTCTTCTGTAGGAGAATTTACTTGAAGTATCATGAAGAATCCAATAAATGGAATTATGGTTGATACCTCTTGTGACATGGAGCCTTTTATGGGTATATTTGGGTTAATATTATAAATTTTTCTCATATTAGATTGAAAATACCATTATATCAATTTGGTGACTACAATTTACATTTTTTGTTTAGAGTTTTTGGGATTCCCGAATGGGTATTTGTAGACTCACCCCTGTATGGGATATGCATTCACATGTAATGTATTTTGCACATGAAATTCTATTTGATAGAGTCTTGGGAGGACCGGGACCAGGAGAATCATAGTTTTGGTAAGAAATATCAAGCTACATACTAATTGTTTCATCTGTTAACAATCCCATCCTAATAAGATGTTTAAAATATTTTTCACTATTTGGTGGTCTTGTCTTTTTTCACTTATTTTATTTAAAAAAATGTACATATATTGATTATTTGATATATATGTATTCATGCATTTGGTTTTAGTTTTACGTTAAATTCAATAGATCATATTCTTGAATATGTGTACATGAATACATGTAATTAGGATAATTTATCCCATATGTGAGATATGCCTACCCATAATTGGTTACTATCCCTTTATCTATTGGAGGAGGGATTCAGGCTGTCACACTTTGATTATCTCTAGCCAAGTGGTCCGTATTGGGTATGTTTGTGAAGGAATCATTTTCATTCAAGATAATATCATATACATTAATACAAAAAAATTATAACTTAATTATGAATATTTATAAATCATTAAAGAATATGGATTTAAACACTAAAACACTTTTAACCCCAAATATGAACAAAGAGTCATAATAAATACATATTTTTAAATTTTAAAAAATAAATAAAAAAATTTAGTAAATTTAAATTAAATATTATATTATACACAATAATAAATTTATTAAATAAATGAAATTATATTTTTAAGAAGAAACATAATAATTTTAAACTAAATAATTTAATGATTCCAAATATAACTATTTTTTATACATGAACATTAAAGAAGGCATAAAATGAATAAATAAAAAATTCAATTATTTAACATTAATGAATACCATTTTAATTATTTAAAATCAGTTATTCTTTAATATTAAAATTTTATATATATGAATACAAAAACATTACTTTAACCCTATTACAAAATTTATAAAAAATTTATAAATTACCCATTCATTATTTAAAATGTTTTTATAAATATTTATATCATAAATAATGAAATACATTTATATATTCCTATGATATAAATAATCCTATATCACAAAACATTATCTCATAAATTATTCCTTGATGAAGATCCCTTAATGAAATTGAAAATTATCATTGGGGATTATTTAAAATCCCATGAGAAGCAAGTTTCAGAAGGATGGATTTAATATTTTATAGTAATGAGACTTGGTCAACATTATACAAATTTTCAAACATAGAGACGATATACTCTAATAAATATTACTCTATCACGTAATGTGATATTTTGATAAAACATACATTGAATGTTTACTGTGAATTAGTTATTTGAGTTTTTGATTAATGAGATATATAATTGTTTTTATTATATTTACTATCAACATGGTCATTTATTTTATTAATAATGATTGAAATTCAAAAGGATTAAATGAAATAAATTAATTGAATAATATTTTTCAAAAATAAGAGAAGCATATTGTGATGAGAAATTAACCATATCATAATGTTAACTAGAATGGAAAATATCTCTCATCAAGATGATAACCATGACATGGTATATATAGAAATTTCATAGTTTATCTTTGATGTAATGGGTTAAACTTACTATCATCAATGTAATGGAAAACCACATGGTGGTTCTATAAATTCCACGATAATTTTATTAAATTATCCATGGAAATTATCTATGACTGATGAATTTTTTTGTAAATATTTTAATATTGGGACACATAAAATGGATACAGTTATACAACCTATATTATGGTTTATTAGAAAAACATCTATGGTTTTCATATTTTATGACCCATTTATTAGATAAGTTTGTATAATTCATATTCTATTATATATATAAATACACATAATTATTTTTTCAAATACATCGCGCTTTAATAAAAAATAAACATGTAAAGGATATCATTGTTCTTGATGAATCCACTAGAACAGTAATGAAAAAAACAACATTGTATAAAACAAACCGTGGAATGGTTCCTTTAAAATCTATGGTGATTCAACACCATGTTTAGATACACCATTAAATGGATAAGTAAACAAAACAATAGTTTTTTTCTATACATTAATTTTTTTACAAAAAAATTGTGCTAGCATCCCAAATATTTTTATAGAGTTTTTAGTATGAAAAGGGATATATTTGTGAAACAAATTGGGTGAACACATATTTACTAAATAAATGGAAAAGTAATTTGAGGTAATTATATTTTGAATTCATTTTAATCAGTATTATCAATTATTCTCATTATATTTCTTTTTTATATTATAAATATTTCATGTATTTATTCATACTCTATTCAGAAATCATAAATAGTATGACTAAAACCATATGATGTTGTATACCACCAACCAATATTAAATTATTATCCTATAATAAAAAATCTATGAACCTTTTAAAATCAAATAGTGATTTTGATTTATTATTCCCTATGTCGTTATATATTATTCTTAATTGGACATATTAGAGATATTAAACACTAACTAGAATAGGATATATATTGTTTGTGGGATATTTTTTTGTATCATTGAATCACACCGCCATGTTCACCCCATTCTCAACATGTATACATAAATTAGAATCAAATAATAGTAATAAACCTAATGATTTTTAGTTTGTATAAAATTGATCTTATATTTTATGACAAAAAATTTTATCAATATTATTATGAATTTTGTCAACAATAACGGTATTCTTGTTTTCAAATGAAAATTGTTAAATACATTAGAGGATATGATGATTACACACCTACATTAATTGGTATTGTACCTTCTTAACATCATTTAGAATCAATTTTATATACTATGTGTTAGAGAATCATATATTTTAATAAATCATAAAAATGATAATGTTAATGGAAAAGTTCGCAATAAATTTATTCTGTCTCACTTTAGTATTGAACTAACAAAGGTTGTAAGTTATATAATAGAGAATAAAATTTCGAATAAATTACATACCATTCATGAGAATTATAATACGGTGATTGTGTCTCACCTAAAAACTTGTTGTTCTCAATTTAATGATTATATCATAAAATATGTTTTTTCACATAAAATATAAAAATAAATTTTTAGATTGAAACTAAAATATTGAAAAATATTGATAGTATAATTTTCATTATTACTGAAATAAATAATATGGCCCATTATATAAAAAATATATTGTTTATATGGAAAATGGATGTCGACCCACATGAAGAAATGTTATATAAATATGAATGTTCATTAAAGAAAATTCCATTTGATTTTATGAATTATATCAATTTGTCATTTGAATCACTAAAAAATTAGCGAAGACTGATAGAAACACTAAGATTGTTGATTAAAATTTTAATTAGAAACAAATACTTACCTTGGAAAAAAATTATTTGGTAATAATGAAGAAAACAATGAAAATATGAGGAAAAAAGTAATAAATTCACCTGGAATGATGATAAAATCATTGATTAGTTTAATTTATGTGCTAAAGATCTTATGTAAAATGATTTATAGAGGAATAATTAGACTATAGATTAACCTAAAAAAAGAAAAATTGAAAAGAGAATCTAAAAAAAGGATGAGAAGGTTGAGAAAAATTAGTAGAGCTCAAAATTGGTGAACATGAAACCATGATGTATAAAAAAAAGAAATAATTATGTTATCAACCTAAGTGAAAAAAACAGATAATATAATCTAAAAAATGGATGATATTCTTCAAAAAAAATCATTAAATTTTCAAACCATTTGAAAAGTAAAATAGTATATTTTGAACATCATAACTTTTAGCATATGATGAGATTAAAATGTAAAGGATGATATTGGCGTTGAGGTGAGTATCAAAACGAGACATATGTTTATCAGAATAATTTATATTTTTATTAACCAAAAACATGGTATTATTATAGGGAGGAAAAATATGAAAATATAAAGAATATATAAACATGAAACCTAACTAAAAAGTGAAATTGAAAAAAATCTTTTGCACTTATGCAGACATCAAGCAGGTGTAATGAAGGTAACACAACCAAAGACAGTCCAAAAATTAAATAGATTTGAAAAATAGAAATATTTACTCTAAATGGTATAATAAAATGTGTGAATAATAATAATAATGTTTGGTTGAGTATTTTAATTTAATTAAAGGGTGTGAATAAGCGTTTCGTCAATAGTGTTTTCTCTATACACGTGAATGGAAAAAAATACAATTGAAGGTATTAAAAAATATAATATAGGAACAAAGAATTATGGAATGATATATCCATACATTTTAAAGGCATTAAAATAACTAAAATACATTACATAAAAATAATGTTAGTGTATTTCACTTTTTATGGGTTGAGTTGTAATCATTAGTGTGTATCCTGTAATTTATCAATGTGAATAAGATGATATATTGGAAAAATGGATGTATCGTTATATTGTAGTAGGATGAAATAATTATCATTAGACTATATTTAATAAGAAATAATTTATTTTGGATTAAACATGAACATAATCCTTTTTGTTTCTATTTGAAATAGGAGAAAAAGTTGGTGAATTGGAGACATTGTCTTTTTGGTTAAAATATCATGAATATGAACATCCATTTTGATGTTCTGAGAAAAATTAAATATATAAATTGGGAAAGAATAAACTCCGTTGAATTTTTTTCACAACGGGAAGACAATAACACCCCAACATTTTAGATTATATATTTTCATTAAAACATAATGTGTTTAATATCATCGTTCACATGTAACAGAAAAACAAAAAAAATCACAGAATGTTATGTTACCTTTAAAATGATGTCCTTAAATTTGAAGTTATATATTTAGGTGAATTAATTATTAAATATATATAAATGAATTTAGTTTTTCTAATACTAATTAATTGAGAAAATTCAATTAATATAACTAAATAACAATCAAAATAATTTAATGTGCAAATTTTTTTAATGAAAATTACATATTCATGCACTATATAGTTTATTATATTATTGTTAGATAGTGGTTTAAATGGAATGTATTGATAATAAATAATATTATATAATTTAAAATACATCCAATAGTTATTAATAGGGGAGTAATATATTTATTTTACATTCACTAGATACATGTTTCTTAAAATTATATTAAGCGTTACAAACACATAAAATAAAATTAAATGTTTCAACTTTTAGAAACTATATTTAATAAAATGAGTCTAATATTTTTAATCATAATGATCATATTTTACGACAAGGTTAATATAACATTTTTGAATAAAAATATGTTATGATGGTAAATATTATGTACCACGTTAATTTTTTTTTCATGAATGATACATTTCTAAATAGTGTGAAATATTGAAGGTCCTAAGTAAGTATTTCAATATGTTTCAATAGTTCAGTCTGAGTTTAGTGCAATTGAGATAAATTCCTCTAGGATTTTTACAGATACATGATAAGACATCAGATGTCATGATTTAGAAATCATTCATTTATGTCCACAAGATGATTGAGCTACTACCATGTTCAATGGATAAAGAACCAGGATGCTTCTTACTTGATAATGTCATCAGCAAACTAAAAGAAAATGTTAAAATCATTAAATACTATGAATTATTAGATGATATTTAATGGGAAAATTGGTATTTTTTGGTTAATGATGGAGGTTTATCTACAACATCTTTTAAAAGTGTTGAAGTATTAGAGAAGTCTTGTATGTTAGTTGAATTGATGTAGAATTTATTTGAGTGACATCTAGAATAATGAAAATTTACATATGTGAATTCTCGAATATATACAGATACACAAAGAGGATACTATGATGTAGGTTAATTTACATATGTGAATGAAATAATGTAGCCAAAATCAAAGAGTTGAATTCTACAACATATAAGAATTTATGATTCATGTATTCCTCTATGATGATATAAGGGAATGAAATTTTATATCCGAAATCATGATTCTAAATAATCTATATAACATACATATATTACATAGGTGAATTGTAGATGTTTATCAGATTTATTTAGGATATTTGTAATTGTGTATGGGATTATTTATTTATAAAATTAGCTTGTTAACATATTTACTAAGACTATAAATTAGGAAAGAATGAGTTACATCATAAATAAATTAGGAATGATCAATTTTTAGTAACAATTTGATGTGTCACCAAATTCTATCTCACCATTTTTGGTCTCACTAGTTGTTGTCTCATTGTCTACTATCCCACCATTTTCATTCTCAACGGTTGATGTATTACTATTATATGGGATATCATTGTGATGAAACCATTTATAAAACACTGTAATGACTCACCTTTTTATACTTATTAATTTATCCTACATTACTTTTTTAATTAATTTACTTCATTTTATTTTAAACCAAATTTTTTTTTGAAATTAAAATCCCAATATGATAAAAATATGTCACTTCATTTCACTTCCTACCTCAATCATTGTCTCAAACTCAAAAAACTAAAAATCTTCTCTCTTTCAAGCACATTGTTCTTGTTTGAACTCTCTCTAAATGATAGGAATGGAGAGGATAAAGAGTCCATCTTCGTGGACCCCAGAGAAATAATGAACTTTGAAGTTGTTGAAAAAGGCTCTGATCAAAATTTATAAGGAACCTCTAAAACCTAGTATAACAAATAGGGTTGTCCTGCTAGAGATGGAAGTTTGTGAAAAATGTCTTCTTTTGACTTAGTCACATGTTCCTAGGTTTTTGGAAGAGCATGGATGAATAAAATAGTTTACCAATTAAAAAAGATACATATACCTAAAACTCATTTTCTAGTTTTATTCGTACGTTGAGTTTTTATTCAATGCTAATGAAGATTTCTTAGTTATAAAATGTGTAAATTAACAAATATATTATTTTTCATTGAGGATCTAGACTTCTTGTCTAAATGTACCTTATTAAGGTATATTTTAGGATCATCAAGTAGGACCTCCACATATAAGTGATATTTTTAGAAAATAAGAGGCATTGGGAAATTTAATTGGAGTTTGAAAGAGAAGAATACCGATTCCTTCTGATTTGATTGGGAAACCTAATTTCTTTTCATTTTTATTCAAAATCATATCTGAACAAGTAATTTTTATTTTTCTACCATGGAATATCAAGATATATTCATATTACATCTCTTTGAAAATGACCAGAAAATAAACGTGTGATAATATCTTCTACTTTATATATATATATGATATGATTAAAACCTCCCACAAATTAACATCCCTACTCAAATAAATAGTCTTCTCAACAATGATACATGATAAAGTATTAGTAAGGTAATGTTAGGAAACAATTGATAATTATGAGATTTGTTTGTCTAAGGTGATATTTAAGAGAATAAAAATTAGTTGTAATCCATGGAAAATAAATCGGTTTAAAGATAATGAAAATATTTAAGAGGATTTTAATCCCGTTGAACATCTCCCGAGACCCTAGGATATCACTGATCCTAGTTTGGAACCAGATGAGGTAGCAGAACACTCAGATGAAGAAATGGAATAATGTGATTAATAATTTATTTTTTCTGATACTGAAGGAAATTAATGCTTTCATAACGAAAGTGGAGAATATGCAGCTAAGAGAGATGTGGCTGATGGGGAAGTGCTTTCTATCGAAGAAGTTTTTGATAAGGATAAATAGGTAGAGAAGAAATTGCAGAAGAAGAATCCACTGTAGGTGAAGCTGTAGAGTCTAGTAGAAGTGAAAATGATAAAATAGAAGATACCAGTGTGTGTAATACCACTAATATAGATAAAATCACTAAAAGATAAGTCTCTTTACATACTATAAAAATTGTTGAACATGATATTCAATTATAAGAAAATGTATCTAAGACATATATGTATAAAAAATAGAAGAATATATGGATAGATTTCATGTGATTTAATCAATAAATTCCCAAAGGGTAGCATCTGTTGAGGGGGATAAAACCTATCATGGAGAGGAATGAAGATCGAAATATTCTTGATCAAAGTTTAGTTGATGCTTGGTACAAGTTTCCATGCCATTTTTATGGTAATGTCTCTTAGAGAATGTTATATAAAGAAATAGATCTTTAAAAACAATTAACTCAAACCCATCACATATAAGGAAATTATTTTTGTTCAAGATCCAGTAACTATTCTTACACATTCTCAAAAAACCCCAAACTAGGTTATTCATAAACATTAAAATGCCATTGGTGAAAATCAGGTATCTAGTTATGGAAATTTCATTAAGGAACAACCTGATTCTATGACCAATCTTAGTTAAAGGGATACTAAAATTCTTCTAAATATGTTAATAGAGAAATCTTATCCAAATATGATTCATGATATACAAGAAGAAAATAATGAAAATAATGATGAATGATGATTTTTACTCATTAAAACTATTGGTTTCAGAGATGAGGATGGACCTAGAAGTTTCTCCTCATCCATACCTGGTTACTAGTCTAATTAAGGATGATGTTTTCATGATCTCGGTAAAGTTTTTATCTCAAAATCATACCAATTAAATTTTAGTGGTTGAATAATTTTTCAAGCACAACATCAAAATCACCAATGAAATTTTTAGGCTTGTGGCTGCAATCTATAGACTGATAGATGAATATAAATGACCATTACAAATATTTATTAAAAGTCTTAATACCATCACCTTAGCTTCTCCTGATCAATCATATTCTACACATACCTCCCTTCCTTTAGATAGTGAATTGATTAGATATGTGATTAGGGAAGTGATTCAAGATTTGATGGGTGGTTTTAATCAAGAAATCCTTGGTAATATTCAAAAACACAGCGATCATGTGCATGGAATTGTAAGATCGTACTCAAAAAAATCCACAGATTCTCATGTAGAAATATCTCAAGAAGTGGATTACTATTTTAAAATGATATATACCAACCACCAATTGAAAAAAAAATCATGTATTTAGTGGAGAATTTGAAGCTACCACTAGTGACTTAAGATTTCAAGGAGGAAGTCAAACTATTGAAGTACTTTACCCCTACACTTCTGAAGTTCATGGAGAACAAGGTTCATTTGGAGGAGGATATGGAGTATGGTGGTGAAGATATCAAGGAATTAATCAACCCACTAAATCCATATCTTCATAATCAAATAATAATAAATATTTTTCTAGATACTTCCCCTTCGATCCCTATCGTGATTGGTTCTCCATCTACTCCCTTTTCACCTGTAACCATGGACTCTGTTTAGGCTCTGAGGTAGATTAGAATAGTCATTACTGAGAAGATATTAACTCAGTAATACTCCATAAAAATAATTTCACCTTCTATATTTGAAGTTATTCTTCTAATTTCATTCCCAACTATCACTATACATTCGCTTCCTACCAATTCTGTAACTACAACTTCTACATTTTATGTCTCTTGTAATAGAAAGGAGGTGGCAGACATAGCTTCAATGTGATTGGATGATTTTTGATATGGAAATAGTGCACTTTTGTAATTGTAATGAATTTATGTATTCAATGAAATGTTCTCTATATCCAATTCACTTTTTCATGACCTTTTGTGCTTGTTTTTAATTTCCAATTTCCCCAATTTTCTTTTTGATAATCCCAAAAGGGGGAGAAATAAGAGAAGTTATTTAACTCAGCTAACACTCATATGAAGATCGCATACTAACATATGATTATGAGCTCAATTATTCTATATATATGCTATGATATTTTTATCTATTTAAGTATTTATTTCACAATAATATGTATGTTATGTTAAGAAAACTATTTATTATTTACAATGATCATATTGTATGGACTGTAAATGCAATGGTTTTTTATCATAAAAGGGGGAAAATTTTGGACTCTTCTAGTTTTACTGGTGACAAATATTGTATAATCGTATTTAGTTTTTTTTTCATTATGATTAATTATGTTTATGTATAATCATAATCTATTCTATAAAGATCTATTTCATAAGACCAGTAGAATGTATTTGACCAAATATGATTCTCTGATCAGTGGAATAATAGTCACCGATCTCATTGTTCAGTAGGAATACTCGCAAAGTATGAGTCACAGTTGGAGTGACCCCACTCAATCAAAAATTCGGTAAAGTAAGAGACATGGTTGTCTCGATCTACCAGTCTAGAATTTCCACAAAGGACTAGACACCGTTAAAATGAACTATACATCGTTTCTACCAATTTAGAATTCTCACAATGTATCAGACAATGTTGATATGGACCAGAAGACATTCGTATGAGATGCGTCATGAATTTTCACATATTATTAGGTACTATTTTCATAGACAGGACACCATTCTTATGAATCCACTTTAGGTTTTTCACAATGTATGAGATAATATTTTTAAGACATTATTTCATAGATAATGGATGAGTAGCTTCTACTATGTCACCAATCCTCTAACACAATTCCAGACATCGTTATTTGTTCAATGATCAACTAAATTTAATATTAGTACTAATGCTAATATTGCAGTTATTTAATGATAATAAAATTATTAATGATCTTTTTTACCCATGTAAGTTGGTTTCACTAGTAATGGGGTAATTTCATTTAATGGAGATTATTCTCCCTACCAGCCAAAAGAGAAACTCATGAGATTAAATTAAATGGTGGTTTTTGAGAAGATTAATAATGGATGTGTGATACATAATACCATGAATAGAGAACAGATAAATTCCAATCATGCTAGTTGTGAACAAGAACAAATTTTTTGTGAACAAATGTGTGTGAATATCCTCTTATAAATAAAAAAACTCCAAGAATCCATAAGAATAATCTCACTAGAAACCAGAACATAGAACATCAACGACACTCTATTTTGGGTTTTTTTTTCAAAAATGGACTCGAGCTTCACATCAGATTACTCATGAAGTCCAAAAGAGTCAATCACATCTTGTAGAGTATTATAAGTCCTCTTTTATTATTTATTCATTGTTTTTTAAAATTTCAAAACCGTCTGAGCACTGTGTGTGGCTATATAATAACCACACACTATCTCTTGAGGTAAGGTGGAATATGAAATATATCCACACTCACCCATCTTTCTATATCATGTTCACCCACATATAACTATGGAAGAGGTCTCTGTGTGAACTGGTTGTATATTTTTCATTATAAATCTATGGTAGAGGACTAGTTGACCTGGAGAGATTATATGTTGGTGTAATCCCCAATACAGGGTTTAGATCAACATTGTATATATAAAAATATTAGTGTTAGGTGATAGCCATGTGGAGAGGACTTGGTCTCTTCTTTAGAGCGATCCTCTAGTTTTTATCTACTGTGTTAAAAATCTATTTTATTATCTATATTAGTTCATTAAAACCAGAAACATTACTTTTATTTGATAATTAATCTTAGATAGTGTCAATAGAAATTTTTTATTTCGTGAATTACATTCAATTGTTATATAAATCTTTTGTATTATTATAACTAAGAATTAAACATTATTTTTATAATTTAATTGAATATTCAAGACATTTTTAAATACGCTACTTTGGTTAACTGGCATATTTAGATTTTAATCTATGGACACTTTATAAATGTCCATAAAAAATATTAATTTTTATAAGAACTGAATTCTCCCCCCTCTTGAGTATTCTACACTGACCAACACATGAGGTTAGGATATTTGAAATATTCTTGAATAGATCAATAACATCACCTAGTTCAATAGATTTATTTTTAAAAAATTACTAATTTTTAAACTAAGATAACTAATTAACCCCCTCTATATTGTCCATCATTCTTAGGTCCCTAAAATTGTTATTAAATGGAGGTTCCCTCTAATAATTTAATGTTATTTATTGATTATTTATTTTATATTATAATTATCAAATTTTGAAGAGGTTGTTTCATTTCCTTAGATGATGAAAAAAATAGTTACAATTAAGGATAAAAATTTGGATAATTTTTCCAATACTTAGAAATAATGATTGAAAAGACATAAACAAAAAGTGACGAATATTTAAAAAGTAAATAAACAAAATATCTAACTAAAATTAATTATAGTGGTTCATGTAGTAGTCAATTTTTTGGATTATGATTCTTATAACGAGACATGTTCTCACTTTTATGATGATATATCCCCTAGTGATATTCATTCATAATTTTAATAACATCTAAAGAATGGTTCAAAAAAATCGATAAAATTAAAAATTTGTACAATCATGGGAACTATTTTTTTATATTTAATTACTATAAAAAGAAATTAATGATATTTAGAATTCACAAAGTAAGAAGTTCATAAAGGAAATCTTTCTGATAGTCCTCCAAGAAGAGGGGGTGTAGCGAACTATCCCCAAAAGCCCGATGTTGATGTCTTTTATAAATTACATTCAAATAATTAATAGGAATCAAGACCCAAGGGACTAAAGTTGTTATTAGTCTTGTTAAAAAAGATACATACATGAGACTTTTTTTAAAAAGAATACATGTAGTATGAAATATATTTTTTAAATACATAAATAACTTCAAGGATAACATTTTTTCATCTTGTATATCCCTACAGATCATTCACAGTGTTCTTCATAAATTCATGGAATAAAGGAAACAAAATAAGGATGAGTTCATGTGCCCACAAATAGTAAAGTATAGTGGAATAAATAATGAATCAGTGATAATAATAGTTATTACATGGTATATATCAAACAACACATGCCATATAATAAAAAAACATGAAGTGGTGTTCAAAAACAATACTAAGAAAATGGAAACCAATCCCATTACAATAACTAGATAAGGGAAATTCAATATGGAAATGTAAAAACTAAACCATATTAATTTTTTCAATTAATTAAAAATAAAATGCATCAACATATATGTTGATGCTAGATATAATTCATGAATATTAACTAAATCTAAATGAAGAAAATTTCAAACTATTGGATTCCATTTTTCCTAGGTACATAGAATCATTACCATCATGAGATAGTTTACCTGTTGTAAATTTCACAAATAATTCATCCCTTGGGACTACTGATTCAATGAGGGGATTTCCTTAACTGGTACCCAATTTTAGTTATTTCCTTAAATGGACCCTAACTAGTGAAATGTATTAAAAATTTAATCCTCCTATCAAATAAACAATATACTTTATCTAATATATGTATTGAATAAAGTATACATATTTATCAACATTTCCCAAAATAATCAAATTACATTCAAAGTATACAATGTATAAGAAATGTTATATCTTTTATTCATCAATTATATCTATGAAAAATGATATAGATATTTTGGGGAAATTCAATTTCAAATGATATTTGGAAATTTAATATTTTAAGGAGACTAAAAGGAATGAAGGATGTGAATGTGAATACTATCCTTGAAAAAACAAATCATAATCTATCCAAAGGAATATTATGGGTGTTATCAATATAACATAGCCTAGGTGGAGTAAAATAAATGGTTGTTGTTTTTGAGGAATACAATCATTATAAAAATTTCTTTTAAAATAATTATTGCGGAAAATATTTTTTTGTTGTAAAAACTTTTTTTAAAAAAAATTCCTTTGAAAAATATTTTTGAAAATATTTTTTTTTAAAACTATCCTTTAAAATAAAAAAGGTAGATTCAGAAAAATGAGAGAGGGTAAATTCGGACATGTCATAGGAGGTAAAAAGAACAACACTTTTTCATGGTAAAAGGTTAAGGAAATTAATTTTTTAGAAAGTCAAAACAAATATTTATTTGAAAAAATTTGTAATTGTAAAAATGGTAAGACACTATTTACCAATAAAATTTATTTTTATTGATTTTTTTAATAATACAAGGTTTTTAGTAGAAAATAAGTTCCCAAAATAAAGAGATATACACTGTCACTTTTTTTAAAAACATTTTGTAAACAATTTGGATTACCAAAGAATGGAAAAATGGTACTAAAACATGAAAATGGTTATTAATAACCATATGAGAGAAAATTAAAGGTTTTTTTGAACAAGTTTCATATATAAACCTTTCATGGAAATACCATTGGTATACTATTAATGATATAGTTGAGGAAAATAATCTTTAAACATTCAAATATGTGCCACACCACATTTAAACATTTTAAATCATAACACAAAACAAGGAATAACATTAAATGAAAGATTAAAATTAGATAAAGATAAACAGATTAATGATATAATATAAAAATAAGGCATTAAATACATCACAAAAAAATATATAGGTGGTGAAATTGACATTTATCACACTGATGTAAAAAGTGATATGAGAATCACTTACCATATGCTTCCTTTTGGGTGAAGGTTCTATTAATTCAGGTATAATAACCTGATTTTAATTTCACACTTGATTTAGAACATTTATAATTTTTATCCTTACTTTAGGTTCACTTAATACTATGTTTTTTATAACTAGTTAAACAAATATGTTTTTGTTGGGTGGTTTTGAAAAAAGAATTATTTGTGTGTTAAAAAAACATTGTTAGGTCCACTAAGGTAAAGTGGGTAATTATATTACATCATTAGAATAAACATAAATACATAATTATCATATTTATACATTAATTATACATTTGAAATCAATCATAAAAAATTGTTATGATAAAGAAACCAATGTTGCAATCATAAAGACAATATGATGTACATACACTTAGGTAATGTTCTAATTTTTCATTGATTGCTATGGAAAGAATGTATGTATCACTATATATCTAAATATTTTTCATTATAGATTAAATACCATATTATTTAGTTATATGTACATATATATATAATTATTGTGATGTGAAAATAATCACATCATGTCGAGGAGGCAGTATCACAAAAGTACACTAATGACTTTATCACTTTTTAATGTTTGAAAGGATAATATAGAAAATGATATATAAATATATATATATAAGGGTAATTATTCCATGAATATAAGATAGATTTTTTATGTATCATATTATTAATTATAACCATTATTTATACATTTCAGGAATACTTTGAATGAATCACATCACTTTGAAGGGGCGGTAGTCCACACTTTCTCAAATGTTGTAATCGTATTCCCAAAAAATTTAGTGCATAAAATAATTCTTTATAAAATAATTTCATAACGATAAATAAATTATAAAAATAATATATGAAATATATAAATAATTATCCATAAAAATTTACACCATGAGATGTGGTAAATGAAAATGAACAATCAACATTTTTTGAGACACTTGTTCTCCAAGAAAATAAAGAATATGTTTGTTACCCATTAGATTGATGTGTGTGTAAGTGTAGGACATAAAATTTGAATGACAAAATATAAAAACTATATATTATACTGGTTTATTAAGAAATAATGGATTAATATGAATTCAGGCGTGGAGAAGTTAATGAATTAAAATATATTGTTCTAAAAAGTAAAATTAGAAATTAGTAAACTCCTTTTCTATTTTACGTAAAGTCTTACATGGAATGATTTATACCAAATGGGAGGATTCAATCTATAGGTGATGGATTTTGGGAATCTATATCAGTAGATATTTTTCATAATTATGTGGTTTTAGTGGTGTGAGTAATGGGGAGAGTTACATGCCATTTATAAGAGAGGAAAATGAATCTTTTGTAATTTTTTAGAAGAAGTTATGTGAACCCACATTTTTACCATAAAAATTCATCCATAAAAACATAACACAAAAATTTAAGGTTAATTTAATATTTATTTTCATAAAATCTGTGTTTTACATGTGGATAGATCATTTGGTCCTCGAAGTTAACGGTAAATTTCTTTATAGAGGATAATCTTTCCTTAATAATTGTAATTAATTTTAATCACATTCATTAATCTATCTAGTAAAAATGGTATTTTTATAAATTATAAATTATTAATATTCCATATATGTAATCCATTTTTCTAAATTATAATCATATATGTTCTAGACATTGAGTTAATTTTATTCCTGCAGGTAGGATGATAATGCGGGTTTTTAATGTAAAAACCTCCGAATGTTTACTATGTTTTATTAATAAATTTAAAATTTAAATTGATTAAAATGGCATGAAATGTATTAATTGAAAAATATATTATCTAATTAAAATTTATAACCAATTAAATTTATAATTGGTCTTTATAACTAATTTATAATAAAAAGTAGTTCTGAACTAAAAGTCAACTTTTTAAACTATTCAATAAAAAGTGATATGTTTCAAAATAATTAAAAATTACTCCTAACCTAATTGTTATTTTTTATTTAAAATATGATGTTTATATTTACATATTAAATCAATTAAACTATCTAAATTCAAATTTTAAATTTGATTTCCATTAAATGTAGTAATATTGCATTTATAAAAATATAGTATTTTATGTGTAAATATTTGTTTGTTCTTATATTGTGCCTATAAAACCTAATAGATGGACAAAAAAATATATTTTTTGATATATAGAATATATATTACATCAAAATCATTCAATAATTGTAATTAATTATGTTTATTGAGAAAAATTTCCTTTGGGATTATAAAAATAATAATAATTCTTTTTTATATCCAATGGGTTCTTATTTTCATTTCTCATTAATTGGTAACCCATGAATTTATTTTATATATGTGAAAACATAGATTTTAATAATATAGATAATACTGTTCATAACCTCTAACATAATGCCTTTGATATATCATATTATATACAATAATAATATTTTAATAATACATTGTTATTTTGTGAAACTCAGTCAATTGTGTAACAAAAGCTATCGAGGAAGACCGCTCTTGTATGTAACACATGATATCAAGGTGTTTAGGGCCTTTAAAGATATATAATATATTATATTAATATATAATAGTAAATATATATTCATTTATGAGGTTAATATATTCTACATTTACACTTAGTGTTTGTCGTCGTACACACTATTGAATGAAATCTTTTTACATTAGAATTTACTTGTGTTACATTCTCCACACATTAAATAAATTGCATCTGTGAAATTTAAAAGAGAACTTGGTGCTATAAATTTTTATTTTTTATTTTAAGAAACCCTATATTATGATAAGGGTTCATAAAACATCATCTAGAAAAGAGGAAATGGGAAGTACACTGGTCACACATATTAACAAATAATAAGGTCTGTATGTAGAATAACATCAGGGGATAGTAGAGATACCCACTTGGAGTAAAAAGATAAATAATTATTTGTAGTGATTGAGGTCATCAATAAAAAAATAGAATTATAAATAGAATTTTGATGGACTGAAATCCATATGTTTTGATGATTTTTTATACCATCAGTTCAATATAAATTATGCTATTAAGACAAAATTTTATGTCAAAGTCATTTTTCTAATGCAGGGTAATTATTTTACTAAACAAGAATATAAGGAAATATATAACTAGATAGGTTTCAATTTTGTATGAAAACTTGTATCTTTTGGTTTCCTTCAATATATTTATAATTCATTCTTTTACTCCCAAAGATTAGTTACCAATAATAATTTTTTCTTCCTGAAGCGTCGAAATAAACATTTAAAGGATAGTAATGCCTATGAAAGAATGAAAAATATAACTATTTGTCTTTAAATTAACTCAAATACTATCATGGTTAATAAATTTATGACAAATAGTCAAGAATGTTACTGAAGGAACATCAATAAAAATCATTCATCAAATTATTTAACTAAAAACAATGAAAATTTTACCAGGACATTATGTAGGTCAGTAGATAGTGTGAAACCCTTACCGCCCATCAGTCATGGGTTCAAGACCTATGGACTTGCATAATTTTATTTGGGTTCACCCGATAAACAAGTTTTCCTTTTCTAAAACCATAGTAATATTATTCAAATAAAAAATATGATGGACATCCATGTAATCATTTTATTCACTAAATAGCCTTTTATCTACGGTTTTTAATACAACATCTATAGAAAAAATAATTCATCCATTATTTCTAGATATTTCCTTCATTGGTATGTGGCTTATCAATAATATAATTTATATTATTTCTAAATCATGGAACATTATCTCAAATATTAATCACCTTAGGTTTATCCTAGGTTGTTAATTTTCAAAATCCATTATAATTGTTTTTAATAAAGATGTGAATTATCCTAAGAATGTTCCCCATGAGTTTAAAACCTGGTGTGCAGTAAAGATCATTGTTATATACCAGGTTACCCAACGTCGGGATCAGACCACCATATGAGAGTAATTACTCTTATGTATGTCTGTAATAGAACCACATCGACTTGTAGTATCCAGACAAGAATTTATCGATATGAGAACTACATAATCACTATCTAACAAAAAATTTTGGATTTTATTATATATTTATCATCAAATTCTACCTTAGTTATATGTTATTTAATCTTTGTTTTCCTAAATCTAGTTCTTATTGTTACTACTAAACATTCTCTAATACCATTTGTAGTTACGTAACCCTAGAAATCCCAGATCTAGTACACGCTATCGATTACATTGGCATGATTTCATGGAATCACTCCATGATGAACCAAAGGTTTTATTAGTCTTCATAAACTAGATACATATATGAGAATTTTATTACAAAATAATACACTAATTATATCTTAATTTTTTATTATAAATAAATAAATAACTTTGTGGATAACATTATTCTACCCATCACATCACTTCATTTCTTTCATGGTATGCTTTTTGGATTCCCAGGGAAATGAAATAAAAATAATGGTGAGCTCAAATGCTTTGTATTTATGAAGTATTTTAGAAGAAATAATCAATAATCAAGAATAATAGTTATGAAATGGTAAATATTTGAACTCCATACCATATAATCGATAAAATGATTAGGAAGTTCTTAAAAAATATAGAAAGGTAATAAATGGATAAAAATTCTGTTCAAATAAATAGATAAGTAAAAATCAAAATGGAAAGGTAAGAAACTGAAACTAATTACATTTAATAAATGAACATAAAATGACATGTATGCATTGATATGTTGATGAAAGATTTCATAAATGAATAATAATTGAATCTAAATTAGGGAAATACTTAATTATTAGACACTACGTTTCATAGGTACCCAGAACCAATACTATTAAGAGACAATATAAATATTTCAATTTGTGAAACGAATTCATCCCATGAGACTACTGATGCATCTATGGGATTTCATTAACCAGTCCCCAACCCATAGGGTAGCCCCCAATATATTTATTTATTGTCCAAAACATTCCTCAAATTAAATAAAAAACATGCCTTAATAAATATTCGTATTGAATAATTTATATAGATTTATGAATATTTCTCTGAATAATAAAATAACATTAAGAGTAATCATGACATGAAAAACAGAATAAAAATTTGCTAATAATCATATCCATGATAAATGTTATGGATATTTAGTAGAAATATAATCTTTAATTATAATTAGAAATTGAATATTATAGGAGGACTGAAATAAATCTAGTAAGTGAATCTTAATAATTTACTTGAAAAAACAAATCATAATCCATAAATAGTATGATTAAGGATTTTATCAATACAAAATACCCTTGATGAGGAAAATAAAGTGATTTTGATGTTGATGAATGAAAAAAATATAATAACATCTTATCAAAATATTATTGAAAAAATATAATTTTGTTTTGAAAACCCTTTTTAAAACAATTAATTGAAATAAAATTTTTAAATAATTTTATTGAAAATCAATTTATAAAATATTTTAATTAAATAGAAAAAATTTTAATATTTAAATGATGCTTCAAATAATTGATTGTTAGTAAATCTTTACAAGCCATATGTGGAAAAATGAACATTCTTTTTGAATTGGTAAAGTTGAGAAAAATTCCATATTAAGAATGAGACAAGAAAATTCTATTGGAAATATTGTTAAAATAAAAAGGGGTAAAAATTTATTTATGAACTCATTTTAAAATCATTTTTGAAAACATTTTATTAATATTTGGTTTTCCGATGTAAATAGGTTCTCTGATTAATGAGTGATAGAAATTCAGGTTTCATGAAAAACATTTTCTAAAACATTTTCAGTACTAAAAAGTGGTAAGATGGTAAAAATACATGAAAATAGTCCTTAAAATCTAGAGGATAAAAAATTAAAGGCTGCATTGATCAATTTTCATATAATTTTCTCAAATACAAATTCCACTGAATTATCATTAAAGTTATTATTGGGGAAAATAGTCTTTAAACAATAGAAACATTCCTATGAATATTTGGATCATATAAAATCATAATCTTTATTTAGGAATAGCATTAAATTAAAGTTCAAAATACCAGGAAGATTAATAAATTAATGATATAATATTACAAAAGGTCCAGTTTATGCACTACACTAATGTTGTAAGTGATGAACATAAAATTTATCTCACATATGATAAAAGTGAAATGATAATCCCTTACCATGTGTTTCTTTTCGAGTGAAGGTCCTTTAACTTCCATTATAATTAAATTGTGTTAATTTTCAACTTTATTTTTTACATTTTTCCTATTCAACCATAGTCTTATTTCACTTATTACTATGTTTAATAAAACTACTTAAACAATTATTTTTACATCAAGGGTTTTGATAAAATCAAATTTATCTATAAAAACAACATTTTTATATCAACTATGTTAAAATGGAACATTATATAACATATCTTGTAAAATAATAATCATGAAATAATAATAATTTATGAAAATTAGTTATACCATTAAAATAAATCATTAAATATGTTTACACTAGTTTAAAAATGCCTTTTAATGTTTGTTATTAGACACCATTATTCATGGAGACATTCTATATATATCTTTAACATTAGTTAAAAACATTAGTATGTAAATATATCATGGACCATGTTTTTTATGTTAGTTATTTTGTATTTGACATATGGGACACTATTTTAAATCGGTTCCTACTTTATCGGGGTTTAAAAGACTTGAGATGAATGGTTGATTAAATCGATTATTTTATAACTAATGTAAAAACCTTATTCCAAATTGGTTGCTACATTACCAATATGGAGAAGCTTAAAGATGAAGGGTTTTTTTATGTCCGTTATAAAATATACGACATAAAAAACCATTTTCTCCATTGGTAGTTTTATAAACGACGTTAAAAACCATTAATATAGGGTTTTAATGTCAGTTATAAAATAACTAATGTATTTTTTTTAAAAAAATTTTATTTAAACCTTCCTCTCCACTACCAACGAATTTTTTTTAAAAAAGAAGCAAGTGTAAGTATTAATAACAACTAAACAATTAAAAAATAAAAATTTAAAATTACAAATTCAAAATTATAATATTATCTAAAAAACTAAAAAATAATGAAAACATTTACCAAACACACATTTACTATTACAACATTATAAATTATAATATTATGTAAAAAAAAACTAAAATCCAATCAAAACAGTAAAATGAATTTCCCTTTACACTTGTGAGTGTATGAGCTCTTTTACACTATAAGGGAAGGAGTCATCATAGATTTAAAAATTAAAAAGAACATATTTAACATGTATAATGAATAATAAAATGAAATATTATGGAATAATTCATAAAGATATATAACCATATTGAAATTCATAAATGATCCATATGTACATATTTTATACACAAATTTTAACACATAATATCTGCATTCTTTGAACCATTCTTGTTTATTCCAATTCAGTTTATATTCAATTTTCAATTTAAAATATCAATATTAAGTAATATATCAAAAATGTACATATTATAAATGAAAATCACCTTTACTTATACATATTTGATCTTGATACTTTTTTTCATTGTGGTCTTTTGAAATAAATTCCCTCCCATGTTATAAAGTAATATGAATGAAATAAATTTTTTTATTCATATAATATAAAAAATTATTAGTAAAATAAATATTATATTTCAAATACATTCTTAAAGTTTCCATGCACATCACTATGGATTGAGCATAGCCAGTAAAGTGTATTCTTCCTTTGAAAAAACACCCAATAGCCAATGGAAACTAGTTTAAATAAAAATTTAATGTGAGTGGTTATTATGATGATAGATAAATAACACTATGTGAGATATATGTTTCATACTTCTCAAGATAAAGAAATATACAACATTGAATAATTTTATTATTTTCAAATCTTCTTGTAATATCAACTATTATTTATACATCAATATTTTTTCATGACTTTGGAGAATTGAATTACTAGACAATAAATCCATAGACAACTATCTTCTCATCTTCCTTGATCATTTTATAAATATAGATAATATAAAATAATTTTATATATTGTAATAACCCAGTTTTTATTCTTCAGGAACAAGTTCTTCCTTTCATTTTTCTTAATTGTTTTTGAGAAAATAAGGGAAATGGGAAGAAATCAAACATTTTGTGGGTACATGCCTTGTAATTTTCCACATGTCATGTACTTTGGAAGTGTGGGATGAGTACACAGGGCGTGTAGCCCTGTCAGTGATGAAATGTGTAAAAAACCGACTACACACCGTGTAGTCGGTATTTTCACGTCGTGTAGTCAGTCGGCAGAAGAATAGTAAGGCGGTGAAGGAAGTTTTCAGCTGAGAGACAGTACACGCCATGTACTCATGTATTACATTCCATGTACTAATGTCGACAGTTGAGTAGTGTCGCGCTGGTGAGGGGCCGCCAGAGGAACAGTTCAAAAAATGAAAAGTACACGCTGTGTACTTGAGTGTATATGCCATGTAGTTTGTTTTTGTAGCTTAAAACGGGCAGTAGCCTCCTCTGTTCACAGAGGAAGCTTAGAACGCCAGAGGAGAGTTGAAGAGATGGCCGGAGCTTGGAGGATCACTTGATTGCATACCATGAACCCGATTCTGTATCTGTCGATCATGTTGGGACAACACGGGTAATCCCTCCCTTCTCTTTATGCCATTATTACCAATTATTTCCCGAGGGGAAGTTATTTGAGGTTGAGCGTGTAGTTTTGTATCTCAAATCTATGCCCTTATCATGCGTTATGGGAGGTGGCGTTCACATACACCGATCAGGGGAAATCGAGGTCAGTGGTCTGGTGTTTATTTCTAACTATTGAGTTGAATTTGTGTACCATTGTGCTACAAACCAATGTTTTGGGTGATAATTATCTAGATTTTCATAGATATAGTTTTGATAAGTTAAAAATTCTATTTGGGATCACTACATGGATCCAGGACCACCCCGGGGGTGTGTTCCTCTATTTAGAAATTTATCCAGGATACATGTGGGGATTCCATGAGTTTTATCTTGCTTTAAATTTCCTTGACAGTAATTGTATATAATTCCTTGCTAATATGTGGGGCTCGGCCTTGTTAATTTTGCCTGAGAGAAGTCTTATATTTAGCCGGAGGACAATGTTCTGTATGCCCGAGAGAAACTCCTTTCATGCATATGGGCAGTAGATTTTGTGCCCAAGGGAAACACTTAGTATGCATAAGTGATATATCTGTTATACCTATGGGAAATTACCTACGGATTTCGACTCTCCTTACCTGAGGGTATGTTTTGTATGTCTGAGGACAATGATAGCATGAACATTCACTATGGTGATTTTTATATGTTATAACAATCAAGTTAAATCACATTCTTGGCATGTTTAAATGAATACTAAAATGTTAATATAAATGGTAATGTTATTTACTTTTGAGAACTACTTAGTTTATTGAATTTACTATAACACACTATTGTTTCACATTATCACTGACAATTGGGCATGGGCATTTGGTGGATGCCTACTGATATTTATTTCTCACACCCTTTTTGGGTCATGTCATCAGCCCAAAGAGACTATCTTGGTGTAGGTGTTGATAGGGGAATGGATCCCGAAATAGGTACATGATTGTGGTAGAGGAGTAAGAGATTATTGGACTGAGTTTAAGCTCATGATGCTGCTGAGTTCCTATTGCACTATTTGGTTTTGATTAGATGTACATCGTACTTTGATCTATATTGTATTCTATTGCAGTGTATCGTGTTCTGGATTTTTTTCATAGAATTAGTGACATGCTGCATCTCTATAAATATGACTATTGGTTCACTTTTACATAGGTTTCCCATTCAGTTATATATTTTTTTACTGCTTATACTATTGTATGGTTATGCTAGTTATCTTATCCGTTGAATTACACTTTGACAAATGAGGGAATAGTTTACCCACTTTCAGACTTGGGCCCTTGCTGCTAATCGGATTCCTCTGGTGTTTGGGGAAATGTGCTAGAGGTCATGTGACAAACCGGGTCCGGTGCACCCATTAAGTGGCACCCAGATCAGGTACGTGAAAAGTGGTATCAGAGGAGTTATTTTCTTTGAATTACTGTTTTGAGACTTAGTCAGTGGTATGAAGAACATGGTATTTGGTAATAAGCAGTTCCCAGGAGTAGCTAACCTATATACAGGGAAAATCCAACCTACCTCGTCATTTTAATTATTACTAGTTTTTCAATTTTCCAGTTGACTATATTTTCAGTGTTGGTTGACACACTTGTGATTGTGTTTTTTATATGTTATACGTTGGTTTTATTTAGTCGAATCCCAATTAGATGAGGGTATTACATATCATACATCATTTAGACACATGCTAGAATCACATGTCATGAATTCCTTCCATGCCATGTATGTGCATTAGAAATTTTATGTTGTTGTGAAAGTTGTTGGGCTAGAAAATCATTATCTTATGATAGCTTCTTTGAACATACATGCTATTTAATAGGGTATTTTTGTGTGTGGTTTCCATTGAATGAATTCCAATATTTGGTTCTTAAGGAATATGGGCCCTCAATGACCGGAATTTGGTAGATCATTAAATTTTTTTCCTTTTTATAACATGTATAAGATTCCATGCATTGATTCGCGGAGAGTATGGGCCCTCATAGATCAGAATTTGGCACATAGGTGTTATTTCAAATTTTTTTCTAGGTTCTGGAGTAGTTTCGGTGGCTTACAGTCCGAAAAACCTAGGATACACACCGTGTAGTTCCTTGGACACACGTCGTTTTTTCTTCTGTTCGGGAAGAAATGGAAACTTTTAAAGAACATATTTTTTACCCTCAGTAAACACCGTGTAGTATCTTCCCATGTCATAGGTCGTGTGAGCAGGGACACGGGGTATGGGATGGCTTGTGGGAACACGTTGTGTACCGGTTGTAGATGACCTGTAGTGATGAGTAGGTGTCTGCCCGTGTAACTAACAACACGGACAGAGGAAACCTTGAGACATACGCACTGTGTCCACCTTGAGCATGCCGTGTAGTCTGACCTTGGTACCCGGCCGTGTCATGAACAACATGGGTCTTTGTTATCATTCATATTACATGTCATTTCTTCCTGGAACATGCCTTTCCGTGTTAGCCATGTAGCCAGCCATGTAGCAAGCTTCATGGGTCGGTCTAGGGATTCTTTGAACACGTCTTGTTTTGTTGAAACACGTCGTGTAATGTGATCTTGGTACACAGGCCGTGTCACGAACTACGCGGTCTGGTGAAAGCATAATGAGTACACACCATTTTCCTGTGGGACATGCTGTGTAGTTTCATTTTAGGAGAGCCATTTGCCTTAGTCATGTAAAAGGACTCAGGCAGGGAAGGAGGATTCAAGTAAACGTTGTGTAGGCCGAGGACACACGTTGTGTGTTTGGGGTGTTACAGAACTAGTTTTATCTGGAGTACATGCCCATTTTAATGTCTTGCGAGAACATGTTGTGTATTATTTGTACATGCCATGTAGTAATTTTTTGTAAATATTGAATGCTTTCTTTCTCATGTTCCCTTCTTGGTCTCCTTTTTTCAGTCTTTTTTTAATCTTGATCTAAGGTGTGCATTTGACCTTGTAGAGTCATGCCACCAAGACGACCACAAGTTGATCTCAAAGAGAGCGGTGATGATTATACTCTAGAGATGGTAAGCCTTGGGATACTAGTGGATCCTATAGCAGTGCCATATTTTACGCCATCCTTTATACCGGACACATGCATGGAGGCGCAGTTCCGTAAAGGTTTCATACGATTCATAATGAACATCCAGGGAGCACTGCAGGCCGCCACATATATGGAAGAGCTGACGTGTATATTCCAGCATCATCATCTACCTATGTTTTCTAGGGATGGTGGACCATAGGCAATAGAGTCATGGTTAGATTCAGTGCAGACTATTTTTGAGCATCTTGGGATGCCTCTTGGGTGGAGGGTCAAGATCACGACTTATATGCTGCGTGATTCCGCCAAGAGGTGGTGGGATGTTACCACCCAATCTGAGAATCATCGCGACATGGAGTGGGAAGATATTCAGGTACATTTATATGAATTCTTATTCCCAGAGACATTGAGGGTAGATCAAGATCAAGAGCTCATGAATCAGTAGCAAGGTGCCGTGTCAGAGATGGATTTTTCTTCTGGCGTCACTCAGCTTCAGCATTTTGTACCCATTCTCATGGGTGATGAGGCGTCGAGGGCCATATGCTTTAATTATGGTCTTAAATATGACATCCGAGAACTGGTGAATGTTTTAAAGTTTACTATAGTGCATGATATTGTGAACTAGGCATTGATTACTAAAGGGAACCTGCAGGAAGCTAGTGGTGTGGGCCAACCCGGTTCGACACCAGTTTCTGGTACTATTTCTACCATTAAGAGGAAGAGGCAGATGGATTTCTCTTACTATGGTAGTACAAGTTAGAGGAATTCTTAAGGTGGCCATGTCATGTGATACCAGTGTGGTAAAGAGGGGAAAAGAGACCTCAGTTTCCACATGACCTAGTGGAGTGCCATGTGTGCAGCAGGATGGGTCTTCTTTAGCATTTTTGCGAGGCATTTCTACCAGTGGCTAGTTAGAGGGGTTTTTTGCAGACTCTGTGTGCGGGAGCAGGACCAGCAGCTTCTTACCAATCTGTAAACTGGAATACATTAGGGTGTGCAGGCTGAGATGTTGGTCGTGGCCATGGTATCCAGACACCAAGATCTCAGAGGCAGTAGAGCGGGATAGCTCTGGCTAGCCAGGCTGTGTCATAGGGCCGCGACACTGGGCAAACATATGCAGTGCAACAGACCCAACAAGAGAAGGATCCCAGACCCTCGACTGCCAGAGTTACTATTCTAGTGGATTCTATTTTATTTTCTATACTTTTCTATATGGGTGCTACCCATAGCTTTATATATGTGCCTATTGTGGAGAGCCTTAGGCTCTGTGTTTCTTCTTCTTCTGATGTTTTGGCTCTAGACACTCCGTTGGGAACTAGAATGGCTGTTGTGTGTCAGTGCAAGGAGTTCCCCCTGGCGGTTGGTGGGTGTCAAATTCTATGGGACCTCTATGTCTTGGAGATGATGAGCTATGATGTCATTATTAGGATGGATTGGTTGGTACCCTACCGAGCCTTTGTAGATTGCTATCGTCACAGAGTGAGCTTCACGTCTCCAGAGGGCAAGGAGTGTCTATACAATGGTGAATGGGATCTCCAGGCGAGCCGAGATGGACATGAGCATCGTGGGCGAGGTGGAGTGACAGACCAGATTATGAGTTTATATCAAGATGATCAGGGGACTTGTTAGAAGGATTTCCCTCCAGTAGTGAATCATTTTAGGGATTTCTTCCTAGACGACTTTTCATGTCTACCTTTGAAGCGAGAGGTGGATTTCTCTGTCGATCTTGTTCCAAGAGCAACACCGGTGTCCATTCCTCCTTATAGGATGACAACACCTGAGTTTTGGGAGATCAAAATATAGTTATATGAGTTACAGTCAAAGGGTTTCATCTGACCCAATACTTTTCCTTGGGGTTCACCGGTCCTTTTTGCGTGGAAGGCAGACGATACCCTCAGACTCTGTGTGAATTATCAGAAGCTAAACATGATGGTGGTTATGAACTGATATCCTTTACCAAGGATTGATGATCTCTTTGATCAACTTCCGGGATCATGAGTGTTCTCGAAGATTGACATGAGGTTTGGATATCATCAGTTGCACGTTAGACCATCTGATGTACCTCTCACAGCCTTCAAAAGAAGGTATGGTCTATATGAGTACTTGGTGATGTTGTTCGGACTCACGAAAACATAATCAGTTTTCATGACTCTGATGAATCATGTGTTCCACTCCTATCTGGTCTCTTTTGTGGATGTTTTCATGGAAAACATCTTGGTGCACTATCAAACTGGACACAACCATGCTACACATCTTGAGATCATATTAAGTACACTGAGAGAGCATTAGTTATATGTTAGGATCTCAAAGTGCCACTTTTGGATATACCAGATACACTTCCTGGGTCATATCATTTCAGAAGCATGAGTTGAAGTGGACCTAGAGATGGTGAGAGAAGTAGTTTCATGGGATCAACATAAGAACCCGTTTGAGATACAATGTTTCTTGGGGATGGATGGTTACTACAGCCTATTTATACAGGACTTCGCCCATTTAGCAGCACCGTTAACGGGTGTGACTAAGAAGGTTGTGAAGTTCGTTTGGTGAAAAGATTACGAGACGACCTTTAATTAGTTGAAGGGATTATTGACATCATCACCAATCCTAGTACTTCTAGATAAAGGTATGATCTATATAGTATGTTGTGACGCATCAGGTATTTTGGTTGGGAGCAGTTTTGATGCAGGGCGATCAGGTAGTTGCGTACGGGTCTCTTCAGTTGAGGCCACTTGGGAAGAATTACTCGATGCATGATCTCTAGTTGGCTGTAGTTGTTCTTGCATTATTATGTTGGAGAAATTATCTCTTGGGATAACATTATGTGGTGTTTACGGACCACAATAGTCATAAATACATCTTTATCAAGCATGACTTGAACTTGAGAAATCAAAGGTGGGTTGAATACCTTCTGTCCTTCGACTTTGAGAAAGCCTCTACTCTTGGTAAGGTTAATGTGGTTGTTGATGCACTGAGCATAAAGAATCAGACATAGGCAGTTCATGAGGCCAGTGGTGAGTGGAAGCTTATGGATTTGTTCTCTGAGATGCATTTGGAGGTGCATGATAGTTAGGGGAAATCCTATCATTCATTCTTAGCTATTACTTATACCCTTCTTGGTAGTGTGAGGATGAGACAAATATCATATTTATAAGTCCTAGTTCTACGGGAGTCGGTGGAAAGTGAGGAACCTCCTCCTGGTTGGGAGATAGACGATGATGAGGTACTGTGTTTCCATGAAGAGTGTGGCTTCCAAGGGATATACGTGAGGATCTGATGTAGGATTTTCATGCTTCAGCTTGGATAGTGAATCCCAGAGTTACCATGATGTACCGTGACATGAGACGTTACTATTGGTGGCTGGTTGTGAAGAAATAAGTAGATGGTTTTGTGACGAGATGTTCCATCTGTCAGTAGGTGAAGGTAGAGCATCAGAGTCCATCTGGACTGTTACAGCAGTTACCCATTCCTAAATGGAAATGAGATATTTTAGCGATGGATTTCATGACTGGGTTGCCAAGGTCACCTTCAGACAGTAATTTCTTGTGGGTTTTGGTGGACATACTTACAAAGGTGTCTCACTTTTTTCTGATCAAGGAGACCTTCGGTGTTGACGAGCTTAATATGTTGTATATCCAAGAGGTAGTACGTCTTCATGGGGTCCCTCGTTCTATCATTTCAGATGGGGAAAACCGCTTAACTTCTCTTTTCTGGCATAGTTTTCATAGGGCACTGGATACATAAGTGCTTCTGAACATAACTTAAAACTCTTAGACCGATGTCCAGTCAGAGCGTACGATATACATTCTAGAGGAAATGTTTCATGCATGCGGCCTAGGCCCTAGGGGATCTTGGGAGCAGCATAAGCCGCTGGTTTAATTTTCCTATAATAATAGTTTTCAGGAACCTATTGAGATTAAACTTTCTGATGATTTATATGTTAGGCAATGTCGTTCACCCTTGTGCTAGATGGAGGCAGGTGAGATAGCTTCAATGGGACCATGACTCATGCGGAAGATGTTAGAGAAGTTCTAGTTGATACAAAAGTGGATGACAACGGCACAGTGTCATCAGAAATCATACGCTGATCGCGGTAGACGACCCTTAGAATTTTTGGTCGGGGATCTGGTTTTCATGTGTGTTTCACCGAGGTTGGGACATAGACGGATCATGAGACATGCTAAAAATTCACCGAGGTATGTGGGGCCGTTAAAGATTATGAAGAGAGACGGGTTGGTTGCCTATCAGTTGTAGTTACCACAGAGGTACTGGGTCATTCCAAACTTCTTACATGTATCTTAGCTACACGGTTATCATTCAGACCCGTCTCACATATTTCATCTTGAGGAGGTTGAGCTTCATGTCGATGCATCCTTTGAAGTGTATCTGATTTTTATTGTTGATAGGGAAACATAGGTTCTCCGAGGCCTGTCGGTTCCTCTCAAAAGGCTGCTTTGGCAGCATGGACGAGTTCAGGATAAAACCTAGGAGCAGGAGACTAACGTACATGCTCAGTGGCTAGAGTTTTTCACAACATTATCTTCGCCACCCTAGGAAGGGAAATTCGGTGAAAAATTGCTTTAAGGGTTGAAGATTATAAGAACCCGATTCTTATTCTTGATGTAGGAGTTGTTCTTTTACTTTTTCCTTATGTGTTTTTTAGAAAATATGGGAAATGAGAAAATATAACAAAATTTTGTGGGTACACACCATGTAATATTTCACATTCCATTTAATTTGGCCGTGTGTGATGAGTACATAAGAAGTGTAGCCCTATCGGTGATGAAATGTGTAAAAAAATCGACTACACACCATGTTGCGGGTATTTACACGCCATGTAGTCAGTCAGCAGGTGAATAGTATGGCGATGAAGGCAGCTGCCAGCTAAGCGATAGTACAGGCTGTGTGCTCAGGTATTACATGCCATGTATTCATGTCGAGAGAGGACCATTGCCGTGCTGGCGAGTGGCATCCAGAGGTATAGTCTAAAAAATAAAACCTACACGTCGTGTACTTGAGAGTCAGCACCGTGTAGTTTGTTTTTTTCTCTTAAAATGGGAATTATCCCCCTCTATTCACATAGGAATCATAGAACATCATATGAGAGTGGGAGAGATGGCCAGAGCTTGGAGGTTCTCCTGACCGCACACTGGGAACCCGATTACGTATCTTTTGGTCACGTTGGGACCACACAGGTATTCCCTCCATTCTCCTTATGTCGTTCTTACCAATTCATTCTCGAGGGGATGTTATTTGAGGTTGATCATGTAGTTGTTTATCTCAGATCTACTCCCTTGTCATGTGTTACAGGAGGCAACATTCACTTACACCAATCAGGGGTGATTGAGGTAGGTGGTCTGGTGTTTATTTCCAACTATTGAGTTGAATTTGTGTACCTTTATGCTACGAACCCATGTTTAGGGTGTCGTATGGATGTGGCCTCTGCTGAGAATTATCTAGAATTGCATAGATTAAAATTTGATAAGTTAAAAATGATGTTTGGGATCACTTCTTGGATCCATGACCACCCTCTGGGTTTGTTCCTCTATTTAGCCATTTTTTCAGGATACCTGTGGGTATACCATGAGTTTAATCATGCTTTAAATTTACTCGATATGAATTGTATATAATTTCTTACTTATATGTGGGGCTCGGCTCGGTTACTTTCCCCTGAGGGAAGTGTTCTATTTAGCCTAAGGGCAGTGTTCTGTACACCTGAGGGAAACTCCTTTCATGCATGCACGCAGTAGATTCTGTGTCTGAGGGTGACACTTCATATACATGAGGGAAATATCTTTTATGAATGTGGGAAATTACCTGTGGGTTTTGACTCTGATTACATTAGGGTAAGGTTTGTATGTCTGAGGACAGTGTTATCATGAACATTCACCATGGTGATTTTTATATGTTATACCTTCCATGTTAAAGCACATGCTTGGTATGGTTAAATGAATAATAACATGGAAATATAACTAGTCAAGTTAGTTAGTTTTGAGTACTGCTTGGTTTATTGTATTTATAACTGGACACTGTTGTTGCAAATTTTCCCTGAAACTTGGGCACGAGCCATTGGTGGATGCCTACTTGGATTTATTTCTCACACACTGTTTGGGTCATCTCTTCGGCCCAAAAAGACTATCTTACTATAGGTGTCGATAGGGGAAAGAGTCCCTACAGAGGAACAGGATTGTTGTAGTGGAGTTGGAGAGAATGAGATCGAGTTTAGGTTCGTGATGCTGATGAGTTCCTATTACATAGTTTTGTTTGGTTTTTCTTGTATCTTCTACATTGAGCTTTTTTGTATTCTATTGCAGTGTATCATGTTCTTGCTGTTTTCATGGAATTATTGACATGATGCATCTCTATATATATGACTGATGGTTCTCTTTTACTTAGGTTGTCCATTCTGTTATATATTGTTTTACTGCTTCTGTTGTTTCATCTTTATGCTATTTATCTTTTCCGCTGCATTACACATTGACAAATGAGGGAATAGTTTACCCACTATCCGACCCGGTCCCTCGCTACAAGTCAGAAGCCTCTGGCATTTGGGGAAATTTTCTTGAGTTCATGTGACCAACCGGGTTCGGGGAACCCGTTGAGTGGCACCCGGATCTGAGAAGTTACATATATAAATTTTAAGTAAATTTAATGCAGGGAAATATTTATGTTATGACTAACATGGAATATACTCGCAACATGTTGATTCCCATCTTATCCCCTACTAAAATATCCCAGATATCATTTTTCTAAATCCCCACATTCATTTCACAACCATATACATTATCTTTCATTTGAATCTCATAAACACCCGATAATAAATTTGAATATCATTAAAATTCATCAAGGATACCAAAATTTGTATCTGAAGTCCCACCCTTTGTTTTTTTATCTATACAATATTTTATTAAGGTTAATGTATTACTGTATACAAATATATAAATATATAATCATTCAATTATAAATAAAAGTTTAATAAAAAATTAGCTAAAAGACGAAATATACACATACCAATATGGTAATATATCACATAATTCTAGATGGCCATACTAAAAAATGGTTGATACTTGGTCAAAATTTCCTCTTCTCAACATTAGGTAATTGTACACTAATTGATATATCTATAATCTCCTGTACAGTGAATCTATGATTCTCTAACTCTAAATGTATATGATGAATGGTATCTCTAATGTAAAATATCATCGCATGTGAAAAAACATGATAATGATGATCATAATCATAAAAATAAAAATATTGATGAAGTTGTGGAAGAGGGAGTCGAGTAGTAAAATAGAAATTGGGGTCTTTAGTTAGATGTTGAGTAGTGGGAGTTACTAGCGATGGTGAAGGAGTGGTAGATAAAGTTTAAAATTTTCTTTTCATTTCTGCAAACATGAACTCTACCGATGATTTGATCTTATCCTCCATCATCACATAAATATTGTAAACATTTACCTCCAAATATTCTATTTTTTTAAAATATCCTCCATTGTAGAAGATAAAGAATGTTGTAACATTTTCCTCAATGATACACCTATTGGGATCACACTTGAACAAGGTGTTTGGGCTTTCCTAAAGCTGTAGATAAAATATCCTACCTCCCCTAAGCTAGAAACACCCCCCTTTGTTCTATGCTCTTCAAGATAATGATGTACTAATTATTTGAAAAAATATGTAATGAAAAAAAAATTTATAAATAAATAAATTAAGTGAAATAAACAAAAAAAATATGATTAACATCTTTCAATCCTATCAGGTAAAACCCTTGATTCTTTTTTAAGATATTACCCTTTTTATCAGAACCCTCTTCAATTTTTCATGTCTAGTCGGGGGGAGTGGCAACCTCTCTAGAGCTTGAATACTCAACTCTTAGGTTTTGAAATTTTCCAGTCATCATTTTCTCTTCCAATAATGTATATTATCTCTGATATAGTGTATGAGGGTATACATTCCTATATTAGATCTCTGATTGGGATCTCCTATATTTTTTTAATGTTAGAATAAGAAATCAATAATAAGACCATTAATATATGAAAACTTTTAAAAGATCACAATTCATGTACAAGAAATTATTCCTGACTTCTAAAATGAACAAATTGTTTCCATGATCGTTCATATATAAAGTGTTATATATAACATGGATTATGATGATCCATATTCCCAAAACAAATATCAGATGTTAGGATTGATTGGAAATCCCTTCATCTCATAGAATCTAATAATAAATATTTCCTTCGGACTCCTACAGTCTCAGGTATATCATATGTCATCAGATAAGAATGGGGAAAACATATATTACCATAAAAATTTCAAGATTATTAAAACAATAACAAATGATATTTACAAAATGGACTCCCTCAACTGATATAATGTTAACTATTCAACACTTCTCGAATCATTAATAAAAAACAACCTTTTCTTTTACCCTTAACTAATAAAAAACTCGTTAATTATTTGTGCATTAGGACTTCATGAAATATCATTGTCCCCAAATTATACCACTATCCTTTGGTTCTGACTACGAGAAAATAATAATTTTGGTAAATGTGTGATAATACGATTACCAAGCCTCGAACTCTTCATTGTCTATGTGGGAGTATATGACTCTTTCAAAGAAGGATGGGGATTGTCCTGACAAGAATATGTAAATTCCTCCCCATATGTATGGGTACACTCATCCCGAAAAGTATATGTTTGATCCGTGGATTGATATGTTATTATCTTTCAAATAAAATCAAAAAAAAATTATTATATTAATATATAAATTATTATATTACAATACTAATGTAAATTAAAAAATAAAATATTATGAGACAAAAACGATAACAAATTTAAACATAACAAATTATTATTCATATTTTATATAGTTAATTAAAATTATAACAATAGTAATGATATTTTAAATTTAATGTAAATGAAGGATAACCGATCAAAAAATCCTAAATGAAGATTAAAAATGGTCCAACCTAATAAATTATTTTTTACAGAAAATGAATATATCATTAGTATACTATTATAAAATATTTTTCTATTTAACACATTAGTTTTAAAATAATATTATTTCAAAAAAACAATAAAGATATATGTTTTTAAGGGTAAATATGTTAATAATAGAAAATATAAACTTTAATAAAAACCATTTTAAATTATTAGTTTTTATACATGTCTTAATAATGAAAATAAAATAAACATATCTAACATTTTTTGAAAGTTATAAAAGTAAATGAGAAATAAATATGTGTCACCTTTAACATTAGGATCTTACCAAAGGATTTTTTACCCATATGTATTCATTTTAATCGTTCCATATGGAAACAACCATGTTTACAACATGATCACCATTATTATCTGTTGATCTTTCCCTGGAAGTATGGATATTATACAAATCAACATCTTCTTTATGTTGATCATCACCAACATATTTATTCCCTTATAAAAAATGTCCACTTATTATCAGATTGATCAAGAACAGATAATTTTTTTCCATGTGTTTCCATTGTAATATAATTAGTTGTGTATTCCAATCTATTCAGATTATTAAAAGTCATTCCAAATTAATCATGTCTGAAACTATTGTTTCTGATAAATAATTTTCATTTAAACACTAGAACTTTAAAATTATTGTAACAATCCTTCCATGTTTATTTAATTACTGCATATTATTCACTTGATGCATGAATTGTGTTTTTTTCTATTGAAATCAATAAAATTATTTTCTTATACTAACACCCTTACATTACTATTATAAACCACAAATCCTTTTCCTAATCATTCATATGGAATTTATATCCATTTATGTCATTCTCATTCAATGTTATCACATTCAAATGTAGACCAGCAACTAACCATGTTAATGTTTTGGATGCATATCATCTACCAATCCCGATATATTAAAACTATGGAAATAAATGTCGGTTATACACATTCATAATACACATATATTTATTCTTTGGATGAGGTTTTTTCAACACATTAATATGCAATGTTATATATGGTTGAGCTGCATCAATGTTATTTGAGAAGTATAAATGTACCTTCTATATCTGTTCACCTAAAAAAGACTTCACTTTCATTCCAAGAATCCCCATACCCATACAATTAACTCATTCATGGATATAGGGAGGAAAACCAATGCACTGAAACATATGAAAGTAGCTTATACGAAACCCTAAAACCTCCTCTGAAATATATTTTTCAACAATGGAGGCTTCAGGTTGATATATAATCTTAACATACCACATCAATATCTTCATATAAATTTCAAAATAATATATTCAATATAGATACATAGGTCCACATTACATTATTTATCAAACTAAATGAACAATTAAATTCACTATTATATCAAAAAATTAGAAAGAAAATATATTTCAAATTAACAATATATAAATATTCATTCATTTTTCAAAATGTTGAAATCATGGAAATCAGTCACCATATTTGTAATTGAATTGAAAAAAAAACACACCATCATGATGGTCTTCCTAACATATATATGCTACATTCCACACAGTGCAACAGATAGAAGTTGTTCTATCATGATGTGATAGTCATGAGATTTCATACATTTCAACGTTAAGTCCTTTAGAGGATTTTTTTATCATTTGATGAATAACACTATGGAACCGTGACATCATGAAGAGTCTGAAAAAAAATAATTTTATCCCACTTGGATAATGTATTACAAACCATGGGTATTAATGTTGATCTTCTATAAGGTGAGGGATATAACAAAAAACAAATTCCCAATGACAGTAAGTCCAATATTGAATTCAACCCATCTTTAGTCATTCCATTAATAACTAACAATTTTTCAACAAATCAGTCATATATATTCTTCTCCTTGTGAATGAAATAAATGTTATGTTTCACCTCATAATATCTCCAATATGATAGCTCAAAAAATATTCATTGTTTCTTCCAAATATTTCTATCACTACCTTATTTATGGGTCTTCCCAAATGTCAAATCATGGGTTTTCAACCTCTCCAAATAATTATTAGTAGATAAATGTTTTAGATAAATATCAAAATCATGTTATCCATTGAATTCCTTTTTTAATCTTCTATAAGAGTGATCCACAGACAAAAACATTTGATGACCAATATATACTTTTTTTCTCCCATGATGTTGTCATTAATATGAAGTATGTTATTAACAAATTAGACATTATTTATATCCCTTAACATTTTATGCATACAAATTTCCTTACAGTAGGAAGTCATTTATAGTTAACATAATCATTCCATGAAGTTAAAAATATTCAATTTTATAATAATCATACACCATAATACAATTCTCCCATAAGAGATTCAAATCATAAATTAATGGTGAAATGAAAATATAAATGCCATTTCCTTGTTGCTTTGGTCCTGAGATCATTAAAATCAATATGGAATATTTGTGATTCAAAAAAAATTCGAAAGATTAGTTGAAAATTACAAATAAAGTAGGGTATAGACTATGTGTACAACTCAGGCTTTGATATGGAGTCATTAAATTTGCGTATAGTCAAAGACAAGTATTGATAACTTTATTTTTGAATGTAAAAATTTACAGATAGATTTTCTTCCACTGTGGACAATCAGCTAGACGTCGAAATATTCCTACACATATATGTTCATCTACTTTCAATATTACCCTTTTGTACATCAAGTGAATTTTAAAATAAACCTTTCAAATGACGATTTATATAAAGATGCCAAAATTACATGGTAGGGTTCTCTATATCTGCTAAATCAATATGTAAATTTTCTTTGAACTTATATTCTGACGTGTCACAATTAGGACACTTTGATCAAAATTAATATTATTTCTTATATAGCACACATTCATTCTAGAATTCTTCCATTTTTTGTAAACTAATCACAGCAGATATAGTATTTTATTTGCCTTATAATGTGAAGTAGTAAGATAATTATATTTATGAATAATATATTTCAAAAATTGTAGAAAATCAGTAAAAATCTTACCACTCCAATCATGTTTCACCATCATGTCAATCAATCTTACCACTAATGATAAAATCTTAAATTCAATACAAACCTGATATAATGGGTTTTCAACATCATCATATAGATTCTAAAATATTTGTTCTTTTTTAATTGTATCTATTTTAATATCATGAATCATTTCTCCAATTTCATCATAGTTATCTTCTCGCAAAGAATCATCGTCATTGGATCCGAATTTTTTTCCATTTTCACAGTTCCAAATCCAAGGGCTGTAACTTAGATTAAAATTGAGAAAAATTAAATTAAATATTAATATTAGTCTTTTAAAATTCTTTATATTTAAATATTTAATCAAGGTAAAAAAATTATATCATTGTTTGGATGATTTATTTTTGAAAATTCCAAAAAATCATCAACACCTTCCTCATATTCTCCCTTTATTCGAAGTGTCTTTGTCTATTTCGAATCATTATTATCTAAAAAATATTATGTCAAAAGAATATAGTGGTTATAAAATCTAGAATAATATAATCATGTAAGACTAGTCTTATATTCATTTCAACGATTTTATTATTTTGATGTAACAAAACATTGAATTTTAAACAAATGTATGAATATATATGCATATTTAAAAATTATAATGTTAAATATGATACAATAACTGAATATAAATTTAAATATAATTGATAAATAATATGTAACACACTAATTAAAATATACAAAAATATTAGAGTGGATATAATTAATTATATAACATATAATAAGGCTTTTAGGACAATTATGAATACATCATGTGTTTTAATTTAATAAATCATGGAAATTCATATGTAATTGTAATTATACAAAATGAATGTCGAAAACAAAATGTTCCACTGAATATATGAAATATGATCAGTCACTAACATTTTCCTCCAAGTTGTTCTACATCTTCTATTAATGCACTTTTAATATGAATAATGAGATGTATCTATCATTATATAACACATCATCAATCCTTACATTTATATGATAGTATATGTTGAGGTAAAACCATTAGTGTATCTGTAACATATAATTAAAAATAAACATAATAGTATATCCAAAACCATGTTAAAAAGAGTTATATGGGCTAACAAATAAAGAGATTTGTAAAATTTAATAGCAATACACCTTCAAATGAAAATTATTATAATTATATAAGGGATTGAAAATAATTTACAACAGAGAAATCAAAAAACAATGATTCAAATATGCTTGTGTTATATAACGCTACATCAAATATCAATAAACATCTATCAAAAAATTCTATGCAAACACTCTTATATACAATAGAAAAACCAAATTGTTAATATATAACGCTGAAATTTATGATCTAACGTATAATATTAAAATGTAATGAAACGCACACCTTTATGAACATATAACTAAGGTATATGAAGATGGTAATTTGATATTAGAGATGAGAATATATATATAAGAACATGAAATTATGGGGCTGAAGAAATCTAAGTAGTAATGTGACATTTGGGTAAATTTAATATAATAAAAGAGATATGGGGAACCCATTGATTTGAATGATCAAAATTGAGTGATAATTGATGTGTGATACCTTTTTGAGAGTTGAGAGATGAGAAAATTGAATACATAGAGTGACCTAATGAAAAATTATGACGAATCATGAAAGAAAATAAATATTCTTGGTCATTGGATCAGAAAAAAGAGCTTAGGGTTTCCATGTAGGAGATATATGAGTTTTATTTAGTGTGATTGAATAACACAGAAATCAATCAAATTTCAAAATCATAAAATTTTAAAAGGTTTATAAAGTCGGTTATTATATTACTTATGTGATAATGTTTTTTCTTCTATATTTTTACATCAGTTAATAAATAACACACATGATAATGAAAATATCTATTCTTTATCATGGCAATTATACAATAGCTGATGTGGTAAATCTTATTTATCTTGTCGGTTCTCTAATAAACGGCGTGATAAAGGCAAACACCACATTTTTCACATCGATTATTAGAGAACTGACATGAAAAAGGTATCTGAATGGATTTGTAAAGGAGGTTATAAATAACTGATAGTTTAAATCAGATGTAAAAAATATATCTTTCACTTGTGTTATGGAAAATGAACCACCATTGCAGTTACGAAGATAATAGGTAATACATACGCATAATTAACTTTTTCATTTTTTAATTATCATCATGGAAAGAAGGTAAGTAGCACTTTATATTTCCTTAATTATAATTATATAATAAATTACATGTTATTTGGTCATAAAAACATATATATAAAATTCTTGTAATGTAAATGAATCATACCATATTGAGGAGGAGGTAGTCCAAACGTCTACGAATGACATTGTCAATTTTAGTGTGTAAAAGAATAATAAAGATAAATATATATATATATATATATATATTTGAAGAAAGTTATGTATGACATGAATATAAAATATAAATTTTTTTATGTCTCATATGTTTAATAATAACCATCCTTTGTACGTTACATATATTGTGTGAAAGAATCACATCGCTTTGATGGGATGGTAGTCCAAACAACCTCAAACGATGTTATCATATTCCGAAAAAATGAAGTACATAAAGGTATGCGTTATAAAAAACTTATAGAATTTTAAATAATGTTTAAATATCATATATAACATATATAAACATATTTTCCATCATAACGACCATCATGAGAGGCTATAAATGAAAAATGATCAATCCTCGTTTCAGGAGGCTCTAGATTTCCATACATTGATGCAATATGTTCATTACCCATTAGAAGGATGTGTGTGAAAGTGTATGTCAAAAAATTAGGTGAAAATAATACTAGTATATTTAAGATAGTTTTTTTTATAAATTATATAATAAGACAACTTTAGGCATTGGGGATGTAAATGAATGAAAAGAGATCGTTGGAAAACATGACCTTAAAAATCGGTTAAAACATTTTGGATTTTTGCAAAATGATTCCTTAGAAGTTTTTATACCAAAAGGGAGGATTAAATGAATAGTTGAGGGATGTTTGGAATCTATTTATGATGATATTTTATAATCCTATGTAGTTTTAGAGATGTGATTAATGAGGATAGGTGGTGGCCTTTTATAGGGGATGAAAATGACTCACTTGGTATTTTTGAAAAGAAGTTTGGTGTCCACACGTTTTTAAGTAAAGATGTCATCCAAATCCAAGAAAACCCAGTAATATAAGGTTAATGGATTTTATATGGACATAAAATCGGTTTTGGACAAGTGTATAGGTAATTTGGGCCCCTATGTTATAAGTATACTTCTTTATTAATCTTAATTTTTCTTTATCAATGGTAATTAATTTTGATCACATTAAATAATATTATTGATCAAAAAATGTTTATCATTTTATAAAATAAAAATGATTATGATTCATAAAATTGAATCCAATTTTTTAAATTACAATCTTATAAGTGGTACAAGTTGACTTAAATTTAATCCCACGCGCGGGAAAACAAAGAGAGTTTTTAATGTATAAATATCTGAATATTAACTATGTTTTTTAAGATCAATTTCAATGTGAAATTGATTCAAATGGAATAAATTGTATTAATTTATAGAAATATAATCTAATTAACCTATAAAACCAATTATAATTATAATTTATACTTATAAAAAATTAGAATAAAAAGTATTTTGAGCTAAAATTCAATTTTTATCAATTCAATAAAAAATGAAATATTTTAGAAATATATAAATAATTTAACCCATCCAAATTATTATATATTTTCATCAATTATGAATTTTAATTTGACATATTAAATTAATTTATTTTTCAAAATCCGTATTGAAATTGGTTTATCCATTAAAAGGCTATAAATTTTTCATTAAATATATAGGTTCTTATGTGTAAAATAGTGTTTGTTATTATCTTACGCCTATGAAACCAATTGATGGATGTAAATTTTTTTTATTGAATTAAAAAATATATATTTAATTACAATAATTCAATAATTTTACATAATTATGTTTTTTAAGACAAAATACCTTTGGAAGCATAAAAATAAAAATATTTCATTTTTATATCCAATTGTTTTTTATTTTCATTCTCATTAATTGGTAACCAATTAATCAATTAATATTTTTTAAAAACATAGATTTTCAAAGTTTAATTTATAATAATCATAAAATATAAAATGAAGGATTTGTTATATCATATTTTATAAAATAATAATATTTTAATAATAAATTTTTATTTAGGGAAACCCAGTCTTGCGTGTAATGCATATTATCGAAGAAGATCACACTTACATATAACACATGCTATCTAAGTGTAATGTGCATGAAAATATGTAGAATACTATAGGGCCCCGGCCTTAAACCTTACTTAATATTGAATTAAATGAATAATTCACGTTGAGGATCTTTTCAGGTTTAGAGTTTTAGAGAATTAGAACATAACTATTACATCTCAAAAGATTAAAAAGTAGTCACTTCTACTATGTTTCCATAATAAAAAAACTCTTAAAAAGAAACGTCTCTAGTTCCATGTTTTATATAGGAGACATTCCCTTGATCCCATCCTTGACCTTATTCCACATTAAGTCCTGTGAAAAAATTTCAAAAAAACTTGGGGTGAGCATAAAAAGCTCATTAACGGATACAGAATGAATGAAAACTGTTAGTTTTTCAAAAATCAAGTAAACCATATATACTCTATCAAAGTAATACCTTCACCTTCATGAAGTAGTAAAAACTCTTCACTGAATAAAGTATCATTACTTACCTTTTTGTAACCAAAGGATTACCATAACACTAATAAAAAGAACTCATAACATATATAAAGGTAACTTGGGACATAAACATACTTAAGTGTAATAACCATACGGTCGAATTCCACACATATCACTTAATGGAATAGCCATACGGCCAATTTCCATACATACTTAATGGGATAGCCATACGGCCGACTTCCATACCCAATGCATTGGAGGTTATAACATAACCACCCATCCTGGTATTCACAGCACCACCCGTCATATGGTTTATAAAGTAACCACCCGTTAAAATGTCCAAGTACCAATATAAAATCATAAAACATAAAACCAATATAAAGGAATGATAACATTTCTACATTTCAATCACAATATATCATAAGTATATTGACATAATAGAATACTTTTTCAAAACCATTTTCAATACCAAAATACCTAAAAGAGTATATGGTATTTATTTTATTCTAAAAACATTAAGGCTTGTTGAGAATGCCAAAGACCAAATAATACTCGCGGCGGCGGAAAAGGTCATTGTCACCGCGTACGTTTAAAAAACATTCCTTTTTGTCGTTTAGTAAAACGCTTCATAGAAAAAGATTCATTTTGTATAAAAGTAAAAGTCAAAGGGGTTTATACACCGTATAAAAGAATGTTGTGTATAAAACGAAATATGCCTCAATGAAAGGAGATTGAGACGAAGTCCCTTAACTCGGGTCCGACTTGACACGATCGTTCTTTAAAGTCCTGAATAATAAACTTGAGTTAATTTATACTTGATTAATAACCTTTTTAAAGTTAATTATTCCTTTTATATCACTTATTTCCATGTTATAAACATTATGTAACCATTTAATATAATAATGTTTGTTTTGTCAATATTTGGTTCTTAAGTCGATAGTGGACTTTTTACAATTACATGTTGTTCGTGTGGTCAAAAATTCTTTATATCCAGAATGAAATTCCCGATTTGGATATAATATGTATCATATATATCCATCATATACATGTATTTATAATATTACATAATCATTTAGAGGTATGAAATGAAATGCACCGTTCATGGAGACGGGAAGCCGTACGTACGCATGAACGCTACTTTCATTTCATTGTCATATTAATGGAATTAAAACTAAATGAGAGGTATGTATATTTTAATTACAGAATTATATTAATAATTTAGATATATCATTAATTATATATATCCATTATATACATGTACTTTTAATAGTACATTACATTTGGGGATAAGAAATGAAATGCACCGTTCATGGAGACGGTAAGCCGTACGTATGCATGAACCCTACTTTCATTTCTATCTCATAATTTAATGGAAAGAAATAATAATGATATAGAGGTATATTATAATTCCAGTATAACATCATATATAATAACTTTAAATCCATCCTTTACACGTCCCACATATGGCATTAACGAATCACATCACTTTGAGGGGGCGGTAGTCCGCACTTCCTTAAATGAAGATATCGTGTTTGCCCATAATGGAAACCATAAAGGTATGCCCAAAATGAAAAATACAGAATCTTAAAGAAAACATAAACATATTATATATCATATATAAATATAGTGTCATCATAATGGCCACCTTTGAAGGTGTTAAATGAGTATTGAACAATCATCGTTTTGGGAGGCAGAATTTCTCCATCCACGGAAACCGTATGTTCTTTAACCATTTGATGTAGTTGTGTGAGATTTTAGCTAGAATAAATCATATAACAACATCCTAGTATATTTAAGATACTTGTGTTGTTACAAAAGAAGTAAATAAAAAGAGTTTAGAGGGTTGGAGAATAAAAATAAAACAAATGAACAAGAGAGAATGAATTACCTTTAAAAGTGTAACCCCCTTTTGATTTGAGCCTAAAGGCTTCCTTTGAAAGGATTCTGACCAAAGGGAATCCTCTAAGATGAGTAGAGGGATGTGGAGAGAGTAATTGGGCATGGGTTGGCCGAGCCAAACGCTTGAGGAGTGTGTGTAAGGTGGTAGAGGTGGGGGCCTTTTATAAGAGGAGAGGAGGGGCACTTTTGGAAAGTAAAGAAATATTACTTTATTTGAAAATGTGTTTCGGTTTTAAAAGGTCCCATATTGATATAATTCTTGGATAAGGTGATAAGGGTTCTAAATCCACCGATCCAATAAGTTTTGGACATGTTTAGTTCATAGATTTTACATTATCTTTCCATTTTATTTAAATCGTCAAATAATGATGTCATCGCTGCATCATTATTATGTCATAAATGATTTAATTTATTTACAGTCTAAAAATTATAAAAAAACTACTATGATGTATGAAATCTTTTTAGATTTCCAATGACTATTTATAATCAAAAATATGACTTGTATAACCCCATTTAAAAAATGTTTTAGTAAAACATATCATGTTTGTGTCATTTTTACTTTTACATTAAATAAAAAGTTATTTATGTCATTTCCCAACCAAAGTGGCTCCATGGGGTCCCCAAGTTGACCCATGGCTTGTCTTGGTCGGCCATGACACAACAAATGAGGGTAGGACATGTGTCAAGCTCATCTCATACTATTAAAATATTATTTTTACCTTAAACTACACCAATTACCACTAATCGCGATTAAAAACTTAATAAGTTACTATTCACCAAAAAATTATTTTAATATCATTGAACCACATTTTACTTCTTAATGACATCCATGTATGTCGGATTTTTGAAAATCAAAACACAATGATGGAAAAATTTCATTTAAACGGAAAATCAGTTTTTATAAGTACCACTTAGTGGTTTCACTATTCATCAAAAATTGAAGTTTTTCAGAAAACTACCAAAAATTCACCCTAAGATATATTTGATATTACGAATTCAAAAATGAAGTATATTTTAAAAAATTCAAAACATATAAGTCACATTAATTAATTTAATAATTAATTCCCGCTGTCAGAGCAAATAGCGTGTTTTTATGGAACAATAAGTATCAAAAGATTGACACTAGTTTAAGTCTGATTTCAAAGTGAAATTAATTCCAACGACCACTATTGGATTTAATGGTAAAAATATTTTCTAATTTCACTTTAAAACCAATTAAAAAGATAATCTATTCATATAAATAAATTTTATTAAAAAGAGGTTTTGAATTAAAATACAACATTTTACACTATTCATAAAAAAATGAACTTTATCAGAAAGGTACCAAAAATTTACACAAAGTAAATTTTGATGTCCTGATTCTAAAGAAGAGTTATATTTGATCCAATAGAATTTATAAGATCGATCAAAACTATATTTAATGATGGTTCTCCGTCAAAAGGTGATAAGTGGACCTTTCGGGAAAATTAGTGTATAAATGCCTAAAATTGAACTCTTTCCGTATTTTAAGCCTTTATCTTTTATTGGGTAAATGTAAAAACATTTAAAAACATTTATAATCATATTTTAGTTATTTCTATCCATTCCTGCCAGTACAACGGCTACTCGTTAACTAACATTTAAAATAATATTATTTTATTACTTGTGTGCAACGTACGTTTTCAAAGAAACTCATCGTTGCGTACCGAGTACGCTATCGAACGTAGAAACCACTTTTAATTAAAATTAACATTTAATTCGTAAATATTAATAAATATGAAAATTATTTATTCTTTATTTACCTGGAATGTTACATCCTTCCCCCCTTTTGGGAATTGTGTCCTCGCAATTTTATTCACTTATCAAAATAAGTGGGGGTATTTATCCCTCATAGCATTTTCAGATTCCCACGTTGCCTCTTCAATCACATGGTTTTTCCACAAAACCTTTACCTGATGAATCACCTTATTCCGTAACACCTGCTCCCTGTGGTCAAGAATCTGGACTGGTTGTTCTTCATAAGATAGGTTCTCTTCCAGCTAAACTACCTCTAGACTCAAAACATGAGATGTATCTGGAATATGCCTCCTCAACATTGAAACATGAAAAACATTGTGTACCTGAGATAAACTCGGAGGTAAAGCCACTAGGTAAGAAACTGATCCAACATTCTCCAGAATTTCATATGGTCTAATAAACCTTGGACTCAGCTTTCCTTTCTTACCAAATCTCATCACACTTTTCCAAGGAGAAACCTTGAGAAAAAAATGATCACCTACCTCGAAAGATAGATCCTTCCTCTGGTTATCCGCATAACTCTTCTGCCTACTCTGAGCTGTTCTCAGGTGCTTCTGAATCAACTGAATTTTTTCTGCCATCTCTTCTACCAATTCTGGTCCCATCAACTTCCTTTCAACCACTTCATCCCAAAATGCTGGTGTTCGACACCGTTTCCCATATAATGCCTCAAATGGTGTCATCTGTATACTGGAATGAAAACTGTTGTTATAAGAAAACTCAACCAAAGAAATATGTTTGTCCCAGCTTTCCTGATAATCCATCAAACAAGCTCGTAGTATATCCTCCAAGGTCTGACTTGTTCGTTCTGACTGCCCATCTGATTGAGGATGAAAAGTTGTACTAAAATTTAATTCAGTACCCAACGACTTCTGAAGGCCTTTCCAAAAGTTAGAAGTAAACCTGGGATCACGATCCAATATAATGGAGAGAGGAACTCCATGTAACCTGACTACCTCTTTAAGATACAAACGGGAAAGTTGATCAAGAGAGAAAGTATCTCGTATAGCAAGGAAATGAGCATATTTAGTCAAGTGATCAACAATAACCCAGATTGCATTTTTACCTCAAGATGTCTTCGGTAATCCAACAACAAAGTCAATGGATATATTCTCCCATTTCCACTCTGGAACTAGTAAAGTCTGAAGCATCCCTTTTGGTAACTGCCGCTCTGCTTTAACCTGTTGACATGTCAAACACTTCACAGTAAAATCAGCAACATCTCTTTTCATTCCATCCCACCAGTAATACTCCCGCAGATCTCTGTACATCTTAGTACTACCAGGATGAACTGAAAATGGGGAACTATGAGCCTCACATAACAACTCATTCTTCAACTGTGAATCACAAGGCACACATAACCTCTTCCCAAACCTAAAAACACAAACACAAACTTATCCAAGAACTCATGGAAAATTTTATTCATAAGGTCCATGAATACAGCAGGTGCATTGGTTAACCCAAAAGGCATAACTACAAATTCATAATGGCCATATCTAGTACAGAAAGCAGTCTTCGGAACGTCTGCTTCTTTTACTTTCAACTGATGGTACCCCTACCTCAAGTCAATCTTTGAAAATTACTGAGCTCCCTGGAGCTGATACCACTTCATTCGATGGCCCAACATCTGCTGAAGATGTTGCAAAGGATTTTACCACCCCTTTCGGCTTGTAGTCTGGCTGCATTCCCCTAGTTGAGTTCTTCGTTGGACACTCGTTTGCATAATGACCCATTTCATTACACTTAAAACATATTACCGTTGGCTTTTCATTTCCTGCTTGATCATCTTCCTTACAGTGACCATACTTACCACACCTAAATCACTTACCAGACTTGGATAAACATTCTCCAGGATGAATTTTACCACACTTCTCACAGGATGGATATTTGGTTTTCTTACCTCCTTGCTTCTTTGATTAATTCTTCCCCTTTGCCAGCCAACTAGACCTCTTATTCTGTTGTTTGTCATAGAACACCTGATCATCGGCAAACTCCATTTCCACCTTCTCCGCACATCGAACAAGTTTTTCATAACTTTTGAACTCACAATAATCTAAAGCCCTTCGATACTTTGGCTTTAACCCCGAGTAAAAATGGTTTATTTTACTATCAAGATCTCGTATGAAGTTTGGAGCATACCTTGCCAATCGAGTGAACTTTTCTTCATAAGTCGCCACTGAATCATCCTCCTGCCTCAATTCTAGGAACTGTTTTTCCATCCTAAGACGAACCACCTTAGGAAAATATTTCTCAAGAAACATACCTTTTAATTCGTCCCAGTGAAGATCCTCAATCTCATCACTATCCCTTATATTTTTCACCATCGACCACCACTGATCAGCTTCACCTTCAAAACTGTAAATAGCAAGACTAACCTTTTGATGTTCTGAACACCCAAGGACATCAAAAATCTTCTCCAGTGCTTTAATCCACCCTTCAGCTTGCACAGGGTCAGATGATCCTCTAAATGAAGGGGGATGTTGCCTCATGGAATGTTCCACCACTGACATGTTCCTCTGCGGTTGATCTGGATGATCTCGTGCATGGATACCACCACCATTTATAGCCTGAGTCAACTATTCCATCACTGCAACAAACTGTTCAGTTCCGATTCCGACCATCTCAGGTTGCTGATTTGGAAGGTTATCTTCCTCCTGATGTCGTCCCAATATAGCTTCTTTGTTTCCACTGCGGAAAACCATTCTGAGCACAGAAATATCTTAGGCGAAGAAACAAGGTAATCCGTAAATGCTATATCATTTCTTTCATATTATAATTTAACACTTTTCTAACTCCTAAAGTTGTCTAAACCGACCTCTAATACCAACTATAAGGCCCCGACCTTAAACCTTACTTAATATTGAATTAAATGAATAATTCACGTTGAGGATCTTTTCAGGTTTAGAGTTTTAGAGAATTAGAACATAACTATTACATCTCAGAAGATTAAAAAGTAGTCACTTCTACTAAGTTTCCATAATAAAAAAAACTCTTAAAAAGAAATGTGTATAGTTCCATGTTTTATATAGGATGATATTCCGTTGATCCCATCGTTGACCTTATTCCACATTAAGTCCTGTGAAAACATTTCAAAAAAAACCTGGGGTGAGCATAAAAAGCTCAGTAAGGGATACAGAAATAATGAAAACTGTTAGTTTTTCAAACATCAAATAAACTATATATACTCTATCAAAGTAATACCTTCACCTTCATGAAGTAGTAAAAACTCTTCACTGAATAAAGTATCATTACTTACCTTTTTGTAACCAAAAGATTACCATAAAACCCATAAAAATAACACATAACATATATAAAGGTAACTTGGGACATAAACATACTTAAGTGGAATAACCATACGGTCGACTTCCACACATATCACTTAATGGAATAGCCATACGTCCGATTTCCATACATACTTAATGGGATAGCCATACGGCCGACTTCCATACCCAATGCATTGGAGGTTATAACGTAACCACCCGTCCTGGTATTCACGGCACCACTCGTCATATGGTTTATAACGTAACCACCCGTTAAAATGTACAAGTACCAATATAAAATCATAAAACATAAAACCAATATAAAGGAATGATAACATTTCCACATTTCAATCACAATATATCATAAATATATTGACATAATAGAATCCTTTTTCAGAACTATTTTCAATACCAAAATACATAAAAGAGTATATGGTATTTATTTTATTCTAAAAACATTACGGCTTGTTGAGAATGCCAAAGACCAAATAATACTCAGGGCGGAGGAAAAGGTCATTGTCACCGCGTACGTTTAGGAAAACATTCCTTTTTGTCGTTTAGTAAAATGCTTCGTAGAAAAAGATTCCTTTTGTATAAAAGTAAAAGTCAAAGGGGTTTATACACCATATAAAAGAAAGTTTTGTATAAAACGAAATATGCCTCAATGAAAGGAGATTGAGACGAAGTCCCTTACCTCAGGTCCGACTTGACTCCATCGTTCTTTAACGTCCTGAATAATAAACTTAAGTTAATTTATACTTGATTAAGAACCATTTTAAAGTTAATTATTCCTTTTATATCACTTATTTCCATGTTATAAACACTATGTAACCATTTATGTTAATAATTTTTGTTTTGTCAATATTTGGTTCTTAAGTCGAAAGTGGACTTCTTACAATTACATGTTGTTCGCGTGGTCAAAGGTTCTTTATATCCAGAACGAAATTACCGATTTGGATATAATATGTATCATATATATCCAGAATATACATGTATTTATAATATTACATAATCATTTAGAGGTATGAAATGAAATGCACCGTTCATGGAGACGGTAAGCCGTACGTACGCATGAACGCTACTTTCATTTGTTTGTCATATTAATGGAATTAAAACTAAATGAGAGGTATGTATATTTTAATTCCAGAATTATATTCATAATTTAGATATATAATTAATTATATATATCCATTATATACATGTACTTTTAATAGTACATTACATTTGGGGATAAGAAATGAAATGCACCGTTCATGGAGACGGTAATCCGTACGTACGCATGAACACTACTTGCATTTCACTCTCATACTTTAATGGAAAGAAATAATAATGATATAGAGGTATATTATAATTCCAGTATAACATCATATATAATAAATTTATATCCATCCTTTACACGTCCCACATATGGCATTAACGAATCACATCACTTTGAGGGGGCGGTAGTCCGCACTTCCTTAAATGAAGATATCGTGTTTACCCATAATGGAAACCATAAAGGTATGCCCAAAATGAAAAATACAGAAGCTTAAAGAAAACATAAACATATTATATATCATATATAAAAATAGTGACATCATAATGGCCGCCTTTTAAGGTGTTAAATGAGTATTGAACAATCATCGTTTCGGGAGGCAGAATTTCGCCATCCACGGAAACCGTATGTTCTTTAACCATTTGATGTAGTTGTGAGAGAGTGTAGCTCGAATAAATCTTATAACAACATCCTAGTATATTGAAGATACTGGTGTTGTTACAAAAGAAGTAAATAAAAAGTGTTTAGAGGGTTGGAGAAGCAAAATAAAACAAATGAACAAGAGAGAATGAATTACCTTTAAAAGTGTAACTCCCTTTTGATTTAAGCCTAAAGGCTTCCTTTGAAAGGATTCTGCCCAAAGGGAATCCTCTAGTATGAGTAGAGGGATTTGGATAGAGTAATTGGGCAGGGGTTGGCTGAGCCAAAGGCTTGAGGAGTGTGTGTAAGGTGGTAGAGGTGGGGGCCTTTTATAAGAGGAGAGGAGGGGCACTTTTGGAAAGTAAAGAAATATTACTTTATTTGAAAATGTGTTTCGGTTTTAAAAAGTCCCAAATTGATATAATTCGTGGATAAGGTGATAAGGGTTCGAAATCCACCAATACAATAAGTTTTGGACATGTGTAGTTCATAAATGTTACATTATCTTTCCATTTTATTTAAATCGTCAAATAATGATGTCATCGCTGCATCATTATTATGTCATAAATAATTTAATTTATTTAAAGTCTAAAAATCATAAAAAAATAGTATTATGTAGAAAATCATTTTAGCTTTCCAATGACTATTTATAATCACAACTCTGACTTGTATAACCCCATTTAAAAAATGTTTTAGTAAAACATATCATGTTTGTGTCATTTTTACTTTTACATTAAATAAAAAGTTATTTATGTCATTTCCCAACCAAAGTGGCTCCATGGGGTCCCCAAGTTTACCCATGGCTTTTATTGGTCGGCCATGACACAAACAATTAGGGTAGGACATGTTTCAAGCTCATATCATATTATTAAAATATTATTTTTACCTTAAACTACACTAATTACAACTAATCGCGATTAAAAACATAATAAGTTACTATTCACCAAAAAATTATATTAATCTCATTGAACCACATTTTACATCTTAATGACAACCATGTATGTCGGATTTTTGAAAATCAAAACACAATGATGGCAAAATTTCATTTAAACGGAAAATCAGTTTTTATATGTACCACTTAGTGGTTTCACTATTCATCAAAAATTGACGTTTTTCAGAAAATTACCAAAAATTCACCCTAAGCTATATTTGATATTACGAATTCAAAAATGAAGTCTGTTTTAAAAAATTCAAAACATATAAGTCACATTAATTAATTTAATAATTAATTCCCGATGTCAAAGCAAATAGCGTGTTTTTATGGAACAATAAGTACCAAAAGATTGACACTAGTTTAAGTCCGATTTCAAAGTGAAATTAATTTCAACGACCACTATTGGATTTAATGGTAAAAATATTTTCTAATTTCACATTAAAACCAATTCAAAAGATAATCTAATCATATAAATAAATTAGATTAAAAAGAGTTTTTGAATTAAAATAAAACATTTTACACTATTCATAAAAAAAATGAACTTTATCAGAAAGGTACCAAAAATTTACACAAAGTAAATTTTGATGTCCCGATTCTAAAGAAGAGTTATATTTGGTCCAATAGAATTTATAAGATCGATCAAAACTATATTTAATGACGGTTATCCGTCAAAAGGTGATAAGTGGACCTTTCGTGAAAATTAGGGTATAAATGCCTAAAATTGAACTCTTTCCGTATTTTAAGCCTTTATCTTTTATTGGGTAAATGTAAAAACATTTAAAAACATATATAATCATATTTTAGTTATTTCTATCCATTCCCGCCAGTACAACGGCTACTCGTTAACTAACATTTAAAATAATATTATTTTATTACTTATGTGCAACGTAAGTTTTCAAAGAAACTCATCGTTGCGTACCGAGTACGCTATCGAACGTAGAAACCCATTTTAATTAAAATTAACATTTAATTCGTAAATATTAATAAATATGAAAATTATTTATTCTTTATTTACCTGGGATGTTACAAATATAATATATTTATTTAATATAGTAATTATATTTTAAATATCATGTTAATATATTCCATTTTTATAGTTGGTGTTGTGTGTCATACACACTATTGAATACAATGTTCTGACATTATAATTTCATGGTGTTATAGTGGGAGAAATCAATTATTCTATTGGAATAATAATTAAAAAATTATGCTTGTCAGAAAGTGTTTTATGATATCTTTGGTGTAATATTTACCTATTAGTGGTAAATATCATAATGTTTCTATGTATTTCTATATAACCCCTAATATTTAATGATACAATTCTCTATAATTAAAATCAATTTTTTATAACTTAATTTATACGCTACACCATGCTTAAATGAACAATGATATACTATTGGAATATAATTATTTAATGTGACTATTAACTCCTTGATATTGGACTGGTGATTATAAATAAGGCGTACTAAAAAATTTAATTTTTTTAAAAAATGTTTAAAATCAATTTATTTGTTATCATTTGATTAGAAAGTAAAATAAAAATCATTCGAAAGTAAAAGGTGGTTTTTTTTATTTTGTTAGATGCAATGTATTTTTATTTTTATAAAATAAATTAATCACTATTTTTAATTATTTCAATAAATTCTATATATATTCAATAAAAAAAATTTAATACTCACCTCACGTTCTTTTTAGTAATGGGATAAGAAAAAAATCTAGTTTTATGCTTCAAATTTTATTTTTTAAAAAAATGAGTTTTGTCGTGGCATACACATTAATTTTAACATTAAATTATTTATCCTAAATAAGATGTTTTTTTAATAATAGATCCCATATTGGCAATTAGGATATTATAAATTGGTAAATCGGACCCGTTTATTTTTTGTAATAATAAAAAATAACATTGGTAAATTTTTTGTCACTTCGGAATTGTTAAAATTGGTTAAACATGGTTAAAACAAAGAGTTAAGGATTTAAAATTACAATAACCCATGAATTTCTCTTATTAAATGATTGGAGTTAGAAAATTATCAACCAAATCATTAAAATATTCCCACTTGGTTCCAATTTTATTTGATTATGACCATTATATTATTTTAAGAAAAGGTTAAATACAAAATATCGCTCTATTGACTTTAATAACATTATATTTTTATTATAATCATAGAAATTGTATATTTACAATTATAAATTATTATTTATAAGATTTATTAACTGTGATTTTCATATAAATTTATTTCTATATTTTTATTTAAAAATAATGTTAAGTTCTTATGACACATCGACACAATATTTAATTAATTAATTTAAAAATAAAATAAATTATTTTAATATTATTAAAAGTAATAAAATTTAGGTGAATTATTATAATTAATTAATTTTAAATATAAATAAAGAATATTATGACTATTATATATTTTTTTATTCAAAATTCATTTCTGTGATTTTTTCATTAAATTCATCATAAATGAATAGGTGTAAAAATTACATTAATGATATTTCATATTAAATAATACCTTGTAATGTTATTTAAAAATTATAAAAAAACCCATTAAATATGATAAGTAGGATTAAGATTGTATAATATTCTACCCCTTATCCATTTATGAGAAATTTTATACATTATAATTAAAATTGAAATCCTTTAATATTACAAACACCAAGACCACAATTTTGATTAAAATGAGTTAACTAAATGGTTTAACCAAAATATAACGTTTACTATGACTCCAAAACCTGTATAAATTTTATTTTGTGATTATATGTTGAAATTATCACATTTTTATTTGAATATATGTCCATTTGAACAATATTTTTTATAAAATTACGTAATTATAATTTAATCCTTTTGTAATTCCAATTTTGTCTTTTACCTCCCTTATAAAATGATACCCCATTATCTCTTTTCATTTCACCACATTGAGCTATATATCTATACCAAATCCAATATTATTATCTTATAAATTTACATAGAATAAATTTCGCATTCGTGTCTTCTTATAAAACCATTCTAAGGGTCCTAAATAAATAAACCAAAGGAGGTCTCATGAAGAAGATGAAATCATCTTACCCGACCTCATTTAATATATTGCACCATACACTTCATATAAATATGATAAATTTATCATAAAATAAAAAATTAAGGATCATAAAGTACAAAAATATTATTATGTTCATGAAACCACAATTATCCACTGTTTTTTCTACCAAATGGGATGTGAAATTATCACACATGCGCACATGTGGACTACCACCTCCACATATAGGTACAATTAATTTTTGACCACCATCATTTATGGATGAGTATTATGACATTGTTAATAATTATAGATTATATATATTAAATTACTATTATTAATTAATTATACTATTATATTTTCCTTCTTTCCTTCTGATCCATTGGAAAACAATAATGTTTCTCATCCATACATGAGGATTACCACCTCCATGATGTGATTTGATTCGTTTTTCTTTTTCACATTTCATGAACGGTATTATGTATGGATTTATTTAGTATATATTAGAATACAATATAATACTAACTCTAAAAGTGTTATTTATTATCTAATTTTATTTTATTCAATATTTTATAAACTGAAAACAATGTTCAAGAGTAAATTTGACCAACCATCTCCATGATTGGTGTAACTAATTTCTCTATCTCTACCATTATTGGATGATTATAAGTTTTTATATAATTAATATATATGATATTTATATCAGAAATAGAATTATTTATATTATATCACCATAATAAATTTATAATCCACAAAAATACAAAAAAATTCTTAGGAAAAATGAAAAATTAAACACCTTGAAAAGAAACTTCTAATAAAGAATTATTAATAAAATCCTGAAAAATGTTACAAGTTGATCATATATTATATTAAAATTATGTGAATAAATATTTCATATAATTTTAATAACTATTAATTTATTATAAAAGAGGTTAAACAGCTCTCTAAGAATGTCAAACCTAAGGTAAGGGTTTTATGTTTCAGTCTCAATGATTACCACAATTGTTTGTGGCTAACACTCCAATGATGAAATTTTATGAAATACCTCTTAATAACACATGATTTTTATTATATAATGGTAAATTATATATACTACATGAATTTATTTCATTTTTCTTCCTTCATGTACATAAGATATCGAAATACCATTTTTAAGGAAAATCAGTATTATTTCTCTCTTTAGTAAAAAATACTTTTACTTCTATATCCATGTTTACAAAATATATTTTAATTATTTTTTGAAAAAATTATTCTATTGTTTCTTAATGTAATTTTAATCCTTCTTTAAATTTTTACAATTTTTTTTGAAAAGAATAATCGTGTTGTTTTTCAAATGAGGAACTTTTCAATTTTTATCAAAAAATTGAATGAAATATTTATATAATAGAAAAATCATGACAAAACGTTATAATATTCAAGACCTATTAACACTATTGATAATTATTTAAATGCTTACAATACTATTTTAATGAAATATTTATTCATTAATATTTGTTAATTTTATAGATTTTTAATATGTGGATTTTAAAATAGATTATTTTTCTCAAGAAATATTCCAGTGTTCTTTTGAAGGATATTTTCATCTCTGATGAATTATTTTAATTATATTTAATATTTAATTAGTATACGAACGAATGATACCGTGTTTTTAATTTATAGTAACGGTTTATGGCTATGATGATGAAATGCCGATGAAACACTTTTTAATATATGTTGGTTAAGATATGATGATTATATTTATGATATTAAGGCTTATATATGAATGTATTTATAATTATGTTATGTATGTGACTAGAATTATATTATCCTATAATTAATTGGGTACATATAAATGTTCTATGAGTGAAAATGGTACATGAGAGCTTATCCCAGGTCAGAAAGTGGGTAAAAATGATGTTACCCACCAATCATGATGTAAGTACACAAGGGCTTATCTGAATCCAAACATGTTATGAATATATTTGTGGAAAGTATTAATGAATGATTTATATGATTATTATTATAATTATTCAAAAAAATTGTTCTAATGTTTTATGACATGGTCTTATGAAAATGTTATCTTTTCATGGGTGATGTTCTTCAACCTCTTTATGATTCATGTCTTATGAACTTCCATGATTTATGACATGACTCAAGATTATGATATACGATATTAAATGTATGGTTTTCAAATTTTATTATCATGTTATCACAAAATTAATCACATATAAATATTATGTGACTATTATTACCTCCCTTGATTGCCCATTCTAAGAATATGATCTCACCATTTCATATGTTTCATTTCCCCAGTTTATGAAGAATTGTTTTAAGGATGATATATCGAAGAACAGTGATAGTTGTAAATAACATTGTGAGATAATATATAGATATTTTATAAACCCATATTTTATATATCCATGTTTTCAATGTCACTAAACCTATATGATTATGGCATGGATAATAATGTTGGGTATTGGATATAACACCAATAAGATTTAATTTTTATGTATGAAAATTAAGGGTTACTATTTTTTGTATAAGTGGAACACTTTTTTACATCTAGAAAGTTTAAAGTGAATTTTTTTATGAGAAACCTGAATATTATAATATTCAAGGGAGAATATCTTATCTAATGGTAAAGAAAGGGGTGTAGGAACCCGAATTATCGTTTCAGGTATGTTTTCCTTTTCTAGTCGTTTTTGAGAAAAGGGGAAAATCTGGAAATTTTCAGAGTACACGACATGTAATTTATGAGTACACTCTGTGTAATTTTCCTTCGCGTGAGGCCGTGTGCTAGCCGTGTTCGTTATACACACACAACCGTGTGGGGTGAAGTGGATGCCACTTAAAGCAGAGTACTGAAAACCAAAGTACATTCCGTGTACTTTTTTTTATTTTGTTAAACGGATCGAGGTCGTGACTTAACCCTTTTTCATCTTGTTCTACACCTAATTCTACCTAGAGCGTTCGAGGAGACCGAATCTTCTCTGAGCCACCGATATATCACCGGTGATCCTAATTGAACATCGTCAGTTGCAATAGAATCACAGCGGTGAGTTCTTGGTTGTTCTTTGGCCCTGTTTCCTAATTCTTCCTCTCATGTGAGTTATCTGAGGTTTAACATTTTAGATTTTTTTATGATCTACTCCATTATAGGCCTATTCATAGAACTAGGTTCAAGTATATTAATCTACTAGGATCGATGTAGGTGGTTTATTCCCCTAATTTGAATGTCTCTGAGTTTTTGGAACAAAAGTGTCGGGTACCCATGTATCGGGTATCTTAGGTTATGGTTTTGATCCTGTTTGTTATATTCCTTATATTGAATGTGTTCTTGAGGTTATTAGATAATTAATAATTGATTTTTAGCATGTTTGAGGAACACCCCATGGTTATTTCTCCTTTTTTTCTATTTATCGCCATTTTGCATAGGTTGCGTGTGAGGCATACCTTGTTGCATTTCTTTCTTGCCTTGATATAGTTCATTTCATGTATTTCCTGCTTTATATATGATTTTGGTGCATTCTAGCTATTAGCGAAGTAGTTTGTTGGACATACTTAGGGATGCTATGAATCTATTACGTACGATTGCAGTTACTCAGGGCTGCGGGAACCTGGTGTAGTTAGACCATATGGAGAATTGTCATTGAGTGCTTACTCAGAGGGAATGTTTAATTATTACCATTATGAGACCATAAGGGGGGGTTGACTTTGTGCGCTCTCAAAGGGTTTGATAATTATTGAATCGATACTAAAGGGGGGAATTATACATAAGTGCTTCCTCAAAGAGTCTGTAGTATCACTATAAGACCATAGGGGGAATTGACGTTGAGTGCTTCCTTAGAGTGTCTTTTCCATTGTTCGAATTCTTGACCTTATTGGCCTGCCCACGTGATCCACCCAGAGGGTCATTGTAATAAATATTTTTGGTTGGTTGTTATGAGTCCACCAAGCAAAATAACAAGCTTGGGATTATACTGCTTATAGTTTAGGTAGTCTGTTGAGATACCTACTGTGTTACTTGCTATGCCTTTGGACTATAGATCTTTTTTCTAGATTCATTGGTTGATGATTAAATGATTGAATTAAATTAATAAATAAGTGTGAATGGAGAATTTTAGGACTGTTTAATTAAGTGTAACCTTGTTTCTGTACTACATTTATTTCTATTACATTTTCTATATAACTCACTGACATTAGGGAACATATCTTTTAGTGGTAGCCTACTGGGATTAGTCTTACACCCTATATGGGTCCAAATTTTTGGCCCAAATATGTTATATAGTAGCAGGTGTGGATATGGATTTCTGAACATCTACCTCAGGTGCTTGATTGCTGGTTAGATATGGAGGGCATGGGACTGAGCTTAGGCTCACGATGATACTTGAGTTACTGTTTACATTTTCTACTTGGGTTTCAGTTGTATTTCAACATGTTTTTTTGTTTACTGCTTTCCATAGACACATGTGTCATGCTGCATAATTATCATTTTATACATTGCTTCTGCTGTTTAATTTCAGTTGTCGTGTTCTATTTACTGATTCCGCTATTTTTATGTTGTATTCCTTCGACCTCATACTTCACCCCACTGACTCACCTAGGCCCTCGCTTCTAGTCGGCAGCCTCTGGAATTTGGGGAAATGTGCTTGAGGTCTTGTGGTGAACTGGGTACGGGGCACCAGTTGAGTGGCTCCGGATTCAGGTTGTCGAAAAGGGGTATCATAGGGGTTTTCTTTCTTTTCTATTTCTTTAATGTTTGGAGACAATACACAGGGATAGGAAGGAATGGGTATTTGGTACTTAACAGAGCCCGGTTGTAATTAAACCGTGTTCAGGGAAAATCTATACTACCTTGTAATTGCACTTTTTAGTTTTTTCAAGTATTACAGTAGATTATATTTCACCATTGGGTGATGCACTTGTTTTGTGCTATTACAGTTTATATGATTGTGGTCCTATTTTGTAGGAACCTGATGAGATGAGGGTATTCCATCTCATGAATCATATAGGAACTGGTTAGAAATAATCACATATCATGCATTTTACCATGACATCTATGGTGCGTTATAAATTTCATGCTGTTATGATATATGTCGTGATATATTATGCATGCTGATGTGATAGTTGTTGTGTTATAATTACCTGCTATGTTGATAGGGTGTTATTTATCTTACAACTTATTTAGCATGGACGCCAAGCTTTGATCCTAGAGGTGTTATGGGCCCTCGAGAGTCGGAATATGGCAGATCATGGGATTATCATACTGTTTACTTGTTATATGCATTGTTATTATGTAATTCTTTGATTTGCAGGGAGTATGGGCCCCCACAGATCAGAATTTGACACATCAGTGCTGGTTTCAAGTGCTTTTTAGTGTTTTGGGGTTTTTTGTATGCCTACGACCCAGAACCCCAAATTACACGGCGTGTGGCCTTATTAACACACGCCATGTTTTATTCTGTTCGGGAAGAACTAATTTTCACGGTTACACTCCATGTACATTGAAGTACACACCATGTACTCTTCTTCCGTGTGATTCAGCCGTGTGTTGAATACATTGGCTGGAAAATCATACGGACAACACACCGTGTATGTTTTAGACATGTCATGTGGTCTGTGTACCAGTCTGTGTGACTAACGTCATGGACAGAGGAAAACTGTAAGGACACACCATGTAGTGTATAGACACGCCTTTTATTCATAGGTTGGGACACTCCCTATGACTTAGTCATGTAGGAGTAACCGGGAAGGAGGAAAAAGGACGGTATAGTCCATGTATATGAAAGAACACACAGTGTAGTTTTTGTTTACATAGCCAGGGTGTTCAGTGTACACACCATGTAAAGTCTTTATGGAACACTCCGTGTATATGGACAACACGCCATGTAACCATGTTATTCTGGTTTTATGAGTTTTTCTGGTTTTATGAGTTTTTCTTTTTCTGTTACTTTTTAACTCTCTTATGTTGAAATAATGCTCGTTCTTAATAAAGGGGTGATTTTTGTCCTTGTAGAGTCATGCCGCCAAGACATCCTCCCATCGCACGTCAGGGGTCTGACGATGATCGTATGACAGATATGGCATAGGCAGTTATCTGGGATACTAGTGCAGACGCACAGTTCTATGAAGGATTCATGAGGTTTATACAGACCTTTCAGGGAGCTCATCAACCTGTCCAGTCTATGGCAGAGCTTACACGAGTCTTCCAGTAGTAGCATTGTCCCACATTTTTAGGGGATGGAGGGCCTCAGGCTTCTGAATCATTGTTCGAAGCGATGGTTTATATATTTTATCATCTCGAGACACCCTCATAAATAAGGGTGAATCTTGCAACTTACATGTGGTGAGATTCCACCAAGAGATGATGGGACATAGTTTCTCAGGTAGGGCGTCAGCAGGTAGTTGGTTGGGATGAGTTTCAGCGTATGTTCTATGACTACTTCTTCCTGGAAATGCTGAGGGCCGATAGAGCCAGAGATTTATTGAACCTGCAATAGGGTACTCGATGGTTATGGAGTATTCCTCTTGTTTCACTTATTTACAGCCTTTCACTCCCGTTCTGGGGAACGAAGAGCTGTTTTTAGCAAGGAAGTTTGAGGAGGGCCTCACACCAGATATCAGATCATAGGTTAATGTCTTCAAGTTGACCTCAATCTCTTTGATAGTTCACTAGGAATTGATCATGTAGAGGAATCTGAGTGATGATGGAGTGGTGATCCAGGGCGGTTCAGCATCTAGAGTTTGTACCTTTCCTTCTGACAAAAGGAAGTGCCATCGAGAGTCTACACGAGGTGACTTGAGGAAGCGAGATGTTCTTTCGGGGAGAAAAGTTGTGTGCTACCAGTTTTGGAAGGATGAGCATAAGAATCCACAGTGCTCGAGGGACCCAGTGGAGTTCTGAGCTTGTGGAAACATGGGTCACCTGCAGTGGTTTTGCAAGGTTCTATTTTCAGTGGAATGAGAAGGAGGATCAGTTTTGACTCCACATGTAGGAGCAGAATTACCCGTTCTGTAGAAGACTCGGGGCTAGAGTTCTACAAGTCGTTCGGGCCGGGGTAGAGGTCGTGGACGCAGTGGTCAGGCTCAAGGAGGATTAGATCAGGGATCTCAGACTACTACAAAGGGTCGTGGTACGGGCCAGACGTTTGCGGTAGAGTAGATTCATCGGGAGAAAGATCCTGGACCTTCCATAGTGTGAGGTACGATCTTAGTTGCCTCAGTTTCATCATTTGCACTTTTCATTACAAGAGCTTATCATAGCTTTATTTATGTGCACACTGTGGAGAGCCTTAGACTTACTATCTTTACTTCTGAGGATATAATGACACTAGACATTCCCTTGGTACTTATAATTGCTATTGTGTGTCAGTGAAAGGAGTGACCCCTTGAGGTTGGTGGGTGTCACTTCCTGTTGGATCTTTATGTCCTAGAGATCACAGGTTATGATGTCATCCTCAGAATGGACTGTCTAGTTCCTTTCCAGGATCATGTCGATTTCTATCATCGTAGGGTGAGTTTCATATCACCAGAGGGTAGATCATTTATTCACAAATGTGAATGGGATGTCTAGGAAAGATGAATTGGACCAGAGCATCATGGGTTGAGTGGTGTTACATCTAATCTTGCTAGTTTATATCTGGATGATTAGGAGACTTTTTAGATGGATTTTCCTCAAGTGGATGACTGTTTTCCGGATGTCTTTCAAGAAGTCTTTTTAGGGTTTCCTCCACATCGTGAGGTAGACTTCTCTATTAATGTTGTGTCAGGAGAAGCACTGGAATCCATACCAACTTATAGGATAGCTATGCCTGAGTTGCAAGATCTCAAGAAAAATTTGGAGAAGTTGCTGGAAAGGGTTTTATCCAACTCAGTACATCCCCTTGGGGTTTGCCTGTTTTGTTTGTGAATAAGGCGGATGATACTTTATGACTTTGTGTGGATTATCGGAAGCTGAACTAGTTAACAGTCAAGAACCGATATCCCTTACCGAGGATTGATGATCTTTTTGATCAGCTTCATGAGCTAGGATGTTCTCGAACATCGACTTGAGATCTGGCTATCTTCAGTTGCATGTCAGACCATCAAATATACCTCTTACAGCTTTCCAGAGCAGGTATGAACTCTATGAGTATATGGTTATGCCGTTCGGTCTCATGAACGCGTCAGCAGTCTTCATGGCACTGATGAACAGAGTTTTCCATTCTTACATGGATTCTTTCGTGGTAGTTTTTGTGGACGATATCTTGGTGTACTCTAACACTCGACATGACCATGATACCCATCTTGAGATCATATTGAGTACACTGAGAGAGAATCAGTTATTTTCTAAGCTCTATAAGTGACACTTCTGGATGGACGAGATTCACTTCCTAGGTCATGTCATCTCAGAGACAGGAGTATTAGTTGACCCAGAGAAGGTGAGAGCGGTAGTTACCTGGGAGCAACCAAAGAATGTCTTCGAGGTACAGAGCTTCTTAGTACTGGCTGGTTCTTATGGACGGTTTATTCAAGAATTCTCCTGCTTGGATGTGTCGTTGACAAGCTTGACTAAGAACGGTGTAATGTACGTTTGGTCAAAAGCCTGCAATTCAGCCTTTATAGAGCTGAAGGGGAGATTGAATTCAGCAAGGATTCTAGTTTTACCAGAGCTACGCTAGAGTTATACAGTTTTCTGTGATGCATCTGGCGTCAGGCTTGGAGTAGTTCTTATGCAGGAGGATTGTGTTGTTGTATATGGATCTTAGCATTTGAGGCCACATGAGAAAAACTATCATACACACGACCTGGAGTTGGATTTTGTTTTCATGCATTGCATTGTTGGAGACACTATCTTCTGGGAGAGCATTTTGTGGTGTATACTGACCACAATAGCCTCAAGTATATCTTCACGCAGCGTGACTTAAATCTGAGATAGCAGAGGTGGGTCGAGTACCTACAGTCTTTCGACGTCGATCTTGATTATATGACTGGGAAGGGAAATGTTGTGGCAGACGCACTGAGTAGGAGAACTCAGTTGCAGGCATTTCGGAAGGCCAACAGCGAGTGGAAGCTTATGGCTCTGTTCTATGAGATTCATTTGGAGGTGCACGATAGACAGGGACTAACAGTTCATTCTTATATAGATGTTACCTCTAATCTTATGGATCGATTTCTAATGAGGCAGCTATTGGACCCATAATGCCTAGTCCTGTGGAAGGGTGTGTCAGATGGAGACCCTACTCCGGGGTGGACAGTGGGTGATGATGAGGTGTTACCTTTTCATCGCTGCGTATGGGTTTCAACAAACATATATGTGGATTTGATGCAATAGATTCATTCATTATATTGTGCAGTTAATCCTGGTGCCACAAAGACATATTGAGACTTACGTCATCAGTATTGGTGGCCAAGTATAAAGAAGGATGTGGCCGGTTTTGGTATACGATGCTGCACCTGTCAGCAGGATAAATCAGAACATCAACAACCAGTGGGGCTTCTACAGTAGTTACCCATTCCTGAGTGGAAATGGAATGATGTCGTGATGGACTTTGTGACAGGGTTACCGAGATCGCCTTTAAGGAATTATGTGGTTTGGGTTGTAGTGGAAAGGATCACGAAGGTTGCACATTTCTTACCTATCAAGGAGAACTTCAGTGTGGATGAGCATGGGAGGTTGTACATTCAAGAGATTGTCTGCTTTCATGGGGTTCCAAGTTATATTGTTTCTGATAGGGACACCCGCTTTACTTCTCATTTCTGACAGGGGCTACAGAGGGGATTGGGTACACAGGTACTTCTGAGTACTGCTTACCATCCCAAAACAGATGTCCAGTCGGAGCGCACGATTCAGGTGCTGAAGGATATGCTATGAGCATGCGTCCATGATTTTGGAGGTTCATGGGAGAAACATATACCTCTAGTGGATTATTCCTATAATAATAGTTTTCAAGCAACTATTTAGATGGAACCATACGAGGCATTGTACGGTAGGTCGTGCCGATCACCCTTGTGTTGGATGGAGGTGGGAGAGGTAGCTGTGCTGGGACCTCATCTTGTTCAAGAGACCACATAGTAGGTCGAGATGATTCGAAAGAGGATGCCTACAGCACAGTCTTGACAGAAATCCTATGCTGATCAGCAGAGACGACCCTTGGAATTTGAGGTCGGAGATCAGGTTTTCCGGCGTGTTACCCCGAGGATGGGAGATAAGAGGATTAGGAGATAGGTAATACTTTCACCAAGATATGTTGGGCCTTTTCGGTTCTAGAAAGAATTAGGTAGGTTTCTTATAGGTTGCAGTTAACTCAAAGGTATTGGGATATGCACGACGTCTTACATTTTTCTCAGCTTCGGCGGTATTACTCAGACTCGTCTCATGTATTTCAACCCAAGGAGGTTGATCTGGAGTAGGATGCAGTGTTCGAGGAGCATCCTATCAGGATTGTTGATCATAGTGCAAAGGTACTCCGTGGCTGTTCTGTTCCTTTGGTATGGGTGCTATGGCAGCATGGCCGTGTATAGGATGAGACTTGGGAATGGGAGGCCAACATGCCATCACAGTGGCCATAGTTGTTCAAGTGCTCTTCTTCTACACCTCATTAGGGAAATTCAGGGATGAATTTCTTTAAGGGGGGATTTTTGTATGAACCTGGATCATCGTTTCAGGTATGTTTTACTTTTTTGGTTGTTTTTTGGAAAAGGGGAAAATCTGGAAATATTCAAGTTACACGCCGTGTATTTTTCTTCCGCGTGAGGCCGTTTGCTGGCCGTGTCCGGGCAACACACACAACCATGTGGGGTGACGTGGAGGCCACATAAAGTGGAGAATCGAAAACTGAAGTACAAGTCGTGTACTCTAAAAGTACAGGCCATGTACTTATATCTATATTTCATTAATCAGATCGGGGTCACGAATTAAACCTGTTTTCATCTTCTTCTATGCCTAATTCCTCCGAGAGCATTTGAGGAGGCCGAATCTTCTCCAAGACACCGATCTGTCACCGAAGATCTGAGTCAAACAGCGTCGGTTGCAATAGAATCACATCGGTGAGTTCCAAGTTATTCTTTGGCCTTGATTCCTGATTCTTCCTCTCGTGTGAGTTATCTAAGGTTTAACATTTTACAAGTATTTTTAGATCTACTCCGTTATAGGCTGATTCACAGGCCGAGGCTCAAGTATATCAATATACGAGGATCGAGGTAGGTGGTTTGTTTCCCTACGATGAATATCTCGGAGTTTTTGGCGCAAAAGTGTATGGTACCCATGTATCTGGTATCTTGGTTAGGGTATTGATCCTGTTTGTTATCTGCCTTAGATTTCATGTGTGATTGAGGATATTAGATAATTAATAATTTCTTGTTAGCATGTTTTAGGATCACCCAATGGGTGTTTCCCCCTGTTTGGATGTTTATCACCATTTGGTTAGGTTTCATGTGAGACAGACCTTGTTGCATTGCTCTCTTTCCTTGATATAGTTGACTTCATGTATTGACTACTGTTTATATACTTTTAGTGCATTGAATCTGTTATCCATGTAATTTTTTAGACATACTTAGGGTTGCTACGAATCGTTTACATATGATTACTTTTACTCAGGGTTGCGGGAACCTAGTGTAGTTATACCATAGGGGGAATTGACGTTGGGTGGTTCCTTATAGAGCCTGTTTAATTATTACCGTTATGATACCATAAGGGGGATTGTCTTTGTGCACTCTTAGAGGGTATGATAATTATCGAATCGAGACTAAAGGGGTAATTAGACGTAAGTTCTTCCTCAGAGAGTCTGTAGTGTCACTGCGAGACCATAGGGGGGAATTGACTTTGAGTGCTTCCTCAGAGTGTGTTTTCCGTTGTTCAAATTCTTGAACATAAGGGCATGCCCACATGAGCCACCTAGAGGGTCATTGTAATAAATATTGTTTGTTGGTTGTGATGAGTCCACCAAGACAAAGAACAAGCTTGGGTTTATACTTCTTGTAGTTTAGGTATTCTATTGAGATACCTGTTGTGTTACTTGCTATGCCATTGTACTATAGAGCTTTTTGCTAGATTCTTTGGTTGAAGATTAAATGATTGAATTAAATTAATAAATATGTTTTAATGGAGAATTGTAGGATGTTTACGTTAGTGTACCCTGGTTTCTCTACTGCATTTTTTTCCATTACATTTGCGATATTACTCACTGATAGTAGGGCACAGATCTTTTAGTGGTTGCCTACTGGGATTAGTCTCACACCCAGTTTGGGTCTTGTTTTTCGGCCCAAATAGGTTATATGGTTGCAGGTGTGGATAGGGATTTCAGCCCTTCTACCTTAGGTGCTTGATTGCTGGTTAGAGCTGGAGAACATGAGACCGAGCTTAGGATCTCGATGCTGCTGGAGTTACTCTTTACTTTTTCTACTTGGGTTTCCGTTGTATTTCCACACGTTGTTTAGTTTACTGCTTTCCATAGACACATGTTTCATGCTACATCATTATCATATTATATATTGCTTCTGCTGTTTGTTTTCAGTTTTCAGATGTTGTTTACTGCTTCCGCTGTTGTTATGTTGTTTTCCTTCCACCACATACTTTACCAAATGAGGGAATAGATTCCCACTGACTCACCTAGGACCTCACTACTAGTCGGTAGGCTCTAGCATTTGGGGAATCGCGCTTGAGGTCATGTGGCGAATTGGGTATGGGGTGCCAGTTGAGTGGCTCCGGATTTGGGTTGTTACAAGGGGAGTGGTATTTCCTATAAAAACAATCCGTTCTAGATACTCAAATTGGATGTGGATTTTCAAAAGATATATCGAGGGGTAATAACCTTAAAGAGAGTTGTTCGAGTATATCTTGTCCATAAATATAGTGCATGGTAACTGTTCCCATATTATGCAACTATATTTATACACCATGAGAATACAATTTAGTTAATCTACACATTCATTAGGAACTATTATGATGTATTTCGACATTCAATGACCATGAATAACATTAGTTAAATATAAGGTTTCATAAATTTAAAATATGATATCATGATTTGGATATCCTATAAATTATTTTTCATGATTATGTATTTTTTCCAAATGATTATTTTCCACACAGGATTTTTTTCCTCAATGGATAGAACTGGAATTAACCATGTTAATGATGAATGTGAATGATAATGAAATGATTATCAAATTGAGGAAATTTTTTATAGATATGTAAGGAATAATCTTATTTATATTTTTACAAAAAAAATTGAAGACATTAACCTTGCTGAGCATACAAAAAAACAAATGAGGTAAAAATGATTAGTTGAGTCCTTCATTAGGGAACATCCACCTTTATTCTATTTTTCTATTAATCCACTAGATTCTAAAAAATTGATAAGTACCATTGAAAATAAATTTTTCGTTATCTAGTGTTTGCATAATAGAAGAGGGATTCATGGATATCTACCAATTGGATGGGAAATCAGATCAATGGTGCAATATCATTAGAAATAAAAGGCAATGAGAAGAAATTTATTTCATGGAGTTTGATGAGTTTAAAAGGTTATTTTCATTAATTAATTGGATTGTTTTATCCATACCTAAAATGGATAAATATTTATTTGAGCTACGAAAGATGGATAATGAATCCATTTGTGTATATGAGGAAATTTTTTCAAAATTTTTGAAGAACGCTACTTATATATTCCTTAAACCAGAAATTATGATTGATTAATTTTTAATTATAATAAATCAAATTATCTAAAGGGAATTATACATATGGACCATAAGAGTTGTGAATAAATTGTTTTACGTGCATCCAATGGAGAAATGGAAATGGGAGAACCCATCAATCTTAAGTTTAAATAAGAAAATAAATATAAAATTCATTGGAAGTTATAATAATAAATATAACTGAGGGAAGAATATAAGGATTCCATTATGACCAATATGTGGAAGGTAAAATTGATGAAATTTTTTAAGGTAAATTTTAATTTTTATAACTGTGGAATGGACGGCCATCAAGATATCGAAGACCAAAGTGATGGGAGGAAGTTCGCCAATTAGGTAGTAAAATTTCAAAAAAATACACCTCCCAGAATCTAGTGATTAAAAGGCAAGGACTATAGGGATTTTTCTAATTAGATCTCAAACACAAAGGTTAGTGATGATGTTCATTATTAATAACCTATTAATCATCAAGAAAAAGGTAAATCTCATGTGGTCACTATTTTTAATAATGGGTATGTTGATGATATTCTCAAAGTAACAATTAACATCCACTCTAGAATTGAAAATGTCATATATTATTATATATTTATCCACTTTGTTATATTTATTGAGTTTTCTAAGGGTATCACAATAATACCTAAAAATTCAGACATTTAATTAGTAGTGAAAATAAATAATGAAACAATGATCACAAATAACGTATTTGATTCTTTTAGGGTTTATGTTTTTGGGAATATGCTTCCTAAAATATCAATATTCTCTATCTAGTTAAATTTGATATAATCATAGGCATGGATTTAATTTAGTTAGATACATCATACATCAATTAACATGTCAAGGATGTCATATTTGATTTTACTATGTATCTTATGGTAATCTATTAGTGTTATCACAACTCATCCCAGTGGGGCCCGAGCCACAACTCCCCAAACCCGCCTCCAATAGGCCATGGGATGGTGACTAGCACCGAGTAGGAATGATACTAACATGAGAGGAATTGCCTATAAACATGTGCACACGCACACACATCTCCAATCCCACAACGAAGAAATGTGAAAAGTACTAAAAATGGAAATTCATGCAGACACTAAAATCCCAACCAACAGAGTACAACATGATAGTAAAGTATAGTAATGTAAAACCCTGAGACAAAAGTACAAGACACCAAAAAAGAGTCTATAATAAAGTCCAACCTGTAATGAAAGGTACCGGGACAACAATGTGTAGTTGTATGACCACACCTCGGCCTGTATGATCTCACTGAGCACCATCTGGTCCTGGTCCGCCTAGAATCCTATCAAAGGCTCGCTAATCTACACAACACATGACACGTGCGGGCAAATCCTGCGTAGGGGTGAGTTTAAAAATACCCAGTAAGGCACCCTGAAACCACATAGGAATACAACAAGGGAAATAACACAAAATAATAATATAGTCATATCTACATAGTATATGTTTATAGAACATATTACAAGAATATCCAGATATACTCATACACGATCGACCATCACGAAACCACCACTAAGGTCAAGCTCGAATATTCCACTAAGCACGTAACAAGGAGGACACACTCCTAGGTCTGAAGAGATAGATAAAAAGTACTCATTCTGGGAGAACACACTCCAAATGTACTTTATAATATCATGCTCAGATAAGGATCACAACCAATACCTATGGGGTGATTCCAACAACTCAGTCTGAACTAATCCGCTAAGAAGAGGATCGACGCCTAGGTAAGGTAGGTCACATCAATACTATGAAATCTACCTATGTTACAATGAAGGAATAGAGGATCCGGCTCTAAGTCTCATAGAAGGGATTCCAACAACTCTATTCAGGAAGTCCTACTGGAGGGATCATTTTCCTATACTTAGGAAATGACACCAGAAAACTTTAGGGGAAAGACCAAGGCTACGAACCCTGAGGGGGATAGTCCGTGTCACGAAAGACAAATGGCTCAAGCCATGCAGAATAGGTTACACGATGTGTAGTAGGGTTACACACCGTGTTCCTTTACTCCATGTACTGTCTGTGTAAACGGCCCGTGTCATCCGTCCAAGATGTGTAAAACTCAACTACACGACGTGTAGAAGGATCACATGTCGTTTTCCTTGACTCTCGGTACTGCCCATGTAAATGGCATATGTCATTGTGATTTCCATGTATAAAAAAACTATACGGCCTGTAGTAGGACTAAACGTAGTGTCCGAGATCCTGGGGTTCTCTACGTGTACGCTGGCCATGTGCCTGTACACGGTCTCTGTCAGTGTTTCCCACCCGTGTACCAGTACATGGGGTACCCCGTGTATATGGTTGGGGAAGGGTATATAGGCCATGTCCTTGGCCAGCTACACAACATGTGTCTGTGTAATCCCGGAGTACACGCCAGGTGGCCCGCTGATGAACACATGCCGTGTAGCACATAATACATGCTGTGTAGTTGGGAAATTTCCATTACCATCGTCTTCCTCCTTGCGTCGTGGTCGATCTTCCTTTTTTTGTTTCTCTTGTCCGTTTTCTACAAAACATCAGATATTTGTTCGTTCCATAACATGAACAAGGAATATGGTGTTTTTGGTCCATTGATCTGGTCATAAAACTCCAATGGTCCATCCGAAGGAAAATCACCCAAAAATACATATCTCTCAACCCGCTCCAAATATTCCACTGAAATCGCCATCACAGCTCTAGACCATCGTCGCGAGGGTGTATCTACGATTTCAAATCGTTGCACCATAGATCGAAGGCACAATTTATTGTTGTCTATAACCCGCGAAGAACACGTATAATGCACAGGAAGAATGCGTGAAATTGGGGAAGTAAGGCCCAACAAATCGAGAGGGATGAACCTTGATCGATGTTCCTGTCAATCTTGATTCGTCACAATTATAAGGTTGAACAAAACAAAATTAACATCAATAATAAAATCCACAAAATCCCTAAAAAAATCCCATCCCACAAATATTATCGATCTGCGGGCTAATTTGTTCATGGATTAGTCTGCATTTGTCGTATGAATCAAGAACGAGGAAAGGAAACCAAAATCAAACGTCCTACCTATATCCGCAGTGATCATTGGAAAAGATCTGATCGTCACATCGTTGTCGCCGGTGAAATTCGTGAAGAGCGTCGTCGCCACGTTGGGGGTTTCCTCTAGAGCCTCCCGGGCCTCCAAGGGTTTCAGGGTTATGAGGTCTGTAACCATGGACTCATGTGCAATCCTTTATTTAAAAAGATAAAATATATCTGCTGAAATAGTGTTTAATAAAATATATTTATTAAATATTTTATTACGGTTACTTCCAAAAACTAGATTTCACCACCAACCTGTGCCAGCCGGTCTTAGGCCTCACCTAGGCTAAAATCTCTGCTCTGAACGCAACGATGCCCTCATATTTCTGATCCATGTTCCCATTCACGAGTTATTCCACTTTTTCAAGAAAACCATATGTTCTCATTATTTAATTATTAAATTATTCAAGTAAATTCAGAAATTTATTCCGGGCTCACCGGGCCACGGGACTGCACACCATCTCAAAGCCTGGCCTCGAAAGAATTTCCATATAATATCAAAAATAAAATACACAGAAATCTGATACATTACATCACTCCCACCTAAGGGATTTACGTCCCTGAAAACCCAAAACAAAGGCTACTAAAAAAGATGTGGGTACTATAGATGAATCTGAGCCTCCCTCTCCCACGTGCTCTCCTGGAGATTCTTGTGCTGCCACCGGACACACACCAAGGGAATAGATCACCCACAAAAGATCTTCTCTTTCCGATCCTCGATCTCCACTGGTTAGTCAGCAAAGGTCTCTCCATCATCGATGTCTAGCTCTCCCTAGTCGATAACGTGGGATGTATCATGAACGTACCTCTGCATCTAGGACACATGGAAGACGTTCTGTACTCGGTCCATATGTGGAGTTAGATCCAACTGGTACGCCTCCTCAATAACTCTACCTAGAATCTGAAAAGGGGCGACGAACCTCAGAGGTAGCTTACCGCCTCGGCCAAATCTCTTCAATCCCCGTCGAGGTGAGACCCGAATGAACACATGGTCTCCATCTTTGAACTCCAAGGGACTCTATCTTCAATCGGCATAAGACTTCTTCCAACTCTGTGTAGTTTTCATCTTCTCCTGGATGACTTGCACCTTCTCTGTAGTAGCTCGCACCATCTCTGGGCCCATGAGTACTGACTCTCCTGGGTTAGTCCCTTAATGTGGTGACCTGTAAGGTCGTCCATGAAAATCCTTTAATAGTGCAATTCAAATAGTAGAATGATAACTATTGTTATAAGATAATACAATAAGTGGTACGTGATCTTCCCAACAACGACTGAAGTCAAGTATGCAAGCTCATAGCATATCCTCCAAAACCTGGATGGTCTGCTTGGTCTAACTATCAGTCTGAGGATGAAACGTTGTGATCAAGCGTAACTGAGTCCTAAAAGATTCATGCAATCCCTTCCACAACCAGGATGTGAAATGAGAATCATGATCTGAGATGATCATGGATGGAACTCCATGAAGCCAAACTATCTCTTGCACGTAGAGGCGTCCCAAGCTATCTAATTAACTCTGTTCCCATATGGCCAGGAAGTGGGCCGACTAGGTGAGTCTGTCAACGATCACCCAGATGGCATTGTGTCCCCTGGACATATTTGGTAAACCCATCACGAATCCCTGGATATCCCATCCCACCTCCACTCTTGAACCTCAAGGGGATGTGTTAAACCTGATGGAACCTAGTGCTCAGCCTTTACTTGCTGACAATTAAGCCACCGAGAAAAAAACAATGCCACACTCTTCTTCATTCCTGGCCACTAGAACTGACGTTGGAGGTCCTGGTACATCTTTGACATTACTGGATGCACCACCAAAAAAGATGTATGGAACTCCCTCAGAACCTCCTCCAACAATGTCACGGGTACTACTGTGCGCCCTTCGAAAAGAACAGCATGCTCCACACCTTTTGAATATCCATCAGTAACATCACATATGGATATCTGAGCATGCAGAGTCTCACAGATAGAATCATGTAGTTGTGCTTTCCTGACTCATTGTAATAGTGGAGGGGTTACAACCATCGACTGAATGTAAGATCCCTCATCTCTTTCCACAAAGGATAACTGCAAAGAGGCTAGCTGCCTCATCGCCTCTTCCAGCAACTACGAAATGGATTTATTGCTGACTGCATCTGCCTAAATGTTCCCTTTCCCAGGAGTATAAATGATCTCAATGTCATAATCATGGAGAATCTCAAACCACCGTCTATGTCTCAAATTCAAATCCTTACGAGAAATGTTACATTTGAGACTCTTGTGATCTGTGTAGACGATAAACCGCTCACCCATCAGGTAGTGCCACCACATCTTCAATGCAAAGACTACCGCTGCCAAATCAAGATCATGGGCCGCGTAGTTCTTCTCGTGTGGCCTCAACTGACGTGATTTATAGACAATCACCACATGCCTCTCGATCCGGACCCAAACAAGCCTGGTTCCTGATGCATCGTAGAACACCACATACTCGACACCCTCTTCTAGTAGTCTCAAGATCGGGGCACTCATCAGACTCCGTCTTAACTGCTGAAAATCCTATTGGCATCTCTTGGTTGACATGAAAGGCTTCCCCTTTCAGGTAAAAGATTTCATGGGTGCGAAAATCTTGGAGATATTAGGAATGAATCTCCAGTATTATCCTACCAACCCAAGGAAACTCCACACCGCCGTCACGCTCCGGGGTGGCTCCCGTCCTAACACTTCCTATACCTTCGATGGGTTCACTGGTACACCATTTGCAAAGATAACGTGTCCCAGACAGTGGACCCCCTGTATCCAGAAGTGACACTTTGAGAGTTTCCCGTACAACTGGTGCTCTCAGTGTGTCCAGAACCATCCTTAGGTGCCTCACTTGCTCCTCCTCAGATGCATAGTACAGAAGGATATAATTCAGGAATACCACTACGAACTGATCTAGATAGGGCTAAAAGATTCGGTTCATGAGTCCCATTAACACATCAGGGGCGTTCATCATGCCGACAGGAATCACCATGTACTCATAGTGACCGTAGCGACATCTGAAGGTCATATTTGGTATATCCTCATCCCGTACTTCCAACTGATGATAGCCAGATCATAGATCAACAATAGAGAACCATCGTGCCCCTCTTAACTAGTCAAAGAGGTCTTTGATCCCCGGTAGTGGATACTGGTTCTTCATGGTCACCTGATTCAAGCGCTAGTAATCCACACACTACCTCAAGCTCTCGTCTGCCTTCTTGGAAAACAATAATGGGGCCACCCATGGTGAAACACTGGGTCTCATGAAGCTCTTCCTCTGCAAGTCTTCCTGGTGCACTGTCAGCTCGTGAAGCTCTACAGGAGCCATCCGATATGCTGATTCGAATATCATTGTCGTCCTGGGTTGTTATTCATTGCATAAATCTATCTCTCGAAGGGGAGGTAGTCTGGGGACATCCTTCGGAAAGATGTGCTCATAATCAGCCACTGCTACTGAATACTAGAAACTTGTAATGTCTGTTGCACCAAGCGCTTGACTAGATAACTGATGTGAAATCGACTATACTTTCCTACGCATGAGTCCATCTTGCACTGCCTGGGTATCCTTTTCATCGACGAAGGAGAACCTCATTCCATCACTACATACAAACCGTGACCTTCGTATAAAATAGTCAATCTGGAAATGAACTGTGGATAGACAATCCATACCAAGAATGAAATCTTAATGCCTCGACGCTACCACCAAGAGGTTCCAACCAAAAGTCTCGCCTCGAAGGGTCAGGTCACATTTTCTGCAAAGGTTTGTGATTTATGAATCTTCTCTAGTCAGTGTTTCTAAGTGTAAGGCTTGATTTAACAGCTCAACTAGAATCTCAAGGTCTCGAAAAAGATGAGAACCCTGAAAAGAATGACTAGAACATGTGTCTGTCAGTATGGTAGCCAATGTAGAAAAGACACAGATTGTACCGATAATCATTCAGGAGTACCTGGGACAAAAGCCTCTGTTTCCTGCATCTGTACCTACCTCTGTCCACCAGCTCCATCAACATGGTGTGGACCTCCTGGGGGTGGCGCTTGTAAAAGGTCAAAACGCCGACCACCTCCACATGCTCTCCTAGCTCCTCGACCACATCTATCACCCCGTGGATCTGTCTCCTCCACATATTGCCTCTTCCTCGGTGGTCCATCCATTATTCCCGTGTTTGTAATACGACGGGTTGGAAAATCTCGAGCGTGATTTCCTCTTCTGTCCCATGAGTAGAATATTTTCTCTTGAGGCTAGTTGGATGCACCCTGTAAACCCTATATGACAGATCCTTTATCCTAGGATCTCCTCTGAAAACGTCTCATGCTCTTAGGTCCCTGACGTCGACTCCCTTCTTCCGAGGTCTCTGCTCCATCATGCTCACTACTAACAATTGCCGGCTATATCTGCTCTTCCAAGAATCTCTCTACCACCAAAACCCTCTCAAGCACCCCATTATAAGTAGGAATGATCATATGGATTATGCTAGATCAGATGTCTCTCTTTAATCCCCACTCAAACTTTCGAGCTCTAAAGTACTGATGCCTGACCATATCAATCGAGTACCATGAGAGGTTAGTAATCCTCAGTGAATAGTCATCAACCGTCATAGTTCCCTGCTGGAGCTGAAGAAGCTCTTTTATAAGTACTGCTCCCAGGGTAACCGGTGAAAACTACTCTCCGAAGAGATGCTCAAACTCTGGCCACACAAGTGTCTCCTCATCATGAGTATGGATAACCAAACTCCACCATCATCATACTGAGCCCTACAGAAGGCTCTCTCCTAGGATCACCATCTGATATGCATGTTTTCTGACCCAACGGAAGTCTCTGGTCACTGCCTCAATCCAGTCCTCTACTGCCTGAGGGTCAGGGTCACCTCGAAACCTGAGGGGTCACTGTCTCTGAAACTCGTGGAGTGCACTCAGCCTACGGTCCTCCTCTACTAGTATAGCAGGCACTAAAAACTTCTCCACAGGTGGTGGAATAACATTCACACCACCTGATGGTAAAACTGGGGGATCTGGTCCCTGTATCAAAGCTGCATCACTGAGGGGGTCATCCTCGTGATCGAGCTACTGGATTATAGTGGGTGTGCATCACGGAGGCATCCTGTAATGAGACAAGCTGTATCATAGTCAGTGATTATATCATGATAGCTGACTCAAGAAGGACATGGAAACCACAACCCATTCCTATATGATGTATGTACCAATATTTTTCCCCTACAACTAGTTTTCTCATGTTGTGAGTCAGGAAGAATGTTATCAGAGTCTTGGTGTATTGATACATCGGCAACCCGCACCAACACTGGGGTCCCTAGACTGAAATCTGAACTCGAAACAGTTAACACTATTTCCCCAAACCAACTCATAGACTCTCGGTCCTATGGTAGAACCGACCACCTCTGATACCACTATGTCATGACCCGTCCCAGGGGGGCCTGAGCCGCAACTCCCCAAGGCCACCTCCAATGGCCAGGGGCTAGTGACTAGCACCGAGTAGGCATGCTACTAACATGGGAGGCATTTATTATAAACCTTTACACAAGAACACACATCTCGAAGCCCGCAAATCTAAAAAGTAAAAAAGTACTAAAAATGGAAATTCATACATACACTAAAATCCCAACCAACAGCATACGACAGGAAAGTAAAGTACAGTAACATAAAACCCTTGGCCAAAAGTACATGCCCACCAAAAGAGAGTCTTTAAGAAAGTCCAACCTTTAAAAAAAGGTACTGGGTCTATAATCCATAGTCGTAGGAACACAACTCGGCCTGTCTGATATCACTGAGCACCGTCTGGTCCTAGTCCTCTTAGAATCCTGTCAATGTCTCGCTCGTCTGCACAAGACATGAAACGTGCGAGCAAAGCCCGTGAAGGGGCTAGTATAACAACACACAGTAGGACACCACAAATCCACAAAGAAATAAAACATATGAAATAACACAAAGGAAATATACAGTCAGATCTACAAATTATATGTTTACAGAACATAAGAAAAGGATTTCCAGATATACTCATACACGATCAACCATCGTGAAACAACCACTAATGTCCAGCTCGATGATTCCACTAAGTACGTAACAAGGGGAACACACTCCTAGGTCTGAAGAGAGAGATACAAAGAACACATTCCAGGAGAACTCAATCCACATGTACTTTAGAATATGATGCTCAGATGAGGATCACAACCAATAGCTATGGGGTGTTTCCAATAACTCAGTCAGAACTAATCCGCTAAGAAGAGGATCAACGCCTTGGTATGGTAGGTCACATCGATACCAAGAACTCTACCTAGGTTACCTGGAAGGAATAGAGGATCCATCTCTATGTCTCATAGAGGGGATTCCATCAACTATATTCAGGAAAACCCATTGACGGGATCATATTCCTATACGTAGAAAATGATACCAGAAACCGTCAGGGGAATGACCATGGGTACGAACTCTAAAGGAGCTAGTCCAAGTCAGAGAAGAAAAATGGCTCAAGCCATGTAAAATAGGTTACACAATGTGTAGTAGGTTTACATTATGTGTTCCTTAACTCTGGGTACTGCCCGTGTAAACGGCTCGTGTGATCCTTCAAAGCTGTTTAAAACTCAAGTACACTGCGTGTAGAAGGATCACACGCCATGTTCCTTGACTCCGAGTACTGCTAGTGTAAATGGCCAGTGTCATTGGGGTTTCCGTGTAAAAAGAAATTGTACAACATGTAGTTGGATTACTCGCCTTGTCCGAGCACCTGGGGTTTGCTCAGTGTACGCTGGCCATGTGCCCGTATACGGTCTCTGTCCGTGTCGCCCTCCCGTGTACTAGAACACGGGGTTCCATGTGTATCTGGCTAGGGAAGGGTATACACACCGTGCTCATTGTCGTGTACCCTACTCATGTACGTGTACTCTAGGAGTACACGCCAGGTGGCCTGTCGATGAACACACATCGTGTAGCCCATAATACACGACGTGTAGTCAGGAAATTTCCAAAACCATCCTCTTCCTCCTCGCGCTTTGGCCGATCTTCTCGTTCCCATTTCTCTTGTTTCATTGTCGCAAAACTTCAAATCTTTGTTCGTTCCATCACACAAACTCCGAATCGGATGTTTTCGGTCCATCGATCAGGTCATAAACCGCAAATTGTCCATCTAAAGGAAAAACACTAAAAAATGAATATCTCTCAATCCGCTACGAATCGTCCGCCCAAAACTTCGTTGCAGCTACGGACCATCATCGCGAGGGTGGATCTACAATTTCAGATCATGGCACCGTAGATCGAAGGTGCAATCGATCATTGTTTGTACCCCGCGAAGAACGCAAAGAACGCACATGAAGAACACGAGAAATCGGGGAAGTAAGGCACAAAAAATCGAGTTGGATGAACCTCTATCGATGTTCGTTTCGATCATGGTTCGTAACCGTTAGTAGTTTGAACGAAACCAAATTAACATCAAGAATAAAATCCCCAAAATCCCTTCAAAAATCCCATCCCACAAATACGATTTATCCGCGGGATAATCTATTTGTGGTTTAGTCCGCATTCGTCGTAGAAATCATGAATGGGGAAAGGAAACCAAAATCAAACATCCTTCCTGATTCCACGACGTTATTTGGAAATGATCCAGTCACCGCGTCATTGTCGCTAGAGAAATTCGTCAAGAACGTCATCACAGCGTTGGGGGTTTCCTCAAGATTCTCTAGAGCCTCCAAGGGTTTCAGGGTTATGAGGTCTATAACCCTGGACCCATGCGCAAACCTTTATTAAAAAAGAGAAAAGATATCTGCTGTAACAAGGATTAATAAAATATTTTTATTAAATATTTTGTTATGGTTATGTCCAGAAACTAGATTTCACCACCGACATGCGCCGGCCGATGTTAGGCCTCGCCTAAGGTAAAATCACTGCTCTGAACGCAACGGTTCTCTCAGATTTCTGATCCGAGCAACCGTTCAGGTGATATTCCACTTTTTTAGGAAAATCATATGTGGGCATTATTTAATTATTCAATTAAATTAATACATTTGTTCTAGGCTCACCGGGCCTCCGAACTGCACATCGTCTCAAAGCCTGGTCTCGAAATAATTTCCATATAATATCAAAAATCAAATGCAGAGAAATCCAAGACATTACATGTGTGAAAAAAAATTAATAGATGAGTAAAATCAAATCCATTACATGGGTATTAATTCTTATTCTAAAGGGATATCATCTTAAAAGGTGAGCTGGAAAATAAGAAACACTTTTATTCCTATTGTGTTAGAGTATGTCGATGTATTTATAGAATATTTTCATAGTCATCCACAAAATCCTAAAGTTGAGTTTTCAATAAAACACATAATTGGTGAGACAACCTTTTCAATGAAATAATATACAATGGACCTGATTGGGTTATTAGAATTGATGAAAAAAATCCCCGTGAAACTTGACATGTGATTCATTATGAAAAGTGTATCATTATAGGATTCAACTATTTTTTTCCTATGATGAATAATCGATAAATGCGAATCTTTATTCATTATCAAGGATATATTAATATCACTATAAAAAAGTGTCCCTTACCCCACATTGATTATTTTTTTGATCAACTCTATATAGTTCAATAATTTTAAAAGATTAAAAATTATTTTGGATGTCATCAATTAAGTACTATGAAGGAGTATATAACTAATACAACATTTTATAAAAGTTGTGGAACTATAAATCTATAGATATTTCATTGGGTTTAAGTAATTCCACTAATATATTAATGGATTATCTAAGTATAGTATTTAGATATTACATTGATCATCCTCAATTATTGATATACACATGATTCGTAGATTGGTTGGATATTATCGATGATTTGTGGAGAAGTTTCTGTGGCTATCTAATCCTATCACTTGAACATGAGCCTCATCCCAGTTGGTGAGGATTCGTCAAGTGAATCCATGAGACTGAAGATCAAATATGGGGGGATAAACTTTTTTTGGGTAGTATAACAGTACTCTAGAAGTTAATGTTCGATACTATCGTAACCAGAACTATTCACCTTCGGGCAACCAGTTTGGTCCATGGGTGCGTTAAACCCTCGGGACAGCCAGGACTTCAGGACAGTGAGGTTTTCAGGCCACCTAAAGGCCTTCAGGACACATCAAGGCCTTCTGGGCACCACATGGATTTTGGTCTACCTCATGGTCTTTGGGACACATGATGTGTATATTAAAAAACCTGACAAACACTACCAGTAAAATGCTATAAAGGATGATTCAGAGTTTTCACATTCATAAGAGAAGATCTATCAGATTTTTTTATTATAAAAGGGTATGAAAATTATCATTGGTTCCAAGCCTATGAATCTATTCACATGACTGCTAGATGAAAATCAATGCAATGGTGGACAACTAATCATGATGCAGATTCATTGTAGGGGTAGTTTATTGTAGTCGTAGTTTGGGACTAATTCCTCCAAGAACATTGGGTATTGTAATGTTATAAAGCATATGATCCATGTAAGGGATCCCCTTCAACCCTTAAAAGAGGGATTAACATAAATGTATTAAAATTTAAGGGATTTGGTCTGTTTAGGATATCTAATAAACTCACGATGTTATCCCAGGAAAGAGCTAAGTTTCTATAGACACATAAATATAAATAATATTTCATGGAATATAAGAAAAGATTATTCATACCAGTTATTCTTACATTATCTTACATTGGAGAGGGGTTTATTATCTATAATGATGAATTCAATAAAGAATCTGGATGCTTCATCATGTGGAATGATATGGTAATAGCTTATTCCTCTCAAATATTGAATGTACATTTGAAAAATTGCCTAACCTGTGACTTCAAGATAGATATTTTAATTTAAGAATTCAACAAATGGAAGATTTATCTTAATAAGGATAGGTTGTTATATATATACTTCTAATAAAAATATAATGTATATATTCAATAAAAAAGAGAATAATCTAGTATAGTGAAGTGGTTGGAGTTTGTAATAGATTATGACTTCCCAATACATTACCACCATGTGAAATTGAATAAGGTGGAAGATTCACCATGTAAAAAAATTATGTTATCTTGTCTATAATGAGGTTAAAAATGATCAAATTTTTATTGATTTCAAAAGGATGGGATAATAAATCTAGACAGAAGGGGATAAATAAAATATTTCTCAAATGAGTGTTAAACCATCTAAACATGTGATGGGTAAAGAGGAACAGAAGAAACATTTAGATCTATAATAGAAGGTGATAAATTGTCTTATGTTCAGCCTTGATTGTGATGGAATTATAGTGTTCAAAAATTGTGTATGTGTTCCATCCATGAGAAGTTCTAATAAGGGGAAATTATATGAAACTCATAGTTTATCATTATCTATTCATCATAGAAGTATGTGGATGTATACGGATATGATATGGTATTTTAAGTGGGGTTATATAAAGATTGATAGTTAGAGTATGTATCATGGCTTATAGTATATCATAAAGTAATGGATGAGATATAAAAGTTTATGGGGATGCAACAAATGGTACTTTACCTAGAGGAATAACATTTCGTAGGCATTAAATGAAAATCTCTTTTGACATAGAATTTCCCAAAACCGAAATAGATGTACTTTTTAAGTTAAATTTATAACTATTTCATTAACAATAAGAATAAATTGTTTATATTATCTTTGGATCCTCTCATTGATATAGATTTCGAACATCCGAAATCCCTTATTCTGATTACCTTCATTGCGCTGTAAATATTCATGTACAGAATCACTCTAGTTTTGATCCACATGTTTTCCTTTGATCATTGAACAACACCAATTTATTTCCAGGTTCTAGGGTGGAAAATCAATTTTCATGTTTCAACCTTGTTGATTGCCCGTCGTTTGATCATAAACAAATCCCTATTGGATTTCTTTTTTCTTGAGAGGTATAGAATGACGAATTTGAGAGAGAAATATTTTGTGCATAATGATTCCCTATTTTTCAATTAGTCCAAAATAATAAAAATAAAAAATATTTGTAGATCTAGGGTTTAGGTTAAAAAATTATTTAATTGAGTATGTACTCAAAAATAATATTATAATATTTAATAAAACCCATTTAAAATAATTATAAAAATATTATTATTATATTAAAATGTATTCTAACTGACATAATGATAAATATTATTTTACCATATTGTAAATTAATATTTATATATAGATGTGAGTTTGTTTTTCTTGAACTACTCAATATTTAATAAATACCTGATTAAATATTTTTACCACATAAATAATTTATTTATATAAAATCAATGAATAAATATTTATCAATTTTTATATAAATGAAATAAGTAGTTTATCAATAATCCAATGTACAAATAAATATTAAATATTAATGTAATTAAATGGAAAAATTATTTAATAAAAAATAATGATTTATTACCTTTAGAATATTAGGGACTACCAAAACTGAATAAAATTATTCCCTCGACATGATAATAATATTTATTAGAATAATTAAATTTAAAAAATAATTTAACTGAGATCGATGGATGCACATAGCTTGTGACCGTCTTGGATTCATTCTCATTATAATTAGGAAGGCTTACCTAAAGTCCAAGATTACTATATAGCAATGGTTGAATTTACCTAAAAGATGGAAAAAAATTCTACAACGTTGACAACCGAATTTGAATGATTATAATGTATATAATCCTTTTACCTCAATATGTCATCATGTAGTTTACACATATGTGTAATCAACAAATATGGATAATAAATCCTTTTTTGAATATATTAAATAAATTCATTACACCATGTCCATAGAAATTAATTCGATAGTTATATTTCAATGAAAGGGACAAGATACCTACTTCAACAAATATGGAAGGGTTAAATTCTTCTTTTACATTTTAAATAACAATATGTCAATTATCATGCTCACAATGCATCTTACTTCTCCATGAATTTCTATTATCGTGGTTTAAGAAATACATATATGTGGGTGAGTAATAATATTATTTAAAAATAATTTTAATTTATAAGGACCACAACACACTATTGTAGATAGAAATATCCAATGACACCAAAACATGCAACATTCCTACTCACATGCCCATTCTAAAAATATCTAGTCTTGAAGATATCTGAGTGTAGACTTCTTGAGAAGATACCCCACATTCTTACGAGTAGTCACACATGAAAATATTTAAACTGTGTTCCCTATCATAAAATTTTATGTGGCTATATATCTATTTATAGGAATTTTGTCTTGGAATTCTAAGGTTTTCATTGTAGCAAAAAACTACTAAGAACTTATCAGAGACGTATGAACATAGGTGCCATAGGCTAGTACCCCTAGCATGTTGATCAGGTAACCTTAGGCATGCAACCAGATACAATGTATTCTGTTGGCTAGAAGTTATTGTCTAACATATATACCATGGGGAGACTATACTATCTTTAATAAAGGAACAATATAGAAGAAATACATAAATAAATAACCAACCGATAATAGGAAATAACCAGTGTAATACAATAATAATAACAAACCAGTACCACAAGATGAAAAAAATAAGAAACAATATCTAAATAGAAATAGTTTATATTTCATCCCATATATGTGTCATGTGAATAAATTATACCCAAAAATAAATCAACACTGACAACAACCCTAGTGGGTCCTGACACCATGTCTAGTTCCCTCATCCATGCCCCATCCAAAATTTTCCATATATCATTGGTATATTTCTAGTATTTAGTATTGTAAACAATAATTCTATTCAGGTACTGATAAGGTATCCCGAGTATGTTGTGAGTATAATTCATTTTTCACCAACGATTGCATCTAAAACAATATGTAGTCAATAATAGTGTATGCAGCTGTATAAAGAATAAATTCCAACAGTTTATAAACTATTTTTATCAATTGAATATTCTTTATTAAAACACATAAATACCGATGGGTTCATAACAGAACGAAATCCATAAATACACTCCGTGAACAATCACAATGTCTGAAGCATATCACATATGTAAATCACACTTCATTATAACATGGGATTTTACTATCCATTTAATTCCATTTTTAACAAATTCAATTGGAAACATTGCTCATTGAAAATATCACAGTTGTAGAACATCGTGTCTAGTACCCCATGGGTTTTTGGAGAATCTGTCATATCCCCCTCCCCATTGTTATTTGGCGCATCAATACCTATCCCATACAATAATACCCACATTCATTCATTTGGGTCTAGAATATCATGGCATGCACCTTGTGGTTATTTGGAGCATCAGTTCATGTCCCACACCCCATTTCTCAATCAATCACATATATCCTTCTTATAAAATTTAAAAATTATTATCAACATTATCACTCTATTCATTAATTCAAATCATGATCTACGATTTTAATAATAAAATCATTAATAATGACATTATTTTTTCAAATGGAATAATATGAACAATTTCGCATTTTACAATCTAAAAACATTTATTTCCATAACCCATTAACCCTTCATGGTTAAACCAAACATCTCGTTATTCCCATTATCAATCAATTATATATATCAATAATTAACCAATTACAGATTCCCATTTAATTGAACAATTCCACAATCCCAATATCCCATCAACTTCATATTTGCATCATTCTATTAATAAATTAATCAATTAATTCTTCTAATTCACTATGAAATTTTTACATATGGAAATTGAAATTTGAAAATTCCATAAAGAAATTCAATCAATACAAGGGGATTTGAAATTTATACGACCTACCCAATGGTCATTGAGAGATTCTAAATAATCAAAATCTCAAACTTAATGCAGAGCATTCAATTGCACAACTATGAATTTGATATAAATCCAAAATCAAGATTTAGATTAAATAGATTTAGATATGTTATAAAATAGGTCCAAAACCATTCTAACAACCAATTAATCATTCCTCTTTTTTTGGGAATATATACAAGATAGAGAGAGAGGAATCCAAATGAGATAAGATAACTTATTAGGAGAGGTTCAGATCCATCAATCAGATTACCGATTCATCTTAATCAGAGTCCATAAGCCCATGGAATCCATTTTGAAGCCTAAAATTTTAATTAAATGATTTAGGGTAAATATAGTGTGTTTAGGTATATATAAATTGAGTTAAAAAATCTATAACATTTTTTGGGGTTTTATTTTCACAATTGCACAATTTCTAGTACAAGGAACACATTTATCCTTAAATGTGTTCCTAATTGTGGTCCTCCTATTAGGGGACCCAATAGTTTTAAATAATATGTTTTAATGGTGATGTTAAACACTACATAGGGGTTCATGATTTTATGGGTTTAGGTGCACGATTGGGGAAAACCATGTGCCAGCTATGCACTACCCATTTTCTTCCAAAATTCATCAAATTCACCCAACACTTCCCCTATGTAAAAAGACAATGTATTAACAAAACTAGGGAAACAAGTACCTAAAATTTACATGAGACATCTCTAAGAAAGGTGGAAATTTTATAATCTCTCATCCTTATTATATCTCATCCAAGAGGTGTACTCCCAAGAAAGTCTAAAATTATGAGGTAAAAAAACAATCTAATGAGCCCATATATTCATATATCTCTCCCATTTTTTACTTCAAAATGTGATCTTGTTTCCAATTTTTTTTAACTATATAGATATTTTTTCCCTATAAAACATTCTCAGTGTGATCTGAAAAATGTATTGAATGCTTATCAAAGGTTGCATCAGTCTCATGATCAACACCATCAACATCAATCGCCAAGTAATTCTTAAAGTGATACTGTCCAATATCTGACATATTAAAAACATTGTGTATTCCACTATACCTATATAGAAGATCCAATGAGAACAACATCATCCATATACTTTTTGAAAAACATGGCCTAAATAACATGGTTCTATATTACCCTATTTTCATCAGTCTAATGATGACCTAACCTCGACATCAACGGAAGAAAACACATTCTATTCCAACCACATTTCTTCACCTGTGTGGGTCTACAATTAATGCCCAAATAGTTTAATTCCATCATAAAACATCCAAAATGTAACATAACAATTTATTAAGTCAACCAATTAAACCCGAGACAACACTACCTATCAAGTCCAAATCACCAGAATGGAACTTGCTCAAGTACATCCATCCCAAAACAAGAGTGATGTCATTAAATGAAAAATTTTCTGCATTAGTGCTCCCCATTATACACTTTAGCTCACTACCAGCAACCTATTGTTTTTAGAACCTCCACTATAAAAAAATCCACAAGAAACTTTTATCATCTTTTAAAAAATACTTGACACATTTTCTAATCTAACGGTGCTAGATCCTCATTAAGCATATCAACGATTCTTGGCATCCATAATTTCCATAAAAACCATCAGAAATGACATACCTACACAAACAATTTTTGAACTAAGAACAAGTTGAACTCTCATAACATTCATGTAATTTTTAATACTCATTTATCATAATAAAATCTAACTTGACGGTGGTTTACAACCCACCACATTCATTCATTTTTTCCCAGATGAGTTGATTTATCCCTTACCAACTCATCATGGAAATGAAAAACATTCACCATTGGATCATCTATAAATTACATAAACAAGATTCCATCACCCTTAAGGACATTCCATGTTCACCCAAACACACCTACCCATGTCCATGGATGACTTATGTTAAGGTTTTAACACCATACATCCATTTACATACCGATTAATGAGTTTTTTCACAGAAATCTCACATTCCAATTACAACCACCCCGATCCCCAAGACAACACATGGTTCAACCATCCAGCACATCCAAGACCACTAGGATTTTCCATAGGAACCCAAATTTTCACCATACCTACTTCTCATTGGCATCCTAATTCCACTAGATCCACTATATGGTTTTCTTCACACCTCTATGAATGAAATTCCTTTTACAACTGGAGGAGTGTAATTTTCACCACATTTATCAATCAATTCTGACCACTATATCTCATACATAAATCCTAATATATACACCCAAAATTTAATGTAGTTGTTTAGATTCAAAAATAATAACAGTCCAGCCTCAACTAATCCCCATTCCCATCTATGGAAGAATCACCTACGCCATTCATCAACATGTGTTCTATCTTAAGGTCCTGACCTATAAAAAATATATAGTGTGATTCCCATCATTTATATCCACATATAATACTTTACGAGTTTAACATTAAGGATTCACATATGAAACCAAAATACATCAAGGTAAAAATCGATAAATCTAGGGCTCGGTCAGCATACTCGAGATGATGTCAAGATATTGGGAATAATCATCACTATGTACAATTATGCTTTGATGTCATCAACAAACACCACTACAATTATAAATCATCGATATCACCTCCAAATACTGTGGCACCATGGATTTTTGAATGTCTGAGGCGTCCCCTTCCACCAACATACCATTCACAGGTGTAAATAAACCGAAAAAAATCATATATACCTTGAATGAACTCAACAACTATAAATCATCATAACCCTAGAGGTCATGAACTTCTCAAAGGTCTCCTACTGATCTCGACTCAATATCCAAAAAACACATATGTCACTAGGGATAAGATTAATGCCAACTAACACACCTAACATTTCCTAATATCCCATCAGCCTCTTTGGACTCGATACATTCTAAATGATTCTTCACAACAACCAAACCATTCACACAACTATGCCCAACCACAGTAAAACCATTCCCCCTGGCTGTGAATTCCATAACAAAACATCCATACACACTTTGATCAATTTGATTTTACCACCCATATTCCTACCAATTCCTCCATAACAAATTATCACCATTGTCATGTTAGGTATTTTAACTATCATTCCCTACCAAACCAACCATAGAACTGGCCACATGTACACAATTTATTATTTGAAAAAGAAACAAATTCACAAGCCTAAAATTCACCAAAACATTATGGAATACAATATTCATAGATTCTAACTCTGAAATATATCCCATGATTCATATCTCATGGAACCCACAACACTGGTCAAACCTCTCAAAAGGCGAACATTGATTTTCCCAAGGCTGAAAACTCATATACAAGAATTGAATAGTGTTTCAAAGTCCATTGACCTTCCCAAATACCCCAATCGATATTATAAAAATTAAAAATCAATCTATATTCACCACATTACAAATCCATAATTTTCACCCATGAATTATACAAAAAAGGTCACTCACATCATGGTCTACCCCTCTCACTATTCATCCTCAAAGGTAGAATGACAAAAACTACCCAATATAGGGAAAAGGGTAACATTTAACTAGGATATCCCTCTAGTGTATATTCATCAAACTCCCATAAAATCAACACTAATGGGTTGCACTCCTACCCTTTACCCAAATCACACTGTGTCAAATTCACCAATGACATAATTTTTGCCTGGTTCTAATCCCATAGAAACACAACCTCCACTAACAACACTGCAATTAAAGACATCCATTTAAATATCTGATGAAACCCACATAAGAAAAACCCTATAAGAGATACCATATCCATGATATTAAAAAATACATCTCTACCTCAAGGCCACGACATAAATTGTGGTCCAATGGGGAACACCACTCAATCCAACACATTGAATCTCACGAGGTTTCTAAACTCAAGAACACTATCACTACCCAAACCACCATGCACAACATCTAACCAAAATACGGGGGATACAATTATCCCATTTCCCTTCTTGTTCCATCCAACCGCATGCTCACCACTCAGGTAAACACTCTCCATCAAACAGTTGAGGGGGATGCAATTAAAAATATATTTTCATGTCAAACATACCTATCACAACACACCCTAGGACCCCTTAGAAAAATGACATAAATTAAAAAAATTATCTCATAACTTCTCTCTCTCTCTCCCTCAAATGGAACTATTGGTGCCTTAGGTTCCACTATTAAAGGACCATTTATAGAAATTTTGTCATAATTTCCTATCAATAAGAGTCATTATGAAAGAATATATCATCCAAAAAAACACACATCGTAGGAAACATTTCACAACAGTATTATCCCATTTATGAGTATTGAAATAAATCCATAATAAGTCATCACCCAAACCCTACCACATGGTCAAAACTGAGGAACTATCACTACCCTTAACCATCCTATATCCAGGTTATGGTAAACAAAGTGTAAACATGTTCTCATAATTTACATTTTTCATTAGAGACCCATTTTCCAAATTTTGGGTCATTTTACAAAGTTCTATTCCATCTTATGAACCATTTTTAGTTAAATTAAAGTGTCATGGGGAAAATTTTCAATGTAAAAAATAAACCAAAAAGTATACTTTTCCTATGTGTTCCTAAAATTATACATGTCCCAATAAATCATGAGTGCCTATAATGATGCATTCATACTCACATAGCATGCCAAACAGTTCCAAATGTAAAATCTTGGATAATATTTGAGAAAAATAAAATCACACAAAAATTTCATCAATCGATGTGAAATAATATTTAACTATAACAAGAGTCACAAATAAAAACCATCCCACCATGGGAACTTGGGTATTCTTTATACATGATTTAGTTATCCCATGCATGAGGTCATTAACAAGGCTCAAATCATAAAAATATCTTTTCCAACATTTCAAAATATTAATTCCAATGAAATGAAAAGAATATATAAACCCTTTAAAACCACTTTTTGACGTCCCAAACCTCGTGCCAAATACCAGTTCCCTAAGACAATTGATCATATGACCTTAGTTTCACCTCACCATATTTCAAAGGTGGTCAAAATGGAGCAATGATATAATATAGAGTCCATGGGGAGATAATTCCATCATTATCAACGAATCACAACCACAAAAATACAAAAAAAAACAAATCAACTGATGATAAGAAAAAACCAGAATAATATAATAACTAGAACAAAATAGTATCACATGATGAACCAAAATTGCATGAAATATCCAAAACTAAATAGTATAAATGTATTTCCATATATGAAATGACCCGACCCTAGAAACCTAGAGCTGGTGCATTATTATAATACATTATCATTATTACAAGGAATCGTGAACTAAAGGACCGATCAGTTTTGTAGTCTTGGAAAATAGATTACATACAGAAACGTTACATTACACATTAAAAAATAAAACAAAACATAGATAATCCATTGATAACACCATTATTCCCCTAGCTTAACCATTTATATTAAGGATAATATACTTCTTTGAATCCCGAGAAAACCAAACATACGAAAGGGGGGAGCTTATATGCTCTTATAGGTAAATAATTCAGCAGAAGCAATAAACATTTTAAAGAAAGATGTGAAATAAAAACAACATCCTTTTTGTAACACCCCAAGATTTTATAGTGTGTTATTTCTTCAAAATAATTCAACAACTTTCACTACACGCAACACCAAGTTCAATCGCACCATGACTTACCAAACAAGCCATTCAAAAAAGGTTATGAATAGTGTTATCTAAATTTTAAAATTTATATAATCCTTGTAATTTTAGAATCCATATTATGAGTTTCTTAGACATAATGTAAGAACAAATTCATTTTCAGTATTTCACTTTTACCAACTTTTAATAGTGAAACCTTTTTAAATAAAATATTTTAAACTTTTTGACTAAATGGGGACATCAAAAAAATTTAAAATGAAACATCCCAAGCTTCCACGGTACGCTTTCCTTTGAATAATACAGTAGCGTGTGTTGTACGCAACTTCGAGTTCTAACACACACCACAACCAATCAAACTAGCCGTTATGAATAGTAATATCTACTTTTTGAAATTATATATATTTTATATTTCAAAATGGACTTCATTTTTGTATTCGGAATATCGAATTTAGCCTAATGAGAAATTTTGGTACTTTTCGGATAACTTTAATATTTTGATGAATAGTGAAAATTACTAAATTTTAATTAAAAACAACATTTTAATCAAAGTAATTAATAGTGATAAATTATGAATTTGAGTGGTTTTGAAGTATATTTATAATATATTTTTATCCTTGAATATAATGTTGGTCATTGGACACAATTTGACAATTAAACCGAACATAAACAAGTGTCAATCTTTTGATAGTTATTATCTCTTAAAAACACGCTTTTTGTTTTGACAGCGGGAATTAATTTTAAATTAATTTCTTCCACTTCTGTGTTTTGAATTTAGAAAAATGGATTACATATTTGGAATCAGAAGGTCCAAATTTTGTAAATAGGTAACTTTTATTTTTAGACATTTTGAATAATTACTGTGGTAAATATTTTATTTACCATGGTTAAGGGTAAATCTGGTAAATAAGGGTTAAAAATAATATTATAATAATATTAAATTACCCTAAAACGTGTCCTAGCCTTATTGGTTGATACATGTTCGACCATAGTAATCTTTGGGTCGATTTGGGGACCCCATGGTGCCACTCGTAGGTGATAGGGACACTTTATTTTAATTAAGTTAAAATGAATACAAAAATGACACAGACATATATCGTTTAGAAAAACAATTATTACATAGGGTTATATGTGTTGGATTTTAGATTAAAAATATTAATTATAAATATAAAAATATTTCCTACATAATGATATTTTATTTATAATTTTTAGACATTATATAAGTTATTTTATTTATGACACAATGATGATGCAGTAATTACTAAAATAGTGAAAAATTAAATTAATTGATATTATAAATACCCAAATAAATATAATATGAAACTTTTAATGAATTAAACTAATTTTCTAGGATAATATGATATAATAGTATTTATGTAATTGACTTTTTTCGAAGTAATCAATCTGTTATGAGTTTCATAAAAATCAACTATTGAATAGTGTCAAAATTGACATAAAAGAGTTCTTAAAAAAAATATTATATTATTAATTGATATTAAATTCATAAAAATCTAAGGTTCGTCCAAGATACTTATATCATGATGGTTGCATCATTAATGGACCACTTGGGGGTCTCTTGGATGTATATAGTAAGTTTATTAACCATATTATATAAAAATACAAAGAGACATTGTAAAAGTGAAACTAATTAACTTAGAGTTAATACTTAAAGATAAGGTTAATATAAGTACCCAAAACTGTATAAATTCTATTGGTTGAGTTGTTTTCGACCCATCCCCACCTTAACCTTTGAATAGTAAACTTTGGATCCATTGGAAATCGATTATTAATTTATTATAAACTAATATCTCTAGCTTTTCCAAAGGTGCCCCTCACCCCTCTTATAAAAGGGCACTCCTCCTTCTCATTTCTTCACACCTTCAAAGCCTTTTGGTTCGGCCAAACTCTGCCCAAATACTCTCCCAACTTCCCTCACTACAACCCAGAGGCCTTAGTTTGATCATAAAGCCCACCTAAGGAGCCCTTTTGATCAAATCAAAAGGAAGAACCCGAAGAAGAGGTAATGATTTCAGCACCCTTTTTCCAAGTTCATTTCTTCTTCCACTTCTACTTCCTTTTTTTATACCATTATAAAATAATAACTCCAGTATCATATATATAATGTGATGTTATTATAAATATGGTACAACCATATTCAGTATTCTATCCACCCTTTGAATAACATGTCACCATACATGCGTACGTACGGCTTACCGTCTCCACGTCGTGGTGTAATTGTTATTCAATATAATATTATTTGGATGGGTATAATAATGATGTGTAACTCATGTAAATAATAAATATAACATGTTAATTATTCATTATATATGATATAACATCAATTTATATGTTATTTTAATATCAAAAGAATGATATTGTCGCTCGTGCGTACGTACGGACTACCGTCTCCACGAACGCGATGAGATTCATTCTCCATCGTATCCATTCAAGTATAATTATCATTTTATGATTTAAAAAATGATTTTTAAGGACTTGATATCATTCTGGATATGAATAATATACAACCTATCCTTTACAAACATGTCTTAAATAACAAAACATATAAAAGAAATCAAGTAAGTTAACACCCGAAACAATGATAATACTAAGATATTATTATCAAATCAATATTAAAAGATCATATATGATATCATATTAATGTATATGATTCTTGTATAATTTAATAACAATTATTTCACCATTATACAGGAGGTTAACCTACCCCAACCAAGGAAAAGTACAAGGTAAGGTTTATTTCACAATCTCTTCATTATCCGAGGTTGTTTATATGTAATAATCTGCTGGGATCTCTTTATCATCCACATCCATGTTTTCTTAAAAATGTATTTCAAAACATTTTTATTATTTACAATAATATTGGTTAAAGTCATTTATACCCTTGTTTTACTTTTTATAAGAGGAATCTTTCCGTCATTTTCAAAATAAGGTCCTTTTTAACCTTTTCGACAGAATTAAGGTAAAAATGTTTTTTTTAACTTATACGACGTGTGCGGTTATTTTCCACCGTTATATAATCTTCAAAGCTTTCCATACAAGCTTATAAGAATATTTTCAAAGGAAATGATTTATTTTATATGGCTCATAAATGATTTCAAAAATAGAAAGAGGTATTTATCTAAAAAGAGTTTTGATTTCATCTATGTCAACATCCTTTGATGGATTTTACGCTTATTTGAAGTTGATTTATTCTGATACAAATCTTTAATACTGTATTGAAGGTTTTGTGATATGTTTGACTATGGATGTGCTATTTTTATACCATTCATAGTTTATGGTGAAATTATTGACATTTCGTATGCTAGTTTTAATACAAATGTTTATGTTATGTTTAAACCTGTTCATATGAGGAATGCATTGGGCTTAATAAGTGACGGGTGGAGCCCGCTATAGCTCCTCGATGCATCGGTAGGTCTCATGAGACAAACTAGTGTCTTGGCACAAGGCCTTGGCAAAATCATATTTGTAGTCTTGGCACGAGGCCTTGGCTATGTGGTTATGATAGTCTGACATTATGCATTCCAACATTATGAAAGTGGTTATTGATATTGCATGTGATTATTCGATTAGTAGAATATCCATGTGAATAAGTAAATGGCATTATTTCATTTTACTTTTGCCATACTATGTTGAAGTTCATGTTTTAAAAGGCTTTTGTTTTAGTTATACATAGCCTTAAATGTTTATTCTTATTTATGAAAGTTTCCGGTATATTGTTATCCTTACTGGGAATTTGAGCTCACCCCTTTTCTATGTTTTATTTTTCCCAGGAAGTGAAGAAGTAAATTATGAATGACCTGCAGGGATATTATGTGGGGATATGAGTGTGGTTTATGGAGACAATATGTTGTTGTAGTAGTTTTTCATTTTATTATGTAATGTAAGACTTATGAATATATCTAGTGTTTCCAAGGATACTAAACCAATCGGTCTTTCGAGATTTGATCTTTCTTGTGATCATGCCAATGTTATGTAATAATGCACTGACTCTGGGTAACTAGGGATGGGGCGTTACAGTTGGTATCAGAGGAAGTTTAGTAAAAACCTTGGAAACTAGATTTAGATAAACTCTGATTAGAGCACGTAGACCTAAGATGAACTTTGAGGATTAGTATAGAAGAACTTCCTAGAATTTTGGTATTGTAGAGATTTTGTTAGTTTTCCGAGCAATACATCCCTATCTGGATACGAGCAGGTAGAGGCGGCTCTGGCACAGATGTACTTAGGGGTAAAACCTGAAAACACCGCTTTGAGCTAGACTCGAACGGGAACTGGTGCACGACAACGGGCCTTGCTGCACTCTTGGTTACGACACTCCCAGGGGATATGCTAAGGATAACTCTCATTTTCCTTACAAATCATTATGAAGGGTTTATGAGTATATACCTCCTCAAAGGAGACATTTTTATGATTATGGATTATATCCATAAACTATTTAATTTATGTTATGTGTTTTACAAGTTTGGGATTAGGTATTGTTATTCATAAACTAATCTAATGTATGCCATTGTTTAGAAATGGCGCCCCTTAGAAGGAATAAGAAATATAGCAATGCACATGATACAAAGAGAAAGAAGGATCATATATTTTATGGTCTTAAGCCAGAATTTATAAGAGAAATAGTCTCGCATGTATTATCATCATATGAAGAAATAATATCATGTGTTGATAAGATAAGTAAAGAGTTTACTGAGTCCTATGGCTTTGAATGGAAGCAAGAGAAGAAAAGGATGGAAGAGAGAAAGATGGATAAAGGGAAGAGGGAAAAGAAGAATTTTCCCATATGTGGTAACTGTGGAAAGAAACACCCTGGAACTTGCCGGAAAGGAATGGGAGTTTGTTATAAGTGTGGAGGAAAAGGGCACAAAGTACGTGACTGCAAGGGTAAGAAAATGGTTTTAAATGTACAATGCTTCATTTGCAAGGAGTTTGGACACTACACGAACCTATGTCCCAGTCATCAAACTATGCTGCAAATGATGCTATTGGATAATAATCAGGTTATGATACTACCACAGATGAAGAGGAATGATTAGAGTTCTTGTGTTGATTATGAAAATTGAGTGTTGTATCAAAAATGTACTTGTTATAATAATTATGGAGTATATAAGGATTGTACTGCAGTACTATTTCATTAAGGACTTGAGATTGTGTGGAACAAAGAAAAGTGACTCAAGAACAGGATAAATTTTTGGAAAATATATGGTTGAGAGATTGATAAACCATAAAATAGTTCTGATACTGAGGTAGTGATGTTCGAATAATACATGATTATTTTGGAAAAATTATATTGGATATTCTTGACTACCTTGGAATTGATTAATGATTTGTCTATTCCATCATTGTTGGGGTTTAAAACATTTTTGGATTGATGAAGTATATCCAGCATTCTATATGGAATAAGGGAGAATGAATGTAATCAATAAGGATTATGGTAAATCAGGATGTTTCAGTGTTTTAAAAGAATACATGATGAAGGTATTAATATTCTATTACAGGGTAAAAAGGATCTACATTATGTTTACCTTCCTTATAAATGTTGGACTGTGAGTTTGGACAGAAGTATTTTGGATAAATTCTAAGTTTGAGATTAATTTTGGATTTCCATAAAAGGATAACCCGGAGTTCGGGCGGCAACCCATCATGACCGGAAAGGCCTCAAGACTTAAACCCGCAACCGAAGGGCGACAAGGGTGTATCACCTACCAATGGCCCACAAGATGTCCTGAATTAAATAATGTAGTTTTTATTAAAAGATCTTGTAGATGAATTATAAATTCGTTTATTTTGGAACCCTATACGAATAGTGTAAATAGAAAATTTTTTTACGTTCTATTATCTTTTAAAGTGAAAGATGAGTTTGTGGTAGAAATTTATTAATGGATAAAACTATAATTATAAAGTAAGTATATCTCCTAATGATATTATCCAATCTCATAAATAAATTCCTCAACATTAATAAAAGGAACTTAGAACAAAAATGTTTTCCTAGATGGTACCTTAAATCATCACTAATTCATGGTTTTGGGATTGTTGGCTTTTTCATAGCCATGTTCTCTACCACTCTCCATCAGATAATTGATGGTTAGATTTCTCTTCCATATCCATATTTTCATACATAGAACCCTAGTATGTGTTATTTTCCGTAATCTTCATACTTTCCACTCTTTATTTTAAATAGAGGCCTCGTTAATTCATTTTTCGATGTGGGATTTCAACTAAGATATTTTGAAATGTCAAAAATGTGTTATCCTAATACCCAATGTTTTGTTGAACCGATGGTATTTCAAATCATCATATATTGATGAATTTAAGGACCTCAATTATACACTTGTTTGTGATTGATGACCTCAATCACTACCTATAAATATTTACATTTTTCCTCTAATTATATGTCTCTAATTGCCACCAATGTTCTCCTAATCGAGATCATAATTTGGTGGTGACCCTTTCATTTCTCTTTTCCTCATATTAAGACAAAATTTTAGTAACCTAATTTCCGATGTGGGTTTTCCCACAAAGATATTTTATATTTTCAACCTTTTATTTTCGAAGAACAATAAAAATTCCGAGGACGCAATTTATTGAAGGAGGGGAGAATGTAACACCCCAAGATTTTATAGTGTGTTATTTTTTCAAAATAATTCAATAACTTTCACTACACGCAACACCAAGTTCAATCACACCATGACTTACCAAACAATCCATTCAAAAAAGGATATGAATAGTGTTAACTAAATTTTAAACTTTATATAATCCTTGTAATTTTAGAATCCATATTATGAGTTTCTTAGACATAATGTAAGAACAAATACATTTTTAGTGTTGCACTTTTACCAACTTTTAATAGTGAAACCTTTTTAAATACAATATTTTAAACTTTTTGAATAAATGGGGACATGAAAAAAATTTAAAATGAAACATCCCAAGCTTCCACGGTATGCTTTCCTTTGAATAATACAATAGCGTGTGTTGTACGCAACTTTGAGTTCTAACACACACCACAACCAATCAAACTAGCCGTTATGAATAGTAATACCTAATTTTTGAAATTATATATATTTTATATTTCAAAATGGACTTCATTTTTGTATTCGTAATATCGAATTTAGTCTAAGGAGAAATTTTGGTACTTTTCGGATAACTTTAATATTTTGATGAAAAGTGAAAATTACTAAATTTTAATTAAAAACAACATTTTTAATCAAAATAATTAATAGTGATAAATTATGAATTTGAGTGGTTTTAAAGTATATTTATAATATATTTTTACTATTTAATATAATGTTGGTCATTGGACATAATTTTACAATTAAACCGAACATAAACAAGTGTCAATCTTTTGATAGTTATTATCTCTTAAAAACACGCTTTTTGTTTTGACAACGGGAATTAATTTTAAATTAATTTCTGCCACTTCTGTGTTTTGAATTTAGAAAAATGGATTCCATATTTGGAATCAGGATGTCCAAATTTTGTAAATAGGTAACTTTTATTTTTAGACATTTTGAATAATTACTGTGGTAAATATTTTATTTACCATGGTTAAGGGTAAATCTGGTAAATAGGGGTTAAAAAATAATATTATAATAATACTAAATTACCCTAAAACGTGTCCTAGCCTTATTGGTTGATACATGTTCGACCATAGGCATCTTTGGGTCGATTTGGGGACCCCATGGTGCCACTTGAAGGTGATAGGGACACTTTATTTAAATTAAGTTAAAATGAATACAAAAATGACACAAGCATATATCTTTTAGAAAAACAATTATTACATAGGTTTATATATGTTGGATTTTAGATTATAAATATTCATTAGAAATATAAAACGATTTACTAAATAATTATATTATATTTATAATTTTTATACATTAAATAATTTATTTTATGTATGACACAATGATGATGCAGTAATTACTAAAATAGTGAAAAATTAAATTAATTGATATTATAAATACCCAAATAAATATAATATGAAACTTTTAATCAATTAAAGTAATTTTATAGGATAATATGATATATTATTATTGATGTAATTGACTTTTTTCGAAATAATCAATTTGTTATGAGTTTCACAAAAATCAACTATTGAATAGTGTCAAAATTGACATAAAAGAGGTCTTAAAACGAATATTATATTATTAATTGATATTAAATTCATAAAAATCTAAGGTTCTTCCAAGATACTTATATCATTATAGTTTCATCATTAATGGACCACTTGGGGGTCTCTCGGATGTATATAGTAAGTTTATTAACCATATTATATAAAAATACAAAGAGACATTGTAAAAGTGAAACTAATTAACTTAGAGTTAATACTTAATGATAAGGTTAATATCAGTACCCAAACCTGTCTAAATTCTATTGGTTGAGTTGTTTTCGACCCATCCCCACCTTAAACTTTGAATAGTAAACTTTGGAGCCATTGGAAACCGATTATGAATTTATTATAAACTAATATCTCTATCTTTTCCAAAGGTGCCCCTCACCCCTCTTATAAATGGGCACTCCTCCTTCTCATTTCTTCACACCTTCAAAGCCTTTTTGTTCGGCCAAACTCTGCCCAAATACTCTCCCAACTTCCCTCAATACAACCTAGAGGCCTTAGTTTGATCATAAATCCATCCTAAAGAGCCCTTTTGATCAAATCAAAAGGAAGAACCCGAAGAAGAGGTAATGATTTCACCAACCTTTTTCCAAGTTCATTTCTTCTTCCACTTATTCTTCCTTTGTTGTTACCATTCTAAAATAATAACTCAAGTATAATATATATACTGTGATGTTATTATAAATATGGTACAACCATATTCATTATTCTATCCACCATTTGAATAACATGTCACCATACGTGCATACGTACGGCTTACCGTCTCCACGTCGTGGTGTAATTGTTATTCAATATAATATTATTTGGATAGGTATAATAATGATGTGTAACTCATGTAAATAATAAATATAACATGTTAATGATTCATTATATATGATATACCATCCATTTATATATTATTTTAATATCAAAAGAATGATATTGTCGCTCGTGCGTACGTACGGACTACCATCTCCACGAACGCGATGAGATTCATTCTCCATCGTATCCATTCAAGTATAATTATCCTTTGATGATTTAAAAAATGATGTTTAAGGACTTGATATCATTCTGGATATGAATAATATACAACCTATCCTTTACAAACATGTCTTACATAACAAAACATATAAAAGAAAACAAGTAAGTTAACACCCGAAACAATGATAATACTAAGATATTATTATCAAATCAATATTAAAAGATCATATATGATATCATATTAATGTATATGATTCGTGTATAATTTAATAACAATTATTTCACCATTATACAGGAGGTTAACCTACCCCAACCAAGGAAAAGTACAAGGTAAGGGTTATTTCACAATCTCTTCATTATCCGAGGTTGTTTATATGTAATAATCTACTGGGATCTCTTTATCATCCACATCCATGTTTTCTTAAAAATGTATTTCGAAAAAATTTTATTATTTACAATAATATGGGTTAAATTCATATATACCATTGTGTGACTTTTTATAAGAGGAATCTTTCCGTTGTTTTCAAAACAAGGTCCTTTTCAACCTTTTCGACAGAATTAAGGTAAGAATGTTTTTTTAACTTATACGGCGGGTGCGGTTATTTTCCGCCGTTATATAATCTTCAAAGCATTCCATACAAGATTATAAGAATATTTTCAAAGGAAATGATTTATTTTATATGGCTCTTAAATTATTTCAAAAATAGAAAGTGATATTTCTCTAAAAAGAGTTTTGATTTCATCTATGTCAACATCCTTTGATGGATTTTACGCTTATTTGAAGTTGATTTATTATGATACAAAACTTCTATATTGTATTGAAGGATTTGTGATATGTTTGAATATGGATGTGATATTTTTATACCATTCATAGTTTATGGTGAAATTATTGACATTTCGTATGCTAGTTTTAACATGAATGTTTATGTTATGTTTAAACCTGTTCATATGAGGAATGAATTGGGCTTAATAAGTGACGGGTGGAGCCCGCTATAGCTCCTCGATGCATCGGTAGGTCTCATGAGACAAACTAGTGTCTTGGCACAAGGCCTTGGAAAAATCTTATTTGTAGTCTTGGCACGAGGCCTTGGCTATGTGGTTATGATAGTCTGGCATTATGCATTCCAACATTATGAAAGTGGTTATTGATATTGCATGTGATTATTCGATTAGTAGAATATCCATGTGAACAAGTAAATGGCATTATTTCATTTTACTTTTGCCATACTATGTTGAAGTTCAAGTTTTAAAAGGCTTTTGTTTTAGTTATACATAGCCTTAAATGTTTATTATTATTTATAAAAGATTCCGGTATATTGTTATCCTTACTGGGCATTTGAGCTCACCCATTTTCTATGTTTTATTTTTCCCAGGAAGTGAAGAAGTAAATTATGAATGACCTGCAGGGATATTATGTGGGGATATGAGTGTGGTTTATGGAGACAATATGTTGTTGTTGTAGTTTTTTATTTTATGATGTAATGTAAGACTTATGAATATATCTAGTGTTTCCAAGGCTACTAAACCAATCGGTCTTTCGAGATTTGATCTTTCTTGTGATCATGCCAATGTTATGTAATAATGCACCGACTCTGGGTAACTAGGGTTGGGGCGTTACACTTTTAAACATAAACTTGAACATAATATGTTGAAAATAAATAAAAAATTACCATATAAACATTAGCATGCATAATAAACTAGTTGTATAATCACATGTAAAAAATTAATTTCATATAGAGGGAATGCATAATGCCAGACATCATTACCACATAGTCAATTCCTCATGCTAAGACCACAAGTAATTTTTTTGTCAAGGCCTTGTTCCAAGACACTAATTTGTCTCATGAGACCTACCAATGCATCAAGGAGCTCTAGTGGGATCCCCACATATTATGCATGTTCTATTCCTCATATGAAAATGTTGAGACATATCATAATAATTTATATTAAAACTCATATATGAAATGTCATTACATTAACCATTAACAAGGAATTGTATAAAAATAGCACATCTATAGTAAAACATATCGTAATTCATTATATTCAATATGGACTATTTTATTATCATAAATAAACTCAATAAAGAATAATACATATTAAAGTATGTTGACATAGTTGAAAATGACCAGTAAAATTCTTTGAGAGAAATACCCATTTTTTATGAATTAATTTAAAAATAGCACATTTTTAAAGGAATTGATTTAAAATATATTTTTAATTAAATTTTACCATACCACATAGAATCTTTTTAATGTGATTAACCTTTTAAAAAAAACATTCATAGGAATAAATCTTTAATACCATTTTGAAACATTGAAATTAATGAGAAAGATTTAAAAGAATAAATATTTAAAACCTTTAAAATGATGTTTTAGTTAAATATAACCTTAAAAGAAACATTTTGAAATGTATATTATGAAAGATGGACATGGATAATAAATATTTCCTAGAAAATATTTATACGTAAACAATCTGAGATAATAATGAGATTGAGGAATTAACCCTAACCTTACACTTTACTTTTCTCTAGCGTACGTTTAACATCTTGAATATTGACCATAGTATATTATTAAATTTTACTAGAACCATATTAAAATTTATTATATAATTAATGATTCATTTATGACTTTATACAACCCATTTAATAGTGATTTCAATGTTAAATTAACATTTCGAGGAATAATTTCTTTCATTAGCAAACATGTTTTAACTTTTTATTCTTGATAGTATCATTTATATCATGATTTATATAATTCTAGAATATATTATATATCATATATATTTGTAATATAAATATGTATAATAGATACATTGTTGATTCTATAAGGTTTTCTTTATGACTTTTCCATTCCTTCTTGTTTTAAAAATCACAAACACCTTATACTTAAGAAAATATAAATTTTACATCCATAAAGAAAATTTACTTCTTTAAGGAAATTTACCCTAACTTATATTTTCTTATACATAGCAATATTTTTCTTATGTACAAAAATAGGATTCATACCCAAAATCCCAGAAGTCATAAAATGTCAATATTTGGATCATTCTGTTTTTAGGATCCGAATTCTGGAGGTGAACTGTAATGAAGTTCCAATCTGAATTCTGGACTCCGAACATTCATGAGTTCTACTCCGAAATCTTATGAAGTTCGACTCCGAACATTCATGAGTTTGACTCCGAACTCTTATGAAGTTTGACTCTGAACATTCATGAGTTCGACTCTGAACTCATATGAAGTTCGACTCCGAACATTCATGAGTTCGACTTCGAACTCTTATGAAGTTCGACGCCGAACATTCATGAGTTCGACTCCGAAATCTTATGATGTTCGACTTCAAACATTCGTGAGTACAAATCCGAACTCCTATGAAGTTCGACTCCGAACTTTCATGAGTTCGACTCGGAACTCTTATGAAGTTCGACTCCGAACATTCATGAGTTTGAATCTGAAATTTCATGAGTTCGACTCCGAACTCCTATGAAGTTCAACATTGAACTTCTATAGTTTTAGATTCTGAACTCTAGTGAAACTAGACTCCATATTCCTATAAAACAGAATCCGAACATTTCTTAAAAAATACTCTGAATTTCATTTTGGTTAGACTCTGAACTTTTAATTTTCTTACACTTCGAAATTTTGTATGGATTTTTCTTACATATGCTACATTTCAAAATGAGGTCGTGCATTCATTTATACATGATTTATTATTAAACGATGTCATCCACTATGTTTCTAATTAACCATTGGTTGAGTTACACATGTACAGGTCCCTCCAAATTTCATGGAAAATATGACCGTTGGAGGAGGGATCCGACCGTTGTAAATTTTCTTATAAATAAGATCTCATTTGAAAGAGCTCAACAACAAGTTGATTGATCTAGAGACCACATGCTGTTAAGGTGATTTCTAGAGAGACAATTTTTTCATGCCTTGTGCGTACTGAACTACTCATTCAGATTGCTTCATGCGACTCTGAATGTTGGTGATTACATTCGAGGACTTCCGGGGATAGGAAGACAGAGATGCCGACTCCCTTGAAGTTCGAGGGCTTCCATGCTGAGGAAGATATAGGTTCCAACTACCTTGAAGTTGAGGGATTGCGGGGATAGAAAGACAGATATTCTGATATTCTTATCGAGGGATTATTCTGGAGTAGGTAAGGCAGACTTGCTTGAAAGTATAAATCAAGGGACCTTTATCCAAGGTTGTTGGATACCCGTCTCTTTGGGTTAAAAGACTTATATCATGTTACTTGTATTTTTTCAACTTGTTTTTACACTGTAATTTTTGTATTGTAAGGAAAGTATAACCTTCTAATATTTCCTTACACTTGTACTCTGATTATTTTAGATTCTTGACGCTTTAAGGTAGAATCTCATATTGTAAACTTTGGTTCTAATTCTCCAATTGGTGATTAGAGGTGTTGTGATTTTTCTTAGTTTAACTTTGTTAAACATAGATTATTCCTTGTCTAAGAAAATTTTTAAAGTGTAAAATTCACCCCCTCTTGTATATTGATCATCTACATCATTATTTCAATCCTATATACATATGTGAAATGGAAAACCTCGTTTATAGAGACGGTAGGTCGTACGTAGGCATAAACTCTATTTCCATTTTCATATCACATTGAGAAGAAGTAAGTGAATAAGATATATGTAATTACACACACACACACACATATATATATCTCCAATAGAATTATTATTTTATATATTACGTACTTATTAATAATATATTTTTTTATAATCATCATTGAATGGTGAATGTGGAAATGAATCTCATCACATCATACAGACAATAAGTCGTACGTACACACGAGCGACAATATCATTTACTTAATGATTAAAAGGCGTGGTATTGGATGGTATATTAATTTTAAAGATAAATTATCATGTTATTTTTATTATTTATATACATATTACTCATCATTATATTCATCCAAATAACGTTGTTGAATCACAAATTACACCACGACGTGGAGACGGAATGCCATACCTACGCATGCATGGTGGCATTATCATTCATAGGATGAATAGAATAATGAATATGTTTGAACCATATTTATAATAACATCATATTATGTAGAAGTTACTGTAGTTATTTTTTTAATGAAATAACAAAGAATAATAAAGTGGAAGAAGTAAATAACTATGGAAGAGGTGATAAATTAATTTTATCTACTTCAGGTGCTTTTTTTATTTGATCAAAAGGACTCTTTAGTTAGTATTATGATAAATGTACGGCCTATAGGATTTTTTTAGTGTATTTGGGAGGAGATTTTGGAAGGTTTTGTCCACAAAAAATGGCATTGGAGGTGTGATTTGGAGATATGAGAAAGTACACTTTTATAAGAGATATGAGAGTCACTTTAGGAAAATCTTGAAATATTATTTTATTATACAATCATATTCGGTTTATAATGGTTCCAAAATGACTTATTTAGAGTATATGGTCTTTATGGTTCCAAAAACTCTCAACCAATGGGTTTTAGACTGGTTTAGGTCACCATATTACCCTTATCTTTTATATTTAACTCTTGGTTAAATAGATTAACATTTTCCCCATCTCCATGTATTTTAATATTATATGGCTAATAAAAATACAAATAAAATTCCATTTGAACCCCAAGTGGTTCATTAATGACATTTATATTTTTATATAAGTACTTTTTCAAAACCATATATTTTTTTGGACAATTATATCATTTAATAATGCAGTATTTTTTTAGAAACTCAATTATGTCAATTAAGACATTATTTAGTGTTTGGTTTTTTTGAAATTCATAATAACATGATTACATGAACAAAAATACATTGAATCAATATTAAAATTTCATATGAACAAATAAATGTTGTTTATGGCATCAAAAATTTTAAATTTTATTTATTTTAATATTTATAATATCATTTATTTGATTCATCCATTAATAAGGACAATACACTATCCCTGTTGTGAAATATATAAATATATTTATTTTAAGCCTAAAAATTATAAATAAAATAACATGATTTATGAAATCTTCTTATATTTATAATGACTATTTATAGTCGAATAGATCAAATATATAACCTTATATAAAAATTGTTTAACTAAAAGATACTTTCTTTTGTTATATTTGTCTTTACTGTAGATTATTTAATATAAAATGTCATTATCACTTCCATGTTGCTCTATGGGGTCCAAAAATCTACACAATGATTCCCATGGTTATAAATGTATAATAAAATATGGTTAGGTCACATGTTAGGGTAATTTAATATCATTATATATTATATTTTAACCTTATTTACCGGATTTACACTTTAACCACGATAAATAAAATATTTACCGATGTAATAATTTATAATGTCTAATAATAAATGTAACCTATTTTCAAAATTTGGACCTCCTGATACAAAAGATTAAAAATATTTTTTTAAATTCAAAACACAGAAGTTGCAGAAATTAATTTAAAATTAATTCTCGTTATCGAAACCAAAAAGCGGGTTTTAAAGAAGTTAAAACGATCAAAATATTGACATATGTTTCTTAAATAATTATTTAAAAAATTACATTCAATGATCAAATTTATATTAAATGATAAAGAAACAATTTATTTATACTTCAAAACAACTCAAATTTATAAATTAACACTAAAAATTATTTTTGATTAAAAATGTTGTTATTAATTAAAATTTAGTATTTTTAACTATTCATAATAATATAAAAGTTATAATAAAAATAATAAAATATTATCAAAATTAAATTATTATGTCCTGATTCTAAGAAAGAATTTAGTTTCATTGAATTGAATATATAAAAGTGTCAAATATTGGTTTAAAAAAGTTTCTCCATCAAAAGGCGGTAAAATGTCGTTTTTGAAAAATACTTGTTTTATCTGAAAAAAATTAATTTTTTCTTATATTATGTCTAAGAAACACATAATATGGATTCTTATTTTATATAGACTATATAAAATTTAAAATTCAATTAATACTATTCATAACTGCTTTTTGAACGGCTAGTTGGGTAAGTCGTGGGGTGCTTGAACTTGGTGTTGCGTGTAACGGGAGTTATTGAATTATTTTGAAAAGATAACGTAATATAAAATATTGCGGTGTTACATTAACCATAATTAAATAATTTTCATCTTGTAAATTTGATATTGGATCTCAAAATAAAAGGGAAAAAATAGAAAAATACAATTGGGAAAAATCCACATCGGAAATTGAGTTAATAAAATTTAGTCTTAATTAGAGGGAATGATAAATGAAAAAGTCACTAGAAAAATATTATCTCAATTATCAAAAAATTGGTCGATATTAAAGACACATAACTATAGGTAAAACATAATCATTTATTCATAGTGATTTAGGTCATCAATCAAAAACATTAGTAAAATTGAGGGCCTAAAATCTATCAATCTATGATGTTTTAAAATATCATTGGTTCAACAAAACATAAGGTATTATGATAACACATTTTTTGTTTTAATATAACTTAACTAATGTTTATGAATAAATTTATTCATAAAATATGAAGGAAAATATATACATGACAAGTATAGTTTCATCCTTCAACTAATTCGTACCACAAACTCATCTTTCACTCCCAAAGATAATTTAATTTAAAAATATTATATTTATCCTAAGTATATAGGGTTCCAAAACTAATGAATTTAAAATTAATTTTACATACTATTTAAAAAACTACACTATACAAACCTGGCCATCACTTAGGCTTGTGGTAAGTGATGCACCCTTGTCGCCCTTCTTTTGCGGGTTCAAGTATCGTAGCCTTGCTAGACGCGATGAGTTATTGCCCAACCTTAGGGTTGTCATTTTTATGACTATCAAAAAATATTCTGACGAAATTATTTAACCTTAACAATAGAATACAATATTAAACATAATCCATTACACCCTTTTAGAGTTATACAAAATACATCTGTCCAAAGTCACAATCCAAAATTTATGTGGATGGTAAACACAACAAAGATCATTTTTCCACGTAATAACATGTGAATACATTCATTATGTATTCTTTTAATACACAGTAAAAACCTAAATTACCATAAAAATATTGATTACATTTGTACTATATTATTTTTTATATTATATCAGATATACTGCTTATATCAAAAAATTGTTTAAACTCTAAAAATAGAGGAATAAACAAAAAATTAATTAGTTTAATAGTAGTTAATAATATCAAATATAATTCATCCTAATCCATAATATCTTATTCCAAAATCACTACATAAATATCAGAAACATATTAATATTTATCTTTCCTTAAACCTTATATTTTACAAAATGTTTAACTTGATATTGATTCACATTTCTTAGAACTACATAATCTCAAATCTTCAATGAAATAGTACTAATGTACAATCATTATTTATTTCCATAATTCATATAACCTGTACATCATTTATACAACAGTCAAATGAAATAATTATTTAATAAAAACATAAGAACACTAGTCATGTCTCTTCATCTGTGGTATTATCATTGCATGATTATTTTCCATTTTCATTATATGGCGTATACTCTGATGATTGGGTCATTGATTCATGTATTGTACCAAATCATTACAGATGAAGCATTATATATTTGATACCTTTTTCTTACCCATGATATCACGTAATATGTGTCCATTTTCTCCACACATATAACAAACTCTGATTCCCATCAGACATTTACAAAAGTTATTATTTCCATAGTTATCACATATGGAAGAAATCATTCTTTATCCACTTCCATTTATCCATCATTCTCTCTCCCATCCTTTTCTTCTCTTGCATCCCTTCAATGCAATAGGACTAAAATAATTCATTACTTATCTTATTAACCCAGGAAACTATTTATTCATATGATGAGAATACATTGGAGATTATTTACCTTCTAAATATTGGATTAATTCCAATAAGGATATTGTTCTTCTTACTCATTGGATCATTCATATTGCTGGATTTCACATTCCTTCTGCTGGGTGACATTTCTAAAAAATGGAATAAACTATGTTAGTTTATGAATTTCAATGCATAATTACAAACATTTAAAATAAATAACTTAAACTAAATAGATTTTTCCTACAATATATCATCATAAAAAATGTTTTCATTGAAGACGTATTTACTCTTATATCCTTCATAATGGATTATAAAGAATATGTGAATTATCGAAAGCGTATCCCTCGTGATTTTCATACCCAAGAGTGCATAAAGGACCCTTATCATGTAACAAGATACCCCGAGACAAGCCCAAAACTCATTGTTGGAGTTTTCACTCTTAGATACATCTGTGCCAAAGCTTCCTCTACCTTCTTGTATTTAGATAGGGATGTATTTCGTGGAAAATACACAAAATCTATATATTACCAAAATTCTAGGAAAAATTTCTGTACTAATCCTCAATGTATATCTTAGGGTTATGTTCTCTAATAATAGTTTTTATAAATATTTTTCCAAGGTTGTTCCTAAACTACCTCAGATACCAAATATAATGCCATGTATCTAGAATCCCGGAGCTAGTGCATTATTTTAATACATTGACAGGATTACATGGAATCAAGTCCCGAAGGACTGACCTGTTTAGCACTCTTGGAAATTATATTATATACATGAACGTTAAATTATACATTCAAACATAAAACAAAATATAAATAATCTGTTGAGAACACCTCTATTCCCCTAGTTTAAGCACGTATATTAAACATAATATACTTCATGAAATCCGGAGAAAACAATACATAAGAAAGGGGTGAGTTGAGATGCTCAATAAGGGTAATAATTTAGCGGAAGCTATAAATTTTTAAGGAATGATTTTTAAGAAAAAAATCATACTTTTAAACATAAATATGAACAAAATATGTAGAAAATAAATCAACAATTACCATATAAACATTCACATGGATATTCTACTAGTCAAATAATCAATTGTAATAATTAATTTCATAATGAGAGAATGCCTAATGCCGGACATAATTACCACATATTCAAGGACTCGTTCCAAGACTATAAATAAAATTTTTTCCAAGGCCTTGTTCCAAGACACTAGTTTATCTCATGAGACCTACTAATGCATCGAGGATCTATAGTGGTCTCCACCCATCACTTACAAAGTCCACTGCATTCATCATATGAAAATGTTGAAATATAACATAAAAAGTCGTTTTAAAACTATCATACGAATTGTAAATACATTAACCATAAACCATGAATGGTATAAAATTAGCACATCCACTATAAAATAGATCATTACCCATTAAATAATATATGGAAGATTGTATTATAATAAATCAACCTCAATCTAGAATAATATCCCATAAAGGATGTTTATATAGTGGAAACTAATCAGTAAAATACATTGAGAGAAATACACATTTTTTATGAAACCATTTTAAAGTCAAACATTTATAATGGAATCTATTTAAAATATAATCTTGAATCAATGTTTCCCATACCACTTTGAAACTATTAAAAGGAATAGTCATTTTAAAATAATTATGTCCAGATAAATAAATCCTTAAAACAATTTCGAAAACATGGTCATTAATGAGAATGATTTAGAAGAATAAATATATAAAACATTTTATATGATGTTTTAGTTAAAGAGTACCTTAAAAGAATCATTTTGAAATTTATTTTATGAATCATGGGCATTGATAAAATATATTTCCCAGAAAACACTTACACATAAACAATCTCGGATAATAATGAGATTCCGAATTAACCCCTACCTTTCACTTTCCATTGGTCGAGGGTACATTTAACCTCCAGAATAATGACCATAGTATATAATTAAATTATACCAGAACCATATTAATGTTTTTTATATCATACATGATTCATTTATGACTTTATATTACCAATATAATAAGGATTTCCATGTTAAATTAACATTTTGGGTAATAATCACATTCATTATCGTAAGTGTTTTAACTTGTTATTCATGATCCTATCATTTAGATAATGATTTACATACATATATAATATATAACGTGATTTATATATCATATATATTTAGAATATAACTATTTATAATATAAATATATATGAAATAGAAATCATTGTTTATAGAGATGGTAGGTCGTATGTATGCATAAATGTTGTTTCTGTTTTCATATCGTATTGAAAAGAAGTAAGCGAATAATATATATGTAATTACAGAAATATATAAATATTAGAATTATTATTTCATATATTACATACTTATTAAAAATATTTATTTTTTTAATCATCGTTTATCAGTGATCGTGGAAATGAATATCATCACGTCATGGAAACGGTAAGCCGTACATATGCATGAGGGACAACATCATTTTCTTTAACGATTAAAAGGTGTGGAATTGGATGGTATATTAATTGTAAAGAGAAATAATAATTTTATTTTCATTTTTTATATTCATATTACTCATCATTATATTCATCAAAATAACAAAGTGTTGACTAATGAATTGCACCATGGTGTGGAGATGGAAAGCCACACATACGCATGAATGGTTAAATTATCATTAATAGGAAGGATAGAATAATGAATTTGATTGTAAAAAAATTATAATAACGTCAAAGTATGTATAATGTACTGGATTTATTAATTTGGTATTGAAATAACAAGGAAATTGAAACTGGAAGATGAAAAGAACTATGAAAGAGGTGATAAAATAATAACATTTTCTTCAGGTGATTCTTTTTGATTTGATCAAAAGGTATCCTTAGGATTGATAATGATAAATGTATGGCTTATAGATCTATGTGAGGGTAGTTGGGAGGAGATTTTGATAGGGTTTGGCCGAGCCAAATGGCGTTGGAGGTGTGATTTGGATAGAAGAGGACGTACACTTTTATAAGAGATGTGAGAGTCACTTTAAGATAATCTTGAAATATTATTATATTATACAATCATATTCATTTTATAATGTCTCCCAAATGATTTATTTCGAGGATAAGTAGGTTATGGGTCAACATACTCTCAACTAATAGGATTTAGATAGGTTTATGTAACCATATTATCCTTATCATTTATATATAATTCTTGGTTTAATACCTTATCATTTACCATGTATCCTTGTGTTTTTATATTATATGGTAATTAAACATAAAATAAAATTCTATGAGAACCCAATGTGGTTCATTAGTGACATATCTATTATTATATAAGTCTTTTGGATGACCCATAGATTTTTAGGACTATTATATCATTTAATAATATAGTATTTGTTATGAACACTCATTTATATCAATGTTGAAATTATTTAGTATTTGGTTTTTGTGAAAGTCGTAATAACATGATTACATAGAAAAAAAATAAATTGAATAAATACTAACATGTCATATTCATATATAGAATTTTTGTATGGAATAATAAATTTCAAATTATATTTATTTTATTATTTATAATGTCATTAATTTAATACATTCATTAATAATGACAGTACTGCATCATTATTGTGTCATATATAAATATATTTATTTTATGTATAAAAATTATAAATAAAATATCATGATGTTGGAAATAGTTTTATCTTTCTAATGTATATTTATAGTTCAATATATCAATTATATAAACTCATATAAAAAATTATTTACTAAAAAAACATGATTTTGTTAATTTTGTCTTTACGTAAGATTATTTAATATAAAATGTCATTATCACAACCAAGTGGATCTATGTGGTCCGAAAATCAACCCAAGGATTATTATAGAAGAAATGTATCAGAAACTATGGTATGTACATGGGTTAGGGTAATTTAATATTGTTATAATTTTATTTTTTACCCATAGTTACCAGATTTACTCTTAAAATGTTATAAATAAAATATTTACCAAAGTAATTATACATAATTTATAAAACTAAAACCCACCTATTTAAAAAATATGGACCTCATGATTCCAAATATGAAATTAATTTTTCCAAAATTCAAAAGACATAACTTTCAAATATTATTTTAAAATTAACTCTCGTTGTCGAAACCAAAAAGTGGGTATTAAAGAAGTAAAAATTATTAGCAGATTGACATATGTTGTTGTATTATTTAAATGTAATATTACAATCATTGACCTAATTATATTAAATGATAAAAAAATAATTTAACTATTATTTAAAATAGATCAAATTTATAATTTATCACTACAAGTTATTTCGATTAAAAAAGTTGGTTTTAATTAAAATTTAGTATTTCTCACTATTCATCAAAATATGAATGTTATTAGAAAAATGCCAAAAAAATTATCGAAACTAAATTTATAGGTCTCGATTCTAAAGAATAATTTAATTCCATTATTCTAAATACATAAATGTGTCAAATAATAGTTTTAAAAAGGGTTCTCTATTAAAAGGCAATAACATTGCATTTTTAAAAAAATAGTTTTTTTGTTTGAAAAAATGAATTTGTTATTATATTGTGTATAAGAAACACATTATAAGGATTCTAAATTTATATTGAGTATATAAAATTCAAAATTCAGTTAATTATATTCATAATATAATTTTGAATGTCTATTTTGGTATGTTTTGTTGTGCTCGAACAAGGTGTTGTGTGTCGCACAAGTTATTGAATTACTTTGAAGTGATAATGTACTATTAAATCATGGGGAGTTACATTCTACCCTTCCTCAATAAATTTATTCCTTTAAATTTGAAATTTTTCTTCGAAATAAAATGTTAATAATAGAAAAATACATTTGTGAAAAATCCACATCGGAAATTGGGTTAGTAAAATTTACTCATAGTTGGAGGGAAATAGAAATGATAAAGTCACCACAAAATAATGATCTTAATTAGGAGAAAACTGCTGGAAATTAGAGACACATAATTGGAGGGAATTTTTATATTTTTATAGGGGTGATTGTGGCCCTCAATCAAAAATATGTGTAAAATTGAGGTCCTTAAAGCCATCAATATATGATCATTTAATGTATCATCAGTTCAACAAAACACAAGGTATTATGATAAAAAATTTGTGGTTTTCCGATCTCTTCCATAATGTTTAATAATTAATTTATTCATAGAATAAGAGGTAAAAAATATACTTGACTAGTAGAATTTCATACTTCAACTAATTCCTACCAAAAAACTCATCTTTTTCTCTAATTGATAACAGAATTCTAAAATATTCTATTTATCTTAATCATATAAGGTTCTAAAAATAATGAATTTATAAATAATTTGTTAGACTATTTTTATAAAACTACATTATACAATCCATAACACAATTTAGGACCATGGTAGGTTACTCACCCTTATCATGCTTTGGTTGTGGGGTCAAGAATTGTAGCCTTACTAGACGCGACAGGTCGTCGCACGACCTTAGGGTTATCTTATTTATAACAATAAACAAATAATCTAATGAAATAATTTAACCTTAAAAATACTATCCAATGTCCATCACAATCCATTATAACCTTTAAACTTATCCAAAATACATCTATCTAAACTCATTGTCCAGTATTTATAAAGAAGGTAAACCTAATGAAGATCATTTTTTCCACGTAATAACATGTGGATAACTTCATCATGTATTATTATAAAACATTGTAAAATAATAAATTAATATAAAAACATATTGATTACATTAATTACCCCTTCTTCCTTATAATATACTAGACAAACTCCTCATATCCTAAAATGTGGTAAAATCCTACAATAATAGAATAAACAAACAATTATTTAGTTTCAAAGTAGTCAATAATATCAAATATAATTTATCCAAGTCAATCATTTCTTATTCCAAAATAACTACCTCAGTATCATAACCATATTATGTTTCATCTTTCCTTCAACCAGGTATTTTCCAAAAAATTTAACAAGATATTGAGTCACATTTATTAGAACCATATAATCTCAAATCCTCAATGAAATAGTACTACAGTACAATCCTTATTTATTTTCATAACTAATATAACCAGTATATCGTTGATACCACACTAAAATGAAATAATTCGTTAATAATAAAATTGGAACAGTAGTCATTCGTCTTCATCTGTGGTAGAATCATAACTTGATTATTATCCAATATCATCATTTGGGGAATACTCTGATGACTGGGACATAGATTCGCGTATTTTCCCAAATCTATGCAGATGAGGCATTGTGCAAAAAAAAAAATTCTTACCCCTATTATCATGTAATTGGTGTTCTTTTTGTCTACACATATAACAAACTCCCATACCATTTAAACATTTACCAGGTTTATTCTTTCCATAGTTATCTCATATGGGAAAATCCTTTGTTCCCCTCTTGCCTTTATCAATATTTCTCTCTACCATCCTTTTCTTCTCTTGCTTCCCTTAAAATCCATAAGGATCAGATAATTCTTTACATATATTATTAAGACATGATTTTATTTCATCATATGATGAGAATACGTGGGAGACTATTTCCCTTTTAAATATAGGCTTAATACCCTGAAGGATATGATCCTTTATACACTTTGGATCACGCTTATTTCTCAAGTTCTCATTACATCTTCTGGGAAACATTTCTAAACAATCACATACACTAGGATAGTTTATGAATACCAATTCATAATTACAAGCTTGTAAAATAGCTAATGTAAATTGAAAATATTATGCATATAATCTATCATCATGAAAAAATGATTTATTTGAAAAATTATTTACTCCTAAACCCTTCATAAAGTCTTATAAATAAAATGTGAACTATCCTATGCATACCCCCAAGATTTTCGTAACCAATAGTGCAGTAAGGCCTATTGTCGTGTACTAGGATACCCATTGTCAAGCCCTAAACTCCTTGTTAGATTTTTAACTCATAGGTACAACTGCACTAGAGCTACCTCAACCTGATCGTATCTAAATAGGGATGTATTGCATCAAAAAATACATGAAATCCCTACATTACAAAAATTCTATAACGTTCATCTATACAAATCCTAAATGACTATTTTAGTGTTAAGTTCACTTATTAGTGTTTTTCTAAATCTATTTCCATGTATTTTCCTAAACATACTCTCATACCAACTATATTTCCCTGACCCTAGATGCCCAGTGCCAATGCATTTTTTTATTAATTGGAATGATTACAAGGAATCATGTCATGATGGATATATCCGTTTAGTAGTCGTGGAAAATAGATTACATACATGAACGTTACATTACAAATTCAAACGTTAATCAAAACATAAATAACTTATTGGTAACACCATTATTCCCTATGCTTATCCCTGAATATTAATCATATTATACTTCTTAAAATCCTAAGAAAACAAAACATAAGAAAGGGGTGACCTCAGATGCGTAGTAAGGGTAAGTAATTTATAAGATGATATAATCTTTTATGAAATATGTTTAATAAAAACAAAATCCTTTTAAACATAAACTTAAAAATAATATGTAGAAAAAGAATATTTCTATAAAAACATTGAAATGGATATTCTAATGGTCGAATAATCACATGTAATAATTAGTTTCATAATGTGGAAATGTCTAACGCTGTACATTATTTCCACATAGTCAAGGCCTCGTGCAAGGACTAGAAATAATATTTTTTTCAATGCCTTATGCCACGAAACTAGTTTTCCTCATGAGACCTACCAATTAATCAAGGAGCTATATCGAGCTCCACTAGTCACTTACTATGTCCACTACATTCCTCATATGAAAATGTTGAAACATAACACAAATATTCATATAAAAGCAATCGTACAAAATGTCAATACATTAACCATAAAACATGAATTGTTTAAAAATATCCCATCCATAGTAAAACATATCATTACTCATTCAAAAAAATATGGAATATTGTATTATTATAAATTATCCTCAACCAATAAAAATATCTTGTAAAGGATGTTGACATAGTTGAAAATGATTAGTAAAATGATTTGAGAGAAATAGCCCTTTTTCATGAAAAAATATAAAATTAACACATTTATAAAGGTTTCATTTAAAATATATTTTTGAATGATATTTTCCCATACCACATTGAAACTATTGAAAGGAATTAATATTTTAAAACAATCATGTCTGTATAAATAAATCCTTAAAACCATTTTGATAACATGGACATTAATGAGAATGATTTAGACTAATAAATATTTAAAACATTTAAAATTATGTATTAGTAAAATAGTACCTTAAAAGACTAATTTTTAAATGTATTTTAGGAATCATGGATATTGATAAAAAAATATGCCCCAGAAAATACTTACACATAAACAATTTCAGATATTAATGAGATTGAGGAATTAACCCTTACCTGATACATTAATTTGGTCGAGGGTACATTTAACGACTTTTATAATGACCATAGTATATAATTTAATTATACCAGAACCATATTCATATTTATTATATCATACATGATTCATTTATGACATTATATTACTCTTTTAATAAGGATTTACATGTTAAATTAATATTTCATGTAATAATCGCTTTTTTATCGTACGTTTTTTAACGTGTTATTCTTGATCGTATTATTTAGATCATGATTTAAATACTTATAGAATATAAAAAATGACTTATGTATCATATATATTTAGAATATAAATCTCTGTAATTGATAGATATATTAAATGTAAAACACCATTTATAGAGATGGTAATCTCTACATACGCATAAACACTCTTTCCATTTTCATATCGTATTGAACCGAATTAAGTGAATAAGATCTATATAAGCACCTATATAAATATATATCTCTCTCTAGATGCATCATTATCTCATATATTATATACTTATTAATAATATAAATTTTTATAATCATCATTGAATGGTGAATGTGGAAAAGAGTGTCATCGCGTCGGGGAGATGGTAATCTGTACGTACACACAAGGGACAATATCATTTAAATAATGATTAAAAAATGAATAATTAGCTGGAATATTAATTTTACAGAGAAAGTATCATGTTATTTTCATTATTTATATACATATTACTCATCATTATATTCACTTAAATAACATACTGTTGAATAATAAATTATACCACGATGTGGAGACAATAAGCCTTATATACGCACGCATGTTGAAATTATCATTTGAAGGATTTATATAATAATTAATATTATTGTACCACATTTATAATAACATAAAATTATTTAAAAGGTACTGGATTTATTATTTTGTTAAAGAAATAACAAAGAAAGAGAAAGTGGAAGAAGGAAAGAACTATGAAAGAGCTGATAAAATAATTACCCCTTCTTCGGGTGCTTCCTTTGGATTTGATAAATAGGGCTCCTTAGGTTAGATTCATATCAAATTTTTGCCTCTAGGATTATTTGAGTATAGTTAGGAGAAAATTTGGTCTGGGTTTGGCCGAGCCGAATGGATTTGGTGGAGTGATTTTGAGAGAAGAGGAGGTACTCATTTATAAGAGATGTGAGGGACAATTTAGGAAAAGCATGAAATATTGTTTTATTATACAATAATATTTAGTTTATAATGGATTAAAAGTAATTTATTTCAAGGATAATGTGTGTATGGGTCAAAAAACGCTAAAAATTGTTTTTATATAGGGTTAGGTCACCATATAAACATTATTTTTTAGATTTAACTCTTGAATAAATAGGTGTACATTTACCTTATCTCCTTGTATTTTCATATTTTATTGTAAATAAACATACTATAAATTGTCAAGAGAACCCCATGTGGTTCATTAATGACATATATATTACCATACATGTCTTTTGTTCAATAATTAGTTTTTTAGGACTATTATATCATTTAATAATATAGTATTTATTTTAAAAACACATTTATGTCAATTTAGACATTATTTAGTATTTCGTTTTTCTGAATGTCATAAAAACTTTATTACTTCTAAAAATACATTGAATCAGTATAAACATGTCATATTCACCTATAAAATTCGTTTCTGCCATCAAAACTATCAGATTAAATTTATTTTAATATTTATAATATCATTTATTTGATTGATTAATTAATAAATAAAAATATAGCATCATTATTGTGTAATATGTAAATATATTTATTTTACCTCTAAAATTTATAAATAAAATATCATAAGGAAGGAAATTTTATTTTATTAATAATGAATATTTATAGTCTAATAGATCAATTATATATCCTCATGTAAAAATTGGTTTATTAAAAGATACATGCTTTTTATATTTTTGTCTTTACATTAGATTATTTAATACAAAAAATCATTATCACTCCCATGTGGCTCCATGGCATCCCAAAATCGACCCAAGAATGCCCATGGTCGGACATGTATCATCCAATAGGGTTTGGAAAACTTTAAGGTAATTTATTATTATTATTATATTATTTCTTACCCTTATTTACCGGATTTACCATTTCACCATGGTAAATAAAATATTTTCTTACGTAACGATGCATAATGTCTAAAAATAAAATATATATATTTTATAAACATGAAACCACTGATTCCAAATATGAAATCCATTTTTACAAATTCTTAACACATAAGTTTCAGAGAATAATTTAAAAATAATTCCCATTGTCGAAACCAAAAAACAATTTTTTAAGAAGTATATACTATCAAAAGATTGATATACGATTATAAACTATTTAAATGTAAAATTACATCCAATGACCTCAATTATATTAAATGATAAAAAAATAATCCAATGATTTTTTAAAACAACTCAAATTTATAATTTAACACTATAATTTATTTCAATTAAAAAAGTTGTTTTTAATGAGAATTTAATATTTCCACTTTTCAACAAAAAATAAAATTTATCAGAAAAATACCAAATATTTTTTGAAAATAAATCTTAATTTCAAAATTATAAATAATAATTTAATTTCATTTAATTGAATGCATAAAAGTGTAAAATATTTGTTTTTAAAAGGGTTCTCCATTAAAAGGTGGTAAAATTGTATTTTTGAAAAAATTTACTTTTAACTGAAAAAATGAGTTTGTTCTTATATAATGCCTAAGAAACACTTAATATGGATTCTAAAATTATATAGAGTATGTAAAATTCAAAATTCAGTTAATACTATTCATAACTTCTTTTTCAATGACTAGTTTGGTAAATTGTCGTGGGCTCGAACTCGATGTTATGTGTAGCGCAAGTTATTTAATTAATTTGAAGAGATAACATTCAATGAAATCTTGGGGTGTTTCATTATATATATCTAGTGTATAAATAAAAGAACAAGGAAACACTATCAACACCCCATGAGGGCCCTGAAACCATGTATGGTACTCTCTTCCATGCTCTATCCAAACTCATACATCTGAAATAGGGAGCTTTCCCTTATCACATCCTGAAATCATGATTTATATTCTGGTATCAATTAAGAATCCTGAGTATGTTCTAATTAAAACTCATTAGAACACCAACACCAACATATAAAACAATATCCATTCAATAATAGTGTATGGAGTTGTATAATGAATAAATTATAATAATAAGTAAAAAATTTCTCAAAATTCAGTATTATCTATTTAATCACATGAATACAATTGGGATCATGATGGAACCTATACCATAATACCTACATCATCCCGTCCTAGAGTCTCAACCACATCAAATAGAGAAATCACAATTCATTATAACATTGTCTTCAATTGACATTTAATTCCACTTCACAATATAGAGAATTAAAACTATTGTCCAATGCCAATCTCATAAGAATAGAATGTAGCATCTAGCTCCACATGGGTATTTGGGGCATGTAGTTTCCCTTCCTGAGTGACAATGAACTGATCCCCATGATGGTGGGTCACATGAACCCAAGCAGATATCCCTAATCATCAGAGGCTTCCGACAATCAGTAAGAGCCTTAAGTGTGACCTTATAGGTATTATTACCTTAGAGGATTATGTACGACATAATGGTAAACAATAAGAATTAAATAGTAGGAGTAATAATATCAGTAGGAAGTTTCATAAGTACTATAAATAATAAGTACAATATAATGTAACAATTGGTGGAATCTAAATAACTATAATAGATACAATAATGATTTCATTTCAGTAGTTGATATAAATACTATATTTTAGAGGAAGAAGGGTACATGAATATATTTCATGCAATAAAAAGTGAAAAAATGGAAAAAATTATAAAAAAAGTATCTTGATCATAGTCTCTCTCCTTTACCCCATTGTTTATCTAAATTAGCAGAAAAAAATCAACCATCAGAAGAAACACACTTCCATTTATCTGATCTTGTGATCATTGAGTCTACTAAGGTACCTAACGACACCTAAGAAGGGTGTGAGATAAAATATTAGTATGATGACACCCACAGTGTCTAGAAATTTCCATTTTATTATATAAATAGATGTGGTGTGATAATATATAATTAGATGGAATCACTTAAATAAAAAAATAACCGTAACATGGCTGATTTTCCCAAGGGGACACCCGTCTCATTCCACCTGCAATTACATATGTCAGATGTTTGAAAATTATACCTATCCAAGAAATATATATATATATATATATATATATGAACCGTGGCAACAAGGAATACCCCAATCGTTTACATTGTATTGGGGTCTCACTTTCCATGTCAAAGTACAAGAGTGCTAATAAGAAAGGATGTCATATCACAAATGAATATGTATGGTCAAAAATAATAAAAAATTAAGTAGCTCATATGAGTACACAATCAATCATGACTATTCCAAAAATCCATCAATACCAAGGTGGTGTACCACACATATCCTTGATGGTAAAATTAGAATCCCAAGGGTTGCAATGGAAATATCCATTATACCCTAATACCTGGATTCCATCCATGGAAACCCATATTAAGTACCTAGTATCACTAAAGTATGGTGACTCTGAGTCCATTCCAAATATATCACATAGGGTACTGGGTCTCACATGAGGCATGTCGTCCCATCTTTCCAATAGGTCCATCATCGATTGAAACCCTATGGAACTGAACTCACTCAAGAGTTATCATAAATCTCATAGTGACCCTGTACATGGGAATCCAAAGTGTCACTCCTTTCACATCATTTCATAACCATCCAATTAGGGTGAGTCCTTACAATAAATCCTTAACTCGGAATCCATGTCCTCACCCAACCCACATCGAATGGTCCATGTCAAGAAAGGCATATAACGCATGGAAATGAATTTATAATTGCATTTCACAGAAGAAGTATATCAATATCACATGCTTACCATTTAATCCAGCACTAAAATTTAATCAAATCAACAGTAGAAAAATATATTTAGCATGGAAAAAACCTTTGATATGATCCAAGCATGTTCAAGAGGCATAAAATACCTAGCAAAGCACATAACAATTAGATGTCACCTCAGGAAATTCAATATGACAAGGAAATCAATCTTGTCTAAAAACAATAATAACTATTTTTTAGTTTAAAAGAGATTAGACATCCATTGGAGTGGTTTTATTATGAATACCAGACATGTGGTAGTTAAACAATTCATTTAAATATTTTAACATTTATTCTCAACTCATTAAGAAATAATTAAATACAAATAAATATCTCAAGGATTAATTGTCAAGCACACCACGTAGAAAATCACAGGTCATCACTTATGTTTTAATACCCCAATCCAAAAATCATACCAATGATTGACACATATAGGTCAAGTCAGAAAATAAGGCATTATCGATAATATAGTTCTTGTGTCATTTAATGATATTAAAAATCACTAGAGAACAAGATTTTCCAACGAAACAATTCAAGTCTTTAAACAAGACATAGGGCATTAATATAGTTCTCAAGTGAATGATCTTAAACATTTGATTAATATATCACAATGTAAAGAATATTGGTCGATGCATTGACACTTAATCAACTTTCATAATGGATTATCCACTTAGATGAATAATTATAAATAAGAAAAAGATATTCAATGTGGAACTTGAAACATACCATGGAAAATGGATATACACAAAGTCAAATTAATAATAGTTCAACATGGGAAATACTAATGAGAACACAATTAATCGTTCATTACTCACTTTAGAACACTAATAAATTTAAAACATCCACCCATGATAAGCACAACTCCAGGGAAATAGTGATTTAGGCCAAAGATTATGGCACAAAAAAAGGGGTGGCCGAAAGCAAAGTAACAAACTATGAATGGGTTTCACTACATGCAAGGGTCAGTATGAATATGAAAAAGTATTTAAAAATAATAATATTTGACATAAAATCTCTCCTGAATGTTTCACATAGCGTTACAATGACTCATTATCATGGGATAGCCAATGGTGAATCAAATACTACATGAATGGATTTCACTGCATGATATGGTCACTGTGGACAAGGAAAAGAAATTTAATTAAATTAATTTGAATTATCATGATTTTATGGAAGGTTTAACGAGTGTAACAACAACACGTTGTTTAAAAAACAATGAAATAATATGAAAGAGGCATAGGAACCCTACCTTGATGATGTGTTATGCCACATATCTGATAAGAAGCTCAGATTCAACCAAAAACGGGTTGAAATCGGATGATTTAGAAAAACCCTGAAAATATTGGAAAAACATTCGCCTGAATATAGTGATATGGATAGTAAAGGAAAAATTAAATAGGTGAATGAAATAGATCGGGCATACCGTATGCTTTCCATCACAATTGACGACGATAGATACAGATCAAAAAATGGATATGCAACATCAAAAACCCCCAAGCGTGAATGATGAGAATGCCACCATGCCCCAAGAGGGAGGAATTACATACATGGAAAGGGGAGGAAGATAATAGAATGAAAAAAAATAAAGGAATCAAAATAAAATGAAATAAGGAAAAAAATTGAAAAATAGAATAAAATAATCTAAAATATGAGGAAATAAAATAATACAAAATGGATAAACCCTATTTAATTTTTATATGCACAAAAAAATAAATTTCATGGAAAATATGCATGTTACAAATAATTCTTTGAAAACCATGCATCTGACCACTGTTCATAACCTGCAATGGGCTACAAGGGTATGCGCCCGGGGTCATGTGGTTCCAGACAATAGTGCGACATAGTCTACTATGCATGTTTTCTATTCATCGTGCTTTAAACGATATCTAGATACACATGAGATCTTTTTTATCCTTAGGAGTAATTTTTAAAGCTCCATTTTTAAGTATTAAACTATAAAATTTAAATGTTCATCTCTATGGTTAAAGCAAGGATGTAACAACCTCGCAACCTTATAACTTCTCATCCCTGAGAATCCACCAGGAATGATGAAAACATCATCTGACCTACTATGGTCATAATATTTCTTTCAATAATTAATGTTTCATTAAAAAACACCCAACAAGACTTCATTATTATCCTTAACAGATGACACCTAAACCATAGTACTAAAAAACGGTTGTACTCCAACCAAAACATGGTGATGATTTTTTTTCATATTTATTCAAACAAGAGACCTGATGACATCATTGTATCCTCATCAAACCAGCCTATGGAGCATCATCACATGTTCTAGAATTAGTGACCTATTTAGTACAACGATACACTGATGATCAGAATTGTCTTTTAACATGTTCCTGTAGAATTCCAACAATACTCATGGTACGAAACATGAAACGCAATATTATAAAAGGGAAAATTCATTGACGACTTCTTTCAAACTAAACCAAAGGTAGACAGGTCAAGACACCAACAGAAATATCTATATAGATGGATGAATAATACCAAAAATTAAACCTAAAACATTTTAAACAAAATTAACATCGTAATTTCTCAGGGTAAACTCACTAATGTTAGATACTGGATTACAGTGACATCTCTAGACCAAAGGCTGCACAAACTGTCATGCCTCGATGTGATCATAGAAACATCCCCTTGGTCTGAATCATTAGGATCTTCATGGTTAAAACATCTTATTCTAAGATAATATTAAATAAGGTAAACTCAGAGTCGAAAATAGGAATCCAAGGATATCATCCAAGGAAAACCACATTTATTTCTTAAGATTGAAATGTCGATATAGGTCAAACACCATACCTCAAAAACATTGATTGAAACCCAAAAAAAAAATCATGGAATTCAATTCAAGAGGAGAATAGATGGTATCCATGTGTCCAACCCAGGTATTCCTACTTGGTTATGTCCATGTATTTCTCATGATCGACCATACATTTAAGGAAATGAGGCTTCTAGTGAATTACATGGATAAAAACCACCAGAATTTTCTCTAATGAATTTTCAAAATGTTATCATGGTGTATGAATAATGCTCTCTATGTGTACCAAACTGATACTATGATAGGATTAATGGTTTTACTTAAGATAATACTACACAGAGGTAGTTTAATGATCATAAAAAAATATATGGGACACTTTCACCATAATATTGGAGGAGTTCTCCGCATATTTTCAAACCATCATTTAAAGGAAAATGTATGGACTATGAAAAAACTCTATTTTGACTTTGTTAGAAGATCTGGACTACACCTGATGAATAATAAGCATTTACCATTCACCATATTATATAGTAAAACCTGAAGATGAATGGTTCGACTAACCATTTAATAGGACCATGGGTATGGTGTATATCAATGTATACTCCCTAAGATTTTGTTAGGAAAAGACATTTTATTAATACTATATATAGGTTTATTGTCCACAAGAATTGAAAGATATGATGGCCCCCATTGAAAATTATTGCTAAATTATGACACTCCCACTATGATCTACTATGATAAATGATTATCATTCAAATTCAGACAGAGAAAGAAGGGGATATATAGAAAAAATCGCATTCTATTATAAAGGAACACTAAAGAAAACACTGGAAGGATTAAATAAACCCAAGAAAATAATCAGATTATGAAATACATTCAATAAGAGAAGATATTAGAGTAGAGGTGATCAGGATATTACCTCTACCTATAGATGGCCCAAGGTTTTTCTTCTCAAGAACTAGTTGCAGTGCATATATATAGCCTAAACTGCGGCTCGGAGGTGTTGCCTAACCAGCTAGAAAAGATATTCTATGTTGACATTGAGGCACTGGTGCCTGGTTTGATTTGGAATGACCACTATTTCCTCATCCTAAATGGCATGTCGAAGACCCAACCCTATATTTATGCAGAGTCACAGATCCCGTACCCCATCAAGGTGATAGTATAAATCCCCTATAACTAGATGTTTGAAGAAAAAAATGACATAAGTCCAGAATATTTCCCATAATTCCACAGTATTGGCATTCGATCAAGTTCCTCATACAGTGGGGTTTCCAATCCCTTGTCCAGTCATATCAGTGATACCCAATGAAACCCGTTCCAGTCACATGGAAGGTCCTGCACCCATATATACCTTCATAAAAATGCATCTTACTACTAAAAGAAACATCAACCTGATGTGGAACTGAACTTCCATGTCTCAAAGGAATAACTTCCATAAGATTCCACTCTATAAATAATGCGTGGTTCACTATCTACACAACTTTCATCAACATAATTTATTTAATCTATGAGATGATAAAATTCTCTAGGCCATCATCAACACACCTCGTATTTTTGAATTCATCACCAGTCAGAGATGAACTAGAACATGGAAGCTCAGTGAAACAAATACAATACTAAAGAACAAATATGGAGAACTATTAAAGATTCAAGGTATCCTTGGAATGATAGAATCATAGTCTGTGGAATGAAATTATTTTATACGCTATCTGGATTTCATCCCAAACCACGTCTTGGTAATGCTCTGACCAAGAAACAACATCACAACAAATTTAAGTGTTGTGAAGAATATAACTAGAAAAATTTACCATCATCTCTAGAGGCATATAAATATGGTTGAAGATGTATATCATATCATATATCCATGACATTTATTCATTAGGAACTCTATATATTGAAAATGAGGGATGATACTACCAATGGATGTATCATCTACGATCTCTCATTGTCAGTTTAGGTCTAGGAGCACTCTGAATTGACTGCATTAACATGGGAAAGCTATCATAGAACTGAGAGTCTAAGACTTATGGAAGATCAATAAGAGGTTCTATAAAGGTCACTAAATGATTTATAATGGGCTTCACATGTCTCCCCACCTCTGTAGTAAGCTCCTAACCACTCTCTTGGAATATACCATGAGGATGTTGTAGTGGAATATTACTAAAATTTCCATGCACGAAAGTCAAAAAGTTTTATAAAGGATAGAGAAATAAAATAAATAATAACTAATAAGAAAAGGTTAATGTCGTCCATAAATCCCGACCTAATAGATAGGAAATTGATAAAGAGGATTGGTGCATAGCCTTCCTCTGAGAATAACACAATAAACATCCTACTCCATACACTATATCTAGATATGAAGGAAAATCCATGAAGGATCACAATAGAATGATGACCTACTTCTCTTTTCCAAGGTAAATATCATGTTGAGGTCTCACATTTGTAGTGACTATTCCATTATAATAAGTGTTGTTTTCAAAATTCCTTAACATGTCTAATTTCATTTAATCAGATTGAATTTGGTGGATCATCAAAACAATTAATATATACCCATACACCTTATAAATTGAAATTGTATTTCCACTTAATCAAAATTAAAACAATATCCTACATAATAAACTAACACAATTCTATATTTATAAAAATTCATGATTCATAGAATATAACAATGACGCACAATAGCTCTCACATGAGAACTTGCAATGCAAGATAAAAATATATATGTAATGGAAAATGAATGAAATTCTAATTCATATGGTGCCTAATATGATGCATGTATACATTTACCTCGTATCATTAGGATGAATTAATATAAATAATCATCTTAATAATAAAAATATCAATAACATCAGAAAACACGCATGTATCCCAAAATTGAAGCTGTATCAATGATAAATGGCATAATAGATAACTATAATTCCCATCCAAGGTAAATTTGGGGTTCCCCTTTACATGGGTGAACCATTTCCAAGAATAGTGTTATTTAAAAATTTCTCTGTGCTCATCTCATGTATGACCAAAATAGTAAGTATAAAAAAATATGTTCTGATACCACATCATAAAATCCCTTCATGATTTCCACTGAACTGGTCTCCGAGACGGTGGACCACATGACCTAAAACCCATCTCCCCAAACTCCAAAGACATTCGGCTAGCAGAAAAGGACATAGGTTTGTTTGTGGGGAGACTATGACCAAATATGATTAGGTATGAAACAAATTGAGACAAAATAAATTAAATATCAGAAGCAATAATACCATAATACAATAGTGGAAGTAAAACAGATAAGCAGTGCAATATAGAGTAATAACTGGTGAAAGCTAAATAATCATAATTGATATATTATTGATGTCATGTCACGAATCAATACATATATAGGAGTGTATAGGTGCAAGAGTACATTCATATATATCATTCCATCAAAAGTGATAAAATGGAAGAAAATGATACAAAAACATCTCAGGCACATTCTTGGTCCTTTTCCCCCAATGTCTATCCTAAGAGGCAGTGAAACACTTGAGCATGAGAAGCAACACACTTCCCTTTATCCGTACCTATGAGAATATAGTCTACCTAGGTACCAAACAATTCCCAGGAAGGTTTTGAGATATAATCTCAGTAGGTCAGCACCCACGGTGTCTAGAAAAATCCATTTCATGCTATAAACAAATGAATTATTCCAATAGATAATAAGATGTATGTAGTTAAATAAATTGGATTACTTCATCTTGGTCCGAGCTCCCAAGTGGAAGCTTATCTCATACCACCTTCATTGACCAAAGCCAAAAGTTAGAAAACTATACCTGCATAAGGTATAATATAGATACATATATATATACATATATATATGTGTGTGTGTGTGTAAGAACCATTTAAACAAGGCATACCCCTAATATTTTTCGTTGGCTTGGGGTCTCACATTCTATGTCAAAGTACAATGATGATAATAAGAAAAGTAGTTGTATTTTGAATGCATAACCATGATAAAAAATAACAGTGAAGGTAGTAGCTAATATGAGTAAACAATCAATCAAGGAAATTCAAACAATCGTTCAAAACCAAGGTGGAGTCTTGCACATGTACGGGGTGATTTTATTAAAATCCCAGAGGTCGCAAAATAATCATCCAATATAGCCCAATACCTTGAGTCCAACCATGGAAACCTAGGAGACACACCTTTATCATTAAAGGATGGTGACTCTAAGTGCATTCCAAATGTCTCATATAGGGTACCATGTCTCACCTAACACACGACGCACCCATATTTCCAATATTCCGATCCTCAATTTCAACCATAGAGAACTGGCCTCATTCATGAGTTATCATAAACCACCCAATGAGATCGTACCTAGAAAGTCAAAGTCTCACTCTGGGTACGTCATGTCATAACCACCTGATCACAATGAGGCTATCCTTGAAATCCTTAACTCCGGATCCATGTTCTCTCCCAACCTACATCGAATGAGTCATATTAAGAAAGGAATAAAACACATGGAAATTAATTTATATTTTCAGGCCAACAAGGATGCATGTCAATATCATTTTCTTACCTTTTAATCTAGTTATTAAATTTCATATAACCATCAATGGACCAATTTATTTTTCATGTAAATTACATTTAATCAGATCCAAGCATGGGAATGTTGCATTACACACCATTCGAATAACATTACAATTACACGCAATGACCTGCAATTTAATATCACAAGGAAATCAAGCATGTCTAATAACACTAATCAATATTTTTAGTTTAGAAGAAATAACATTGAGGTTGGAGCGGTTTTATTATAAAAATGTGTCTTTGATTAATCCAATTATTCATTAAAATCTATTAACATTCATTCTAAACTCATTCAGCACTAATTAAATAACATGAAATATCCCAGGGCATTAGTTTCAACTGTATCATGTAGACAACAATATTTCATCAAATACATTTCAATAAGATATGCTTATAATCGTACCAAATAATCACAAATATAATTTCATTCAATAAAGAAGAAATAATCTATTATATTGTTCACATCTCATTAATGAAATTTCAACTGACAAGCTAACCAGCTTGTAAAACATAACAGTTCATCTATTTAAACATGATACAAGGAACTAGCATATTTCATAAGGGAATAAGATTAAGAATTAGATTAATATATCACAAGAAAAGTAACATTTCATGAAGAATAAACCCTTATACTACTTGCATATTTGATTGTCTGATATCATGAATAATTATAAATAAGGAAAACATTATTCAGATTTGAACTTCATACAAACAATGACATATATATTTACACAAGATCAAATTGATTATAGTTGAACCTAATAATTCCAAAATGACAACCCAATTCTGGGCCCATTACTCATTCAAAACCATTTATAAATTTAAAACCTCATCCCATGATATTCACAACTCAATGAAAATGGTGATTTAGGACAATGTGGATGGGGCACCCAAAAGGGTTGGCTAAAGGCAAAGAGAAAATCCCATGATTGTGTTTCACTGCATGTGATGGTAACTATGAACACTACAAATCTCTTAAATAAATTTTATAATCCACATCAATTCTCCCTAGAAGTTTTTGGAGTGTTCCACAGTGACACATTATCAAGGGATGTCAATTTCCAATGTGAACACCCCATTAATGGGTTTATCCACTTTAGAGGTTCACTACAAAAAAGGAAATGAATTTATGTAAATTTAATACGTGGTATCAACATTCTATAGAAGGGACGATGAGTGGAATAGTGTAATGTTGTTTAAAAAATCAATGAAACTACAGGAAAGAGGTGTAGTAACCCTACCTCGACATTGTGGTACTCCACTTGTCTAATAAAAAGATTCAATTCAACCTAAAATAGAAAAAACCCAAAAATTGGGAAAAACCATTCACACAAAGATAATTTAGTGGTGATTAAAGGTTACTAGAAATACTTGTTTTTGGAAGATAGAGAATACTATTAATTTTATTTCTCATTCGACAACAATGAAAAAAATTCAAAATTGGAGGTGGAACATCAAAACTCTCTAAGCATTAGAGAGGAGAAGGCCATCATGCCCAAAGAGGGAGGAATGATATATGTGGATGGAGGATAATAAATGACAGAAATAAATAAATAAATTAAAATAAATGAAATGAGAAAATAAAAATAAAATAGAAAAAAATAAAAGAAGGGGAATGAAAATAAAATAAAATAAAAATAAAAGGAGGAAAACTATTTTATATTTCTGTGAATCAAAAAATACTATGCACATGCAAGTTGAATGTGTTAAACAAATAAATTAAAATCATACATCTTTACACTATTAAGAACATACAACATGCTACATGGGCGTGCACCTGGGGTCAGGTGGTTCTAGATCACCATGTGGCCATGATTACCTTCCACGTTTTTGGTGCACCAAGCTTTATATGAGACCTCAAAACACCCTTAATATCTTTTATCTTAATAATAAATTACAATGGCCCTTTTTATGGTATTAAACTGAATATATTATATGGTCCAAAACATGGATAATGAATAGATGTTACAGTGAATCCATTTCTGTACCATTCCCCATTGATATTTGGAGAAATAGTCACTGTTAGGTAAAATAACATTAACATTCATGCATTTTGGTCTAGAACGTCTTGTCCATCACCCCATGGGTATTTAGAGGATCTTTACTTGTTTGAAACCCCATTTCTCAATCAGTCAAATATATCAGTATATCAAATTTAACAAGGATAATAAAAATTTACTATATAATCAACAATTAACATCATGATATACCATTTCAATTATCAAATAAATCACGAGTCATAACTTTAATAACATTTAGTAATATAAAAATTTTACCCTTCAACCATATATCAAAATATATTCACATAACCAATTAACCCATCAAGGATAATCCAAACATCCCATCACATTATCATTGAACGTCATTTCTAAAAAAATAACCAACTACACATTCCCATTTAATTGACCAATTTCATAATCCCAATATACCATTAATTTTATAATCACAATGTTCTATTAATTAATTAAACAATTAATTATTCCAATTCAATAAGAATTCTCAAAAAACGCAAATTTCTATTTCACAATTTCATACACATGAGTATAATCTAGACTGATATTTTCAATTTATACCACCTACATCATGATCATTGATTTAATTCCACTAATGAAAATTCTATAATTGTTGAAGAATGTTCAATTTAAAAATAAAGATTTAGGTATTGATCAAAAAATAAGATCTAATATCAAATAGTGTTTTATATATCATAACCTAGAACTAAAACCTTTGAATTTGTAAAATGAAACATTCCTCTTCCTCAAGAAATATATATGAGAGGGGGAGAAATCCAAACTAGTGAATATAACATACCGAGATAGGTCGAGATCCGTCAATTTCATCTTCTATTCACCAGTAACCACATCCATAATCCACTGGAATTCGTTTGAGAGCATAAAAATTCGATATAAATGACGTATGGTTGATATAGGTTGTTTATGGATACACAATTGGTGTTTAGGAATACATTTACTAAATTTTTTAGGGAATATTTTATCGAATGCATGGTTTCCTATATGGGGTGCAATGTTAGCCATAACCATGAACCCAACCTTTCACCGCCTCTTAGGGGTCACATGGTTACTATTAATTGGGTTCATGGATTGAAAAATAATTCACCATTAATGAAATCCCCTCTTTTTTGCGTTTCCTGAATTTATGGGGTCTAAAGCGTGATTTGGGAAAAACATCTACCAACCATGCACTGTCCCTTTTATTCCAAAAATCATCAAATTTACCTGACACATCCGCAAGGGAAAACATAATAAAAGTATAACAAAAACTATGTAAAAGTGTACATGAAAGAAATCATGATACATCACCATAAATGTTTATGGTCATACATTAAAAATGAAACAGATATTCCTGGACATTATAATATTAATTTTATGTATAATAAAAATCAATATGTGATTAGATATTTACATTAATATTAACTCCCTTAAATAATCATGTAATACGATGGTCAATGTAGCTGCCTCTAGGAAAAAAACTCCAATAAACTCTCAGTTTCACTAGGGACAACTATAAAGGATAGGTTTATCCTCTAATGAAAGTCATGCTACTACTATGTATGGAGAAGACTACCAAGGCTACCACATTTCCCTATCTAGAGCTAAAAATCCACATGTCTGTATGGAGAAACTATTTATTGAAACATTTATATAATAAGAAAACCTCTCAAGTAGTGATATAAATGAGTTACCAACTCATTCTCACATGTCAGAATACTGACATCTTAATTAAATATATAGTCAAAGCATAAAAAAAATGAAAAATATTATTCTTTCTGAATAACCCAAAATCAGAACAGGATGTTTCAAAAAGCACTTCTTAAATGCAAATACAGGCTGCAACGTGCATTTATATTATAGATAGGGAAACCACTAGCTGTAATAATTTTTTATTGCATATTAATTTATCTCTTTTTGTAATACTAGATAAATTTAACCATGAGTATACATGTTTTAAATTATATTGATTACTAGTACTCTAAAATTTCCAGATGCAAGGAACTTATCCATTTCTACTTTTTTGTGTACTGTGAGATATCTCTAACTTCATGTCATGGAAATTAAGTCATATTTGTTAGATATTTACATATTATTCTTTATGCATTAGTAATATACAAATCTGTATATATCATACCACATGATACGAATTCCTAGAACATAATCTTTTAAAATATAAATAATCTACATAATCACTTCTTATGCACATGCATGTTTATTGTAAGGATTATATGGTAACAATAATTAAGTAATAAATTTATTCAACTATTATTTTTAAAAACTATGTTAATATATTGACATTTAATAGATTTAACAAACTCATAGTACTTATTCCACAGAACACGGTTGAAAATTTGAGTCACATTTAGTGAAATTCCATTCCTTAATCTTAATAAATTCATTAGACTGGAAAATGTTTGTCATATTATGTCAAATTAATTTACTTGAAAACTTATAGTTCTACTATTAAATAGATAGGGACACATGTCACTCATTCATTTCCAAATGAATATACTATTATCTATTTTCATGAATTATTCATTAATAAATTTATGTAGTATTCATATCTTATTGGAATTCACTGATTTCATTTTCCCATTTAGTTATTACTAACAGATAGATAACATTGTGTATCCTTTTGGTCCCATTATATAGACATATTAAAAATGAATTCCTCTAAATGTGGTGGCCTGGAAAATCAATATCCTATTCTAATGATCAGATAAACATGCTATGATACGTAGATAGAAAAAGGTTTTTTTTTCATGATTATTGGTGAATAATTTTTAATCATAAACTAAATCTTTCAATAATATATAATTCTGTATGGGTGCCATATTAAACCATACATGTTTAGTTTTTCTTTAATACTCACCAGTCACAACAAGGATTTGAATAGTTCATACCATGGAGTCCCTAAATCTTGATTCATTGAGTCCATTACTTGAATTTATAAATAATTTTTGGCTTATCATATTACGATTTTTTAAATCGTTGTGTGATTATTTATTTTGAATGAATATTATATATATCACCCATCATGATAATAATAAACCATCTCTCTTATTATACATACTCATATGTAGTATCTATATTTGGGAATCCCCTTGAGTTTAGTGGATTCCAATATTCCTATTTCAAACCATATGCATCAAAATCTTTATCCCTGAGAGGTTAAGTCTTGTCCAACAATATTCAAAGACATAAACTATATTTATGGAAATATACTGATTTTTGAATAAAGCTCAATATCTTATGTGATTATAAGATAATTATCATAGATGCACCTTATCTTTTTAATTTTATTTTTAGTTGGGTCCATATTTTAACAAATTATTCAAGAAAAAAATACGGTTGGGTCTAAATATATTCTTATCATATAATAATTGATATTATATACATTAGAAAATATATATGGAATATGGTTTGTTGTTTCAATTCAATTTTCAAAATAATACTTCGGTGGAATTATGTAATATTAATAATATATATATAAGACTCATAATTAATATTCCATTTCCTAAAATCATGACATAGATTCATATAATTAAATGTTCATTAGGGATAAAATTTACTCTATATATTAGGTCCATGATTACATGGATAAGATGTATACCGAAAAGCTAACTCATAGATTCGTCAATCATTATAAAGTTCACTAATTTACTTATCTGTGAATTTATAACAATTCCTAATGAAATATCATGAATTATATGATGTTAAAATTTAGATTTATAATATTTCCCCTAGAAATGTTGATTTAAATATAAATTTTATGTGATATACCTTTATTTATAAAGGTTTATTATCTAAAACATTATAAGTAGTTTGTACGTATATCTAGGGTCTTAGCTCAATTGAGAATAATACACTTTTACGGGTATAGAATAGTTATCAACATTTAGTTTTATATGAAAAATAATTATCCTTACACAACTAGGTATAATTCTTACATTTTTATATTTATGATTCATTGTAATTGATATCAGTGATACCAGATTTATTGAACTATATGTTTATTATTTAATTAAACTAACATAATTTATTCCATAATATAAAATAAGACATAATGTTTTCAATCCATACACTAAAATAATTTTTTTGGAAACACTTATTAAAATAATTAAGCAATCCAATCTTTCAATGATAAATAATGGTTTTCCATTAACTGACATTAGAATCACCCTTTCTCAACTCCATTGCAATTTACTCTATAAAATTTCTATTATTTTACATTAATTTTATTTAAATACATGTATATTCTAATCATATATTATTTAATACACAATAATATAATTCAATATTCATTAACATTATGGAAGTGTATATTACTTATTGCTTCCTAAATTCATTGAAATTTATTTTGTAGTGTTAATTCCTTCAACAAGAGAATAAAATAACCCCATATTCATTCTACATCATTGAATATTTTATCTCTTTAAAGGATGTCGTAAATGATATTTTGGATTTATATTATCTATTGTATATTAAACATTTTCATTCAAAATTTTCAATATATGGGGTGTAAAAACATTTTTCAACCAATAATTTTCCTCTTGTTGATGTATGGAAAAAAATCTTCTGGGCGATTTATCCATGATTGTATATATGGTCTTGGAAACATATTTATAGCCTTGTTAGTAAGGATAATATGTGAATATTAATGGATAATTTCTTATCAAATTTGAATCCCAATTTCACTAATCAAAAAATATACCCCACCATTTTCCTATCATAATTAGAATATATATTTCCTAATTATTGATTACACTTATATATAATTTATTGAAGATAGTATTTATTTCTAGAAAATAATTATCATTATATAGGGAATTGAGGTGCAATATTATGGTGAAATCATCCATATATTTACATTTTACAAAAAAAATATCTTTAATTTTTTGATAATATAATATAACCCACATAGGAATCACCATTAACATATATCTAGTAGGAACCCTTTTCAAATATTTTCACCTTATGGTGTGTTATAATAATAATAGGGAATTATATGACATAAGAAATACATTCTTATAATAATGAATTGCATAAACCAATATACCATATTTAAAAATTTATATTATTAAGGACATAACCTTAGTTATGAAATATTTCACTGTATATGTTGTTTTTATTTATATTTTTATGATAATTAAAATAGAGGATTAATACTTTACTTCATTTTTAATGACCCATAAATTTCAAGGGAAATTATTGTTCATAAATTATTTGGGATTTTAAGAGTATGTAGTTTCTAACGGCACCTGATTCCGAGGCTGGTGTGCCCAGAATCAATTTCCGAAGTTTAGCTCAGGTACGTTCTGTGAACGAATGTGCGGGGTTTTCTATCTTTTGAACCAGTGCTTGGAATCATAATCCGAGGGCATCGATGAAACTGCAGTGCCAGTAATCGTTTAAGAAGACTTTCACCGTAGTTGCGTTTGCTCGAGAGGTGTTATTAAAAAAGAAGAGGTTTAATTGAAGAGGGAAATAAAATATGTGTTACAATTTTATTTCTACTCTAAGTAATTATAACCTACGTGTGGATGTTGAGGTGGGACCAACCTAATCCTAAGTCCTCTTGATAGGATATTAGTGAGGTGGGCCCCACACGGGCCCCGCCTTTTTAAATTCCTCTAACCTCTCTTAAAGTTGGAACCCCCCCCCCCATTAAATTGTAACACACCCACTCTCCCTCTTTAATTTCATGTCAACTCTTGAATTAAATTGATTGATTAAAGTTATTCAATGAATTTAATTTTGAGTTTGAGTTTTTTGAAGATTTGGAAACGCATGGCATGTGTTATTAAAATAAGGAATCCATTATTTTATTTGGGGTTTGATTAGTTGTGGGAAGATCTTGGGAGAGAATACTCAATGTCATGAGGATCAACATCTTTTTCGTTGGAGAATGTGAAGAACGTCAAGACCTCGACGAAGAACGTCGTCACCGCAAGGAGAGATCGACGTGTCGTCTCTTCTCCTCTCTGCAGTCAGGGTGTTACGCATTTTCCGAAGAACGATGACGCACCCTATTTTGATCTTCTCCCCACTTCAAAGGAAGGGAGACACTGTTTCCTCCTTGGATGTTCTCCATCAATATATACGGAGCTTCACCTCACGACGCTGTTTCCTGCAACGATCATCGTTCGACAACTTCTTCGAGGTAGGGGTTAAGATCAAATTTAATCAATTAAATTCTTGCATTGTTTTTGTTGTTGTGATTACTTGTTCTTGGCCACTTGTTATCATTATAACGGGAATAGTTTGGACTACACAAACATGACTGACCCTCCTCCCCCTTTTTATTGATGAACTTCTACATGGCTTGGTAACAGAGGCGATGTGGTGCAGTTGCACCGCAAGGGAACGAGATAAACCACGGCGATTGAGCGCGGCGCCGTCGCGCCGCGCCGGTGAGGCCGAAAGAGGCCGCAACCAAGAGAATGATGTGGTGGAGGAGTGCGGAGCCATCACGCCATGTTTGAACACCTAGGAGGGCCGCAGTCGGGGCGGGCCGTAGCGGAGGGGTGCGGCGCCGGACGGGGAGGGGCCGCGGCCTATGGCCGTGGTGGTTCGGGGATGCAAACGGCTGAGCCGACCGCTAAGGCCAGCGGGAGGCGGGAACCCACAGGTCCCACAGGTTCACTTAAGGCCGGCCATAAATTTCTGGTCATTTTTCAATCAAGGGGGGCGCCCCCCTCCCCCCTGTCCGAATTCCGCTCGGCCGAAGGCCGAGCCGCTGGCCATGCGGGCAGCACCGCCCCGCTGGGTCGGGCCGCGCCACTATGTCGGGTCGCAACAACCAGGCCGGGCTACACCCAAATGGGCCGGACCCGGACCCGGGTCGGTACAACCCCGTTCGGGCCGACCCATGGGGGTTTTGGGCTAGGTCGGTCCGAGCCCAAACCCCATAAATTCGGACAGATCCATTCAAACGCCCATATCATTGGCTACGGACCTCCGATCAGTTCACCGTCAGTTGCATAGAAATCCTTCGATCAAGATGGTCATTTTGGCATATTAAACTCAAGGCATTGGATAACTTTGTGTATGGCCGGGTGGTTCAAACACGAAACCAATCGGGCCCTCGGAGCGAAAATGCTTATAACTTGAGTTCCGGACGTCCGATTGACATGTCGTTGACTTTGTTGGATTTCTCTTAGCGAGACGGTTATTTTGGATTACTCTGATAGAGGTTTGGATGCAGTTGGAGTATGGTTGGGTTGGTTTTGACTTAAAAACCAACCGGGCCCCTGGGACGAAAAAGCCAATAACTCTCAGACCGGGTGTCCGATTGACGCGTCGTCTGTCGCGTTGAGTTCCTTTTGATGAGACATAACTTTGGGATACATCAAATATGGACTTCGTGTCAGTTGATATATTGAACCCCTTGGCTCGTGGAGCGGACCCTCCAGAAATCAAGCATGTTGTGTGTGGGAACCCCAGAGCTGGCTGCGACTGCGGCGACGATGACGACTGCACTGGGATCCTCCTTGGGTTCGGCAGCGACGACGACTATACTAGAATCCTCTATGGGTTCGATGGAGATGACTATTGTTCTTGTATCCTATGTGGGTCCGACAATACTTGAATTCTGTTCTTGTATCCTATGTGGGTCTGGAAGTATTAGACTCTGTACTTGTATCCTATGTGGGTCCGGCAGAGTAGCTGGACTTGTATCCTTTGTGGGTCCGATAGCTTAGCTGGTCTTGTATCCTATGTGGGTCCGACAGCTTAGATGAATCAGTGACTACATATGATCATCTCTATCGTCTTACGAAGAAGTATACCTGTGTGAGTTGAGTCTTAACTTACAATCAATATCATCGATGTGATTGTGGTGCTTTCCTGTGTGGATTAGGTTATGCCTTCCTGTGTGGATTGGGTTGTGAATTCATATGTGGAATAGGACATGTTTTCCTATGTGGAATGGGTTGTACTTGGGCTTGTGTGCTGGAGCTGAGCCGGAAATGATGACTTAGGTATATGTATGGGAATATACCTAAGTGGATTTGGTCGTTACTTCGTGATTGAATCTTTCTTTTTTGGTTTATCCTTTGTGGATTCTGGGAGACCTTTGGGGGTCTCAGGGTCCCTAATGAGTAGCGTATACTCACCCCTGCAGGGATATGCCCCCACTATATTGTGTTGGATGTAGATGATGGACAACACTGATCGAGGTGGAAGCTCGTAGAGTTGGACGGTACCTGGAGGTGGATCACTGGACGAGACTTACTCGGAGCGGACGGCTGCAGCCGAGGAGAAGAGGAGGCTATCTATACCCACCATTCAGGTGGGATTTGTAGAGGACGGATCAGACTCGCTACTTTGATTTAATGTTTATGTACTCCCTCTTTAGTTGTACTTTACTTTCAGTTAGGTTTGTATTCTGACACATTTACTTTCCAACACATACTATTGTACACATTTTACTTAGTGTTTACTCAGCTTGCGTACTCTGCGGTGTTTTTTTTCTTTATAAAGGCAATGCCTTCACTTTTTATTTGGATTTATGCCTTGGGTGCTAGTCACCATCCCATGGCCTATGGAAGGCGGGCTTGGGGTAGTCACGACACGGGCCCTGAGGACAGGTCATGAAAAATTGGTATTAGAGGTGTTCGGTTCTACCGTAGAACTCAGGACTCTGATCAATCTTCTATGTGAAGCAATAGTGTTACGGGTATTGAGTGTGGTTATCAGTCCAGGGAGTCCAGTGTTGGTGCAGTGCCCGCCATATCTATACACTAGGACCCTGACTTCTAATTTCTGACTCAATGCACGAAAACATTGATTGCATGTGTGTTTCAGAAGATTTGATTGTGATTGCTTGTGTCAGCTGACTAGGTATACTGTATTGACCATGGCACACCTGTTTCATTTTAGGATGGCCCCTCGATGGCAGCCAGCTAGGGTTCCGAGCTTTGTGAGAGACGATAGCCCACCGAGCAACGAGGCCTCGGTGCAAGGCCCTTTAACAATGGAGGCACTTGCGGTACCTCTACCCACTGAGCCACTGATGCCTCCAACCCCAGCAGCTGAGAGTGCACGTCGCCTTAGTGCACTGCACGAGTTTCAGAATCAGAGACCGCCCAGGTTCCGCGTGGAGACAGACCCTCAAGCAGCCGAGGATTGTCTTGAGGAAGTTGTATGTGTTTTCAGGTTAGTATGGACACCAGCTCACATCATGGCGATCCTTACAGCGAGTCTCTTGCACGCAATAGTAGGTAGATCGTGGAGCCTGATCCTCCAGGTGCACGACGAGGAATATTTGCATTGGCCGGGCTTCGAGGGCCTCTTCTACTCAGAGTTCATACCAGCCACCCTCCGTGAGGTGCGCATTCAGGAGCTACTACAGCTGCGGCAGGGTAGCATGACAGTAACCCAGTACTCAGTGGGATTTACCGATCTCTCGCGCTATTTGACGGACATGGTATGGGACCCATTTTTCCGGGCCCGGACCTTCGAGTAGGAACTGAGGCATGAGATCAGTGCATTGATGATCTCGCTCAGAATTCCGACGCCGAAGGGAGTACTGGAGCGAGCCCTTCTTGTAGATAGCTTTCTAGCTGAGTCGACACCAGTAGAGCGACCTACCCCAGGGTGGAAAGTAGAGGATTATTCTGTAGTTGGTAGTCGATGAATGTTATAGGGGTACAAGAAGACCAGACCATCAGGCGGATGACCTCAGGATACTTGCTTAGGGGTGTGGGGAACACGGCGCAGAGCCAGTCTTACAAAGAGAAGACATTGCCATTCATGCGGTGGGAAGGGTCACATTGCTCATGACTACTTGGCCCTCCATGCAGAGGGGCAGTAGACGGTTGAGGGACCACCCAGGCAGCGGAAGGGGTTCTACCATGGCGGTCTGCAAGGAGCAGGCTGACGAGGCAGAGGAGCTAGCCGAGCAGGAGTTGGTGGGTGACGTTTTGAGGTTCTACCACCACCACCACCAGGAGGTCCACCCCGACCATAGGGAGTTGGCGGACATAGACAGGCTCAACTTCAGGCAGTGGAGGCCTATGACCACGGTGCACCAGAGATGATTCGAGGTACTATTTATATCTACTCCACCCTTTCTGCAGTTCTTATAGACACAGGAGTGAGTCTTTCTTTCATTGCTGCTGCCCTTGTTTAGAGCTCAGAGATTCCGACGGAGCCGTTGGCTCGATCCTTACTTCTAGAGACTCTTACGGGAGCAGACTTGACGATTACGCACTGGTGCCGGCAGTGTGAGCTTACTCTAGGAGGCGAGTGCCTCGGCTGAGATCTTTTTGTAGTGGCTTCGAGGCCTTACGACATCATCTTGGGCATGGATTGGTTATCTATAGTCAATGCTCAGATCGACTGTATTAGGTGCATGGTGCGGTGTTTTCGCACCGATGGGAGTTTGTTCACCTTAATCGGTGAGGAGGGAGCCTTTGCAGCCCATGATGGACTCGGGCAGAGGAGAGGACATACGATCACTCATCAGTTGGCTAGTCACATCCTAGGAGCAGTTGACGTGCAATGTCTAATTTCTTCTATAGTGGTGGATCAGTATGCAGACATTTTTTCCAACGATGTTCTATGACTACCACCTTGCAGAGAGGTAGAATTCTATATTGTCATTTACCACGGGACAACCCCGATATCTACTCAAGCATATCGGATAGCTCCCACTAAGAATTGAGAGCTACAGGTACAGCTGGAGGACTTGTAGGGAAAGGGATTCATTCGACCTAGTGTTTCACCCTGGGCTTCCCCAATTTTTTTCGCCAAGAAGGCGGATGAGAGCTTGAGACTGTGTTTCGATTACCACCGCCTGAACCAGGTGACCGTAAGGAACAAGTATATGCTACCACGGATTGACTACCTCTTCGATAATCTCAAGGTAGCACGATGGTTCTCGATGATAGACCTCAGTTCAGGCTATCATCAGCTCAGAGTTAGATATGAGGATGTGCAGAAGATGACCTTCAGATGTCGATATGGACAGTATGAGTTCTTGGTTATGCCTTTCGGTGCAACCAACGCTCCAGAAGTGTTCATGAGCCTCATGAACAGGATCTACCAGCCTTATCTTGATCAATGTTTCATAGTCTTCATCGATGACATATTTATATACTCAGCTATTAAGAAGGAGCATGCCTACCACTTGTGGGTTGTACTGGAAACACTCCGAGAGCGCCAGCTTTATGGTACGCTCCCGAAGTGTCAGTTCTGGATACGTAAGGTCCACTTCTTGGGACACGTCATCTTTGAGGCAGGGGTTGTGGTGGATCGTATGAAGATCGAGGAAGTGGTAGGTTGGGAGACCATTGGGGGTATCGGGGTCCCTACTGAGTAGAGTATACTCACCCCTGCATAGGCTATGCCCGCACTACGTTGTGTTGAATGCAGACAATGAACAGCGCTGATCGAGGTGGGAGATCATGGAACTAGACGGTACCTGGAGGTGGATCATTGGACGAGACTTACTCGGAGTAGATAGTTGGAGCCGAGGAGCAGAGGAGGCAAACTGTACCCACCCTTCGGGTGGGATATTCAGAGGAGGCCTCAGACTTGCTGCTTTACTTTACTATTGTTGTACTCCCTATTCAATTGTAATTTACTTTCAGTTGGGTTTGTATTCTGGCCCATTTACTTTCCAACACTTACTATTGTACTCAGTTTGCTCAGTGTTTACTCAGCTTACATACTCTGTGGTGTTTTTTTCTTTATAAAGGCAATGCCTTCCCTTTTTACCAGGATTTAAGCCTTGGGTGATAGTCACTAGCCCCTGGCCTATGGAAGGTGGTCTTGGGGTAGTCACGGCACAGGCCCCGAGGACGGGTCGTGAAATTATTAATTTTTCTGAGAAATAATAATAATTATTTTTTTGAAATATTCTACTATTTCAACATGTTTTAAAATCCCTTAATATTTATTTTTAAAATTATAGTTTATCTAACACTCATGTTGTAATGATCCTAAATTATAATCATATAATATGGGAAGGGGCTAAGTAAATTACTAGAAAGTATTTATGTAGGCGTTATTTCCTACTTCATTCTTGCAATCCATAATCAATAGAGTGAACTCCACTATCCCAAAAAGATAACTTTTATAACCATAACACATACCTCTACATTTTCATTATAAAAATAAAGGCCATTTAAAAAAATAATAATTTGACTAATTTGACAAAATATGTTAGCACAACATCATGATAATAAAAATTTCTAACCATAGTGGCCAAAACGATGCATGAACTATGGGTTCATATTAATTTAGAATACAAGAGGCTAGATGAATTAATATTCACTTCAGTGATTTTTAGTTATAATAAAAGAAATTATTTTGGTTTTTTCCATTACAAAACGTGTAAATAAAAGGTGTATTTTACTTATTTAATTTACCATTTTGCATAAAACAGTAAGCATAATAAATTTATTGAAACTATTTTATTTCAATAAAATTAATTCATTTATGTGATAAAAATTTTGAATTCATATTATAAATAATGTTGAGTGTTGAAAATAATAAATGAAGTATGATCTGACAATGATTTTATTTTAATGGTTGTCTTATTTCCCAGGCAATAAATCTACCTATGACATAGGAAAATAATTAATATCTATGGGAATGTGATGAGATGTATTATTACACCTATTAACATGTGTATCACCTAGTATTTCAACATTATAGAACAATATTGGTCAATTGGAATGTTCCCTAGGGTACTCCTTTAATTATTTGTATATATAGAATCTCCAATCATTCTTCATATGTATTAATAACATTAATAAAAAGAAACAATCAATGAAAATGATTAATTTTTTGATAACATGTTAATTTAAATATGATTAAAGTATCAATTATATAAAATTAAATTTGACCACTATTTTCTATAGATCAACAATGAAATAAATAATTATAAATTTAAAATGTAATCGATATGATACAACTTGATGATTCTATATTAAACAGAAGTACTTTTCATGGTCATTAAAATAATTAATTTTTTGTAAAATTGTGTTTCTTAAATCCCAAATCGAAGATCATTTCATGTTAAATTTATAATTAAATTATTTATTATCAGCAGAAATTGTTTAACTTGTTTTATGACCCTTTTTGTGATACAATTATTGATCATATGAAAACCCTTTTACAAATTTCCTTCATGGTTATGTAATGATTTAGGCGTATCATACCTCTATAGGTGTTCCACAAATTTTTCATTATTCTCCAAACAACGGTAAATGATTTATGGGTGTAGGCACAATGAATAAATTATTATGTGTCATTTGTTTCACTCGCTCATCCTTTGATCATAGAGGAATCTCTCATACATTTCTCGTTATTGAGAGGGAGAGTGTAAGACTGATTTATGAGAGAATTTTTTATATGTAAGGACTCTCTATTTCCCAATAAACTATTACATACGCTAACAAAAGTATTTATAGATCAAGGGTTTGGGTAAAAATATTATTTCATTGCTTACCACTATAGAAATAATATTATAATCCTTAATAAGTCACATGATATATAAGAATAGTAATACTATTTTTTAATGTTCTGTTATAACATAGAAAATGTTAAATATAATTTTAGTTCCTTTTAATTTAATATATTCCTTCAGACATGATATTGGTTGGCTCAATCTTCTTATCATTTATTAAATACCCATTGAATATTTTATTGACTTAAATAAATATTTTATTGAATGTGTAGTGACTAAATATTTAATAAATATTCAACAGATATAATAAATATTTTATCTATAATATTGAAAGTAAATATTAATTAAATGTTCACATAATTAAATAAATTAGTCATTTAACGAATAAATAATTATTTATTACCTTATGAATTCTAGCGATTAATGAAATAAGAATAAAATTATATAAATGTTTTTAGAATAATATTTATTCTAATAAATAAATTTAAATAGAATTTTATTGAGATCAATAGAATCACATATTGTGTGACCTTATAGGATAATTTATTATTATAATTAGAGTGGATTTCTTGAAGTCCATGACTATTGTCTTTAAATGAGTCAAGGAAACCAAGAAAAATAACTTAATAATATAACATTGAAAACCACATAGGAATTCTCACTGTGTATCATAATCCATTTATCTCCATATCTCACCAATAAGGTTGTATATATGTGTCATCAATCTATATTATTGATAAATATTTCATTTATAATCTAGAATAAATATAGCTACATCATGGACATGATGTTTAATAAGGATCAAAGTACAAACTTCCATAAATACAGAAGAGAAAAATAATTCAATGACATATTGATTTAAAAAAATTTCCATCGCGAGGAACATAATGTCTCTCATTAGACATTGATCATTAACCATAATTGTTTTTGAAATAAAACTATATGTGTGTGTCATAACATTCATTAATAATAATCTTAATGTTTAAGGATAATTACACACTCTCACATATAGATATATCCACCGACACCAAAACATACAGAATTCCAACTATAGGATATTTTATCAAAATCTATAGTATTTGTGACTACCAAGTGAATACACCATGAGTAGAATCCTCATATGATTTAGAGTACTCACAACTAAAGATATATATAATATGTTCTATATCATACTATGTTTTCTTATTTTATATTTTTTAAGAATATATGCATAGATGTCAATGTTTCTCATCATTGAGGGAAAATAATATGACCCTATGAGTGAAATATATACTCTATGTTTTTATCAAATCAATATAATTCATAATATAAATTTATATGTTATAATATATTTATATTAATATTCACTCCCTGAATATTCATGTATTCTATCTTAAATATTAGTTTGTTATAGGGAACCAAATAGAAGAGTTACATGAATTAGACATACATTAATGGAAATCGGAAAACATTGTGATTTATTTTTTCATCAAACTCCACAAAATTTGAAATGGATATAATGTTATTTAGGCTGTATTTGATCACTCTATAATGATATCCAACTTCATTACTAATATGAAAAATTAATATCTTGAATAGATTTCTGGAATATAAATTAAATACGTGGTACGGGTGCATGGATTACTATATTCTATTATATATGACTAGGATCTGATGTTTACCTCTAGGTTTTGATGAAGTCCTTGAAAGAATGTGCACACAGAGTTGAGTTTCAAAACCTTTTATCATTCTCAAAGATATTAAATTTCTAAGAGATCCATTAAAACAATAGAGGATTTTATGATAATTTTTTCTATATAATTATAATGTGGTTGGTATTAACCCATTACTATAGTCATGTTTTTTCAAACAAATAACATTAAAATGAGCATCCAAGTGTATCCTAACAAATCCAAAAATGTAAAAAGTGTAAAAAAACAGACTAAGATAAATTTTGATAATGAAAGCTACTGATATTTAATATATCTATAGTAATGGAAAAAATTAAATCTATTCGATAAAATATCAAATAATATCCTAGTAAAAAAAGTAATGGAGAAAATTGTAGGTGAAAATTGAAATTTGATGCTGGTGGGAATCTATTTTTATGAATTTCTATGTGTAATATAGTTATTGTATTCATAAATAAATGAATTATATTACATTGTTATGTCATTTAATTTTTTATTATTGATCATGTTGGAAAGGAAAATTATCGCTTCAAATATCCACAAAACCTCTCTCATGTTCATGATGTCTTCTTTGTTATGTCCAGAGGATGTAAATACCTAATCCATGCCATGTTCTTAACTTAGAGGTTATATATTTATAGATCAATATATATCCAATGAATAAAAACAAAAATAAATCTTGTATCATAGATATAAATTTATATTGAACAAGAATACTCCTGTAGTTAGGGTTCTTTAAGGGAATATGAAATATGAAGAAGCTACATGGGAAACCAAGTATGTGAATAGTTCAAGATATCTTAATTTCTTTATAAATGTAATGTTATTTAAAGGGATAAATTATTTTTAGTGTTTATAATTTTACACAATGATAATTCATGATATATTTCTCTAGAAATTAATTTTAATTTTTTGATAGATTTCTTTATACTCAACACTATGATTAAGTAAAACACAATTTACAGTTGATATCTTATTATTTGATGTGATAGTGATCACCATGATTTTGTATTAGAGGGTATTAACATGATTAAACAAATAATAAAAATTGTATACTTTACAAATGGATAAAAATAATTCATTGGTTATTAATGGATTAAAAATAATTTTTTTGAGTAGATGAATTGGTTTTCCAAAAAAACTATTTTTATACACGCAATGTGTTTTTATCCAAAAAAAAATTAATAAATATATTTTAATTTTTTTAGTAATATATATAAATATATTACAAAAATAAATTAACAGTAATCAAATGATTTTCGTGACCTGAGATAAGAATAAATCCAATTTTTTTATTAAAAAATTATATAAAAGAACACGTTTCATCAAATTTTAAATTCTTATTTTGAAGGTAATTTCTTTTAATTATAGAAATTGAACCATAAAAAATGGATCTCATTTTTATAATCCTAATATTTATGTTTGGTAAATAAGAATCTTTTATTTTGGGTCATTAGGTATGTTATATTTGGTAAATGTTTTGACACCATTGTAAGGGTGAAACACTTAAAATATGCTTAAAATGGTGGGTTAGGATTTTAAAATACCTCTGACACACACCATAATCTTTTATATGAGCTTATTTATGTAATTTTAATAAAACTATTAAAAAATACGACTGTTTTAGTCAATTATTGTTTTATTAATACATTTTTATTATTTTAAGAAAATGATAAAAGTAAAATGTCACTCTGATAACATTAGTGACACTAAATTGTTATTATATGGTTAAAGAGAGTAATGTTTCATCCAAATAATTAAAATTTATGATGAATTAATTTTTTTTATCATGTTAATTTATATATAATTTTTGTTAATTTTACAATTACTATAAAATATTACACAATAGAGACAACATATTTATTCCATTAATATAATAATAAAATAAATGATTGTAAAAATATTAAAAGTAATAAAACAATGATTGAATATTGTGTTACATTAATTTTATAGATAAATATGATATATTAGGAATTTTTCATGGTTTATATTCAAATTCTCTATTGTCATGTTTTCCAAACACTCTATTTTTTTGAAAATAATAAAAATTGACATTAATGATATTTTATGTTGAATAACATATAACTAAAATAATAAAACCAAAAAATTCTTCAAATAAGAGAATGTTATTAATGAATTGAATAAAAGTTCACTTGTTTCCAGTTATGAGTTAATTTTTATCTTATAAGTAAAATTATAAGCCTCTAATTTTAAAAAATGTCATTACCATGGTTAGGATTGAAATTTTATAACTAACAGGTTAAACAGAAAGATAATGTTAAAAATGACATAATAAAATATATAGATTTAATTACACTACTATATTTCAACATCATCTTATTTTTTCAAATAAATATAAATTTGGATTATTTTTTTAGAATAACCAAATTATATTTTAATATTTTTTGTAATTCTAAGCGTGTCCTTTCCCTCTTTTATAAATGGATAGCCATTCTTTTTTTACAATACATAAATCCTTATAGCTCAACCGTAAATAAGAAAATTATCTTATTAAAATCTATATAAAAAATTTATATGTTTAATTCTTTCGGAAAGATAAATCCAAGTGTCCATTAGAAAAGATTTAAAATTGGTATCCTGAAGAGGAGGTAATAATCTTACCGTACCTCCTTCAATTTATATCATCCAATAACCCCTAAAATTTTATGTAATTAATCCTAAATTAATTAGTTATTTATTCTAATTATAAATAAATGTTACTATTATCTTGAAACCACCATTATCCACCATCACATACATCTAATGGAATGTGAAAGAATCAGCCATGCGTATGTGTGGGATACCACCTACATATAAGGATATAATTAATTTTTCATAACCATATTTCATAGATGGGTATTAATTTGGTTTAAATGTTTGTCAATTTTATTTATGAAATTACTAAAAAAATTTAATTATAATATTATATCGACCTTCTTACATTCCATTTTGTTGGAAAATGATCATGTTTCTTCTTTGAACGTCTCCACTACAACATCCACAAAGTGATGTGATTCACTATTCATTTCCCCTTTAATTGGATTGTAATAAGAATGGATTTAATTAATATATTTCACACACACACACAAATATATATATATATATATATTTTATAATAATGATTTCTTAAAGGACTATTATTAATTAACTTTATTTCATTACATCAGTCGAAATGTGAATACAATTTTCATACGTACGTACAGCCAATCATATCTACGAATGATGTAATTTACTTTTTTATATATACCTATTAAGTATTATTATATTTTTGTTTATAAGAAATATATATTATAATTAAATCATTAATTATATTCTACATATGATGGATCTATTATTAATTTATAGCATTTAAAACTATCAATATACATTCTAATGAAAAATGAAACAATTGACACTGAGAAAAAATGATTGTAATCAATAATTTTATGTAAATATATTGTGAAATGTTATATAGGGATAATATATGATATTATAAGTATTTGAATGAATTTTTTAAATATTTATAATAATTTAATTTTTTTTTGAAGGAGGTCAAATCACATTCAAAGAATGTCACACTTGAGGTAAGAGTATTATGTTACAATACCATTATTACAATGAATTTTTTATGATTAATTTTAGAATTAAGAATTTTTTTAATATACATACTAATAAACCAAGGAATTTTTTTCCATTATATTTATTTCTATATATAACATTATTTCACATCATTTTTCCTCTTAAATTACTTAATATATTGAATGAATATTAAAAAAAATAGATTTTATTTCCATCTATTATCGAAAATAATTTTTATTCAACATACATGGGTTATATTAATGTTATCATGATAGATTTTACTCTTATCCTATGGTTTTTTATATTATTTTTCCAATGAATAGATTTTTATAAAATTGTTTAAATGGAGTAATAAGTTATTTTTTTTGAATAAATATATTTTGGATTTTAATCGAATATATTAAATGAATATTTGATTTAACGTAGACTGTATGAATAAAATCTCCCAATACAATGACTATTCAAGGGTTGGAGGATTCATTTCAACGTTTAGAAGGGTATTATAACAGTAATCCTGAATATATGTAAATTTTTAGAGTATTGAAATTTGATTTAAAAATGAAATATTAAAATTCCTCAAGAAATATTACGATGATATTTTAAAAGAAACATTAATATATGATAACATCCTTTTGTTTTCAATTATAGCATAAAATGGGGATATTATAATAAGATTCCACATTTAATCTTTCATTGGATTGTTTTTTGTGTTATGAAAATTAAATATTCAAGAAACCAATATTATTTTCCATAATTAATGTTATAATGAGTATAATTTTGATTCTGTGGAATATATATGAATGAATTTATTATTATGCGAGGGTTGGTTCAAGAATTTTATGTACCTAAATTTAATTGGGTAAAGATAAATGTTTTAAGAGAAAAACTTTTACTTGAGAAGTTATGTGAAGAATAAAAAATTGAGTACATAAGAGGACATCCTAATCCCAAAAGATGGTACATGAGATGTAATCCTCTACCTAAAAAAGGGTACACATGAATTTATCCCAAGACCAAAGTAGATACAGATGAATTTAAACCAATCCTAACTTGTTATTATTGTCTTGGTGGGTATGATGGAAAAAACATTTCTCTTATTATTATTAACCCATACATTTTTTCACTCTTTTGTGACACGATATTATGATAGTGTTATGTTCTCATGGATCATGTTATCTGAACCCTATATGATTCATTTCATTTCAAATAATATGATTTATTCCATGAATTCATACTATGATATATGATATGAATGGAATGGTTTTAATATTTCAATTGTTTTTCTCATACCTTTATTCTTTTGTTATGCCTAAGTGATCATTGATATATCTGTTTTTGCCCTAAATATTCATCTATGATTTCTATTTATTATATTTAATTTATACATGTTATAAAGAATTTTTTTAGTATAAAATGTCTTAGAAGTGTCTAGTTTTGAATTATTAAGTGGTACATGATATAGATATTTTATGAACATGTTGATTATGTTTATTTTTTTCAATGACACTAAAATAATATTATTGTGGAATTCATCATAATTTTATGTCATTAATAATAATTTAAAAATATGTAATATTTATTTTTGAAACATATATGTCTCTATTTTCAATGATATTCAATTATTGGTCCAATAAAAAATGGCGAGGATCATGAAATTCAATACAATAATCATGTAAAATTCATGAATAAAAAATAAAAAATATGAATAAGGATTGGAAAGAAAGAATAAGTTATTTTAAGGATAATGATGACCCCATTAACATTAGTTGTTTTGAGATTGAGGTGAGATTGATGAATCAAGAATCAATAACATCATGACTATCCCATGTCATTGGGAAGAAAGATAGTACGACCAATATTTCACTTTAGAACCACAAATCGGAGAGGAGTCATAAAAAAATTATGAATAAAATGTGATCATATTATAAAAAAGTTGAATAATCATCCAATAAGAAAGTATCTCATAATGTAAAAACTCATATTTGTAATAATATTATTTCAATTTATACTACACGTTTAAACAAATTATTTGATGGTAGGTATAGTTAAATATCATGATTAACCCACCCTATAATGTTTGGATGTGAAACTATGTATGAATAATTACTTACCAAGAATTGTCAAAGAGGGGGGTGGTTACAAATAAAATATGTAATTTATAAAAATTATTAAATATGGAAATAGTTTACTTGAAAATTAGATAAGAAGAGTCCTATTTTTTTGATCCTTCTCAAAGTTTTAAAAAAACTATCCAATGTGTTTTTATAATATTTCAATTTAGGAAAATTATAAAAAAAAACCCTGAATGGTGGGGGAGAAGAATAATAGATATAACATGTAACGAAAAAGAAGAATACATAAGAAAAATATGATAATATTTTGGGGAGAAAACATAAGAATATTATTACAACATAGATTCTGGGTATGTAAATGAAATATGTATGTATAACAATTAATGTAAAAGCAACAGTGGGTAGTGACTTGTGTTAATGGTGTAAAAATCAAGGATAAAAACAATAAATGATTTATATGGATTTTTGGATAGTTGTTGTTTCTTAAAAATAAAATGAAATCACCTGAGGATTCATGTGATATAATGGATAAAGCAGAAAAGATATTTTCATAGAAAAGAAATGGAGGGGTGAAAAATATTAATTCAATAAGATAATAATTTTATGATAATATGTCTATTTTCTATTTTTTTAATAATTATGAGTATAAAAATGTACACATTAGACGAAAAGAGTGGCCCTCGTTGAGAGGAAGAACATAACTTGAATTTTTTTTCTATGAAAACCAGTGTTCCCTACCCATTTATCCTTCACTCTATTATTGTAAAACTAAAATCAAGAAATTGAAGTTGAAATGTGATATTTGATACATTTTATATCAATTAATAATATTGAGGTTTTCACAAATAAGAAAAAATGAATATTTTTCCCTTTATATATTCGATTGCTTCCTATAAATGGAATAATATTTGCTCATCAATATATGGGGAATGATATGTGAACGCAGCGGCTGATATATTATTTCGTGAAAATATATAATTTCAAGAAATATTGAAATAATTGAGTATAAGTCATGAGAATAACACATATAAACCATTGTTTTGATTTCATTAAATACAATTATCAAGTGGTAGTTTGGGACATCAAAACATGTGAAATAAATAAAATTTAAATAAACTATTTATAATATTTTTTGAAATTTGTGAAGGTTACAGTTTTTTTAAATGGAATATAATTTTATACAAATAATAATATTAAAGAGTGTTATCATATTCATAGAATCTTATGGAAAATATATTCAATATTGGTTGCATCATTCTGCTTTTTTCTACACCACGTTTACTCATATTGACTTATAGATGATGAAATAGAGGCTATTTTCTAAGATAAACACGTGGAATCATCTATTTATTGGGATAATGGGGAATAGAATGAGGGTACCTCAAAAGGAAAAAATATATTAATATACTATCACATGGACCTATGTATATGATTTTTAATAAGGGGGAGGAAGCGATAATCTATCCTATCGTACATAATAACATTGAGGATTGGAATTTTAAACAAATTAAAATGGGGTGTATAAAGTTCCCATATAATTATTAGAGTTGTTTTCAAAGGATAAATATCTATTTAGTGATGTTTATGATGTTTCATTGATTATTATTATGGATTCATGAGAGGCATTGGATTTTATTTTTGATGAAGCATCCATGTTGTACATATGATAATTGAGATACTACTCTATTATATGGAAATGGATCATTTAATTATCTTTCTTAATCATATAATGAACCAAAAACAGGAATCAAGAGCCTTAATTAAATTTGATTATTGAGGATATAATCTTAAATAGAATCAAATACATGTGTTGGTGGATGGATGATAACCATCTATATCAACTTTGAGATGCTTTGATGTGTTTGGTATGTCATGGAAGTTGGTTGAAGATATGAAATGATTATTCAAGAGAAGTTTTTAATTATAATGATTCAAATAAGGGACTTTCATCATGTATATTGATCCACATAATTAATTATTTGATGTATGAGAATTTATGTAAGAGAATTCAATGAAATTTCTTTAATCAAAGTGATTACAGTTGTTACATTTTATAACTGAATAATCACATAGGTGATTAGTCCCACATTAAGGAATGTGGAAACATAGTATAAATCAAAAAGAGGAATAATATATTCATGAAGGTAGTATAAAATTACACTGTGGATTATATACTGATAAATAGATAAAGAGATCATGAATCCAAATATCACAAAATAAGATGTTCATTGTGTTATATGTAAATGATTCCATGAATGTGGATATCATAGATGATTTAAAAACATGACATTTTTAGAGTAGAATTAATGGTAAATTAGATAATACTTGGAGAATAATACATCAGAACCCGAGTCTTTCATGTACTTAAATGCACCATGATTTTTGGAATTGATGAGACAATGCTATTTAAATTTCACAGGAATGAATTTATAATGCGTCTTTAATCGATTTTATTGAATATTGGAATATTAATTAGGTTTATGTTGAATTAGGTTCAAACATGAATCATTATTCTAATTTGAATGAGTTTATCCTACCATCAAAGATATTGGGGTTTCCATAATTGAGATTTATAGATATTGACTCTGAAATATTTGATAATAACAATCGTGATGATTTATTGTATAAAATTGGGTTGTAGGTATCAAATAAAATTGGTGAGGTGGATTCCTATCTATTTGAAAAATTGTTAGGTCATCCAAGGGATCAATACATAAAATATATTGTAGAATAAAATTAGATATGAATCCACAATACCGTAAATGAAAAAGAAATGTGTTTTCAAATAAAATTAGGAGAATCTAAATTAGAGAAGATTTGTGAGATATCTCAAGAATAGAACTGCTTATAATATTTGTGAGAATTTAAGTGAGGAATATTTATTCTTTAGGCAAGTGGATAAAGATAACATTGAAGAATAATGATGAATTTTTAATGCTAGATAAACACAAAAAGAGAAGGAGCCTGAAACTATGGTTATAACCAATCAATAAGGAGTTTTAGTATTGGGTATTATAGGTTCTCGAATAAAATAATGTAAATAGAGGTATAATTAGTCATTCTCATGTGGTCACAAGAGGCTGCTATAATTTATAGTAATATTATAATGGAGAATCAATGATAGGGAAAAAATTAAAATAACAATGAGAGGGATTTTTTGTTGAACCTTTTAAATACCATGTGATTATTTCCATTATATTATTACAAAAAACTATGTGATGTAGTGAGATGTATTCTGAATTATATTATGAAGCTTATCTGATTTAAGAGTATAAATTTAAAAAGGATAAGAATTCATAAAAGAAGTCCTTTAATTTACTCCCCTCTCAATGGTATATCTATCCTAGGGATCTATAAAATTAAATTGATATATTAAAAATTAATATTATAATATGATTTATAAAAATGTATATAAATAAATTAGAACTCAATTATTTTGTAATCTATATTAAATATGATTATGAATATTTAATGAATAAAAATATATAAGTAGTATTTCAACACAAAATAAATGAAAATTTAAATGTTAATTTTATTATATTTAGATATTAAATAACATTAAATGGTGTCGAAATTTGGATTAATCACATAGAAATTTAGTAATAAGTATTATTTTATATTTTTAGTAATATAAAATTACCATGGTTAAATTTTAATAATGATAAAATAGTGTAAAGATATGTAATCTAATGTGGCGTCGATTATACTAAATCAATATGACACTTACACTATCTATAATACACTTTTTATGTTTTAATTTCATACATACACATATCTATAGTATTTACCCACATAAATAACCTAAATCTCATGTAATTATATTATTACAACTTACCTAATAATATTTTTAAATTATTTTTCACTCCATTTCTCTAATAAAATGTGATCACATCCAACCATTTCAAGATACACCACTATTTTGATCCTCCAAATAAATTATGACAAATTTACTTCTTCTATATCTAATAAACATGTTTGTAGGACTCCATCATCAATAACATACATAATGTAATTCATTTATAAAGGATACCTCAAGATAATATCCAAATTCTCATTCTAAATAGTACTTAACCCTTATCATTCATTACATATCATTCTGATCCACCCTACTCCAACCCCATTAGAATGAAATCTATATAATTAAATTGGTTTAAATAATATAAAATATATATATAGTATAAAATTATGCATTCCCCTCCCAGTTAACTAAAATAATGAATAAATTTCTCATGAGTGTATACAGTCTACTACCTCTATGAATGAACCATTTCATTTTTCATCACCACCCTTCAATAATGGATATTGAACTGTTTTAAGGAATATAAATATGTAATTTATATCAATTTTTTTATTCGTTAACTTTAATTTATACATTTTATAATCAATATAATAAATAAGAGATTATTTAAAACTAACCGCTGAAAATGATCATAACAAGACGGAAAGTGATTAATTATGAGTGGAAATATATTTTTTAGTCAAAGTATTATTATAAAAATTCCAAATTATTATTAATCACCTTAATAAAACATAAATATATTCATTATACTTTTTTGGATAATGTTATTCTTAAAAGAATAATAATTTTGATAAAAATAATCACACACATATTGTTTCTGGATCTTGATGGGTAGGTTAAACTACATACATAAAAAAATCTATTAATTTTTATGAAGGAAGCATTTAGATACATAACATTTGATATTAATACATAAAAATTGATTTTCTGGTTTTTTAATTATAATATATTAATTTTACTCATTTATTATGAAAATAGTGTTTGTTCATTTTTAATTACTAATACAATATCATCAATAACATCATCATCAGGAATAATTAATAAAATACATATAAAATAAAATTATAACATTATATATAATAATAAAAAAATAAATCCTAGTACTCTTTATGATATGGGAATGATGAATGTTTTTCAGAATAATGAAGTAGAACACAACATTTAAGAATCTAGTAAAAAATGATCATGTTTACTCAAACAATATATTAAAATTAGAACATAATTAACTAATATAAATAAATAAATAAATTATATATTATTTTTATATATTGATAAATATTTTTTTGAAATAGGTGAATGCATTTTTTAATTTTTTTTATATGAGATTCAATCACGTTAGTGAAATCTGGGAGTTATGTTAAGGGTTTCATTGAACCAAATTTAATTTCCTGAGTGATGTTTAAGACTAAACACTATTATTTATATTAAATGGTGTATCAACTGAACAGTTTCTTTCATTTATAATAAATAACTTTTTATTCATGATATTGTAATTCCTATTTAATTGAAACTGTATTATGTTATAGTGATTCTTACATTACCTTCACACTAAGCAGTTCTTCTTGAATGTTAATGTGAATGTTTGATTATTTTAGAAATATAATACATATATTAAATTTTAATGATATTTATTTCAAATAACATCCAATCATTAAATAATCCACTAATTATTTTTAGTGTTTTATCTGTCTTTCCACTATTTTAGCTTCCACCTCATCTCATTATTTACCAATTCTAGGTAGCCAAACGTACCTCTTTTGATCAGTCCAAAAACACCCTTCTTCCTTATATATATTGATTTCAGTCTTTTATTAAGGTACACATATTTGAATCAATAATATTTTAAGGTACTTTCAAAAACTGTGAACTTATTGAATTTTTTTAAAATAAATATATATTGTTTTCTATATAGGTATTTTTCATTGAAGTGTTAAAATAATCTCTATGTGATGTTATACATGTGATCACAAATTTGATGATTTTTCATATTATATGAAACATCCTTTATATTATATTATTTTTCTCAAAAAAATTATTATTATCCTTGATTTAAGAAAATTTCTATATAAATATATATTTTGAAAATGATCAATAATGTTTCTTATATCCAAATTAATTTTTTAAATTCTCTAAAAAATATATTTTCCATATATTACAACACACTCTTTTCAGTCCTAAAATTTATTTATTATGATACCATCCAACATAATATAATTGATAGATTATACAAATTTTTTCTATTATTATATAAAGCATTTCTATCTTGGGATAATTATACTTTTATAGAAATTATGTAATATTTCATAATGTGAAACGAATAATGTTATACATATAAATGGTTCAAACTAATATAATCTTTATACGTTGGGTAAATCTCTCATAATTTCATGTTTATGATAGCTTAAAATATTACTTTTAAATGTTTTATGTTACCTTGGTGAAGAACCGTGGTAATAAAGGGTGAACCCTAATGGATATCCAATACATTGGGTAAGGAATTAATATCTAAAGATTATATATTTATATTACCTTCGTAGAATCCCATAGAAATGTATTATGATACCCTGGTGAAAAACATTTTAAATGTTATTTTATTACACATTAGTGATGAGATTTGGGGATATACATATTAATGTATCATGTTTATTTTCTAGCCACATTTTTAAGCTATTCTTCACAAAATTATGATAATGTTATGCCTCATATACTAATCTTCCGATTCACATGATTACAATCTTATGATAATATAAATGAAATAACCATGATATGTTCTAATTTCATTATTTATCCCTTACCATTCATCTGAGATCCCCATTTCTTTTGATTCCATTTATCTAGGTTATAGAGAAATGTGACACATATGATGTTCCTATAAGAGAATTGTGCTTGAAGAAAATGAGGTATATGTTGAATATTTTTATGGTACATGTAGTGGATTATTCAGTGAAATAATTATAAATAGTTTATAAATACCT